>OY759209.1:59225435-61625435 GCA_963662105.1 Meiosimyza platycephala | reverse complement strand
AACATTTTTCGATTTTTTTTAAACATATTTCAGCGTTTTTCGACTTCGTCAACATTTTACGAATTTGTCAATATATTTCGGCTCTTTAAACATTTTATATCGAGTACAACATCTTTCGACTTTTTGGGCCTATTTTTTACTTTCTCAACAGTTTCGACATTTCATTTCAACTTTTTCGAATTTTTCAACAACTTAAATTTTTTTAAACATTTTTTGGGCTTTTGATAGGAAATTGATAATGTACCGAATTTTATTCGATTTCGATGTCTTTTTTTACATATATATGAGAAAAGTGTTTTAATTGTGTCAACAATTTCCCTTAATTATGTATTCCGCAACTTTTTTGAAAACTTTTCGAGTGTTTGACTTTGTCAATATGGTTTTACTTGTTCAACATATATCGACTTTTTCAATATTGTTTGAGTTTTTCAATGTATAGATCGAGCTTTTAAATCATTTTTCAACTTGCTCAACATTGTCGTATTCCAATTTTTTCCACAATTTCGAACATATTCGGCATTATAGGTTTGTTAGAAATTTTTCGGGTTTCTTCTAATATTTTTTGACTATTTTCGACATCATTCGACTTATGTATATATAGACTTTTTTAGCTCAAACTTTTTTGTACGACATTTTTCGATAATATCCGCTACATTTCAATACTGTCCCTGTCCATGATATGATGATACATTTCTTAACAACAACAGCGAAACATTAAGTTTACACACTGTCTCAGACTTTTAGTGTTAAGTATGTGATAGTTCCCATACAACAAACATACGAAGTGTTTGAGCCAAAACTGATACAAAAACTTAAAACTTGTGTATTAATGCAAAGCAATCTCCCTAAATATCGTTTTTAGTATACCTTGAAATTTTTTTTTTTCAGTTTTAAGTTTTAAACTGTGGAATTTTATATAATTATATCAACATTTAACTAAACAATTCCGTGGTGAAATCATTTCGCGCTAAAAGGTTTTCTTAACTAATAATATTTTCGTATTTGGAATGACATCTATCCACAAGGGACCCTCCAAAGAAGTTGAAATTTGAAAAATGCATAGGGTCTTACTTCTTTCGTAATGAATCTGTACATTACGTAGCAATCAATCATTTTTTAGTATACGCGCAGCCTCTGCCTGAGTTCTGCCGCAGTTGCTCGCGGGAGGCAGAATGTACTTACACTGCTTTAAACATTTGTTTTTCCGCGAAATAGCTCATTTTCTTTTCAACTTTGCAACTGTAACTTCACTCACTAAGTTTGCGATTTTGTTTTTGCTTTTCCATACAGCTATCGCTGCTAGCTATAGATTGCTAGTAGCAGGCCCGGATTAAGAAATCTGCCGCCCTTAGGCCAGTCAGAAATTGCCGCCCCTCTTTACTAGTAAATATAAAAAAAAATTACGTGATATCAAAAGTTTTTTTTTTTTTGCTTGTTAACATTTTTAGGTAATTTATTGCACACAATCCCAGTATTTGCACTTTTTTTTACGCCTGTGTAAATAAATTTAAAAAATTTCAAAAAAAAATTTCAAAGTTCCCAATATCGTGCCACCCTAGGCACTGGCCTAGTGTGCCTCTAAGGTAAATCCGGGCCTGGCTAGTAGTGCATGGCGAATAAAATGCAGCTAATATTACTTCCACCTAATGTCACATATAACTTTATACTTTGTACATTTTAAAAATGTACATATATGTATATATCATAATTTGAAACTAAAAGAAATTCAAAAGCTTTCAGCATGTAGATTGTTGCTCAGTTTAAATCAGTAATTCGTTCGCTTGGTACTTAGCACAATAACGTAGCGACTGCATTGCTGACATAAAGTCGCAATTGCTTACTTATAAAAGTTAAAGAAAGTTGCACATTCAGAAGGCACAACGTTAAAAGTGGTCGCGGCCGACATAAGATCGACATAATTTTTAAATAGTTTACTTCGGTAAGTGATGTTTCAAATTCTACCAAACAAGAGATCATTCGGTATATAGAAATGAGCATTAGTTTGAATTTTTAAAGTTCTACATCTCGTGAAAAATTCCTTCTATATATGAAAATTCTTGCATTCTTATTTATTTAATATTTCAATTTCAATTTTGTTCGTATTCGCAACTCAGATGGGAAAATAATTTTACGTGATATATAAGTTTTCAGAAAAGATGTGTTACTGGAAAATTGAACTTGAATTACAATTTTTTAAAATTGGCTTAAAATTTATTTACAAAGTTCACGTAAAACTAATTATTTCCTATAGCTTACTATGCCAAAATCATAACTTATTATTTAAAGTGATTATCAGCCTAATTTTGGTTATCTATGTGATGCAAAGTTTTGTGGAACTCTTAATTTTATTGCTATTTCGTGATATGCGGCAATTTGTGATTTCTAAACTTCTGCGTAATTTCAAGTAATTAATGAAAAATAATATCAATACTTAACCGAATAAAGTAAACGACAAAATGAAAATCAATTATAGAAACAAACATTTTTTATTTTCGTTTGTTTTTGTTGGTTTCTCTTTGCATGAATAAATTAAAACACGTGTTTTATAAAAAAAAGAAGCAGCTCGAGCTGTATTTACTTATTGTAAAGTTTGTTTGGTTTTATTTGAAAATTTAGGTGACCTTCTACTTCCGCTTCCTTAGACGTATTTCCGCTTATTTCAAAGAAAAATATTTGAATAACAAAAAAGAGAATAATCTTATTTAAATGAAAGATATTATTGGAAGAGAAAAAAAGCATCAAAGCTTAACCTTTTGAATGATTAAGATTCGCCGACAATTTTGATAAAAATTTCCAAATGCTAACAAAGCAAGTTTTACACATTCATACATATGCTCTATATGTTTATATCTGTATCTTAAAATACTAATATATTTGATTTGGGCAATTATACGAGAAAAAAAAATTGAATTAATTAATACCCAATAGCCACTAACCAAAACCTTGAATTGAGCTGCCACTTAACTTCAAGTTAAACGCTGCGACCAAAGTAAATAGCCATGTTTCAAATGTTAAGGCAAATGTTCTGTCAAGAATCAAACGCAACACTGAAACCGCATCGACGACTTTACAAACGAGTGTATGTGTGTGTGTGTGTATGCGTTTCTTACTTTTGATTTCTAAATGGTTACACTAAGATAAAGCTGTGCTGATCATAAAACAAGCTTCTTTCATTCAGCACGAGATGACCACCTTGACTTCTATGGCGCGCGAAAATTTCTGTAGCCGAAAAAAGAATCCTAAAAATTCAAGATTTTGCTGTTTGTGTAAATAATTTTATTAGATACTTGTCTTAAGCCTTGACTCTGTAATAAAATGCATTACACTGAAGTAGCAAACTTTGCAAAGTTTAAATAAATTTCAATGTACTTATATTAAGCATAAGCAAAAAATGCTTGGCGCAAACATATCATTTTACTCAGATCGAAAAAAACTATTGTTTCATCAATAAAATGAAGACTAAGTCCCATCCACGATCATTTTGAAATCACTAATGCTATGCTTGAAGTTAGATAATCATTATCGTGAAAGCCAAATAGTGTCAATAAAAATTGAAATAGATATGGAGTTGTATCAAAAAGCATTGAACAATTCCAAATTGCATAGTTTGTATGTTGAAAAGTGTCGAATAAAAGATAATTCGATAGAAGTCGAATAATATATTAAGTGTCGAATATAGTCAAAAGGTATAACCCAAATAAAAACCAAAACTCTTTCGCAAAAAACTTATAAATTTTCGAAAAGTTTTTGCTCAAATTATTTAAGATGATCTTTTTCAAAGAGTAAATTCACGTTTTATATAGTACATATGTATGTGTATGAAAAAAAATATGTGTTTATCAAGTGTACCTTGCTGCTAGCGATAGTTCAAAAAGGTCACTTACATTTTATTGATCCATACTTTAGCGCTTAAGAACATCAGTAAGAAAAAATTTAATTTTTATTTCATTTTGTTATTAATAGTAGCCTTTTTATTTATTTATATATTCGTTTTTCTTACATATTTATTATAAAATATCTATGAATTTTTATAATCAGGTTATGCAAATAATGATATTTAGTTCTTTTTCTTATTACAAATATTTGCTGTAAGAATATTAGCATTCGGTATGTTGGTGTTTAACCAAAATTTGGCATTGAACTCATGTATCATGTAATTATTAACAACCTCAACTTCTGAAGTTGAGCGCAGCTGGCATTGGTCTTTTAATGCTTCTGTCAGATTTTGCCATATAACACCTTTAAAGATGTATTTTCCAATTGGTCGTTTCTTTTTAACTCTATATTCGTGAGTTTATGTAATTGTTGTTGCTGTTTATTATTGTTCTTGCTGAAGTTCTCACGCGTGTTATGTAGTATGTGATTTTGTTAACCCCTTTTGTTATATGATGTTCTGATTGTGTTTAGCTGTAAGATAAGATGTAAATTATTTATTAAAAAGTGATCTTTGTTTTTCCTTTGAATAACGTGAATATTTCTTAGACTTCCATTTCTTTTTTTACCTTACACGCAGGGTGTTTTCACTTTGTCATTTCGTTTGTAACGAATAAAAGGAGGCGTGGTAGGTATAGAATTTTTGTATATTCTTGATCTTGACCTGAACGATTTAATCATGTGTGCCTGCGAAAATCACTATTACGGAAAGATAATTCAATGAAATTTGGTACATTAAAATGTACCTTGCTCGTCCGATTGAAAATGGGCGAAATCGGTACCGCCTACTGCCCTAAAAAATAAAACATATAAGACGCTATATTGAAAGAATTATTTAAAGTAGTGTAATCAAACTTCTCATAAATACTAGATATAATTGAACAACCTTTAAACAAAAAATTTGGAAAATTTCGACAAGTGGGCGTGGCACCACTGATATAAGCAAAAATTTCAAAATACTGTATTGAGAGAGTTATATAACATAACGACACCAAATATCACATAAACAATTGAAATGATTCGGAAAAGCTCTGAACAAGAACTGGGTGAATTTTTGTGATAGGACGTGGCGCCGCCCAATCGAAGAAAAAACTATTTTAAAATGCCAAACTAGAGAGTTATTTAAAGTAATGTAAATAAATTATACAAGAAACGCTATGTCTTAGCATAAAAAGTGGTCACATTTTAACGAGAAGGCGTGGCACATGCCATATAAGTAAAGCGTTTTGCAGTTAGTTAAATAACTAAGTGCTACATAAATACTGAGAATGGTTCTGACAAGCTCCGTACAGAAATTTGGGCAGAAGGGCGTGACACTTATATTACAATCAAGCAATTCAAAACCAAAAATTTATTGAAATTGCACACAAATATAAGAAATACTATGGTTTAACTTCAGACAACAAGTTGGACACTTAAGTGAGAAGATGGGGCTCCTCCCATTCAAGCATAAGCTTCAAAACGATATTCTGCAACCTATGTATTTAAGTAAATGTTTAATTTAGGGGATTTCTTCCAATTATAAAATTAATTGAACGATCGCGCTCTTTTGCCAAAAAGTATATGTAAATATTAAGCTGCTTAATATTTTCTAGCGAATAAAGCCAAAATTTAGATAATTTGGACAATTTTTCATGTTTTATTTTAATTTAAGGCTACGTTAATTAAAAAAAAAACACCCTTTATATATTCATCTCATGAGTTTTAATTCTTCATAGAGATCATGCTAGCAAGATTTTTCCCATGTCTTCAAATGAAGGTTACATACAATAATGTTTGGGAGAAACTTTTCGAAGTGAAAGAGAAATTGTAGAAAAATTGAATTCTCGGATTAAGCCATTACCCCCAGCACCCGCACTCTATATGTATACGCGCTTAGGGGAGAGGAAGTTTCCCTAAAAAATTTCTTTAATTATTTTGATGCTTAAATGCCAACAAGAATAATTTTTTCTTTTTGTATATTTCGGGGTCTGAACTCCTACTTCCTGTATCCACCTCTAAGTACTTAGGAATATCATAGGAATGTAACCCAGACTTTAAAGATTTAATTTAGTGTTACATACCTTTATTATGAAATGGTTTGCTTTACGTGTAGAATTAGATGTTTGGTCCAAGTCAGTCAACTTTGGCAAACTGCTACTCAAACAATAGCTAGCTTAAGTTCCACACGCTCCCTTCCATGCGAGGCAAATGAAAGGACAAACAAAACGACAAAAAACACCTATGGCATAATTACACGTTTATTCTCATTCATTTTTAGTAAAATCAAGGTGTGTTGCCCATAATATGCATGATAATTCAGAATATAAAAAACAAAACACACATATTTTACATACAAGTGTATCCTAGAGACTGTCAAAATAACTTTTTTTTTATTTTTTTGATTTTCAATATTTGTCGTAAAAATAAATAAAACTTCTTAACAAACAGATATTTTTTTTTTAAGTTCAACTTTAACACACGCGTAACTTTATTGTGACTAAAACTTGCACTAATATTTTACATAAAAGCGATTGCAAAATGATTTGAAAAAATTTGTGATAGAACGTTAGTACAACAAAAGATAACAAAAGTATATTCAGATTCATACATACATAAAGCTGTCTTCAATAAATATCAATAAAATTCTAAGCACAATTTTCAACGATGATCGCAAGTAAGACTTTATAGAAAAACGTGATTAGTTTAACGATGACGACAATTTAACGAACGCAAAATTCTTTCATTCATTACTTTAAACAAATTTAGAGTTATTAAAAAATATGTTTAGTTTCTGTTGAACGATTAAAGTAAACGAACGCCTGCTCTAAAGAAAGAATATCCATGTGAAATTTATCTTCTAATTGTAATTCTTTGTATTGCAGACAAAACAACTGGCAAGATGACGTCGTCCTATATAAAAATATTTAATGAAAGAATTTCGGGGCTCTCAAAAGGAGTGGGTAAGTCAGAAAATTCGGATATATATTTTGTTGAAATTAATAAAACTCTTACGTTTTTATATTTTTCTTTGGTGATGCAGATGAATCCATCGATAGCTGGTTTCTTATGAGCTCTCCCCTGCCTGTTGTTTCTATTGTTGCCGCCTATTTAGTATTTGTGCTTAAAATTGGACCTACCTTTATGAAAAATCGCAAACCATATGACTTAAAAAAAATTATGGTTGTCTACAATGCCTTTCAAGTGTGCTATTCGGTCTGGATGTGTCGTACGGTAAGTTTCATGGTGCAATTTTATCTATCCATATCATGTGCTTTCATTGGTTATGGGTTTCATAAGTTCACAAATAAAGAAAAAAAATTTTCGGAATAGTTCAATAACTATGTTTTGTGCATAATAGCATGAGTATTCCGAAAAAAAGAAGAAAATATCCCATGTACGGTTTTTGAGACATTAATAAATTGCATTTATAAAAAAGATTGCTACTTAATAGTTCTCATAAATAATTGAAATTTGTCGACTGCAATACACTTTGCAACAAATTAAAAATACTTTACAGCCTATATACCATCACTCATGAGTGGAGCAAACAATTTCTATTAACCCTTTCGTTGTTTTTGTACAATATATTGTACAAAAAAATTATCGCATTTCTCTACTTCTTCTTTTAAAAATTTCGCAGATTTTGAAAAAACAAAACTTAATTTTTAAATTAAGCATGCTTTTTCTTTATAAAATTTAAATTTGAAAAACAAAGGTAGTATGGTTAGTTTTTTATTTGACTTTGAAAAACAGTCTGCATTGCGTCCGTGTATTTTCAAGAAATGCGCACACAAACATTAGATTTTTGAAAAGGTAATGAACATTTTTTTTAAAATATCATAAGTTTAAATTAAAGTTAAAGAACCAATTCTTAGTAGGAAATCAATATTTCAACAGAAAAACTGGAAAAAAAAATTGTTTTAATAGTTTAAAAAAAGTGTACAATATATTGTACAAATTTCGCCAATGCTAATGTACAAATAAATAATTTGGTCAATATATTGTACAAAATTCAAGAAAGGTTGTTGTTTTTTTTATATATTTTCCGCGGCCTACGATGAAAAAAAACTGTTATTGTTCTGCTTCGTATGGCTTTTTGAATATTTTAAGTTTACAGAAATACTTTTACAATGAGTTTACGCAAATGAGGTTTATGAGCATAAAAAATTAATGAATTTTTGGACCTGATTGAAGCAGATTTATCAGATTTTGAGAAAGAAAAAGAAGAAAATGGGGAACGAGGTGAAATTGTGTAAGTTGCCGACATCGATTCCGATGATGAGATTCTTATAGATTTACAACGTAATAATACTAACGAACAAATTTACGGATTCCCAATAGAAATTGTTTTGTACTTAAGTAAAATATTGACAAATTCCGGTCATAAGCCTACAATAAATTTTCTGGAGTCTAAAATTTGAGTTTTTATGCTTTTTAGGCTGTACCTTCGATGAATTTTAATATCTATGTTTGCGTTTTACAATAAAACAAATTTTAAATATATAAAGATTTTATTAAATTTTTACTCCCTTGATGCAGTTTGGTCAATATATTGTACAAATTTCCCAAAGGTCTATAGCCTTTCCCAAAAACTTTTTACTATAATTTTTTGTGTTTTATTGCTAATTAAACTTAAATCTATGAGAATAAGACAAGAAAAAATTTTTTTGACTCGAGATGAAAAAGTTGATAAGAAAGGGTTAAGAGAATGGAAAGATTATTTCAAGTACATGCTAAGCTACAAAATCCAAAAAATGATATAATATCGCTTAAAGTTTAAAGCGACCTTCACACGATCAATATTACAGTGTTTTGAATACTGACAGTATTACTGATCGTGTGAGGGGAGTACTAATGTACTGTCAGTATAGAAAAACGATACTGATGACTGATGGAAAAACCGAATAATACTGACGAAGTTTTTAAACACTGACATTAATATGGATCATGTGAGGTGGACAATGACAGTATTTTCGGCGATGGATGAAGAACGCGAACAATTACGTGAATTTATTTCGCAATATAAAAATTTAAAATGTTTGTGGGATTTTCACTGTAAAGGATATATTAATAGAGACAAAAAAAAAAACAGCTTACTATGAACTATTAGTTGTGTACAAACTAATTAACTTTTTTTTGCAGTTAACACTGCTCTCAAATGCCAAACAAACTGAGTATTGACAATAATCAATACTGACCGTGTGAGGAGTACACTGTCAGCTATATAAATACTGTCAGTAATTATGGTATAATGTCAGTAATATTGATCGTGTGAGGGTCGCTTAATAATTATGATTTGTGCATAATAGCACGCGTATTCCGTATTCAGCCAGTTACCAATCATCGATGTTCATGCAATTTCAAAAATCGATTCCGCATTTTTCATTTACCCAAAATGACAACAACATAATAAATGTTGACAAATGATCTCCTAATAAAGGTTCATCAGAAAGCTTTAGTTGATGCTGCGTCTAACTTTAAATTGATGTTCCATTGTATGTACATTAGACCGGTTCAAAAAAAAAAGTCTCTGAAATTTAGAGGCACCGGCAGTTTCCTATTCCCATAAGTGTCCCGAGTGGGCTGTGAAACAAATTTTTTATAAATACTGCGCTCCTGATTAGCGATTTCAATATTACTCTTGACACTTTCGCATAAAAAAAAAGTTCACCAACAACCTAAAAACGATGGTGGTTATCGCTGAGGTGAACTTTTTTTTTTAATTTAGTCTCACATTCGGAGAAGTTTTGAATGGGGAATTCGAATTTCTCATTATTTTTTAATTATGTTGTTGTCTTCAGTGGTAAAAACTAAAAATAATCATGAAATTTTGTGAAAAATTGAAATTTTTTTATTTAAAATGAAAAATCTGGTATAAATTTTTGGACTTTTTTTGCTTTTATTATTTTGAATAATTCATTTTTTCCTTCTCTATCTGATGGTGTTAACCGCAAATTTTTATTATTTTTGTACTTAAAAATATAAACATAAATATAAGTGAACCAAGGATTTCTTTCATATTAAAGCTATGTTTTAACAGGGAATATAAATTTTAATGTGGAAATCTGTTTCGAAAAATATGAAATCTAGTTTACTTGAACCAACACAAGTGTATAGAATTAGATAATTATATTTCATATTTTTCGAAACAGATTTCCACATTAAAATTTATATTATTAAAATTATTATTATTATTATATTACTATATTTATATTATTATATAAAACGATAAAATTGAGCATTTCTAGCTCGAGATATGAATTTTAAAGTGAAAAGAGGTCGAACAAATTAAAAAACCACAATATCTCAAAAACTGTACCATAAAAAAAAATTTTATTTTCATTTCCGAATTCAGCGCAAAAAAGCACATAAGAAAAGTGACCTCTTATCAAAGGAACAAACACAAAAAATTTGTTTGCATCGATTGTTCTCAACAAATTGTCGAAAAAATTAATATATTCAGAAAATGTGGCATTGGATTCTCTCATTCAATCGCTTCTAACGTTGTCATTTTATGGTCGATTTTCTTTTGGTGCATCTAAATTTTTGCGTAAATCTATCAGCATGAAGCATAATTATTTTTGTTTATTTTATTTCTATTTTTCCGTGGCCATAGAATCAAATGTAAAATTTGATTTTTTTTAAAATCTGGCCTGTTTTTATCGATATCTTTTGAACCGCTTACTCAATAGAATATGTAGTTATACATGCTTATTTTTCATTTTAATACCTTTAATTTGGTGCTACGCACGATGAAATTGGACAAGATATGAATTTTAAAGTGAAAGAAGGTCGAAAAAATGAAAAAACCACAATATCTCGAAAACTGTGCCATTCAAAAAATTTTTATTTTCATTTCCGAACTCAGCAGGAAAAATTACATAAGAAAAGTAAGTTCTTATCAATGGAACAAATAAAAAAAATCATTTTGTAAACTAGTGTAATCAGAAAAAATATTTCCCAAGTGAAAAATTTTTTTGATTTTTATTTTGGGCTCTTGGGGTAAGGTCAGTAAAATACATATGTATCTACTTCGCTTAATTGACTAATTCAATCAATTATCCTGGATTCTTTTAATTGATCCGTTGGATCAAATAAGCGGTGCCCGCTTTATTGATTCCCCGGTTAATAGATCCAAATTTTTTGCGCCACTAAAAGATCAACTAAGCGGGGTCTACTGTTTATCAATGAAAGCATATGGGCCTTTCCATGGAGTCGAACGGGACCATCGTACACATTTAAAGTAAAAAAAAGTGAAACTGTGATTTTTAATTTGACAATAGACTTAACTTATAGCTCTTAACTAGTTCTATAATTGGTGCTAAGGTTGATTTTGGGCAATCTTTCGTTTTTAAGATAATTGTAAAAAACCAAGCTGGTCGCACGGGACAAAAACAGAAGTAGTTTTCGAGGCAAACAATTCAAATGCCGATTTCAGCGAAACCTGAGGCAATTTTTCAATGAAACTAGTTTTAGAATGTTGTGCATTGATGTCTCTTAAAAATGGATTTGATTTGGTCCAAAACTAATTTCTAGTTTTTTTTTAATTTAATTTTAATCAGGGTCGCCGGGACATATTTTTCCATCATGATATTTATGTTGTTTCTGTTGCTCTTTTATGAAATAATACATAAACAAGCTATGTAAAAATGTTTTTAAGCCAACAGAAGTATTCAATGTATTTATTTTCACATAATAACAACAAAGTTCACAAAACTATGTAGTACAACATATATATAAAATTTAAAAAACATTCGATTTTGCTCGACACGTCAAAAAACCATGAAAGGTAGCCCCACAGCACAATTTTCAGCTCTCTAGCTAGTCGGAGTCCTGAGTACTGTTAGGTTAAAGTTTGCAAAACCTCTATTTTTGCGAAAACAGCTGAATTCGATGTTTAATATCTCTTAACTTGGTCAACTAATTTTACTGTGTGATATCTCCCGCTTTTATTAAAAGTTGGTTAAAGACCACCGTGAATACGTCGAATTATTCATTTTCATTTATGTAAAAATAATTTTCAAATTTTGAAATTTCACACTTAAGGTGTCGCACGGGACCAACTTTATATAAGAACCAAGATCCAAATATATGTATGTATATGGAAACATTTTTAATATTTTTTCTTTTTACGTTTTGAAAGGAATCCAATTTAGTAACGCAGTGATAGCGTAAACGCAGACGCTGCTCGAACTATGTATTCCTTTTACTTAGAACTTCACTCAACTCACTTTATATTTAATGCCATATGCGCGGATATTTGAAAATATGCCGCCCCTTATGTGAAGTAAAAAAGGCTTTACTTTTCATATCTAAAATCTATTTCTGGTTTCTTTTAAAGCGTCACCATCCAATGTAGTATATCAAACATCATTTAATTTCGTCTTAACCTTAAAATGTAATTCAATATTCTCGAAATAATTTTTTATGTATATTTTTCGCTTTCTATTTGCAGTCCATTCACGAAAGCAATGTTGTTGCCTCCATATTATCGAAGAAATGCGAAATTACGCGCACACGTGAACAAACACTGATGTTATACTCTGGTGCCTGGTTTTACTTCTTCTCGAAAATTATTGATCTACTCGATACGACATTCTTTGTGTTACGTAAGAAACAAAATCAAGTGTCATTCCTGCATGTCTACCATCACACAATAACAGCACTCTTCTCCTGGGGCTATCTAAAGTATGCACCTGGTAAGTTTTAAATTTAAAATATGCTCCATTGTAACTCTAAACTGACTTTATTCTCGATTCTGACCATCATTAGGTGAACAAGGCGTCATCATTGGTATACTCAATTCAGGCGTACACATCATCATGTACTTCTACTACATGGTTGCTGCTATGGGACCACAATATCAGAAATATCTCTGGTGGAAGAAATACATGACATCCATTCAGTTGGTGCAATTTATTTTGATTCTCGGTTATATGTTGCTTGTCGCAGCCAAGGGTTGTAACATGCCCAAGACGTTGACTTTCTTCTTTGTGGCCAACACAATGATCTTCTTGTATCTTTTTGGTAATTTCTATCGTAAGACTTATAACTCGAAGAAAGCTGGAAGCGCTGCAGCAAATGCAGCGTTGCGTGCTGCTGGCGGATTGGGTTGTATGCCGAAGAACTCTTTCCTGGCGCATGGCGATCAAATGAAACGGCTGATTGATGTGAATAACAACAATGTGAAACTGGCTACGAAAATTGAATAGAAAGGAGAAAGAAGAAAGGAAGACGGGTTGTTTGCACAATTGTGTGGGCGGGGATACCACCTACACTACTCACAATGGCGGGTGTAGGGTTTGGTGAAAAGTGAACAAACTAAAAAATCAATTTATTGCTGAATCAAAGTTTAAACTTAAGTAGAAATATTTGTATTGCACTAAGAATGTACCTATGTAAAAATGGCAGAGGAAGGGGTAACAATTAGTACTCGTAGATATAAGCGAACGTAGCCAAGAAGACAATTTGTGGTAAAGACAACAAATATTAGAAATAATGTGTGTGAGTGTGTGTGTGTGTGTGTGTGCGATTTATAGGGGCTTAAGTTTATGTATGTGTACTCGTATGAATGGAATCTCCTAAAAAGCGCTAAAAATACCAAAATACTAGTTAGAAAAAGTGAAGAAAAAAACAAAAAAAAATTGTCCATATAACTTTAAGATTTGGAGATTAGTATGTGTGAGCTTGTATAGCAACGTTAATTATAAATTTAATAGTATGTATGTTTTTATCTAAACGCGTAAATATTAAACGGCATTTATGCATTAGGGAAACATGAGTTGCGCTTTATAAATCAAAGCTTACTTACATATAGCTTTTTCTATGTATCGTTATGGATCTTACACAAAAAAATGCTAGAAAAGCTATTTTAATGCATAATTAACAGTAATATGGAGCGTCACTCATGTTTCAATACCGTTAAATTTGACGAAAGCAAAACTGAAAAATGTTTTAAAAGAGAAAAAAATTTTTGGATAAACTTATTTTGGTATTATGCTCTATGAATGATGATAGCAACTAAACCTTGCTTAAGCTTAGCTTATTTGATATATGTATATGTGTATGCATGTAAATATATATGTATATATTTTATTTTCCATTTTGTATAGATTTCAAATAATAAAGAAAAAAAATTATTTTAAAACATTAAATAGATTCTGGTCAATAACATGTTCTTGGAATTTATAAATCGTTAACTCTTTTCAAACTATATATTACATAACATTCAATAATTTATTTCAAATCTAAATATAAGTTCATTCAACAAGTAAAACAAACACCTGAGAGCACGTTTAGATAATTTGGTGGTTTTTCAGAACTTTTTTCCTCTTTATATACCACATGACAAATTAAATTATGCAAGATATTAATTCAGCAACAAAAACTAAAACTAGTCAAATTTACATAATTTTTGCCAAGCACTAACATGGTTTGAATCGCATTTACTGGATCTTGATTTGAACTGAAGAACTTTTCTATTGACTCTAACTAATCTGTTCGCCGCATTTTTTTTGTAAATCAATATTTTTAAATAGCAAAAAATCCTTAATTAGCATAAATCAAACAGGATTTGTTAGAAGCACGCGCTGTTTTCATCAACCATTAATAGAACTTAGACAAAATGTCTGCAGCGTTAACATTCATTATCTTTCTCAAATCTTTTATATCTTTTATATAGCATCTTTGATCTTAGATACAAGTTGGCCAGACTCGTGCAAAACTTAAGAAAACGTATATATATATTATTTGTTTGTATCAATGCCAAGTTTTGGCACATGTTTTTTATGTTTAATTTGAATTTAAAAATTTTTCGTTAGTCGTTTGTATTTGATTGCGTCAAGCATACCTTTTGTTTTTAATTTAATTTAATTTGACAGAAAAAAAAAACAATTTATAACTTGAATAATTAAAATACATTCAAATCATATTTAAAAATATTATTAGTTTTTATAAATAGTTGAGTTAGGTGTGAAAAGTTGACATGACTACTTAGTAAAGTTTTAAATAATATGAATTATGATATGTAGTTTGGCGATCAGGTGATCATCAAGATACTTATGTGGTATTGTTTTTGCAAATATTTTCGTATAATAAATTAAAAAGAATAGTATAGTAATGCAAATTTTGGCTTCGTCTGCAAAATTTGAGTTTAAAAATAATGCAAGAAGTGCTCAATGCTCTGAAAATCCTGCCATTCTATTTCTTGAGAATTGTAAAAAATATACCGTAAGTAAGGTGAAATTTTGATAAAAACAACGTGAATGGTTTTTTAGAAAATGTAAATTCAATTTCAATGCAAAACGCTTCAGGTTATTAGTTCCTTAAAGTAGCATGTTTAAAAAAAAAAATTGAATGTGTATTATCAGTAGGCATCAGTACCGATGCGACAGTCAAAGTTTCTCACATGATAATATGATTCCTGTCGGAGTTAAGAAGAATTGAGCAAAAATTTTTGGTAAATTTCAAAATCCTGTTATCAATATAGCCATGTCCGCTCTCGGTCTGATTGTTTCGGGATGTCATGATTGCGAAAAAACGAAGCGAATCATCAGCTTTTTCGAGAATGTGAATTCACCCTGAATCATTCACGCGGAAAGGAACCATTTCTTAGGGAACCAAATTTTTAAAAATTCTTATTTCAAGGAACTTTTCCAATATCATGCCAAAAAGAGTTGATTACCTTGTCAATTCCTTTGCAGGAATTTTGATCTTTAAAAAAATGTTTGGTCTTAAAAAAACCAATTTGTTTGCTCATCATCAATCGAAGCGGAAATGATAGAAATGAAATTTAAACATAACAGAAGTTGGCTTTGCACCATGAGAAAAATTGTAATTTGTAACATAAACATCACCGAAATTTTTCCAGCTGTCGATCTGATTGTTTCCGTATTCGAAAAAGAAAATAGTTTGCACCAAAGGTTGAAAATGTGCAAAAATCGGGCTTTTTGGGAAGCAGGAACTACATTCATTTCTAACATGCAGCATTGATTGGTTGAAATAATTTTCTTTTCCTCATGTAGTCGGCATTATCTCTGAAAACTGTATTTAAGTGACGGAGAAAAGCTGCATTACTTCCGATACAGTAAAAATCAAAGAACATATAAGACATACTTTTACGTAAGACTGGACTGGGCAACTATTTTTAAGGATTCAATGATGTTGATATTCACTCCTCAGGGTCTTAAAAATATTCACAATAAAAACGGTTTCTTAAAATGATCAAAAAATTCAATCTGTTCCACGGAAAAGAGTCCTACTGCAAATGATATTTAGATAAGGGTGTATCGGAAAACATTTTGTTTAGCTGGGCTCAACGAGTGAATACTCTTGTTTTTTATTAGATGTGAACATCATTTCAGGTTAGTATTAGTGAGTTGAAGTTGATCATGTGAAGAAAAAAAAACTTTGAAGATTAACCTTAACTTATCGGAAAATCAGTATTTTTTGGAAAACATCCACTGATTTTATCAAGAAAAAAAATTCAATAATCTAAAACACTATGTAATTTCTATTTGAATTATATTGACTTTCAAGTGTAAATACCAACCAATTAACAGTTCACGGAATTTTCTGCTTGAGCTATGTTCTGGTATTTATCACCCTGTAAGAAAATTGTTGGCCTAAAAGTATGCTCATATAAAGAGAAGCTCGAAAAATAGGTAACATAAAAAAACATTAAATGCCACATTTATGTTGCTGATCTGATCATAAAAAATAGACGACATAGACAAACTCCTCAAAACATTTTGACAGAAAATAAATCAATGCTTACAGTTTTATTTGGTGTTGTGACAAGACCTACCATGACATTCAATAAAGCGAAGTTTGAATGTGACACTGGTCTACAACATATAAATTTTTGTGAGCCTTCTTAATAAATGCTGTATTTTTATACTATGCAATTTGAGGTCACTGAATACGAATAAACAAACAAAATTTTACAATTAAGATCTTAGCTTAAAAATATGTATGTTAGTATGACTTTAAATAAAATGTAAAAAAAGCATAATCTGTTCATTTAAAAAAATAAAATTTTTGCAACTTATTTCGAAAAAATGGAGAAATAAAAAATAATACAAACATATTAAACCTTTAATTCCTAGTATCCCTAGCCAAGCTCTAGCAGTAGTTCACCAGCATTGACATATTCCATCGGCCCTGGTATCTTTTTTCCATTATCGATAAATCTTGTTGGCATCGTTCGTCACTTATATCAGAGATGCATACAAAAATCTGCTTCGGGAGCTGGTCACAACAACATCAATTTGGGTAAAAAAGCTCAAAAATATCTTGCGAAAAAACTAGTGTTTACGAAAATTTTTCAATTAGCAAACACAAACAGCAAAAGCTGAAGGGGCAAGTGACATGAAGACAATATTGCACAAAAAGCATGCACCGACAGCGAACCGAAACCGTCTAATTTGAAGACAAATTTACAATAATAAAAAGCATGTGACAATAGCGAACCGAAGTTGTATAACTTGAGTTATTGGCTTGAAGACAAAAATTACACAAACGAAAAGCATGTGGTGATTGCGAAATAATTTAGATCGAATAACGAAAAGACCTCGAGATAAACTTGATATTTTTTGTTATTGTTGTAAGAGCTAGAAGAACTAAAAGAGCTTCGAGCTGTGCATCCTTGACTTACATCATCATCGCAGTTGACAGGAAAAAAGTCAAGATGATAGAGAAGAAAGTGAATTTAGAATATATGGAGCATATTGCAACCCAGTTGCTGATTATTTGCTAATAACTAGCACATTTTTCTCACTGTCAGGCATTTTTTAAAATGTCCTATAGACAGTTCCAGATTAGCCCATAAGCAAATTAAGCAATTGCCTAGGGTATCACGTCTCGGGGGGCACCATAAACAGCACTGAAAAAATATTAAAATTCTTCAAAAAGTTAATTGCAATTTTGTAGCACATATGTTTTTTATTTAAAATACAAAAAAGTTATTGGTCTTGAATTGAATTGTGTTCTAAACATTGAATTTAGTATATTTGTGATTTGATAGATTAGAGATATGTATACATATATGATATAAAGAAATAGCATGATGATACAGATAAAATTGTCTGCCCCTATCAAACAACAGAATACACAGTGTAGCAATTTAGTAGACGCATATCCGCAAGACCTTAATACCGATTTAGAAGTTTCATTCATATGTTATAAATAAAAGAAGTTCCAGTGATTTTCCTCGCACAAGTTCATATCAAATACACGATGAAAAAATTGAATCAGCGTTCCCTAATGTGGACACAGCCTCGCGTATATTTTTCTGCCTGATGATATCGAACTGCACAGCGGAACGATCTTTTTCGAAATTGAATATAATAAAAATTTAGAAAAGAACGACGATGCTGCAGGAAAGGCTGGGTGCTTTATTAATATTAAATATAGAGGCAGAAATGCTAAAAATGTTGAACTTAAAAACTATTGTATTTAATGCCCGTAAAAGTCGCAAATCACATTTGAAGTTAAGAGCTAAACACAGTTGGGACGTGCGATATCAACCATATTTTTCCTATACAATAATACTGCCGTTAGAAGCGAAATGGGCGTATCTCAAAAAAATTGATATTCGAGATAGCTTAAGAAATTACGCATCTAATGAACTGCGTCTAATACCGGTATCTTAGTTCAAACCTATAAAAAATCGCTTATGATGATGACCTATTTTACATGTATTTCAACAAATTGACATAAACAAAACATCAATTATCTCGAAACGAGTTTTTTTGACGCTTCTGACGGCAGAATAGTGCGTACAAAACTGACACCAGAAAATTTATCGCAGAGGAATAGAACGAATTCAATTTTTTGGTGCGATTTGACACAGAAGCTAAACCGCAAGTCCCAACTGTGTTTAGTTATTTAAAATTGAAGCGATTATAATAATACGAATTATGGTCAAAGCGCATTCAAAAGTGTGTGCATGAGTCTTTTTCAACACTCAGCGATTTTATAGAATTTTCTAATAAAGTGCACGATAATAAATCGCGCCTGCTTTTTGTCGAACATTTAATGCCTCTAAATAGCAGCTTCTGGAAGTATTTTCCCTGTCCTGATTCTGGCAACAACTGCATCAGGGATCCATTCTACATAGATGTTAGTATTGCTAAGTAATTATCGACATTAGAGCAAGATATACTCGTGGCTATCTCTTGCGATACTTCTTTGAAACTAAAGTTCAATAAAATTGAACTAACTAACTTTTAGTTACTACTAAAATCTGATTACTCTGCACTTGCCAATAAGGGCATCAAAATCTTGATTCCGTTTTGTACAACGCATTTGTGTAAGCAGGCTTTTCGGTACTTAATATATTATCAAAGTATAGAATCCAGCGTAATGTAGAAGCAGACCTGACAATAAAACTTCCGAATATAGAGCCCGACATTGTGGATTTGGCTTCAAGAAAACAACATCATCCATCTCATTAAGTAAAAACTTTTACAGAAGAAAATATAACAAATTTCGCTTATAAAATAACTAATAGTCACCAAAAAAATAATTTTCATTTTAAGCTTTATTATTATTATATTATTTATTAGGTTAGGTTAGGTTAAAAGGGTTGCTTGCAAAGCAAGATTCACTCGGAGGCAGTTTGCCCATTGTGATACCCTACATATATATAAAAATGTTCCCCTCCTTCTCCTTTAAAAAAGTCCTACTGAATGGGGGTGAACCATCCAGAAGCCTTGGTGAAGTTGAGGATGCTGGTGAGTTCCAGCTCAGCTAGTTCCTCAAGACCAACAAAAAACGCAGAACCTCATTAGCCCGGGGCATTCGCAGAGCAGGTGTTTAACCGTCTCATCCTCTTCTTCATCTCCGCAGCTCCTGCAGAAATCTCTGAAAGGAGCACTATATCTGGCGGCCATAGGGCCAATGATACAGTGCCCCGTCAGTACTCCTACAACAGTCCTAAGCTCTCCTCTTCTGAATCTTAAGAGAGATTGCGATATTATTTATTAAAAAAAATATGAAAAAAAACAAATTATTCTAGGCTTTATTTTGACCAAGAAATATTTGTCTGAGTTTAATGTACATACAAACTTTGACTTGGAATTTTTTTAATTCTTTTACATTTCCCCAATTTTTATTCATTTTTTATTTTAATTATGTACATGAAAATCCTAATAAAAAAGGTTTGCCTCTATAAATGCGAAAGATTTGTTAAAATGCAGAAAGATATATGGTATAAGTATCAATATTTATTAGAAAGTAGTGTCTGCAAGCCCGGATTAAGAAATCTGCCGCCCTTAGGCCAGTCAGAAATTTTCCCATGTGTAAGTAAATAAAAGTTCCCAATATTTGCCGCCTAGTGTGCCTCTAGTTAATCCGGGCCTGAGTGTCTGCATGCTTTTCAACTTTTGGATCTTAGAAAACTGGACATACATAACATACATAGTGTTGAAAAGACCTTTAAAAACCGGAAAAATTAATGCAAAATAAAAATTCTTCATTCCTTAACCTCGTCAGATTACCGGACATTTTATGTCTGGTTAAGTTTGACATCGGTTGGCAAGCCTGAGTGTCTTTGTCATTATTGAGTCAGAAATTAAGCTTAGAATAACGTCAAATGTCTAGAGTTGGGATAGCGTCCGCTTAAAAAATTTAGCTCGATACGGGGTCCTCGGACTACATAAGTTCAAGAACCCCTGATCTATCTCGTTATAATAAATACGTTAAAAAATTTTTAAAGACTGATACTAGTTTACTAGTGGATAAGGGGGGCCCACAGGCGTGGATTGCTTAGTGCATCAAGTAGCCTTAATCCGGCATTGCCTATAGAAAGCCGCAACAAATCCTATTGAGAGCTGTGAAATAATAAACTTGTGATTCCCTTCCTATTATATAGATATTGCATCCAGCTATTCGTTTATAGATAGAAGTTTTCGATGTCACAGACAAAAATAAATTGAAAAGATTATTATCTCTAAAATAAATGCATCAGTTTGGCTACAAGATCAACGTTTTTGACTCAGTCAACCTCATATATTGAGAATGTAAGAGCTGACTATTAAATTTGGTTTGCATATTCGTATTTAGCGACCCCGAATAAATAGACGGATATTTGATTTATGTGAATGGCAAAAACGTTGTGGACCAGTGTGGTAATCAATAACACTAATCCAAGCTTCATTAATTATATTATATATCATCGTGTTTCTATGCACTGTACGTTTGTAAGAGAGTTCAAACAATCACCTTAATTTGCAGCCACTGCTACTTCCTATGCGATGAAAATGCCACGGTACATGGCATTATTTGTTATCATGTCATTTCACATACCACCACCATTCGTTTTGATATGATATTTGTTTTTGAATCTTTGGGGTTTTTATAAATATTATTAACCTATTGTTTTTGTATCGCTATTGTTGTTTTTGTTGGGGCGAAATATGCTATGAAATTGTTTTGCTGTATCCAATTGATTTTTGCTTGGTCAAGATCATGGCTACAATTAACTGGTTTTTGGCGTGTTTTATTAACGCGGATGACGAATGGTGAAGATGCTGCGTGTGCTCACTCGCTGATCGTAGTTAAGTTTGAACTTCTTTGATTTTTTTACTTCCGGAAATTGTAAATGAAGCAGCATCTTATGTATAAGCTTTTATAAGTTAAACTTGTGAAAATTGAGCAATTATCAATTTTGACTAATTCTCGGTGTTAAGGTTTTTTGCAATTTACTGCAGCGGATCATTTCATCAATGACTAAAACATTTAAATTTTACTAAAACGCAAAAAATTGTTAAAGATGTTATATCTAGTGTGTCAAAGCCAATATAAACGATTCGTTGTATTTATTTTCTAGCAATTAATTATGACTAAACTGAAATTGCTCCTTTTTTATTTCACTGGTTAATTCGTTGATCAGCAATCTTTCAATTTCAACAATTAATTATGTTGTTGGAATAAAACGCTGTATTGTTTGCATTTGACATGCTTGAGGCTTGTGCCGTGGATTTGTTAGGTTTTGTAATTTTTTGGTACACGGAGAGAATTATTTCCGAAACTCATTCGTTGCATTGAGTTATAGAAGTAATCCCTTTTTAGGTTAAATTGTTGCCGGAGATGACATTTGTAATCTTAATTTAGGCCAAAGTTGAGCCCATCGTATACCCGATTTATAACTTCTTAGTTAATTTTGGATGTTCTTGAGCAATGTCTACAGGAGAGTTGAAGAAGTGACATTCAAAAATCTTGAAAGATAGACTCTTCAACGTCAGAAACTTTAGAAACTTCTACAACAATCTCCTACGTTCACCAGAAAGCCCTAGTTTTGAGCCATGCTTGCCCATAAAATCGTGTCCTATAATGATACCTACTCTGAGAAAAGAGTATGCTCCTTTAAACAAATATATTTGGTTGATAGATTTTTAAAACATATGTTAACTATCAACAAATTTTGGTAGTTATTACCATGCCCTTCATTGATATTTAAATGGTTGCTTATTGGGCCAAACGTTATTAGTTTGAGTCGATTGAAAAAACTTGTTTGGGTTGAATATAATTTGTTAATCCTATTTTTATTTCATTTCTCTTCTCATTAACATGAAAACTTTGCAATTCACAACATATTCGAATAAAACACTACTTGCGTATATTCTGTTTGGTACGCAATTTAGGTATTTATGATTATATAAATACCAACGACATCCATTTTGAATCAATTTTGACCCCAATTAGAGCTAGTGATTTCATAATGTAAGGCTTAGAAATTTCGTCAATTTTAGAGCTTTTCCAAGGAAGTTGATACAGGAATCCAACATACAGTTAGAATGCATTTCCCGTGAATTTCAGATAGTGTTTTCCTGTAACTAGATAATATTTGCACCAAGGGCCTTAATGATAGCTTGGCTATATGATAGAACTGTCGCTACATAAAAAAATTTTAGATTTAATAATTTGGCTTGAATTCCATACAGCTAAAATTTTCACGGTAAATACACTACAGTAGCATTGTGGAGCAAGCAGTTCACTGATGTTCAAGTTAACGGAAAAGAATTCCAGCCTCTGTACTAGACTGCATTTTCGAACCGTCAGTGTATATTTTCTAGGAGTTTATAATGGGAGTTCAACCCTTTCTTTCAGGTATTTTCACAAAGTTGGTTGAGAACATAAGAGTGGGGTTGATATAATCAGTACCACTTTGAATGCCGCAGCCAGGAAACTGAGCGAGTGTCAAGAGTAAATGTCAAGAAGCCCTAAATGAAGAACAGTGTCGAGCGGAACACTGAGGAAGGTATTTTCAGTAGTTCTTGCAATAATTTTTCTGACATAAAGCACTCCCAAGTAAAACACCTGTTTTGAACTTTGTAAAACGAATTCAAATAAAAGACTACTAATTTATGCAGCCAAAAACAATTCGAAACTAATGTGTCCCATTTGGCGTAATTGTTGATTTTATTGGGCCTACTTTTATGTATAAAAGTTTACTTGTATTCCGTATGAAACATTGCATTAAAATTCTATATGATTATATAAATTTTGTTGGCATTTATTTTTATATTAAATAGGTTGTATAAGATTATCTTTCCGTGTGTTAATCTTTTGTGTGTCCACTTTGTTTTTGGTTCTATATATGTAGGTATGTATTTTTATGTCTTTAAAATGGCAAAAAATTTTAATATAAATTTATTGTTTTCTGTTTCTAAAACATGTTGCTCAAGGCTTAACACTCAATGTGTGATAGGTTTCGAATAATTTTTTTTTTTTATCTCTGCTGATTCTTTGTACCGAAGTATGAACGATTTTATCTTTAGTCAGAACTTTGCCTAGTGACAAGTTCTTGTACAAAATTTGTTGTATAATAATATGGTTTTTTCTTACTTCCTGGGGGGTTTTTATGAATGATATAACTTTGGCTCTTTAGAATTTTTAATTTATTGAATAATCTTTGACAGTCACAAAACATACCTACTTTGGCTATGCTTTGCTTAATAAAAGTGTTTTCATTTTTGTTTAGGTTTATCATCTTGTACTTCTTTTATTAATTAAGTAAATTGTTGGATTTCAGCAAGAGGGCGCGTCCATCACATTTAATTGCGGAAATTCTGTATGATTCTTGAACGTGTTTTACAAGTCGGAAGCCTTCTATTGACTCATTATTAGTTGATTCTTATTGGTGTTATCGATTATTGTAAATTTTAAATTTATTTTCATACCTATCAGCAATATAACTTCCTGTTTAGCACGCGGCATAATCATTGTGTCAATAGGTTATTGAATAATTTCATAACGCATTGTTTTACTTTTAGTGATGTTTTAGCAGAAAATAGCTCTTGTTTGTAAAAATTTAATTTAAAAGAACCACTTCAAATAAAATGGATTTTTCTTATTTAATTTTAAATTGTAATCTTAGACATATAAAAGAAGCATCTCAAGTGCTCCTCCCAAAAGACAGTACGGGACATATAATCACAAAACTGGTATCTACTATCCATTTCCTGGTACATACATAATAAAAAAATCGCCTAAAATTACTACGTTTTTCGACCTTCCTATGAGTACATCTTTGCTTCTGAGGCACCTAGAAAGCTGAAATTTTTTGGAAAACCTTCTGTTATTATGTAGAATACGCGGTAAAAATTTCAAATCGGTAACTCCTGCGCCGAGAAATTTTAAAACCATTTTATTCTGACGCATAACTATATTGTTTACGCGAAATTCAAACTTTGAGCTTCATGCGGTAACTGAATATATCATTTGTACGCTCCTACCTCGCGTTCTATTGCTATTACAAGGCGATCGGCTCCAAAAGTGTTTTTTTGCTCCGCCCTAGTACATATGTATCATAAATAATTTTTGTAAAATTTTCAATAGAAATAGCATTTCCCATTTTGATTTTAACACATTTTTTAATGATTTTTTTTATGAAGATTTCAATATAAAAAAATTTTTAAGAAACACCAAAAATTGGGTTTGGGCAAATATACACAGGTAGTTCACTAAATCTTTGTCAAAAGATCAACTCATTAATTTTGTGTCATAAAGAGTTAATATTAATTTAAATCTTTTACGGTAAGTCATCAGCCAGTCGATGCTACTAGCGCAAAAAATCGTAAACGGCAAGAATCAACTTTTTTTTTTGGATTTAAAATGTTCTATACATAAATATAGTACATATCCTTGGGATAGTTTCAGAGATCTGTATACCACGGAGTCCAATCTTTTATTTTATTCATATGTAAGCTAAGCTCGCAAAATGAAACAAAAATTTTGAGATTATTATACCAAACATATTTGGGTTAAAACAACAAAATAAACAACTTTTATTCATAATTTTTTAATTGCAAATCTAAAAGACAGGGCAACAGCATTGTTGAGATACTTGACATTGTTATTGAGAAACAAATGTTTCGATGAAAACAGATGTCGCTCTCAATGAGTTATCAAGGTGCTCAATGAGAAACTTTTTTGTTTTTTTTTTGGATTGAATACAGAATTTTTCAATAATTATACCAAATATTATATTCACATGGGAATCTGATGATGATTTCAAAAATGTTCTCCCTTTTTGCAAAGGCTTAGATGTCGTAAATGACACCGCTGAAAGAGGTGTTGCGTTTATGAAAGACTACAACCAAATTTGGTCAAATGATGGAGAACACAAACAGCCAATGCTATAAATCGTAGAAGCATATCATAATGAGTATCCTTTTTGTGAAAAAAGCAAGTTAATATAAGCAATGAACACAATAAAAATTAATATAATACAACCTAGTCGTGATATTAATTCATTCATTCATTCATTCAAATTCAAAAATACTTTAGGAATAAAATCATAACCACAATTACATAAAAAAATGACTAGAATGAAACTAAAAACTAGAAAGAATATACATAACAGGTTGAATTTCCGATTTTCATTGAATAATTCTGCTATAAACAGTTCATAAGTATATGTACACAAAATTACCAAATTTTATCATCAACTTTATTCAAATTTTTAATTCATTTTCTAATTTATTGGAATCTATAGAAGCCAATTGATCAGAATTTTGCATATTCTATTTATTGGATCACGTGCGTATATGATAATTCTGGTGCTTAGCTTTAAATTCCTTTCTTGGAATCTAATAAGGTGTGACCCCAATTACAGTAGGGATGGCCAACTGAGGTGCCCAAAAGTCAACAGCGCGCTGACGTTTACAACAAAAATTTCGCGCTAATATGTGTATAAATGTGTGTAGGAACTCGAACCAAAAAAAAAAACATGAGTGTAAATGTGTTTTTTCTCTTCCACGTAAAGTAAACATTACCCAGTAGAAATTCGTGCTTTTTTGATGTAAATAAATAAATAAACTGCGAAAGCATCGCATGGCTACGCAAAAAATTATTAAACTCAAAATTCATCAATAAAAACAAAAAGTACTTTTCCGAGAATTAAAATTATATTTCCATGAATATGAGTTTTTTTACAACAATGATGCACACAAGAACAATTTTTTTAGTCTCTCATTTTTTACAATAATACATGCGTATTGCACGTTTGATTCCGACTGGGTCTCTTGCATATTCATTTTTCAAACGAACCAGCGCATAGAAATCAGCAACTGCACGGCGGGACGAATGATGGCACGTTTCATAGCTCGTGACCGCGGGAGGGTAAATGGCCAACCCTAAATTACAGCATCACTTTGCTTTGCTTCTAAACATAATCACGGGATGCATTGAACTTTTGTTTTTCTCTCATAACGTGGTAAATACATTGAAATTTTGTTTACCATTGGTTAAACCTTATTTTCTGTTTCACGAGCCAAAAATTAAAATTTATCACAAGCATAATTTAAATTATATGCCCCTACAATGCATTAACAATTAAAATGCGCGTAAGTTCCATATTTTTATAAAAAATTTATTTTTACACCTATGTCCTATTGTCTCAGGATCTGTTTTGAACATCATTTTTTTTATTATCATAATTTGTAGAAAAAATCTGATTTGATAGGACGAAAACGGAGATTTAGTGTGCCAAAACAATAAAAGATTATGAAAAAAAGGATCACTTTCAGAACAGTAATTTTGGGTCAAAAGATGTATCAGAAAAATCAATCTTGTCATTCAGTTCGCCTGACCCATTCTTCATAGATTTTTAATAAATTAATGATAAATAGGTACAGTTTTCATAAATTTAATAGTCGATGTCTCATCTGATTGATATTTATATGTTTGTTTTTTTATACATATGAGGCATTCCATACCAATCGCGTGTTTTTTTTAAAGTCATTTTTCAAATGCGCTTTAAGGAAAAAAATTCGACTTTATCAAAAATTTTAGGCTGACCTTGAAATTTTTCAAAACGCTTTAAAAAATTTACTCTTGCTGACCAATTATTCGGACTAACTGACCAATTTGTGACCTATTAGATGCATTTTTTTTTTATCAAAATTCGCCAGATGGGGTCCTAGCGGGGGTGCTAGATTGTCGAATGTAACTAATAATTTTTAAAGTCATGCTATGGCGCATATAAAGAGAATAAAAGAAGTCTATGAACCAAAAGCGGTTGCCAATTCACAATAGGTAAACAAGTTTTACCGATTATCTACTCTGCTGAGAGTATTCTCCTCGTTTATCAGAAACAAGATTGATGACAGCATATAATCTTGGCGCATAAGCAGGCCCGGATTAACCTTAGAGGCACACTAGGCCAGTGCCTAGGGTGGCACGATTTTAGGGGCGGCAAATATTGGGAACTTTGAAATTTTTTGTTTTTTATTATTTACACAGGGGGAAAAAAGTACAAATACTGGGATTGTGTGCACTAAATTACCTTAAAATAAAATTAAATTACCAAAAAAAAAAAAAGGTTCTCATTTTTGATATTACAAAATTGTTTTCTATATTTACTAGTGAAGAGGGGCGGCAATTTCTGACTGGCCTAAGGGCGGCAGATTTCTTAATCCGGGCCTACGCATAACTGAATATTCTAGAAAAATCAGAAAGATTCCCCTTACGTGTTACTCGAAATTTGGAAACTTCGGATCTAACGGATCAGCTATCCATGTAGTAATGAGTAGGTTCTGAATGGTCAATTTTGTCTAAATGGCCTGCCATATTGAGTGTTATTTCACGAGTTTTCTGATTTCTGCGGCCTCAAGGACATTGTACACTTACCTTTTGCAGAAAGTTTTTACTTTTTTAAACCACCACAAATCCAATTGAAATTTCAAATTTATTTAAAAAAAACTGAATTTTTATTTTCGAAAACAGTAAACTTACTTTATATACCGGTACATAAAATCTAAGTTCATACATTTATATATATTTACATAGCTAAATAAATTGGCTTATTTTAGGTAAAAAAATCGGCTAAGTCTCATGAGAGTTAGAAAAAGAATTGAAATCATTTTCCCACCCTCATGCATTAAATGTTCCGTAAATATTAGATATTTAACGAATAGAGTCTTTTAAGGCGATATATGCGCACTTCATTGCATTTCTTGCATTCTAAAATTAAAGGGGAGGGGTTAGGTCAATTACATAATAGATATGATATAAAAGGAGGGAAAAATTGCTTAACACAATACATAACAAAAAATAAAATAAAATAAAGTAGTAGTAAACACAAAAAAAGAAAAGATAAAACATTAAACAAAAGTTTAAATTGAACTTAGTAATAGAAAACGCAAACTTAATACCATGGAGGCTCTGCAATCTGAATTATTGCAAAATTAACAATTTTAGCTTATTTACATGAGCTAAGCTTAATTAATTAAAATTCTCGTTCTTGTTGTTATTGTTAATTAATGTTTTGGTAAATGATTTTTACAGAACTTTCTTTTGTTTCATATCTTGAGTTTCGATAGCAGCAGCAATGGGCCCATTCAAGTTCTTTTCATTTATATCGTTATTATTTTCAGCAACAATGGCATCAGCCTTAGCCTTATCCAACTTGGCTTGTGCAGCTTTCTTGTAAGACTTCCGATAGAAATCATTGAACAGGAAGTAGAAGAAGACAGCATTGGGCAGTGTAAAGCAAACGGACCATCTTGGATACCCACAGTCGGTGTATAACAATTGAGTCTGATGAATGAACGCACAGCAAAATTGAATCTACGAAGGAATGCGTATAAAAAAAAAAAATATTTTATATATTGTTTACCGTTAAATGTTTTCACATTCGATCTTTCAAGGTTTTCCTGTTTACACTCGGAAATCAATGAAAATTAACTGAAAACCCAAAATAAACTCATTTAAAAATCGTCATTCAACGGCATGACAAATGCAAATTAAACCAGTTGTATGAATTAAAACATCGTGTAATTCAAATTAAAAACGATGAAATGGATACGCAAGATTTGTGGTTTTGCTTTGGGTTTTTCGTTTACGTCTTTTCCGTGTTCTCAAAATTACCATTTGTAGATTGGTGATATGTTTTTTCCACCACAGGTATTTCTGCATATGTGGTCCAAAAGCAGACAAGAAGTAATAGCTGTACATGATGATGTGCACGAATGAGTTAATCATACCAATAAAGGTACCATGTCCGCCAGGGAAATATTTCGTTGTACCCCAAGAAATCAGTGGCATCACAGAATGATGGTAAACGTGTAAAAATGTCACCTGACGATCATTTTTGCGCATCACAAAGAATATGGTGTCAAGTAACTCACTGATTTTGGCCAAGTAATAAACATAAACAACGCGCGCTTCCTAAAATATACGGGATTGAAGACAGAGTTATGGAACGTCAATAATAGCAATTTATATATAATTTCAATGTGATGCGGTTTGTAAAAAAGGGTGCTCAACTTAAAAGATGTGAAAGTTGAAATCTTGTGGAGGACAGTACAAAATAGTTAAAAAAATTTATAAAAATATGAGTCTTTGAAAGATCGTCTGTCTTAAAAAAATCGTGCTGAAAGTTATCAAACATATGCAACTTGTTGTTTCTTATTGACGCGACCTTTGAACTCAAAGCGAATGGATGGATGCAGTGTGATAGTGTACCCAGCATAAAAATTCGATAGAATTTCAAAATCTTCAATTTTGACGATGAATAAAAAATTTTGCTCTCCTTAAAGTTTTGCGCTGGCAAGATTAGGTCTCTTTTAACAAATCGCAACACATATGTATTTTACTGGCAGTACTTACCCTATAACCTTTAGGTGTGAATGACCAATCAACTGGCTGACAACGCCAGCTGTAATTACTCCAAATCAAAACACCCTGAAAATAAAATAAATTTTTTTTTATTATACAATTCCTATTTTAAACATAATTCACAGAAGAACTTTCGTAGTAGTTGTATTAAGCTCCACGGTTTAAAATCGAACTTCCAATGGAATCATTAAATAATCCAGCTGCAACTTTAAAATCAACAAACCTTCAGAATAAAAATTCGATCAAAGCAAAAATAACCTATAAACCAAGGACATTGAACATCTGCTTCGTTATAGATTGAAGTCACTGTAACAACCTTATCCACCAATTTGCCCAAAACATTTGAACATGTAACATGTTTTTTTAGGGTGTTGAAGTTCCGAATTGAAATTAAACATAAAGAAAAATGCTCTATATGACCTGAGCCGGTGCCTGGCCCGAATATAATGCTGTCTGGGAGTTAAACTTTCGAAGACTATTTTAAGCATCGGGAACCGCACCTCGCCAATAATCCTGCGAACGCTTTCTAAATGATCTAAAGTCGCTCATTTACCCAAGTAGACCAAGGACTTGATGTAGGACCATTATCTGTTTCTCTCAATATATTACTTGTGTCACGCGCTATATAGCACGTAGCGCCGTCCTTCTGAAACCATATCACTTCAACGTTGATACTACGTGATTAGAGAACAAAATAGTCTGTTAGCCAATGACAGTAACACATTGACTGACCTTATTTCTGAAGAACTAAGGCATAAAGAGCTCTACAATTCATTGAGGGCATACTACATGGTTCAAAAAATCACGGGAAAAATGATAAAAACACAAACATTTTGATAAAAACCTTTTTTTTTCTTCAACATAGTTCCCTTCGAGGGAGATACACTTCATACAACGATCCTCGTACATTTCGATACCTTTTTTATAGTTGTCGACGTCGAGGCTATCAAAATAAGTATCAGTTTCGAACTCGACCTCCTAATTTGAGTAAAATCTCCTTCCCTAGAGCCATTTTTTCAAGTTTGGAAACAAATAATAGTCACTGGGGGCCAAGTCTGGAGAATACGGTGGGTGGGGCAGCAATTCGTATCGCAATTCGTTCAATTTTGCCATTGTTTTGAATCACCAACACGATGTTACTTTTGACCAATTGTCAGCAAACGCGGCACCCATCGCGCGCACATCTTTTTCATTTCGAAATGCTCATGCGAAATATTGAAAATACTACCGATCGACGACTTCATTATGTCTGCTAGCTCTCTCCTTTTCACTTTGTGGTCTTCCAAAAGGATCAGATGGACTTTCTTGATCTTTTCTGTAGTGGTAGCTTCATTTGGCCGGCCCGAACGTGGTGCATCACTGGCAGGGCCTGATTTACCCACAGGCTATTTAGGCTTAAGGCGCAAGGTCCGAGGGGGCGCTGAGAATTAACGTTGATAAAGATTTTTTGTTATGTTGCACCTTCTTAACACAATCTTTCAACAAGTGAAAAAAGATTAAGTGCTGAAAAATATTTTATAAGGAAAGGATTGCACAAATACAATTGAGACATGAAATTTTCTTTCCCTCGTTTGTCAAAAGTGAGTCTCTAGCTTCGTTGCCTACGATTTTGACATAGAGCAATTGTCGCAAGTATTTTACTTATTAGATTTTAAATTGTAATTCAGGAATTACAATATCAAACTGTAATTTTTATTTTAGTTTAGTCAGATGTTATTAACTGACACATTAGAGACCGGAAAGTTACAACTTTTATTCGTTTGAAATCGAAATTTACGAAGATCTATTTTGAAAGAAGTTTTTTTGAAGGTGAGGACTTTTTTTTTTTTTTTCTCGTTAAAATTTTTCTTTTCGTACTTAGGAGGGGCATATTCATAGTTAGCCTAGGGCGGTCAGAGGTCTAAATCAGGCCCTGATCACTGGTGCTCGTACGATTCATTTTAAATTCAGCAAACCATCTGTAAACAGTTGTTTTAGACGGAGCAGATGTGCTGTGATGTTTTTAGAGCCATTTCAATTTTGTTTTCTCGTTTTTTCCGATTACAAAGCAATGTTTTATCAAAATGTGAAATTCACTTTCTTCCATTGTTTACGAAATACCAAAAGTAGCGTTACTCATACAGCGATAACTTCAAAATTACTAGATGAAATGTCAATAAAATTTGATATTAATCTTTAAAAAGTTGCCACTTCCGAAAAATTATATCGATTTGAGAATGGTGGAGACTTTTTGAACCATGAAGTAATGTCTAAAGATTCTCATTATTCAAGGTGCGGAAATTTTGTTTATTGACGTGTCCATTCAACCAAAAATTAATCACTTAGCTCAACAATTCTCTGTGGCAAAAATCAGGATCAACAGCCAAATCTACGATATATACGAACGTCATTCGCTGAAGAATCGACTCATTCTGGTTTTTAGCACTAAGTTTAACAAATACGACAGTAACTGTGCGGATGAGTGTTATGCACTGATATCTATCCATGGCACGCTAAAAAATCCCTGAACATGAGACATTATATTGACAATAAAATGCGCGAAGCGATCTTCGAGTTTCAACCATAATATCTACACATTCATATCTAATTTTATTTTAACGCTAGCTGCTCGTCTTGGTTTCATATTTGTAGTAATAGATAAGTAAAAAGTTGATTTTTATAGCCTTGTTGGATATTATTTTATGTGGAAGGTACCACGCCCACTTTTTTACTATCCGAAGCCTACTTGTACCTACACAAATTTTTGAACTATTTACTCATTGAATTTATATCTTAACATATGCTTACCTCATATACCATCCAAACACTGAGCAGCACCTGAATGAAATTATAAATGATCAATGTCTTCTCCAATTTAAATGGCTTACGATCCTTCATGTAACGTGGACCCCAATTTAAGACACCATATAAATAGCAGGCGATGAGGGAGAAAATTGGAACTGGTGATTTGATCAGAAACCAGTCATTGGTGCGGGGATCTTCAAAAGCATAGAAATGAAAATAAATAAATAAAATGTAAGTTGAAGTTGAAGTTGAAATGAATAGCAGCAATGTGGTTGTTGCTTAATTAAATATTTTACAAAGTGACAAAAATCAATTGACATACCGGCTAATTCAGTAAAAAGAAAATTCCAATAATCTGTTTCAGTGGCATTCAACTCAACCGCCATATTGATGTATATGTATTTATTTGTGTGAGTGTGTATGAGTGTTTTTATTATATACTAGAGTGCGTATTGCGCGTGCTCATAAGCTAATAATGATGATTGAATATTGCGTATACGTAAGGGATCGAAAGATGAACTGTAAGTAAAAGAAGATTTATTTCAATAAGATTAGATATTAAAATTAAAATCAATAATATTTAAAAATTTTAAACTCAAACTGCGAAGTCAAATCAAAATCATTTGAAAAAACAAATCAGTACTGAAGCTAAGATGCTGTAAAACTAATTTGTTATTCATACATTCGTTGTTAATGCGTGAGATTGTGTCACCTAAACCGTCAGCTGTCGTCTGTCACATATGCATGCACTAACTACCAGCTGATCTGTCTATCCAACTGCTTTCTGGAAAAAATTTTTTTTTTTTTTGCCGAAATACTTAGATGTCATGTAATAGTAAATTATGTTCATTATTATGACTTAAACATCTTATTTCAAAGTTTTGTTTTGCCTTTGATTTCTCAACTGGCTTGCAAACAAAAAAAAAAACAAAAAAAACAAAAAGAAAGAAAAGAAAAGAAATAACAAAAACAAAAAACCGGGCATGCTTTATTTGCAAGATCATGAAAAGAGAAGTTGAAAATTAGGCCTCAGCTTGTGTGTCCCAAAATATATAATGCCCAAGCAGTTGGCATAATGAAACCTTTTTGGGCGTATGTGGTAATAAAACTTTAATTTGTGCATTAAAATAACCGCTAATAAGTTATTAAATAGCCAAAATAAAAAAACAGAAAAATAAAGCAAACTCAAAACGAAGTATTGTAGGAAGTAATAAAAAACACACGTTATTAAGTGTCAAATGTACATAGTAAATTTTGATGCATTTCAGAGGGCAAAAATAATAGGTAAAATGGTTACACATGGTACTTTAAGGAAAAAATAAACAATTCCAAAAGTTAGATACCAAGAATAGAGTGGTTGATAAATCTATGCACAAAAAAGGATCGCTAATAAGATTTTAACTGACCAGCCAATTGATATATGTAAATCTGAAAAAAATTGAGTGCAATTTTCATTCTCTGAAAAAGAGAGAGAAATATTTGTTCACTCATAATTTTGTAGTACGCTGGTAATAATCAAAAAGCACCATAAATTATTGAAAATTACCAAAAAGTCTTTAAGTCCCTAACAGTTCAATAGTATCGAAAGTATCAAAAATACGAAGAAGTATTAAATATTATCAAAAAGTCACTTTGAGTTTAGTGGTCAAGGTAAAACGAAGGTTTAAGTATTTATTTAAAACTATCGCAAAATTTGATTACCGAAAAACTTGACAGAAGTCGGTATCGAATAAATATGAAAAATATTGAAAATGCAAATATAGTTCGAGCAGCATAAAAAATTATCGAAAAATTCAATAAAAGTCTAAAAGCATGAAAATATATTCAATTGGTATTATATGAATGGGCGTGTTACCTCCCATACACATTAAAAATTAAAAACGTGATTTGAAATGAATTATTGTATTAACCCAGCAGCTCCCAGAAAAAAAATTTTTTTCATGCGATTTTGGAAAAATCACTAAAAAACAAGAGCTTACTCGCCACAAAGTACCTCCGAACTGAAAGTTGCAGCAATAGCATCAGTGGACGTGGCAGAAGTCGAATATGTAGTAGCAAGAATGTCGAAAGTATTTAAAACGTTCATGGAAGTCAAAGAGTATAGAAAGTACTGAAAAAATTTGAAAAATTCAACTGCATCAATTAATATTCAAAAGAATCGATAAAGCAAAATTAAGTACAAACGTATAGGATAGCATTCGTATTGAGAAGTTTTGAAAAAGTCGAACACTCTCAAAAAGTCAATAGAAGTTTAAAAGCATCGTAAAACAATAACACTCAATTAAAAACAAATGGGAAATTTTCAATGAATGTTGCGAGATATCAAATTGTACGAAACCGTCTGATTAAGGTCGTAAAGTATATAAATTATATCGAAAATTTCGAATAAATATCAAATCAGAGGCCGATGGAAGTCGATATGTATCAAATAGTAATGAAAACAATGTTCAGAGAAAACAGTATTGCATAGCATCAAAAAGTATCGGAAAAGTCATTAAAATTTATAAAGTATTGACTGGTATCAAAAAGTTTCGAAAAAGCGAATAGTAATCGATGTTGAAAAGTAGCCAATAGTAGGTACCAAAAATGTCAAAAATTATATAGAAGCATCGAAAGAAAGGAACAAAACCGTACGCTACAGAGAAAGCTGAAAGGTATTTGCCCTAACATTTTTCTATGGGATTTCTCAATGTAGTAAAATATTTAAATCAAATACAGTGCCGTCTCTAAGTCAAAGGTCAACAAAGAAGAATTCGATACTATTGAGTCAATATCGGTAATGCTACGTATCTGCTCTTTTACTCTAAAAAAACCTCGAGCTACATAAATATGAAAGTAATTTTGCAACAATTTAATGCGACCTTGTGTCAGCAATTTTTTGAACAGAAATTTGGTATATTTGCTACTTTGGCAATGTTGGCATACTTTTAAAAAGAATGCTCAGCCAGTTCAGTGCTAGCTTGCCGCAGTGCTTGCTCTGGATTTCAAACTCTAAGTACATACGCAGCGTATTTAGATATGGGTTTTCAATCTGCCAGTATGCAATCCGTGTTCAATATGTTGTTGAGTCAGCCAGCATCCCTATTCCAAATTTATTTTCGATAGTCACCTCCGAAGTGTTAATATGTAGATCATATTTTCAACTCTTCATTACTTTTTATCGAACTTAACCGAAGCTTAAACAGCTCTTTCTGCTCTCCTGAAAAGTGATGACAATGACTTCTCCACTACTTCACAATTTTATGCAATTAGTCAGACCTGATTAAATGAGCATTACATCTATTACATTCTGTCATTGTTATATGTAGATATTGTTAAAACCGTAACTAATTGAATTACTGTTGCTACTACAAATTCATGTATGAGCATAAACCACAATAAAAATATTAAAACTCACACCTCCAGCATGTTCAAGTTATACCAGAAATCAGGTTCAAAAAACTCAATCGCCACTTACGTATCCAAATAAAAAGACACTCGTAGATAGGAAAAACATTCAAACAAAATTAAAGGTTAAACTTATAAACTGTCTGTGAAAAAGTCAATAAAACTTGGAGTAGGCTTAATGTGAATACCAATAAAATTGAGCAGTTTTAAGCGTCATAAGCATTAGGTACAAATTCTTTGGTAGGGTAAGAAACTTTAATGATATTGTCAACACATCATATTGAGATAGCCAACAGTGAGTATTGGCAATTGCCAAATAATATCATAGTTAAAAATGACGCCATAAATTTCTTAGTTTCGTTGTAAGATTTTTAGATACTTTGAAACAGAGCACAACAAACAAAACAAACAAATTATTATTTGTTGGTGTGCTTGTATATGACAAAGGTGCTAAAAAGCATCACGTCATCATATTTAAGCGAATTAATGTATATATGTAAATTGCAATAAATTGCTTGGTATGTGGCAATATATAATCAATAAACCGAACTTTTATTATAATGAAAAAATCTAGTTTTTCTTAGTTATAATCAATTCCGCCTGCCAAATACTCCAAACAGGCTCTAACTCTTTGGTGAAATAGCTGCAATTATACTAATGACCTTGACGCAACTTTAAGAACCTTTTTGTGTATTAAAAGATTTTTCTGCTTCAAATGTGTGCGAGTATTTTTTATTAAGTTTAATACCATAATTATGCGTAATATCAGATTTTGGACTGAAGAGTGAAAAAACGATACATAGATGTGTATAACGTATGTACATATACATATGTATTAGATATACTAGTATGTAAAAAATAAACTGTTGTACAAATATTATTTTATTTTTATGTGCAAAATTTGTTTTAAACTTGTTGTTTTCTTCTACTTCTTCTATGAAACAAATGACCCCGAATGATTTTGAGTGACCAATGAATGCGCAGAGTTGTGTGAAAATTACCGACCATAGAAAAACAGTGTGGAAAAATTGAAGTGAATAAAAAAATACAACAAAATAATCATAAATTAAGTTGTGAGTAAGTGACAGTAATATTTTGCGCTAGTTAACGCTTTGAAATTACAACAGCGTTGCTGCACTTAAAGTGGCTGTCATGCTAATTTGGCGCATGTATTACCCACTTTCCACTTGGGTAATCAATTGTCAAACAAAATTCGAAGTTATCTTTTCGTATGACAAAAATTAACTTGACCTTGGCATCGTAATTTAAGTTAGATTCATTTTCTAATGTTATTTAGTTGAATTTTTATAAAAAAAAATTCAAAAATTGTGGCTTTTCCCCAGCATAAAATTTATTGAAAAGTCAATGAACGTTATCCACGCTTAATATATTGTCCTATTAATGAAATGAATAATTTTACAAAAATTAAGCGACTCAAATAAAGTCTGACACGAGTTCTGTTTAGTTTTTGGGTTACACTTGTTTATCGCATTTTAAAATTTTTCAGATTTATCAAACATAATAGAAATTAGAGATGTTCATTTTTTGGCATATTAATTAGTTCTATACAGCGATGTTTGAGAGGGGAGTAACTGTGAGGGTTTATTGTATGTTAAAACTCAATGATTTGCAATTTTTGTTATTATCATTAACTTATTGTAGGAAAGACAACTTTTGATTTTTCTAAAGAAAGAGGTATACGAGTCGTCGAAATCTGAAGTTGGTCGACGAGTAGGCACATATTGTTCGAAAACAAGTTTCAGAGAAAACAGCTCTACTGATTTTTTATATGTTTTATTAAACGTTTTCTTTTTAAAGCTCATTTGTAAAATAAATAATAAAGCTAGAAACATGCGGCTTATTATATTAAATAGAACGTGCTTTCTTCTATCAGAATCACTAAAAAAGTGAAAACCGATTATACGGGCATTAGGTTCTTTTTTGTAGACCAAGGCACATACATACATGTATGTACATATGTATGTATATGGGGCATTCCAAATATTTTTTTTGAATTAAGAAAAAAATACAACGAAACGTTTGCCCGCGATCGGACCGGTCTCACTTCCCATAAAGCAGAAAACCATGACGTGATGGACTATAACTTTGCTAGGCAAAATTGATTAGGACAACGTTCTCTTTCAGGATAATATAGGTTTTACTCTGTTGTAACACAAAAAAAATTTGTCACACAGTGTAAAATAATAATCTTTATATTAATACGTGAACATCGAAACTTATGGTACACTTTTTTAGTAGTTATTATAAAGAGAGGGAAATGAAACTTACATTATTTGGAAGGTACTGTTTTGTAGATGTGCACAAAGAAAAACTAATTGGTAATATGTGCCATTCAAGCAGTTAAAATAAAGAAAACACACGCGCATGATTTCCCCATACAAAACGCTTTAACCAACGCATTTTGATCGCGTTCACGACTGCATGAGCTAGGTGAGGTGAGGTGAAATGAGGTCCATGGGCAAAGACGTTTTGTTCGTCATAGGTCGACAAAATTCTTCCAAAGTTAAAATTGGTGGGTACGGTCGAGTTTCGACCACAATACGATACTAGTAATAATTTATTATGCAAGAAAAATAATTTATTTAATCAGAGCTTTTACGCCTAAGATTATGTAAAGTTCAAAGGGATAACTAAGAATGCTAAGGACAATTAAAGCTAAACTCTATTATTTCATTGTTGGAAAGCAGTTTCTGAGTTATTTTTGAGATCAAAGTTGGTGATATTAATTTTCAAAGTCAAACAAAGTAAAAATGTGATTCTGATTAAAAAGACTAGTTAGTTCACATCCGAAAACACATGCCAAAGGCAAAAGCTCAAAATTGTCGCACAGAATTGCACGTTAAAGGAATCTTTCACCAAGATAATGGCTTCCTTAGTGTGTGTGTTGTTTAAATGCTAAAAGTATTTAATTTAGTTTTTGCAGCAATATTAATAGAACTTTTAATCAACACTCTAATTAACTAAAGTACATACAAATTTTAAGTGGTTTTAGTTATTAATAATTTTGAATTTAATTAATTGTTGCTATTCTTTGCTTCTTTTATTTAAAAAAAAACAAGGACGAGCTATTAAGATATCTCTGAAAAATAAAATAAATTTATTCGTATTGAAAAATATATACATGTGTTATACATTTGCAATAAAAGATGTTGATATAAATCTAATAATGTAACTGATGAGCGGTCGGGTTATAAAAATTATAGCAAACGAAAAAAAATTATTTTGTTATATCATAGAGAATTTGATACACAGAAGAAACAAATCCAGTCAACGAATTTATTTTAAGTTTCAACAAAAACTTTAGGAAAATTAACAAATGTTTTTTGAAATCAACTAATTTATTTTAAGTTTCAACAAATCTTTTATCTTATATCAGCGAAACTGTTTCGCTGACTGAAAATCATACCCACATTTGTTGAAATCGGACCCGGAATTGTTCGATTTGAGCGAATCTTTTTTTTTTCCGTGTAGTGATGTGACTAATCTGAATTAGAAAATATTATAGTGTGTCTGATAGTTTGTTTCTCTTTGATTTGTTAAAGCTCTGAGTAAATTGTGACAAAAAATTATATAAAAATTAATTGAAGTATATACCATGAATATTATGTGTGTAAGGTTAGACCGGTTCAAAAAAAAAAGTCTCTGAAATTTAGAGGCACCGGCAGTTTCCTATTCCCATAAGTGTCCCAAGTGAGATGTGTAACCAATTTATTCTAAATATTGCGCTCCTGATTAGCGATTTCCATATTACTCTTGAAACTTTCGCATAAAAAAAAGTTCACCAACAACCTAAAAACGATGGTGGTTATCGCTGAGGTGAACTTTTTTTTTTTTAATTCAGTCGAACATTCGGAGTAGTTTTGAATGGGGAATGCGAATTTCTCATTATTTTTTAATTCTGTTGTTGTCTTCAGTGGTAAAAACTGAAAATAATCATGAAATTTTGTCAAAAATTGAAATTTTTTTATTTAAAATGAAAAATCAGGTCTAAATTTTTGGATTTTTTTTTGCTTTTATTATTTTGAATAATTCATTTTTTCCTCCTCTATCTGATGGTGTTAACCGCAAATTTTTATTATTTTTGTACTTAAAATATAAACATAAATATAATTGAACAAAGGATTTTTTTCATATTGAAGCTATGTTTTAACAGGGAATATAAATTTTATTGTGGAAATCTGTTTCGAAAGATATGAAATATATTTATCTAATTCTATACACTTGGTTTGGTTCAAGTAAACTTCAGAGACATTTTTTTTTTTTTTGAGCCGGTCTAATGTAAGGTGAAACACAACGATTACACCATGTAAAATTTAAATGCCTGCTATATACATATGTACTGGAAAAAACTTTTACTCCAGGTTTCGCTATTTATATGGGAAACAAATTTTGTTTGTGCCGTTCACAATAGTGGTGGCAAACTATCGATAGTCCTGACCATCGATAGTGGACGATAGTTTCTGGAAACTATCGATAGACTATCGATAGTTAGATTACTTTAAAAAACAAAAAAAAAGACAATAGTGACATTAGAAAAAGTCTAGATTTTTTTTCAACTACTACCAATTATTTTTATTTAAAAAACATATAGCATCGACATTTTTAGTCCAGTAGAATTAGTCGTAAAAATGAGAAAAAAAATAATTATAGTTACAGTATTCTGACAGCGGAATATTGTCGAAGTTTTAGGAATTAAGAAGATCTACATTTTTTGTTCTACCATTTTCAACGTAACCTTAAAGCTTTTCGAAAAAATTATGGAAAACCGGTTTATTTGTTTTTTAACTTTTTTCTTTGACAGAAAAAAATCTATGAAGCTGAAACTTGGGCAAAAGATACTTCCTTGTGTTGGACAAAAGCAGTAGTTTTCTTAGACGGAAATATTTAGAGGTTGTTGTTAAATTTAATTTAAAAAAAATAAACGTAATTTTAAACTGCGATTCCTCTTAAAACTACACCTCCTACGGAGTTCTGTTTTGGCTCACTTACTCGTTGCTACGTCTACTTTCGATAAATGGAAAAAAAATAGTATACTGCAATGGAAAAATGACCGAAAAATTTAAAAAATCGAAAAAATCTATTTTTCGTCGAAATTTTCAAATTTATCGTTCAATTATTGTTATTAAATATTAAAACCATTAAAATTTTGTTGCTTTGAATGTAGCTGGAATGTAGAAAACCCAATTGCAATTGCAATAGTGGCAAATGTTCGATAGTGAAAATATTCGATAGCCTTAGAAAACCATCGATAGTGCCAACAAATTTAAGACTATCGATAATATCGATAGTGCTATCGATAGTTTGCCACCACTAGTTCACAAGCTTGATCTAGGAAGTCGAAATTTTTGGAGAATTTTACTTAAGTTTAATGTTAAACATAGGCACATAGGCATATATGCACGCATAAACAAAATCCCTTCGGATATATGAAGAGCTGAGCTCCAAAACCCGCCAAGTCCAAAAAATTAAAATTTGTGATATTGCAGGAGGGAACATTGAGAAAAATTTTTTTAATCATAAAATTAGTGTTTTTACAAATTTATTTAAATCTTTTTATTTTTTTATGAAGTTATATACATATATGTTTATTGTGTTGGTCGGTATGACCATATCTCTGAAAGAAGTAGAGGTATTCTTGGTTGTAGCTTAGATGAATTTCTCAATATACGTAATTTAATATTTTTGCATAAGCTTATTCATTCTTGTTTATATGAAAAACTTCAATTTTGCCAATCCTCTAGGTCTTTAAAGTTGATTACCTAGGTTACCTAGGTACCTAGGTTTAACTACCTGAACTCCAGTAGATTCTTTTTCATTTAGAATTTTTTTCTGAGATCTAATTGAAGTTTCTTTAATATACCAAATGTCTTAAAATCGATATCACAGTTAATAGAATATAGCACTTGCATTCTTAAGATAGTAGAATTAATAAGAGAAGTAATGTATAATAAATATAAGCATAACGGAACTTATATAAGAAGATATAAAAAATAAATCACAATTTAAAATCCTTGCACAGTAAGCTTTTACACAAAATAAAAACAACAGCTCTAGAGTTCTATCATAGAGTCATAATATATCACTGCATCATTTACCACTCCTGCACAATCTTGTAGCACTAAACAGTTCATATCACATTTATCTTTGAGTCACATATTTCATTTTAATATTTCAAAGTTTGAAATCCGTTATTTTTACACATTTCAAATAAAAATCCAATATGGCACTTATATGTCCCTTTCCGCTGCTGCAAGCATTGATTTTGCACAATCACACTTTTAAGTATTTTTCCGTGTTATTTTTTGTTTTTCGTAAGGCCTCACCTTTAGGTTTGATATTTTTTTGGTGCAATTTTTAACGATATTTGTTTGTTTGCATTGGTTTTTTTTTTTGTGTGGCATCCGATTCCCACGAAACCCATTCATAGACTGAAGTCTTCTGCTACACGCTACTCTGCTAAGTATACTTCCGTTGATCGCGTTTTCGGTTTGACGAAATCAAAAGCTTCACGCAGATAAACCTTAAAGTTTTTGTTGTTGTTGGGGTACGTATGCGCGTTGATTTTGCTAATAGTATTCTATTTCTTGTAGACATGGTTTATTCTTTTGCTTAGATCTTTTCAGTTTTGTATGGTCATATTTTTTTTTATTTTTTTTCTTTATCATATGTTGTTTTTTTTTTCATTTTTTATTATCAATTATGTCAGCATTATGTTAATATCGTTTTTTGCCGGTTATTCTCTTTTTTGTTGTGATCAATTATGTTTTTTTTTCTTTATTTCATTGGTTTTAGTTTTTTGCATAACTCAATTCAAATACCAAAAAAGCAATTCCTTTAAAATATTTATGACACTTAAAAGACTTTTATGTTTAAATGATTGTATGTTTGATATTTTGTTGTTGTCAATGATGGAGTGTCCTTTTTTTCGATTTATCTTGTTAATGTTTAATATTAGATTTGCTGAAACAAGTATGTAAATTAATGATTTAATTTAACTTGTGTCTTTTTTTGTTGTAGTGCACTGTGATGTTGTTACAAAATTTCACCTTTTCAAAGTTCTTTCCTATCAACTTCTTAAAGGATCATAAGATTTCAAGATAACACTAGTTTACAAATAATTAAAAAATTTATGAACTTTAGGTGCCACTATTCATTCCTTATGTAAAATCGGCTGCTGACTCTGAAAATCAAATTATTTTTTTTTTCTTTCACGTCGTTTTCGAGATATCGGTCACTTTCGGTTATTGGACCAAAAAAAAATTTGGTTCAACTTAATTACAAATATCTTTACAAAAAATACCTATATGTAAACATATTATGTGTCAAATTAAAGTTAATTAAATTTCCTAGAAATAATGCACATATTACTTTTTCATTGGCATGATAGTTTCGGCGAAAAAAATTGATTTATAAAAAAAAAATTTTTTTTTTTCGAAAAAATGAGAAAAAAGTAAAAATCAACTGCAAATTTTTAAAAGAAAAAAAAATTGGAAAAATCATTTTGTTTTTTTATATCATAGCCTATATATTTATGAAAAAAATAAGATACCATTTATGAAAACCGATTAAGAAATAGAAAAGTTATATAAAATTGAATAAAAAATGGCCGAATTTAATTTTTGCCTATTTTTCCGTTTTTTTATGTGGCTAAGAATTTTTTAACCCCAAAATGCAAAATTTTTAATGAAATTTTGTTATGTAGATACTGGTATATGCTAGAAATTAAAATGTTTGCTCCAACCCCCGAAGTGGGCAAAAACCGCCATAACGGGGCCAAGCATTCTCGAAAACGGGGGGTGACAAATATTTTACCGATAGCGGACGCGGAATATGCGATTTCCTCATTTTGGGGGCGGTTTTTGTTCATTTTGAGGGGTTGGGGCAACTCCATAAGAATTTTGAATCGTATTCAGCATCTTTGAAAACGGGGGCTGATAAATTTTTTACTGATGGAATATGCGATTCCAACTTTTTTCTTTGGTCCAAAAACCGAAAGTGACCGATATCTCGAAAACGACGTGAGAGAAAAAAAACAATTTGATTTTAAGAATCAGCAGCCAATTTTACATAAGAAATGCATAGTTGCACATAGAGTTCATAAATTTTTTAATTATTTTTAAACTAGGGTTATTAATTATTAGATGTTTACTAGCTTGTAACCATTTTTATTCAATATTATATAACTTTTCCATTTCTTAACCCATTTTCTTAAATAGTATCTTATTTTCTTCATAAGCTATGATATAAAAAAATAAAATGATTTTTCCCATTTTTTTTTTTCTTTTATAAATTTGCAGTTGATTTTGACTTTTTTCTCATTTTTTCGAAAAAAAAAAAATATTTTTTTAGAAATCAATTTATTTCACCGAAACCAATAAGAAAATTTAATTACCTTTACTTTGGCATAAAGTAAATTTATATATAGATATTGGTTCTTAATATATTTGTAAGTAAGTTAAACCAACTTTTTTTTTTGGTTCTAAGACCGAAAATGACCGATATCTCGAAAACGACGTGAAAGATTAAAAAAATGATGTGATTTTCAGAATCAGCAGCCGATTTTACATACAGTGGTCGGCATATATATTTTGACAAGTATGTGCGTTTTAGTGTTCTTTGTGCAATGGCTAACTGTCAATGCTAACGGTACTATATACTTATGTAAAAGAAATAACACATGCTACGTGTCAAAAAGAATAAAAAGCTGCGTATTTTCTCTGCTGATTAAAGTGCTGCAGTACATTTAAAATATAAAAAACCATTTTTGTGGGTGGCATAAGTATTTTGACAATTTTTATGGCATAAGTTTTCTTTGGGAGTGCCGCTCATATTTTAATAAAATCCTACTTTGCTTACAAGGCTTTCAATACTGAACACGAATATGGAATCAAAAGTTGGGTGACGCATCTATTTTCGGAGATATAGCCATCAGATGTCGGGGATATAGCCTTTAATGAATTCATTGTCATAATTTGGGAACCCCTAGATCAACTTTCAAAATATGGATGTCATATGAAAGATAATTTAATGAAATATAATATAAATTCATAAAAGTTTGAAATTTCAGCTATTGTATTTTTTATTTTTATCTATGTATTTCTTAATTACATAGAGTGTACTTTAGTTTAGAGTCAAATGCTTGCATCTTTCAGATGTGAAAATTGTAATGAATAGCAACACTTACCGCTTGAGTGAAAAACCTTTGACCTTGAATAAAATACCTAAAAGAATAGGAATCAGTAAGGACTGTTATTATTTAATTCGTTATAGATATGGAATTTAAGGCGTGCACCAATCCATCGTTATAAAACCGTTTCAGCTTTATACAAATTTTTCCTGGCTTAAATGCCTATTTTAACTGGGCTATAAATTAAAAAAAAATAGATGTATCTCAATGTTTGACATTTTAAAAACAATTAATGTACTGAAAATGCCCCAAATGGAAATTGGTCCTAGTAATAAAATGTTAAATGTAGGAGGTTTTGGGAAGAGGACGTGGCCATCTCTTATCAAAAAAAAAAACACTTCAAATCATAGATATTGGCATTTGTTGTCAAAAATCTTGGATGGTTTGGAAAATGGACGAAAAAACAGTGTACACAAAAAATATTTAGACCATGCCGAAAATTAGTCGCAGCACGAACCCGAAAGCAAGCAGTAATTGTATTAAAAAACTCAATATTTTGGTGCTCAATCATTAAGCGCAGAGATTTCTGAGTTACAACGCGTATCTTAGATTGTGCTTGCGAACAGAACTCAAACCTTACGTACTAAAATTATGTAACCTGATTTGGACTTCATATTTAAATACCTATTAGAAATTATGCATTTAATTTAGACTGTCGAAGAGCTCTGCTTTAGAAAATCGTTGCTTGAAGCAATTAAAGTCTTCATCACTTAAGCCCTTTCTAAACTGGAAGATCAAGCTCAATGAACTAAAGTCAACCCATGTCACTTATACGTTGCGGCCCACAAGGGACGATCTACAGATTTTCCTTAATGGGGTGCCTATTCCTCAAGAGAGCTCTGCCAAATATCTGGGACTTCATTTGGACAATAAACTGAATTGGAAACATCATGTACGACGGAAAGCCGAGCAAATAAAAATTAAACAACGACATATGTACTGGATGATTGGACACTACTCCAAACTAAACCTATATTCCAAAGTGCTCCTTTATAAATCTATCATTAAACCAATCTGGACGTATGGTATACAGTTGTGGGGCTGCACAAAGAAATCTAATTGCGATATCATCCAAAGAAGCCAAAACAAAATTTTGAGAATGATCACTAATGCTTACCGCTACGTGACTAATGTGGAATTACACAATGACCTTGAGGTAAAATGAAATGAGACTACTTACTCACCTAAACGTGGAGGCCATCCAACTTCTGGACATAACACATGAGTTAAGGAGACTCAAGAGAATAAAACCGCATGAATTGACATGAATACTAACTATCCTGTTTTTGGGAGCTGCACAATGGTACAGTAAGCCCTCTCTCGTTTTACTTTATATAATTTTTTAAGGTACAAATCAAAAGTAGTAATAAATTAACTAGGTTAAGATTGTACTAAACGTATCCAATAAGGATGTTTAAAATAAAAAAACTTAAGCCCTTTCAACACATATGTATGTGTGGGTGAGGTGCCAAGGGCTACAAAAGAAAACATTTGAAAATTAAAGCTTTCTACAACAATTTCACATGCCTACAGTAGCTACTCATTTCTGCAACTAACTCAGTTTGGCAAAAAAAAAAATAAAATGCCAACTATCCCTTACATATGAATATTTTATCAACCGGAACTAAATATTTGTATATTTAAGAAACATTTGCATATACATACATACTCGCAATATGAGTGAAAATTATAATTATTCTCTTTTAAATACCAAATAAATTCATAATTTTAGAAGCTCTACTGAAAGCAATCAAAATCTTTAAATAAAATTTTACCATTTTTGTTGTTTAAAATTCCATCGTTATAAAACCCCTGATTGTTATTGTTCGATGTCTGTTTACTCCCAGTTAAAAATAATAATTTTTCTTTGCATGAAATGTTATAAAATAATAATAATAATTAAAAACGTATTTTTTTTTCTTGGGATTTTATGTCGCAAGATTTATTTTTGGATTTATTTTGTGCGGAAATTTTATTCACTGGATAGTATACATCGAAACCTTAGTATATGAACTAAATTCTGTATGTTAGCAAGGTTGCTTCAACTGAGTTACCAATTTTCTAAGGTTGAAATTTTTTAATTTTTATTTTATAAAATAAAGGAAAAAATTAAAGAATCAACCAAGCTGCAACTGGTGTGCCTAGTGTAAATTTTGGGATCACATAGGACTCAATTATAATTAGCAAATCCCTGCAACTTTGCACACCGAAAACCGGAACTTAGCAGCAAAGCAAATTCCAGTACCAGCACTATCGCACTACGATTATACCAGATAGCGCTGTGGATCATAAAAAGCTCAAATGAACCAACATTTTACATCATGCACAATCACCCGTGTTGCAAGTTTATCTGTTCGTTAGCTAAGTTCATGTAAAATATTTGGAATTGAGCTACCTAAATAGCGTTCTGAACTGGTGTCCTTGGTACAAGTGAAAAAATTATCAAAAACATTGTTTTAATCCCATTGATTTCATAGAACAGATATAATAGAAAAATTGAATACCAGATACGCATTCAGCGCCAAAAATGACATAGGAAATGATAAAATTAGTTATAAAAAGAAACTTACAAAAATGAAAAAGGCTCATATTAACGCTTATTAGATATTGTAAGGTCTAAAACTATCGCTTTTGCGCAAATCTATCATACGCGTTACCTTTTTAAAGACAACTGACTATTTAAAGCGTAAGAAACTACATACATGAACTTAATATATGTAAAACCAAAGTGATATGATGAATGCTTTATAATCAATGGAACAGCTTAAAAAAGATAAAGAAGAAAAACAAATGCTGAAGTCAATATTCCATGTATGCAAATATTTGCGGAAATAATTTACTAATCACAAAATTGCAATAAAATTGTCACTGAACGCATAAATTGTAATTTTTGTTCTTAAATTTAATACCAATATTTATGAAAATCAACAATAAAAAATAAAAAGACTTAATAAAAGAGAAGTTTGAAGAAGTTTTTAACATTAATCTACATAAAATGATAAAATAAATAAGAAATAAATTTAAAAACCAGCAAATATTAGCAAGATGAAAAAGATAAACAAAATCGTTAATAAGCGATTCTTGAAGATACTCGCCTCATTAATACTACCATGAAGCCAAGTCATTCATTTTAAGCTAAGCTGCGAGACAAGTCAAGCGATAGTGACTACTAACCCAATTAAATACATTAAGGCATTACGAAAAAGTTTTCATATTCTAAACACAAAATCCAAAAGTAAGTCTTCGAAAAAACAATATAGCGAGATATCGTTTATAGATAATCGATTTGTTTTTCATATATTTTATTTTTTTTTTTAATACGGAAATGACATTGAATTGAAAACAAGAAAATTGGTAAGGCAGAAAAACATCAGAGAACTTATAACTTGTATGTGTGTCGATGTCGTCTGTAGTTTTTAAGAGATTTAAAAACCCCACAAGTAAAAATATGGTCTGCTGTCCATCTTCATTTTGATATCGTAGCAAAGTTCAAATTGATTTCTATTACTGATTGGTTAGAAGGTGCAAAAATTAGTAACAACAAAAAAAAAAAAGAAATACTGCTATGCTTTCAAGTTAAGTGAAGCAGTCAAGTTATCCTTGAAGTTTATAATTAAGATTTTTTTTATTTTAATATTGCGGTTTTTACGTATTAACAAAGTTATAACGTTGGATACCAAGTTTCTATTTCTTCTATTTCTTCTATTTCCTATATCTGTTATTTTTTTCTTGGTTTTTGTTTTGTCATTTCAGTTTTTTGTTGGTACATAGCTGCTAACATTTTTGTTTAAATGTTTAATTGAAAAATTATATGTTAACAACTTATAAATAGCTGTAAGCGATTATATCAAAATATTGCACTTCCTTCCTTCCGTTCTACCGATTCTTTTATGTAAACATCAGTGTTTTCACTGTTGGCAGCTCCAAATTGAGTGGCTACTTTACTACCCGTAATAACTTGTTGCATATCATTATGAAACCAACTTATTAATAGATAAGATGAAGTTTCCGTCGGAATTACCAATGCTGAAGATCTATACAGGATTCACCGAAGAAATTAACCCAATTAATTTAAAAAAAAATTACTTCTTTCTTATAATATGAATGCAGATACATACATTCTTAGGATTGATTGAATATAACAGTACAAAAAAAACAAAAAAAAAAAATTTTATGTCGAATTTTATGTTGAAAAACATGTGTGTCATCAGTAAAAAATCGTAGTTTCCAAAGTTATGGCGGAAATTTTGATATGAAAGCACATGCATTCTTTAGATTGATTGAGGAATAACATAAAAAAATAAAAAAAAACAAAAGATGTTATAATGAAAATATTTTGAGAAAATTTTTTTTAATTCAAAAAATTAGTGTTTCAACAAATTTATTTAAATCTTTTTAATTTTTTTTATAAAGTTATAATATTTCTTAACAAAAATGATTAACATATTTTTTCTCCTATCTCTTATAGTTCTTGAGATATTGAGGTAAAAAAATTCCAAGTGCGCAGTAATTAAAAGAATGACAGATATACATACATATATAGACATATATTACAGCATACATTAGCAGTATTCACGATCCAGAGCAGTTGATATGGCAGATGAGCAGAGTAGCAGATTCGCTCTTAATAACGACAAATTACACGTCAACTGCTCTGGATCGTGAATACCGCTGTTGTTTTTTTAGCTCAATAAAAAAAAAATTTAAGTACATGTAACAAAAATCATCCAATTCCAGGCTTGAGCGGGTCGAACCACGGCCACTTGGCAACCCTGGTTGAATCCCTCTCAAATCTACTGACACACAATTATTCGTCCCATAGACAAAAATCAAAAAAATTGTTGAAAAAAATTAGGAAATACAGTAGAGTACGGATAAGTGCACATCGGTTTTTCCCGAGTTTTTGTGCACTTAAGCGTTCTTTGTATTTATGTAAACCTCGGATAAGTACACAAATATTGCAATTATGCAAACATTGGATATATGCACAAAATGTGTATTGGTTAAATAAACATTTTGTGCATTAATCCTAAGTACCTGGAGACCGACCACTGTTCGGTTTTTCGTTTTGAGGTTGAAAAAATCGAAAAATATGGAATTTGTTGAAAAAAGTTGACTTTTCACTTTCACGCTTCAACTTCTCTTTACTTTTTTCTGTTCCATTTTTTTCAACAATTTTGCTTCGTTTTTAGTTTCGTCAAATTGTGGTCTGATGCAAAAGTGTTTATAAAAAAAGTGGATTGGGACCAAGAGTGAATAGAAATGAAAAGGATAATGCAAAATGGCTCGATTTCATTTAAATTGGATACTAAATCGACTGAGATATCGCAGCATTTATATATGTAAAAGAGCGCAACCGATTGTACAGTTAGTACGAGGGGTAAAACCTATAAGCCACTTTGGTACAAAAACTTATCGCACCTTATTACGTTTAGCGGTTGGTGCTATTTTTTAAATTTTATTGCTGTAAGGATATTTTCCTTGTTCTTCGGCTTATCCCGGAGGTAATCACTCCATAAGTGACAACTCATCGAGGCGGTTCACCCCGAGTAACGTTGGGTCACTTAAAGTCACTTTGGTTCACGAAATTCGTAAAAATCCAAAAAAATAAAAATTCCACGCACCGCAAAACGTTATTAGGTGCGCAAAGTTTTTACACCAACGTGGCCAATAGGTGTTATAGAGCAATTCTACAAAAATCGCACGCAAACCGCAATATCGCGATTTTCACTCATCTCGGTGACTCCAAGTAACCCAAAGTGACTCGTGGTGAACCACCTCGATGAGTAGTCACTTATGGAGTGATTACCTCCGGGATAATCCGAAGAACAAGGAAAATATCCTTACAGTAATAAAATCAAAAAATCACACGCACCGCAAGACATAATTAGATGCGCTAAGAGTTTGTACCAACGTGGCCCATAGGTGTTATAGACCAATTCTACAAAAATCGCACGCGAACCACAAAATCGCGACTTTCACTCACCTCGGTGACTCCAAGTGACCCATAGTGACTCGGAGTGAACCGCCTCGATAAGTAGACACTTATGGAGTGACTATCTCCGGGATACTCCAAAGAACAAGGAAAATATCCTTACAGCAATAATATCCAAAAAATCGCACGCATCGCAAAACATAATTAGGTGCGATAAGAGTTTGCACCAACGTGGCCTATAGGTGTTACAGACCAATTCTACCAAAATCGCACGCAAACCACAAAATCGCGATTTTCTCTCATCTCGGTGTCTCCAAGTGACCCAAAGTGACTCGGAGTGAACCGCCTCGATGAGTAGTCACTTATGGAGTGACTACTTCCGGGATACTCCAAAGGACAAGGAAAATATCCTTACAGCAACAAATTCCGCAAATCGCTCAGGACGCACTAAGTGGTCAAATATTAAAAATGACCACTACAATATTAACACTACACCACTGTAATTAAAAGTCTATTGGAACAAAAAATTTTTTTTATTTTTCGTGCTTTCTCTATCGATTGGAACAAAAAATTTAAAAAAAATTACTCCCATAGTACACTAAATAACATTTAACGTTTTTCGTACGTATTGGAGGTGCCACGCCCACTTACGCAATCCCGTTGAAATCCATATAATTTCAAAGTTTATAGTAATCGACACCTCTACACCAAATTTAAAGAAAATATCTCCCATAGTGCACTAAATACAACATTCAACGATTTTCGTATATATGGGACGTGCCACGCCCACTAACGAAATCTCGTCGAAATCCATTCAACTTAAAAATTTTTGGTAACCGACATCTCTGTACCAAATTTTATTGAGATTACTCCCATAGTGCACTTAATATAACATTTAACGGTTTTTGTTTGTATGGGAGGTGCCACGCCCACTGAAGCAATCCCGTCGAAATGCATTTAATTTCAAAGCTTATAGTAACCGACAACTCCTCACCAAATTTTAAGAAGATTACTCTCAATAATAATCAATACAATAAATATAACATTTAACTTGTTTTGCTTGTATGGGAGGTGCCACGCCCACTGGTACTATTGCACCCATTTTTCGTCTTGAGGTACCTTATAGCAAGTATATCCACCATATGAAATTTCAGAATGATTGTGTTGTTAATTCTCTTATTATAATGTTTATAAATATTGTGGGCTGTGCCACGCCCTTCAACGAATTTTGCCAGTATAGTGACATAGCATGTTATGATGACTGCTTTTAGTGGTATTATCTATAAAATTTTTATGAAAATCGTCAGTGCCGTTTTTGAGTAATATTGAATCAAAATTTTCAATTATTGAAAAGTGTCACGCCCACTTTTCCGATTCCGCCCACTTTTGGCAAAATTTAAGACATTTATGTTCTGCATCTGTGTACCAAATTTCATCACAGTATCTTGAATAGTTTTCGAGATATGACGTTATGAAAATAAAAGTTTAGGGCTGTGCCACGCCTCTCTAGGAGTCTTTGATAAGTTAAAACCCATCCCAATCCTAATTTTGTTCACATATGTACCTATCCCCCAAGTTTCATCAAAATCGTTGCACCCGTTTTGGAAATAAAGTCTGAAAATATATATATAAATAAATAAATATATATATATAAGTACATACAATTATTGCTCGTTTAATAATAGTAGAATATACAGTGGATGACATTAGACTGTTTGCTTAGACTCTATGCCTTAGAGTATGTACAATGTACATAAAAGAAAAAAGGATCGACCAGTTACTAAAAAAACATAAAATGAGCTGCTAATGTGTTAATAAACTTGCTAAGTTCTATTTCATTGATAAGACTGGTCGACAAATTTATAAACCAAAACCAGACCTATCATTACCGAAGGAATTTGATGGTTATTTTGCATCGCGAAATAATCTATTTTTCCAAACCTGGTTGCGGCATATGAAGTACTACTCTTACCCTTCAAAACTTATATTTATATCTCTTTTACACACCGAGATATCATAAATTAAAATTTTCTATTCAATATGTGTATGTAGATCTGTATGTAGGCCTTTTTAATATACACTCACGGTCAAAAAAAACGCCGATTTGAATTTTGATGCGTAAAATAATATCTACTCTTGTTTAACTGTTTTAAGTTTGTTAGATACTGTTGCTACAAACAAGTTTTGAGTATTTTCAAAACTTTCCACCTAGCAATAATAAATTCTAGGAACCTTTTACAAATAAACACATAATTGCTAGTTTTATAATCAGAAATTATAACTTATTTATATGAAAAAAAAAATTGTTTTCTGTAGTTTTTTTACGCACTTTTGATTTCTCACATATTCTTTAATAATTTATTATTTAATTATTTTAGATAATACGGTAAAATTGATTTTAATACCACGTAGGACCTATTTTTGCCTTGACGCTTTCCATTCGAAAAGGCATGCTCTCATATATTTCATGTTCCGTATTAATTCCATTAAAATATCGTTGTACCAAGTGGATTCAATTATTTCCTTTAACTTTGGAATATTACTAGGGTTTTGTTGGCGCACTTTGCGTTTTAAAATGGTCCAAATATTCACAATGGGATTGAGGTCGGGGCTGTTACCGGGCCATGGACTGACTCAATTCTCAAAAAGTCCTTATATTCCTTTACCTATGCAAAAATAAATATTTCGTTATTGTAAATCTATCAAAAAAAAAATTTAAAAAATAATTATTGTGAGTGGGACACTTACCGATTTCGAGCGATGAAAGGTGCAGAATCGTCTTGAAATATGACTTTTGCTACATGTTCGCTTAGTCGGTCGATGCTAGGTAAAACGCCGTTTTTTATGATATCAATATAAGCTGCGGAGTTCACATAACCTTCCGGAAGAAGAATCTCTTCCACCCCACATCTTGTTATTGCCCCCATTTGACCAAAGCAAAAGTCATATTTCAAGACGATTCTGCACCTTGTCATCGCTCGAAACCGGTAAGTGTCCCACTCACAATAATTATTTTTTACATTTTTTTTTTGATAGATTTACAATAATGAACTATTTAGTTTTGCATAGGTAAAGGAATATAAGGACTTTTTGGGAACTGAGTCAGTCCATGGCCCGGTAACAGTCCCGACCTCAATCCCATTGTGAATGTTTAGGCCATTTTAAAACGCAAAGTGCGCCAACAAAACCCTAATAATATTCCAAAGTTAAAGGAAATAATTGAAGCCATTTGATACAACGATATTTTAATGGAATTAATACGGAAACTCTATGAGAGCATGCCTTCTCGAATGGAAAGCGTCATCAAGGCAAAAATAGGTCCTACGCGGTATTAAAATCAATTTTACCGTATTATTTAAAATAATTAAATAATAAATTATTAAAGAATATGTGAGAAATTAAAAATGCGTAAAAAAAACTACATAAAACGATGTATTTTTTCATACAAATAAGTTTCAATTATAAAACCAGCAATTATGTGTTTATTTGGAAAAGGTTCCTAGAATTTATTATTGTTAGGTGGAAAGTTTTGAAAATACTCTAAACTTGTTCCTAGGAACAGTATCTAACAAACTTAAAACAGTTAAACAAGAGTAGATATTATTTTACGCATCAAAATTTAAAACTTCTTGCAAAATTCAAATCGGCGTTTTTTTTGACCGTGAGTGTATTTCAAGTTACGATATTTCGGAGAAAAAAAAGATATTGACATAATTTAAAATGAGTTTTGAAAGGAAAGTGCAGTACTTTCTGATGTCGCAACCAGTTTTCGAAAATAAATTTATTCGCGATGTAAAATAACTTCTAATACATAAAGCTAAAAACCGTGTTTTTGCACTTTTAGGTTAGGATATCTCAAAAACTTGAGAGCAAAAGAGTAATTCTGAGCTCGGATTCGGATTCAAAGCGTCAAAAACCATCGGGTATGCTAGGTCTGCTCTGGTCTGGACTTTCGTTTGATTTTGTCGGCCTGTGTAATTCATGTATATATGTTTACAAGTTTTCATGTATTTTATATGTACATAGACTTTTCTATAAAAATCTTAAAATATCGGTTCAGTAAAAAATGAAAATCACATGTTTGCAAATTTTTAGTTCAGTTCATTTGGTTAATTTGCTTTTGATTTTAATAAACATTAAAATTTCTTAATCAAATAACAAAAAGAGAAATTAAAAAAAAGTTGGATGAGAAGATTAAGTGGATGAGAAGCAGCGTGAAGAAACTGATTCAGATTCTTATATGGTGAAAAAGCCGGAAACCTTTGTTTGAATCAAGTTTTAGGTTCCTACCTCAAACAATTTTTCTTCTAGTTTGTCGAAATCGAAATCTACATTTTTGTATTCAATGTAATTTTGAATAGTGTAGGTTGTGCATTTATGCATACAAAGATCGACTAAAAATTCACTTCCAGGGTGGAAAAAATGATCCACTTATGCGTGTTTTGCATTTATGCGTGTTGCAATTATCCGTGCATTTTTTCACGAAAAAGTGTACAAAAGGCTTATGGCCTCAAGACACGATGCACTTAAGCGTTTTTTGCAATTATCCGTGTTGCACTTATCCGTACTTGACTGAATTGGTATCGTTTTAAAGGTGAAACATTCACTAAAATGAATAAACAAAATTTTTAAAAAATCAAATTTGCGACTGTTAGATGTTTCAAAAGTTGACTGTTTTTGTATGAATTTTATGTTTTATTGCAACTTGACAAAGGGGTAAGAGAAAAACAATTGCCAAAACTACAGTTTTTGAACAAAAAAGTAGATTTTTTTTTGTTAAGGTAATAAATTGACTGAATTTATATTTTTTAAATATTCAAAATAAAATAAAATCTAAAAGTTTTGTGTAACTTCAATATTGAGGCTTAAATTATAAAATTGCAATTTTGCGAAGACATTTTAAAAAATATTTGATAAAAACCGGTGGAATTTTTTTAAATATATCATTAGTCGTGACCTTCACCTAATAAGAACAAATAAAATCTCCTCCGCTTTCAACCGCCTTTTTTAAAAGAGTAGTTTTTTCCAAACGACTAATGTGCATAGCTGGGCACCGTTAATCAAATAGTTAACTTCGCTAACCGCTAATCCGTTACTAACAAAGTCAACTTTGTTAAACGTTAAAGCGCTACGTTTCGGATCGGATGGTTTAACGCAAGTTAACGTTAATCCGTTAATCCGTTAAGATATGATAAATATTGAATTTTTTATGTCGTTGCGTTAGTGATCTTCTTATAAAAACTGAAAGTTAACAGGTTAGGAACAAAAAAAAGACGTGTATAATTGGAGTGTGTAATTTAGTCATCTGGCATAATGTGGATTCATGAACATTAATAAGTTGAAGTTCTCGTCTGAAAGCGAGGCTCGTTTCGGCGTTTAAATATATTTGCCCATGGAAAAAAGACGTTCAACTGCAGCGCGTGAGAGTATAGCAGTATTATATTTAATAAATAGATTTAAGAATATCTGTTCGCCGAGAATACCACATCGTTGAACAAGTCTTTTGATTTCATGTCTAGTCACATTATGACCAGATTTTAAGCTTTACTCTTTAAAGATTTGTGGCTCTTCGGTTTTTTTTTAAGACTCAGTGACAGTATTGAAAAAGTCTTTCTCATCATCGTCATTGTTACTCGCGTTGCTGCCTCCGCCAATTAAATTATCTCTGTCCTTCCGCGACAAGTTAGCACTGTCCGTCGTCCAGGAGTGATCCAAACCCTTTTTCTTTTTAATGAGACATTGGCTGAAGCTGTGCAATTTACTATGCCATTAGACTCTATATTTTTTAATTTAAAGACAGTTTTTTTTAAATGCTATAAATGTAAAACAATTTTTCTTAGATCAACCTAAACAAAGATGAAAGACAAAGATATTCAGGAGCAAAAGAAGAAAAAAAGTGTTATAGTGAAACATGAAGTAATTAAGCAAACTATGGGAGTCAAAAGAGGATGAACAATATTTTTATACTGTACTGAGGCAATGCCTGCATGGAACATCTCTCCCTTCCTTTTCACAAGAAAATTCATTCACGTCTTCAACCACTTCAGTTAATTCCACACAAAAGTGTTCTGCTTTGTCTATAAGTTTAGAGATGCCATCCAAATCAATTTCTCAATCACCAATACCATGAAAACATCTTCCTACCAACTTCTTTGCAACTACTTTAGTGAGAATCGTTGGTAGAAATACAACAGGAATGGTTAGTTTGTTCATACTTACTTACTTACTTACTTACTTGGGTGGCCATAACAACCCGTTACCGGGTTACGGCCGACCTCAAAAGCTCTCTCCAGGCGCCTCTGCTTCGCGCGCGCCTTCTCCAATCAGGCACACCAAGCGTGGATAGGGTTTCTTCGGCTTGGTCTTTCCATCGGAGGCATGGTCTTCCTCTCCGTCGTCGCCCAGCGGCTTCCGCATCAAACACCTTTTTCGCCGGAGCTTCTTCGTCCATACGCACAACATGTCCCAGCCAGCGCAGACGTAGGATAGTGATGCGCTTGACTATGTCGATGTCATTGTAGAGCTCGTACAGTTCATGGTTCATTCGAATACGGTAGTCATCGCCGACGCGAACAGGACCGAAGATTTTGCGAAGAATTTTTCTCTCAAACACCCCAAGTGTGGCTGCATCGGTCTGCGACACAACCCATGCTTCTGCACCGTAGAGTAGCACGGGTAAGATGAGCGTCTTGTAGAGTGTCAGTTTTGTCGGGCGAGAGAGGTCTCTACTACTCAATTGCTTACTGAGACCGTAGTAACACCTATTAGCAAGAGTGAGTCTTCGCTTTATCTCCAAGCTGATATCGTTTTGAGTATTCACGGCGGTGCCAAGGTAGGTGAATTCCTTGACAACTTCGAAAGTATAGCTGTTCGCAGCAATGTTGGATCCAATGCGCCGCGTCTCCCTGCTTGTGGACAGCATATACTTTGTTTTGCCCTCGTTCACCGTCAAACCCACCTTCGCTGATTCTTTTTCGATAGCAGAAAATGCAGCAGTAACATCTCGCTTACAACGTCCAATGATATCAATATCATCGGCATATGCAAGGAGCTGGACACTTTTGTAGAAAATAGTGCCATTACGATGAACACTGGCTTTTCGCAACACCCCTTCTATCAAAAAGTTGAAGAGGTTGCAGGATAGTGGATCGCCTTGTCTGAAACCTCGTTCGGTATCAAATGGTTCGGAGAGGTCCGTTCCTACCCTGACGGAGCTGGATGTGTTGCTCAACGTCATTCTGCAAAGCCGCACTAGCTTCGCAGGTATACCGAACTCAGACATGGTGGCATACAGGCAATCCCGTATCGGGCTATCGAAAGCAGCCTTAAAATCGATAAAAAGATGATGGGTATCGATCTGTTTTTCGTGGGTTTTTTCCAGGATTTGACGTAGTGTGAAGATCTGGTCTATGGTGGACTTACCAGGTCTAAAGCCGCACTGATAAGGCCCAATCAGTGTGTTGGCGAACGGCTTAAGTCTTTCACACAGTACGGTCGACAGGACCTTGTATGAGATGGCAAGAAGACTGATTCCCCGGTAGTTTGCGCAAATTGTAGGGTCACCTTTCTTCAGTATAGGACAAAGGACACTGAGATTCCAATCGTCGGGTATGCTTTCTGCTAGCCATATTTTGCAGATGAGTTGATGCATGCACCCTATCAGCTCATCGCCACCGGTCTTGAACAATTCAGCAGGCAGGCCGTCAGCACCGGCCGCTTTGTTGTTCTTAAGTCGCTGTATCGCAACTCGTACCGCGTCATGGCTAGGTGGTGGTACGTCCACACCATCGTCGTTGATTGGTGGCATCGGGTTAGTTTCTCCAAAGGCGGGATTGGTGGAGTCATCGCCAGCAAGCAGCTTGGAAAAGTGTTCCCTCCATAATCTCAGTGTACCTTGCGTATCCGTAACCAGATTTCCGTGTTCATCTTTACAGGTAGATGCTCCGGGCTTGAAACCTTGGGTCAGACGCTTGACTTGTTGGTAAAATTTTCGAGCATCATTCCTGCCTCGTAGCACTTCGAGTTTCTCACGCTCACGCCTTTCCTGCTCTCGTTTCTTGCGTCTGAAAAGGCGCCTCTCTTCCTTTCTCTTTTCCCGGTAGTTTTCGCGTACGGCTCGCGTTGCGGCTGACTGCAGTGTTCTTTTGTATGCGGCGTTTTTCACTGCAGTAGCTTCGCGACACTCCTGGTCATACCATTGATTTCGCGGAGGTGGGCGTCGGAAACCAATTACTTCCTCAGCGGCAGAGCGCATGGAGCGGGAAATATGCGCCCAAAGTCCACCGGCATCATCGGGTAGAGAGTCAGGTTGAAGGAGCAGTTCTGAGAGGTGAGCGGAATAGGCTTCGGCCGTCCGATGTGATTGCAGTTTAGCGACGTCCAGCTTTCGTTGCATACCAGAGCGTACATCCTTTGCATTGCACAGCCGCATGCGTATCTTGGCTGCAACAAGATAGTGATCGGAGTCAATATTGACTCCACGGAACGTACGAACGTCTAGCACGCTGGAAGCATGCCTTCCGTCGATCACAACATGATCGATTTGGTTTTGTGTTTTCTGATCAGGGGACAGCCAAGTGGCCTTGTGGATGTCGAGGTGTTGAAATCTGGTGCTACTTACTACCATGTTTCGCGCCGCGGCGAAGTCAATCAGCCGTAGACCGTTGTTTGAGGTGGTCTCATGGAGGCTGAACTGACCGACAGTGGGGCCAAATATACCTTCTCTTCCGACCTTTCCGTTGAAATCCCCGAGTACAATCTTAACATCGTGGGCCGGGCAGCGGTCATATACTTCCTCGAGTCTCGCGTAGAAGGCATCTTTGACAACATCGTCCTTTTCCTCCGTCGGGGCGTGCGCGCAAATCAAGCTGATGTTAAAGAATCGAGCTTTGACGCGGATCGTAGCCAACCTTTCGTTCACAGGTGTAAACCTGGAGATATGGTGGCGAAGTCTCTTGCTTACAACGAATCCGCATCCTAATTCGCGCCTCTCCGCATGGCAGCTGTAGTAGATATCGCAACTTGTTTGGTTAGAGCAACCTTGTCCTATCCATCTTATTTCCTGGATGGCGGTGATATCAGCCTTAATTTTTTTGAGGGCATCCGCCAATTCGATAGAGGCACCTTCCCTATTGAGGGTCCGGATATTCCAGGTGCATATCCTTAAATCATAGTCCTTTTTTCGTTTGCAGTGGTCGTCAACATTGAGGGGTTCTTTATCCGAGGCTTTTTTAGTTTTCATTGGATTCTTTTTTTTACGTGGCGGGTACCAAACCCTGCGCACAACCCATTTTACTTCCAGGGAGGACGCGCTGCACACATTCGCTCACTATCTCAGCGGATGCAGAGATAGCTACCCAGATGGAGCCAGCGGGGAGGCTGTGTGTCAACTTGCTAATGGTTGGCTCAGAGATCGCTCTGGCAATCCCCAGGTGGAAAGCAGTCAGAAACTTTACTCTGATCAACCAAAAGCCAATCCATCCATCCAGTTTGTTCATAATTTTTCTTAATATTATTATGAGAATGTTTCTACTTTCTTAACTGGGTTAACGATTAAAGGACTTGGGGAAATTTAACGGAAGTTAACGAATCCGTTAACTTTTTTAAAGTTAACTTAAAAGTTAATCCGTTAGTCGAAATGTTAACTTCGTTAATTAACGATTAAAGAATTAACGAGTTAATGCCCAGGTAATGCGTGGGTCATTATGTCCCGGGACTAACATAGAGATAACGCCACCTCCTAATTTTTCTCAACCTTTTTTAAGGTGATAAAAATTTGGCGTTTATATTAAAAGTTACAGTGGTCTCTTTATGAACAATGGACGAAAAATAATTCGAGTATTGATTTAACATTGCTTTTTGATGGGGGAAAAAATGTTCAAGCAAAGAAATGGCTCGATAAATGTTATTCGGACTCTGCTTTATCGATATCAATGGTTAAAAGGTGGTATGACGGCGAACGCTCAGGTCGCCCGAATTCAACAGTTGTCCCAGACAATATCAAAAAAGTCCATAAAGTCGTTTAGGACGATCGGGAGTCGATATTGCGTCAGATAACAGAGGAGTTGAAGATATCAGAAGGAAGTGTATTCACTAATTTGCATGAACATTGACAATGAGAAAGCTGTGTTCATAATGGGTGCCGCATTTGCCCGTTTTTTCGATAAAAACAACAACACGTTTACAATTCAACGCCCTGTTTGGAGTTGTTTAAGCGAAATACACCGGGTTTTTTGCATCGATATGTGACAATGGATGAAACAGGGATCAATAACTACACGCCAGTATCAAAAAGATCATCAGTTGAGCGGATAGCAGCCGGTGAAAGCTGTTTAAAGCGTGAAAAAAGGATGCTTCGCTAAAACCACTGCAACTTTTAATCTAAACGCCAAATTTTCATCAAATTTTCACTCATATCATTTAGAGGCCAGAGCTACACTGTAAGGTGGAGAAATGTTAGCAGGTGGCGTTATATCTATGTAAGTTCCTGGACTTAATGACCCATGTGTTATGCTAATGTGTTCATTTTATATTTGCTTTCTCTTGCATAACTCTGATTAATTAGTATATTGTATTTTGGAAATTTTTCAAAAATCATATTTTTATGTAAGTTTCTGACCATTTTTCTCAAAAACTTATAATGATGCAATAAATTTTGGATCTATTGCTTTGTATATAATAAATTTTATCACAAGCTTTTTCTCCCGATATTTGTCAAAATGTATAATATTTATCAAATTACTTCTTAGTATAAGAACGCATTAAAAAAATCAGTAAAAACCCCATTTACTCAAAAACTATTAAAAATATTCAATATTTTTTAACGTTTTTGAATTTAGGATGCCATTATCCACTTGGAAACGAAATTTCATTCAATTCCGACAACTCCTTCTATTTTTGTCCGTCGTTTGTATGGAGACGATTTACTGTGTGACGTGTCGAATACAAACTCTTATATGGTCTTTCCTGAGAAGGACATTAAGGAGTTGGTCACGAACTGCATTTGGCTACGAGCCATATCTAACCTGAAATTATGAAAAGCTGCTGGTATTAGATAGGCCACACGATCAGAAAACACACTGGAGAAACTTGTCGACTGCCGCTTCGATAGAACCTGCAGGGAGATAGATGCGAAGGAGGACCCAGAACATCGTATAACAATGAGCTTAGGCAACGTAAATTCAGATGCATCGTTGCAGCAATTTACAATCCAATCTTCTAACAGAGAATGGATTAGTCATAAAAATGTTTTACTACAAACAAAAAAGAATCATTGAGTAGAGTAGGTACCTAAAAAGTTACTTTGAGATTAATTATGATAAATTTATGCCTGGATCCAAAAGATTTTTTTTTCGACATAATATTATTTCACAAATAATTTTAATGAACTTAAAAGTTTCATATATGTAAATGTATTTTCATATTGTCTGGCCACCTAATTATCACAAGCTCAGCAGTGGTAGTCAACGCAACATATGCAAATAAAAAAAGCATGAGTTTGCATTGTATTTTGCTTACAATTCAAAAGAAAAAGTTACCAGAATTATGCTAATCAATAACTTGTTGACTGCTTGGCAACATATTATACTACAATAAAAAGAAATAAAATTGCTAACAGTTCTAGTATGACTAATTAAAAAATTAGTTAAATAGAATTGCCCAAATTTGAAGATAATCAGTAATGTTCGATTATTGACTTTGGACATTTGACATGAAATTCGTAATATACAGAATATAAGTTCAATTTTTTTGAGTGTTTTGGTGGATTTAGATTTTGATACGTGAGCTTCAAATTATTTTCATTAAATTTGTTTCGAAGTATTTTTTGGCAACTATTTTTGAGCATTTAAGATTATGTTAACTGATTTAGTCCATAAGCCACATCTCTTTTTTACCTACACGGAAAAAACACCAGCTCAAATTTTATTAAAAATTAATAGGAGATTATAAAAATTAAAATCTGAAAACAAATATTACTCTTTTATAGTAATAAATAAAAAATCATTATGAAAAATTCTATTCTATTCTAGTTTGTAATTATTTTCATTTTACATTTTTTAACAAGTGCATATTAAAAATTAATTTCTTCATTTTAATTATCACATAAAAACTTTGAAATTTTACAAAGATTTTATTAAATTTTAATAAATTGCGACATTAGAATTTTTACATATGAAATATATGTAATATAAAGTAGTTATAGAAAAATTATTTTAAGATTATTAATTTTTATTATATTGAATTTTATTTCTCTTTTGTGTTTAATTTGTACTCTGTTTGAGTTCTCAACATGTTCATGCAAAAAAATAAATATATTAGGCTTGCCAAACTCTTTCTAATTGGCTTTGAAGTAATGTGTTGAACAGAATTGGGACGAGGTCGGGAAAGCGGCAACGGAAACTCGCTGGCCGTCCCAATTTTGTTCAACACACAAAAAATTTTAAAAATCAATTTCAGTTAGTTAAAAGCTTTATAATGTACTTTTTAAAAAATAGTCCTTTTAAAATATAATAAATTATTGCTGAAATTTTAATATCTACTTTGTAAAAATTAAAAACTTGCATTCGAAAAATTAATGCCTGCTTGATGCAATTTTTATATTACGCTTAGTAATTTTTAATAGACACTCGATCCGTTTCTAAATTACTAAATTACCTACTAATTTTTCTTAAATTTTGATTAATATTTACAATAATTTCGAGTTTCGTTTTTTCCGTGTACCACTGCCTATGTTTGACCTAATACAAAACTAAAACATCTCTGTCTACTTTAGTTCACGGACTTTACTAAGTTTGCGTCGAAAAAAAATTTTAAACAGCAGAACTTTTCATAATAAATTAGATTCACCATCGAAAGTTTATTAGAAACAAGGTGAATGCATTAATATATTTAAATTATATACCTACGTTCATATATCACAAATACATCATCGAAAGCCTTAAGACAGTTCAATGACTTAAATATATATATAGGGGAAGGCGAGGCAAAGTGGTACACAGGGCAAAGCAGTACAAAGGGTATAATTATCCTTGCATTACAGCGCCATCTAATGTAATTATAAGGAATTTGTGTTTGATTAGTGCTCTTGTAACTGCCAGTAAGTAGCGACATTTCGACTATCCGTTTTCGAGAACCACGAGGTTCATCAAAATGAGTGCGGTCGATGTAAAATTCGATGATTTTCGACTTAAGTAAATTCATTTCATACGAATCATTTAAAAAAGAGCAAAGTATCACGTCGTAATATATATTAGTGACATTTATTTCTGTTGACAATGATTTGTTTATGTTGACAAAATTTTGTTTCTCGAGTCTGTAAGTTTACATAGGTCATGGGGGCAGAGTAGTAGGGGCAAAACGGTAGTGTTTATCACTTGGTTCCTTCATTTTATCCAATTTTCAGGAGTTTCGAAAAACAGAAAAGTCCTGCTACTTTTGGACGACCATTCATCACATACAAAAAACACGATTTAAAACAAATGTGTAAATATAATTTTTTATGTATTGCACTTCGTATACCGTTTTACCCCATCCGAGGGGCAAAGCGGTAAAAACGTACTTTTTTGCATCGTAACAATAAACATCTTCTGTTGAGAAAATAATGAGTCTAATTACCTTAATAGATTCAATATAGATCGAAGTAATAACTCACATGTTTAATTGTGCGAAAAAAAAAATTTTTTTTTAAACTTCGTTTACCCGTTAGGCATACCACTGTTCCCCACCTTCCCCTACTAACCCATTCAAAACATTTAATTAACTTAACAAACTTAATACAAACACTGGTATTAAATTTGCCATTCTATTAGCCATTTTTTATTTCTTTTGACATACCAATTTGCTCATTATGCATTCATGATCAAGGCTTAAAATAAAGAGCCAAAATGGTGGAGATATACATAAGTTAGAATGAAATCCAATGAAAAAAGATTGCTCAAAGATTCATACTATAAAATATGAAAATATGTTACTAAGCACTTCCGATAGGCCTAGGTGATTAACTAAAAAAAGCCTGCAAATTTGCTTCCTTGCTGAAATGTTAATAAAGTAGATTTGAATAAACATTCGAGAAAAAAACAACAAAAATTAACAAGTTCTCCAGCGCGTGCCTTTATTTAAGCTTAAACTTTAATTATTTTAGATTGCTTAGTGAATTGGCAAGATGATAAAGATAAGAATGATTTCGAGTTTAATAGATACAACATTTGCAGAAAACAAACATCATTTATGGACAAGTTTCGATATATAGGTACATACAATTATGTTCTCGACTGCTTAAGCATCAATATTAACAATTAGCAAGTTAATAAATCATACCGCTCTGAGTATTAAAGAAAGTGTTGCTGAAGAGTTGTTATTTTGATTCGCTTAAATTGTATTTTAAATAGTTATGCCGAATTTCAGAGAAACCTCCCGAATTTTAAACTTGATTTTCACCACGATCAAAGAGCTTTGAGCAAAATCTGATGGCACCATCGCAAAGAACAGATTTAAGTCAATCAACTCATGTTTATTTCATTATTTTTCTAGCCACTTACCCGCGATAACGAGCGAGTTGAACACTGCGCTTTTTGACGAAATTTGCACTAGGTGGCCCGCACCTATATACATACATGCATATATATTAGCATATGTATTATATTAATGCAGCTGCGTACCTATTGGGGGAGGTCGCTCCGGGCTCAACAGCTTGGGGGGCGGCAAATGGTCCACGGTTTTTAGGATATTTTATTAATTTTGTAGACCCGAAAGTTTTTGGTATGCTAATGACTTCTTTTTTAGAAACAAACAAATTTTTCGTGGTGAAAATTTTTTAGGAAGGGGGTGGCAAATTTCATTTTCGTCACGGGCGGCGTATGGTGCAGTATGCCACTACTGTATTAATGGTTAGGTAATTTTTCAGACCATGGCTCCGTCTACCAGAAATAGATAAATGACCAAATATGTATATGCAAAACAAAACATAGAAAATTTGCAAAAAATATTTGTACAAAAGGAAGAGAGCGCAAACGGATCACCTACTATAAAAAGATGAAGCAATGACCGAAAATGAGCTGGAAAATGTTCAAAAAGTGCAAATAAATTGAAGTAAAGGAAGAGTAGAGAACGAAAAAGTATGATGATGCAATAATGAGCCCTGGCGCTATAAGAAAGCCCAACGAATAATGACATATCTGCTGAATTGTCAAAGATAATCTCGGATGATGATGAAGCTCATCGGCAGGAATGCTAAGTTTACTTTTCAATGTTTAGACCACACATTTTTTATGCAAAATTGCGCCCCAATTTCGGAAAATATAGTTAAAAAACTTACTCAATTATTATTTATTTAGAAAAAACACATTTATAAATATGTAATATAGTGCTTGTTTGCTTTACTTGATATTCATCAATTTCTTGCATAGCACAACGATTAAATTCAACTCTCTCATATGTTCCTACATTATTTCTTTAGAATTGGGCTTACCAAATTTTCAAGTCTTATTCAAAACATCAAGAATATTTTATTTTCGAAATACCAGCTAATTCCTAAAGTTTAATGTTTTAAGTAGAGTTGATATTTACAGATATAAAAAAATGTTTTAAAAATTAATTCTTTTATTCCTCATAAATTTTTAGAAATATTATGCGACATCAACAGTAGAATCTCGGTTGTCCGAATTAATTAAAACCAGGGTTATTCCGTCTAATCGAAAATCCGGACAATCGATTTCAAAGTCAAATCAAACAATGATTAAATTTTAATATTTTTTTTTATTATGTAAAGAGTTTTAAATACGTCATTTAGACCATACGATATAAAAAAATTACGAGCTATAAAGATAATGAATTACATATATATGCAGTTTAAAATTTTGGTTGGAAATAATTAGTTATTGATCTTTGACGTAATGAATGACATTATTCTTTGCGGCCAAGTCCCTGATGCACTTCAGTTGTAACAACTTTATGGGATCCGATTCGTCTGGCCTGTCTTTCAAACCATTTAAAAGCAACATCTAGAGCTTCAAAAGCTTCTGCGTGAGATGGTACTTGACATGCATCACCAGTTTCAGTCTCTACTTCATTTTCTTTCTCGTTGCTGTTCAAATCGTCAATGATTTCTTCATCAGTTAAAATCTGGAGTCCAGAGACTCCATTATCGCAGTTCAACCACTCCTTGATAATCATCACACTCTTCACCAATGCTAAGAGTTTTCCTTGCTTCTGTTATTTCTTTGAAATCATCGTGGGGTTTAATTGAAGAATTGGATGGAGCCTTTAATAATTTATTTCATGCCCTTTTTAATGTTTGTGATTCCACATAGTTTCACGCTTCTTCTAGCATATAAATAGCAACAATCTTTTAAATTTATTTCTTTAAAAATATTCAACATCGCTTTACTTCACTGCTGCCTGCTGACAAAAGACGAAGCAATAGCTGCTTTCCGTATAAACGCTTTAAAGTTTCAATGACGCTTTGGTCCAAAGGTTGCAAGGTTCCCATTTTCTCGTGAGTTTCTCGGGTGAATTGGCGCATTATCTAACTACAATAACACATCGCCCTCTTTTCCCACGTCCGGACGCGTCCTTTTAATATTTCTTCGCCACAAGAATAAATGTATTTTCATACCAACTAAGAAAAATATCTGTGTTCATCCATGCTTTTTGTTGGTTAGGTTGGTTAAGTTAAGGGGATTTTGACATTTTTAAACAGCGTGGATTTTTTGATTTGCCTATAAGTAACAGTTGCAATTGATGAAAGAATGAAAGAATCATATAGATGTAAAGAAAAAGGAAAGCAGAGGAAGCGATAGAAGTAAAAAAGTCCGGATAATCAAATATTCGCAGGCCCGGATTTACCTTAGAGGCACACTACGCCTGTGCCTAAGGCGGCACGATTTTAGGGGCGGCAAATATTGGAAACTTTGAAATTTTTTTTTTGTAATTTTTTAAATTTATTTATACAGGGGGAAAAAAGTGGAAATACTTTGATTGTGTGCAATAAATTACCTAAAAATGTTAACAAGCAACAAAAAAAAAAAGGTCCTCACTTTTGATATTACAAAATTTTTTTTCCATATTTACTAGTGAAGAGGGGCGGCAATTTCTGACTGGCCTGAGGGCGGCAGATTTCTAAATCTGGGCCTGAATATTCGGATAATCGATGTTCGGATAATCGAGATTCTACTGTAGTCAAATATTATCTACAACATAAAAACTACCAAAATTGGGGACCCCGTCAAGCTTCTATTGACTTGTATTGCCCTATATACAGATGACTTTACCATAAAATGGCATCAGATTTGCTTAAGTTGCAATCAGATTCTGCTTTGGCAATTGCGATATTTGTTCCAAAAATGCTTAAAAGCTATTATTTTTTTTTTCGGAAAAAGTTTTTCGTTGATTCAATTTATACACAAGTATCGTATATGCAAAATAAATGTTTAAACTTTTTTAGAGGGTTGAACATAAGCTTAAGTTATTGACTAATCTAAACAAAAAGCCATTAAAAACAAAGCTTTTTTGCGGCCTAATTTAAAGCTTCTATTTGTTTCATGTCTCGGCTACTTGGCAAAATGCTTACATTGTAAATTCTTAACCGGTTCAAAAAGCAGAGATAACATTTGAACATTTTGCGAATGTAATGAATTTTGGTAGGAATGTACTTTTGTACTTCGTACTTTTTGTATTTTCCAAAGTTATATCTGGAATTTCAATTTGAAAGCAGATACTTTTTTAGGATTGGTTGAAGAATAACATGTAAAAAAAGATTTTATTTTGAAGATATTTTGCGAGACATTTTTATAAATAAAAAAATTAGAGTTCAAAATTTTTGCGGTACTTTGCGCAACATAATTGTGACTTTTAGGTAAACATGGTCACTTGGGTGATACCGTAACGTTTGAGGAGATGGGGGGGAGGTCAAATATCTTCAAAAATTGCGTTACGTAATACTTGTACGGCCTCTTATGTTATTTTAAACAATAAATACTATGGATCTTTTCATTCTATCCTCCATAGTTTTTGAGATATTTCGTTTGAATACATTTTTGAGTCAAATTTTGAAATACATAATAATAACATTTTTGAAAGAATTTTTTATAGACATACATATGTTCAAAATTCACCTTTAGATAAGCACTAAAAATTATATGAAAATCATAAAATTCGGAGAAAAAAGTCAAAATGGTGTGCTGTTATTTAAAGAATGACCGATATCTTCAATCGTTTTCATTCAATAATAACTTAAATTTCACGTTTAAATAATTTATTTGTTTTTGCTTTTAGGGAATGTCAAGGAAATAAAATAAGGTACAACCGAAAGGGAAGCTATATTATTTGCATAATTTATTTTATGGAAAAATTCCACACGATCACATGTACGTATTCATACACGAACAAACCAGATCCTCTAAGAAGGTTAACGGTTAAAATACGTGAATTTTAACGGCGAAATAATAATAATAAGCATATTTTACAAAAAAAAAAAAAAATTTACCTCAGAGTATATTGGAAATATGCTGATAATTCTCTGAATGTACTAAATAAATCAGTCCACTGATAAAAGTACAATTGTTCTGAAAATACCATCACTGACTGATGAGTAGAAAATCAATTTTGTCATAAGTATTGTTGCATACATTTTGGCTGGCAAATAAATTAAATAAATAAAACTAAGCTCTTATTGTACAATAATGAAATATGAAACTACTACTTTACATAGTACATACTTGCAAAACGAATTAAAGTTGAATTAGTTGGCATGAAGTACATTTATTAATATTGTTTTAAAAAAATGGGTAGATCTATTGGTTTATTATCAATATTTTCACACACATACATATGTGAATTAGAAAAGTCTGTTGCTATACACTTAATACATCACTCCCATTCAGACCCCTCTTTCCCACTGGCCACTCTGGGCAAGTGCCCACAGCCCCGCGATCAATCCCCTAGTTCCTGCCAGATCTCCAAACGATAACCGAGATTTATTAGCGAAAAACTTATTTATTTTGGATAAATTGAACCTAAATTACTGACTATAAGACGAACTTGCTTATTAGCTTTTGCATGCGCGAAGCTACTCCACTCTCGCCCAAACATTAAGCTTTCTGACTTCAGCATGCTTAGATAAATTTAAATATATGAAAATACAATTTAATGGTATACTAAGAACGTACACTGTTTTGATGAAAGATCATCAGTGCACTCATCTGTGTGACTCGACAAATTATAGAAGCTTTGATGTCTATAGCAAAAGATACAGAACAGACACGATAAACTAGAGACGAAGCTCTTAGTCTGTCCAGAAAAATGGAAAGGCTAGAATATGTTATACTAACGGAAATTTGGAAGTCTGTATTGGAAGAAATAGTAAATAAATAACTATCTTCAGAAAGAAACAATAACACTGGACGTTGCAACTAATATGCTTACTTCACTTCATGATTTCATTATTAACCTCAGGGAAAAATTTGATTACTTCGAATCGTCCGCCAAAGAAAGAAATCCAGAATCTGACCAGAAACGCAGAAGCTTTCGACAGAGTTTCTTTGTATTGGCTCTGCGCCGTCAGTCTAACTAAATGATAGAGAAAAATTCAAAATAGGAACCTTTCTTCGCATAATTGATACCCTGAGCGTTCATTTAAAACAGCGATTAACTTCGTACAAGAACATTAGTAAACGTTTTGATTTATTTTTTCGCTCTGAATTCTGAAGAGTTGAGACAAAGTTGCAAAGAATTTGCTGAATTTTATTATGAACATGTCAAAGTCTTAGAGGCCCCATTATCCTAAAATGCCCAGGGTTTCCAATAGGTTAAAGACGGCCCTGGGCCCATTGAACATAAATTGCTGATGAAGAAATGAAAAATATAAAACGTTGATGATGACAAGGATATTCTACTTTAGCTTTACTTAAAATATAAAACTAACAGAACACATGTATGGGTCATCCTCTCTTAACAGGATCATTCACATCTCATTAAATTTTAGCAAGTAAATAGTAACGTAATAAGGCTTATTTTATAGCTCAAGCATGTACAGATTCCGAAAAGTTTAAGGAGCGCAGAGGATGACGAATTAAAGATTTTTTATATAATTCGCATATTGAGGTCGTCAAACAAAAGAAGCATATTCTAATCCAATCGAACAAATCCATAAATTATAGTAGCTTATGAAAGTGAATTTAATAGATTTAAAGAAAATATATCAGTTTATTTCTAGAAACTTTTAGCAAATTCCTTACCCATCGACCTGATATACATATGTACAAATTCTTCTTCCGGCTGAACATAGCTCATATAATTTTAATTTTTATTTTTGTAACGTAATGCAATTAACGCATTACCAAATGGAGATTTTGTTTTAATTTTTTCCCCTTCATATAATCATATAGCAAATTGTTAGTAAATACGAGTAATATAATAAATCTGGTTATGCAAATTAAGTCTGCTTAATAAAATTGTCAGTAGAAAATATAAATCAATAATATATATGTGCATCACTTATTATATTTTATGTGAAGACTATAATTATTTTTTAATTGTCAAAAGAAAATCTCTAAGCTGCTATAAACGGAAGTATGAAAGGAAATCCGTTATAGATAAAAATAAATAGCTCGTTTCTAAGTAATCTGATCTTATCACAACTTATAATTATACAATTTGTAAATATTTAATGACAAAAGGAAAATGGATGATAGTCATTTTAGTGGATATCAATTTTAGAAAATAAATGAATCAAGGACGAAATTTAAAAAGAGTGACATAACAAATATAAATTCCACACACGGGGAACAACATGGCAAGTATGCATATGGGCAAATCCGTAAAGTTCTTACTTTTCTTGTCACTCGCTTTTCTAGTCGAAAAAAAATTTTTTTAGGTAACCAATTCTATGGTTACATGAAAGAACAGAACTTAAGCCACATATCTACCAAATAAAAAAATTGATTTTGCAAAAAATGTATGAATATGACGATGACTTAGGTATAAAAACGTCGAAATTTTCTACTTTCAATGTGTCTCTTTCAACATATCACATTCTTTTTTCGCTGATAACTTTTTGAACATTTCAACGTCTCGGGGATTTGGGTAACGAAAGAAGGCACACAAACCTATATGTTTCTTAGAGTGTTGAGACTGTGCCATCAATGGTCTCAGAAATTCAGCCTCCATACTTATTTGTAAAATTAAATTTTTTTCACTTTTTGGTCTATAAAAAATTGAACATGTTTTTGATCACGAATTTTGGTCTATAAATATGTTCCTTTCTTCAAAATAAACAACTGTAGTTATCAAAAGTGAATGTGCCTTCAAAAATAAATAAGATATTAGGGCAAATATATGGTACATATTCGATTTCCTGGCAATAAAATTTCTTATTTTTCAATAGCACATTCATGAATTTAATTAAACAACGTTAATATCTGTGGAAAAATGTTCAACGGTAATTAATATTTTTTCTCCCTCAAATTTAACAACTTCGCCGATTTGCATAATACATACATACATACATAATAAAAAAACATTTTTTTTTTTTCAAATTTATGGCACACTGTTTCAGCTTCAGATAATCTTGATAACAATCAAGATTTTGGATTGGTACATTGTTTTGAACAAATTTAAAAAGTTATGGAACAAAAACGAACAAAAATGATAAAAAAGTTTTGGTCCAAAATCTTGATTGTTATGTTTATCTGAAGGTGAACCAACATTTCGAAACAGTGTAACGTAAGTAGGAAAAAAAAATTTTATATAAACATTTTTGTTCTATTTTTGTTCGTTTTTACTCTATAACTTTTTGAACATTTGTTCAAAATGAGGTAACAGAGCAAAATCTTGATTGTTATGCTTATCTGAAGGTGAACCAATATTTAGAAACAGTGTGTCATAAGTTTGACAAAGAAAATTTTTTTTCCTCAAAAGTAACAACTTTACGGATTTGCCCATATAACTATTTCAGTTTAAGACTGCAGTTTGAATTCTCAATAGAACGCGATTGCAGATCACTTACAAGTTTACCATGTTAGCTGTAAGTTCACACTTAATTCTTGACTAAAAAAACTACCAGCCTGGTGACTGCAGTTTATTATTCTACACAAAATTAATGCAGTATATTGCTTTTTAAGTCAGATGACAGGAAAATTTTAATAGCTGCGGTTTTTCAATTTTATCTACATACATATGTACTTACCAAAGTACCAGTTTGATCGTCTACATACGTAAGTAGAAGTAAAGATGAACATGAGTGGTAAAAGTAAGGAGAGCAAATGAGTAGTGAATAAAATGGGTGTGAACTCCATATAGGGGATGGTGGGGCAAAGCGGTACACGGGGCAAAGCAGTACATTTGCATTACAACGCCATCTAATGTAATTATGAGGAATTTGTGTTTGAGTAGTGTTCTTGTAACTGCCAGGTTATAGCGACATTTCAACCTTCCGTTTTCGAAACCACGAGGTTCATCAAAATGAGTACGGTCGATGTAAGATTCGAGGATTTTCGACATATGAATCATTTACAAAACGTCGTAGTATATATTAGTGAAAAGAATTTTTGTTGACAACGATTTGTTTATGTTGATAAATTTTTGTTTCGCGAGTATGTATGTTTGCATAGGTCATGGCGGTGGAGTGGTATTGTACTTTGTATATCGTTTTACCCCACCCGAGGGGCAAAGCAGTAAAAACGTACTTTTTGCATCGTAATAATAAACATCTTCTGTTCAGAAAATAATGAGTCTAATTACCTTAATAGATTCAATATAGATCAAAATAATAACTTACATGTTTAATTGTGCGAAAAAAATTTTTTTTTTTTTTGGAAACTTCGTTTTTCCGTTAGGCATACCACTTTGCCCCACCTTCGCCTACTAGTAAGGTTTCTTAAGAGCCCCTAAAGACATGCTTTGGATTAATTTTCGAAAACAGAAAAAAGTGAAATGTAGTGCGCGATTTCGGCTGGCGCGCAGTTTTTTCAGAACGTAACTACCGCGCAATGCGAGGGACTATTGTACACTTGTTCTCGCGATTGTTATTATATTCATCGAGTGCAATATGTCAACTAGAGCTAAAACTTCTAGTGCTAAAAATCAACTCATGACAATGACCCCGACGTAAGGTGACACACCGTCCAGCAAAAAAAACTTAAAGGGTTCTCTCACTGTGCAGGAATTGGAAAGCAAAGCAAAGAGAAAGTTTCGTGAAGAATTTTATAAAAAAAATGAAGAGCTTGAGAGGAATTGGGAAGACAAATTAAATGAAGCTAATGTTGCCCTAGCTAGTGCTGATGAACGCATAGAAAAAATTGAAAATGAAATAACTGAAATTGCCCCCCCCCCCCATCGCTCCCGTGAGATTTAAATTATAATTTTTAAAGTTAATTCCATCAAAATGTTCAAGTATCGTTTGCTCTAAACAAACCGTGGTCTCAAATGATTTTCCAAAACTCTTTCTTGATGGTAATGTGCTTCATTATGTTGATTGCATCAAGTACTTAGGGTATAAAATTAATTGCTCTTTAAATTGCTGTGATGCTGCTACTGAAACTATTAAGCGACTTAAAAGTCTCAGGATATCAGCTTATTCTTTGCCCTGTAATATGAAAATGCACCTCGTTAAAAGTTTATTACTGCCTTTTTTTATTTTTAACTGCTCAGTTTATCCACGTATGGATTCAGTTTGCAAGCGTAAAATGAGTGTAGCATTCAATGACTGCATACGATTTATATATGGTATACCACGGGTTGTTAGTGTTACTCATCTTAAGAACTCGGTAGTGGGCTTAGATCTTGACCAATACTATGGAATATAATCAAACTGCATAATATTATCTATAACAATTGTCCGGGTTACTTGTTTGAATTTTTACGTTACGCGCTGTCTCGTAGGGGTACAAAAATAATCATACCGCGACACAGTTTTTCAGTTATAGAACGCTATTTTTTTGTTACTGCAATTCGCTTGTGAAATAATCTTCCATACGAACTGCAGGTTATAGGATCGTTAACTCAATTTCGGAAAAAACTTTTTGATTACCTAAAAAATACATGAACAGTTTTACATTAGTATACTTAACATTAGATTATTGAATAAACATTTTTTAATTTGTTATATATTTATGCTTATTTTATAAGATAAACTATCTTGAAGCATTTTGTAAAAATGAAATAATAATAAAGGAAAAATGAAATGAAATGAAAAATTCTATAGAATAAGCCTTAAAAAGTTGACGTGAGGTTTTCCTTGACCCCCTCCCCACCTTGATGAGATTTGGTGAGCTTTTGCCGGACCCCTCCCCCTTATTTTAGCTCACGTAATTAATGGACGTCCCCTAAGCGCAATAGGCAATTACTACAAAATCCAATAAAACTTAAGCGTAGACAGCAGTTATTTGCAGCATATGCGAGGAAAGGGTTTATTTTTGAAAAGAAATTTGAAAACGGAGACACTTACCACATCGAAAATTCTACTGAACTTAATGATATAGCTGCGATTGAAGCTAACGTAAATTTATAGCATGTTTAAGGGTTGCCAATACCAAATAATTTTTATTATTTTAGAATATATGTACATATATATATAGTAATTATTATTATTTTTAAATATATTTTTCTTATCTCTCTCTTGCATTTAAAACTTAAATCAACAAATAGTTACTTGAATTACTTTTATGTATCTATTAAGTCGTATTATAAGAATGTTACATACTCTTAAAATTGCTCTGATAGTGTATTGTTGTTTGTATGATTTTGGATATAGTGTTGATGGTGGTGTTGGTGACAAGACCTTTTGATCCTTTTGAATATTCTTTGTAAGCAATATAGTGGACTAACAGTAGTTCACTTCAACGCAAGAAGCTTGAACTTAGTTAAACTAGATTATATTCAATATGTTTTTGACAAATCATCAGTTGATATAATTTGTGTGACCGTAACTTGGCTACACTGTGATTTGTGTGACTCTATCTTTAATTTGAAAGAATACAACTTATTACTTAAGAAATGACAGAGTTGACAAAAAAGGTGGAGGTGTAGCAACATATTATAGCTGTTAACGTTTTAAGTAAGTCTGAAAATAATCAAGTTAATTTTCTAAATGTTGAATTAAAATACAAGCTCACTAAAACTTTCATATCTTGTGTCTATAATCCTAGTAGAGAGTCTAGCTTGCAACCTTTTTTTGATGACATTGCTAATTACATTATAAACTATGATAACCTAATTATTTGTGGTGATTTCAATGTTAACATTTTAAGTAATGAGAAGGCTACTATTGATATGTATAACTTTGTACATACTTCTGGTCTTTCAGTTGTTAACAACGTCATGCCTACCCGTTTTGGAAAAAACGCTAATCCTAGCTTATTGGCCTATTTTATAGTATCGGATCTTTCCAATGTTTTTATTTTTGATCAACTTAAGGACTGTCCCAGAAAAAACTTACGGTTTGTTTTTTAGTTATAAAAAACACTAAGTAACTTTTTTGTTTTTTTTCTCTTTTTTTATTAATAACAATTAACAATTCTTTTTTTCTATAAAAATTTCTTACTATTTTGTTAAGGCCCTTCATTAAATTTTGCACAGTTGTTTCATCGACAGTACGGTGCGATCTTTTCCACTTAGCTCTGAAGCAGTGATGGCATTTTCGGTAGATTTGTACTTTTTTCGGTACATTTGCGTCCTGAAAAATCGTTGTCAGTACATTCAACAAGTTTTCAGTACATTCGGTACATTTGGAGCATCTTCAGTACATTCGCCAAATTTTTAGTACATTTTCGGTACATTTGGACAATTTATAATATTTAACTTTTTTTGTTTTTAGTAAATGAAAATAACCAGAATGAGTGCACTCATTTAATATGTTTAGAATGTTGTTATTTCAACTTCATCTGAATAGAGAATCTTCAATATACAGAAAAAAGTTGAAATAACAACATTCTAAAATTATTAAATGAGTGCTTACGGTTTTCCAAAATTCATCAGTTTTGAGGTATTCTTTTGCAAATTTCACCATCTTGATTGTGTTAATTGGGCTTATAAATGGCTTTTTTCTTGCAATTCTACCATGAAAATTGTTTTTATGGAACACACTACATACAGTGTTCAATAATACATCCTTACCAGGACTATTATTCAGAGATATTTAATTTTTTTTTGCAGTTTTGAACGGATATTTTTTAATTTCGTTTAAAATGCTGCGTCCTAATCTTTTATTAAGCATTTTTCCCTGCCCAACTTGGACTTGCAAGTCAATCTAAAGTCTTCATGGTACCTTTTTATGATTTCGTGGACATTCAAATGAGTTTTTTCGACTAATTCACCAATTTCGTGGACAGTTTTCCCTCTTCATGTAATTTTACAATAAGCTGGCATGCTTGCTTTCCTTTTGGAGCCATTACTGATAATACGCGTTGTGATTAATATAATTTCTAACACTGAATGTAACTAATAGATGCAAAGTAATACAACGTAAAACAAAATACTCAAAACAATCCTTTATAAAAAAAATATCGACAAGTTCTTCACTACTTGGTATGTTGTCCGATTATTCGTTGAGCAAGTAAAAGTGAGTTATTCATTTTTTATAATTTCTAAAAAATTTTTGGTTAGGAAAACAACAGAATTTAGCGCTCGCGCACCGCGCTAGGACATTTGACGTATTTCTCCGCATATGTACTTATTCTTGAGGACATGATCGGACACGATTTATCATCTCTGGCGTGCCGTCACCACGTTTATGAGATATTGAAACGTTGCGTTTTCGAATCTGAATTTGGAAAATCAAAATCTCCGGAGGTCGGCATTTTCAACAGATTTCGCAGCGATCGACGTTAAGTAAAATTGATATCACGCGATACGAGTCAGCGCTTAAAGATAAACTTGTTCGAAGAGCAATCAGTGATGATGTTGCCAATCGAATAATCGAATTTTGCCATAAGAAACTGATGAATCAACAACATCGAACGAGAAATACTTAGAGATGACCATTATTTTTCTCGGCGGTGAAGTTCAGAATTTCAATTTCTTCGACTCAGGTGCCACCATCCAAGCTCGATGAATGGTGAAAGGGACTTACGTATTGGAAATTCCGGAAAAAATTCGATTTTTTCTCTGGAGAATTTGAGGTAACGCGAAATGTGTCATGGTTCAACTGCACATAAGGATTATCTGCACCGAATCAAGACCTCAAGTTTATCAAAGATGCGTGAATGAAAAGATTTCTGAGGCCGTAGCAAAAGATTTAATAAAAAACCTGTGGTATCTGATGCAGGCAATTGTTGCTTATGCCTTTTTCGATCCACCCATCCAAAATGAAGAAAAATTTAATTAGACCATCGGTCGGTAGCACTCGAATGGAAATCACTGCAGACGGTTTGCAAGATTTTCAATCAAAATCCCTGTCAGATTTTGTTACTAGAAAACATTGCGATTTTTTTATCGTTTTTGCCTTTCGCTGGACTTATGCATCTCAATGGCCTTCGATTGAAACTTATTCACAGGAATCTGTGGAAGTTTACAGGTAGTAAACGATAATGCTGAACGTGGAATCAAATTCAAGGAACAATTTAATTTGCAATGCACCGAACATAAAGATTATCCTTCACTTCTTCAGAAGTGAATGTTTCGGAATGAGAAATATCTGCCGAATCCACTTACTTTTCAATTTATTTAGTTTAAATTACTTTATTTAGTGTTGTTCTTTTTACTTCTAACTTTATTTAATTTTTTATCTACATATACTAATGCCTTTCTAAATTATATTTCATTATTACCCATTTAATTTTATTATTATCACTATTAACAAAAGAAAGAATATTACTGTGTTGTTATCTATGAACCGATTTGGATGAATTATAGCTTGTTGGAAAGGTATTTCAATGAAATATAACATAAGGATATAATTCAATTAATTTAGTTATGCTTTGAAGGTTAAATTTTTGATTTTAATAAAAAAAATATTTTTTAACCAAAAACCACCTTTTTCAACTTTGGGTGGCTTGAGGACCGAGTTGCTGATTTCGGATCGGATTTATATTCCATATTTTTAGCTTCTATATCAATTGATATAAATTAAACCATTTTGGAACAGTTTTTAATTTTTCTCGAACAACGTGCATTTCTACAGGAAATAACCTTTTAGCTGGCCTCGTTTTCGATTTTTTTATTTTTTTTAGCACATCCTTCAGACACGGTTTTTCTTGAAGCTAAGACTCTCTTGAATCAATATTCAAGGTCGAACAATTAAAATTCAGATAGCTATTTTTTTAACTTGCATTTAAAGAAAGAAATATGTGTAACTTTTTAAACACGGTTCGCTTCAAGCAAGATCAGGTTTTGACAAAATTTTAACTAAATCTGACAGTGCACAATTATTATTTAATGTCCGGAGAATCCAAAAACGTTGATTCACAAAATCGTGCTTGATCATTTACTTGCTTTATGGCCATTTTAAGGTAAAATCTTTTAACGATAATTTTAATAAAAATACGTTCCATGAAAAATTGCAAATAAGACATTAAAAATTTAAATTTTTTTATTTTGCTTTTTTTGCAAATAATGTCAAAGCTCATAAAACAAAAATATATAACAATTATTTTTCATTAGATTTTAGGCCTAAAACACTTTTTTATATATTTTTTTAATTTTTTTTCAAGAAAAACGGTGAATAACACAACAAATATAAAATTTTTTTCATTTATTTTCTTTGTAAGCTTTGTAGTCGAAAATACCTCAAAAGTCCATTAAACAATATTATAATTTAAATTATTTGTCACTTATTTTAAGGCCTAAAACTTTTTTTTTTGAATATTTTCAATTCTTTTCCTTGGAAAATGACGAATAACATAACATATCAAAACGTGTTTTTATTTTTTTTCTCTTTGTGGATCTTGTAGTCAAAAATACTTATAAAAAAAACAAAAAAACAAAAAAAAAAAATTTTTCACTAGTTTTCAGGTCGATAAAAGAAAGGCCTAAAGAATTTTTTTTTTTGAATATTTTCAATATTTTTCCATGGAAAATGATGAATAACATTACATATGTATATAAATTTTTTTTTATTTTTTTTTCTTTGTGAACTTTGTAGTCAAAAATACTTTTAAAGCCCATAAAATTTTTTTTTCTTAGTTAGGTCGAATAAAAAAAAATAATTTTTTTTGTATCGTTTTTTTTTTTTCCGTAAAAAATGGTGAATAACCCAAAAACATTTCCATATTCGCAAAATTTAGTGGCTTCATCGTGTTCAACGACTCAAAATACATAAGAAACAATTATCATAGCATATTTTAAAAGTTAATGTACATTTCACTTGATCCTAAAAGCATCGAAACCGTACACGGTGCACTTTATGATTTTATTAAAATCATTGGTGAAAGTGTTTACCTTAAAATGGCCATAAAACAAGCAAATGATCAGGTACGATTTTGCGGATCACGTTTTTGGATTCTCTCGACACTAGATAATAACTGTGCGTTGTCAGATTTAGTTGTTAGTTTTTTCCGATCTTGATCTTGCTTGAAGCGAACCGTGTTTAAAAAGTTACACATATTTCTTACTTTAAATGCAATTTTATAAAATAGCTATCTGAATTTTAATTGTTCGACCTTGAATATTAATTCAAGACAGTCTTAGCTTCAAGAAAAACCATGTCTGAAGGATGTGCTCAAAAAATAAAAAAATCGAAATCGAGGCCAGCTAAAAGGTTATTTCCTGTGAAAATGCACATACATATGTATCGCGAATAATAAACTCGAACTTGTGCGAAAAGTAAGAAGCTTAGGCTTTTAATGCCGTTGATCATATCAACAGTGTGGTTAGCAAAATTTATTTTGTGCAAAGAAATCTCCGTCAGTCTTCTGTTTTTATCCCCCAGGATACTAAAATAAAGCTTGTCAAACAGTTAATAGTTCCTATTATAACTTATGCTGAAAATATTTATTGCAAGCTAGACTCAATTTCACTACATAAGCTTATGGTTGCTTTCAACTTTTCTGCACGCTATGCTTTTTCCCTGAAAAAATTTGATCACATTTCTGAGAAACGTTGTGCAATTCTTGGCTGTGAGATGGTTGATTATTTATACGCGAGAAATTGTATGTTTCTACATAATCTTGTTTTAAATCGTTCACCAGATTATTTATACAACAAACTGCAATTTAGCAAATCAATTCCATTAGTCCAAAATACAATTTTTTAAATTCAACAAGGTTTTTTTTTATCAAAACCATTAGAGTATGGAGCAATTTACCAGCACAACTTAGACAAACACCTAATCAGAGCAAATTTAGAAATGAGGTACTAAATCATTTTAAAACCATTTGATGATTATCGCTTATATTGTATAAGTATTAGTTTTAGTTTAAGTACATATGTATACTGCAAATAATTTTCTGTTTTTACATGTAATCACATTAAGTCTTATAGCACTAATATGGCACATTATTTTTCAAATCGATCAAGGCAGACCAAAAAAATTTATAAATTTGCTTGAAATTTATAGATATTAATCTGCGTTCAATTCTAGGGGACCCATATTTTTTATTTTGCTGAAAGGTCCCAACTTTCAAAGTTATGGTCATTTGAACTTTGTCCTTTAAAATTATAAAAAAAAAATTCTGAAAGGACTTTTTTTCAAATTGTCGATATTTTCTTAGTTAATAACGGAATTTCATAATTTTTTTTTCAAACTTTTCATAATTTAATGGATCTTATGAAAAGATGGCATTTATTGCAAAGTACACTGTTTTGTGGAAAATATTGCAAATATCGTAAACCAGAGGCACTTTTTTCAAATCAAAAAATTTTTAAGTGCATCAGTTTTTTTTTCCTTGAAATTTTTTAGTCAACTCAGAAAGGCTTAAACTATATTTGGTAAAAGTCCCAACTGTCGAAAACGGCTTATTCTTAATTGAGAGCATTTTTCTTAAAGATCAACTATTTATAAATTTTAATTGAATAGTTGGGTGGAATAAGGGCACTTTTGCGGGAGCGCCTTTTATCCGCAAATTACCTCTATATATACGCGAGACCCTCCTCTACCTCCCACCAAAATAGCACATCGATATATGCAGTACTAGCGTTACAGTATAACAAAACGTATCACTTACGTACTTGCCGAGCATTTTTACATTTTTATATATTATTTCGTAAAAGAGCAGCAGAAACAACATAAATATCATGATGGAAAAAAATGTCCCGTTCGACCCTGATTAAAATTAAATTAAAAAAAACTAGAAATTAGTTTTGAACCAAATTAAAACCATTTTTAAGAGACATCAATGCACAATATTCTAAAATTAGTCTCATTGAAATATTGCCTCAGGTTTCGCTGAAATCGGCGTTTGAATTGTTTGCCGTGAAAACTACTTCTGTTTTTGTCCCGTGCGACCGCCTTGGTTTTTTGCAATTATATTGAAAACAAAAAATTGCACAAAATCAACCTTAGTACCAATTTTAGAGCTAGTTAATAGCTATAAGTTAAGCCTATTGTCAAATTAAAAATTCGTTTTATTTTGACTTTTTTTTTACTTCAAATGTGTATAAACACATAATAGGACCGAGCAAAGCCGGAATGTGTCCATTCTAGCTATCACTAGTAAACAATAATTAGCAATTATATAGAGTTGTGTTCGTTCAAGAATAATTAAAATCGCTGAGGTAGCAATATATAATAACACTGCATTTTTGCGATGATTTATATTGCACAATATCCGATTGTATTTATTCCCTTAATTAATGTAATACCTGTTGTGTTTTTCAAATTATATTAAAAATTATAAGGTAATCAATCGTTTTCACGCTTGCTTTGAACTTAATATCTTTGTAAACACTTGTAATTTATGTATTTAGATCAAGAAAAAGGGTCAGAAATGTCACATTAAAGTGTCGCAATATCCGTGTTGTATGTGATATATATGTTTATTGATTACGGTAAATTAATTGATTGAAAACAATGATATTTAAAAACTTTTTTTACAGTGGAAAATTTTATAGTTTATGATATATTTGAATGGCTTATTGTATACCTATTGCATAATGTTTTGATAAATAACGCCATGGAAAATTTGTTGAATAATATTGACTGGTAATTTGGTATGTGGCAAATTATAAAAATTTATAGCAGATTCAAAGCAACAAAGCAACTTATGATCCATCTAATAGGCCTACCAAATGCATAATTCACTATATCGTCGACAAATTTTAAACCCAATTTTCATTGTTAGGCACGACAAAATAGACCACATTCAGCACGTAGTGAAGAAAATGTGGAGGCGGTAGGCAGTTCTCAATGGCTTGAAAGCTTGAAGAAGATCCACTTCTTTCAACCAAAATTTTGTTCAGCGATGACGCCTTTTTTGGGCCTAACTCGCAAAAAACATTACCTTCCAATCATAAACACTTTCCGAATCGTGTTTACTGCTCCAGATCCTCAATAGTTGCGTGCTGCCATTAATCAGAACTACGAGTATTTTAAATTTTTTATTTTATATCGATTTTCAAGTAAAAATAAGTATTTCCTGTGGTATTGTCACATGCATCAATAATTTGGCTCATACTTGTAGTGTTTATTATGTATTTTTATCAGAACTTCAGGTCATCCTGCACTAAATTAATTCACCTAATCAATACTTTTAAAGCTGATTGTATAATCTTTGCTTAGAAAAAGCCATACTTTAATATTTTACTCTGTTGATCTTGACCAATTGACCAAGGTCGTGAATATACCGCAATGCATACTAATGACAATAGACAAAAAAAACAACAGTAAATCTGCTAAAAAAAATCAATGAATGCTAAGCAAAGTTCATAAGTTCGCATTGGGTCAATCCAAAGTAGCTGTTTAGAGATGACAGCTTTTACTACTTTATTGGATGTTTTGCACGCTTATCAAGTGGATACAACGGCAACATGTTTGCTAAAAAAAAACTTAACTGTGTGCTAATTTAGTTCTTCTTTTATTTTAAGATTTCGATTTCTTTAAGCTTAAGCTGTTTAAGTCATTAGCTATTGAGTATTTTTGTTATGCTTTAACCATTCGCTTATACCATAACTTGTTTCCCTTAAAATTTATTGTTGAAAATGTTTTTTGCTTTTTAAACATTTAGGAAACGGAAGTGATTTCAAACATTTTTTTATTCGCGAATATCATTTGAAGGTTTTGCTCAATTTTATAATAACCGTTTATTAAAAGTTTGGTCCTAATAACTTTAACTTAAGTTAAACCATTTTTATTTTAGGTTCGTTCGCTTGTTGATTTGTTCGAAGTCAAAATTGGAATAATTCCGCATTGCAACATGAATATGTATATTGAGTTTTAATTATCTACTAACATGATATAGTGGCATATTAGCCCTCCTAAAATACTTCGGTAAACAATTTATTAACTTATGATATTGATGACCTCAACCTTAACATTATATTTAATACATTTACCTTATTCTAACAATAGACTTGCAGTAGATTATTTAAACTTTGATTAATCGAGGCTTAGCTTAGTGTGGTCAATGTTTATCAACTCTATTTCTGTAAATTAAAGAGGGGTAGAAAACCTAGTCGATTTGTGGCATAGTGTCACATAGGAGGGAGCTATCTCAAAAGTCAGAAATTCTTATAGCGCAATGAATGTGAACGACCGCAATTAGCATTCATAACAAAATCAAAATGTTAGCTAGCGGTTAAGAGAAACAAGACGGGCATCCATTGAATAAATTTCTTAAAATTTTTAATATATTCCCCAAACTAATCAAAAAGCTTTGTTTTGACATAAATACCTGCAGCTTTTAACACTTTCATTAAGGAAATTAAAAAACTTTTTTTTTAAAAATAAACTCTTCAACAAGTGAATAAAAAACAAAAAAAACACAAGAAAAAGTAAAAGTTTTCAAGGTCAGCAACAAAGCCGGTTCATATTTTTGTAAAAAGTGACGTGCAACAGATACTATAATACATTGGCAATAAAAGAAAAGATAATAAACAAAAAAAAGAAGAGTTGCAAAACTGCAATGCGGACAGTGTAAGCACATGAATGGAGCTAGTGAACAACAACAAATGTGGTATTATCTTTCCAATGTGGTTGGTTACCTGACTGAAGATCATATGCTACAAACTCGAGTCCATTTCTGGTTTTTAGTGGCCGACTCACACTTTCAAATCGATACATTCAGACATTGGAAAAATTTAAATGCTTTTCGCCTTTTGCTTCGAACTGGAATTCTTGCATCATTTTTAATCATGAATTTTGTAATCCTGCTGCACTAACTAAAACCAGTTGTATTTTTCCATTTCGAGCAACTTTTCATATTCGCACATTGCCAGGAACCGGTTGAATGCCGTGAATGTTTTTACGCATGCTAAGTTGGATATTGCGGATGGAAGTTGGGACATTCGAAGCATTTTATTTGTTTCTTGCTTTGTCTGAATGCTTTTGCATTAAGTTGCACAAAAGAATTAAGCCAGTGGGTTAGTGTGGTATGCATAATGTAGAACTTGATGACCAATAGAAATGCAAAAAATTGAGTCATGGTATTATCGGTATTCAGGATCCAGAGCAAGTGACCTAAGGGATGAGCAAATCAGCAAGTCTTACTATATGTGTAGTTACATTATTGCTTTTTTTTTACAGAAGTAGGAATAAATTTAACAAATTGATATGAAATGAAAAAATAAAAAATAAATAAATGTGATAGGGCTGAGCAAGAATGGTCTAATCGCATGTTGGTTTTTAAATCTTTGAAATTTCATAAGATTTATTGTAAGTGTCACACAGCGTGCATACATATGGATGGATAGTCATACGAGCGCTCACTTTACCAAGGGTTTTTGGCAATTTGAATTAACTCGCAAGATCATTTGATGTGATTGCTCGAAACTTTTTTCCTGACAGATATTTGAAGTCATTAATCTTTTAACGGGAACATAACTCACACTCGTTTCAATTTCAATGGATCTATTAAAGTTTTTAAAGGTTTAGGAAATTTCAAGCCCTACAGCGCATTATAGGTCAAATAGCACACTTTTCTGACTAAAACTCAATTTATACAAGTGTTGCTACTTAATTTTTGTTGTTGTAGTATAACGGAGAATACTTCAGTACAAACAAAAATGCATTTTGTTTTTGGAAAAAATAATTTACCGCTTTTCAGCCATTTGTCAAAGTTAGTGCATTTGCATTCTACAGAGATAGCGCAAACAAGTGGTGATTTTAACTCTTTTTTCAACTATTAAGAAGTATCTTAACCCTTTAACGGGCAAGACCGTCTGTAGAAGGTCTTTGGTTATGATTTCCTAAGTCACATATTTGTCGCACGATCGGAAATGCACTCTTTTGTTTGACGAAGTTTTGAGCGACAAGTTTTTGGTTTGGTAGCTACAAACATTCAAGTGAGAAACATTAGTGAAAACAGGCACATTAATTATTGTGAAATTTAGAGCAAAATTTCAGTTAAAAAAATAAATAGTTTCTAGTGGCTTAATTGGGTTGGGATTTTTTTTGGTAATTATATAAACCCTAACCACTATTAATTCATACACCTATGGTTTTTTATGCAAGCAAGTTTTTAAAAGTTTTTTTCCAACTGCTTTGTAACTTTTTTATGTTATGTTTATTTTTGTAGGATAGGTCGCATATATAACTATTGAAAAAATTCTTTTTAAAAATAATTTTGCACCCCAGACACTTTTTATTAATTTTTTTTTTAAATCAACTAAAAAGTTCTCAACTAAAAATTGACCACTATTATTTCATACAGCTACTTAAAGTAAACATTTAAATTTTTTGACGCTATACTTTCTTACTGCTGCATTATTTTACCGTTACCTGTGATTCTACAGTTATCATAGATGTGTTTAATTTTATTTAGTTGTTATTCAATACGTAATATTTCAACATGGCACGTGGCAGGCCAATTTGTACCGAAATTCGGAACTTAGTGGTAGAAAAAAGGAATTTAGGGAAGAGTTATGGTGAAATTGCTACGGAATTAGGCTTAGCGAGGGCCACTGTACAATGCATACTTAAAAGTTATAATAATTACCAATCAATTCAAACAAAAGTACATAATCGTGGCCGTACATCTCAAATTACGGAGCGTGATATGCGTACTTTGTCAACCATTATAAAAGCAAATAGACGAGCAACTGTTCGAAATTTGTCTGTACAGTGGTCAAACAGGATTGACAAGAAAGTGGGCCGTGAATGGACTCGCAAAAACTTACACAAATTGGGATACAACTCTTATACGGTACCTGTGGGTATCATTGCAAGGTTTTACAAATTTATCGAACATATTTATTTTCATTTGTAGCCAAAACACAAGCCATTATTAACTGCTTTACAGATGCGAAAGCGATTAGCATGGGCCAAAGAAAAGCAGAACTGGGTGCAAAGGCAATGGGACAGCATAATTTTTAGCGACGAGTCCAAATTCGATGTGTGCGTTGGCGAAAGCAGCTCAAGGGTATTACGCAAGAAATGAAGCCTACCATAGAGATTGCCTTAGACGCGTGGTTAAGTTTCCAGCAAGTGTTATGGTATGGGGTTGCATGTCCTCAAAAGGAGTAGGGAAACTGCATTTCATAAATGGTACCGTCAAAGCACAAGATTACATCCATATACTAGAAAATAATTTATTTTCTTCAGTCCAAATGCTCCGCATGAGCGAATTCATTTTCCAACAAGACGGTGCCCCTGCCCACACTGCGAAAATAACAAAAAATTGGTTTCAGCAGGAGAATGTTGACGTCCTGGGCTGGTCTTCTTCGAGTCCTGACCTTAGTCCAATTGAGTCACTGTGGGCTCTAATGAAAAGACGTTTGAGAAATGAGCCCCAAAGGACACTTGAAGGGTTAAAGAGAAAAATTTCCGAAATTTGGAATTCCATTACTCCAGCTGAATGTCAAGAACTCATAAATACTATGGGAAACCGATGCAGAGAAGTTATAGCGGCAAAAGGGGACGTTACAAAATATTGAATTTAATTTAAGTTGTTATATGAATTAATAGTGGTCAGTTTTTAGTTGAGAACTTTTTAGTTGTTTTGAAAAAAAAATTAATAAAAAGTGCCTGGAGTGCAAAATTATTTTTAAAAAGAATTTTTTCAATAATTGTATATGCGACCTATCCTACAAAAATAAACAAAACAGAAAAAAAGTTACAAAGCAGTTGGAAAAAAACTTTTAAAAACTTGCTTGCATAAAATACCATAGGTGTATGAATTAATAGTGGTTAGGGTTTAATACATTTGCTTTCAAAGTTTACCCCTGGTTTGTTTGTGGATAAAAATTTACGGGTGTTATTAGCTTTACGATGACATCGATATAGTCAGGCGCATCACTATCCAACGTCTGCGCTGGCTGGGACATGTTGTGCGTATGGACGAAGACGCTCCGGCGAAAAAGGTGTTTGATGCGGAAGCCGCTGGCGCCTCGATTTTTTTTATTTTTTCGATAAAACACGTCAAAATAAATCGAAAATGTTAAATAATACTTAAAAATTTGTTTTTGATAATATCGTTAGTGCCAAAATTTCAATGCCGCCGCAATTCAAGGATGGTTTTCAATAGAACAGCTCAAAATAAATCGAAAATATTAAATAAAAAAAATCGATAACTCGTTTGGTTTTCGAAATATCGATACTCAAAAATGTAATTTTTATTATACCCCTACAAGTATGACTCCTGCGGCACCACAGTAATTTTACATAAAAGTAAGGGTAAGTGGACGGCCTACGGCCGCTGCTCAGGATTTAAAACTCCCAAAAATCCGACACCGGCTTCGCGGCGGCCTTCGGCCGCGGATCAGTCTATAATATATCCAACACCTGGTTTGCTAGCCACAGTAATCTAACATAAAAGTAAGGGTAAGTGGGCGGCCAACGGCCGCTGCTCAGGATTTAAAACTCCCAAAAATCCGACACCGGCTTCGCGGCGGCCTTCGGCCGCGGATCAGTCTATAATATATCCAATACCTGGTTTGCTAGCCACAGTAATTTTACATAAAAGGATTTAAAACTCCCAAAAATCCAACACCGGCTTCGTTGCGGCTTCGGTTCTATTGAAAATTGTCCTTAAATTGCATTCAAAAACCATCAAAATCAAATGTTTAAGTATCGATATTTCGAAAACCAAACTAAGTATCGATTTTTTTTATTTAACATTTTCGATTTATTTCGAGCTGTTCTATTGAAAATCATCTATAAATTGCGGCGGCATTGAAATTTTGGCACTAACGATATTATCAAAAAAAAAAATTTTAAGTATCGATAACTCGAAAACTAAACGAGATATGCATTTTTTTTATTTAACATTTTCGATTTATTTTGACGTGTTTTATCGAAAAAATAAAAAAAATCGAGGCGCCACGGAAATCGTAATCTCCCCGCCGCTGGGCGACGACGGAGAGGAAGACCATGCCTCCGATGGAAAGACCAAGTTGAGGAAACCCTATCCACGCTTGGTGTGACTGATTGGAGAAGGCGCGCGTGAAGCAGAGGCGCCTGGAGAGGTCGGCCGTAACCCGGTAACGGGTTGTTATGGCCACCTAAGTAAGTAAGTAAGTTATTTCGTAAGGACCGTTTTTTACGGTCTTGCCCGTGCAAGGCAAACTAATTAAAATTTTGTAAAACGGACTTTAAATTTGAGTTTCTTGCTCCAAAATCATTCGAAAACCATAATTCCCAAAATAAAAATCCAGATATTTCTATCTTACCCGTTAAAGGGTTAAATAATTTGTAATTTTTCTAAAATTAAAATGGATAAAATTGATGATGGTATGTTTAATGCAATTTAGTTTAAAACATTTAAATACATTTTGGTTTTCTGTCGGAAAATCTAAAATTCAAATTCAAATTCAACTCCTGATTTTTAAAATTTTCTTTATTAAACATTATTTAATCGAACTTACAGTCATTAAGCAAAGACCAATATTGTAAATTTTTACTTATTGATCAATGTCAACAAACATGACAAAGATAACAAACAAATGGAACAATTTTAACCTGGTAATTGGTGACATGTTTGGGCCTCATCAGACCAGTTTGGTTAATTCTGTACATGGACTCGAACCCCTGACCGTTCATGGATTGCAATTGCATATTTTGCAACGACCGCTCTAACATTTGAGCTACTGAGGGACTTGTCATGAGGTGTACAGAGTGCGCATATTCCATTTGTCATCTTCTTTCACTTTCTCGCTTGTTGCAATAGCTGTTAGACCGTCGGCCTAAAGTCATGCTATGATTTATTTTTCGAAATTGTGGTGTTGCCAGCCACATATTTTTGAAATTCGACGTGTTCTCCATATGGTTTAAGCATGTTGATTTTAGCAACTGATTATTTTATAATTAAACATTATTTAATCGAACTTACAGTCATTAAGCAAAGACCAATATTGTAAATTTTTACTTATTGATCAATGCTATTTTTCAACAAACATGACAAAGACAAATGGAACAAATGGAACAATTTTAATTTTTGATGAGGCTATTGGTAATAGCCGAAACATGTCACCAATTACCAGGTAAAAATTGTTCCATTTGTTATCTTTGTCATGTTTGTTGGAAAATAGCATTGATCAATAAGTTAAAATTTACAATATTGGTCTTTGCGTAATGACTGTAAGTTCGATTAAATAATGTTTAATTATAAAATAATCAGTCGCTAAAATCAACTTTCTTAATTTTCTTTATATATGAACTTTGTCTAAGCTTTTAAACTTGTTAGATTTTGCTATTCTAAATGTTATTTAGAAATTTCGAGATGCAATTTTGTGCGTTTTTTTAATGGATTTTTTTGTCAGGTAACTTATTCTTCCGTAATTCCGATTTATCCGAAATCTGGTTCCAAAAAGAAGAGACAGTTTTAAATTATTTATTGAAAATACTCAGGATAATACTAGTCAAAATGGTAAAAAGCCACAGGAAGTTGCCTGTTTTTCAACAGCAAAATATAAATTGGCTTAAAAGCGAAATATTGGTAAAAAAGCAGAAACCTGACACAAAATTCTCATTTATTCAAAGGATATTATAGTTTAGGTCTTCCTGTTGGTTGTTTTGGAGTAAAATCTGCAGAATCTCGACACAAATTGTACAAATCTGATAGATTACATCATGCACGCAAAAGTAGTAGGGTTAATAAACTTTAAGACGTGATTTATGGAGCAATGGATTCCTCTAATCCACTTATTTCATGCTATCTATAAATAGACGCATTCAGACTATAAAACGTCTTCAACTTCCTTCAGAAGTGATCCAATTATTAAGGTGTGAACTCCCAGGCGGAGAACTCTCCTTAACAAGCTAGGTTAGAGCATGTGAGAATGAAGAAGAGGACGATGAAATTAAGGAAAACGAATTTTAAGTTCAATGTATTTAAACGTTTTAACTAATTTATCTTTGGAATGTGATGTTTAAGTTAACGATATGTATTTATTAACTTAATATTAAAATTCAAATATATTTTTATAAATATGAGATTTAAAAAAAAAGTGCTTGCCATTTTTGACCCGGTAGTACAAGGGTTAAGATTTTGTCAGAATTCTTCTTTTAGTCTAGAGTCAACACAAAAACTACATTTCCAGTTGATCACCATGATAATATGTAGGCGGTTTTTGGTTTTGGCCAGAAAAATGTGCTATTTGACCTACACGGAAAAAACACCAACTCGAAATTATTGTAAATATTAATGAAAATTTAAGAAAAATTAGTAGGTAATTTAGTAATTTAGAAACGGTTCGAGTGTCTATTAAAAATTACTAAGCGTAATATAAAAATTGCATCAAGCAGGCATTAATTTTTCGAATGCAAGTTTTTAATTTTTACAAAGTAGATTTTAAAATTTCTGCAATAATTTATTATATTTTAAAAGGACTGTACTATTTTTTAAAAAGTACATTATAAAGTTTTTATGATGAAATAATAATAACTGAAATTTATTTTTAAATTTTTTGGTGTGTTGAACAAAATTAGGGCAGCCAGCGAGTTTCCGTTGCCGCTTTCCCGACCCCGTCCCAATTCTGTTCAACACATTACTTCAAAGCCAATTAGTAAGAGTTTGGCAAGCCTTATATATTTATTTTTTTGCATGAACATGTTGAGAACTCAAACAGAGTACAAATTAAACACAAAAGAGAAATAAAATTCAATATAATAAAAATTAATAATCTTGAAATAATTTTTCTATAACTACTTTTTAAAAATTATAAAGCGGGAATCATATATTACAATATGAATTATATAATTCTAATGTGGCAATTTATTAAAATTTAATAAATTCTTTGTAAAGTTTCAAAGTTTTTAAGGTGATAATTAAAATGAAGAAAATAATTTTTAATATGCACTTATTAAAAAATGTAAAATGAAAATATTTACAAACTAGAATAGAATTTTTAATAAGGATTTTCTATTTATTACTATAAAAAAGTAATATTTGTTTTCAGATTTTAATTTTTATAATCTCCTATTAATTTTTAATAAAATTTGAGTTGGTGTTTTTTCCGTGTATAGTGCAGCGTTGTCAGTTTTGATGTTCAATCACTATTGGAAAGTGCGACAGCCTTAATGATTAAATAATATAACAAATAACAAGATTGTTAAAAATCATATTACTAAAGAATTTATGTATCTATGTATGAATGTATCATAACAATTAAACATTACTTAATTATACTTACAGTCATTATTCATGTAAAGTTATAAGTCGATCAACGCTTTTCTTTAATAAACATAATAAGACAACAGCTGGATCAATTAAATATGGAAATTGGTGACATTAATTAATAATAATCACTCGGTAAAAACAAATAAATTGAATGAATGAGTATAAATAATTTACTGAAACTGAGCGGAATCGTAAACATTTTATAGCATTATAATATACTCACGAACAATATAAATGTTTATTTTTTTAAATTTTCCATTATGTATATCTACGTCATCTTGTATATATTTATTCCTCAAAGATAAGGCTTAGTTGACACGATCTAGAATAGCTACAGCAATAAATCATATATATATATCATATATCAAATATATATCATATATTGATATATCAAATTGAAGTGCTCATCGAGCAGAGTTCGACAAAATTATCAGATTCGAGATCGGTTAACAAAAACCGGAGATATCAGCGTGGAAAGATTTCCTTTTTTTTTAATTTTTACAAGCATTGCACTGATTAACTGCAAAAACCTTGCCATAGCGAGGAGGAAAAAATCTACATACCTACTACTCTTTCTCTCTCTCTAATTGTTACTGTTATCTAATTAGGCGTTGTTGGTACTAAAATATAAAAAGCAATAGCAATGAATAAGTGTGTGTGTGCATATTGTAAGTGGAGCTTGATATTTGATGAGAAAGAGTAAATGAAAAACAACTTCGTGTTATGTTATTGTTGTATGGAAAATTTTATTTTGGATTCATATTTTTGGAAGATGTGATGAATTTTTTTTGAAAGATGTAAATAATATTTTTGGAAAGGTTCGCCATTTTTATTATTAAAACTAAATCATTGAAATCGAGCGTAGATGAGAGATTGTAAAAAAACTCTCTCTTTTTGTGTGCGGTGCATTTCTTTGAACTAAACTTGACTTTACTCTTGAAACCAATTTTCTCACGTCATTTTCCACCCCATTTTAGAAAATTCTTACTGCATGTTTTAAGAACACTCGGATGAATATTTATGTCCCAAGTGACACAATTCAAAAAAATTCCAAATAAAATTTCAGAAGGAATACCTGATAAAAAGGCTTAGTATAAAGCTATAAATTTATGATATAACAACAATATTTTAATATCAAGACATTCGATAATAGGGCACATAAAACTTTCTCATGGATTTATGTAAAAATGGATTTTTCCTATATAATGGCTCACAAAAATTGTAAGGAGGAAGCTACATATCGTCGCTCTCGGGTAGAAAGGCCCTCCTCATTTTTTTGTCGAAATTTACTATTTTGTTGATAAATCGTTTTTAGTATGTCGAATATGCCAAGTTTTGGTGCAAATGTTCAAGTATCAAAAAATCATTGATGGAAATGACATTTGGGGAATTTATTGCCACTAACGTTTACGTCACAACCTCTTCTAACTGACCCACTAAAATTTTGGGAATCGCATTTAAAAAAACTTCTTTATTTAAGGTTTTAAGGTATTTTCTCCTTCTGTGAAATTTCAAAAATATGAGTTAAGACCTTTCTACCCGAGAGCGACAACATGTATGTGAAATGTTTAACTGAATTTGGTAAAAAACAACATGGCTCAAAGAAAAAAACTATTTATTTTTGTTAATCGCATATTCTAACCATTTAAAACCGAGAAAATAAAGGGACAAATTACATAGTTAGCCTCTGCCGTGATATATGAGGAGTTTAAAATAATAGAGTAAGTAATTTTTTTTCGACAAAACGCGGAGCAGGGAAAAGTTGATGAAACTATTATTATAGATTAATTTGTTTTTGTATGAAAATTTCATGTGTACTAAAAAAAGAGAAAAATGTCCTTACTTTTGTAAAATCATATATGCACTATGCATTTTCAAATTATTTGTATTTACTAGAAAAAAACAAAATTAGATTTCTTATTTTCAATGAAAACGCGATGTAACCGGAAATTGCATTGAATTTGTAGAAAAATTCCTACGGGACCGGAAAGGCCAGTAAGGTAGTGGTGGCAAACTATCGATAGTCCTGACCATCGATAGTGGACGATAGTTTCTAGAAACTATCGATAGACTATCGATAGACTATCGATAGTTAGATTACTTGAAAAAACAAAAAAAAATTAATATTGTCCCTACAATGTCACTGCAATAGAAAAAGTCTGGAGTCGTGTTCGGTAAGGTGATAGTTGATTATCAACTATCGCACTTTTGTCTCGCTTGCTTTTATGAGATAGCTATTTAGGTATTGCTTTCAAAAACGACAATAAAAATAGCTACAGTCAACTATCACCTTACAGAATACCACTCCGGGATATTTTTTCCACTAGAACCAATTATTTTTATTTAAGAAACATATAGCATCAACATTTTTTGTTTTAGCTGTGACCGTTTTTCGGTTATTATTAATGCTGCTTTCATCCAAAAATGAAAAAAAGTGTATTTTCACCTTCCTGTTCTTCCAGCTGGTAAGATGGTAGTATGTGTGGTTGTCCCATCAAACTTATCATCTCACTTTCAAGCAAATTTGAAGTTTCATTGGCATTGTTGTCAGATATGAACGCTTCCTTTTTAAATCGTGGATCTAGAATTGTTACCATTCGTGTTGGTGTTCTATTTTCATAAGAAATCAGTCTTTTCTTTATTCCATCCATTAATTTTAGGCAAATTTCAAGGCCAATTTGACTTTTCAGATTTCTCTCTTCTCCATTATATTTCGGTATAGTCCATTTGCAAGCGGAATAATAAGAGATGCTGTAACATAATTTCCGCTACATTTTTCTGTTAAGGTCAAGAACGGAAGAAGTAATTTTACCATTTCTGTTAATGTTTGTATTTCGTCAGCTGTAAGAGTTGGAGGTGCTTTTGGAGTAGATAGTAGTACGCTTGATATAGCTGTATTTGTTTGAATGATACGTTGAATCATAATGTATGTGCTGTTCCATCTCGTTGCGATATCTTGCTTCAGTTTTAGTTGTTTTTCAGATTTTTGCTCCATTTAAAATTTTTCCATAGATATGGTACTGTTTTTGAAAAATGTTACAATTGTTTTGCACTTCGAAATTAGAGATTGTAAGTCCTTAGCCTGCACCACTAGATTCAAGTTGTGAGCAAATGTCGTAGTTTTAGCAATTCGCATGATTTTATCATCGAGGATGCGTTGTCTGTGGTAATACAGTACACTTTATCCAAAATTGACCATTCCAATAACACTTCATGTATGGAATCCGCAATATTTCTTACACTATGATTTGTTACATCGATGAGTTTTTTTGTGGACAACACAACGTGGCGCAAAATATATTCTTCATCAATAAATTGGCATGTAATTGTAAGGTAGGCTTCATGATTCATTGATGACCAGCAATCCGTAGTTAATGCAACGTTTTTGACGTTGTTTAAAATGCTAAACAGCTTTGCCTTTCGGCTTGCATATAAACTTGCAATATGTACATTTTTACTTGGAAGAACATATCTTGGATCCAACACCTTGACAAATTTTCGAAATGCATTGTCGTTAACAATGTTGAATGGCTGAAAACTTTCGGTGACCAATTTCGCCTAAGCAGTATCGACGTCGTTTTTTCGTTTAGAAGATGAATCGTATTCCACAGCTCTTTTAAAATATGAATCGACTGAATTGAAGCTGGACTGATTCGATGAGCTCGTACTTGGCATCTTAGTCTTATCCAACGTCGGGTGCATTCGCTTTAAGTGGTCGCGCAAATTGGAAGTGTTTCCACTTGTTTTATATTCTTTGCTGCATTTTAGACACAGTTTAGACAGTGTATTGTCATCTGACCTTTTAAAATATTTCCAAACGTTTGCAAAAAAATGAAATTTAAGATTCATGTCACCAAAATTTTTAACATTTATCTTACCGTTGAAAGAGATTTGTACCTTTTTGAAGTGCCCTCAAGTAGGCACTCATTGCTTTCTTCAGAAGAACAGGAACAGTTGAGAGTTTTATCTTTGCCTAAATTAAGAATTTAATTTTCAAATATGCACCAATATAAACAAAATGTGTTACCTTTTCGCTAAATAAAAATTTATCCATTGCTGCCTGTAATGGAGTAGCTAAAACAAAGAAAACGCAATTGCGGTAGTGGTGGCAAATGTTCGATAGTGAAAACATTCGATAGTCTTAGAAAACAATCGATAGTGAGAACAAATTTAAAACTATCGATAATATCGATAGTGCCATCGATAGTTTGCCAACACTACAGTAAGGGTTCATCAAAAGCTAAGTCTAAAATTCAGATCTGTTTAGTGTATACAGAACATGCACTTGATTTTCGGGAGGTATCACTAGTTATTATAATTTATTAAAGGATAATTATAAATAACTAGTAGACGCTGTTCTGCCCACCCTTCCATCTATTGTATATCGACTAAATCGCGAGTTATGGTGTGGAATCTTCACACCAACACTAGGTTGGTTTTTCACGATTTTTCGATTTTTATTTCGGATTTTTCTTTACTTTTGCTTTACTAAAAATCTTATAAAGACAATTACGAATAAAATAAATAAAAAAATTAAACAAATACGTCAACAACGAACAGAATTTCGAGTTTTTGCGAGACTAATGCACACGTTCTCAGTCCCATTACCAGTCCCGGTTCCAAGAGAATTTTGAAGGACAACATACTTCAATACCTTATGGTCAACATATGAATCTATAAGGCACATTATTTTTCAAATCGATCAAGGCAGACCCCCAAAAATTCATCTATTTGCCTGAAATTTACAGATATTATTCTACGTTTAATGCTAGGTGACCCATATTTTTTTATTTTGCTGAAAGAGCCCAATTTTCAAAGTTATGGTCATTTGAACTTTGTCCTTTAAAATTATAAAAAAAAAAAAATCTGAAAGGACTTTTTTCAAATTGTCGATATTTCCTTAACAAATAACGGAATTTCATAATTTTTTTTCAACCTTTTTATAATTTAATGGATTTTATGAAAAGTTGACATTTAGTGCAAAGCAAATTGTTTTGTGCAAAATATTGCTAATATTGTATGCCCGAGCCATTTTTTTTTTTTTCAAATTAAAAAATTTTGAAGTGCATCGGTATTTTTTTCCTTGAAATTTTTTTTATCAACACAGAAAAGTTTAAACTACATTTGATAAAAGTCCCAGCTGTCGAAAACTTATTCTTAATTGAGGGCATTTTTCTTAAAAATCAACAATTCAACCATTTTAATTGAGAAGTTGGGTGGATTAAGGGCTCTTTCAGAAATTTTTTTTTACAATTTTAAAGGGCAAAGTACAAATGCCCATAACTTTCAAAATTGGGTTCTTTCAGCGAAATAAAAAAATGTGGGTCCCCTAAAATTGAACGTATGTAGATTAATATTTGTAAATTTTAAGCAAATCGATAACATTGAGTCATTGAGTTTGTTCGATTTGAAAAATAATGTACCATAAACGAAATAAAAAATAGGAAAATCCAATAAATGGAATATGCTTTCTCCATACGCTACACCATTTCGTTTTTTTTGCAATTTTCCGATTTGAAACTGAAGTTTTCCCAATTTGTTTTTTCTATAAGCCTGGCCTGAACAACTGCGAACACCACAAAAATTAAAAATCGGTCGAGCCATTCTTGAGTTTTTCCGACACTTATGCACGGCAATCGATTTATATATATATATATATATATACATAGATATAGATATGTAGATTATACAACATAGTTATAAAGACACTAGCAAGTAAGAATATTGGTCCGATATATAGTGGAGCGGAGCGGGTCCCTCTGTCACGCTAATATAAAAAAGTTTAAATTTCGATGTCAAATATTTTTTTCGACTTAGTATTTTTCAAGCCGAAGAAAAAATTAATTTCTTGGAAAATTAACAGTGATTTAACCCTTAAAATGTGTGTAATTGGGACTGGTGATAAATTGCTTAGAGTGTGATGAGCAAATAGTTCACCAATGTTATCAGAAAGGAATACCACTTACAACATCATGTCATCTCAGATCGGATTGGTGTTTCCGAATACCTTTCTGGGGATGCCAATAATATTGCTTTCAATCATATTGAAAACAGTAAATTTTCATTTCGTACCTCCAATCTTCCTGTGTCCAGACTTTGTGATCATTGCACAACATTAGGTGGTTACTAATATTTTTATCTGACAAAGCTGGTTCTTTTTTCTTATTAAATGCGATCAGACCTATTTTTTTCAATGCTCGTCTTGCAATCCATTTACTTACAGCTTCAGTAATAGCATTTCCATCTTTTTCTAGTGTTCCGACATTTTTAGAACGCATTCAATGTTCCATGAAACGCGCGTTGCCATTGGAAAGCATTCTTAGCCGTCCTTCTGACTTCCTAGATTAAGTGACTTTTCTGCTTATTCTAATTGAATTTATCGTAGTTTTGCATACACAAAATTTTTCTGCTATTTTACGGCTTGAAATTTCATTTTCAATAAGATTTACGATGTTTTTTTTTCAATATCAACCGGACCTTCTCTCATTTTTTATTGATTCACAATTTTTTACAAAGAAGGCTCACCAAAGTTTAAAATTATGAGCCCAACTAATTTACCAATGCATATGAAAAAAAAATCAGGTAGCCAAAAATATTTAAATTAATAATGGAACAAGTAGTAGTACTAAGTCTCGCTCAAATCATATGAGAGCAAAACTGTCCGCATGGACTATGAATTATATTTTGATTTTTTTTTCTTCTATGGAATTTAGAATTTAATTTGTTTCTGATATAATTTATGAAATAAGGTATAGAGCATACAAAAACACTGAAAAAAAAAATTAGAAAACTTTCAACCGTTTTTGTTACGAAGCATTTAATCTAAAAATGAAAAACATCCGGACAGTTTTGCTTCCCACTGTATGTATATAAATTTTACCTTTCATTCATCTCAAAAATGCATTTATCATTTGTTGCATGATTTCTTTAGAGCAGTTCTTTATTTTTTAAAGAGTTTAATTAAGTTAAAAGTGTCGAATTTTATTTCACAATTTACCTAACCGCACTATTTTCTAGGTATTAAATTATCTTTCGTTTTTTCCATGGAATATTTTATTGCAAAAATTTTGTATCTGCACTCTGCACTTATGTAATTTGTGTTGATTATTTCAGAAAGCTTTCTACCACTATGCCGGTGCCCTAGACAGTGCAGTACACACACCATCTTACTGCATTATTCCAAATAGTGTCAGAGGCGGCTGTAGAAAAATGGCATGTAAAGGTAAAAATTTCGTACCAATTCAAAACAAACGCAGGTGTCAAGCATACAGCAAAAACTGATTCACGGAAGCGACGTTAAAACTGTAAACTGCTTTTAAGGAGAGCAGGTCAGATGTGCACCTTCGGAAACATTTAATTAGAAATTTTCTTTCATAAAAAAAAAACATTATTTTGCATCCACTGGAGCTTGAGCGCTTCGGTTTCCCGTTGGGATGGTGCAAACCTTTGCAAGTCCCTGTTTGAAATTAATATTGAAAATTTGGTGCCTCCGCACGATCCAAAATCCTACCTCAATTGGGATTATAACATATATTATATCCAAGGTACATATTTTGCATGAAACATATATTTGTGTTCAACCAATCGTAAACGACCTTTGACCTTAAATACTAAGAAAATGGTAGAACTGCATTAGGGAAATTTTCTATGAAAAATTATCTTATCTATAGTATAACTTTTGTTCAGAATGAATTTCTGTACGGTCGGAACGGAAGCGTGATAATGTTGAATAACGGTTTTTCTTGTAATTTTTGACTTGAAATATCTAGAAAAGGTACTGAACTGCTTGACGCAACTCTTGCTAGTTAACATCGATGTATATATTAGAATCTTGAAAAGCTCATTCTTTAATCTTCTTCACGGCATATTTCTACAGTCGCCTTCCGCCCAAAAGCACATGCGTAATGACTTGCGCTCTTATGAATACCCAGTACATAAGTTGTTGCAGTTGTTGTTGTTGTTGTTGTTGTTGTGTAAATTATGTTTTGATTTTACTTATCACTCGTACACGAAAATTTTGTTAACTCTACTTATTAACGTTTTAAACGTAAATAAATAGCAACATCGAACTTGACCGCGAGTTAGTTTATTGTTATTTTTTTCATTTTTTTTTTCATTTGTACCTTTGCGTTATTTAGCGGGTTACGGACATTGACCGTCAATCGTTTTAACACTCATGAACCTCGTCAGAAGCAAACTGGTTTGCTTAGCCCATACATACACTTCTGGTAGCTTCCGAGTTTGAATTTGCATTTTATTTGTTTTTCTTTTGCCAACACGTGTTTCTCTACAAAAACCATCAAAAGCGGAAATGCATTCACGTGGAAAAGGCTCTTCGGTTTTTGCTATGTCACACACATGATTTTTAAAAGCTTTTTTACATATTCTGTTGAGAAAGCTTCGCTATTGTTATGTTATTTTTTATATTTAAGTCAACATTAGCATTCAAATGTTCGACGATATTGTACATTTCAATCTTAAGTATTGGATACATGAAATCTGAAATATATTCTCTTTTCAACGTTAGGCATTGAGGCATAACCGGTTCCGGAGCCTCAAAATGCCCAATTTTGATCAATATTAATATAAATTTTTTTTAAGCCAATCGTTGGTGAGAAGTTAAAATTGGCTTTGTTGAACATCACCAGGGAAGGTCCTTGGTCAAACATTTTTCTTTTCACCAATCAATGGATAGAGGTAGAAAATAAATTTTGGAAAGATTAGGGGCGGTACCGTCCCCCAAAACTGTTCGATTTCAATGAAAATAAAATTTGGACATCAGCATAGCAGTTCCGGGTCTCAAAGTACCCAATTCCAACCCATTTGTGCTTATATATTTTATTTTTGCACCAATGGATGAAATGAAATTAAAAATGGGTTTTGGACATTACCATAGGCATCCTAGGACCACAAAGGGTCAAATTTAGGCCCATATATGCAAAAAATAAATTTTTCATTATTCGATGAAGTAACAATTTTTTTACACAGAATTTGTAAAGATATTTTTGCACAAATTGATGGAGAGAGATAAAAAATGGATGTATGTATAAATGTAATAAATGTATGTATGTATGTATGTGTCACAATGACCGCTCCCAAAGGACCCACTTCTTTAAAACAAAAGTTTTTGATGCAATCGTTTTTATCTTCAATGGAGCATTGGCGTCGCACAGTGGAGGATCTTGGAAATTCGGTGGCCATAAATCATTTTTCACATTTCATGTATCAAAAATCTAATGATGCAGTTTTGTTACGCATATTTTGGTTGAGAAAAATGCAAATTTTCAGGTCCGTAGGTGGACGCGAACATATTTAGAGGCGTACCAATTGAAAGGTCCATTCCCTTTTTTTTTGTATATTTTTATTTTTTACGATTTTTTTCCAACTTTGGAGCTGTGTAACTTTTGAACGGTACAATATTTTTACACAAATCTTTTTTTCAAATGAAGGTTAATAAAATACCTTTTTAACAATTTGAAATGCTGTTACAATATATGCTATCTAATATTTGTGGGGATTTTTTTTGTAAACGTCAATTTTTTGCACTAATTCAGAGATAACTACTGGCGGGCAAAAGTCATTTTTCAGGTAGCTAAAAGTATCTAGAAACTTTTCCCCAAACATACTATACCCGCCATGTCCCGCCAGTAGAACACTTTTTTCAAAAATAGGTAGGCACCTCATATGAACTGACCTGAATTTATACGGCACTGCCATAAAACAATTGTATGTATTTTGCTGTAGTGTTCATATTTGTATTTCAACATATTAATTATCCCTTTTTATTGACAAAATTCCACATAATCATACATTTGATGAATTCCATCGCAGGTATCGCCACAGGTAGATATCTGAATAGGGTCCTAGGTAGAACCCTTTTTGTCCACATCTGTTCATACTCCTTTGTAGAAAACTTCTTGTTATGACCGTTTTTATTATTTATTACACTGATTTCAATAAAATTGTAGCAAGTTTTTGTATATAAAGCCGCATAGGCAAAGTACAGGTAGTGTTCGAAAACTACAGAACAATGATAACACCTACTGAAATAGCCTTAAAGTTAAAATTAAAAAATAATAAAAAGAGCGCAGGTGAAGATAAAATATCCAATTTTCTTCTCAGAAAAACTGAATTCTTCTTCTGGAGGTTTTTAGCAATTCTTTTTAACCATATTTTTAACTTAGATAGTTCCCATCCTGAAACCACATTCAGATCCAAAAATCTTTAGCAATTATAGGCCAATCTCATTGTTATCTAATGTTAGCAAACTTTATGAAGGTTTTATTTTAGAAAAACCTTAGGACCCACATGGTGGAAAAAATAGTTCTTAGAAACTTTCAGTTTGGCTTTAGAGCATCCCACTCCACCAACCACGCACTCACCTTGCTGTCTGACTTTCTCACAACCAATCTAAATAAAAAACGTGCAACAATTGCTGTAACGTTAGATTTCCAAAAGGCATTTGATACAGCCGGGATAGATGGCATTGTATACAAAAAAATTCAATTTTGATAGGCATCTTTGCGGTATAGTCCTAGACTACCTCACAAATAGGTTATTTTACGTTTCAAATAATGATGAAAATTCAATTTGTAAACCAATTATTGCAGGAGTTCCTCAGGGATCGATTCTAGGACCCATACTCTATAATATCTTGCTAGCGGACATGCCAGAACCAGGTCCTAATCTTCTAATCTTGGTGTACGCAAATGATGTTATTGTACTTAGTTCAAGTGCAAGGACTTCAAATGCAAATATTGATATAAATGACCATTTACAGACTCTGTGCAGGTTCTTTGAAAAATGGAAACTTAGGTTGAAGTCAAATAAATGTGAAAGCACAATTTTTAAAGGTGTTAGGAAAAAATTATACCCTAATGCAAGACAATTTACTCCAAGCGTTGAAATTAACGGGCATTTGTTAGCTTATAAGGACAGCATCAAGTACTTAGGAGTAATTTTGCACAGCAAATATCTTTTCAATAAGCATAGAAAATGTTTTCCTGCTACTCCAACCTTTTCCGTTGGGCCAAGTATCTGAAAAATGAAATCAGACCAAATTGTTATAGGCAAATTATTAGGCCCATTTTAGGCAACGCATTACCCATTTGGTTTGACATCTCGTCATGCCAAATGGAAAGACTGAGAACCTTTGAAAGATATATTCTGAGAGTGTGTACTAATCTCAAAGCTAGGCGATACTGGGACGGTACTTACAGAAATGTCTCTAACGAAACGGTTTACAGAAAATGTAAAATTAAAAGAATTGACTCCTTTTTAGTTGAACTAGCCATTAAGTACTTAAGAAATATGTCATTAATAAATAACGATTTGTTAGTAAATTATCTAAATAAGGAAAATGTAATCTCATACCCGATAATAGAAAAATATATGTCTCCTATTTATTTAAATGTATTGGATAAGAATAATAATTTGTACATAGGTAAAAAACTCTTTTTCTATCATAGAAGAAATACAGTCTATAGCAGAGGTCGGCAAGGATTTTATTTCAAGAGTGCAACAACAATTACAACAAAAAACCACCAACAACAACAAATCGTTGGATACGGTGCAATAAGGGATTATTAACATAAAAAAAAACACATAAAAGCAACAACTCGCATTCTGGTAGCGCACACGGCAGCGCACCAGTTTAACAACAACAAAAATAACATAGCAAGAACTATGCGCAGTCGCAAGCGTATTTACCAACGATGACAAGCAAAGCAACAACACGCAAGGGTTGAATTGTTTTTGTGCAGTTGCGCCTGTCAACGATTTGGCGAATTACAACAATACGAAGTTGTTGTAAAAGAGTGGAAAGAGTGGAAAGAGTTAGGCGCTGCCGACCCCTGGTCTATAGCACTAAACAATTTCTGCAAAATTAAAGATATAAAATAAAATGAAGATTTTTTAGCTATTGTTATTTAGTTATAGTGTAGTTTAAAGTTGTTAACTTTAGTTTTAAGAAAAAAAATTAGAATGTGATTTCCTTTTTTTAACTTTTTGGGAAAAAATAAACTTTTAAATGTAGAGATATATATTATACTAATGGAATGCTAATGTAAGAATTGTAATGTTACTCTTACATAGCAATATGAAATCTTTTTAATTATTTAACTCTTAGATAAATACATATGTATATTAAGAAAAAATAAATGTAATGAAATGTAATTAGCCTATAAGACAACTTGTGATGTAAGATTTTTAAATAAAGGCAATTAAATGGTAAATGGTAAAAATAGGCAAAGTATTTCACACAAAAAACTCAAGCGCAATCATTACAACAATGGAAAGTGTCACATACGAATTTGTTGCCGATTTGCATTTGGAAAACAATTTAGAAAATGATAATATAGTCGCGGTTATAATTGGCGATAATATTGTTAGCCACAATACTATGGAAACTATATTAATTGAAGTAACAAATATAGTAGACAGCGTAAAAAAGCGCCTTAAGCACTGTAATCACTCCAAGCTGAAGTTCAAGCAGACATACGAAGCTTGGCTTAAACAAATACTGGAATACGAGTATGCATTAGACGATGATTCTGATATCGATCATGAAGATGAGAACGTACAGCTAGCCAAAAGGGGAAGACCTACAAAGCCTCTCCATGAGAGTTCTGACCGCTCTCAAAGAAGAAAACTTTTGAAGATCTCGGAAACTTCTGGCAAAGTTGTTATCAAAAAAGCCTAATAAATTACCATATCCTACCAATCGGCGACCTATCTGAAGAAGCTCAAGAGAAAAGAAATAAAGATTATAATTTACAGGGAACATAACACCCGAAAGCTTTCAAGGGAAAAAACAAATAAAGACCTATTTCGTATGCTCATGATTTCATCTGATCCATCTATATCTAGTTTAAGAAATTCAAAGAAAGTTGTTCATAGTATCTTAAGTAATGCAGAGAAGGAATTAATTATTCAACCAACTGATGATTTTTTTAAAAAAACTAATATAAAACTTTAATTTAACATTTATTACTGAAGGTTTTTTGTTAGTATGTTTTCCTTCCAAATGTAAATATTTTTCATGTATCTATTTTATTTCTCTAATATAATGTTTTAATGGCAAGATCAATAGTCTTTTTAACGACCATGTTCCTATCAGAACGATTACGGTAAAAAAAAAACTCCTGTCCTTGGTTCACTCCTCGAGTTAGAGCATTGATCAATAATAGAAGCAGGTTATATGCTAAATGGAAACATTGGCCAACCAGTAGTAATTGGAAGGCATTTAAACAGGCCCGGAATACTGTTATTTCTATGATTAGGCAGTCGAAGAAAGAACACTTCTGCTCAAAACTTAATGCCACACTGCCACCAAGGAAACTATGGAAAAATATCAGACAGTTAGGTATTCACACTAATGATAAGTATGAGTGTTCAACCGACCCTGATTTGCTGAATGATTTTTTTTCTTCTGATATCAGTAATAACTATCAGCCTGAAGTAAATGTTTCAACATGTCCAATGAACTCTTTTGAATTTCATGTCGTTGATGAATTTAATGTATTTAAAAGTGTTATGAAGATTAAATCCAATGCAGTGGGAGCGGATAATGTTTCAATTAAGTTTCTCAGGCTTATTTTACCGTATGCTCTTGGTCCTTTAACACATGTTATTAACCATTGCATTGTAACCTCTTGCTTCCCCCAAATTTGGAAGTTGGCTGTGGTAATACCGATTCCTAAGAAACATTCTGCAACTAATCCTAGTGACTTCCGTCCTATTAGTATTTTGCCAGTCTTATCCAAGGTTTGTGAGGCACTGCTGCATGCGCAAGTTAATGAATTTTTAAGCGAATACCAACTGATTTCCCCTTTTCAATCAGGTTTTCGTGTTGGGCATAGTTGTTCAACTGCCATGTTAAAGGTTATGGATGACCTCCGCATTGCATATGATCAGGATCAGATAACTCTGATGTGCCTTCTTGATTTTTCCAAAGCGTTTGATAGTGTTAACCATCATTTGTTGTGTCGAAAATTAAGGTATCATTTTGGATTTTGTGAAAGTTCAGTTAGGTTAATAAGAAGCTATCTTCAGGGTAGATTTCAAAAAGTTAAAGTAGGAGATAAATACTCCAAATACAGGCAGTGCACCTCTGGAGTACCACAAGGTTCAATATTGGGGCCACTCTTGTTTTGTACGTTTTTAAATGATATTTTTTTTGTTACCAAAAATGTTAAAATGCATGCTTATGCTGACGACATTCAATTGTATTTATCCCGTCGATTAGGTCTGGTTGATGATCTCACTTGTAGGCTCAACAAAGACCAGTCCTGTATTTTTAATTGGGCTGAATCCAGTAATCTTTCCTTAAATGCATCCAAATCATATATTTTACCTATCTCACGAGCCATTGATTTAAATTCTGTTTGATTTGAATTCTGTTCCCCCGTTATACATTGGTGTTTCTTCAATAAAACTTGTGAATAAAACTGTCTGCCTTGGTTTCTATCTCAATACCTCACTATCATGTATTGATCACGTCATTCATGTGGCAAGCAGGATTTATATGACGCTGCGTTATTTGGGAAGATCCGCTGAATACACACCAAAAACAATTAAAAAAAGATTAGTTATGCAGATTATTGTACCCTTCATTAACTATTTCGAAGTTGTCTACAGTAGGCTTGACTCTAGGTCACTACTTAAGCTACAAGTTGCGTTCAATAACGCTACTCGATATATTTTTGGTCTGAGTAGATATGATCACGTCTCTTCTTTGAGCAATAGGCTTCTAGGATGTTCTCTCGAGAACTACCTCATGGCTAGAAACAGTATTTTTTTACACAAAATTATCTACACGCATGTTCCATTCTATCTTTATGAAAAACTTCGATTTAGTGTGTCTAATAGAAGTAATAACTTAATTGTTCCTAAATTTTTTTATCTTAATTCCACGCGTTTGTTCTTTGTCAATGCCATTAGAACATGGAATTCTCTGCCTAATAGTATAAGAGCTATTGCTGATTTCAACAACTTTAAGCGTTTAGTTTTTCATTATTTTTCGAGTTAATTTGTATAAAGGAAATTTTCCTAAAATGTTCTGACAGGCTTGTTTAAGACTTTTTATGTTTGTTCTTTAATTTTAATGTTAAATATTGTAGTTTAAGTATATATTTTTTATTCAAAATATTTACCTCAATTTGATGTACCTTATGCTGTTGTACGCTAAAAGAACTAGTTTCTTACTGAACTAATATTTAATAACTAAATAAATAAATGATGTCCTAGCTGTAAGGTATTGCTACCATCACTGTAAATTGTGCGTTAACTATAAGTTTTATAATGTTTTTTATACTTCAATAAACAATGATAATAACAACATTATTAATAAAATTTAAAATACAAAAAAACAAATATTTTTTACTTTTCAAAATTTATAACGATAGCTTATATCTATCTACTATTATTAAACGAGCTAAAATTGTATGTATATATATATATATATTTTCGGACTTTATTTCCAAAACGGGCGCAGCGATTTTGATGAAACTTGGGGGTTAGGTACATATGTGAACAAAATTAGGATTGGGCTGGGTTTTAACTTATCAAAGGCTCCTGGAGGGGCGTGGCACAGCCCTAAACTTTTATTTTCATAACGTCATATCTTGAAAACTATTCAAGATATTGTGATGAAATTTGGTACACAGATGCAGATCATAAATGTCTTAAATTTTGCCAACAGTGGGCGGAATCGGAAAACTGGGCGTGGCACTTTTCAATAATTGAAAATTTTGATTCAATATTACTCAAAAACGGCACTGAGGATTTTCATAAAAATTTTATAGATAATACCACTAAGAGCAGTCATCATAACATGCTATGTCACTATACTGGCAAAATTCGTTTAAGGGCGTGGCACAGCCCACAATATTTATAAACATTATAATAAGAGAATTAACAACACAATCGTTCTGAAATTTCATATGGTGGATATACTTGCTATAAGGTACCTCAAGACGAAAAATGGGTGTAATAGTACCAGTGGGCGTGGCACCTCCCATACAAGCAAAACAGGTTAAATGTTATATTTATTGTACTATGAGAGTAATCTTCTTAAAATTTGGTGAGGAGTTGTCGGTTACTATAAGTTTTGAAATTAAATGCATTTCGACGGGATTGCTTCAGTGGGCGTGGCACCTCCCATACAAACAAAAACCGTTAAATGTTATATTAAGTGCACTATGGGAGTAATCTCATTAAAATTTGGTACAGAGATGTCGGTTACCAAAAATTTTTAAGTTAAATGGATTTCGACGAGATTTCGTTAGTGGGCGTGGCACGTCCCATATATACGAAAATCGTTGAATGTTGTATTTAGTGCACTATGGGAGGTATTTTCTTTAAATTTGGTGTAGAGGTGTCGATTACTATAAGCTTTGAAATTATATGAATTTCAACGGGATTGCGTAAGTGGGCGTGGCACCTCCCATACGTACGAAAAACGTTAAATGTTATTTAGTGTACTATGAGAGTAATTTTTTTAAATTTTTTGTTCCAATCGATAGAGAAAGCACGAAAAATAAAAAAAAATTTTTTGTTCCAATAGACTTTTAATTACAGTGGTGTAGTGTTAATATTGTAGTGGTCATTTTTAATATTTGACCACTTAGTGCGTCCTGAGCGATTTGCGGAATTTGTTGCTGTAAGGATATTTTCCTTGTCCTTTGGAGTATCCCGGAAATAGTCACTCCATAAGTGACTACTTATCGAATCGGTTCACTCCGAGTCACTTTGGGTCACTTGGAGTCACCGAGGTGAGTGAAAATCGCAATTTTGTAGTTTGTAGTCACTCCATAAGTGACTACTTATCGAGGCGGTTCACTCCGAGTCACTTTGGGTCACTTGGAGTCACCGAGGTGCGTGGAAATCGCAATTTTGTGGTTTGCGTGCGATTTTTGTAGAATTGGTCTATAACACCTATGGGCCACGTTGGTACAAACTCTTAGCGCATCTAATTATGTTTTGCGGTGCGTGCGATTTTTTGATTTTATTACTGTAAGGATATTTTCCTTGTACTTCGGCTTATCCCGGAGGTAATCACTCCATAAGTGACTACTCATCGAGGTGGTTCACCCCGAGTCACTTTGGGTCACTTGGAGTCACCGAGGTGAGTGAAAGTCGCGATTTTGTGGTTTGCGTGCGATTTTTGTAGAATTGGTCTATAACACCTATGGGCCACGTTGGTACAAACTCTTAGCGCATCTAATTATGTTTTGCGGTGCGTGCGATTTTTTGATTTTATTACTGTAAAGATATTTTCCTTGTTCTTCGGATTATCCCGGAGGTAATCACTCCATAAGTGACTACTCATCGAGGTGGTTCAGCCCGAGTCACTTTGGGTCACTTGGAGTCACCGAGATGAGTGAAAATCGCGATATTGCGGTTTGCGTGCGATTTTTGTAGAATTGCTCTATAACACCTATTGGCCACGTTGGTGTAAAAACTTTGCGCACCTAATAACGTTTTGCGGTGCGTGCGATTTTTTGGATTTTATTGCTGAAGGATATTTTCCTTATTCTTCGGACTATCCCGGAGGTAATTACTCCATAACTAACTACTCATCGAGGCGGTTCACCCTGAGTCACTTTGGGTGACTTGGAGTCACCGACGTGAGTGAAAATCGCGATCTGTGGTTTGCGTGCGATTTTTGTAGAATTGCTCTGTAACACCTATAGGCCACGTTGGTGTAAAAACTTTGCGCACCTAATAACGTTTTGCGGTGCGTGCGATTTTTTGGATTTTATTGCTGTAAGGATATTTTCCTTGTTCTTCGGATTATCCCTGAGGTAATTATTCCATAACAAACTACTCATCGAGGCGGTTCACCCCGAGTCACTTTGGGTCACTTGGAGTCACCGAGGTGAGTGTAAATCGCGATTTTGTGGTTTGCGTGCGATTTTTGTAGAATTGCACTATAACACCTTTAGGCCACCTTGTTGCAAAAACGTTGCGCACCTTATTACGTTTTGCGGTGCGTGGATTTTTTTTTTTTTTGGATTTTTACGAATTTCGTGAACCAAAGTGACTTTTAGTGACCCAATGTTACTCGGGGTGAACCGCCTCGATGAGTTGTCACTTATGGAGTGATTACCTCCGGGATAAGCCGAAGAACAAGGAAATATCCTTACAGCAATAAAATTTAAAAAATAGCACCAACCGCAAAACGTAATAAGGTGCGATAAGTTTTTGTACCAAAGTGGCTAATAGGTTTTACCCCTCGTACTAACTGTACAATCGGTTGCGTTCTTCTATATAAATGCTGCGATATCTCAGTCGATTTAGTGTCCAATTTAAATGAAATCGAGCCATTTTGCATTATCCTTTTCATTTCTATTCACTCTTGGTCCCAATCCACTCTTTTTATAAACACTTTTGCATCAGACAACAATTTGACGAAACTAAAAACGAAGCAAAATTGTTGAAAAAAATGGAACAGAAAAAAGTAAAGAGAAGTTGAAGCGTGAAAGTGAAAAGTCAACAAATTCCATATTTTTTCGATTTTTTCAACCTCAAAACGAAAAACCGAACAGTGGTCGGTCTCCAGGTACTTAAAGGGTTATGTTTCCTCTTTTAGTTGTAAAAAACTGCATTAAAAACTCCTTATTCGTTTAGAAGATACAGATTTTGGATTATCAATATAAAAAAAAATAAATTTTTGGCGCCAAATGAATGAAATGTATGAAAATCTGTAAAAAATACCCACTCAAAAAAAGTGATGAAGGAAAAATGTTTGGCGTGAAATGAACGAAAATGTATGAAAATCTACAAAAAATCAACATCCGACTCAATAAAAGTTATGAAGAAAAAATCGCAAAATTTATATTGATAGCTTATATTAAAGTCCTATATTCCTCTTTTAACTGCAAAAAACTGCATTGAAAAATTTTAATTCGTTAGGAAGATACAGATTTTTGACCACCAAATGCCAAAAAACCCGCTTTTTCCTCCACTGTGCGTCGGAAGAAGAGTTCGCATTTGGTCTCTTTTTAAACAACCATGCAGATTAATACAATTTTATGTGTAACCGCCTCAACCGATGTCCAAAATCCATCTGTGATCAGAGCAAAATTAACGAAAATGGGTTGAAATCTGTCACTTCGATCTACATACCTCCATCAATTGGTGCAAAAAAAAATTTTCAAAAAAGGTCCAAAATTTAACACTTTGAGGATTCGATGATTTCTAACATCCATCTGTGACATGTATCCAGCGATTGGTGCAAAAATAAGTTTTACCAAATTAGCTTGAATTCAAATAACGTATAATATATCTTTTCGAAATAATAGTTATTGGCAATGGAAAGCAATTTCTTATGGGTAATATTATTAAGCTATTTAAAAATTATTCAATAAAAAATAATGGTTGTCTACAATTATTAATACAAATTTTATTACATATACATAATGCATATATAATAATATGAAACAACTTATAAAAATATTCCATAAAATTCGGCAATATTTTTAATCACATAAAATTCAATAAAAGTTAACTTGTGTCCCTGGTTGGAAACCTGTTACTTTAGAATAGAGATTTTCTTCTTCGATTTAGACTTTCAAGGGCGAAAATTCGTCAATCACTTTTATTTTAATATTCATGAAACTTGTTTCCAATATAATTTTTACTTTGTCTTTAAAGTTTTCCCCTTCTCTGTGCAGTTGACTTATGTTGTATGTAGATATAATTTACTGGATATTATTTTTCTTGTAATTGAGTTGTTTTTATCGCAGTTATCTTAAATCATTTTTACGCAATGCTTTTGTTTTTATATTTTTTAAATCATTTCAACACATTATAAATCATTTGCGTCAAATTGCTAATGATATCATATTAAATATTCTATAGTAAAATTAAGAAGCGAATGAGCTTTAATATGTATGATCTGTTGAACTCTATATAATAAATAGTAAGATTTTCAATTAAAAAAATTATTTTAAATGCTTTATTAAATAACAACGAAATTTCTTCCTTATTGGCAATGTACGATGTTATAGAAACTAATTGCGGTAAATAAAGTTTATACTGCTTATGATCAGAACATTAACGAATTAATAACTTTGTTTTACGATCAAGATCAAGATCGGTAAAAATTGTCAACCAAATCTGACAATGCACAATTGTTATTTAGTGTTCGGAGATTCCAAAACTTGATCGTACCTGGTCATTTACTCGTTTTATGGCGATTTTAATGTAAATACTTTTACCGATAATTTTAATTAAATTATAAAGCAAACATTTTTCATGGAAAAAAATCAATACAAAAAAAAAATTTTTTAGTCGCCCGTAAAACTAATGAAAAAAAAAATTTTTTACTATCTTTTGTGGGCTTTAAAAGTATTTTCGACTACAAGACCAACAAAGAAAAAAAAAATAAAAAAATTTATATGTTATATATATATATTATTATATTTATATATTATAAATTTATATATTTATTATTAATATAAATTATAATTTATTTTATGAATTTTTGAGGTATTTTTGAATACAAAGCTCACAAAAAAAACAATAATTAAAAAAAATTTTTATATTTGTTGCGTTATTTACCGTTTCTCATGAAAAAGAAAATGAAAAAAAAATTTAAAAAAAATTCTTTTGGGCCTAAAAACTAATGAAAAATAATTTTTAAATATTTTTGTTTTATGAGTTTTAAAAATTTTTTTTGATTACAAAGCTCACAAAGAAAAGACAAAGCAAAAAAATTTAAATTTTTAATTTTTTATTCATAATTTTTTCCAGGAACGTATTTTTATTGATATTATCGGCAAAAGTATTTTCTTTAAAATGGCCATAAAACGAGTAAATGACCTACCTGGTCAGTTACAGATCCTGTTTTTGGAATCTCCAAACACTAAATATCAATTGTGCATTGTCCGATTTGGTTGACATTTTTTACCGATCTTGATTTTGTTTGAAACGAACCGTGTCGGCCAAAGCGCTAACCTTAAAATGGCCATAAAATGAGTAAATAAGCAGCTCCAATTTTGCGGATTATGTATTTGGAATCTCCGGACACTATATAATAATTGTGCATTGTCAGATTTGGTTGACAATTTTATCGATCTTGATCTTGCTTGAAGCGACCGTGTGCTTGATAAGTTGAAAGCATTGATCGATTTGTAAATTTAAAGCACATTGGTCTTTGCTTGTGACCGTAAGTTCGGTGAAATGACAATCATATCGTTTGATAAAAAACAAAGAAATAAAGTATTTATTTTATTGAAATTAATTCTCGTCCTATATTTTATTATATTTCATTCCATTTTACTATAATTTGCGCTTATGCAGAATTTATTTTGAATGAATAATTTTTTTTTTATTTTGGCTAATTATACTAAATAATTATTTGAAATGAAATTTTTCTCTGTTAAACATTTGTGAGCATAAGCGTTTAAGTTATAATTAAAAATAATTTGATTTCAATGTCGTACTGTTCTTGCATGATATGTCGAGTAAGTGATAATTTCTTAAGCAATAGTGTAGTGTACCAGTGGTCAATCTACATACTTCGCCAGTCCGTTAACCTTCTTTAGCATACTGCAAGGAGGGTCGTTATGCTGCTACACCGCAGACATGTTCTGTCAACATTAAATTAATGTTAATTTTAGAAGTTGTCGTTGTAATTAGCATTTAGCTGTAGCAAGAGTAGAAATAATTAAAAAATAACAATACTAACAACAACAAAGCCTCTTTGCTGCTCAAATAGTAGGTACTTTAATAGAACGTTAATACTTGTTGTTGTTATTGTTTGGCATGTAATTTGTATAAATAGTTTATTAGCATAAAAATGACAAATTAAGGAGCACATAGTTAAACTGAAGTTTATTTAATCTTTTTTGTTTAAGATGTTGGCATTGGTCCAAACATCAAAATTAACATTGTGCTACATCTGTGTTTTTAAACTTCTCTAAAAACTCCCTAAATTTCATATTCATTTGTACACATGTTTTGAGTTTTCAATTTTATCTTATAATCATATTTTAAATTAAAAATCATATGCCTTAACTTTGTCTATTAATCATCTAATTCCTTTTGTACATACATATCATTAACTGTTGTTTTACTATATTAACAGCTCTTCTGCGTTAATATTTATGGTAACAAAAAAAAAAAGCCATCACAAAGTCTGGTCTTTTCACAACGATAATATTTATTATTTTGCATATCTTATGATTATGTTAGAAATTAGCGAATATTTACGTTTCACGGTCTAGGTCTAGGTTACAAGTCAAACGTAGACTGAAGAATTCGTTTTAGATTTTGCATCTTTCATTGATGACTGACGGAGTCTCTTTATGTGCGGAAGTATTTTCGCTTGGTCAATTTGTATTAACTGTGCTGTCATCGCAAATAGCATCTTGCATCAATATTTGTAAAGCTCCAGTTTTTTTCTTTTGACCAATGACAAAATTTGATTTTCTGCATAAGATCTGTCGGTGGTCTTGTCTCACTTTGACTTTGGCCACATGCAAATTCAAATCAATGATTAATTTTTTTATCAATAATGACGACATTAATCATGATGCTGATAGCTTTGGAAACAAACAGTGGCTCTAACGATTTAGTCAAAAGAATTATTAAGATGGTATCTATAATTGTTAATTTGAAAAAATGTCAAATTAAGAAAATTAACATTGTACTCGCATTAACATAGTTGTTTCAAAGTTAGTATTGCCTTTATAGATTTAAGTCGCCTCTTATAATTTTTATAGAAATTATGTTAAATTAGCTTTTAAATTTTAATTAAAAATTTATTGTATTGTTAGATAAAGCAAATGATAAAATGTATGTGACTGATGGTGTTTTCTGACTTGCGGGTTATATAGCTATGGTAAAAATTTGCCGAAATGACCATGAAAATCACAATATCAGAAATTCTTGGAGGATTTAGATCTAATATTTAGCTGTCAAACCAGTAAATGCATTTTTGTTATTACACCTTACATATTTACAACCAAATGAATTAATGATATATACTACTTACTTACACAGTCTTGCAAATTTCAACGTCGATCTGCTAATGGAAAGTGACTAGGTGAATCTGAGCACAAAATTTCACGTATAGTTTTTGAGAAAATGAAGGTTATAACCAGGGCTCAGAAAATTAAGCGCCAAAAAACTGATTTTAAGCGCTTAAATATTATCCAAAAAAGTACAAAATATGCACGCAAATATGCCTTAAAAAACACAAAGCATAACGCAAAAACATATTGAATTTATATACCCAACGGGTAACGTAAGCGAGTTCAAAGCGCTTCGGATGTGCATCAAGGGTAGCAGAAGAAGCTCCCAATGCGCTTCTCTCTGCTTATCTTTTTTAACACATGATGTCATTGCGGAGATACACATCTTCGAAAGCATCTTTGGAAGCATATGAAATACGCTTCCTTGGATGCTAAGTTGAAGCACATCTTTGGAAGCATATTAAATACGCTTTCTTGGATGCTGAGCAGTAGCACATTGAGCTTAAATTAAAAAAAAACTCACTTTTTATTTGTCTCCGATTAGACTCGAACCTAGGCCTCCTGTGTTATGCCGGTGTTCTGATATGCGCATATCTTAACCAACTGAGCTACTCTTATTATTAATTTAAATGAAACTAAAACTTCAATATGTTTCTGTCAAAATATTTTGAGTTTTAGCAAGCCTAAATATAATAAGAGGGTTGGCTGATGTCGTTAAACTGCGCATGTAACAGCACGGAATGCCTAGGTTCAAACGCAGTGGATGCGCATTGAAGGTTTTTTTTAAATTAAATAGAATTTTGAATTAAATGCTTCCGAAGAACCACATCTGACGTGCTCCCCTTGGAAGCTGCTTCCAGATTTCTCGTTGGGTAATTATTCGGAACTTATACCGTTACAATGAACAATCATATACATTTGAAAATTTTCAAAAAGAAAAGATCTCAAAATTGTGTGTATGTTCTACAAAATTTATAAAACTGTTCTAATTTTAAAAGTTTAGTTCAATGAATGTACGTCAGCCAGGGTTACCAAGTGAACGAGATTTCCTGGCCTGGTCGTTAATGCCATGTCAAGCCGGGAGCCTGGTAGGAATTTAAAAATTTCGGAAAAAGCTGGGAATTCGACGATTTTTGTGAAATGAACTATGTGCCACAAAAAAACTTAATTTCTTACCATTTTTGGATTTTTTAATATTGCTATCCAATATTAATAATTTAAGCATAAATTATTATAATATGAGAAGGCCGGGAATGGCTTTTGTACGATTTGGTAAATTTGACTGTTTTCGGAACTAATGTATGACGGATGCAGCCATGATATGCATCGAAGAACTGTAAAAATATGCAAAATAAGCAAGATTAAGCAAATGCTTAACATTCTGAGTCCTGGTCATAATTGCAAAAAGGCATTTATGGTAATTTTTGAAAGGCTATGGGAACTATGCCCGGTCTTGAAACTGTCAAAAATATCTCAAGTTAATGCTTGTGTCATTTCTCTTTTTTTCAATAAACTTAATTTGAATCGCATCTGACCTTGAAGCCCTGTGCGCATTTGAGCGTAGTCGTAGCAGTGGCTGTTATTCTGAGTGAGAGAGAACAGGAAACTTATTCGCTTTCAGTCATGAAAGAGCTGGTGGTTCTGTGTTTCACACTGCTTCTAGGTCAGATGCGATTAGCGTTTGATTTATTGTGGTCGAAAGGAGAAATTACAAGCATCACTTCAAGACATCCAAAAATGGCTAAAAACGCCTTTTTTTGGTGATTTCAACCCCCATTTTCTCATATTCAAGGAGTTCCCCTTCTCGAGGAGGATTTTAAACTTCAATTTTTAAAATTTTCTGAACTTCCTGATAAGGAAAAGTTTCAAAGGTTGATTTATCTTTATTCAAGCTTGATGCAGAAAAAATGTATATGAATGTAATCTTATAATTATACAATACCATCTTTTTTCCCACTGCACCGCACGCGTATGCCCAGTTGTCCAATCCCACCCACGTTTTTCGAGGTGCTTAGTAAAACTACTTTAATCCATGTTGTCAAATTTCGCATTCATAACAGCTGTAGGTGGGTTTGTTTGTGTTGCATGGGAGGTGCCACACCCCGTTGTCCAATCCAATTTTCAAGGTTCTTGATGCAAACAATACACATACATACATCTATGTGTCAAATTTACAACTGCAGCTGCCATAGATGCCAAGACATAGCATTTTTATTGTATAGGAGGTGCCACACCCTATTGTTAAAACTCGCCCCCATTTTTCGATTGATTGAATGCGAACCATATGCATCCATATAACAAATTTGAAGTTTGGGACAGCTATAGAAACAAAGCTACATATTTTTAAGTGGTTTTGTTGTGTAAGAAGTGAAACGCCCTGTTATTAAATCCCGCCCATATTTTGATAGGTGTTTAGCATAGCCTATTTAGATCCTAATGCCGAATTTTACAACTGTAACTGTCATAGGTCACGGTGCGTTTTAAATATTTTAAATGAAAATCATTTGTCACCGAAAATTTTCTTTTGGATATTGTTTGTTATTCCAAAGGAAACATTTTCGCATCAAAATGAAAATGATTTAACGTAGAGATTTTTTTTTTCTCAATTTAAAAAAAATTAACTTCTTTTTACGCTTTTAGGTATTTTTTTGATAAAAAAGGTAGGTAAATAATCATATATATATATATATATATATATATATAAGAAAATTGAAATATATTTTACATAATTACTAATGAGTAGGAGAACCTTTTTGTTTCATAAATGATGAGAATCGGTTTGGCATGCTGCCTACCAGGCGTGCACATTGGTCTGGAGTCATTTTATGCCAATTCTCTTGATTAACTTGCCACAAGCTGCTTTTCTCGCGGGTTTTCGTGCTGCTACGACCTGTTTGATTATGCCACATAAGTTCTTTATAGAATTTAAGTCGGCACTTTGAGGTGGCCACTTCAGAATCTTGGTGGAATGTGTGTCGAGCCAAGATTTGACAAGTGGAGATTAATGTTTTGGCTGGAAAATCCATCTAAGCGGAAATTTTTGGTGTAATCGGTGGCCATATGTTCCCTTAGTATATTCCTATATAAAAAATTTGAATGTATGGGTTGCCAGGGCTACCGCTGATATCGTTAAAAAAACATCAAAAAAAGTCGTCGGTTCGCAAACGGAACACTTTTTCAAAGGACTGACTTTTAGAATATGATTTATTCTTTCAGTGAAGTATGTTGCATATAGATGCTAACATCGCTCCCAAGTACGTTGAACTTGGATTCATCGCTTTAAATAATCATACTCCAAACATCAATTCCAATTCAATTTTAGGTACTTTAATTTTGAATTTTTCTTGAAGAAAGAAACAAATTATAATCCAAATATTTTCTTATGTGCTTTTGAATTCTCAGAATGAATATGGAATCAAGAAGTGACGTTCGGACCTGGTTTCGGAGATCGGAAGTTGCGGATATAGTTTTTTCTTAAAATCTATATAAGTCAGAAACGCCTGCATTAATTTCCAAAATATGGATGTCATATGAAAGATAATATAATAAGCTACAATAGTAATTGAAAAATTTTTGAAATACGGCTCTTAGTTTTAAGGTACTACGCCTTTACTGGAATTCGGACCGAATTTTTTTCAAAAAACCGTTATTTTTCCAAAAAAAATCGTTATTACTCTACAGTCTTATTAACATATTTATAAAGCTCAATTTATTCTCTTTAAAATGACATAACATTTAAACAAAAATTTTTGACATTAACCCTTTCTTACCGAAAAAATGTTACTTTTTCTGGGAATTTTGTGCTATAACTTGCCGAAAATGCATCCAAAAGGTGTGATTTGTTGGTAAAAGTTGTAGATATTGAAGAAAAACACAGTTTTCTTACGAGATATATCGAAAAAAACTACATAAATCGAGATGCAAAATTCAAATGCCTATTTCTCGAAAATTTGAGCCAACTTGAACAAACTGAGCCAAAGGGTTTCTTGTTTTGGCCTATATTTTTACCCCGCAGCGTCAGATCAGAGTAGACTTTTGCAAAAAAAAATTTGTTCCACAGTGTTATGCCAGGTCTGTTAATTTAGAAATTAATGTTATTCGGTTTACGGCATTCTTTTAAGCAAATAACACATGGGTCAGTAAGTCCCGGGACTAACATGAAGATAACGCCATCTCCTAATTTTTCTCCACCTTTTTTTATAGCCCCGGCTTTCAGATGATGTATGTAAAAATTTGATGAAAATTTGGCGTTTAGATTAAAAGTTACAGTGGTTTTACTGAAGCTCCTTTTGTCTGTTTATAAAGAATGGATGAAAAATAATTCGAGTGTTGATTTAACATTGCTTTTTGAAGGGAAAAAAATGTTCAAGCAAAGCAATGGCTCGATAAATGTTATTCGATATCAACGATTAAAAGGTGGTATGAACTTTAAACGCGGCCTCGCAGACACAAATGACGGTGAACGCTCAGGTCACCCGAATTCTACAGTTGTCCCAGACAATATCAAAAAAGTTCGTGAAGTCGTTTAGGACGATCGGGAATCGAAATTGCGTGAGATAACAGAGGAGTTGAAGATATCAGAAAGAAGTGTATTAATTAATTTGCATGAACAGTGTCAATGAAAAAGCTGTGTTCATAATGGGTGCCGCGTTTAAAAAAACAACAACGCGTTTACAATTCAACGCCCTGTTTGGAGTTGTTTAAGCGAAATACAACGTTTTTTTTGCATCGATATGTGACAATGGATGAAACAGGGATCAATTACTACACGCCAAAATCAAAAAGATCACCAGCTGAGAGGACAGCAGCCGGTGCAAGCCGGTTGCAAGCTGTTTAAAGCCTCAAAAAAGGATGCTTCACTAAAACCACTGTAACTTTTAATCTAAACGCCAAAATTTCATCAGATTTTGACTCATATCAATTGGAGACCAGTGCTACACTGTAAGGTGGAGAAAAATTAGGAGGTGGCGTTATTTCTATGTTAGTCCCGGGACTTAATGACCCATGTGTTAAAATTACATTAAAAATATTGTACAACGGGATCGGTGGGTCGATTTTGAAACTTGAAAGCAGAAAATCGGTATTTTTTCTTTTTTTTTTTTTTGGTCAATTTTAAATCTTTTTATAAGGAAAAAAGAAGAAGAAAAAAAGTAATCACGGATTCAAGTTCCTCGATCAATAATAGCCGTTTAGAACAAAAAAAAATTTTGAATCAGCTTAATATGTATTGTATGTCAACGCCGAATCGAAGAATTTCAGGTAAATTAATTTAGAAAAATGCAGATATCTTGATTTTGAAAAAAGATATTGATATGCGGTTTAAGTTTTTCTATTAAGCAAATAAAGGTACATTAAAAATAATGTACCACTAGATCGACGGTAAAATATTATATCAAGATTTTGCAACTTGAAAGTAGAAAATCGGCATTTTTTAATCTTTGTCCGGATAATTTTCAATTTTTTTATAAGAAAAAAGAACAATAAGAAAAACTGATCACGGATTCGAATTCCTCGATCGATAATAGCTCGAAAAGCATACCCACTTTCTTGCAAAATTTGATAACCTCTTTACCTTGCACCATTTTTTAAATCAATATATTTGCAAATGGGTAGGCAACTTAAAACGGGCGGCGGCAATCCAGTTTTCAAAATTGATGAAAATCCTTATGGATTGTTTTGTCTAAACATATAGGGCCATTGTAATCCACTGACATATCATGAAAAATCCATAAGATTTTTTTTTGAACCGCTCTAATGTACATACATACATATATCGAATTATTAATTTTTCAATTACACCTAATTCTGTTTTTACACGGTTATGATTTAACACGGTTTGAAAATAAACAAATTTTAATTTTTTTTTACACGTTTTTATTCCATTTAGCACGATTCAAAATCTTTTGGTATTAAATTTTTTTTGGTTAAATATACAGTCCCTTCATGGTTGGCTACAATCTCGCCTTTTTAGTCGCCGAGATAAAATTGGCTTCACGGTTGGCGATATTGGCGAAGTATCTCCGCGGCAATGTCTTCCACACTTTTTTCTCTACATGGTTGGCGACAGTCTCTTATAGTTGTATCCAGAAATGTCAAAATTTGGAGACAGCTTTTTTGCTATCACCAATATGAAAAAGTGCACATAAATAAAAAGAATAATTACAATTTATATGAACAAATGTATTTCAAAATATTCTTTCAGTACAAAAATCAGCACCAAAAGGGAATATGAACGAAATATTGAAATTTTGGAAAATAACCACAATTTTAAAACGGGTGGCATGCTTGATGCACGTATTGGGTTTCTAAAAGGAGTCCTTTATTTCGTTACAAACGTACATATACCTTCCTTGTTGCGACGAAAATTGGAAATGAACCTGCAAAATTTTAATGGCAAAATTTTAATGGCAAAATTTATGTTAATAAATGTTGGGCAGAAATGAATAGTTGTTCTTAAAAAATCCTTGTTTTTCACTAATTTCAATAGAGACAAGGAACCAATCACCTATTTTGCATACGATCAATGTCTTTTTTACACGAATTTTTTTGCACGGGTTTTCCTGGAACCAATTACCGTGTAAAAACAGAATTAGGTGTATATTTATTTAATTTTCGATGACGCGACGATCTCACCGCTAACGTGTGAAGCAACTTACTTTCTTTTTTTTCTGATTTTTATAATTTTTCCAAGTTTTACAATTTTGTCAAATTTAGAAAACCCTACTTTTACATTTTCTTAACAAGTACTTTAAGAACACAGTAATGAAACTAATAAATCAAACTTATCTACGACACGGCCATTCTGACATATCACACGCCCTCGTGTGATCAATTTTTTTTTTTACCATTCAGCCATTCCTGCCCATCACATAGTAGTATATACAACCATTATCACATCACATGATAATTTTTACCATATCTCATAATACTACATATGGGACTGTTTTTTACAAACCGAACACTTTTCGGACGACGCATTTTTGATTTGGCTGAAATTTTTTTATGGGTTCTGTATCGAAAAAGAAGAGATACGTATTCGAGGATTTTAAAAAAAAATATTTTTTTTTTCAAATAGAGCGAGTTCAAATTTTGAGAATTTCGTGATTTTTGGCTTGAAAGCTCACTTTCAAAAATTCATAACTCCGGTTCTGTTAAAGCTAAGGAAATTATCTTTAGTAATCTAAGTATTTTGTTAATATTTTTAAAACATATATTTTTTTGTTAAAGAAAATTTTCTTAGCTTTAAAATGACAATAAAATCAATTTGTAGCTTTAACAGACCAACAAAGAACGCATAACCAAAATAGTTGATTCGTCTCCTCATTAGCCTGGGGCATTCGCAGAGCAGGTGTTTAACCGTCTCATCCTCTTCTTCATCTCCGCAGCTCCTGCAGAAATCTCTGAAAGGAGCACCACAGTGCCCCGTCAGTACTCCTACAACAGTCCTGAGCTCTCCTCTTCTGAATCTTAAGAGAGATTGCGTCCTTCCCAGATTCAATTTAGGCCATATGATTCGAGACGTCGTGCATCCGGTGGTAAGGTGCCACCTTCTGTTCGTTTGTTTCTTGAGTATGTCCTCTATCCGATAGTGTAGTTCCGCCAATGGTATCTTAAGGTCTACCACTTGTTGATTCTCTGGTTGTTCTGATCCTATTCCGGCACATTCGTCAGCTTACTCATTTCCGGAAGTACCCTTATAACCGGGCACCCAGCAGAATTCCATAGCATGCTGTCGGATTGAACGTAGTGATTCCCTGCAGTGTTCTACACACCTAGACTTCACTATTTTGGCGTTCAGTGCTTTGATCGCTGCTTGACTGTCCACACATATGTTAATGATGGAGGGAGTAAGCTCCCTGTTCCGTATCACCTGTGCGGCTTGGTCTATGGCATAGATTTCAGCTTGGAAAACGCTGTAATAGTTGGGTAGTCTTAAGACATATCCATACTCATATTATCCGAGTACACACCCACCCCTGTGCCGAATTCCATCTTGGATCCATCTGTGAAGATGGTTAGCCCCTTTTCTTCCAGAACGGTGCCTGAGTTCCAATCTTCTCTTGTTGGAAAGTTGATGTTGTAGGCAGTGTCAAAGTCAAGTATTGGTACTCGGTAGTCGCTTGCCGTGAGGCAGAGTTCCTGCTGCATATCTTGCAAAATAGACCCGTGACCATCAGAGTTTTGAAGCTTGTTTCATTTTTTTAACCTAAGAATCCCTTTTGCCGCCATATTCCTGATGTATAGGTCAATAGGCAGAAGATGCATTATAATCTCCAAGCCCGCTTGTGGTGTCGATCTCACTGCTCCTGTTATACCAAGGCAGGCCAGTCTCTGTACCTTACGAAGCTTGTCAAGTAGTGACTTGGTGTTGGCAGCCTTCCATCACACCAGAACTCCGTGAGTTAAAATAGGTCTGATGACCGCCGTGTACGTCCAGTGTACTATGTACGGTTTTGTACCCCATTTTTTCCCAAATGTTCTGTCAAACGTGTAGAAAGCGCTCAATGCCTTTCTAGCCCTTTCATCCACGTTCCTCTTCCATGATAGCTTGGAATCCAGAATGACTCCAAGATATTTTGCTTCTTTGGCGAGAGCCAGTGTGGTACCATTATACCATTAGTATTTTATATTTCCTTGTGAACAAAAAAAAATCGGTCTTGCTTGAATTGATACCAAGTCCGTTCCTATTTGCTCAAACTAGCAGTTTCCTTAAAGCTGACTCCATCAGTTCACTGATCGTAGAAATAAACTTTCCCTTTATCAGTATGACGACATCATCTGCGTAGGCAACCACCTTAATCCTCGATCTATCCAGCGAGCATAAAATTTCATTAATGACAAGATTCCACAGGAGTGGTGATATAACACCGCCCTGTGCCAAGAAGAAAAACATTAATGTTGCGCTTAGCCAAAATACAGGATCTAATCCTACCTTCCCTTTTCGGGGAGATGAGTTTATATCGTTTATTTGGGCTAAGCTTGACATGGTTCCGGTTGACCAGGTTCCCCGACGAAAGGTAGAATTCGGTTCGGCATTGGCTATGTCACAATAGACATTGCCGACAAGGAGAACGAGAGTAGCGATCGCCCGGAACATGCTCAAGGTAGTGCAAATTAATTTGCAACACTGTAGAGCATCGACGGACGATTTGCTGCTGCTTATGGAGGAGGGTGACAACGACGTGGCCCTGGTTCAGGAGCCCTGGCTCTTAGGAGGTAGGGTTCAAGGATTGGCTTCGGGATAGCGCCTCTCATGCAGCCGCACATTGAAGGTGTGCTTTTTATAGAGAGCCTTTTCCTTCGGTGTAAGGGAGGATGAGCTACGCAATTCCAGTTTCCTAAGAAACTTAAGGGAACTTTTGAAGCCCTTCCTCATCTTACTCTTTTGGTCCTTGGCCTTTTTCTCCGTCAGTGTCTTTTGAACACTCACTCCCTTCTTCTCCGCTGGAGGACCCACGGAGGATGGCACATTTTCAGAGGATAAGAATAGATCCTCCTCGTCTGTGTTACACAACCTTAAAACCTCCAGAAGATTCGACGAGGAGAGAGTGTCCAAATCGTCTTCCATGTCCATACTCAGTTATCTGTGTAGCGACCTGTATTTGTCCTCCCTACACTTATCTATACCTATGCTCTTGACTGCAATAGTTTTACCGCCTACCGAGCTTGCAGCCAACACTCGAGTAGACGGGGTTTCAGTAGCAGGACCATCATTCGGGTCTGAATCCAACGCCCGAATGACTGGGTCTCCGGAGATTTTAGAACCCTCTTTTTCCAGATACTGAAGGCCGGTCTCTAACGACATTTCAGGGGGGGGGGGGCGGGGATTCAGACGCAGACCAGGAGCCGATCACTGTAATGCAGACGCTTCTTCAGGATTTTGGAAGAATTGTACGGACTTGTACCTGTTTTAGTCTGACACCACATGGATGACCATCTTACATGGGAGTCCTTGCTGGGGTACCTAAGTACCCCGTTAGCACAGCCCAGTCTTTCACACGTGTACGTAAGCCCCAACACCACAACAAGGTTCAGGCACGTGGAAGGGGATTTCGCTAGTAACAACTTCACCATTGTCACCTTCTTTATGAAAGGCTGATGAAGGTGATGCCACTTCTGATGTCGAATTATTAATTTTTCAATTATAAATTTATTAAATTTTTGATGTGAAGCAACTTACTTTCATTTTCTTTCTGATTTTTATAATTTTTCAAGATTTACAATTTTGTCAAATTTAGACAAATCTCCTTTTACATTTTCTTAACAAGTACTTTAAGAGCATAGTAGTGAAACTAATAAATCAAACTTATCTACGACACATATACGTACATTTTGCATTTTCTTTGTACATGTAACCCTATTCTTTACAAAATTTGACTTAAACAAGCCCCCATGGGCAACACGTGCGCACGGCCCTGGCATTAATATCTCTGAATTTTGTTAAAAAAGAATTATGGTAATATTTTTCCTGTACAGATCCAACAAATGCAATAAAATTGCCATATGACGGCAAAGAATATTTATTTGTGCGTTATATTTAAGGTTATAAAATAGGCAAACAGAAGGTCAAAAAAAAATCAACCAAAAATCAAAGTCATCAAACTCTTGCATAAAAATAACTATTTACATATGTATGTAAGTAAAATGTGTGAAAAATGACGTTTAAAGACAACGTCACAAAAGTTAAAATAAAAGCAACAACAAATAATAACCCTGACAACAAGCAAAAGCAAAAAAATGCCGGTAAAAACCGCACCAACATAAAGATACAATTTAATGCTAAGCTCATAAAACGGAAGTTCCCTTTAAGCCACGTTAAAAATGTCAGCTTTAATTAATTCAAAAATAACAATAAAAATAGCAACAAAAAAACTAACATTATCACTTATTCTATACCAAAAGCTTGTTATTACAACAAATCAGCTCACAGCTTTCACACCTATAAGGATTCCTCTTAATACTTACACTCAGATAAAAAAACATTCATATCCGAAGAATTTTTGCATTCTTGAAAAATTGTTGACTTAACAAAAATTTCTTCCAGCAAAAACTCATTCTTGATTTTTTAAGAATCAAACTATCAATTTAAGCATAAAGTTCTTATAAAAACTATTTTAATTTTCTTAAACATTTTTAAAAACGAAAAATTGTTGGCCCAATTATAAAATTTTTGTGATAAATATTTTTGTGATCGTATTGGCCTTTAAAAATGAAATTGTTAATTCAACAATAAGTTCTTCAGTTCAGTTCAATGAAAAATGTGAATAGTTTTGATTTCAAAAACTAATTCTCGGGCTAAGAAATAAAATTCTTGCCACAACAATTTATTCTTAAATAACTGAAATAACTGAAAACTGTAAATCTGTCGCTTTAGTAAAAATTAATGAAAAAAAATTCTTATTTCGTAGTTAGCTCTGATCGTGTTGTTTATAAATTGAAAAAAAAGTGAAATGGATAGTGAAGTAAATTTTATTGATGCTGCAGCCATTGAGCTTTATATTAGTTGGGAAATATCCTGGGACGGAGTAAAGGCATTAGACGAGTGCCGCATGGGTTCACTTTTCCGAGAATTAAAACTATTTTTCCATGAATATGAGTTTTTTTTACAACAGTGATGCACACAAGCAAGGCCGTATCCAGGATTTTATTTCGGGGGGGGTTTTGAATTTGAGATTTTTGAAAATCAATTTTTGCAATCTCTTAAATTTTTCAAATCGATGACCTTTTTTTTAAGTAACTCACTTGAATATTTGAACTTGAATATATGTATGTACTAAATATGCAGTTAGTCACAAAACCTTACTTGAAAAAACATGTTTCTAGTTTAAAAGTTGTATTTCTTATAAAAAAAAAGTTTTAAAAAAATCGTTTACAGAAAACAGAAAATTTGCAAATGCTTTATTCTAACTAAAAAAACCAAAACTAAATTATTCCATATTTTCATTACCTTGGGTAGTTATTTTTATACTTATTTTATATTGAACACTTTTGTGACTTAAGCTAATAAACAAGTTTTAAATCATTTTTAAGTATTTTATGTGGTCGCTTCTGGCTGTGATGATGAATGGTATTATCTTAGGCATACTCGCTATCAATCGAGGAATAATTCCAATTGATATTGCTTCCCTTTACTGTGATAATACTTCAGTACCAAGACATAGCTAATTGGTGCATTGTGTATATATTAGAATTGACACAAAAGAATATTTTATTATTAAAGAAGAATACGAAAAAATTCAGTGGCATTTTAGGCAATATGACGTGTGAGCTTGGTGATCACCACACATTTTTTCATAGGGCGGAACGAGGCTATCACTGTTCTTGCTCCACTTTCACGGATGGATTAATTTCAGTTTGACTAAATAAATCTACCATTACAATTGATTCAGGGATATTCCTAATGAACTAACAGTCCGTGCGCTCATCGAATACACATTGTAAGTCAGCTGATCAGAGATCACCATACTTATAGCACATTTTAGAGGCTCCAACCATGCTCCCAAATCAGCTGATTTACAGTATTAACGTTTGCTGAACACACAGGGTGCCAACTTACAATCGGACGGAATTCTCATTTCCGAATACTGCCTGACGTGAGTACCCGAATAAGCGCGCGAATTGATTTTTTTATGGCTCATATAAGAAAGTTTAGTTTCCGGAGAAGGGACAATAACAGGGCCTCCTGCGCCCCCTGTTTACTATACGTACACTTTGAGAACTCCTGTATTACACCACTAAAAATAAGTTAATAAATAAAAAGAACTTAAATGTTGTATATGAGGGCTTTTACTTTAGCTAAAAGGAAATATGAGAGAACAAGAAAATTAAATACATATAAGCAAATGTAGTTTTAGCAATTTTACAATAGAAAATTTAATTCTCGAGCGCTCTTCGCTGCTAACAAGTCTATGACTTTATTTGTGTTACTCTCAATTCTTCTATGTACTGAAATTAGTGCTAGCCCAGTCAATCTGTGTTAACTCAAATAAATAATTAAATATGATTTCACGGGCAAAGTTGGCAAAATTTTTAAAAGCTTATGAGTGTTTGGAAAACCTTCTTCATTACAGTTTTCGAGGGCTCCAATTGCATAAGCTGAAGAATTTATCATAGGCAGTTCCGGCCATTTTTTTTCGCCACAACTGAAACTATTGAAACGCTTTACTAATTTAAAAATGCGTATTTTTTTTATTTTTAATGAAATAATTTTATTTAGACATTTTAATCTAACTCTATACGTTATTCCAAAATTAATAATTTTTTTTTATTTATTTCAACTTAAAGTTTTTATCAAAACTGACTTAAAAAATGTTTTCATAATTAACATCAAGCTTTTAACATAAAATAGAATTCAATAATCAATCACTTCACTATCAATCGCTTTTAGGAAGTCCTGCTCAGTCAACATTTTAATTTTACGTGTAAGTCTGCTTCTCCCACTTACTGACGGCACTAAAACATGAAGATAAGCTAATACAGATCGCTGACCACAAAAAATTTTTGTTTTTGTTTTGTAGTTTAGATGCCAATATGGTACTCTCATGTATTTTTTCCGCTGAAACCGAATCCGGGGTCAGAATTCTCTAGCACGTCAGGTTTTTGAGATATTCTAACCTAAAGTGCAAAAAAATACTGTTTTTTGAGGCTATGTAGCTCGTAGATTTTTTTTATTTTTACTAAAAACTATATGTGAGATCTTAAAAAAAAAGTCTTGAGCTTGCACAAATTCTCTTTTTTTTTGCCGAGATATAGCATTTTAAAATTATAATGTTTGTGATTTTCCCAATACCTGAAAATTTATTAAGGACACGCGTATATCAAAAATTCGTGGTGCTACATAACCTGAAACAACGGTGTTACACTTTAAGTTAGAATATCTAAAAAACCTGACGTGCTAGAGCAGCTCTGACCCCAACATTTGGTTTTAGCTAGAAAATACATGGAAATACTATATTGGCATTCAAACTACAAACCAAAAAAAAATTTTTCTGAGCCTGTGCTATTAACTATTTCTTGCTGCTGATCAAAATATCAATTTCAGAATCTGATGACTTTTTTTTCAGACCTTATTTTACAAAATCGATTTCATATAGTGTCTGTTCGTTTCAAAAAATCATTTTTGTATGGTGTATTCCTCTCAAAGTCAATTTTACGTAGTGTCTATCCTTTGCAAAACCGTTTCTATATAGTGTCTGTCAAAAAATTTCGGGGTAGGGGTTCTATCCCCTACCATTCCCCCCCCCCCTAGATACGGCCCTGCACACAAGAGCAGTATTTTTAGTCTCTCATTTTTTTTAAAAGTCAATAATACAAGCGTAAAAATTTTCCTTTCGCAGAATAAAGTTTTTGACCTGGCATTTTCTCAACTGGCATTGCGCAATTCATTGGCGCACATAGAAATCAGCAACTGCACGGAGGGACGAATGATGGCACGTTTCACAGATTGTGACCGTGGGAGGGTAAATATCCAACCCTACTCTAGCTTAACAAGTTGAAAAATCAATTTTAATACATTTATGTCAACTACTTTATTTTTAAAGAAAGGTGACAACTAGTTTTAAATATAAGAATTTAAATTTTTTTTAATTCAACACTTTTAATATTTGAGCCAACAACTATTTTTACAATTTTTATTAACAACGCAATCTTGTCGCAACAATTCAAGTTGTTGATTTTTTAAACAACAACTCGTTCTTGAGACAACAATTTATTTTTTCGAAGTATTAACAATTTTTATATATAAGCCAAAAATAAAAGTTCTTACTTTACGGCTAACATTTTTATTGTTAAAATAAGAATTTAAATTATTGAGCTCATTTTATTTAACTTATGGAAATTGTTCGGCCAAATTATAAAATTGTTGGAATTACAACTTTTTTTTCTGAGTGTACCATTATATTGGTGTTACCCTTAACACATGGAAATGTATTTGTAAAATTGCAGTTTCAGCAGTAAAACTGAAAAACTTGAACTAAAAGCTTCGCTCAAATGCAAAAGCTCAGGTTTTTCTTAAGACTCAATCGTTGCCGATTTCTGTTGCGATTGTTGCAGCCGCATCTGTTGTTGTTTTAAAAATCTTTTGCCATTTCTTATTGAAGATGATGTTGTTGCTGCCGTAATTGCTTTGGTATTAGTGACGGCAATGTTGCCAGTGGCTGCTGTCTTTGCGCTGTTGTTGTTCGGTTTCGTTTTCATTGCTGTTGCTGCTGCTATGATCGTTGTTGTAGTTGCTGCTGCTGCTACTCAAGCTGTTGATTGTGCGCAGCGCAGGCCCAAGAAAAAAAAAATTTTATTTTATCTTGTTAATGCCGAGAAGTTTTAAAATCAGTTGAGCATAAACATTTATACGGTTCGGTTTGGTAACTAAAAACTACAAAAATAATAAATATATAAACGAAACCAACTACTACTAAACCTATGTTTAATATTAAGAACAAATGTACATTAAACAAATAAAACACAACGACGAGTAGAGTTTTTGAAATTTTTTCGAATTTTAAAAATAATTTTTGAAAAATTGAAAAACGTTAAAGAGTTTCATAAGAAACAAAGTGATTAAAAAACAAAAAACTTAATATAAGTCTAGAATTTTATTGAGCATGCGAGGTTCATAATACGATAATTAAAAAAGATAACTCACCTTTTCCTTTGAGGCAATTTGTGATTTTTGTGTGAAAAGTGTTTAATTATATAAATTTTGTGAAAAACCAATTTTAAAACAGCCTTAAAAATGAGTAACATGACATCGCGCTTTGAAATGGCAACGGAAATTGTTGTCATTGCATTGGACGAGTTTAAGACACATCACACTTCTCGAAATTATTCTGGACTAATGAAACGTTATTATTCACTTGTCGAAGAGGACTTTGGAGGTAAGTTCAACTTGAGCGTTTGAATCAATATTTTAATGCGTGTGCTTAACTTTATTAAAATACATATATAATTTTGACGAGTTTCTTGCCTAAGCCTTTTGTTCTTTACATTATCACAATATTAATAATAGAATGATTTCTTAAAAAATATGGCGGGCATTATTCTTCCCAGCTTTTGTCTTGTTAAACAATTTATCCAAAAAAAATTTTTAAATTCATATCAAATTTGGACCTAACAGAAATGAATAATTGAAAAAAAAAACAAGAAATATGGGAACTCTTAGAATTCAAGATATGTTAATTGTGTCATACTGGTTTTTGTCTTAATGAGACGTTCTTTTACATACCGAACACTTTCTGACCGAGACATCTTTGAATCGCTCCAAATTTTTTTTACATATTCTAGGCATTATATTAGTGGATACGAAAATCAGGAATAGATTTGTTATCGAATATATCGAGATATATCGAGTTGCGAAGGTCAAAGGTTTTACGTTTTTTGGTGTTTTACGCTCATATTCAAATAGTTATATCTCCAGTGAATTTTAAAGGAAAATAATTTTTTTATATCGTTTTAAAGATAAAGAGATCAGCTTTCTTGAAAAATTTTTGCCTTGGGCATTAAATGAAAAATTAATATTTTTTATGACAAATCAATTGTTTAAAGTTAACTTATAGAGCGAATACCATTCGATATGAAACTAAAAAAATATCACTGAATTCCTCGTGAAATTTCCTTTAAAAACTAATTTTTTCAGAGTGGTAGCCAAATACGGACTATCCCAAATAAATTATTTCTTCCGCGCACCTTTGAAAATACTGCGCGCCGCTGCACTGTTGTCCCGAATCAAGTTTTGGTTCAAATATTGCTGGAGACCGCAAATCTTGTCGGAAATGAATAATGCCGAAAAAATTTCTATATTTTTTTGATTTTTTTATGTTATTCCTCAATCAATCCTAAGAATGCACGTGCTTTCATATCGAAACTCATGCCATAACTTTGTAAACAACAAATTTTTACTGATGACATGCACAATGTTTTTTCAACCTAAAGTTCGAATGAATCTGCATTAATATCAAAATTCTCGGACTAGCTTTGAAAAATATGAGTTTTTTATGAAGGCGGGCATCAGTCTAATTGTATCATATTTTCCAAAGTTATGTCGGGAAATATGAAAATATTTTGAAAAAAAATTCTTTTAATTAAAAAATTAATGTTTTAACAAATTTATTTAAATTTTTTTAATTTTTTTATAAAGTTATAGTAATTAATATTCAAGAGTTGTTGTTTTTTTCCTTTGTTTTCTCAGTTTCTTTAATAAATAAAGCATTGTGTCAACTTGTAAAATTTTACTTGAATGTTGATCGCTGCTGATTGGCTGCAGTTTAATTATTTAATTATTATTATTATTAAAAAGCCAACAAGCAACCAAAAAAAAAAAAAAAAGTTATAGTATTTTTTAACAAAAATGATTAAGTGGTTTTTCTTCATATCTCCTATAGTTTTTGAGATATTTCGTTTCAAAAAATGTTCAAAAACGTCAAAAAAACAAAGTGTGCGTTTATTAAAAGAATGACCGATATATGTATATTGCATTTTCTTTGTACATGTAACCCAATTCTTCTTTTTTTTACAAAATTTGATTAAAACAAACCCCCATGAGCAACACCTGCGCTCGGCCCTGGCATTAATATCTCTGAATTTTATTAAAAAAGAATTATGGTAATGTTTTTCCTGCACAGATCCAAAAAATGCAATAAAATTGCAATATGACGGCAAAGGATATTTTTTGTTCGTAATATTTAAGGTCATAAAATAAGAACACAGAAGGTCAAAAAAAACTCAACCAAAAATCAAAGTCATCAAACTCTTGCATAAAAAGCCACAAAACTATTTACATATGTATGTGTGAAAAATGACGTTTATAGACCACGTCATAAAAGTTAAAATAAAAGCAACAACAAATAATAACCCTGACAACAAGCAAAAGCAAAAAATGCCGGTAAAAACCGCACCAACATAAAGATACCATTAATGCTAAGCTCATAAAACGGAAGTTCCCTTTAAGCCACGTTAAAAATGTCAGCTTTAATTAATTCAAAAATAACAACAAAAATAGCAACAAAAAAATTAACGTTATGACTTATTCTATACCAAAAGCTTGTTATTACAACAAATCAGCTTAAGCTTTCACACCTATAAGGATTCCTCTTAATACTTACCATTATATTGGTGTTACCCTTAACACATAAAAATGTATTTGTAAAATTGCAGTTTCAGCAGTAAAACTGAAAAACTTGAACTAAAAGCTTCGCTCAAATGCAAAAGCTCAGGTTTTTCTTAAGACTCAATCGTTGCCAATTTCTGTTGCGATTGTTGCAGCCGCATCTGTTGTTGTTTTAAAAATCTTTTGCCATTTCTTATTGATGATGATGTTGTTGCTGCCGTAATTGCTTTGGTATTAGTGACGGCAATATTGCCAGTGGCTGCTGTCTTTGCACTGTTGTTGTTCGGTTTCGTTTTCATTGCTGTTGCTGCTGCTACGATCGTTGTTGTAGTTGCTGCTGCTGCTACTCAAGCTGTTGATTGTGCGCAGCGCAAGCCCAAGAAAAAACAAACTTTTTATTTTATCTTGTTAATGCCGAGAAGTTTTAAAATCAGTTGAGCATAAACATTCATACGGTTCGGTTTGGTAACTAAAAACAACAAAAATAATAAATATATAAACGTACCAACTACTACTAAACCTATGTTTAATATTAAGAACAAATGTACAATAAACAAATAAAATACAACGACTAGTAGAGTTTTTGAAATTTTTTCGAATTTTAGAAATAATTTTTGAAAAATTGAAAAACGTTAAAGAGTTTCATAAGAAAAAAAGTGATTAAAGAACAAAAAAATTAATATTTTCGATATTAATAAGTCTAGAATTTTATTGAGCATGCGAGGTTCATAATACGATAATTAAAAAAGATAACTCACCTTTTCCTTTGAGGCAATTTGTGATTTTTGTGTGAAAAGTGTTTAATTATATAAATTTTGTGAAAAACCAATTTTAAAACAGCCTTAAAAATGAATAACATGACATCGCGCTTTGAAATGGCGACAGAAATTGTTGTCATTGCATTGGACGAGTTTAAGACACATCACACCTCTCGAAATTATTCTGGATTAATAAAACGTTATTATTCACTTGTCGAAGAGGATTATGGAGGTAAGTTCAACTTGAGCGTTTGAATCAATATTTTAATGCGTGTGCTTAACTTTATTAAAATACATACATAATTTTGACGAGTTTCTTGCCTAAGTCTTTTGTTCTTCTTATTATTACAATATTAATAATAGAATGATTTCTTAAAAAATATGGCGGGCATTATTCTTCCCAGCTTTTGTCTTGTTAAATAATTTATCTAAAAAAATTTTTAAATTCGTATCAAATTTGGCTCTAACCCAAATGAATAATTGAATAAAAACAAGAAATATTATGGGAACTCTTAGAACTCTATTTTAATTGTTACTGGTTTTTGTCTTATGATATCCACTGACACATCGTGAAAAAACCAAAAAGATTTTTTCTTAACCGCTCTAATATGCATATGTATTCATAGAAATAAACCCACAAGAAACGAGTTCAAAAAACTTTAAAACGTTCTGTCATTCTTCTTATAATATTAGAACCAGTTCCTTAAAATTCCTTTTGCAATTTTTTCATATATTATTGAGCGTCTTCTCCTACACGCCTAGTTTTTAGGTGATATGCAAAGTAAAAATATAGCTTTCAGAATAAATTCAATGTCAACCAATAACGTATGACAGCTGATGGGTGAAGATAATTTTTTGTTTCTTTTAATGATTGCTAATTTGAAACGGGTGACTTAAAACCTTGATACAAATTTTACGACAATTTCGTTCAAAATGGAGGACCAATTGTATGACACGTGTGTATGTTTTTTGGCTACAATACAGGTTAAACAGATACCAGAGTTGGTTCAGTAATCCAAAAACCCTCAACGATTCCAAAATTTAGTACGGGTATAAAACTGTCCTGTATAACTATTCAAAAGAATCTTCTTCTTTTTATTATAATTGATGCATTTTATTACCACTGTGGAATTACTCTAAGCATAAATAAAAATTCTCATCCACTAAGTGCCATTCACTTAGTGGCTAGGATGTTATCATTAGGATGGGTCGAAGTCTAGCTGCTGGCTATTCATAGAATAAACTCTGCTGGAGCGATAAAATAGATAAAATCAGAGATGTCAACATTCAATTGTTTTTTAGCACAAAAGAATCCGTTTTCGCAAATTTATATAGACTAAAAGATAGCGACTGGTTTACTTTATAAACACCAGCGGGAGTAAAGTTTTATTGAAAGATGGCAATTGATGTAGTTAGTACAAAATGGTAAGGCTTGCGCTCGGTTGTGGTCATAAATAAGAACTCTATGGCTTAAAAATTAGCTCAACTGTTTTTTTTAAATCAATGAAAAATATTAGGCTTTAAGGAAAATGATGTTCCGCAAAAATGTACTCAGTAAAAATTGGAATGGAATTGTATTTGAACGTTTTCATGTAACTTACGCATGTAAGCCCTTAAAAGCTCAAAAATAATATAAAAATTGTAATTTTAGCAAACCATTGATAAAATATAAAGCCTAGCAAAGTTTACCCAAGCAAAAATGAGTTTTATTGAATTCTCTGTTTGCTAATGGCTGCCCATTTCCTGGTTACTTCACAGCCTCACTCAAAAAATTACCCAAAGTAGGTATTTAGGAAAAAAATTAAGAAAATAGATTTACATAAGTGTTTCATTTAAAAAAAAGTATTCTTAAAACTTTTTCACTGAACATCTAAATTGAAAGCTTAAGTTGTTTATCGGGATAAGCCTGATATTTTTTTCAGTGGATCAACGAAACTCGCTTGGGTCTAAAAAATATTTAGTAATATTCTTTCAATTATATTTCTTTTCATCTTAGTATGAATAAAATTTATGATATCGAAATTTCAAATGATGTTCATTATAGAATTCTTACTCTATATAAAAATATTTGGGACGTTTTAAATCGAAATGCCCAAATTGTATTTGATCATATGAATTGTTCCCCTAGATTATAGTGAAGAGTTATATAAAAATATATCAAAAACTTTTTTTCCGTATGTTCACTTATGTGGCTATGTGTACTTGTGTATTTTGCCGCCATTTTGTTTTTTATTAAAACAGCGTACTTCATTTTAAAGAAGACATTTTAACCAAAAAAAAAGCCCCTAAAGATCTTTTTTTGATGCAAAAAATGTCCCATTCAACTTTTCAAACATAAATTGCATAAATAAATAAATTGCGTTAAAAGTTTGTGACTACAAAATATTTCTACTGCTCTATAAATTATTTGGTAATTATTATAAAATAAGACAATTTATGCAATATATTTTTTATATTCTAACAAATGATTTGGTATTTATAACCAAATGTATGATTGGTTCAAACGTATTGTCCAAAAACGTGACATGTTTACTTATGTTAAGTATTTATTTCTATAAGCTTACCATTTGTTATATATTACTAAACTTTTTTGTAAGAACTAAAATTTTCTCTGTAAGCTTAGGAGTTCACAAATGCTTCTAACCACATAACACACTCTACAAAATCTAACTTTTATTGCGCCTTTTAAAGAAATGCTATTACTGAATAGGAATGTACAAATAAAATTTCACAATTAGGTTTGTTCAAAAATATTGCTAGTATGAAGAACTATGATGTTCACTATATGTATATGATGAACTATGTAGATATTGTATCAATCTATCTAGTTATTAATTAAAATATGATTTAAATATTATATAAATAAACAATAAGAGCTGTCATTCTTAAAAATACATTTTGAAAGAAGAATGATAGAAGTTTACGATAGCACATGCAAAATTATTTTTTTATCTCTAAAACTAATTGACGTTTTTGAATCAAACAACCTCAAATAACGAGAGTATAAGAGCTAAGTTCTAAATTTGTTTTACATATTCGCTACATGCGATCCCAATTTAGTAAGACCAATGTTGCCGGCAAACATAAAGAAATAAGAAACTTTTCGATACATTCAACAAATAAAGAATTAAGTTGCTTAGTTACTAAAACAATAAACATACCATATTTACATGAGGGTGGTCCTCAATGTACGAGAAAAGCGTTTATTTGAATCTCAGTGGTGTAAGAAAGATTGAAAATAAATTTTGGAATCTGGTAAAAGTATTTCTGTTGTAATCTGAAAATATTAATAATAATTAAATAAATAAAAAAAATCGTGTGGAAAAAATTCAAATATTAAAATATGATAAAATGCAACTTTCTCTATAATTTATGGAACTTAAGGCAATTACCACTTGCGGCCCAATAAAGTTATTGAGCTTTGAACACTTTTTTAAGACGGATGTCTTATGTCATACGCGTATGCATATGTTTCTTGTCCAAGTCTTTTGATTTTTATATTATTACAATATTAATTATTGAATTATTTCTTAAAAAATAAGGCGGGTATAATTCTTTCCAGCTTATGTCTTGTTAAATAAGTTATCCAAAGGAATTTTAAAATTTATATAAAATTTATTTTTCATTGACTAAGTTGTAGTACCTACTTCCTATTTCTAGAAATCATTATAAAGATAATAAATTGAGCTTTTCAATGCAGTATTAACTATTTTGTTGTAATGAGAATTATCAGCATGAGCTTCTCTATAAAAAAATTCATTTGGATAAAATTTCGTTATCAATAAAGACAATATTAGGCGTGTAACTTAGTACATTTTTCGAACTACGACATTATCTCCAATTAATTGCTTACAAAAATTATTACAGACGATATGTAATCGAATTTTAGTTCCTCTCATTTACATAAATAATCTCTATTTTAAAATCTATATTTTATAGTAAATTATTATTTTAAATTTTTTAAGCAAACTTCTAATGGCTCCAGTTTTTTTTTTGTTTTTTCTTACCAGATTCATTCATTCATTCATAAGACTCAATTTCTGCCATAGCAACAAAAATATATTTTTTGGGGACTACCCTATCATATGTACCTGTAAGAGTTGACACTACATATTTGACATAATCCGATAACTTAAATCAAGATAAAGCTCTTCATAAATTTAATCAAAAGATACAACAAAAGCGCACTTAACAAATTGAAATTTCATACAAATAGTTTTAAAAATAATATACATATTTTAATTTGAACACTTAAAAAAGATAATATGTTTTGGTTGGTAGCAACGAAAATAAAATAAAATTCATCAAATGACAAAACAAATCAAAAACAACTTAGGTTCAATAGTCTCTTGATTTAAAATCAGTGAATTAATAGTTATTATAGTTCAATAGTGTTCATTGAAGTAAACAAAATTTTTAGTAAACGAAAACTATTACTGAAACTAGCATTCATATACAAAATTCAGTCAAGTCAAAAATTTGACATAAAAACGCTTTTAAAAAAATTTGCAGAAAATCACCACAGGCGCTTAGCCTGCGGTTTAATTAATAATAGCTGAAATATTTAACTCTTATTAGATAATGATAGTAATTTTGTTTACATGTGACTAAAAAAAGGCCCAAAAAGAGGCCATTTGGATATAGATAGATGTAATTATCTTTTTTTTTTGCAATAACATAACTTTTTGCGGGCCTATATTGTCATTGCAAATAGAAAAGCAGATATTTGCATAAATTTAAATTTGCATGTACCCTTCTCGTTCAAAGCCCAACTTTTTTTGGTTCAAAATTTGAAAAAAAATATGATGAATGATATTGTTTATATTCTTTTCATTAAAAGTCAGTTAAGTGCATCGAGAGACATTAAAAGTTTTAACTATACAGCAAAAAAAAGGAATACCTGAAGTCTAACGGCAAATAATTGTTTTGACGCCCCAACATTTTTGTTAGTTAGATATGTACATACAACAATTACATTGTATTTGCTTTTTGTCATACATATACATATACTTAATTGCTATTCACTCAAATAGTTACGTTTTTTGTTTTCTTTCTTTTTTAAAGAGAGAGATAAAACAATAAACTGCCTAATATAAAATGTAAGAAATGTAGCTGAACAATTTCTTCATTGTCTCTTTAATTTAGTCAAAAATGTGACAAATTTTTAATATTTTGTGTATAGATCTAAAAGATTTTTTCATGCTGTTTTCTATTGAAAAAACTCAAAGAAAAAGTAATAGCATACATATATTGTTAAATACAGAGCTTTCAAAAGTATTCGCTAATTTCCGATAAATGTTTGCAAAAAAAAATTTGTTTGCAAAATTAGAAAAAAACTTTAAAAATATAATATTTTATATTATCGGTCCTATTATTTCGTGGATCTTGTTTTAGTTTTGTTAAGCAAAAAAATTAGCATTAATCAATGTATGCCAATTCTTAATTTAGATACCCAATTTTTATGCAACTCGGTTCATTTTGTTACTTTTTAATATTATCTACTTATTTCAACATTTCTTAAAGCCATTCAATACCCTTCGAATTTATTTGGTAATTTTTGATGTTATCCATCCAGTATCATAAGCACAATGACTGCTATTACCAAGGAACACTTTTCGATATCACTCGGTTTCTTCAAATTCCAACTACATTGGCTTTAAACTATCTCCTTATCTTCCATATCCAGTACCTTCCATTTTCATCTGATACTTTTCTGTATATTAAAGACTGCCAAAATCCATAATCGACTTCCTTCTATCGACTAGTGCTGTAAAATTTTATTCGCAAAATGCGTCCAGAACACATTCTTAGGGTAATCAGGAACTCACTCGGCGGCTTCCATGGTGCTAAGCACAGTTGAGTCAAATAAATGCAATAATTTAACTATTTTCTTAAACATTTTAGCCTCATTTTGCAAATCATACGATGCCTTCAATTTCTTTGAATTGTAAACTTTTTATTTTATGAATTGTGTTTACATAGCTTATTACTTTTGCTTATTACAAAAGCAAAGATAACAAAAAAGCTTTGAAGGTATTTCCAGAAAGTTACGTTACTGTGCTATTTATAGTTTTTGAACTTTTCTATTATATTATTTGCAATAATATTACCTATCATATTAAAACGAAAGAAATTATTAATTTTGGCGCATATTCGTATGCTTGCTTAGCTGTTATAAACCATTGATATAACAAAACTCTTTTTTCTGTTATATGAACATTTCAACAGAAAAGGAACTTAATTTTCTAAAAATGTATCTTGAATAGCTTGAAAAGATAATTGAAAAAAAAACATGGAGGCTATTCTCAACCAATATTAAAGAAAATAAATTAATTAGAGATGCAAAAGTAAAATAGTGTCCGATTTGACGTAGAATGCTGCATACACATAAATTATTGCGCTATGATGCTAAAAACTTTAGAGTTATGCCACTTTAGCTTTCAGTGGCTCATATGCACATACAGTCCCAAATACGAGTATACAATCCTTTGAATTTTTAAATTTGTATTTTTTTTTCCTATTTATCAAAATCTATATGATTTAAGATACCTTGTAGTAATGTCCAACTACTAGCAACAGCTAAAACCAATTTATAAATAGCAACAGTGCAAAATAAATCTAAAATTCATTTATTCATTAAAGACGTGGATGAGCTATAGCGGCGTATACGCAGTGTGTATTATTTTGGGAGTGGCAATATACCCTTTTAATTCTTATATATTTTTTCAAAGAAGGGTTTTAATTTGTTATTGAAAAACTTGTTAGTTGAAAGCAAAGGCTTAGCTCAATATTTGGAAATTTCCAGTCCTTAGCAAAACATTACAGAATTAATGCAAATTAACAGCAACAAATTGCATAGAATTTTATGCCAAATGAATAGAAAAGTTTTGTTTGACGTCAATTTGATTTTATTTATGCCATTTTATTTATTATGTCTATTGTTATTTTAAACGACTTTGTTTTGTTAAATTTACTAGCTCTTGTAAAATTAAATAACAAACTCTGAAGTTCTCATCTATTTTGGCAAATATCAAAAATTATTGGAACGTAGTTTGTTTATATTAATTTTTTTTTTCCATTACATTCATTGGATTTTTACAATGAGCTATAATTTTGAAATCGATTTTAAATATCTTTTGCAGCAAAAATTGCTAAAACGTTAAACTATGAAGCTATTTTATAAATGAAGTAACACAATTTTTAATGCATTAGCTCAAAATTCTTCTTCAATACAATTTTGCTAATCGATATTGCAATGCAAACCGTTTCTCTGGATGGGCTCTAAGTTTTGAGATGCTTCGCCTTAAATTTTAAAAATGTCATTTTGGCTCGTGATCTAAAAACTTTATTTATAGGATTTTAAGATTTTCCATCCCGTTAAATAAAGAAAAATCATCAGCATCAAGAACCTATAAGAAATAATAAATTTCATTTATATTTTGATAAAATTAAGGTTTTCTGATCACAAGCCAAAATTGCTTGTTCAAGATTAAAGGACTTCTACTTATTGCATTGGAAAAATGTTTGCCAGTCAATAGCCGATACTATAGCCTGCCCATATTTAGTCCTAGCGAATACATATTGGCTTGTATTCTCAAGGGACGTTTAGTCTTTTATAATTAATGTAAGTTCTTCAGTGCACGTGACATGGCTAGGTCAATATTTTTTTTTAAATATCCTGAAAACGGAGTCGCACCCGAATATTGTGTAAGCCCAACAGGCAAGATTTCAGCTTCTGGTTCAATTATTATTCACCAATTAACGTAAGTAAAGTAGATAGTTAAATCTTCACTTTTTATCGAAAATAAGCGAGAAACTCGACAAAATCAAAAAATCATCAAAAATTTGGATAAACATCTTATTCAAAAGTATGGCAAACATCGAAATACTCGAAAAATACCGAAAACATATCAAAAAAGTCAATATACAATAATTCGGATAGTCAATTTTGACACTGAACGACATTTTTCAATCTCCTGGAAAATTTTATTTAGCAAGATAGCGCCATAATTTAAAAGAGATAAATGTTTTTATCTGAGCGCAATAATCAGATGTGAATATATTATATTGCAAAGGAATTAATCTATATTAGAAACATTCCTTTCAAGAGTAATCCGGATGCGAAATATTCCATTCATTAGATGAAATATTTTAATTGTGCTGTTTACTTTTCTATCAATTATCTTATAAAAATTTATGAGAACTAAAGTTCCTACACTTTCATATAAGAAACATCAAACTAATAAGCAAATAAACTATAAACAAGCTTGCATGTAATCAAAATGTAAGCGAAAATTTCCGTAGCTCCTATGAGTAACTTATAGAATAATAACACTGCTCTACAAAAAAAAAGTTACAGAGTTATAATTTCACTCAATTTTTTATGTAATTTTGACTCACTGATTTGAAAAGTAACCACAATTTCAGCTTCATGCTCTGAGTTCCTAATAAAACCGACTTTCAAAAACAAGCACAGGTTTAAGTAACCAATTTTTTTATTTTATTACATCTCAGAAGAAAAAAACTTGATATTCAGCCAAAATTCCAAGTACTTTGACGTTAAAAATAACATAACACAAAAAAATTCCATTACATTTTTACTAAACTATTAAGACTGAAAAAATAAGTTCGTTTTTATTTGGTACTCTGAAATTTTTTTCTTTACAGAGCAGTGTAACCCAATATTAACTCATTTTATTTGCTACTCTTATTAACACATCAGTTTTGTAATTATATTAAAAATGTAAAGTTTAAATGTACAATTGAAATTTATCTAGAATTATCACTTATTTATAAAAAACATCAAAAATTTAAATGATCCATAAAAATATTTTAAGAATATTAAAATGCAATTTTTTTTTTTATAATTTAAAATACGACGTATTAAAGGGATTTCGTAGCATTTTCCACTAACAATTTTATACTTGAACATTTTATTGCTGTTCTTGTCTTTATTGTTGCTATTGTTGTTGTTTTATTGTTACCAGTCTATGTTTCGCATGTAATTAAAATGTATTTAATGACAATAACACTTAGCTACTAATAATGCCCCTGCCAATGTCAATTGAAGTTTTGGCTAAATAAAAGCGTGTGTATGTATGTGTGTGTGCTCTTCAGACAATTACTAACATAATTAAAAACAAAAAATTGAATGTTTAAGACGTTTTTATTTTGAACTTTATATAGTCATAATAGCAATTTTTTTGTATTTGTGTCTCGAATTTTATGTGTGCACTTAACTGTGCTTCCGATGTTTTTCCTATTCTGTTTTATAAGACTTCCTTAGAACAATTGAAGGCTTATGAAACGACATATTTGATTAATAGCTAACTGTCTCGAAAATTATATTTTCCAAACTCCTCAGTTGTGTGTAGATGGTACTAATAATTTGTGAAAGCCCTGGTACATGATTTTATTGCATGCTTCTTAAATCGATCTTCTTATGTTCTTTAAGCTCCTAAACTTCTAGGAGAGGTGCCAAAAAAAATCTACTTCATGTTAGTAAAAAGTTTATAACACTTTGTATACTTGTTTTAATTCTTCTAACATTCCATGGAAAAGTTTCTTTAATATGATTATTTACGATTTTTCGTCATTTTAATATTTACATATCCAAAAATGTAGACGAGTAGCGTTGCAATCCCCCGTAATTATCCTGTTTAGGGGGGGGGATATTTGATGACACAAACAAGCATTGAGCAAATAGTGGATAAGCTTTAACCAATCAAACCCTAAGGATATATATTCATTCTTTAATTTGTAAATAGAAAATTAATTTTTTTTTAGTAATCAATTTTGACGTCATATTTAAAAAAAAATTACCCTCACTTGAAATACATGCAGACGCCTCATTCAATTAAGTGTCTTTAAACCTTTTTGTTTACCTGACAGATCATCATTTACATGCATAATTTGTAATTATGAACGCAGCATTTCAGTAGCTTTGCTACAAAGTGTGAATGATGAAAACTGTGCTGAAAAATAATATAAAATTTTACATCATATAGTCAGTAGCTAATTTAAATTGAGATGACTCTTTTATGGGTTATTGTTTGTCAATTTTATTACAAAGAAAAGACATTAACGAATTTATTGTCACTTTTGGTGAAAAATACATGAAAATTATTGTAGGTATCGCGCAGTATATAGAAACACGTGAACTTAATTGTTTTTATAAATAACTCAAAAGTGATGTAAGCTAAATAGATATTTTGAGTTTTCATTTCTTATTCATGAATAACTAGTTATGTTAAAGTAATCTCTAGATCTAAATTATTCTTCCGTGAGCTCTAGTATTTACATGTTTGAATATATTAAGCATCAATTCTGAGGATCAATAGATATACTTCTAAATGATATATTACAAATTCTTTAGAAACAAGCTCATCTAGCCTATTTCGCTTATATAATTAAGTTTCCAAACATCACTAACATATAAATATTTACAACGACTTTGTAGCAACAAAAATTCATAGAGTAATTGGACTTTATTTTCATTTGATTAGATTAATTTTTGAAACACTATGCCTGCCATTTCTATTGATTTATTTTGTTTTTTATTTTCAATTTACTTACTACATATTTGATTTGCTTTTGATCTGTTTAGACTGCTTATTGAGTAAAAGCTAAATTTATGCATAATTCTGACAATCATCATTAAACTATGTAAAACAGTTTACATATATATATATATATATACATATATATGCAGATATTTATAGCATATTCTAAGCTAACTTTTATTTTTTAATGGAAAAAAACGAAAGACTTAAGAGACGCCGCTGCAATATCAATCAAGTTGTAATTCTTCTGCTCTATACGTTCATTCATTCACAGTTGATTATGATGAAATAAATTATGGATACAAAATGCATACGACGCTATATTACAGGAACAACAGCACAGCTTTAGTAAACAAATTAATAAATTAACAATAACAATAATAGAGGATAGTAAAAAAGTTGAAAAAATAGACAAATTTAAACATTTACTCAACAAATTAATTTAGTTTTGATTAAGTGTCGAGATGAGGCATTAAAAAGGGCGTTGAATAAAAAAAAAACATGGAAAGTATTCACATGTTTGTATGAGGCTTTCTATGACTAGTTGTTTTTTGTTGTTGCTACTACATGCATATGTATGAAGGGATTTTACATTATTTGTTTGTTTTATAAAATACATATTTGTTTTGTTCTTAAATTATCTTTCGTCTAAATCCATTATTTAGTCAGAGCACATGCTACTGTGCAAAAAAAAAAACAGGGGGTTGGTGTACTTTTTTTTGTGAATTAATCAAAAATCTAGTTTCATGCATTAATATTTATAAATATTTGTGGAAATATTATCAATTAGAAAAACATTAAATAAAAAAAATAGAGTTTTTAGAATAATTTCAAGTGTTTTCTACTGAATTGAATTGAATTCTGAAAATTTTTTTTAAAAAAATGGAGCAGTTTTAAGAAAACATCAGCGGTAAATTTAAAATATGCTCGCACTTCTTTCTAAGCTATTGATTCAATTTTAACATATCACAACTTTTACTTAACACAAATTAGAAATTCGTTGATAGATAATTACGCTAAAATTACTCTGATATGGATGGAAGGCCACTCAAGTATGTCCAGTAAAAAGCTAGCTCAAATTTGAAGAACCTATTTATGTACGTATGTACCAAATCTCATTCATCAAATAGTTCATTAGAAATGGTGAATCAGATTTTTCTCTTATATGGGGGGCATGTCATTGCCCATTTTTCTTAACCAAACTTTGCTGAAAATCTCCCACAGACTATAAGAAACACATGTTCCAAGTTTTATTCATATGCGTCAAATATTTACAGAGATATAAAAATTTTAATTTGCTCTCATATGATATTGCTCTTATCTTATATACATATATGTACCAAGTCTCATTTATCTGCTTCAACTGGTTGATGAGATATGGTGTGTCAACGCCCATTTTTATAAACCAAATTATGATAGGAAGGTTCCACAGAACATAAGAAGCATTTAAAAAGAATTATGAAAATCCGTTGAGTACTTCGCGAGTTTATGTGTGACAAACAAACGGATTTCTGATTTTCTCTTATGGGAGGTGTGGCACCAACCATTTTTTTTTATTGAAATTTACTCTTGCTCGTACCTCGATTGTGCCAAGTCTCATTCATCTGCGTCAAATTGTTGATGGGATATAATGAGCTTGACTTTTTTTTCAAGTCGTTCATAAGTTACACGATCACTAACAGACGCACGAACGATTATATAAGATTTAATATAAACTTGATAATATTACTAATATAAACTATTCTTTTCACTGGATAAGTTGAAACCCATCGCTGCTCTTACTTACAATTAATTGTTAATATATATAAATAAATAAATTATAATAATTTTTGGACTCTTTCAATATAAAACTTCATCTGGAAGTCATTATCATCAACAAATAAATTCATATGTATGTTCGAGATATATAAAAATTTAAATCCAATTTGAGCCATACACTATAAGATTTAATTGTTTACCACGATTCTTCAAGTTGAACCGTGCATAGTTTCAATTGTTTTGCTTGCAATAAATATTTTATATTTTATAAATAATAATAATAATTTTATTTTAAATAACAATTTAACTTATCTATTTTTCTCATTTTTCTATATAGATCCTCGAGCGAAACAATTTCCTTTGATGGAGCATCCAATGTTCACCTTCGGCTTAGTTGCAATTTATCTATCATGGGTTTCAGTGATAGGACCACTTTTCATGCGTGACAGAAAACCTTTCCAACTGCGGCGTACGCTGGTAGTCTACAATGCTTTTCAAGTAGCGATAAGCGCCTATATGTTCTATGAGGTAAATGGTATTTAGTATGTAATTTTTGGTACAAATTAAGGCAAAAATCAGCGCGTGCATTTTATTAGAGAGAAAGAAAGGCAAATAAATAAATTTACAAATGAAAAGAATAAAAGTTAAACTCTTGCGCAACATCACATTTGGCAAAAAATTAGCAATTTAAATGTGATTTAATCGATACTTTTAAATTTCGTTTCTTATATAATTTTATTTTTATATTTATTCTTTTAGCATTTGATGGCCGGTTGGCTGAACTACAATCTTAAATGTCAACCCGTGGACTATTCAGATAGCCCGATGTCTAAGCGCGTGAGTTGGGTTTTTTGAAATATTTATCTATTCTTTTTTTCATTTAATTGTTAAGCTGATATTTGACAGTGGTTTTTATTTTATGTGGTTTTAAACATTTTTGTATAACGTGTTCGACATTGTTGTTGTTGAAATTCGGTTTTTTGTTTCAGCAGTCATTTTATCATCGCGACCAGGCCCTGCTTTAGAAATTTGCCGCCCTTAGGCCGTTCACAAATTGCCGCCCTTCTTCACTGCTGAATATGGAAAAAAAAATATTTAATATCAAAATTAGGACTTTTTTTTCAGCTTGTCAACATTTTTTTTATTTTTTTAAGTAGAGTAACTCTCACCATCACCAATAATGCATTACCACTTAAAATAATTTTAAAAGTTCCCAATATTTGCCGCCCTAGGTACTGGCCTATTGTGCCTGAAAGGTAAATCCGGGCCTGATCGCGACTATATCTAGTGGTTGAGCTACTTAATGGATTAAAATTTTTAGCGGAAGTAAATCAATATATTTTTGTGTAAAGGTTCTATGGTATAAATGATTTTGTTTGTTGTTGGGTTCCAATGCTTTGGATTTTGTCACTTTTTTTAAGGTCGTTCGTTGTCAACTGGTTGTGTCTTATTATCGTGTGATATGTATGTTTTATTTTTACATTTTAAAAATTTAATGCTCCTTTTATGCATGTTTTATCATAAATTCACTACAAATTTGTGTTAAAAGTGTTTATTTTTAATTTATTGCTACGCGGTTAGAAATTTTGGATTAAATTTTAATACTTTTGGGCTTACATATATAACTACACCAGAATTGTATTAAAATTTAATGCTGCCTAAATATTAAAATTAGTTTTTAATATTTTTTTGTATTAAAATTTAATACTCGTTTTTATTAAGATTTAAAAAAAAAATTTTCATTTCGAATGGGATTTGAACCGGGTTCCTTGTGAATTCAATTGATGCACGTGCAGCTTAACGACATCAGCCACCGTAGCGTTATTTATTGGTTGGCTAAAAGTTTATTTATATTGACATTAACATAAAATGAAAGTTCAATATTGAAGTATTAAAATATAATGCAGCATGGTTTAAAATTCGAATATAATACTTATACATATATTAAAATTTAATACAAAATTTATTACAAAATTTTGTAATCTATTGAAAAGTATTAAATTTAATCAAAATTGTATTAAAAATCCTTGTAATATTTCGCTTGTATTAAAATTTAATCCAAGATTTCTAACCGTGTACATATTGCAAACATGTCAATTTGCATGTCATTAATTTATGGCATTTGTCTTGCCAAAATATATTTGCTGTTAAAATATTGTACAGTTGGCCATTGAGAAAAGTCACAGTGATAAAATTTGTTAATTTTAATTCATGTTTTTTTTAGCTTTATAGAAGAGTCTTTCCTGTTGTGATTGATTAAAATTTTATGATTATTTTTAATAAAACTCAATCAATTTAGATGTTACACAGATTTGCAGTTTAACTTTAACATATTCATATAAAAAGACTCAATAATTTTGTTAAACTCATCAACTTAAGCAAAACAACTAAGAATTTTATGTTTGGTCTTTCCAAAACTTAAATATTGAAAATGTTTTTGTTTTTGTATGATGAATGTTTGCATTAGAAGTTAAGGTGTGTTTTTAGTTGAGTTTAATATTTAAGTTATATAAGGCGGGCATAAAACTCACAAAACTCGAGCGCAAGTGTACTCTTTTTTTCCCAAATAAAGATTTTAAAGGAAAGTTTTAAGTGATGTAAGATTGAACAAAATATTTGATCATACGAAAGAACAAATTCTTCAGAGGTATTAAAATAAAGTTTTAGAAACAATGTGAAAAGTGTTCCTATAAAAAGTTTTTCTGACTATCCTGAATATTTCTCTTTCATACTGACTTCGACAGCCTAGACATTTAAACATTTTTTGTATCTTTTAAACAATAAATTCAACAAAATCGGTCAATCAAAAGCAAAAACGGCATCTTCCATTAGGAAGAAAATTATTCGGAGATCAATAATCGTCCACCCGTAATACCACAAAGTGCCCGCCTGCACTAACGGATAGCAGAGACCATCAAATCTATTAAATCGTACAGTTGCCAAAATGTTGAAAGTTGCCCCGGAGCTCACCGCACAACTTCTGTACTCCGTTCTTATCTAAATTTAGGAAGGAGAACGAATACCTGAACACATAGTCATAGGAACCTAAGTAAAAATCCCTCAAAAAGGAATCTTATCATAATTCCGTTCAAAGGCTTGTCAATAATTTTCCTCAACAGAGTCAGTGAAAAAATAGAACCACTTATCCCAAAACAACTGGCTGGTTTTCGCCCGTACAAGATTCGATTTGCATTCAAATCAAACTACGAAAGTAGAAATGAATTGAGCACACCTTGCGAAAATACCCAACTGAAGTCTGTCCGCATGCATTGAACTGGAGCTCTCAGGGTAACAGAAGACGCAGCTGTCCAAAGTCATCGTGGGGCGTTCGCTAGAGCAAGAAATACATTAATCGGGAAAATGTTGGAAAGAATTGATGCACATTGAAAGAATTTTGTGGACGTCAGTAAAATCAGTTTTCAGTAAAAACAAGTCAATATCCGAAAAAAAAAATTTGCCTGAAAAGTCGCTTTCAGATAACATAGACATAATGGCAAATTTCGACTTCAGAATTAAAGGCACTCTACTCCGAGATTACTTCAAAAACGTAGCTCGTCGCTGTTACTTTTTTCAGTTTTGTTTGGGCGTCATTATCACATAAAATTTTTCGGTATAGGATATTTCCGGTCAATAGTTTAAATTAGCTCGGTTAAATTTCTTAATCGAAATTTGTGATGCCCACAAGCCCATAGAATTCGACGATTCGGTATACGCAGCAGTTTTGAGAAACATCAGTCTTACAGATTGTGGTAACGTAATGTACCTGTAATAAATAACGAAATAATAATCTTATTTTACGTAATACCAAGTACGCACCAGTACAGTACCAAACAGTATATGATGCCAAAACGCAGCTGTTTTTGTTCACATAAAGAACATCGAACTAAGCTTCTAATAAAAAATAAAATATGAAAACCATAAAAATATTTACCACGCTTCGTTGAACATTTGCCCGTCTTCGTTGAAGCAGAAACAATCAGAATGTTACCAATAAATAAATTTATACACCAGTACTAACTCGTAGAAGAATTGCAGAAACAATAGTATATCGTTTTGAGGTTTCTCTTATAAAAAACAAATCACAGCTCAAAGGTAGTTACAACACATATTATAGAACTAAGGTCAAAATTATTTTCTTTTTTTTTTTTTGTTTTGAAAATAAAAAACTTGAAACCTTCCATGTTGTCTTGAGTGACAGAACGCATAATTGACATTGCGTGCAGTTGCATCTTTTACACAATAAAATGACAACAGAGCATCTAAGGTGGAGAGTGGCTAATGGGTCTGTTCAGATTTATATTTTAGTCAGTAGAAACATTTTTAAGCTTATTCATGAGGTAAAAATTAAACAATCAATGAGGGAACGTTTCTTTGGTAAGAACATGAGTTTATTTTGAAGATGTCTTATGAACATAGGTGCATCGAACAAAATACATCTTGAAACCACTTTTGTAAACCTTCTGCCAAAAATGTATATGCCGTACTTTTTATGTATTTTTGGAATTAATTTTTGTTCCATATATTTTCCGAAATGTTTTAGAAATCAGGCTTACTACTAAACTATAAACCAATTTTTATTTTTTTGTAAGAAATTGAGAGACAAAATGTATTTTATAGTAGCTTACATCCGTAGTATTCGTGAGAGTTAACGTTTACTGTAAGCTCGCTTATCTTTACAAAAAAAACTTATTCGTTACAACATATTGCTTTTGTTGTCGTTGATGTTGTTGTTGTTGTTGTTTGTGTTATTGCAACCAATCAAAATAATAATTTAGCAAATGTGCTGTTTACGTTGTTTTGCAATGCAAGAATACAAAATTTTCTTGCCATAAAGTTAAACGCCAATATTGCTAACAAAAATTGAAAATTGGCAATAATAAAAGCGGGAAAAACAAAAGAACAACAACAACAACATAAATGAAAGTGTGAAAATGTTGCAAATTAAATTGATCCAAATCTGGTGAATGTGTAACAAAAACCGAAAAATGCAAGTAATGGGTATCGATTAAATTGAATTGAAACAGCCCATAAACAGATTTTCTTTAGGGTCAGAGGTTTTTGAATATTTATATTCGGCTGTTAGCAATTCAACTCAAGTCAATGGTGAACAGCATACTTTCGGTATTAAAAAAATCATATAATTATAAAACTATATAAAACTAAGAAAATATTAGATGCATTGCCAATCTTGTCGACAACTTAACATAGTTTTGTTTTTAATACATTTTCCAATTAACAGGTATTAAAGTTATAAATATATAACGTATTTTTCACGCATGGTTAAACTCTTTGTGTTTTGGCTTAAAACTTGTTATTATCAAATATATATTGTTTGCTATATACAACAGAAGTTCTACAATATTTTTTGTAATATCAAAAAAAATTAATGACTAAACCAAAAATTCATAAACATATTTTTATATTAAGATTTAATTGGTTATTCAGCGAAACATTTAGTAAAGTGGTTATTAAGGTGACAACATCTTAATCTCAAGGTTCAAAACTTAGTTACTTGTCAGCACTTCGTTTATTAAATACAATAAAAAGAATCAGTGCCGTAGCTATCCACGGAGCCTGAGTGTTAATAAAAACCAACGAAAATATTTTTGAGGGAGGTGCAGCAAAGTTTATTACCTATGTTTTTGCCCATTAGTCTTAAGCGACAAAAGCAAAAGCAGATCTTCTAATAATTCATTAGGAGAGGAGGACCTTTCTATACCCTTTTTATTGACAGTGGACAATCATGTGTAAAAACACAATATTCGTTCACAATGTATTAATGTTTAATCCTGAGCGTGCATAGTACCGCTGCATTGCCTGTGGTGAGCCAAAGTTGGAAATACTTGCTCATCTCTTAAGACATCCAACTCTAGAGTACATCAATGTTCTATTTCAGGTTTATCGCTGATTTTAATGTTCATTGACGACATTTTTCCATTTGTAAACTTGCTAGAGTTTATGGTAATGCTGTTGATATTTAACCTTATATCTCTAGTGGAATTGTTGTTATTGAGAATTCTGGCTGTAGACTTAATGTTAATATATGTATGTTAGTGTATTGAGTTCATAGCCTTAAAAGAAATATGTTGTATTGACAACCCTTCAAAATCTAAATTATTGTCATGTACCACAGATGAATCAAGGTATTTAGGAACTCCACCATTCCGTATCATTTTTCGACAATTATAGCTGGTCAATAAGGTGCTTAAACCTTATATAAAATGAAAACTTTCGTATACTTACAATAATTAAGGAAAAGTTTTATATTTTTATAAATTTTGGGCTTCTTTCATGAATGCTCTCTTCATAAGGCCTACGTTTAATAAAAAATCTTCTTTAAAATGGGCGTTCCAAGCCTCATCAGAGATTTTTTTTTACTCTGATCGCTACTAGAACCAAATTTTGTTGTACTCAAAGTTATTAATTTTTAAGCAAACTTATGCTGAAGGACATTTTGACCTAAATTTGATACAAATTACTTAGTGGGTTTAACAAACACCACTTGCTGCTTCCAAGTCTATCACTTAGTTAGTATAACCTTGATGGCACTAATAACTTTTGTTGCTTTGTCATTTTACCACTCTGTTAAAGGTTCTGTAAATAAAAATATTTTGTTTAGAGCAACATTCGGTTTTGTTTCTTTATTTGTTTGCATTTTGGCCAACACTAAACACCATAAATAAATTCGTACGAATTTTTATTCTCAAGAAGAAACAAGGGCAGATTTGTTATACTTCCTTCTCTTTTGTTACTTTTTTGTCCTCTCTATTTCTTTTACTTCTTCACATTTTTGTATTATATTTATGAATATTTTCATTCTTATTCATTTAAGCCAATATTTGCTGATTATTAATGCTTTTGCTGTTGTCTTTTTTGTTAGTATCTGCTGTACGAGTATCGAGTTTAATGGCCAAGAAACATGGTCATTGATTAGTTTACATACATTGTAGCGTTGTTGCTATTGTAAAATAAATATTACATAATATGTATGAGTGTAAAAAGAGATACAAACTAAGCATTTTTTATAAAATCTATTTAATTTTCACACTCATGATGGTCAGTCAATTTATCCGTCGAATAATTTGTTAAAGCATGAATGTCAATTAAATTGAAGGGTTTTAGGTGCGCCTGCGCCTCGCTTGTGGTCACACAAAGGCTGAACCATGACAGTGTGTTATTGTGGATATTGATTAATCTGAAATTGCATTTTTTTAAATATTTCCTCTTTTTTTTCATGAATCTTTACAGATGCTCAATTTATGCTATGTTTACTATTTATCCAAATTGACTGAATTTGCTGACACAGTTTTCTTTGTGTTGAGGAAAAAATCGTCACAGATCACATGGTTGCATGTTTATCATCATTCGGTGACACCGCTGGAAACATGGGTGCTGGTCAAGTTCTTGGCGGGTGAGTTTTTCTATTTTATTTGTGCAACTAATACAATATCAAAGAATATTTTAGTCAAAGGAAACATTACTTTCATAGTGGCACTAAAATTAAAAAATATTTTTCTGTTCTATAATGAACAGTTTTTAATTACACTATTCCTCTAGCATCACTACCTAACCTCCTTATGGGGGTTTCCTTCCCAAAGGAAAATTAAAACTTTTTCATTTTTTTAGAGAATTCGAGGAAAATGCGTTATAAGATTGTTCTGAAGAAGTGCTGGAGAGATAGTGTTAATGAAGAAATTTGTTGTCTTTTCGTGAGAAAACATTTTGTCTCAGAAACCAAACCTCTCAGACTTGAAATAAAATAGTCGTAGGAGTACGTTTATGACCGTATCAATTTCCGTTTTATATCCTATATCTCAAAAAACTGGCGTGTATCTGATCGAGCTCAGCGACCCCAAATTGCCCTGAGTCGATTTGCCTCCAAAATTTGGGTCTCATTTTTGTACACAGTGTTTCCTTTTTCATCGGCTACCAATAAATCAAAGTCATGGCCTGAGTTTAAGAAGTCATCCATCTTCTTCTATGCCGTGCCACTGCTTTCCAATTTCGCAGCTCGAACGATCTGGTCTCAGCTATACCTAGCCTCTGAAGCGATGGCTTGACCTGCCTTTTCTTTTTGATTCTGAGAGCTGTGCATTAAAGTTCCTTTTGGATTTGAAACATTATACCTCGGATAGAAAGAAACGTATTCCATTAGTGAAATTGTTAAATTTTAAGAAAAACCCTGTACACCGATTTGTAAGAAAATTTTGCTTCGGTCAAACTGAGTCAGACATATTAACATTCTTGAAAATATGAAGAGTACATAGTTTAGTGAAAGGGTGGTTTTGACTCCACTCTATATCTCTTAAACTGAAAAAATGATTGACTGATAACCACATTGAATTTTAATCGAAATGACATTCACAGGTCAGACTAAAATTTTGTCCCGATTTCATTAGGAGTTTCTTTTCATACAAAAAGTGCGTTGATTTGTCGTTTTCTCTTATTTCAATTTACATTTAGGACTCAATCAAATCATGACTGATGATATGAATACTCTGGTTGATGAAATTTTTTAGTTAATTTTACATCTTTTTCAAGTGTAATATGTAACTTACACAACAAATAAAGGAAATTCAATTCTCTTAATAAAAGTATTCAGAGCGTACACAATTTTTTGACTATTGGAGGCCTCTTATAAAGAAAAAAGAGATCAACTTTTTTCAATTTGACTTTAATATAATTTATTTATTTCAGGTGGTAATGCAACTTTCCCCAATCTTTTGAATAACTTCGTTCACGTTTGCATGTACTTCTACTACATGATGTCAGCGATGGGACCAGAATATGCGAAATTCCTCTGGTGGAAAAAATATATGACTGAATTACAAATTGTAAGTAACTTATTTAAATATACATAAGTATGTGAATAGAAAAACTCGCGGTGTGATACATTAGTCTAATGGTATTTCATTGTGCTGGGATGGAAAAAATTGTAACAAGTATTGTCAACAATGAATCAAAAAGAAGCAAAGAGACAACGGATATCAGACACAATCAATAAATAGAAAAAGTGTCAATAGGCAAAATGTCGGAACAGCCAAAGTCTATCAAAAATCATCGAAAAAATTTATAAAAATCTATAAATATTGACTGCCGAAAGATGTCGATTCGTGCCAAAATGTCTCGGAAAAGTCGATTGAAGTTGAAAAGTATACAAGTCCGCAAGTATCCGATTTTTCGTATACTATGCATCACCTACATAGCCATCAGTATACTTGTTCACAAATCAAGCAATCTCCTTTAAAATTTGCTAAAAGAAGGTGCAAAATAAGTTGTCATAAAACAAAAGACTTAAGACACAAACTTTTCGTTCACACACAGCAAAGCATTTATTTCGCTACATAGAGAAAACGTGTTTGAATATAACAACTAAATATTTATTTGAGACAAACATATTTCATTTGGAACATATATGTAAGAGCAAATCATTTTTGTAACATTTATAGGTTTGGGTTAAATAAATATTTGATTGCTTTATATCAAATATACATTTATTATATTCAAACAAATCGTTATCTCAGTGTAGGATAAATACTGGTTTAAGCAAAAGTAGTCAAAAGCATTTTAAAATCAATAAATTCATACGGAATTTTGCTGAAGAATTTAAATATTCTTTTTAAATAAGTTTATTTTTAAAGTGCATATTAATGATGTTTAATTTCTGGCAAATGAAACTTGTTTAAAATTCTGCATAATATTAAATATATATGTATAGTATATGTAGAGAAATGAAAAAAAAAAATATTATACTAGCTACTTTCGTATATTATATTAAATTAATTATAAGAAGCCACGGTGGTCTTTAACCAACTTTAAATAAAAGTGTGAGTTACTACAAAAACTTTAATTGGGGATTATTTGGGATATAATTTGGAGTCGATTAATGAAAAACATAAGAAATCCTTAGAGCTATGTTTTTTTAAATCCATATTTACTATTTTTCAATGACAGCACATATGTAAAACATACGTATGAAATTTAACAAGTTTCCGATTTTGTTCAAATTTTGATAGTTCAAAGTAATTTGATAGGTAGCACCAGAGTCCAAATTTCAACTCTCTAAGTGGTCGGAGTCCTGAGAAAGAGCCATATTTTGGCCTGAAAAAAGCCGTATTTGGACCGTTTTAAAAATTTCATTTCTTAAAGCCCACAAATCTAAGTTTAAAGTTATGGATATCACTTTTTTTTTGTTGTGTCATCTGCTATACACAAAACATAATTTTAGGCTTCTAGGCCTTAAGACCTTTATTTGCGACCAAATTAAGCGAAAATGGCCTTAGTAAAATATGACAACTTTGCAAATTGTGCCCCATATCGAGATCTTACTCATAATACTTAAATTATACTTTAAATTGTTAACATTTTTATACACTTCAAAATGAGATATCACACAGTGAAAATGGTTGACCAGGTTCAGAGATATTCGAAATTGAATTCGGCTGTTTTCGCAAAAATTGCATTTTTTTCAAACTTTGACCTAACAGTACTCTGGACTACGACTATGTAGGGAGCTGAAGTTTGTGTTGTGAAGCTATCTTTCAAGGTTCTTTGACGTGTCAGAATTTTAACAAACTCGGATGTTTTTTAAATTTCTTACTTGAGTTGCACGTATTTCATACGCATGTAATATTACTAAAAAACAGTAAATATGGAATTAAAACAATAAAGCTCTAAGGATTTTTTTCCTCTTGATGTATATTGACTATAAATAACATCCCAAATAATTCCCCATTCAAATTTTTATAGTAACTCAACTTGTCATTTAAACTTGGTTAAAGCCCACCGTGAAGCATTTTTAAGCTTTCAAGTTCTTTACATTTACATATATTTATTTTAATTAGTCACAGATTTATCATATAAAAACCACAAACCAAATATTTAAATGTCCTCGAATTTTTAGTGATCAAACAATTAAGTCAATTATTTATTTCTATTAACATACTAAAATTTTCAGTATGCAGTCGCTTAGATGGCTAAGAACTTGTTTAAATAAACTTTAAAAAAAGACTTAGCACTTAGTTAGCAGGTTTTCCATCGAATTTTGTTGAAAAATCTAAAAAAAAAACTAGTTAGACTAAACAACTTTTCTAGGCGTTTGTTTTCTTTTGTATTTGTTGTCACTTGAAAATTTGGCAATTTTTAGTTAGCTAAATGTCGTTGCAACTAAATGAAAATGAAAAAAAAAAATACAACAACCTCAAATCAAACCCGTACAATATAGAAAAAAACACAGCTACATTTTAAAGCCATGTGGCAGCTTCCATGTGCAGCCAATTCTTGTCGTAGCTCTTTAGCTTCTTTCCTCTTTGGATCGAGTAGCAATAGCAGCAGTTGTTGTTGTCGTTGTTGTTGCTCTTGTGAAATATTTATTTCCAGTTTTGATCTCGACTTTAGTTTTAGCATCTAACACAAATGCTTTTTTTTATCTTTATATTTATTTTTTATTTTTGTATTTTGGTTAAAATGCATTTTTCTAAAAGCCATGAGGCCATGATGCTTTTAAAAACTACAGCATAGATTTTTCCTACCACCACTTTAAGCACAGAAGTGTTATAAACATTTTTCGTCGGGCTAAAACCAGGTCATATGATATTGTTGTTGTTTTTGTTGATTTAAAGCTGCTGCCAAAGAGACTTTTCCTATCGTAAATATTAGATAAGATAATTCTTGTGTAATATCGGCAAACATCTTGCGATTATTAAGCATATCATTTTATTTGCATTTAATGTACACATAAATGAAAATGATTTTTAAGAATAAGCGTTGTTCATAAAAATTATTAGTCAATTAGTCATTCTGACTTCGAGCAAAGATTTTGCAAAAAATGCGTCTTTAAAAATTGTTTTTAGTGCGGATATACGTATATGTACATATGTATGTACCACAGAACTATTTTAAATTTCGGTTATATATACATGGTTTGGAAACTTAATATATTTGTTCAAAAACATATCTAAAAAGAATTTGAAAATAGATCAATTATACATTAATTTAAATGTAATAAATATGGGACAAATCACGTAAGCCAGGGGACAAAACTCAGTTCAAGACTTAGCACGATTTTCAGTGACATGCTCAAAAAATGTTTCTACTCAGAGTTTCAGAGGAGCTGTTTTCCAACAAATAAATTTTAGTTCGATTGGGAATAACTTCATATGCAATTAAATTGATCTCAGACTTTATGCCTAGGTCACGTGTTTCAGATGAAAGATGAACTTAATTTAAAAAATTAACTAGCTTGAGAGTAGAACAAAATATGATAAATCGGTAAAATTTTTTAAATTACATATTTGGCTCAGCCATTTAAAACAAAATAGGATGAATAGTGTTGAAGCAGTGGAAAAGTAATACTTTGGTGCCTTCTTGATGCTACAAAATAGTTTTGAAAACCATAGAAAATGTCAAAAAGTATCGAATAGTATCGAAAAGATGAACAAAATTGAAAGACTTCAAATGGCATCACACAGTTGGTAAGAAGTAACGAAAAGCAAGGAAATGTATCGATAAGACGACTAAAATCGAAAAGTATTGAACAATAAATACTAAACAAAAAATATGGGTAATCTGGGATAGAATTAAAATTTCACAAATTAAAGTTGGTCAGTAGCTGATCCATATTTATGGTATTTTATTTATTAAGTTTTATACCAGTTAGTGTTTGTAGCCAGAATCTATGGTCACAAAAGGGGATGCACATCAATATCAATAGAACATAAAATTATATGGTTTCACCTGGTCACCGGAAAAAAGATCAGACGTACCATTCCTGTTTAATGAGGCTTGAAAAAAGAAAAGCATTTTTGACTTGTGATTCAGGAGAAGCACAGACATTGTCCACTGTCACTGCCACGTTGTGACTTCTATCAAGCTCAAGACTTGACCTGGGAGATCGTAGCAAAAAAGTAAGCTTTTCTACACAATTCATAAGTTTCCACCATCAAAAGTTTTGAAGAAAATTTGAAGACTTACTAATACTTACCAAATTACTCATCAAATGCCAATAAGATCGCAATTTTGTCAAGCGAAACGGCGTTAATGGAAATGGATTGGACACTAAAAATGTGCAACGAGCTGATGGAACATGTTCGAACTTATGCCATACGCCACGAGTCAAACTTGAACAACTCGATTCGCTCGACACAACTTATGTTTCAAGCGAGTTTTAAACATTTTCCCACTGAACTGTTCAATCCAATTTTCATTTCTTTACTTCGAACGACGTGTACGTAGGCACAAACAGAAGCAAAATATCTACCGAGTTCAAGCACAGCCATATTGAGCACACGTTACGATCTGAGGAATGCAGACAAGCATTGGTGCGCAACCCTCAGGATAGCAAGAAAAACGGTCATACTGAGCCAATGTCAAAATGTGTACAAAATACAAGCAATACATAAAATGGAAAATTTTATTAAAGAATGAAAGACAATTGCTATAGACTGGGCATGATGAAAGAGTTTGAGAAGACCAGTGTTGCCAAGTGGCCAGGATTGGCCCATCCAAACCCGATATGTCAAAGCCTGGTAAGAATTAAAAAATTTCTGAAGTAGCAGGGAATTTGACGATTTTTGTGACATGGGACTTCAAAGTTTTGTTGAACAAATTTAAGTTTTTACGATTTATGCCTTAAATTTTTAATATTGCGACCATAAAAAAAAAACCAAAAAAAAGCTCAGCAATTTTTTCCAACCAAAAAATTGTGTTGAAGGCAAACTGTTTTATCTTCTTTTTAACTTAGCAACCCTGGTGAAGACCCTATTCTCCGTGAGGAAATAAAGGACAAAACTAGAACAAAGTGCAATTTTAATATTGGAAAGAACTTTTACGTAGTTCTGTAATTTACATTGAATAAGAAAAATAAAATCAGGAAAATTGTTAAGCTAATAGCTACGTACTGCAAGTGAGTTTTTTTAATTGTCAACATTCTTTGCAAGGTAGTTGATAGGTATTTTAGTATTTTTTACTACTGGCTGTAACTTGAAAAGTTGTTGTACCGTAACTACACACTACATAAAAAAAAAGCTGGCATTCAATAGTGTGTATGTGTGCAACAACGCATACCTTAAAACTAAACAAATATTAATACAACAACATTCTTATGGATAAACCACTAACACATACGAAAAAATTCATAAAGTCTAAGTGGAATAGAAGTAAATACACAAAACAAGTTACCATTAATTTTATTTTAATTTTCAATAAAAAGTTTTAATTTCAAAATATTAATTTTACGCTTAGTGTTACACACAAATTCGGAAACGCTAAAGCGGAAAAGTCAGCAATGAAAAAAATTGCCTTTTAAAAGAAATCGGTAAACTCGATTGTAACTTGGAAACTTTGTACCAAACGTTACATTCGATATCTTAGCAAAATAACTAAAGAACTGGTGCGTAATTTATTGAAAAAATAAAGTGGGTCATTTACATTGTGATGACCATTTGCTTAAAAGTGCTCAGCTACGTTTTATATTACGCGTTTTTTACTGAAATTTTTGGAAAAACTCTCATGTCTCTAAAATAAATTGTATTTCATTTATATTTATAGTTTGAATACATTTTGTAAATTATAATTAAAATGCAAGCGAATGTTTAATTAGTTGGCATATAAGTAATTGTCTAAAATTTCTAGCTGCATTAGTGAGGGACATGTACATACATATATATACATTAGGGCTGTTCAGAAAAAAATTTTTTTCGAATTTCTTGATGATACTTTGGAATCACGTTCTACATCATGGAAGAACATCACATGAATTTTTTCAGATTTTTAAATGCATTTTTTAAGGTGTCTCAAAGCAAAAATATATTTTTAATATTATTATTGTTAGCATTAATTATAAAATGTTGTCAAACCATTTGAAAAAGTTGTTCTAGAGTAACTTAAAAACATTAATTTTGTTTGTTTTTTAATGAACTTTAAAACCAACGTTCTAATATTAACAAAAAAAAATGTTAACCCTCTTAAATAACGAAAAACTGCTTTAAAAAGGCGAAATTTAACGGTTTTTTTAAGAAAAAAGTTATCGTGCTTTCAATAAAACTAACTTTTTTTAATATACAAGATCTCATTCGAAAGAGCTCTCAAAAACCTTTTAAACAAGACATGGTAAGACTTTTTTAGATTTAATCGACCCCTGATGTGTGTTGTGTTTCATATGCATCTAATATTGAATACTTACCTTATAGCTGACATTAAAATCTACAATTTAAGATTTTGTAGGACCTTTTAGGCCATTTCGCAACAAATTTATAGCAGTTTTAATTTTGAGAAAAATATCAAGCATGAAAATTAGACCATGAAAAATAAAACATAATAAGTAACAATTTGGTGGCTTTGAGTCACCTTTAAAAATCTGAAAAAAATCATGTGATGTTCTTTCATGATGTAGAACGTGATGCCAAATATCAGCAAGAAATTCAAAAATTTTTTTTTGAATAACCCTAGTCTAATTTTCATACTTGATATTTTTCTCAAAATTAAAACTGCTATAAATTTGTTGCGAAATGGCCTAAAAGGTCCTACAAAATCTTAAATTGTAGATTTTAATGTCAGCTATAAGGTAAGTATTCAATCAAAGATGAATATGAAACACAACACACATCAGGGGTCGATTAAATCTATAACCGACCTGCTCGTTTTGAAAAAAAAAGCTTTATCACTATGTTTCAAACGTTATATCATCGAGCCTGCTAGACCAAAAAAGTCTTACCATGTCTTGTTTAAAAGGTTTTTGAGAGTTCTTTCGAATGAGATCTTGTATATTAAAAAAAGTTAGTTTTATTTTCTTTAAAAAACCGTTAAATTTTGCCTTTTTAAAGCAGTTTTTCGTTATTTAAGAGGGTTAAAATTTTTTTTTGTCAATATTAGAACGTAGGTTTTAAAGTTCATTAAAAAACAAACAAAATGAATGTTTTTAAATTACTCTAGAACAACTTTTTCAAATGGTTGAACAACATTTTATAATTAATGCTAACAATAATAATAATAAAAATATATTTTTGCTTTGAGACACCTTAAAAAATGCATTTAAAAATCTGAAAAAATTCATGTGATGTTCTTCCATGATGTAGAACGTGATTCCAAAGTATTTACAAGAAATTCGAAAAAAAATTTTTCTGAACAACCCTAATATACATTCAAAAAAATATAGAATTTTTAACAAAAAGTTAAATTTGTAAATGAAAATTTACATATTTTTGATTGTTTTTATTTGCTAGGCTGTTGTTTTTTTATTAATTTATTCTAAAGTAATAAATTACAATAATAATGTTTCCTACTAGCGATAGCAGCAAAGGCCTTCCGCTTTTATAAAAAATGCTAAGCTAATCTACCAAAAATAATACTAATATGTATGTTCAAAAAGTTCGCCGAACGAAAATGAACTCTGAATTTATAGTTCTATAAATTTATTTGTTTTTCAGTATAATTTCTCTCAACTTCTATACCCTTATTCTAATGAGCCTCCAATTTATGAAAACCAGTGGTTTTCCAAAAGATCTTTGTTTGATAAAATCGTTTTCCAAGAAAAAATTTGCCAAAATTTGGTAAATAGTGTGGATGTTGTAACAATTCGTGCAACAATATTGTGTGAGCAGTTGCCTTACCTTTATTGAAAATCACATTTTTCTTCTGTAAACCGGGTCTTTTTTCACAAATGTTTGCATCCAAATGGTTCGAAAAGTTGCAATAATAATCTAAGTTTATTGATTTACCACTCTGAAAGTAATTCACGAACAAAATTCCTTTTGCACCCCAAAAACCTAATACTAACACTATCTTGACCAATTTCTGAACACGAACTAGCTTCAAAGCCGATGAGCCGGTTCACACCACTTCTTAGCTTCTTGTTTTGATTAATTTAAAGTTTTTTGTGTTAAAATTAAAGGGGAAAATGAGCTAACAGTCCAATATAGTATTTTTAAGGGCTTTCAAATGTGAGCTAAATTTGTCAGTCTATATAAACGTAACCCTACTTTTTTATTTTGGCACCCATATATGTACCTTCCGACCTAAAGCCAACATTATTTAGTGAAACTTTATATATATCTACTTCGTCTGCAAAACTTTTTGGAAAAACCATTTGGAGGGATGTAATTAAAGGAATGATTAAATGAATGAGGAGTAATGTAACAGCTTCAGAATCTTTTAGTGATAAATATCTACATAGGACGCTTCACAGCAACCGGATCACTTCTCTGTCCGAAATTTAGCCAAAAAAAAATTAAACAAAACGAGGCTCGGAATATTTGTAAACATCAATACTTTTTTTTTAAATATGACCTCTTGGGAAATTCAATATTGGTGGATCTAAAATGCTTCAAAAAGAACCATTTCAAGCAAAAAGATTTCCTTATACAAGTAACTTTTCAACTTTATACCAAATTATAATTATTTAAACATAATTTTTGTGATGTTATAATAATTATTAAAAATATTACATAAAAAAAGTTGTCACAATATAAATACAGTCCTTTGGCACCTATGGTACTTGTAAAAAAGCGCACAATTTTTTTTAAGTTTTTGGCTTATAATGAGACTTTTTGACTCTGCCTGATGTTTTTCTTGACAAATTTGTGAACCTACGACAATGCTAAATCAATTTTTCTAAACTCCCAAAAGATTTAGTTTAGCATCGTTGAAATTTCAATACTTATGGTATCCATACAAATTTCAGCTACTGGGCTTATACAAGTCTTGATTTATACATACATACATACATTATGAAAGCATAGGCATATCGCTAATGATTTATGGTAAGAATAAAAATCAAAATTCTCAATAGTAAAAAAACTAGGGATGCGACGATATGCGTTTTGGCCGATACGATATGGATACCGATATTCATAAAAATTTATCGCCGATACCAATACGGATACCGATATTTATAAAACGTTACCGCAGAGACTGACACGGATTTTACATTAAAAAGAAGGATTGACTATTTCGCAAAGTTGTAAAATTATTATAAATAAATCAACAACCATAAGTAATAGAGATTTCAGTTTTTTATTTATTTTTTAATTTTATTCATTTCTTAAGTATAAAAGTTAGTAATTAAAATTAACACTAACTAGGTTTTTATTTAGGAAGCACAACATCCTCAAGTTACGCGGGGAAATGCGATTCCGCAAATTTGTTTGGATTTGATCTAACGTTGAAAACAGTCGCTCCGATGCGATAGAACTCATTTGAAAACCGAAATACATTTGTGCCAATTTTTTTAAATTTGAGTGCAGAACCTCATTACGCCAAAAACTGAGAGGATCTGCATCTGTTGCAATATTGGGAAATCGAAAATATCTCTCAATTTCTTATTTGAAAGTATCGGAGCACAAAGAGGTCAATGGTTCTTCTTCTTCAGATTCCTTAATAATATTTTCATAAACACTCCATGTCCCTCGTCGTGTAATTGGCTCAGAACTCGTACTAGGTGGGAACGTAACTGTTTCTGAAGATGTTTCGGAATATAGTGGTAAATTAATTAAATTTTCAATCCGCTTTTTTGCCGTAGAAATAATAGACTGTCTTTGGAATATTCGTAGTTTATATCGAGGATCAAGCGCCGTTGCTAAATACACCCATCGGAATATACCGATATATCGGTAATCGTATCGGAATCGGTTGCATCCCTAAAAAAACCTTTAATTACTTAATTAAAAACACATGTTACTTGCTAATTGTTAAGTTCAAGTAGCAACAATTACATTCATCCCAAAAAGTAAATTCACAGTGCTTACTCAGCTCAGCTCAGCTGCCACATTTTGATCCCATCTTAAGATTGTAAATACTGATTGCCACCAACGCTAAATTATACCCTGATATACATCATTAAATGCGAGTATGTTAGCACAGTGGCAAGTGCTTTATTTTCAATGATGCTACAATGTTAGGCTCAAGTGCGCTCCACAGCAATTTACCAACACTCAATGCTGCAAAATTAATAGCAACAGTGTTGCATATAAAAAGTATAGCAAGAAAAATACTCTACCTAAAGTTTTCATTATTTTGATTTTAGTCAATGTTTTAACATGAATTTGCATATTCTTATTTTAGACTGAAAACAATTTCATGGTACTTAGTCCAACAACAAAAAAAATCATAATACATATAGCTAAATTGAAAAAAAAAACGAAAATTATTTTTCGCCATTGCGTGACATTCATTGCCGGTTTCGATGTTACTGTGACAGTCGATGCTGCTGCTGTATGAAGATGTTGTTGCCTCTTCTTACTGGTAGCGTATTGAGATGCTCACTGATTGTTGACTTGTGTCGCAGCTCACGCTGAGTTCTTTTGATACGAAAATATATTTTTTTTCTTGTTTTTCCCCTACATGCTTTGTGATAAATTTTTTGTTTTTTTTTTTTTGTTTTCATTATTGTAAATTGTTGTTTGAAATGAAAATGCGATATAACATTAACCACCACGTTTAGTGGTGTCCTTCGTCAGAATTTTTGCTGTTTGTTGTTAGCCTTCAGTTTTTTTTTGTATTTTTGTGTTTAATTTTTTTTAAAGGTAAATTGTCGCGTGTATTTTTCTTAAATTTGGCAGGTTTTTTGCTTCTTTTGCTCATACAGCACAATGACTTTTCGGGTTTTAATTGTCTGCTTATTTGATGATCTGCAATTTTGTCATTCATCAGAGCTTTTCTGAAATTCAATAGATTTTTGTTTATTTTATCGTGTGTCTTTTAATTTTCAATAAAACTTTAACTGCTTACGCACATAATCTCTAAAAAAAGTATTATATAGCAATTGGTTTAGTGAGTAAATAAACATGCTGGTTAGTATGGACTGAAATAAGTTTTCAAATAAATAAACTTACAGTTTCCTATTTCGGAGATTTCCGAAGGGAAAGATTCTTATTGAATAAAAAAATATTTATTTTTAACGATTTTATAGTAATTCTATGAAAATTTTTTTTTCTCATGTAAAATACATGGGAAACTTCAGGGTAAGGGCGGCACCCGTTAAGTATAAGACGATTTAAAAATGAAATAATAGGCGTTGCATATAGCGCCCAAAATCATAACGCCCAAATCCCATTGAGACATAACGCCCAAACATTTTCCATATAAATTGTTATTGCGGAATTATTTGGGCATTGTGACATTTTCGAATTAAACTTTGGGTTCTATGACATTTTTGGGTGTTACGCCGCCATAAATTTGTCACAATGCCCAAATGAAGTAATGTCATTACGCCCAACAATAGGCATAGTGCCCAAAACTTTGGGAAAAAGTTTCATAACACCCAAATAAGTGGGCATATTGCCCAAGTGAAAAAACTTTTGGTATTTTGCTATGGCCAACGGAGCCGGTGTTGGATATAAATAGACTGATTATGGACGGAACGGTGATTGCGAAGCCGCCGCGAAGCCAGTGTTAGATTTTTGGGAGTTTCAAATCCTGAGCTGCGGCCGCAGGCCGCCCACTTACCCCTGCTCTTATGTAAAATTACTGTGGCTAGCGAACTAGGTGTTGGATATATTATAAACTGATCCGTGGTGAAGCCGCCGTAAAGCAGGTGTTGGATTTTTGGGAGTTTTAAATCCTGAGCTGCGGCCCCAACTCCCAAAAATCTAACACCGACTTCGCGGCGGCTTCGCAATCACCGTTCCGTCCATAAGTCGCGTCCATAATAAGCGGTTTGCTCCATTGACCATATCCTTTTTACTGCTGGGTCTACTATTGATGTCGTGTGATATGTGTTAAATATGTGTATAGCAAGTTTTTGCTGCTTCTGAGGGTCCACAATCGAATGTAGAAAGGACTTTTAATATACTCATACTGTTTATACCTTACACACAAAGTATATTAATCCTTTGTCTGTCAGATGTTCCGATAACCGTCGAACGGTCGGAGGTGGTCTCTCCATCACCTATGATAATATTGGTAAGCCCAGTAACTTACATCTTATAACCTGTCATGAATGTAGAACTCCAAATAGTTCGTGTAAGCTTATTTATAGCAGATGGAACAGGCGTCTAGTGCGCTAAGCACAAACTGAAGAGGATTGTATGAGGCATAGAACCAGAGCAAGGCAGCTCTCTTACTATATGCCATTTGTATTTGAATCAAGTGAAAATGATCAAATAGTTCATCACAAGCAATTTCAAACTAATCAAACGAAAAAAAACTTCCCTAGTAGCAAATAATTTGCGATAAGTTTTTTGCATTTAGGATATCGCAAAATTCAATAATATCCATACAGCTGGGAACAATTTGGTTGACAATTTTTGCGCGTTAGCTTGATATTAATAATGGATTGGTATCAGTTTTGTTACTTGTTATTGGGACTTTAAAATCAAAATGTGTATATTTAATATCTTTTACGGCGGGAAAATTTCGGGGCCTTCTTTATCTACTGCATACTTAATAAATAATAAATGGTCAAATTAAAGCAAACAGCTTAAGTTTCTACGATATATATTTACTCTAAAGTTCTTATGAACATTTGTATCGTAATAATAGGTTCTAAATTAATATGTTTTACATTTAATATATAGTTTATTTTCAAACTTTCATTGAAAAAGTTCAAAACCAACAAATAGCCTTAAAGATTGTTTTATTACTACGTTTATAATGCATAATAATAGCTTGGCTTTTTAAATATTTTACGTTAATTGAATTATTAGTTATATATTTTTAGTGTAGTTTGAGTTTAAATTCATTGAGTATATGATTTGAGTCTTTTGCGATGCCAGTAATGAACTTGATTTTGTTTGCAAAATAAATACTTATATGATATGATAAATCTTAAATGAATTGAAAGTGAAAATATTTTTAATATTTTTTCAAAATTAATTTTAGAAATTCGATATGACTCATGTAACGAAAAAAATATTGCTCAATAATTTTGAAAAAAAGAAGTACAAGAAAAAGTTGTGCGTTCTTGTTCGGTTTTTTATTTTCATGTTGCTTTTGATCTGCAGTCTTATTTTGCTAAATTTTTTGTAAGATTTTGATTTGATTAAATTTTCAGTCAACTTAAAAAAGGAAATAGAACCAACCGTGCATAGAATTATAAAAATATTGTTACTTAATATAAACAAAATAGAATTTATACGAGACAACCATGAGCTTAGCAAAAGAAAAACCATAAAAAATTACTATTAGCAGTATTTTTAATAACTGTTAAGATTTACAATGCAAATTGATTTGTCAACATACATAAACAAAGAAACCTACCTCAACTACTACAAAACTTGTAGTTACAAAGATCCACCTGCAGATACAGTAGCACAGTGACCTACAAAATTCAATTCAGTGGTCAACCAAGCGATGCAATAAACGTACAATTTACGATACGATGCATTGAGCCACATTGCACTGCACTGCAACTTGAAGTATTTGGTGGAATAGCAATAACAAAATTACAAAGAAAAATAAATCCGCTCTTGCGCAGTAGTTCTGTAAACAGCCAAGCTCAAGCCAGTCTCGAACTACAAGTATTTAGTAGCCTCTATGACCATCCATCTGTCTCATTGCTAATATTCGTACGTTCGTTCAAGCGTCGAGAAAAAGAATCTAATAAAAAATATATTGCATAATCTGAGGCGCGCAACAACAACTTTAATGCATTTAACAACAGCATGAAGTATTGTTGTTGTTTGTCTATCAGTCGGTATATTTATGTACGTACATAAAGGATTGAAAAATTGTTTGCTTAACATGAGCTTGATCAAAATAGAACGACTTTGATGTTGGCTAAAAGCAAATAATAACAACAGTAGCAATCGCTATCATATTGTAAAACGTTCCACTTGCAACATGACTGCGAAAAACAAAAGTAAATGCAATAAAATTGAATTTATTGTTGCTGATGAACGCAACTTTTGGATCATATTTTAGTTTGAATTAACTAGAAATCAATTGATTTAATTTAATTTATTTGCATATACATTTAATTCGAGAATTATCTGTTGAGTGTGGTTTTAGATAATGTGCCCAAATACGGTACATTGATGCAAAATGGGTTAAGAAAAAACTATTAAAAATAAAAACGGAACACTTTAAGCAAAATTTAATATAACGTTAAAATTTACAAGAAAAGAATGTTTGTTATAGTTCCACCTCATATAAACACCATTAAAACAAAAGACTTAAGCAACAAACTTGACTTTATTATTTCGCTGTGTTTTAACAGTGTGGTTGGTCAAAACAAGAATAATAAAATAAACTACCAAAAAAAGAACAGAAGAAGAGAAATAACAAAAACAAAAGCAAATGGTATACGATTATAAATCATTGTCGCTGCAAAAGCGCAACCGGCAAGTTGCAACGTGCAGCATTTGCACAGTCTAGAAAATGCACTAGCAGCAGCAGCGATAGCCAAGTTTTAAATTCGTTTTTTATTATTGCTTATTGCTAATCAACAATAGCAATGAGCAACAACCAAAACAACAAAAATTAAAAAAAATGTTTGCAAGTTCGCTGCGCTCTGTTCGTTGTTGTAATGTTTAGCAACTATGTTGCCAAGCCTGTTTACAACAACAGTAGATAACAGAAATGTAGCTAATAAGCATTGAAGAACACATTCAATTTTTTCTTGTCCATGAGTGTGTTTGCACAGCGGTATGAGTATGTGTGCTTAGTAACTGAACTTCGGATATAATTCAAACTTAAAGCATTTCAAATTAACTTCTCAATAAAAACGCTATAAAAATTTAAACGAATTGTTATTTCTTTGTTACGGCTTTGTTTTCTTAAAAGTTTTTTTAATTATTGTTATTTTTATTGCTATTGCATACTGTGAAATTGCTGATACTAGCTACTGCTGGCATGATATTTCCAACCACGTCTCGGAAGTGAGACAATAGTTAATTGATTTTGAAATTTTTATTTCGTTTCTTAAGCGGAGAAATACGGCTCCGGAATTCTCACATTGTCTGCACCATTTTAGTCAATGTTTGATCACGATCTATATATTATCGAAGCTTTTTGTTCCCTAAGTCGACACAAACCCCACTTTTAAGTTAAGTGTGATACTAGATCGTTCGTTCCCACTCGTTCCACACTCAGAAAGATTCAGAAACAGTACGTAACGTACCAGAAATGTTTCATTTGAAATATTGCAAACGAAACGGTATAGAAATATTTCTTATACATTTCAAATGTGATATTTCACATGCAATCATTCTGAAGTGTTTCTGAAAGTTTGCAGATTTAATGTTAACTGAATTTTTCTAATGAAATCTAATTTGCTATATGCATTGTATATATAGCATATATAAGTTATGAACTTGATGAAATTAGCAACACGTGCAGTTAAAAATATCAACTCTCAAATTTTATGAAAGTAAGTGTTGATTTAAATAAGTATTTTCAATTGCCAGCTTTAAAGCAGATACAGTACTATGCGATACACTATAAACTTAAACGTGCCCACGTTCACATCAGCTGCCGATGACCGATTCAAATAATATGCTTAAGTAACTTTCAAACTCATTAGGTAAATGTCAACTTCCTGAATTAAACTCATTGTCAACACTAAAAGCAACAAAACACTTTATTCCCACAATTAATAAAAAGTTGCCTCAAAACACGCTATTTGACGCAAAGTGGCAGATACGGTAGCATGCAGCTAATTATTAAGAAACAAAAATTTATTCCCACAGTATAATACAAAAAAAAAATCTTTTCTTAAGTTGAAAACTAAAATTAAGTTATTTTATTATGTACATTATATACATTGAATTATAAAAAAAAATTATTTATTATTTTCAGGCCCAATTTGTTCTCTGCATTGTACATACAACACGCGCTCTCATTAGCACCCAATGTCAATTTTCCAAATTCATATCTGCACTATTGCTGCTGAATGCTTCCATATTCTTCTGTTTATTTATGAATTTCTATATGCAAAGCTACAAAAGGTCACAGGATCAAAAGGCACTGTCAGCGAAAACAGCAGCGTTAATGTCAGACAGTTGCGCGACGCAGCAAAAAAAGATGGATGAGTTAAACAATAACAGTGTGATTGCAGCAACAATGGATAAGCAAAAAACTCAATAGGCCTTAGAGCAAGATTTGAAAGGAAAGAAAATCACGTAACGAAAAACCACAACAATACTGATATTTTTTATTGAAAGAACACAATACCAAATTGTAAATACGCAAAATTTGTTTTACTTATTTTAATTTAAAAAAGAAATTATTAATTAACACAATTTAGTAATAAATTGTCCACAAGAACTTTTTAGTTTCCTCAGATTAAAGGCAAAGCAGATGTATAATACTATATAATAATTAGACTACTAAAGAGAAGAGCTAATGTTAAAACAATAGATGTAAAAGAAATTATAAAAATCACAACAACGCTCTATATGATAAGATGTCTCAACGTTTAAGGGGTCGTTCACATATTACTAAACGTAACATCCCTTGTCACACTCTTCACCCACTTAGTAACATCAAATATACATATGTTGTATTAATAATAATCCTAGTATTATAGGACTCCGTTTGATAGTATTCCTATTTTTTTTTAAATCTTTCTTCCATAAATTTATAAAGCTCGGATGAACGAAAATAGAAGGCTTCTTAAGTTCATGCCATAACCCAAAAGCCAGTTAGTTCAGTTTTATTTGCTGGTTTTCGAAGCTTAGTTTTCTAGTTCAGAGTGTGCCAATTTTATGGTAATAATTTTCGAATTCATTGGTTTTTTGTTTTTTTGTGCAGAAATTTTGTCTTTTTGTCGTATTTATTTAAAACTGGATAAAAAAATAGTAAACAGTTGGCTGAAACTACTGTGGCTTTGCCTTTAACGTCTAATGAAAACAAAAAGTTCTATAGGTTTTGGTAAAACTTTAAGCAACATATAACGCTTTGTAAATAATTAAGGAAAAAAGAAAAATACAAAAAAAACAACGTGAAAGAATAAATAAAAAAGGAATTAACAAACTAATTATTAAGGTTAAAGTGCGAATATTTTAAAACAAAACAAAATTATTGTTAATTATTAACAAAGAATAAATTGCTTAAAACGGTTTTCGGTACATGAAATTAGAGACAACATAAATTTTACCCATAAGAAAATACAAACTTAGATTTAAGAAATTATATAATTTATAAGTATATATAAACAAAGAAAAACACATACATACATACATACATACGAAAATGTATATATTTCGTTGTAAAAAGCAATTCCATTAGTTTAATACATGGTATATATGCAACAGAAATATACAAAAACCGAACCTTAACTTTAAGCCTGATTTTAGATAAAAACGCTTAAAGAGAGGCATGCCACACTAGCAGCTATGTAAATGGGAAATTATTTCTTTCTCAGCATTTATGCAGTTTGTAGCAATGTTTCATAGAGCTTTTTACTAAAATATAAACATCTTTAATGGGTCAATTTTTCCGATCTGCCTAAGTTATTATTATTATTGTAATATTAAGATACTTATTATAGAACCTCGTTTGAATGAAACCAAGTTAATATAACAACAACAAATCATAATGTGCTATGTAAGTATATATTGTATCATATACATATCTCTTCTTGTAAATAGTTAATACTTGCTTAGTTTTAAGTTTTATACATATGTGTTGTAATTTAATTAAAAACTAGTCTAAATTACAAAAAGATTTACAAATACATTCATTTCGTTGGCTTAAGTCAAGAGTCTCACTACATTTTGCAATATGTAATATCCTTTGATTTGACTTACATCAAAAAGTTATGTTCATTTCAAAATGGATTTAAGCTGACGATATATAAGGAGTGCATGATCAAAACACAAAGTTTTAATTTTCCATTTTGCTGTCAAAGTTTTCATTGAAATTTCACAATTCATATTTATATTGTTACCATCAAAACAGAAATGTTTTCAATTTTGCAATATTCTTTACAATCGATGCGAAAATGTTTTGTAATTTTATGATAAAAATAATTACCCAGCCAAGAACATATTCGCCTTCTGCTGTTAAAAAATAAAAAAATATGAAAGTGAATGTGTTTCCATTCGATCGCCTACTCCGTATATATAGAATTTCAAAGAATAAATGTCTGTAATTTTGTATGATTTCTAAGAATGTAATAGCTTTAAGATTTTTGGTGAGAAATTTTATTCTACAAATTAAGCTTATACCTACACATATGTATAGTGTATATAATTTTTTAATTTTGTATCATTTTTTTTATATGGAAGATGAAAATGACGTAAATATTTAATACAAAATAAAACATATGATATGAAAAAATTTGTGATTTTTTGAAGAATTTTTTCCCCAGAGCCGTACGCCAAACCAGAAATCTTTAAAACAAGATTGGTCTCACTACGAATTCAAAAAGTCACAGCAAAATTTTGGGTTGTAGTCCCCAACTTTTGTCGATAGTGCTCTTACAAGAGCAGTGGTGACCACTACCAAAAGCAACGTTAAGCATGTGTTGATGATTCAGCTATACTAAAGCTTTTAGTTGCAGCGCTACCTCCTGGACTTTTTTTTAAATTTACACAATATGCTAGATATCCTTCATTACTTCTTCATAATCATGATTCTGTAAGATTTTCAAATCGTCAATTTAAAAATTTCATCATTTTTGAACGCCCCCGCAACTCAACGAATTCCGCACCCGCTTTTAGAACGTTATGGCGCTCCTGACGTGTACCTAAGGATAAACTTTTAAATCGGCTGCCGCGATTATGTTTACTCAACCGAATTTTACCGTTTACGGTTTTTCCGCTGGCGTTTTTTGTGTCGTCCGTGGGAATTGTGTTTAAATTTAACATAGCGAAGTCTGTCAAACAACCACATATACTACACGATCTGCACCAAAAAATCGAAATATTTTGCATTTCATCCGGCGACCGCAATACGACAGCGCCATTTACTGCCAAATCGGGTAGTTCAGATCTGCAAATGACGTCATGCCATACAATCGATAGTATAATGTATGGGCCCGACCTTTGAAAGTCTATTACTTAGTGGTATGCAAAATAATACTGTCCACTATGAGAATATAAATATGTAGGTTTTAATTTACACATCTGTAAAATAATGTTCCTTTACGTAGAAGGTATTGCTTATGTATAGTGACTGGCATGGGCAAATCCACGGGGAGGTGGGGGGAGAAAGAGGGGAAAAACCATGTTTAACCGCCTTTTGCAGCAAAAAAATGTGATATGATATGAAAAAAGCATTTGCAATAGACAAAAGGTCACAGGAACTGGACTTTTCAAAATCTGGTAAAGGTATATCTATGGTTTCGTACCAAATTTTAAAGTGAATGTCTTTTTTAACATATTTTTAAGGTTTCAACGAATCTGCTGAGTTTTTCAGATATTTTTCTGTGACGAGCCTTCGTCTTTCTGTGGCTTGTAAAAAAATTGTTGGGAGGAAAAGAAAGATATCGCTTTAATTCAAAGTGTATTTTCAAGACAAAGAGTAGTATTTTTTGGCTCCAATTAAATTTCATAAACTAAAATTTCCTGTCGATGTAATATAACCTCAAATATCATTTAAGACTGTGATATTCACACTTTTAGATTAGAATATCGCGAAAACCGAAACCATCAGGAATATTCTGACCTCGCATTCGAATTTAACGCGTCAAAAACCTTTTGGGAAAGTACATATATTTGGGTTTCAGATACTAAGGTTTGTCGACCTGCATAATTTTAGTAAAAAAAATTTCAGAAATTAAAAATAAAAGAAAAATCAAAAATGATACAATGAGTATTAAATTGGATGTATGGTATATATCTGCAGTAAACTTTTTTTGAACATAAATTTAATATAACCAATCCCCCCCCCCAAATGTGGCCCTGGATCCGCGCCTGGTGACTGGTCATACGAACACGGAGTCTAACGAAAATCTTAGTCAGAGTAAATGAATATTAGAGGTATTCATCTGACTGTTCAAAACCCTCGCAAACTGTGCAAGTTGTGCATTTTTTGACAGTTCGTTTGCAGTTTGTTCAAAAATGCATAACTTTCACAGTTTGCGAGGGTTTTGAACAGTTAGTGCGATGTCACACGATGGGCATTTGACAGCACTCAAGCAATAATTTTTTACTCTTTTTCACATTTTGAGAGAAGGCCAGTCACACGACGAAAAAAATGAGTGTCGGTTAAATTATGAAGTTTATATTTTTTGCTACTTTTTCTACTCCGTTTTGAAATAAATTGACACACCAGTCAAGATTTCAATAAAATGTGTATGCACATCATAAGAACAACCAACAGAAGTTTATCGAAGGCTAATGTACGCAGTTGCGAAGTGACGGGCGGCGATTTCATGTATTCAACAACAAAGTTGTACGCAGGTAGCATTCACAAATATGGTTTTTTATTACGATGAGTGTGTGGTAACCTAATACCAACAACTTAACAAACAACAACACACAAAAACACTACACATAAAAGCAACTTATAATAATGTTTAAGTTTTATTGTAAATCAAAAATTTTGTTTCATGTGTTAAAAAGAAAATTAAATTTCATTCAGTCAAATAAAAATCTTAAAACTACATGTACCTAAAATTAAATATAATAGAAAATAATATTTTATAAAAAGAAATTAAAAAGAACCACATCCAAGCATCTATATTGGCGATCCCACCAGGCTTTCTCAAACCAACAATCAAAACCAATAAACATAAAGAAAGTGCGGAACGTGAAAGACTCGTGCTCTGACGAAATTCCATACAAACAATTAAGTTTTGCTCATTAGAAATCACAACACTTATACAAATTTATAACAAAATTGTTGCAACAACGTGCCCTCTTAGCTGCTTTACTGGTGTAATTTTAAACATTATTTATAATATACCGAGACCGGATCAAGTCATCATTTCAATTATACGTATACGCACATCTATACACGATAGCTGCTATCCCTACAGGAAGAGAACCGGAGGACAGACACAGTAAATTCAAATACAACAAAATAATACCAGTGCAACAACAAACGCAGCAACAACAGCAACCATAATCATACAAGTCCAATCCACACCTTCTGATCAACAACAAACCCAATTTCATCGCACTTTTAACGCGACAGGACAACAACAACAACAGCAGCAATAACACGATAAGTATTTAGTTTTTCAACGAATACTAAACGATAGGGAGGGAAGAAACTTATCGTTTGCATCTCGTAGGCACTCCACTGCACGTAGGTACACAACACTATTAGATACACATATAGGAATATATTATATTTTACTCTTGACAATTAATATTTATTTCGCCTTTAACTCTTAACGTAAGATGAGTCTAACTCACACTCACCCGCATTCCTCTCACAACGGAGATGGAGATAATTCTCAACTCATTAATTTACGCCCTGATTTTCTTCCAAATCCTTTTGACACACCCGTTAGTATGGACATTTGTGCGACATCGGTTAAGTTGCCTCAATTTTGGACCAACTGTCCAGAGGCATGGTTAATCCATGCCGAGATACAATTTCAGTCCAAGGCCATTACTACTGATAAAACAAAGTATGAGTACTTGATTACAGCTCTTCCACTAGAGGTAATCATGGCAGTACTTGACTTCATACAAAAGCCCCCAACCACTAATTTGTATGAATCATTAAAGAAAATTTTGATTGAGCGTCACTCTTTAAGTGAGAACAAAAGAATTGACAAAATCTTATCAGACTCTGAGATGGGAGACCGAAAACCATCCCAGTTTTATAGATCCCTTTTACTTTTAGCTGGTACTTCAGTAGAACCAGATTTTTTACTGAAATTATGGCTACAAAAACTTCCTAAAAGTCTTAACATTGCTTTAGGTCAGGCAATACAGAAGTAGAGGACCTTTTGAAACTTGCTGACAGGTTATGGGAAGTTATCACCGAAAATTAAATTTCGTCTATATACAATGGTTTCCACGTTACAAATAGACCTACTTCCAATGAGCAAATGGCAAATATGATGCAAATTTTCACGCAAACTACCACAAAAATGTTTGACGGTTTTAATAAATTCTCTTTAGAAGTTCAGGCTATCAGATTTGAACGTGATAATCGTTCTTTTTCACGATCGTTTTCAAGACCCAGACGTAGATCGAATTCTAGACACTCATCTCGTCCACGTCCGTCTAATTGGTTATGCAGATACCATTACAAATTTGGCAAAGATGCACGAAGATGTGAACAACCATGCTCATATGTCCAATCCGAAAACAAGTTATTAAACTAAATGAATCCATTAACGCGACGTCGGACAATGGACCTATTACACTTATACGTCGTCTCTTTATTTATGAAAGAAATTGCTTACACTTAATTTAAAATTAAGACCTGATCTACCATTTTCATTTATCATAGCTGACATTTCAAGACCAATCATAGGTGCAGATTTCTTAACAAAATATGAACTCCTTATCGACCTTAAACATAAACGCCTCATTGATGCACTTACAAATATTTTAGTAAATGCATTTTCTAGATTTACTGAAACTACTCTTCCAAAATTATTCACACTTGATAACAAATATACTCAATTACTTAAAAAAATTCCATCATTAATATCAGAACCCGATTACACTGCACTGTGAAACATAAAACTGTACATCACATTATCACTGAAGGACAATTACCATTTACAAGACCTAGACGTTTAGATTTACATCATAACATGAGTTCGACGTCCTAGTTAAAGTTGGAATTTGTAGACCTTCAGATTCTCAACCAGCTTCGCCATTACATCTTGTACTAAAATCAGAATCCAATGACTGGAGACCATGTGGTGACTATAGAAATTACTGTACCGGACCGCTATCCATTACCACACATACACGACCTCTCAATCAATTTACACAATACAAACATTTACTCAAAACTTGATTTAGTGCGGGCATACCACCAAATACCAATGGCCCCAACTGACATACCCAAGACTGCAATCACTACACCTTTTGGAATGTTCGAGTTCCTTCGAATGCCCTTCGGTTTAAGGAACTCAGCGCAAACATTCCAAAGGTTCATAAATGAAGTTATACATGGACTAGACTTCATTCAAATAGATTCAGAATTACAAAACACAATTAACAAAAACATGTATATATTCGAACAGATTGACATTCCATTTTTAAACATTAAAATTTGGTGCGAACACTCTACAGATACTACGCGTCCATACATTCCACAGACTTTTCGTAAGAACATTTTTGAGCAACTACATAACATTTCACATCCTGGAAAACGAGCTTCTAGACGACTGATTACAGAAAGTTACTTTTGGCCTAATATGAATAACCAAATTAACAAATGGTCCCAAGAATGCATTAACTGCCAAAAGACAAAAATACATCGACACACTAAAACACTACCTAACAAAATTAACATTCCACATGGTCGTTTTGAGCATATACACATCGATCTGGTCGGTCCACTACCCATATCAAATGGATATAAATACCTGCTAACTGCCATAGATAAACACACACGTTGACCGGAGGTATATCCGCTTAAAAATACAGAAACTGCTACGATTATTGATACGCTCAATACAGAATTCGTTTCACGTTTCGGTGTTCCACTTGAAATTACTTCAGATCGTGGACCTCAATTCACTTCTCATACTTTCAAACAATTTATTAAGAATATTGGTAGTCATCACATAATGACTTCTGCTTATCATCCTCAAGCCAATGGAATTATAGAACGATTACACACACAGTTAAAAACCTCGTTAATGGCAAGTAACAATCAGATGAACTGGTATACAGAATTACCACTAGTTCTTTTAGGTCTTAGATCAACTGGTTAAGAAGATATAAAGGCATCTCCTGCTGAAATGGTTTTTGGTCAAAACCTTAAATTGCCTCATCAACTAGTAGTTCGTAACAGTCAATCTTTCAATCCGTCAGATACTTTGTTTAAACTTAAAGAGAAAATAAAGCATACTCAATCAAATATTTCACATCACAATACCTCTTGTCATGTATATGTACCTCAAGCGTTAAAAAGTTGTAAATTTGTATTTGTCCGTAATGATTTTATCCGACTACAAAATCCGTACGACGGGCCTTATGAAGTTTTGGAGAGATCATCAAAATTTTAAAAGACAACACTAGTATTACAATTAATATAGATAGACTTAAACCAGCTGTTTTGAACACTGACACAACACAAACACTCTCCTCCACACACAAATCAGTTAAGCAAGTTCGTTTCAATCTCATTCAGCCAAATAAAAATCTTAAAACTACATACATGTACCTAAATGTACCCCTAACGACACTACTCAACAAGATTTTCCACAACGACTGGCGATAACACTTTCTAGAGTGGAATTTTCCGTTGAATCCGAATATGTTAATAATTTTTTTCGATTGGCCCCAATTTTCCATATAAATAGCAAAATTCAAAAAAAAAGTTAGCACCCCTATCATATAGAAAGTTTCATTATAAGAATTTTAAGAATGCAAATGCCTACAGAAAAATTATAATTTACGAAACTTGAGCATTTTATTAGTATCAATGGAAAAAAATTTTTTCTTATAAATTTTAATAATTTATTATTTTTATTAATTTAATATTACGTAGTAAATAATTACTCTACAATGGTTCGTTAAGAGCAAGACAATGGGTTCAAAGTCAAATAATTTTTCAAATCGATTAAGGCAGATACCATCAATGTCATCGATTTGCTTAAAATTTACAGGGATCGTTCTATGTTCAATTTTAAAATACCCATATTTTTTTATTTTGCTGAAAAACCACATTTCTCAAAATTATGGTCGTTTGAATTACAAATGGTCGTTAAAATTACAAATATGGAAAAAAATTTTTGAAAGAACTTTTTCAAATTGTCGGTATTTCCATAAAGTGAGCCATTACATAATTTATTTTTGAAATTCTGCATTTTTTTGGGTTTTATGAAGAGATAACGATTAGTGCAAAAGAAATTTTGCAATTTTTTGATTTGAAGGAAATGTTTCTGGTTCGAGATATGAACGCTATCTTCTACAAAACAATTTTAATTCCACAAAACGTAACTTTTTCATAAAATCCATCATATCATGTAGTTTCACTTACAAGAGGAAATATACATGAAACAAAAATCCAAATTTACGCGGAATGTAATTACCGTACTTTAGCACGTGATCTAGAAGCCAAAAAAAAGAATTATTACACTTACCAGCTGAAAAGCAGTAAAGGTATTTCTGTAGTACTTAAAGGCATTGAATCTGATTTAGACGTAATTGAAATAAAAAATGCTCTCGAAGAAAAAGGTTTTCATGCCAGAGCAGTTATTAACATTGTAAATAAAGATAGGGTTCCTCAACCTATGTTTAAGGTAGACCTACTCCCAGATGCTGCCAAGCTCAAAAAAAATGAAACGCATTCAATATACAAGTTGCAATATTTATTGCACCGAAAAATTTCTGTCGAGGAGCCCCACAAACGTAATGGGCCGGTCCAATGCGTAAACTGCCAAGAGTATGGCCATACTAAAACCTATTGTAATCTCCGTACTGTATGTGTTGCATGCGGTGAACTCCACCACAGCTCCTTATGCTCCAAAAAAGCGGAAAATAGCACAAGCTCCAAAAAATGTAGCAATTGCAATGGAAACCATACTGCTAACTATAGAGGCTGTCCTGTATATCAAAGCCTAAAACAGAGGGTAACTTTACTTAAACAAGCTGCTCGCAATCCAACTAAAAATGTATTTACCTCTGCCGATTCTGCCCCCCAACAGTTCTCTGCTGCTTCTGCCCCCGAGCAGTTCTCTGCTGCTTCTGCCCCCCAGCAGTCCTCTGCCAACCCTTTTCCACCAGCTATTTCTTATGCTAATGTTGTAAAATCAGGCTCTCAAATGCAACACCTAACACCACAGGAACCAAACAATAACCTTGAGCTGATGATTTCTAATTTTACTCAAAGCCTATCACACTTCATGATAGCCATGCAAAAATCTTTAGATCGTATCGTTGAAATGCAAACCCAATTAATGACTGCTCTCCTAGCCAAGTTATAGGCCTTATAAAGATTTGCGCATGGAATGCAAACGGCGTAAGCCAACATAAACTAGAGATTTCAAACTTCTTGTCTCGGGAAGATGTAGATGTAATGCTTCTATCCGAAACCCACTTAACAAATAAATATAACTTCACTATTCCAGGCTATATATTCCATAAAACCAATCACCCAGACGGAAAAGCCCATGGCGGTACTGGTATACTAATTCGAAGAAGGCTTAAACATTCTTGCTTAGGGGCTTATGCCCAAAACTATCTACAAGCTACTTCAATTATCTTGCAAAGTAATGGCAAAGACCTTTCTTTGTCTGCAGTTTACTGTCCTCCCCGCTTTGCTGTATCAGAGGCGCAGTTTATGGACTATTTTAAAATTTTAGGTGATAAATTTGTAGCAGCCGGTGACTATAACGCAAAACACATTTTCTGGGGCTCCCGCATTAATAATCCCAAAGGTAATCAGCTGTATAACGCAATAAATAAAAATAGCAATCTGGATGTTGCTTCTCCCGGAAAACCTACATATTGGCCAGCGGACCGCAACAAAATTCCTGACCTAATCGATTTTGCCGTCACCAAGAGTATTCGCAGAGATTTAATTTCTGTCAGTACAAGTTTTGAGTTATCATCTGATCATTCCCCTGTTATCATACAAATTTTTGAAAAACCCAAGCATAGAGAAGTACCACTTACCCTTACAACTCCTTATACAAACTGGATTAATTACAAAAAATACATAAGCACACATATCCACACAAATTATACAATAGGATGCAAAGAGCATGTTGATGATGCTGTTGAGGTCATAAATTCCATTTTAACTACAGCAGCAAATAGCTCTACGCCTAAAAATTCAATTATTAGAAGAAAAGATAGATTTTCTACTAATGCTGAAATAGAAAAATTAGTTTCGGATAAGAGAAGGCTTAGACGGGAATGGCAGAAATATAGGTCCCCAGCATCAAAAATAAAACTTAGGGAAGCCGAAAAGAGGATAAGAGCTGCTCTTTCTAGAGAACAGAGTAATCACCATTATAGTTTTATACAAAACCTTTCTCCAAACAAAACTAATAAATCGTCTCTATGGAAGTCTAGCCGCGTATTTAGAAATCCTATTGAGACCGAGCCTCCTATAAGGGATAGTAATGGCGATTGGGCACGAAGTGATGAGGAAAAGGCATATGTTTTTGCACAACATCTAAGCCTAGTGTGTTTCAAACAATACTGATCTGCCTCCGCAAATAAATAACACTCAAAATATTAACATGCATATTACTCCAACTGAAGTCGCTAACGTCATAAACAATAAACTTATTTGTAGAAAAGCACCTGGCCATGATTCCATTACTCCCATAATGCTCAAAAATTTACCCCAAACAGCTGTAGTTTTCATCACCAGGCTCTTCAATGCTATAATTAATTTTGGCCACTATCCCAGTGAGTGGAAAAAATCAATAACTAAAATGATTTCGAAGCCCGGCAAAGATTCCACCTTACCATCTTCATACAGACCTATTAGCTTGCTTCCCTGCCTCTCAAAACTGTTTGAAAAAGTGTTCTTAGAAAAGGTTATGCCTTACCTTCAAGATCATCATCTCATTCCTTCACACCAATTTGGTGTTAGGGAAAAACATGGAACCATTGAGCAAGTGAATAGAATAACAAACGAAATAAGAAATGCTTTTGAACACAGAGAATATTGTTCCGCCATATTTCTTGACGTTAAACAAGCTTTTGATAAAGTATGGCATGATGGCCTAATTTACAAAATCAGACAACTCCTAGCACAAAATATCCACGCAGTCCTTGTGTCATATTTGGCAAACAGGTGTTATAGTGTTAAATATCAAAGTTTTAATACAACTGAGTTCTCGATTGGCGCTGGAGTTCCACAGGGTAGTGTTCTTGGCCCATTTTTATATATGTTATTCACTTCTGATATTCCGACAAATGACCAGCTAGTTACCTCCACTTTTGCGGATGATACGGCTATTTTAAGTCGTCACAAAAATGCTGTGGTTGCCACCAACCAGCTTCAAAATCATCTAGTTCTTATTGAAAATTGGTTATCAAAATGGCGTATCAAGGTGAACGAGCAAAAATGCCGAAATGTTACATTTACATTAAATAGAAACCCAACACCAACCATAAAATTAAATGGCATTCGAGTTCCAGAAGCAAATGAAGTCACTTATCTTGACATTCACATAGATAAACGCTTAACTTGGCGTAAACACATCGAAGCCAAAAAGATGCAAATCAAACTCAAAGCTGCTAGCTTGCACTGGTTAATAAACAGTCATTCTCCTCTAAAATTGGAATATAAAGTTCTCCTATATAATAGTGTTATTAAGCCTATATGGACTTACGGGATACAACTATATAGATTCGCTAGTTCTTCAAATATTGAAATTCTTCAAAGGGCTCAATCAAAGATACTAAGGACAATAACAGGAGCACCGTGGTTCATTAGAAATGAGCGTATCCATAGCGATCTCCCTATACCTATGGTAAACGCAGAATTTGAAAGACTGAAAAGAAAATACCTCCTAAAACTGCAAAATCATATCAATCCATTAGCTACTCCACTAGCTAACACTTCAACACATTCGCGTCTAAAAAGGGCTGACCGCCCAGCTACTACAAATGGTTCTGCATAATGAACTCCATATCCATACATATATCCAAATATTATATCCATAATACAATTTTAGACCAGCAAAAAAATATTTATTTTTTATTTATTTTTGAGTCCCGCAGAACTTTAAATTACTTATTATAATAAATATATCACTTTATATATAATTTATAATTTGTAATAGTGTTAATTAGAATTAAGAGCTTACAACTTATTGTTAGTCTTTACAATGTAAAGAGATCCAATAAATAAAAAGAATAAGAAAATAAAAATAAAATCCATCAAATTTTGAGGATTTTAAAAAAAAAATTATGTACACATGTAATATTAACATACAAAGTTCAAACGACCATTATTTTGAGAAATGTGGGTTTTCAGCAAAATAAAAAAATATAGGACCAAATCCATCTCAAACCATGCAGTCGGAGTGACCTCAAATTGCGGAATTGGTTGCCGATTAAATATGTTGTTTTTTTAAAGTAATTAAGGAATTATACCGTTCATCGATTTGATTGAAAATTATTCTTTGCGAAGTTATGCCCATTTAAAGTTTTAGTGTCACAGCTTGAATAATCGTTGAAAATTGTTTCAAAATAGTCGCATTTCATTCAAATCAAAATAATTAACTTTTGTCTTCTGATTCTAATAGAGCTTTTGATTCTCTGTCAGAATCTTTAAGAAATTTTGAAAATTGTTGAAAAGTAGTGGAGTTATAGCGCTTTTTCTGAAAAAAAAGAAGGCTGATATTCTCAAAAACCCCAATATTTTTTTCGCTTAAAATTTTATTGTGGATTTGTATTAATATGATAAAGAAATGTCATGAGTTTAATACCTGTTAACCCACATTTGAGGTCAGGATATTTTTTTCCCCAAAATGGAAATGTCAATGTTTCATTCTTTTTCTTGATGCTAATTAAAAAATTATTTTTTTAATGTACTTTTTTCATTCCTTAAGGCAATACATTTTTTATTTACTACCTCGCAACACTATTGTGAGTGGTGACTGCTGTAATGTTCGCCACTCAAAAATGAATTATTTTGCCCGTCATTCAAATAGTTCATTCTCTCTCGCTGTCAGTGTTTTATTTTAATTTCTATAGGAAACACCAACAAATTTATTTTGAGTGCTATCAATTGCCCGTCGTGTGACATCGCACTTAAGGGCCAACTAAACTATGCATTGTTGTATGCATGCATACCTTAACCTACTGTCAAATCCGAACGAAAAGTCTGTCAAGTGCATAACAAGCTCAGAAAAGACTTTTTAGTGGCTATGTTGTACTTACATGAACTTTAGAAACAATGTAGCCACAGTTGCAAACCTATGGAATATTCCCACAATTGCATAGATTTTATGTGTAATATTTCCTAAATAAAACGAATGCGTTCACAAAATGTTATTAAATGACATTAACTAAGATACTTAAAACAATAAATATGCAAACCTATGATCATTTTATAAATTTTAAGAAATAAAAAGAAACCAAAATAGTTCACTTTGTACTATTCGCGCGGCTTGTTGAGAAAAGTATTGGCAAATGCAGATGTGGCATCACTGAATTTTCAATCAAATTGTTGTATGTATTGTGTGTGTATATTAAATTGCATATTTCTGCAATTTCACTCCAATCCTTTTTTTACATTTCGATTATAATAAAATACGTCTATTTTATTGTATAAACATTTTCTTTTTTCCCCATTTTATATTAATTTAAAAATAAATGCATTTTCCATTTCTGGATCCATTGCAAATACAGTAGGTAACGGATATAAGCACAATTTATATAAGAAAGGAACGCTTATAAGAAACATTTTCGAAAACACCGCGTTTTTCCCCAATGTTGTGAGGTAAAAAACACTCTATATAAGAAACTTCTTATAAGAAAAAAACGCATAAAAGAAAGCTTTTTCCAAGCACCAATATGAAAAATCTTAAGAAAAAAATAACGCTTATAAGAAATTTTTTCAAATCGTAATTTTCGTTCTTTGGTCAAAATTGAAAATACGCGCCTTCTTTATGTCATCATTCTTCGATCAAAATTGAACTAACAAGTGTAACGATTGCAGTTGCTGAACTCACTTATTACTCACTGCTGATTTTTGTGCGACTCGGATATAAGAAATAATGTTTCTTATATCAGTAGTACGTATATAGGAAATTTTTTCTTATATACGTGGTACTTCTAAAAGAAAAAACTGATATAAGAAAGAAATTTGCGGGATTTTTTGACTTTCTTATATCCGTTACCTACTGTAAATTTTTTTGTATACATTCTCTCTCTCTCTCTTACAATATGTCCAACATTCCAAGGGGCATATATATGTGTGGGAAAGGACCACCATAAACACGGGGTTTTCCTTGTGGTCCTTATCGTCTGGGTACAAAGGCGAGAGCCTATATTAAGGCAGCAGCACGGCCTTTGCATATACACCTAATTCGGTTTTTACGTGTTTTTTTTTCGCGAATTTGATTTAACGCGATTCAAAAAAAGTGTTGCGTTCTGTTTTTGCGCGAATTGATTTGACTTAACGCGATTTAACAATACATGAGCTTGAAAATTTAGGTGAAAATCTGAGTGGTGACAATGATATTCAAGTTTCTCAAAAAAGAATGCGAGTTTTATCAGATGATCAGAATGATTTACAATATTTTTTAACTGTTTCTATTTTATTAAAATGAATTGCTTTTTTTTGTTGATTTCTTATAAGTTGTATGAATTTTCTTTTTGATGAATTAATATTTTTATTGCATTTTTTCTTTTTTCTATGAAATTTATTAACAAACATATGTATTTTATAAGCTACTTAAATAAAATAGGTCACAGCGCCTGTAAAACCGATAATTTTTTATACTTTTATGTTATTATTTTTGTTGATTTTTCAAATGTGGAACCAATCCCCTACTTTTACATGGATTCTGTGTCTTTTTTTACGCGATTTTTTTTACGCGGATTTTTCAGGATTTTTCGCGTAAAAACAGAATTAGGTGTACTGGCAAATTAATGATGTAAATATGTGATTAAAGTTGAATAAATGTTACTGAAACGAAAGTTTCTATTTTCTTTGTTAATAAATATGAGCTTACTTTTTTATAAGATGAAAGTAAAATTTAATACATAATTAAAATATAATACTGCATAGTATAAAGTCTTTTTTGTCTTATTATTCTTTTTTTCTTAAATAATGTTTGAACTTTCTTTTTCTTTTTTTTTATTTTTTCTTCTTTTAAAAGGAAGATATTTTCGAAAAAATATCTTAGTCCCTCTTTTTAGATCATTTTTTTCTTTTCTTTATTTTTTTAAAAAATGGGGATTTAATTTTGACCATTTTTTTAATTTTATTTTTTGTTTTTTTGTTTCTTTTGTCAGTTCTTTTTTTCTTAAAACGTTAGAAAAACAATACTGAGATAACAGATATACAAGTTTATAAGAAAAGAGATATGTACATTAACAACAAGATAACATTTATATATATCTTAAGACTACATAAGTACCTTCGATTTGAGTGACTAGAATTGAATGTAATATCCAAGCAAAGTTTGCATACATTGCAGATCGTGTCACTAAAGTATACTAAATTTCAAAATTAATTTCAATAAAATATAAATATATTGATGCGCAGTGACACCTGCATTACGCATCACACTCAGCAGCCGAGATCTGAAGACCTGATTTACATTAGGGCAATGAAACAAGAGATGTTGTACAGTTTCAATATCACCACAAGGACAAAAATTGCTGCTGACAATATCGATTCTGTGTAGATGATCTTTGCATCTAGCATGGTTGAATTTCAATCTGTTTATGAATGTAATGATCTTACGAGAAAGACCAAGGTTGTAAAACCATGTGCGTTTACCAATTAAAGGTGAAATACTGTACAAGTGGCGTCCAAATATAGATGAACTCCAACAGGATTGCCAATTTGCGGCTTCCACGGCTCTATCAGAAGATTTTACATCCAGGAAGTTAACAGGCAACAGCGATGAGTACAATGCAGGTGGGTGGCTTGAGGCAACACGATCCACGTACTCGTTACAAACAATGTCCGCATGACCAGGCACCCATAAAAAATGAATTTTTTTGCCCTTGAGTATAGACTCATATAGGAGCGATTTAATATGAAGGATGTATGGATGCGTTTTACTACTGCAAATGCCAAAAATGGCCATGAGCACTGACTTACTGTCAGATACAACAAGAAATTTAAGAGAATCCTGCACAGAAATCATATTTATTGCCTCAATAATTGTAAAGGCCTCCGCTGAAAAAACCGTTGCGGCAGGATTTAATGGGAAGTATGCTTCGATGTCAATGTTAGGTATCCAGATACTACTGCCAACAGAATTGGTGGTTTTGGAGCCATCCGTGAACACTCTTACGAAATCCTTACGACGCAGTAAAAAATGATTGTATGCGCTGTTTATTCTATCAGCTGAAGTTATAGATTTAACCACTGGGAGAAAAGTCACAACTGGTCTGTGCAATAAGGCCTCAAAAGGCGCAGCAAACATTGGGTATCTATTGTGGATTACAAATTTCGGCTTTTTTTTCTAAAAATTTTTTAAAAAGAAAGGTGCATTAGGAAAATTTAAAATTTCTGAAATGAAAGATTTGGCACGATGATAACTGATTGAGAGAATTTATTTATGAAGCCTTCAGACAGAGAGCTCAGTCGTTCTGCAAGCGGCATAACATTCGCCATTTGTTCCAATCCAAGAGTGTGTGTAGAGACCATCGCGCCCATGAAATACGAAGCGCTTTCCACTGAACTCGTTGCAGTTTTAGAAAATCCTTCTTGGTACAATCCATGAGCAAAGGAGCCATATATTCTAATTTGGGTCTAATCAGTCCCTTGTATAAATAGATAAGACATTTAGGATCAGATCCCCAAGATACTCCGCAAAGAGATCGCAACACATTGATGTAATGGATGCAACTGTTTGTTATACGGTCAACATGATATCTGGACGAAAGTCTCTTGTGAAAGGTGTATCCAAGGAAGTCAAAGGTCTCAACAAAATCCAGATTATTGGCTCCCAGTTGCAGTGGCGGAACGGCCGTGTGAAAATTTTCCCTTTTTTTGGAAAAAATCATGGCCTTCGTTTTGATAGTACTCAGATTCAGTTGTAACTGTGAAAGACGTTCATCAACATCAACAAGAGCCGTTTGGACTGCCGATCTTGTACGGGAAATATCAGAGTGTGAACTGAAGATGACAATGTCATCAGCATATCCCATGATATGGACACTGTCATAATTTCTACCAAAAATTTCATCAATGTAAATGTTAAAACAAGTGGGACTCAGGACACATCTCTGAGCTACCCCCGTAAAAGAATGTCTATTGACGAAACCGTCATCACATTGGATAAAAAGATCCTTGAATTGGAAAAGGCAATAAATAAAATCGCAGAATTTATTGGGGATACCAAGTAGGTTCAATTTAGACCATAAAAGCCGAATGTTAACATTGTCAAATGCACCCTTTAGAAATGCCAGATTTATGGCTGACCAAAGTGTGATGACATTGTCAGCCGTAGACTTCCATCTTTTAAAACCAGATTGCACTGAGTACAGTTTATCATGAGATTCGAGAAACCACTCTAGTCAAGTGCAAAGAATGCGCTCAAAAATTTTCCTGAGTGATGCAGCAAGCGCTATAGAGCGATACGAAGAAGCAGAGGTAGGCGAGCAGTTTTTCTTCTTCAGGGGCATTAACTTGTATTGAAACCAGCAGTATGGAATGATTCCACTAACAATAATTTCATTAAACATATCAAGTAATTTGTATTTATGCTCACTACTGAAGAGTTTAAGATGCTGGTTTCGTAGACCATCAATACCAGGAGCAGTATTCTTGGAGCTCGAAATCGCTCTATTCAGCTCTCAGTAAGTAATAGGTAGAAGCAGAAAATGGTCATTGTGAACCGAACAAGGTAAGATAAATTTAAACGGGCCAATAGGACCAGCCAGTGTATCGCAGAACTCAGAAATGCACTCACTAAATCCAGACAAAGTGCTGGAGTAACTCCCTTTAATACATTTGACTGCCTTCCATAAATCAGCAACGGTCATGTTGCCATCAATATGTTCGCAAAAGCTTTTCCAGCCTTTTCGCTTTTCACCTTTCACCTTTTCATTTATAATCCTTTCTAACTTTCTTCAGAAAATCAAAATTGTTTTTGAATGAACAGGTTTTGAATTTATTTAGAGCGCGTCTAAGAGTGGCACTTATTCTGTTACACTGTGCATTCCACCAGGGGTTTGATGCACGAATTTTGTTTTTGGTTCTTTTTTCAAAAGTATCATTGAAAACCTGAGTAAAGGTGTCAATTTTACTGTCAGAGGTAACGCGGGTTTAAATTAGGGGAGCCAAATATTTTACAGAGTTTTTTGTTTAGAAAACTTTTTTCAATGAATCTAGGGATGGCAAACTTAGTGAAACTCTTCAAGGCAGGAGTCAGCCCGAGAGTGATTTCGATAATGCAGTGTGTACTGCCCAGCGTTTCCTTCGTCGCTCTCCAGGTCGAGTGCAAATCTAAGCAAGAAGTGTTTTGGCCAAAGTGTGTAGGTTCACCATTATTTAAGAGTAGTAAATTGAAATCCTCAATGAAGTCCATAATTTTCCTTCTCCTTGAATCAGTAGCAGTACTTCCCCAGCACAAGTTGTGCGCGTTGAAATCGCCACAGATTATAAGTTTAGAAAAGGAGATACAGCTTAAAATTCTACATAGATGTGAGGTAGAAACATTGCAGTTGGGAGGAATGTAAAAAGGTAGAACTGTAAGAGTACCTACACTCGTGGTGACTTCACAGCCGCATACCTCAATATAGTTAAATAGAGGGGTAATATTAAGTGGTTTAACTTTGAAGATTTTGTCATAGACTATAGCTACACCACCACCGCGTGCAGCAGAAGAGGAACGCTCTAGTCTGATTAGTTCAAAATTCTTAAATGATATATTGTCTGAAGGTAAGAGAAAGGTCTCAGAAAGACAACCAATAAGTATTCCATTAGCACAGAGATACTGTTCTAGTAAAGGTTTTTTATTTCTTATACTCGTGCAATTAAACTGCGATTTTCATTGGAATAATTAATGTTTTTTAGAATAGCACTGAATATAGGTTTCAGGCTATCTCTTCGAGTATCACCAGGTTTATACTTGTTGGTACATAGCCCATTGATAATGGATTCAAAAAAGGGTTTTAGAATTTTGACCTCCTCAGCACTTGAAGAGTTGATTTTATTTTTAAATACTGCCTCGATGCCAGCCATCACAGCTTTCTGCACAGAAGGAGCAGTACCAACAACCTCAGCCACACACTCCGACGTAGTCTCAACCGCAACAGGACAACGAAATCCAGGCGTTGCCTTTTAATAGGCACAGAGGGCCTAACTGCTGGTCTGAGAGGACGACGAGGCGCCGCCAGATCAGGGTACTCCTCGGGGATAAATAAGAAAACTTTATTATTGCGGTCACTAGTCAAAACACTAGTAATAGGATTTGCGTTGGTTGGAGATGCAAACTTGATAATTTTGGGTTTAAGCTTGTTAGCTTTATCTACTTTCTCTTTAAATAATTTGTTATATACTGGGCATGCAGTTGCATTTGCTTGATGCGGGCCGTTACAATTAATACACTTTACAGTGCAAACAACCACATTATCGTGATGCAAACCACACTTAACACACAAGTTCTGCGTACGCCTGCAGCCCCTCTCAGTGTGGTTGTACCTCCAGCACTTTCTACATTGAACCACATTATCGCGGTAGGGATTAACAGGGAAATTAACGCCTCCCACAGACAAATGAGACGGTAAAACTTTACCAGAAAAACAGACACACTACATTATCAGATATTGTCAGCTGACCATTGTTAGAAGCATCTCTTCTGAAAAGGTGCTTTACTTCAACTAGTTTGCAACTAGGAGACATGGGACCAAAATGAGACATATTCTTACCAAGACCCTCGTCAAATATTTTGCCTTCACTGTATGAGGTCGGAATACTAACAACTCCCTTAACCTAACAAAGTTCAGACGGAATAAAGACATTATAGGAACTTAGCAAGAAATCGTCCTTTGTAATCTCATTTGCAGTAACACTTTTCTGAGCAATAATTTTAACTTTTTTTTTAGATACAAAAGAAATATCTAGTCTTTATGTTTTGCATAAATATGCTTGCCGATGCTTAGAACAATAGAATTATTGTCCCTTGACTGGACAATAACCTCGAATTCACGTGCAAAGTAAGGATCTGCATAGAAACGAGGGCGAGGCGCCCTAACCTCATTTTTACCATCATTGTCCGCAGCGCGAACAATGCGGTCTTCGGGGAAAACCATCTTGAAATTTTTGGCAATTCACTAGGGCAGAGCACAGTCGGAAGAAAAAAAAATTGTACACAAATGCTGTGTAAATTGTCACAAATAATAATACACCAGTTTCAGTGTATGCAGCAAAACAAAAAGAAATAAAAATTGTATTGCGCTATGTGTGATGCGCTAAAATATAGAATTCAAATATAAAAATCACTTACATAAAACTGCAAAAAAAGCAGCTGCACAAAATTGCCAAAATGGCGCCCAACAGTAAAAAAAATTTCCAAAAATAACACGAGTTAACGTAACACGTCTGCTTTGCTTCACACTCAAATCGAAAGTCCTTTGTATACATTCATAGACAACTGATTCCGTACAGAAAGTGCGATCAGTTTCGCTCTTTCCTTAAGGAAATGACATTTGTGGAAATTGAACGAAACTTTTTGTTAAGTACGTTGTAGTTTTGATATATGATTTGTGTGTATTCGCACAGTTGCAGAAGCTGACTGCAGTCAAAGCATACATGGTTTAGTTGGGCCTTTAGATGAATACCTGTATTCACGGTCTGCTTGAAGCAAGATCAAGATCGATAAAATTGTCAACCAAATCTGACAATGCACAATTATTATATAGTGTCTTGAGATTCCAAATACATAATCCGCGGAATAGGATCTGCTCATTTACACGTTTTATGGCCATCTTAAGGTTTTACTTTGGCCGGCATGGTTCGTTTCAAGTAAGATCAAAACCGGTACAAATTGTCAACCAAATCTGACAATGCACAATTATTATTATTTAGTGTTCGGAGATTTCAAAAACATGATTCGCAAAATCGTACCTAATCACTTGCTTGTTTTATGGCCATTTTAAGGTAAACGCTTTTACCGATAATACATATTGATAAACATGCGATCTAGGAAAAATTGAGAATAAGTCATTAAAACTTTAAATTTTTTTATTTTGCTTTTCTTTGTGGACTTTGTAATCAAAAATACTTTTAAAAACCATAAAACAAATATATATAAAGTTTATTTTTCATTAGTTTTTAGGCCCAAAAGAGTTTTTAAAATTTTTTTTAAAACTTTTTTGTTCATGAAAAACTGAATAACACAACAAATATAAAAGTTTTTTTATTCATTGTTTTTTGGAGAGCTTTGTAGTCGAAAATACCTCAAAAATCCATAAAACAAAATTATAATTTAAATATTTTTCACTAGTTTTAAGGCCCAAAAGAATTTTTTTCTTTTCCATGGAATATGATGAATAACATAACCTATATAGAATTTTTTTTATTTTTTTTTTCTTCGTGGGCTTTGTAGTCAAAAATACATTTTAAACCCACAAATATGAGTAAAAAAAATTTTATTTTCACTACTTTTTCGGCCGACAAAAAAAAAATTGTTTTTCTTAATCAGATTTTTTCCATGAAAAATGGTGAATAACACAAAAGCGTTTACATAATTGCAAAAATAAGTGACTTCATCGTGTTCAACGACTCAAACTACATAAGCAACAGTTATCATAGCATATTTTAAAGTTTCACTTGATCTTAAAAGCACAAAAAACTACACGGGTCGCTTCATAATTTTATTAAAATTATCGGTATAAGCGTTTACCTTAAAATGGCCATAAAACCAGTAAATAACCAGGTACGATTTTATGGATCATGTTTTTGGAATCTCCGAACACTAAATAATTATTGTGCACTATCAGATTTGGTTAACAATTTGTACCGATCTTGACTTTGCTTGAAATGAACCGTGTCGACCAAAGTGCTAACCTTAAAATGGCCATAAAACGAGTAAATGAGCAGATCCAATTTCGCGGATTATGTATTTGGAATCTCAAGACACTATATACTATGTCAGATTTGGTTGACAATTTTATGGATCTTGATCTTGCTTCAAGTGAACCGTGTATTATGCGTTGAACAGAATTGGGACGGAATCGGAAAAGCGGCAACGGAATTCCGCTGTCAAAAATTATAACACACCTGAAGCTCGTTTCTGTAAAAAAATCGGCAAGTTACCGATTTGTGTGACGTAGCACTGTTTCGATCCTGAATTACCGATTTCGTGATAACTGATGTTTCTGTACATTCAAATCGTTAAAAATTCGGTCCGTAATGGAAAAAAACACAAATCGAGAAGAAACGTTGCGAATTTGAATCAAATGACAGACACCTGTCTATTTGCGTTTGTTTTCTTTTATGTGCGACAATATTTGATATAAGAAAATAATAAATAACTAAATCAAAAAAAGTGATTGTTTTGAAGTTGAACGAAATTAAATGTAAAATGAAATACAAATTAAATCAAGTACATCTTGTAATCTACGCAATATGGCAATTTTTATTTTGATATTTTTAATTATTTGAAGGAACAATAATAATTTGACACTCAGTGATGTGAACGAAAAGTAAACAAATATTTGCAACCGGGTATTTTTGCGTTGCTTTAACAGATATTTTTTTGCTTAAGTTTCTGACTGTTATGTAAATATGTTTCAGTTTTAAAACACATTATCTTGAAAACTAAAACGTTCTCTAACAAACAGAAAGCTTATAATCAGTAAAAAATTCAAGTTCAGCGAAAGTAGCCGGTTTAAGAAATTTATTTTGAGTACTTGCTACTTCATATTTACACAACATTACTGGCATTTATCAGAATCGGTAAAATTCTCACTTACTACAGAGTCAGTGACAAAAGTGACATTTTAAATCGATTCACATTTCTTACAGAAACACTTTTTTAAAAGGTTCTATTGAAATGAAATCGGAGAATGTGACAGGTTATCGATTTGAAACGAACAAATTGAAACAGAAATCGATTCATATTTTTACAGAAACAGTGCAGGTGAGAGTGACGTCAAATCGATAATATGAGTCGGTAACTGCGATCGATACGAGTTACAGAAACGAGCTTCCGATGTGTAAATATGATTTAGCAAGTACTCAAAATAAATTTCTTAAACCGGTTCTTTCGCTGAAGTTGAATTTTTTACTGATTATAATCTTTTTGTTTATTATAGAACGTTTTAGCTTTCAAGATAATGGCCCGTAATGATGGTAGCAAAATTAAGAGCGCTCTAAGTTAAAACCTAGTTTTTACGTAAAATCGAACATACAGTGACCCCATAAAAAAAAAGAAAAACTTGCATTAAATTATGAGAAAATTTGTAAAAATAGATTACGCTGCGTTATTGACACAAAACGTTATAGACACAGTGAACAAAAGGAATAATAAAAAACTAGAAGATGGCAGGCAGTAGTGGTGGCAAACTATCGATAGTCCTGACTATCGATAGTGGACGATAGTTTCTGGAAACTATCGATAGACTATCGATAGTTAGATTACTTTAAAGAACAAAAAAAAATTTAATATTGTCACTGCAGTAGTGACATTAGAAAAAGTCTAGATTTGTTTTCAATTACTACCAATTTTTGAAGTGAAAACTTCTTTAGGCATGTTGTGCACTTCCGTAAGAAAGCATTTGCGGCTGAGGACAAATGTATAAACTCGCGACAGGCCACGGACACCGACACCAGTAAAAACTTCTTTAGGCACGTTGTGCACCTACGTAAGAAAGCATTTGCGGCTGAGGAAAAATGTATAAACTCGCGACAGGCCACCAACACCGACACCATTAATTGAATTTTTCAGAAATGAATTTGGTTTAAACATGTCAAATGGTCGCAATCTTAGCACAACAAAATACAAAACTACTATTGATGCAGTCTTTACAAGACATTTAAATAGATACGAATCAAAACTGTTCGTATCCTACTTTAGCTACCATAAACCAATTGTATCAGTTTTAGAAATTGGCAATAATGCTGACAGTGACGATGATGCTAGAGTTGTTGAAATTATAGATGAAAATTGATTTTTTTTAGTGAACTTAACTTAGTTTTGTATAGTAACTGTAATAATACTGAAATGTAATGTTTTTTAAGTGAAAAATTCTTATTTTATGTATAATATGTATGTATAATAAATGAATATTGTAATTTACCCAAAACTTATAGTAATTTCTATTGATAAATAAAACAATTCGTAAAAAAATATTCCATAAACATTACAAAACATCATGAAAACAAATTTCAATTATATTATTTTAAGTTTTCACTTCTGTCGGCACTCCCAGAGTTCAACCCGCCGTTTTTTTTTTTTTTTTTATTTAAAAAACATATTGCATCGACATTTTTAGTCCAGTAGAATTAGTCGTAAAATGAGAATAAAAATAATTATATTTACAGCACTCTGACAGCGGAATATTGTCGAACAAGCATCCTAATGAAAAAAGTTTAATTTAAAAGTTGTAGGAAATTAAAAGATCTACATTTTTTGGCTTACCATTTTCAACGTAACCTTAAAGAAAAAAATTATTGAAAACCGGTTTATTCGACTTTTAACTTTTTTCTTTGACAAAAAATAGATAGAAAGAAGCTGAAACTTGGGCAAAAGATACTTCATAGTGTTGGACAAAAATAGTAATTTTCTTAAACGGAAATATTTAGAGGTTGTTGTTAAATTTAATTTTTTTAAAAAAAACCATTTTCCATTCTCTGAAAACTACACCTCCTTCGGAGTTCTGTTTTGGCTCACTTACTCGTTGCTACGTCTACTTTAGATAAATGGGGAAAAAAATAGTATACTGCAATGGGAAAATGACCGAAAAATTTAACAAATCGAAAAAATCTATTTTTCGTCGATATTTGCAAATTTATCGTTCAATTATTGTTATTAAATAATAAAACCATTAAAATTTTGTTGCTTTGAATGTAGTTGAAATGTAGAAAACCCAATTGAAATTGCAATAGTGGCGAATGTTCGATAGTGAAAATATTCGAGTCTTAGGAAACTATCGATAGTAGCAACAAATTTAAGACTATCGATAGTATCGATAGTTTGCCACCACTAGCAGGCAGCGTGCCTTAGGGGTTAGGACTGTGAACTCACAGCTCACAGTGCATGAGTTCGATATTCGTAAGTCCGTATGTTCTTTTTCTAAAAGCTCGTTTGTTCGATTTTACGTAAGAACTAGGTTTTAACTAAAAGCGCTCTCTCAATCTTGCGACTATCATTACAGGCCAATGTGTTTTAAAACTGAAACATATCTACATAACAGTCAGAAATTTAAGCAAAAAAATATTAGTTAAAGCAACGCAGAAATACCCGGTTGCAAATATTTGTTTAGTTTTCGTTTCACATCACTAAGTGTCAAAATATTGTACGTTAAAATAATTCAAAATCCAAAAGTTCAAAATAAAAATTGTCAAATTGCGTAGAATACAAGATGTATTTGATTTCATTTGTATTTGTGTTTCATGTTGTATTTGATTATATTTCTTTCAGCTTCAAAACATTCACTTTTTATGATTTATTTATTAAATTTTTCTAATATAAAATGTAGGTGCACATAAAAGTAAACAAAAGCAAAAAGACAGATGCTTGTCATATGATTCAAATTCGCAACGTTTCTTCTCGATTTGTGTTTTTTTTCCATCACGGACCGTATTTTAAACGATTTCAACGTGCAGAAACACCAGCTGTCACGAAATCGGTAAATCTGGATCGAAACAGTTTGACGTCACACAAATCGGTAACTTGCCGATTTTTTTACAGAAACGAGCTTCTGATACTATGAAATTGAACAGAATTGCGGCGTACGACTGATGACCTACCGACGGATACCCGTCCATTCAGATTTAATTCTAATTTTTTTGACAGGGGATTTCCGTTGCTGCTCTTCCGACCCCGTCCCGATTCTGTTCAACACATTAGGTTGTTTGAAGAATATTGTTAATTTACGCCGAAAATCCACTTAGTACCCTTTTTCATTACGCATCTCGCAAATCCCTCTTACAGTAACGAGTAGCGAATAAAAAAGTAAGCAATATTTTAACTGCAACCAACTTCATAATCCTTTTGACAGTTGTCAAAGTTTTCCTACCAATTTTTGACATTTTTCCGCGCTGTCTATCTCCTTTATTTTATTCTAAGTGCAAGCAGCGGTACAATCTTGTTTGATATTGGAAAAGTCTTATAAAATTCAAATAAAATTATTAAATTAATACAGAAAAACCATAAAAATTTTAAAAAAATTGTCACCACTATCCGTTATCGCTTTGTGAAAAACAAAGAAAAACCCCTGATGCTGACACATAAGTACTATTTTCATTAACAATATTTGCATAATAATTAGAAGAAAAAAAATTAAATGGGAAAGAATTCAAAAAATCTGTAAAAAATTTCCACCAAACTGGAGAAATATCTAACACATTTGCTGCTGCAAATCATCGGAAATTGGTGATAAAAACCGAAAGAAAAAACATCAATTAAACTTGTAGTCAAAACGTAAAAAAAGTTGTTAAAAGAGAGGCAAAACTAAATAGCTTCGAAGCAATATTTAAAATAAAATGTGAAGTGGATGCCTCCGCAGCAGCGTAAAAACGGCAAACGGTTAGCTGTGCGCTAACAGCGTTTAGTGGCTGCCTCAACACACTAGACAGCCTACTATATACAACAGTAAAAGCAATAAGTGACAACCCGAAAAACAGAACACCGAGAAGCAGCAATTGAAGCTGTCGTCGCTGTCAACGTTAACCAACAGAAAGTACAATTGACCCTTCTAGTCATTGGAGTATATATATTCAGTAAGTTTTAATAATTTATTTTAATTTAACTTTTTTTAAAAAGAGCTTACATAAGCCAAGTTTACTTAGATTAGTTGTAATCTACCTGATGAATATGATTCTAAGATCTTGCTTGTAGGAACGTTTCCATTCAATCTTTCTATGCCTTGCATATTAAGACCTAAATTTCAAAAATAAATAATATTTTTCGGTTGGATAACTTCAAAATCTGCCCCTAAAATCGAATTATTAGACTCTAATTATCGTTGTCGATTAAATCGACTTGACTTAATGTGAAGCTATGTCGATTTGATGGTTCCAAACAAAGCAAAGGAGTAGGTGCTGGTGTTTTAAATGCCAGTGTAGCATTTTTAATTTTTAAAATCTGTTTCGAGTTTTAGTCCTGAAATAACACTTTACACCGATGGATCTTTTCAAGATAGATGGTCATACGCAGCCGTGGAAAAAAATCCTGTTGCTAATTTTGCGACTCGTCAAAACATACTGCCACTAAACTCCGGTATTTTTCATGCTGAGTTAGCTGCAGTACATTTCGCTGTAAAATACGCTGTGGAAAAAAAACAAAAAGGCCCTTGTTTGTTCCGATAGCCTGAGTGTGGTCCGTGCCTTAATCAACAAAACTGGGCGTGTATATAACTACATATTTAAAAATTTTAATGCAGGAAATTTGATAAAAGTTATGTAGATACCAAGACACTTTGGCATAGCTGGAAATGAGCTAGCTGACTCCAGTGCAAAGCAAGCTTTAACCCTACCCCTAGTCGCTGAAGTGCCCTGCATAAACACTATTATACTGAGCTGTTTCACTGTTATACAAAATGAAAAGATAGTGCATACGTGGCAGACTTCAAAGTCCTTCCTTAGGGTACATAACATATCGCACATAAGAATGAAATATAACAAATTTTTCGCGAGAAGATTGCATAACGCTGACAAGAATAAGACTGGGAAAAACATTATTCAGTACCAAACATTTTTACGATAAAACAGAACCAAGGCAATGCACTATAGGTCAAATAGCACATTTTGCTGGCAAAAACTAATAACGGCTATATTATCATGGCGATCAACTGGAAATGTATTTTTTATGTTGACTCTAGACTAAAGGAAGAATTCTCAAAAAAAAATTTAACCCTTGTACTACCGGGTCAAAAATGGCACGCACTACTTTTTTTTCAAATCTCATAATTATTAAAACCAGAGAAGAAGTAAACAGGAGGAACTAAACCCTCTATAATATCCTTTGAATGAATGAGAACTTTGCGTCAGGTTTTTAATTTTTTACCAATATTTCGCTTCTAAGCCTATTAATATTTTGCTGTCGGAAAACAGGCAACTTCCTGTGGCTTTTTACCCATTTTTCGTATTTTCCGTAAACTCTAATGCAAAAATTATGCGCAATCTGCCGCAAATATCTTAGACTAGTAGCATCCTGAGTATTTTCAATAAATAATTTAAAACGGCCTCTTCTTTTTGCAACCAGATTTCGAATAAATCGGAATTACGGGAGAATAAGTTACCTGAGAAAAATATTCATTAAAAAAAAACGCAAAAAATCGGAACTTGAAATTGACGAATTAAACTCAAAATTCTTCACTTTACACATTTTGATTGTCTAAACACGGCCAAATTCAGCCAAGATTTTAAAAGCTTGTCAAAAATCAATTTTTAAGAAAAAAACTTTAATTATAGGTTAGGTCAGAAGTATTAGTTCTTTTCACCAACAAAAAACGTTTTTAACAAAATCTTTCTCTTAGACTATTAAGCACTTACTATCACTTTTCTTTTCCATATTTTATTGAAATTAATGCATTTTTTTAATTATTTAAAACAACTTAAAAATTCGACAACAATCACTGCGTATACTTCGTTCAACACGTTTTTCACAAACTATGACTTTGATCACCTGCTAAGCAGTCGCCGTTTCTTTTTTAGAAAAACAAAACTTATCGTTATATGATCTGATGTTTTGTTTATCAAATACCATCAACAAAAAATGTATCCTTGGAAGTGCGAAAAATTACTTTTTGCCACAAAAATGAATCAAATTACCTATAGTGCAATGTTCACATTGCTTAAAAACGTTATCGATCTCCTATATTTTTTTGGATTGTCCTTTATCAAGAAGTAGTCTATCTCTCTACAACGCATTGGACTGTACTTAGACGGAAACTATCAAGCTCATCAAGGTGATAATGGAAAAACATAACCTTCTCCATAACATATAATTAAATGACATATTATACATATATAATTTTATGAAATTTCATCCGTGCATATGGCCTTATTGCCCTGCATCTTTTCATAATTCTCAAATTTATTTGTTAAGTATGATATAAAAAAAATAAATAAATAAATTTTTCATGGCGCAATCCTAAATAAACTGCAGAAAGGATTTTAAAGGACAACATTATCTGTCGCGTAAACATCTATATGGATAGTCAGGCCACTTTAAAGCACTCCAAAACAACACTATAAAATCGAAATCAACTTTTAAATCCTACAATTCCCTACAAGATATCACCAATAATTACGGTTATTTGTACTCGGTACCTAGGCATCAAAGCATCATCGGTAAAGAGATGACGGATGAACTAGCGACACAAGGAGCGCTCTTGGATGATGAATGACATTAAGTATCGCAGAGCCGATTCAATACATTAACTCACAAATGGACTTCTACACGCTCACAAGAGCTAGCACACGCTAGTTACAGCTGGATACTATTTTAATAAAAAAATATTCTAGCCTTATATTGACAAAATTAAAAAGCAAACGGTTAATAGAAAATATTAAGGCACCTTGAAATGTCTGCCGAATACGGCTAGATTTGTGGAAGGAAAACTATTGAATTTTACTCACGACAATGCACTATCGTATAAAGCCATCATTGTGCAAGAGTTCTTAAGCAAAAAAATTTAACGATATGACGTATTCACCTGAGTAGGGCGCTTTGAGTTCGTTGAAGCAATAAAAACAAATTCACTGATGGACCTGAAGGTTATTTCTCAAGCTGCTTACGCAAAATGTATTGATCAACGATAGTGTTATGTAGTTGTATTGCAAAGAGTGGGGCCTATTTTGAAGGCGAGAAAATAAATTTTGGTGCATAAATAATTTTTTTTCGCTTTATTTAGAAATTCCGGATATTTTTTACTCATGTATAATGATCTGTATATTCCACTGCCAATGCTTCGACTGTGTTATCTGTAATGAAAATCTACTCAACTTTCGCGATCAATCGTAATCTAACTTTCACCACACCAAGAAAGTGATCAGAATCAGAGTCCACGCTTCTCATTGTGCGACCGCCGATTAGGCTGCTTCGCTAGGCTTGCCAATGCAAAAGTAATAAGTTTGGGCGGCAGCAAAATGGTCCTCGTAATATGAAATTAAAATTTTGTTTGCAGCATAACTAAGAATTTTGGGAAATGATGTAGACATTTTTTTTAGTAACTGAAAATAATTGGAAAGAAAGTGTGGGTGATTTTGTAATGTGAGGGAAAATATATATTATTTTGTAGAGTTGGTAGGGGGCTGCAAATTACCTCTTTGCCTCGGGCGCCCAATGTCGACGGTACGCCACTGGTTTCATAATGGATAAATAATTATGTTATTGATGTTTTCAATAAAAGAATCCTCACAACGAACTGCTTGCTAAATATCGTGAAAGTGTTTATCTATTTTTGGTTAAATGCCAATCTTAAAACAGAAATCAAATATATATCACATAATAAAATTATTATTTCTTGTTTTTTCTTTTTTTTCTTTGATTTTATTTAAAATAGATTCTATAAAAACAAACTCCCTCCTAATTATCTCACTCCTTCACCTAAAAACACATCTCTAAGTAACATCCAAATGACTGTGACCATTACGCATGTTGTAAAAGAACAATTAGAATCACAGCAACAACAGCAGCATTCCGGTCAAACTCATCAACATTCTTACGATCATAATAACCAAGTTCATAGCACAACTGCATCCGTTAGTTCCAATTCAAAACTCTTCATTATGCCAAACACCATTAAATCACCAGCAACAGCAGATACAAGTCTGCCAATTGTAAACGATGATGGTAATGAAGAGCTTGCTGTATTACTAACCAACCAAGATTATCACGCCGACACTCAATCAGAGCTAGATGATGTTCTAGTTGAGAGTGGCCAGTTAGCTACATTCAAAACGGGAGCTGAAAACGAACAAGAGGAGTTGATAATGCAACATCAAGTTACTTGGCTGGATGATGAAGAAATCGATACTCTCGATTTGGCCACATTAGATATTGGCAACATGTTCTTCAACCGCGTGGATAGCGCTGAAATCATCTATCAACAAAAAAAGAAAAACATTAAAATGGTTGGCAAATATGTCATGGGCGATGTTCTCGGCGAAGGTTCGTACGGCAAAGTTAAAGAAGTTTTGGATTCCGAGAATCTATGCCGACGTGCAGTAAAAATTTTGACAAAACGTAAATTACGTCGCATACCAAATGGGGAACAAAATGTACAGCGCGAAATACAGTTACTCAAATATTTAAATCACAAGAATGTGGTGGCATTGCTGGATGTACTTTATAATGAGGAAAAACAAAAAATGTATTTAATTATGGAGTATTGTGTTGGTGGGCTGCAGGTGAGTGGAATTAAAATAAAAATGTTTAAATTTATTCATAAATCGCTGTAATTGTAGGAAATGCTTGAGAGCGCACCAGAAAAGAAACTACCTCTTTTTCAAGCACATTGTTACTTTCGTCAACTGATTAATGGTTTGGAGTACTTGCACGGCTGTCGTGTCATACATAAGGACATTAAGCCGGGAAATCTTTTGCTTGCGTTGGACCAAACATTAAAAATATCTGATTTTGGTGTAGCAGAACAGTTGGAGATGTTTGCAGATGATGATACATGCACAACGGGACAAGGTTCGCCAGCTTTTCAACCGCCTGAAATCGCAAATGGACAAGAATCGTTTTCTGGCTCTAAAGTTGATATTTGGAGTAGCGGCGTCACGCTGTAAGTATATGCGTATAATAAACAACTAGCTTATAAAAATTAACTTTAATGGTAATTGAGTGTGAAAGTAACACCAAAAATTACGGTCATAGTTTAAGACGGAAAAAAGTGTGTAATTCGAAGTGGAACTTTATCTAAAATATAATTATAAATCAAAACAAAAAGGCAAATGATCCAATAAAATCAGAAATCACCTAATAGGATAGAGGATCATCGAAAAAGTTGAAAATCATTGAATATTGCATCAAAAATGTCGAAAAGTATCGGATAGTTTTGAAAACCATTAAAATATTGAAATATGTACATCGAAAAACATGCAAATAGTTCACACAAGTGAAAAAATCTATGAAAATCAATAACTACTGAAAAAAATTGTAAAAGCCGATAAATATCGAAATACAAATTCGAATAGTATTGAAATATGTACATAATATAAAAAAATTAGAAAGTATGAAGTATGCAAAAGCCGAAGAGTATCGTAGATAAATAAGTCTTATTATGTATATTATCTATATTTTTTCTACTATTCTTAATACGACCCTACAAAAATTACTTAAAGCAGAAGAAGTTTCAATTGCGCTTCTCTAGATTATCTTTTGTTTCATTAATCTTTTTATTTTTTGTGTTTACTCATACTTTTAAAAAACTTTATTTCAGTTGAAAAAAATGTTTTTCTGTTCAAAATAAACACAACTAATAAATAAAATCTAACTTGAAAATAATGTTTTATTCAAATAATAATATTTTTTAATTACAGTTACAATCTATGCACCGGTTTATATCCATTTGAAGGTGATAACATATATAGGCTTTTAGAGAATATTGGCCGTGGCCAATGGGAGGCTCCTGATTGGTTGTACAAAATAGATGCTAAATTAGCTGAATTAATATTGGGCATGTTACAAGCTGATCCGGCGAAACGTTACACCATACAGCAAATTCGCTATGAATCGTAATTAAAACTTAGATGAATATAAAAATAAGATGAATTAAATATTTTTAATTTATTAACAGTTGGTTTATTTCGGCTCCTGAAGAAAAGGGGCCACCGATTCCCATTCCGCCACTTAAGAACGATAAATATCGTCGTTCAACTGTACTGCCTTATTTAGATGCTTATCATTATGAAACTGAACGTGACTTGGATGAAGTTTACTTTACAGAGCATGATATAAACCGTATGCTTTTTATTTTTGCAAATTAAAAAATATATAATTTCACTTTCTCTCCCTCATTTTACAGAAGAACTTGCTCGCCAAGCAGCTGCAGCAGCTGCTGAAATAAAGGCTCAACAGCAACATATAGCATCTACTTCTACCGCTGCGTCTACCAGTGGGGGCACAGCAGCAGCGTCTTCATCAAATAGCGTCAAAGGCAAAAAATCATCATCATTGAAGCGACGCGCGAAAAAACTCACATCATGCATTTCTGTACGAAAATTAACAAGTTGTCGACCATCTTGAGGCAAACTATTTACAAAAATTAAAACAAAATAACGTAATAAAAAATTAAATCATCTAATAATGTATGAAAAGGGGATTACAAACTTTCATATAATTAAAAAAAAATCATTGAAAGCAAAGCTTTTGGAATTAGAAAGATTTGCCTTGAACTTGTTTTTTGTTTACTAGAAAATTAGGTTCAACATTTTATTATTATAATTGAAATTCTTTTGTTAGTATTTATTAATTTTTAGTTATTTAGCTATTAGTTTTGTTGTTGCTTAATTTTTAGTTATTTTAATTTATTATCTTTTTTTGTCTGCAATGCGTCGCAAAACCAAAAAAAGATATTTTAAAAGCAATACAAATATGTATTTAACTTGTAAACTCGAGTGTTTCAAAGAAAACAAACATGAAAATTAATATATTTCCTACCGACAATACAATTTTTGATAAACTACATTTTACACATGTTATGTTTAAATCTATACTTGCCTAGAACTAAGCAACGTTTTCCATACATTTAGAAATTAAATTTGAATTATATTTAAAAAACAAATCTTCTACGCAAAGCTTATTTTTTCATATTGATTTGGGTTAAATACATATTTTACATTTCATATACGAGTTAATACAATTCACTAGGTATGCAGAAAACTATTGAATGTCATTTAATGATTACCATAATGGTTTCCATGTTAAAAATTTGCAAGATGTTTGTAAATTCTAAGATTGTTGTAGTAAGTTCTTTGTCGTCCTACAAACTGCTGGCCAGAATATTTAAAATTTCTGACAAATAATATGCTACACAATTTAACAATTAATTAGCAATAAAAACAAGAACTTAGTAAAACGAAATCCCAATAAATATTTATTCATAATTTAATGCTTTAAATTTATTGATAAACAAGGTTGAATTTGTAAAAATCGGAAAAAAATTTTGGACATAATGTCCAGAAAAGTTAACTTGAAAAAGGGCAAGCTGCGGAATAATTTAGGAATACTGAATTTTTCCAAAGACCTTCAGATGGGTTTTATAATTATAGTGTAAAACGTTCATATATGGAATCTTTTCTTACATGATGAACGATGAACTTTTGAAAAATTAAATTTATAAATCTAAGATCTTTAATAAAAAAGTTTAAGATTCCTCTTAATATCAGTAAATTATTTTTACTAAAATCTAGCTTATGATACCAGTTCTTCAACTAAACTTTAGCTTTTAGTAAGTGCCATTCGATGTGATTTGGTGAAAAACAGGAATAAATCAATTGCCTTTCTTACTTCCAAGAAAATATAATACTAATAATATAATTATTTCGATTATATGGAAGGTGGGTGTTGTTAAGGAACATCTGAACAAAATTTTTGTAGTTTACATAGATTCATTCATCATGCGTTTTATCAAATATGTATGCGTTAGCGTACCTAGGTCTTTCCTGAAAGATCGGTGACCGATTCATTTCTATCGATTATGTGCCGACTAGTGAAAATCGTAAAAGAGAAAACTTATCGCTAAGAACGTACTACAGTGGTATCATGATACTGTCAATCCCATCCAAGGCGTTGATGAAAGTCCACCTCACCAGAGTCCGCGAAAAAAAACTACTTATCCGGAAATAACCGACAAGTTAATTTTCGTACGAACAGATCGTGATTGATCAAATAAGTACCCTTGTATTCCACTAAATGAGTGGAAACAGAGATAGTTAGCTTTTTAAATTAAATAGAAACTAGCAATTTTTTAAGAATAAATAGTTGTTTTGCAAAACATTTATTTGACAAGTTGTTTGATTCTATTTTACATTAACTATCCTCAACAACAATGATTGAATCTAACAACGCGACTGGTTGGCTTGTTGGAACTTCAACGTTTGTGTTATTCATTTCGTACATAAGAAACATTTGATGATAATGTTGACCTAATTTAGGTAACTTTTTCTGCATTAAATTTCGCAAAGTATCGACGTATTGTGGTGGAATTTTGGCTAAGCTAGCGTTGCGCCAATGTAATCCATTACTGTCACTATGAAAAAGCGCCGGTGAAGGAACATGATCCTTCATATAGCTCCAAACACATTCCTTTAGTAGTAGAGCAATCTAAGGAAAAACAATTTTTGTTATATATCTTTAATAAAATCGCTGGCTTACCTCAGGTGCTTCGAAATGTTCAATAATCATGTGTAGATTGGACAAAGGTGGGGGTATTAACTGGCCCATGGCCATAATTTGTAAAAGTTTAATTGTGCATTGCATCAATTCATCGTTTTTATTGGCTGCTTGAAATTTATTAACTAAAGTGAAAAGAAAATATATTCTGAAAATATTTTTAACTTTTTAGTTAGTAGACTATACCATTTCTTGCACGCCACTGATGCAGACAAGTTGCACACAATGCACGTAGCAGTACTGATGAAAAACACAATGCTGGCCGATGCGTCGCTATAAAGCCTAACAAAGCCCACAAAATTGGTGAGGTAGTAAAAGCACGCCGTATTAGCAAATCACGTTCTATTGTGACTTTTGTGAATTCTTCATCTGGGAATGGCAAGCCATTGTACATCACATCTGTGGAAATCATTTCCACAAGTAGCAGTGATATCATAGAATAACCTTCAATAATATTTTGTTTATCCTGTCAATAAGCAGTTAAAACATTAATATTTTTAGATATGCATTCAAACTAAAATTTGTTTTACCATGTCAGCACAACATGCATCTAAAGCTTTAAGAAATAAATTTTGCATTACAGCATCATATTTGCAGTCTTCAACCAATATATCTGGTCTTAAACCACGCCCTATTACACCTGCATGCAATACGGTACGATTGGCATTTGGACCTATGCTTTGACGCTGATTTTGTACGATAATCATTTCGTGTTCTGGAATTTCTAGTGCATCAATATCGGGTTCTTCATACTGTCCAAAAAGGTAACCATAATAAAAAAGCGCACCTTCCATTAGTTCACGTAAGCAGGCTGTGCGTGCAGCTTTTCTACCACTACACTGACGTTGCAGTAAGCTTAAGACGTTGTTTATTGCTGTGGAACGTGATGATGTTTCTGTAAAAAGTAAAAGAATTGAAAACAAACCGTTTCACTTGACATCGAAGCGATATATTAAAAATAAGTTACTTGAATGAGTTAATAACCAGAAGATCATTATAAAATTTTAAATATACATATGATAAAATTTATCTTCATTGATAATGCAGACTAGACGATAAAACATTATAACTTACCTTTTTCTCCGAGACAAATAAAGAAATACTTAACGGTAAGCGTGGACAGTTTGAGAATCTAAAAGAAAAAAAAATTAGTTTATTAGATGGCTTACTAGATCTATGAATTGTCAGCAAAATTGTAAGCCATTGCAAGCCCATGATCATGAGAAACGTCACAAAAATAAAAACAATTTAAATTCTGGATTCTAAAGAGCTGTTCAGGGTGCTTTTGGTCCGCTGTCTATTTCTCTTATTATAATGTAAAAGATGCAGTCTTTGTTCATTCCAACAAAAAAAATAATAATTGAATTATAGAAATAGAAATTACAATTAAAATTAAAAGAGAAAAATTATGCTTAGAAAATGATTCCTTTCCATTTGTTTTTATAAAAATCTTTTTAATTTGACTAATAAATTGTATTTTAATTTTAGAAAACAGATATGCAAATATTCTAGTATCTAGTTACGAAGAGACCGATGATGTAAGTCATCAGAAAGAGGGGCTACAGGTCAAAGTTTGTTTGAATTGTAGACTGATTCGAATTCATATGAAAAGAGTCACAAACAAATCAATAATTAAAGTTATAATAAACTTTTAAAAAAATTACCTCACTGGTGCTAATGACGCTGAATTTAGAACCTGCTTCAATTATATTTAAAATGTCAATTATGGTGTTTGCCAATATAAGACTATCCTTTCTTTTTTTTTCTTCTTCAGCCTTTTCACTATCAACCACATCTTCATCAGTTTCCATTGCTTCGACAGTATTAGATCCTTCTGTTTTGCGTCTCTTGCTATAGTGTGGCGTTTCATCGTTGCCATTTAGATGACTCTGGTTGTTGTTGTTATTATTGTAATTATATTGAAATTTTTTAACTTTTTCATTACTACGTTTTTCGGCATCATCGTTCATATGCAATATTAAATTTGTTACGATAACATCAAGAATTTGCATAATCTTAGGAAGACAATCATTTAGAACTGCTATTAGCGACTGTTGCTTCATAAACGGCAAAATATTCTTCTTTTCTAATCTAATTGCAAGTAAACAATCAAACTTATTTCTTACTTATGTTGCATTCTAAACTGTACTTACTTTGTTAATGTTGCCAAATTTTCGAAAGTATTTAAAGACTCATTCACACGATTTGCAGTAATAAGACGATAGTGCTCAAATTGCTCTTGCAGTAAAACATCTGTAAATACCATTTTTAAGCCTGGCTCAATATCGGGAAATTCAACTACTCCATTTTGACCGTAAATAATGCGTATAAGAGCTCCAACGTCCGATTGATTTTTTGCATATGTCTTGCGTAATAACTCCGATATTGTTTGATAATATATATGGAAATGCTGGGTAGCTGTATTTTTCGATATAATTTTAAAAAATGTATTAGCATATTTTGAAGATGCTATAACATCTAAAATATAATTAGGGAATTCGTTAGTTTTATTTTGACTGACTAATGTTTGTTCCGCAAAAATCAGACCACTCAAAATTTCACTCAAAAATATGTTTTTAGGCAGAGGGGAACAGGGTTTGTTCTTTCCGGCAAGTGCATTTTTAAAATTGCAGTCTCCTAAATTAATTGTCTATGTTAATACTACATGAATTTAGTTGATTTTACTTTGAACTTTTTAATGATAGTTCTAAATTGATTCCACAATCACTTACAGCCGTGGGCAACTAATTAGAAACAGTTTGTCCTCTTAGCTTTTACTAGATTAAAAAAAAAAATTTTTCAAAACATATAAAACACTGAACTTTCGGCGGATCTTGGCAATGTAAAAATAATCGACAGAGAAACGAACTTCAACATTAGACTTACATTAGAAAACATAAATAAAACAATAAACAGAAATGAAGACTGCTTTACTGGGTTTCAGATACCCTTGAAATGAGTTGTGACCCAGCAACCCGAAAAGCGATTGTCAAAATTTTTAACCTTAAAATGTCATACCGAGCTATTGCCACCCACTTTGGTTGCTCAGTTAAGAAAGTTTATGGTGCTATTAAACACTTCACCACTTTTAAAACGGCAAAAAACGTGCCAACCAAAAAAAAAAACGACATTGTAAAACAACGGAAAGAACGGATGCAAAAATTTCTTGAATGGCTAAATTAGACCGCAAGAGGGCGCTTATATAGTAACAACCACAAAAACAACCGTTCCATGAACACTTTTATTTTAAATGTAATAAAAGCTAAAAGGACAAACTTTCTAATTAGTTGTCCACGGCTGTATATAATAATTAAATAAATGTCATACAGCTCATACACTTACAAACAATTAGCAATAGCCGTACAGCGGTCTGCTGTTCAAATATATTTGAGCTTAAACATGCTTTCCAAAGCTCATATTTCGAATCTTCTGTAGCTAAGTCAGTAAGAATAGGGCACAAACGCGCATTAAGTATAATTTGTTCCAATTCTTGGAGAGTAAATTCAAGAAAGTCCTGGCACCAAGAATATTGTTCAGCTAGTTTAGATACCGAAAGCAGTAGCGTGGTTCCATTCGAATTTAAACGTAACGCCACATTATTAAGTGATGGTTGAATTTTTACAAAAGCTTTATTGCTCATCCAAAGCGGGGCTCTTTGTACAATTGTAGCTAACAATTCGTCATTATCTATAAAGAAGTTAAACATAGAAAAAAGAGTTTATTAAAAAAAAAAAAAACAACAATTACGTACACATTTCTAGAAACACATTGACCAGGTTTTGCAGCAAGTTTTCAGAATAGTTACAAAAAACCAATAAAAATGGTATAACTGAAGCATCCAATGTTTTCTTGGGATGAAAACCTTCTTTTAACAGTTCGCGAAAAGCGATACTCAACTCTTTTTCATGTGCAAAAGCCAAATCATCTAAGATGCCGATTTCCGAGTCAAAATCACAACGTTCATCCTCAACAAAGCGGTGATCCTCAGCAAATCGTTTTAGACTGCAGTTCAAAATTTGTGATATAATCTTTAGAGGAAAGCAACCGCCGAGACGTGCAACAACCCAATCGAAAGTAAGCGGATAACGTTGAAAGGCAGCTGTCAAAATAATATTTTTTTTTAAATATTAATATAACAATTGTAGCTATAAAATATTAATGATTTTGGCTAATAGAGCTATTCTGGTAATAAGGATCCAACAAAAAAAAATAATACTATAACATGCCCCGAGCACATTGTTTTATCCTGTTATTCCACGCGGAAGTTCTAGCTGCCCGGAAGGCATGCCAAAGTAATAAGTCTCATATATGAGTATAAATGATAGCCGAGCAGCCATTAAGACCCTTGACTCCAATATTATTAAGTCAAGCTTGGTTTAAAATTACAAAATATCGCTGTGCGAAATAGGAAGGTAATATTATTTTACGATATTTTGTTTCTACCTTATTTTTAACTTAAGACAGTGGTAATGAAATATTTTCCCACTACCACTAATTTACTTATTGGTAGTGAAACAAATTTCGCGTTCACTGAATTTATGTAATTCTTTTACATGAAAAGGCAATATTTCACTCAATATATAAAACAAAAAAGTTTTTAAAGTGGCGTTTTCCAACTACAAATAAAAACGATTGTTTTGGAATTTTGAGATGTGTGTTAGGTCACTATTGTTTTTATAGATTCATATATACATACATATATAATCGTTTTTCAAAGTAGATTTTCCTTAAATTTTGTTTATTTCAAATAATTTGGTTTCAGATTTAGAAATAAAGAAAAATTTATAGTTCACAGCCAAGGAGGATAAATTTAGTTCAATTTGTGGTCTCTTAGTTCAACGTGCGTAGCTTTGATACTCTCGCTTGAAACAAATTTGATCAACCAGTCGGTCGATTGGGTGGGTATCCAAATATTTTTTTTAGGTAAATTTCACGTAATAAAATATTTTTTTTAATATAAAATCCATAAACTTACAATAAAATATAAAAGTGTTTTTGAATGCCTCCGCCACTCCGCGACAATTTACTCTTAATTTGAGTGTTTTTGCACCGGCTAAATGGGAATTTAAGCAAAGACACAAACTTGCGATCCTTTCCAATTAGATGCAAATCAAAAATTTATGGAGAGGTGGATCACAAATTAAAGGATCCGAAAGGAGTGATATATTATACATCCAGCAATGAAAATTAGTGGCATCGCCGGTAGCTGCTTTGTAGGCAGTAAGCCTACGCATACAATGTGTGAAACGAAGGCACGTTGTCTACATCCTCGCTTAAAAAGTGTTGGTATTAACATAATAACGACTTGGACGTCCCCATTAATTACGTGAGGTGTTTTTTTGAAAATCCAGACCCCCCCCCCTCCTCCCCTGGTGAGATTTGGTGAGATCTGGCGGGACCCCTCCACTCCTTCCCGTAAGATTTAAAATATAATTTTTAATGTAATTCTATGCAATAAAAAGTTGATGTGAGGTTTTCCTTGACCTCCTCTCCCCCTTGGTGAGATTTTGCCCTATTTGCCCTCCCCCTATTTTAACTCACGTAATTAATGGACGTCCCTTATATAAAATTGCATTTTAGTGAAACATTTTTGTTTTTGACTAGTTCTAAAATAAATATGCGACTATATCTTATCACTGGACGACGAGAAAAATAGAAATGAATCTAAGAGCGACTATATTTTGACAGCAGGTAACCGTAGGCCACCATTGTGTTTAGGGTATTATTCTATTCCTTATCGCTTCATCGAATTTTAAGTTTTCAGGGCAAATAGTTTTGCCTAGGTGATGCTTTCTAGTCAGTCAGAAAAATAAAGTAATTTTTATATGAAAAGTGATATTTGGAATTTTCAGAACGAGCCACACTACCTTAGGATTTCGAAAAGTCCACTCTTAGTGCTTGCCTACATCATAAAATGATATTTTCCAGAGTTCATGTTTTAAGGATAGTTTTGTGAGTCGTCAGTAAGGACTGATATGAGAAACTTTAATTTATAATAATTTCTTTTACCTAATAGAGATTCGACACAGGACTCGGCCTCTACATTTGTCAGCTTACGAAAGCAGGCACTGATCAGACAAAGCAAGCCATGCATTGCACCACTATTTAGCCAATAACTACAAGCTGTCACAATGCTCATCTTCCACTTGGTGTTGGTGTTTTTGTCGGAAAGTCTTCCAACTAGATCTAAACTCCATGACGCAATTACAATACCCCAAGCTGGTGGTCCTTTACTGACCAAATTTTCTAATGCTTCTTGCACGGCAACATAGCCTTCGTCTTCCACAGGTTGTGTCGCCGCCGATCCACTGCTTGTACTGGCTCCTCCACTTTTGGTCTGCTGCGGGTGCTGTTGCTGCTGTGGCGGTACAGGTAGCCCAGTTTGCGAGTCAATGCTGGTGTTATTAACATAAGTCTGTACGGATACATCATATACCATTGCAAAATATTCGAAAACGATTTCACGTGCCGCTGGTAAATCTTCCAAGAGATGTAAGCTTGTACGTATTAGAGAAGGCGATGTCAAGCGCACGTTGGCATCACGCTCCCCAGCCACTGCTTTAATAAACTGCTCCAATTCTAGCAGCACATGTTGTTTCATCATTTTACCCACGTTTCCAAACTATATTATAGATTTAATATTTTGGCTATTTTTATTTTAACCAACAAATGATAATGATAAAAGAATTTCCTAGCGTAATGTAAACATATTTTGTTAAATTCGGGACGGGTCAAAATAAACGCCATGAAAACTGTCAAATCTTATTTTGCGCATTTCGCTTTAGCTTCTTTCCAATTCTTTTGTTGTCTTTCATTGCCGTTGCAAAAAAATTGAACGGTTGCAATTACGTTATTTACAGACACCGAATTTGAGCGCCGGCGTAGTTTTTTTTTTGTGTGAGTGCGACATGCGTCGGTATAGTAGCCGTGTTTAATTCGTTTTGGTTATACCAAAAATCCATACTCGGCTTTTACACACACAAATTCTTGTCGAAATTTTCCTTGTTTGTTGGCAAGAGGGGAAAAACCAAAGAGACGAGGTACAAAACTTGTCGTATGTTGCAAATGCCAAACAAAAACTACAAAAGAGGAAAAGACCAGAAATTATTTCACCGAATTTGCCTGTGTAAACGCCGAAATCTCAAATAATATACATTTTTCAGAAAAAACTTGGACCAAAAAACAGGTGGCAACCCACATTTGGGACGGGATTCGGCAAGACAACCCTATATATTTTACTAGAGTTCATCACGGTCTATCATTTGACACACATTTCAAGCTGAAATATCAAACCATAAACATTTTTCAGAAAAAACTTGGACCAAAAACAGGTGGCAGCACACATTTGGGACGGGATTCGACAAGGCAACTCTATATATTTTATTAGAGATCATCAAGGTCTATCATTTGGCATACATTTCAAGCTACGTTCTTAAACCATAAACTTTTTTCCAAAAAAAGTTTGCCCAAAAAACAGGTGGCAACCCTCATTTGGGACGGGATTCGACAAGATTACTCGAATTATTTTTTTTAAGGTTCATCGAGATCTATCATTTGACATGCATATTGATCTGAAATCTTGAACCATAAACATTTTTCTGAAAAATCTTGGCCCAAAAAACAGGTGGCAACCCATGTTTGGGACGGGATAGGCTCTTCAAACTCTATCATTTGACATACTTTTTAAGCTGGAATCTTAAACCATAAACTTTTTTTTAAAAAATGTTGGCCCAAAAACGGGTGGCAACTCATATTTAGGACAGGCTTGGCAAGGCAACCCTATATATTCTATTTAGGCTCATGGAGCTCTATCATTTGACATACATTTCAAGCTGTAATCTTATACACTCGACTTTTCTACAGCCGGCTCTCCGCCTAATATGTATGTCCAAGCTTTATTAAAATTGAAACATTTTTATCCCACCTCACCTACCTCACAGCTTTATGCCTATGTATATAGTCAAAATGCACTTATTTTTGGTCTTACGAACAACAAATGAATTAAAATATTTCTAAACACTTTTTCACAAAACAAAAATCAATTTGTATTACTCAAATACTTGAACAAGAAAGCTCCATAAAAATTGTGTTCAAATTTTTATTGTTAAATAAAATAAAATATCTTCAAATTGTTAAAAAAAAATACGTTTGACACAGTCCGCAGTCAAAGCGCAAAGAAGTGACAAATTTCAGAGTGCATCCCTGAAAAATAGTGATCAGAATTTCTAATTAAAATCTATTGAAATGCACAATTTGGAAAATTCTTAAAATTTATTAAGAAGTTCGAAAAAGTACGTTCGTATGGGAAAAGAAAGTGACAAAATTTAATACATTCTATAGGTCTTGTGGCTAAAACTTGAAGACTGTCAAAATCGTAGGCAACGAGACTAGAGACTCACTTTTGACAAACGAGGGAAGGAAAATTTCATCTCAATTGTATTTGTGCAATCCTTTCCTTATAAAATATTTTTTAGCACTTAATCTTTTTTTTTCACTTGTTGAAAGATTGTGTTAAGAAGGTGCAACATAACAAAAAATCTTAATCAACGACAATTCTCAGCGCCCTCTCGGACCTTGCGCCCTAGGCTTAAGCCTAAATAACCTGTGGGTAAATCAGGCCCTGGGTGACCGCGTCAAAACAAACACGGGTACTTGTTGCATACTCGTAGCGTCGACTTATAATGTCGATTCACAAGCTCGTTGTCATTCAAGCATTTACACGCACTTACGTTGGCGCTCAAATGTCATTGATAGTTGTCTAATTATAACAGATGATTTCTCTCAGTTCTTTATATTTTTATTTCAAAGGTATGTTCAATTTTTGAGCTAATTTTCGCTAAATGACACTTAAACATTTCTTTTTCTTAAATTCGAATCTAAATATTTTTGACATTTGAACGCCGACGAAGAGATACCTATTCACAAGACAGCGAACTTATGCATCGACTCAATACGCCGGAGGAGCAGACGCTCCAATCTATTGTACAACGCGTTGCACAATGATTCTAATAAAGGGCGAAACACATAAAAAGCATGCATACATCGATGCCTGCGTCATATGATTTGCAACACACATAGAAAACGTTTAAAAAATTTGATTTCTGTCAAAATACGTATTTTGATTTTATTTTTAAAAAAAGCGTTAAAAATTATAAGATATGGATTTGGAAGATATTTTGTGGTAGGCTGTGCTCATTGTACTATTGCATGAAGCAAATTACCAATTAAATAAATTAAAAGGGAATCGGAGGTTTGGGAGCGTCCATTATACCAAACATGGTCTGTTTGCAGTAAGTTTTGAACAGGACAAAGAGCAATTTAAAATTGTAAGAATGAACATAAAAGTGTTCAACGTTTTGTACAACTTGGTAGGAGAAGATCTTACTAAGCACAGCAACAGACCATCAATATCTGGGAAATACCGATTGTTTTTAACACTCGTATAAGTTAATTGCTTTACTGTTATTTTGAAAAATATTACAATCTCATCAATGATTCAGATATCATGGAGACTCGATAAGATACTTGTTCCTGTCGTTCAAAATGGGAGCATCCACAGTTCAAAAAAATATAAGGGAAACTTGTGCGGTATTGTGAGATTCACTGGCGCCAACAATAACGAGTGGCTTAGAATCGCTCAAGACTATGAACAAATTTGGAACTTTCCTCATTGCGTGGGTGCTATTGACGGGAAGCATATCAAAATTACGTGCCCCTCTAACTCTGGTGCAACATTCTACAATTACAATAGCATGTAATGTTTCTGTGAATATTCTTTATAAATTTTGTGTCTTTAATATACAGGTAGTTATTCAATAGTTCTGTTGGCTACGTGCGACGCTAACTACACTTTTACGGCAGTCGGGCGACATCGGGGCGTTTGGTTCGCAAAGTGACGGTGGTGTTCTGTAGCATTCCAAATTTGGGAAACACCTCTTTGATGGGAAATTAGATTTACCAAAAAGCTGCTGTTTGAAGAAATCAAACATAGAATTCCCATATTTTTTCGTTGATGCTGCGTTTCCACTTCGAAAGAGTTTAATGCCGGCAGTTCCCCGGCAGTTTGCTTTCACCAGACAGAGAGCTATTCAACAAACGCCTTTCAAGAGGAAGGATGACCATTGATGACCGGTGTTTTAATTACACGTTGGAGGGTATTGCTTTTCCCAGGGCCACCGAGAGCAAATCCAGGCTCGGGGAACCATCATCGGTACCCTCCTTCCCCTCTCTCTAACAATTGTAAAATTAAAAGTGATGTAGGATGGTAAAAGTAACATTTCTATGGAAACTTGATTTATCATAATATTTTATTTTATACATTCATATACAACATTATGATTTCTTCGTTATATACAATACTTACGTATTGATAGTCGCTAAAAGCATGCTCTGAAAAGTATCGATAAGTCGATAACTTAGAGTTTCATTACAAGTACTAGAGACCTTTACATTCTAGCGGCCGAAATAACTCAAAGGTCCTGAATATTTCGACTGTGATCATTTATTTTCAATGATGAGTTTTTTTTTTTTGGTTGACAATTTTATCGATCTTGTTCTTGCTTGAAGCCAACCGTGTACATGTAACAAAAATCATCCAATTTTCGAATTATTGATAAATTTAAAATGTGTCCCTGGGGCATGGTACCCGTTTTCTCCCATTTTCGGGTTAAAAACGGTTCTTTCCAGGGTCCCGAGCCTTCCTTAGTGATGTCCAAAAATATTTTTCAGCTATCTTTCGTTTGAAAAAACAAAATTTTTTTCTCAGAAGGGGTTCGGAAACGGGTACCATGGCCCAGGGACACATTTTCGGGTCAAAAACAGTTCTTTCCAGGGTCACGAGCCTTCCTTAGTGATGTCCAAAAATATTTTTGAGCTATCTTTCGTTTGAAAAAACACAATTTTTTTCTCGATGTCCAAAAATATTTTTCAGCTATCTTTCGTTTGAAAAAACAAAATTTTTTTCTCGAAAATTGGTCAAAATCGGTCTTTCCAGGGTCCGGAGGTACTCCAAGTGATGTTCAAAATCCATTTTCAACCTTTCTCCATCGATTGAAGCAAAAAAAAAACGGTCCTTTCCAAGGTCCGGAGGTACTCCAAGTGATGTTCAAAATCCATTTTCAACCTTTTTCCATCGATTGAAGCAAAAAAAAATGAAAATTTTCATTTTATCAAGTTTCACAAAAACATATTGATACAATATAAAAACTCAAATATTTAAGTATTTAAATAACAAGTTATTGGAGTATCTCAACACCCCTTCTCAATAATTAGTATTTAAGACAAACCAGACAATTTACGAAATTTACTAAGCTTAATATTTTGTAGTGCTTTGGTAAGCATGTCAGCAACCATATCTTCCGTAGGGCAGTGTAAAAACTTTATGATTCCAGATCGATGAATTTCCCTTGCATAGAAGTACTTAACGTCAATGTGTTTGCTTCTTGGATTAACCTTTTCTCCTTCAAGAATTTTTAAACTACTCTGATTGTCTTCAAAAATGTTGATTTTAAAGTTTGTAATTTGAAAGTCATTGAGAAGTTGCTTTAACCATACTGCTTCTTGCGTTGCTTCGGTCAGTGAAACTAACTCTGCTTCAGTAGAAGATAATGATATATTGCTCTGTTTACGACTTGCATAGCTGATGGTGGCAGACCCAAGCATGAAAATATAACCGCTTGTTGATTTTCGATCTTGAGTATCGCCAGCCCAATCTGCATCTGAGTAACCGATTAAATTAAGATTCTCTCTAGTACCGACACAAAGCCTTAAGTGTTTTGTTCCCTTTAAATATTTAAAAACTCTTTGAACTTCCACCCAATCTCTTTTGGTAGGTTTGCTTACTTTTCGTGACAGTATAGATACAGGCACAGCTATATCCGGCCTAGTATTGCCAGCAAGATATAAGAGACTGCCAATAGCTTTACGGTATTGATTATTTTTAATAATTTTATCTTCTTTTATCTCAGTTTTCATATATCCGGGGTCTAGAGGGATTTTGGAAATATGAGCATCTTCAAGACCAAATTCTTTGAGCAATTTATTAATATATTCCTGCTGATGAATGTAAAAAATACTTTCTTTATCTCGTTCAATCTCAATCCCCAGATATAACTTTAGATTTCCAAGAACTGTAATTTTGAATTCCGATTTCAAAAAATTTATAAATTTGTTCACCAAATGTTCATTCTTAGTAGCTATAATAATGTCATCTACATATATCAAAACATAAATGCATTGTTCTCCATAATTTTTAATATATGTATAAACAGTTATCAGCGATTCCCCTTCTGAATCCGAATTTAAGTAATACTTCATTAATTCGCTGATTCCACATACGAGCTGATTGCTTCAGACCATAGAGGCTTCGATTGAGCTTGCATACTAGCTGCTCCTTACCACTTTGTGTAAAACCCTCCGGTTGTCTTATAAAAATATCTGTATCTAACTCACCATTAAGAAATGCTGTTTTGACATCTATATGTTGCACTGCAATGTTTTTATATGATGCGATAGCTAATAATGTTCTCAGCGTTGTGTGCTTTACAACCGGTGCAAAGATTTCATCGTAATCTTCTCCATATCTTTGGGAAAATCCCTTCGCCACCAAACGCGCCTTGTAACGATGTTTACCATCTACAGTTCGTTTGAGCTTAAAAATCCACTTGCATCCAACCACTTTTCGTCATTTCGGTAATTCTACCAAGTCCCACGTGTTGTTGTCATTTAAAGCCTTCATTTCTTCTTCCATAGCAATCATCTACTTCTTACCATCTGGTCTTAAAACAGCTTCTTTGTAAGTAAGTGGTTCCTCCGCTATTGTAGCCAACATTCCATAGCATTGAGGAGGTAGTCCTTTCGTTGATCGAGAAGAAATTCGTATCGGTAGATTATCTTCTGAAGAACTAGAAGATTCTTCCTCTGCAGTATCAAATCTTATATTTTGATCATCTTCCGTATTAATAACTACTGGATCCTGTTGATTAGGAGCTTCTTCTATGTAGCCAAAATTATCATCCAAAACAGGTTCAGTGTTCTGCATTGAAACAACTACTTCTTCTGAATGCATTTGTATATTTCGATGTTCATTGCATTCAGCCAACTTTTCTTCTAAGAACTCAACGTCTCTGCTAATAATAATCGTATTATTTGTTGTATCCAACAATCGATAAGCTTTCGATTCTTCGCTATATCCAACAAAGCGACATCTTTTTGATACTTCATCCAGCTTCCGACGTTTTTGTTTGTTGATATGAGTATAAGCATTTGACCCAAATATGCGTATATGATTCAGCTTTGGCTTAAATCCATACCATAATTCGTAAGGTGTAGCATTACAAACACTCGAAGGTAACCTATTCTGTAAATAGTTTGCCGTAGAAACTGCTTCAGCCCAATACTTTAAGTCCATGTTTGCATCAAAAAGCATACATCTTGCCATTTCCATAAGGCTCCGATTTTTACGTTCTGCGACACCATTCTGCTCCGGTGTATAAGGTGCTGTTAGTTGACGCTGAATACCCTTATTCGCAAGAAGATTTATCATCTGTTTGCTGTTGAATTCACCACCTCTATCCGTTCTTAAAATCTTTAATGTTTTTCCAAATTTATTTTCCGTCATTGTAGCAAACTCTTTAATTTTTGAGAAAGCATCACATTTATTCTTTAGAAAATAAACAGTGCAATATCGGCTATAGTCATCTATTAACGTCAGGATGTATTTATTTCCGCTTGGAGTTACATTCTGCATAGGACCACATAAATCGCTATGTATCAGGTCCAGAACATTCACAGTTCGATTGTCTGACGCTTTAGGAAACGGTTTTCTGGTCATCTTTCCCTTTAGACAGACTTCGCATGCAGGTTTACAATTACATTTGCAAATTTGTATTCCATCAAAAACTTGCTTATCGACCCCAAGCTTAATAGCTGCAATATCTCGGTGACCAAAACGTCTATGCCAAATATGAACACAATCTGACTTTGTGGAGCTTACTTTACAAGCTACTTGATCCTCGTCGAGTATAAACAAATGATTCTTCAATGTTGCAGTTGCATGAAGAACGTTATTGGACGATATCTTGCATTTGTTGCCTTTAAACAAAACATCAAAACCGCCATCTGTAAGCTTACGCACTGATAATAGGTTCCCATCATCTCCGGTACATAAAGAACATTACGAATGGTAATTTCTTGGTTTCTGCACGTAACCACACCATCCCTTGTAACAGCAGATTTTAGTTCTGATCCATCTGCCAAAAAAAAAAATTTCTTTTAAAGTTCGGTCTATCTTGATAAAGAATTCTTCGTCACTGCACATATGGCACGTTGCCGCTGAATCAATAAAACACTTGTTTTTCATGTGTTTTGTTGATGCGCCAAAACAAAAATTACCATATTTTGTTACGACATTTGCGCGATTATCCTGGTATTTCTTTTTGTTGGGACAGTTTCGCTTAATGTGCCCAAGCTTATTACACGCAAAACATTTAGGATTGTAGACAAATTTCTTGTTTTCGGTCTTAAGTGCAACCTCCTTGTCAATATGGGCTCCATCTTGTCTTTTACCCTCTTGAATCAATTTCTCCTTTACTAAATCCAGTGTAAGATCAGCTTCAGGACGAACTTCAAGTGCTGAAACCAGCATGTTGTAGCTCTCTGGTAAACTTGTCAATAAAAATGCTACTACTTTATGCTCCTGGAACGTTTCATCTAAATCTGCCAATCGATCAACAATGTCCAACATACTAGCAATGTGGTCCTCCATAGCTTGACCTTCTTGCATTCGAATTGTTGATAGTTTACGAAGAAGACTCACTCTATTCGATAAATTTGACTTCTCATGCTGCTTTTGAAGTGTATACCAGTAATCCCGCGCTGTCTTCAACCGCCTTATATGTATCTTTTGCGACTCCTCAAGGGAAAGACCAATAACTGCGCGCGCTTTTCCATCCCGGACTAACTATTTCGAATTTGCTTCCGTAGGAGCTTCATCTGTTACCAAATCCCATAGCTCACGCTCCAACAGCAATAGCTCCATGTTAAATTTCCAAGTATGATAGTTGCTGCTGCTAAGCTTAGGAAAATGAAGTTTTAGATCCATATTGCAAAATCCACGAAATATCCAAGAAAATAGCGTTATACTGATTTAATAAAATTATTTTACTTTTGCGTAAGGCCCATAACCTATTAGAATAAAAATACGCAGTACAATTTTATGTACGAACTCGATAAGTTTTTATTAAGAAGTGAAAATTGAAAATTTTCATTTTATCAAGTTTCACAAAAACATATTGATACAATATAAAAACTCAAATATTAAAGTATTTAAATAACAAGTTATTGGAGTATCTCAACACAAGTGATGTTCAAAATCCATTTACGACCTTTCCCCATCGATTGAAGCAAAAAAAAAACGGTCCTTTCCAAGGTCCGGAGGTACTCCAAGTGATGTTCAAAATCCATTTTCAACCTTTTTCCATCGATTGAAGCAAAAAAAAAAATTTCCGAAAATGGGTTGAAAACGGTCCTTCCAGGGTCCGGAAGTACTCCAAGTGATGTTCAAAATCCATTTCATTCATTTCATTCATTTCCATCCCCTTCGATTGAAGCAAAAAAATTTTTTCCGAAAATGGGTTAAAAACGATCTTTCCAGGGTCCCGAGCCTCCCAAAGTGATGTCCGGAGGCCATTTTCGAACTTTCCCTATCGATTGCAGCAAATAAAAATTTTTTTCTTGACACAGTTCACAGTTCATTCACATTCATGAGACTAGAGCTATTAAGCAGCTCACATTCATGAGCTATGAGCTATCTACGCATTCACTATTAGTGAGCGCAACTCTGATTCACGCTCATTGTTGCATGCAATATGCACATTCACGTCTCATATTTTTGCAAGTGGCTCATAACCCTCAGTGAGCTACTCAATGCAGTTCTCTGATACGCACATATGTAGCTCTCTGTGTAGCATTTTGAATCTTATGCTTGTACGGGAGGTACTGACCCCGCCCTCATTTCAAAATTTATCAACTTTTTGTCTGTTGCTTGACCGAACCATTTTATGTATTTGTGTGAAATTTGGTTCCATTAATTAGTATAGCGTTTAAAGTTTTCGCTTGCATATGAAGTGCCTCGCCCTATCGTGGAAATTCGCCAACTTTTTGTGCAGAGATTGTCTAAGTTTTTCCTAGTATTATAGATAAATTTCATTACACTACATTACTTAACTCTCTCAATATAACGTTTTAAATGTTTTACTTGTGTGGGCTGTAGGCGTGTACGTGAACCGATTTCGCTCGTTTACAATCCCAAGAAGTTTATTTGAAGATGTAAAAATAAAAGATAGATCCACCAGCAGAAGAATTATTGAAGAAGCTTAATCTCATCCAGAGTGCTACACTTTTATGATCAGTACCACTAGCAATTTTAGGAGAACATATCGGCTACGGCCTTCTTAAAAATGATAATTTTCATTCAGATTGACAAAGGTTATTGACATACTGTTTGTCACAATAATGACATTATAATGGGTTATTCTGACGTGGTGGAAAAATTCTGTTTCTAAATTTGATTTTATAAGTTTAAAAGTCATAAGACAGCATTGCTGGCATCCCTTATGCACCGTACTATTTTGTTTTTGTAAGCCTGTGCTATCAAAACTATGCTAAGATTTGATGAAATTTATTTGAATTCATTACTTTGCTTAGTCATTGGTCAAAATGCTACTGCTTTCAGTTAGTTAGTTGTATTGATGGTGTTAATAAACATTTTATGTTACGACCTTGATACAAATTTTTTGCTGCGATTTGTTGTGTAAAGTATTTATGATTTCTTTTAAATAAATGCCTAATTTATTAAGTTTGTTTTCTATTTATCAAATTAGAAACAAAAAGGTATGTGATAGCAATTTTGGATGATCAAGCTGCGATGCTGGAATTTCCAACATTATCTTCATCTACATCTTTTGCAAACTTTTTTTTTTGTTTTTGCCAAAACTAAAACATTTTTTTTTATAAATGACTACATAGTAGCCAGAACCACAAAATGTTCCGAATTGAATTAAAGGAAAAAAACTACATGTTTTAATTAATAAATTTATAGTGCGATTTTAATTCTAAAGCTTTTAGGTTTGTTTACAAACAATACAACGAATGGCGCACATGATTTTATATTGCGGTTAGATTAAGACCAACATTTGCTACAAAAAATATAACAGTGGAAACTTTAAATACCTATTAATAACGAAGTACCTGAAATAGCATTAACTTAGAGATTTTAAGCTTAAGATGAATTCTTACATTAAAAAAAATATAAATCTAAATTGCGGATACACATTAGACTGTCCGTTACTTCTCATGTTTACCTTTTCGAGGAACGTGGTTAATCTGCATACATTTAATTAAATATTGAATTAATCTGTTTAAAAAAAAATTTGAGTTATTTTTAAACATTTTTGAAAATAAATTCTTGAGTTTAAATATGCTCACCTTCAGATAAGCATTGAACAATATATAAAAATAAGAAATATTGGGGGAAAAAATTTAATGTTATTGCTATTTATTGAATGAACTAAATATGTAGCTAAATGTGCCTAACTCAAATGATGGGGATCTCCGAAATGAGGTTTAGTTTTGATAAAATTCTTTGGAATTGCAAATGGAAATAATAGACAATTTACAATGTACAATGTTGTTATTCACAGATTTCCTACATATTAGAAAAAGGCAACAGTTAGAGGGCACTTCATTTAGTAACTCAATAAAAAATTACCACAGGCACAGGCATGTCAGTTTCGTTGCAACATTGGAACAACTGTCGCGTCATAACACTTTATTTCTGTCTAAAACTTTAAACGCAGAAAAAATCAGACATTCATTCATTCAGACAACCATTCAGCAAATCATCACACTTAACGAATTTGAATCATAAGCGCCGCAGAAAAGGCTAAGGTAGAGAATTCTTGTCGCCCCATTGCACCTTTCAGAGCTATTAAAGATCTTACAAAGTACAAAATGGTTTTTCTTTTGGATACTGCACCTTCGGTTCATGTAGCCATGCCGGCGCACATGATTTTACATTTATTATCTTCTTGCAATGAACCAACATCTTTACTACCTAGCTGCTTGAATTGAGCTCTAACAGCAAAATATGTACTCGGAAAAAAAAAATTTCAAAAAAATGTTGCGCAATATTTTAAATATCAAAAAATTAAAATCCAAAAATTATTGATTGATTGAGAACTAATTGAGAGTAGTTTCAATAAGCGACTGTAATGTTCGTTGCGCACTGCAACAGTGTTGGGTTCACTGCTGATGTCTGCAGCTTGTCGCTCATAAAGCATCGAGGGCCTCCAAGCACTTTTGTGCATTAACGGTTATAGCCATACTGGAAAATTAGTTTTAGTGTTTAGTTTTTGCAAATCACTCTTTGGTTTCGCTCTTATTTAGTTGCATTTATGCTTTGCCTCAAACACTTACAGACATACTACTTATATTTTATTCATAATTACTGGCATCAATTAATTTAAAAATAGATAGATAGTAATATCTTATTTTCTGTTAAAATTAAAAAAACTCGAAAACAAAAATAGAAAACTATTTCAAACATTAAATGTAATATTCCATGGAACTATGTACCTACATATACAAAGTATGACCTTGAGTAACAGGGTTGTATACAGCTCAACTTTTTAGGTGGTCATGTAAAATTTGTAACATACCTACATTACATATGTAAATATATGTATGTACATTGGGGTGTTTACATTATTGTTTTATACAGGTTTAATAGTTCCAGGTACATGAATGAAAAATTCTGGTTAAAGGTTAGAGTGCTTTATTAGACAGTTTCGTCTATATCTCAAGCAAGAAAAATCTTACACAAACGGGGCCAAAAAAACAAAAAATATTGATTTTTTTTCTCCATCTTTCAAACATTCCTAAGCTCTGAAAGCTAATAAGCTCATGTTTCACTCTAGTTTTGAGTGGAAAGTGGTTTTGAATTTCTACTTCTGAGTCAGAAGAGATTTTTGCGTTACAAAAGGTAGACGATTATTTCGTATGGTGTTAAGATTGGAATCCATGTGTATAGTATGACCTTGTAAAAATTTTTATGCTTGGGCACTTCGGCTTAAGTCTTTTTTAACGCATAGAAGAGGCGTGTCAGTATAGAAACTATATATATTATTGATTAAGGTCAATACTCAAGTTACCGCCTGTCTATCTGTCATCCTGTGAATATTAAAATTACGGAAAAACCAGGAGAGATAATTTAATGAAATTTGGAGCATAGCAAATGACTTGCTGGACGTGCCTACCGCTTATACAAATAATACTATTAAATTGCTATACTGAGCGAGTTATTTGAGGTAGTGCAACCAAATTTGTAACGAATTTCAATAAGAGGATATTGACAGTACCGAGCAAGGCATTGAATGAATTTCGACAAGAGAAGAGCTTAGCACCTCCCATGCAAGCAAAAACTTCAAAACGTTATACTAAAAGAATTATGAAAGTTAATGAAACTAATTTCACACAAACAAGTAGTACAAATATTTTGGGTATACTATGAACAAAAACTAGATAAGAAAAATATACTGGTTATACTAGCAATAAGTAAATGTTGCCAAATTCAATATGCGAACATTTGATGAAATCAGCCAGAGCATTAAATGTTTAATTAAATTTGAATGTAGTTAAAATCGGTAAGCTTATATACAATATATTTAAGAGTTGAATTAACTTTAACATGCTATGTACAAGTATATTACAACCAGTTGAACTTGTAACTTCTTAAGTAATGTGTGAATTTGAAAGCAATATAACTCAAACAACTTTTATTCTACATTAAAAAAAGCAATTCCGACGACGTATATCTTTATTTATATTGTTGAAATTACGTGAAAAAACCCATTTTCAGTCTCAAAAAATTGCATTTGATGAGTGTACGATAATGAGATTTCAATTTCATATGTATGTCAATATATTGCCTGGTAGCGCCTGTAAATTTTCGTTTCTGTACAAATCGTTACCTACCCAGAACTTTCTTTTTTCTCGTATCATTATTTGTTTTTAACATTTTTAATGACGTCTATTTTATTGAAATGTTATTTTTTAATCTTATTGATTTGTTGTTTTTGCTACATTTTTGTTGTTTGAATGTTTTTAGTTTTTTTTTTTGTTTGTTTGTTTTTAGTTTATCTTTAAATTCGGATTTTATTTGTTTACAAGTTAGTAGTGAAAGAATATTTGCGCAATATGCAAATAGCCGATATGCTAAAGTTGTCGCAAATTCTGGATGCGTCAAAATTTGCGCAATATTTTAATTCAGCATTTCAGCAAATTAATACAAATCATGATGGTATGGAAAATTATCTAAGTCATTATTGTTTGTGTTTTTTTGTTTTTGTCGAATAAAAATTAGCAGCAAAAGTTTTGTTTTAACGCTTATTTGATTTAACTACGATACAATGTAAACACAAAAGGTGGGAAGGGTGATCGTAGAAACGGACAAAAGTGGGCAAGCAGGGCTAGAGATCGAAACCTTTTCGTTCATTTCTTGGAATGTTACTCTTGAATTTTTTCTTTTTTTTTTTGCTCACATAAACGAAAAAAACAATTTTAAAAAACAAAGGGGGTTAGTGAAATCAGACAAAAGTGGGCGGCAAAGTGGGAGGGAGTGAAATTTCTAGAATTTTCGCGTACATCTTTTATGGACAACCTCTTATGATATGTGTATTAGTGTCTGTAGATACAGAGATCATTGTGAAAAACTGCGACAAGATCAAGCACCGAATTGATACCAGCTAACTGACTGCAATCCAGTCTCCAATACTGAAGCAGCTACTCCCACCACCGGCAGAGAAATTGGCGCTTACGCCAGATTTCGTTGTTCTGTTAACAACACTTGGCCACTCTGCAATAATAATAACATCGCTGTAACCCACCTGCTCAATGAATGTTCTGTTGCCAATAATTTTGCGGAATTCTTAAAATTAGGAATTTTAAGGAGCTTTTAGATCTACCAACAGAGCATAATATCAAATTATTTCTAACTTTCTTCAAAAAGGGCAAGATTTTCTTTGACTTATAAATTTTTATTCTCTGATGAATATTATAATTATAAATTTTTATTCTCTGATGAATTAAATTATAGACGAAGACCTTAGTTTCTAGTGTCAATTATTATTTTGTTAAGAACTTTCATTTATTACTGCTTTTTAATAATGAGACATTCCAATAACTTTTTAACAACAACCGGGACACAACCTTCTCCGATTTGGTTCAAATTTCGCATGATTCTGCCTCAGGATAAGATTTAGAAAACTATATTACAGCTTGGTCTAATAATCCGTAATTTAAAAGATACCGTGGCTCAAAAACGAAAATTTTGTCAAATGGACTTCTTTTTAGAAATTACAACTATTTTAACATCATTTGAAGATAAAAACTTCAAATTTATATAGACTTAAGCCAAAATTTGAAAAAAGATTTGCAAGACATCAAGGACAGCCAATAAACTTCATTATATTTTTCATGCCAATGTTCATCATTTAAAGTTCTTTTATTTTTTCATATGTATATTAATGATAAATTTTCTACTTTTTGTCAAAATTTCAGTTCAGGACCATAATGTCTTCTATTTTTAAATAATTTTTTAAAGTAATCTTAGCAGTTTTTTACGCCTTAAAAATGTAACATTTTGATAATTATAGATAGATTATGATGTAAAAAGAATGATAGATGCCAAAAGCAGACACCGGCATTAATAAATTTACCTAATTTAGTAAAAATACGTCAATTTTTTTATTTTTGTAATTTTTTTTTATCAAAATCTACAACCTTGAATTCAAATGCCAGTTGTTGTTTAGCACATAAAACAATCCAAATTCGTTCAACTACGACTTTTTTTCACATAGTAAACAAAAAGAGTTATTGACATTAGAATACCAAATAAAAAAAGTGATGCCATTTTCAGTGATGCGTTATTATTTTTCAATTAAACTTGGACTAAAAACCACCTACTAACTTAATATACAAAAGATATTTTTTTATAACGAAAAAGTACTTTTATGGAGCGGAAACCAAAGTGTTAAGGAAAAAACCCAACGTGAGAGATAAGCTTACGAAAGTTTTAGGGCTATATTTATTATTTGATGTAATAAAAACAAAGCAATTAAAGTTAAAATAAAATAATTTTTCTATTTTAAAATCTATTGTTCTCATGCACATTAAATGCGAATGTTAATTTGTTCAAGTTAATCCTTGAAAAATTGCCAAAATGTCGGCTTTTACGGATTCTAATGAGATTAATGAAATATACTCAACGATATTTATACAGGTCTAAAATCCTAAATATTCTTATATACTTACATACATATATCAAAATTGTTTGCTCTAAATACACAAGTATGTACGAGATAATTTAGTTTGTTACTGCCCGTATCAAGATTTTGTTTGACAGAGGTATTCAAGATTCAAATTAATTGTGAAATTCCTTTTTTTATCATTTTATAATTTCTTTATTAAATATGTAAGTTTGATTTTTAAGTCTTTTTGTTTTTTTTTTTTTTGTAAGTACACAATGCAACAAATTTAAACTAATGAGAATGCAAACAAAAAGTTTCTGCACGCATTTTACAAATGAATCATTATTTTATAAATAGAAATGCACAAAATGTGCCGCACTTAACACATTCCGATTTTCATATTTTTTTCCATCGATTTAAGGTATTGCTGTTTTATAACATGGAATGAGTTTGCTGAACTTTAATGGAAATATACAAAAAGTATAATATGGTACTAGTATCACCACGTGAGTGTGTACTTAATATACACTTTGCAAAAAGTTTTTATAATAAAATATTTAAGAAAGTTGATTTTAGCGACTGATTATTTTATAATTAAACATTATTTAATCGAACTTACAGTCATTAAGCAAAGACCAATTTGTAAATTTTTACTTATTGATCAATGCTATTTTTCAACAAACATGACAAAGATAACAAATGGAACAATTTTAACCTAGTAATTGGTGACATGTTTCGGCTATTAGCAATAGCCTCATCAGACCAGTTTGGTTAATTCTGTACATGGCAAGTCCCTCAGTAGCTCAAGTGTTAGAGCGGCCGTCTCAAAATATGCAATTGCAATGCATGAACGGTCAGGGGTTCGAGTCCATTCAATCCCAGTATTTGCACTTTTTTCCCCTTGTGTAAATAAATTTAAAAAATTAAAAAAAAAAAATTTCAAAGTTCCCAATATTTGCCGCCCTAGGCACTGGCCTAGTGTGCCTCTAAGGTAAATCCGGCCCTGACTATTAAGCATGAACGGTCAGGGACTATTATTTCTCAATGGATTCTTTCCACGTTGATTGATAACCATTGTCAATAATTTTTCAATGGTGGTCCCGAGTCCCAAAAATGCCTGGTTTTTGTCCATTTTCAAAAAAAAATGTTATGAACCAATCGATGGAAAGAGGTCGAAAATGGATTTTGATCATCATCAGAGGTGGTTCCGAGTCCTAAAAATACCCGATTTCGGTCCATTTTCGACCTTTTTCCATCGATTGGTGCTTAACATTTTTTTCAAAAAAATGTTCCAAAACGTAAAAAAAAAACCAAATGTGCATTTATGAAAGAATGACCGATATGTAAATTATTTGGATTTGTAATTTTTTTATTAAAATCTATAACCTTGAACTCAAATGTCAAACATTGTTTTGCACATACAACAAACCGATTTCGTTCAACTACGACTTTTTACATAATAAAAAAACCATTGACGTTAGAATGCCAAATAAAAGAAGTGATGCCATTTTCATATCTGCGTTATTATTTATCGATTAAACTTGGCCTAAAAACTACCTACTAACTTAATATACAAAAGATATTTTTTTACAACGAAAAAGTACTTTTATGGAGCGGAAGCAAAAGTGTTAAGGAAAAAACCCAACATAATAGATAAGCTAACAAGAGTGTTAGGGCCAAATTTTTTTTTTGGACTAATAAAAACAAAGCTAATAAAGTTAAGCGAACAATTTTACTTTTCTTTATTTTGTATATTAAATGTGAAAGTAAATTCGTTCAATTAAATCCTTAAGAAATTGTCAAAATGTTCGCTTTTCACAGACTATAATTACTTCGATGTTTACAGCTTTAACTACCAAATCCTAATTTATATGAAAATTTTTTTTTTTTTTTTCATCTAAATATACGCCTAGTTCGTCTCGGCTACCACCCCAAGAATGCCCTGGAAGCTCTTAGTACCTCCAATGTGATCATCGCAGCCAGCTCCTCTTCCGATGAGGACGCGTGAACGAGGCCTAGTTCGTCTCAGCCGCTGTCCGATGAAATCGAGAGTGCAGCAACAAGAGACCTAGTTCGTCTCGTCTACCACCACTATATAAAAAGTATAAGTCCCTGCTAACCATTTGTTTCTGGAGACGAGTTCATTATTAAAATATAAATTAATTATACATAATAATATAATACTATTAGTATAAGATTTTAAAACTTATTGTTAGTCTCTAAAGAGAAGATTCAATAAAAAGAAAAGAAGTTAAAAAAAAAAATCTAAATATACAAGTAGATTACAGTTTTGTTTGACCGTAAGTATTCAAGAATTAACAATAAGTAGAACACTTTCAATTCCATTAAATAAATTTCACATGTTAAATCCACTCCAAAATCTCTCAATTATAAAATGTTAATTTAAAAAGGTAAATTTCTGGCAAAAATTGATGGCATTAATGAAATGCAAGTTTGGTTTCTAAGTCTTTTGTTATTTTTTGTAAGTACACAATGCAACAAATTTTTTTTAACTACATACATATGACAATACAAATAAAATGCAAATATTTCAGCAAACATTTTATAAATGAATCATAGTTTTATAAATAAAAAAAAAAATTCACAAGATGTACCGCACTAAGCACACTACAATTTTTCTTTTTCTTTTTAGGTATTGCTGTTTTATAACAATGCAATGACATGGCTTAACTTTAATGGAAATATACAAAATTTATAATGTGCTTCTAGTATCAACTTTTAATCGTTAATACATAAACTCAGTATCAGTCTTGAATACAAAAATTTATTATATGCACTTAGTAGCACGTGAGTCAGTGTTTAATAAACACTTTGAAAAATTTTTAAAATAAAATATTTAATAAAAATAATGTCGACAAAAATGTTTGTGCACTAAGTATGATACCAAAAAAAAAAATCAATAAAATATAGAATTATGTACTAGAAAGAGTGCTATCTTTGTCATCGCCAAAAATCAAATACCCCTTACCGCGTTTACAGTAAAAGCTTAAACAGATCTCAGTATAGCGTTTTGAAGATTATGCTTACATGACAGGTACCACGCCTTCATTTTGAAATTCACCAAATTTTTGTTTGATGCTAGAACAAATCACATATTGTATTTGAGTGACATTTGGATTCATTACCTTAAACAATTCACTCAGTACCTATAACGTTTTGAAATTTTGACTTGTAGGTGCCACGCCCTCTTTTCGCAATTTATATTCAAAGCGTGTCCAAATCGTTCCAAGTATTTGTGTGTAGTTTTGTTTGGTCCACCTTAATAGTTCTCTCAGAATAGCATTTTTAAGTTTTTTCTTATATTGAAAGTGCCACGCCATGCAAGGCCGAACCATATCTTATCTACGAGTATGTACAAAATTTGGTTATTTAATAAATATGTCAGTAAATTTTCAATACCTACCAGGCCCCGTCATTGACTACGAGTTCCCGGCCAGGTCAATCCCGGTCACTTGATAACCATCACAAGAATTTTTTTCAAACTTATCAAAAAATGGAAGTTTCTAGCTAAGTTTTAATACTGCCAGTAGAAAAGCACGTATATACAGGCCCGTGCGCACGGTGGGTTTTGGGGGTTCTAACCGCGCCCCCATTGAGAATTTTTACATATAGACTTTTACTGGCAATAAATGTTTATAAGCTCTAACTTGTTAGTGCATAGTTTTTAAAATAACAAAATTCCATTAAAAATAAATTTTAATTTTACTAAAAACTTTGAAAAGTTTTCCATACTAATAATCTGTTAAGTAAAAAGTCAAATTTATCGAATTCTTAAAAAAAAGCATACGAAAGAAAAGTAGAACTAACCAAACAGATATGCAACAGTCACGCAAATTTTTTACCTTCTGAGCACCGCATTCTTAAAGCGCCAAACAGCTGTTTTTACTTTTACTTTTTTAACCATTTTTGTGTTTTTTCGAATTTTGCGGTGATTTTTTATGCTTATTCTGAATTCAAATATTCGTCGCATGCTATGATAAAAACCACGCGTGGAAAACGAAAATGTGAGTATTTAATGTTCTGTATGTTGATTTAATAGAACGAATGTGGTCTAATTTATTCTTATTTCTATTTCGCAGAGCACAGCAGATATGGAAATTGATCCCGAAATACCAAATTGCTCATCTTCAGCAGATTCCTCTCTGAATCAAACAATTTTATACGATATTGGATTATTTGCAAAAAAATCTGCAGCTAATGGGATAGACTCGGTCGCTGGATTACAAAATAAAATTTCTACTCCCTCTAATGACTACACTTTTCCCGTGTCAGGCCCAAGAAATTTAAAGTTTCAGCGTTCTTGGTTTACGAAATACTCATGGCTGGCGTACTCGGCAAAAGAAGATTGTGCATTATGCAAATGCTGTGTGGGAGGGGTTGGTAACCAAACTCTAGGCCAGTTAGTTATCACTCCATTCAGAAACTGGAAAAAGGCACTGGACACTTTCGAAAAACACAATGCATTAGAATACCACAAGAAATCCTTGTTACAATGGACTTTGCAAATGGAAATTGAATGCAAAAAAGGTTTACCCATTGATTTACGACTTTCGAAGCAAAAACACGACTTTCTGGAAGAAAGTAAACGCCGTATGGTTCCAATTATTGAAACAATTTTACTTTGTGGCCGGCAAGGACTTACTCTCCGAGGATCCAAGGATACGGGAAGAGTTTCTGAAGATGAACCGTTGACAAATGACGGAAATTTTCGTGCTCTTTTGAGATTTCGAGCAAGACATACCTAAGATCAACAATGTCTGAAGATAGGCTGAACGGCTTAGCCTCACTTAATGTACATCGCGATGTCAAAATCAATTCGGATAAAGTTTTGGACGAGCTTTTTCAAGTACCTCGCAGAATTAGCTTCTTACGTAATGATATCTGAAGATCAAATCTTAACATAAACACATGTACATATGTATGTATTTAATTATAATTAAATTTCTATAATAATAGTAAACCGTTTTTTGACTTATTTTATGATTATAATCTAACATGAAATGTTCGAGGTAAACCCCCCCTCCCCCCAGGGATGATTTCTGCGCACGGGCCTGCGTATATATATTAGAGTGTCAATGAGAGTTGCACTGGTTCCCCGACTTTTAGTATAATAAGGAAATTAATGATAACTGAACACCTGTCGCGTAACCAGATGCGTACCGTGCACTTAGCAAAATGACAATGACATATATTTTTCTAATAAAAATGTCCACCTACACATTCAAATTTACTACATCGATTTAAATTGAGATATATCTCACGACCATTTTACCGCCCCCTCAAGTCTTGCGCCCGGGGCGGCCGCTCCCTCGGCACCACCCTAGGTACGCTACTGCGCATAACTAGTGGGTGAACTGATGAATTTTACACAACATATTCACCCCTATCACTAATATTCGGAGGAAAAAGATTCTCTCTTTTCTCTCATCATCACTATTTTAATATAGCAAATGTTTCGTAATGAAAGGCTTAATGGAACAGCCAAAGGTTATTGATGAAAATGTTTCTTTTTTGCATAAACTAGAAACCATTTGAGAGCATATTTCAAAGTAAATATGTTTTGCATTATTTATCAATTTCAATTTTAATTCAATGATGTCTGTGGAAAACAATCGAAAACAAACTTGAAAGTTGTTCTTTGAATCTTCATTTGATTATTTTGTATATTTGTACACTGTTTTAATTTTAATAATGCTTCCAGAAAAGTTTCCATTTCAAAATAAAAGCAAAATGGTTAAATGTCAGACTTTAAAAACAATTTGTTTTCCACTTTTATTATGCATGCAAATTTTTGCTAGTCTAAAATTAAAACATTGGTATGCGTAAATTAAAAAATGTTTTTATACGTATTAATAGAATGACGGATATGCATTAACCCCTGAATACTCACAACAGCTTTTATTCCCACATCCACTTGTACATGCAAGGGAAGTTGTAATAATCCCTTTAAAAGAGGTTGCTGACAGTACGCACTTTAAACGGCAAACTTAACCTAATGACCAGCAAAAGATTAATTAATTTGAATTAAAAAGAAATAAATATTAATATTTCATAACGTAAAACGAAACGAACTTTACAACAACGACCGGTATCGATCGACGCTGGGGATTTGAAATTTTTGCAGTTTGCAAATGAATTTGTTTGATTTTGATTTCATTGAACTTTTTTCTCCATATCGTACCCATTAAGTTATTTTATATGAATGTATTTGAAAAAAAAAGAAAATAATGCTGAATTAAAAATGACAATACTTTATACTTAATTAACCCCTGGTGACCTTCTTTTTATTCAGGCATATAACGCAATGTTTAAAGTTTTCGGATTTTTTTTTTTTATTTTTATTTCTGCAATTGCACAAGTCATCCCATCATTATTGTGTTAGCTTAAGATATGCGATATGTTTTTTGTCTTTTTTCACAAGAGTTTGATTAGTTAATAGCTTCAATAAAAAATACGCCGCTTATTGATTTGCATTGGAAGTGTGTTGAGTTTGTTTTAATTTCTATTTATTTATTTTTTTTTTCAAATTTTATGAACAAAATGTTTTGTTGTAGCAAAACACAATTTAAATTTTTAATATAATACAAATTAGCACTATATGTTTACGACTTAATTTTATTAACATTTGGTGTAAAATGATTAATTTTTACAAGTAAATTAGGTTGGCAAAATGTTCAATATTTTCGACTTTTTTACCAAATGAGAAACATACGGAAATCTCAAGTACAGCATTGAAGGAATAACGATTTTGAGCACATAAAGATAAATGGTAACCAAATTTATATATTCAATCTACCATTTTCAAGGTCGCAAAAAAGTATTTAAAAAAAATGTGCGATTGTGCCCTGATTAGAAGACATTTTAAATCTTTCAATTTGCAACAAAAACTGTTTGAAAAAAAAGTAAGTAAAAAGTAAAAGTGTTATCTATGGCGCCGTCAAAAATTAAATACCCTACTCTGCACTATAGGTCAAATAGCACTTTTTGCTGGCCAAAACTAATAACGACTATATTATCATGGTGATCAACTGGAAATGTATTTTTTATGTTGACTCTAGACCAGTGGTTCTCAAACTATTTTGGTAGTGAAACCCCCAAATTTGTTGCCACTGATCGCGGAACCCTGAAAATTTTTCAAGAACGACTTTTCAAAATTCAGTATCTGATATTAAATGAAACAAGTATTATTTTTGTATTTTAGATTTTATTAAATTAAACAAAACTCAAAAAAAAAAAAACAATTCATCATGGAAATAATTAATAAAAATACAAAACATTAACTTAAATAAATGAAAAAAACTTTAATGTGAAGAATGCACCTGCTTCTTCTTCCATGATTCTCTTAAAATTGGGCGTTATGTTTGATAACTGAACTCGCATATCTGGTGCAGCATCAAGTTTGTTACGATATTTGTTTTTCGTCGCAACATATTTTAAAAACCCAGCTTCATACAAATACTTAACTGGTTGCAAACGGCAATAGAATTCAAATACATCTAACCAGGATATTAATCGAATACATCTGACCAGAATATTGTTAGTGAAATTTAATTTGGCTTCTACTTGTGTACCCGAACTAAATTCAATCATATTTTCATAATCCATGGAATGAAATCCTTTTGGTTTTTCTTCTCCTGTGAAAGGATTTTGTACCCAGTAATTATCTTGATTCTCTAGGTTTGGAAAGAAATCACTAAGTGATTGCTGTAAGCTGGACAGTTGTGTTTACATACCATCACGGAATTCCATATCTAAATCCATTTTATATTCTTCAAGAAAATCACAAAGCGTCTGGAAGAACTCGAAGTTATTTTGCTCCCCAGCTGAAATCCAATATTGTATTTTCCTTTAAATTTGTCACGCGGAACCCCTACATTTTTTCGTGAAACACGAAACACACTTTGGGAATCACTGCTCTAGACTAATGGAAGAATTCTGAAAAAATCTTAACCCCTGTACTACCGAGTCAAAAATGGCACGCACTATTTTTGTTTTAAATATCATAATTATTAAAATAAGAGAAGAACTAAACAGGAAGGACTAAACTCTCCATAATATCCTTTGAACGAATGAAAATTTTATATCAGGTCTTTGTTTTTTATCAATATTTCGCTTCTAAGCCAATTAATATTTTTCTGTTGAAAAACAGGCAACTTCCTGTGGCTTTTTGCCCATTTTTCGTAAACTTTAATGCAAAAATTATGTGCAATCTGCCGCAAATAGCTTGGACTCGTAGCATAGCATGTTTTAAGCAAAATGGCATTAAACATACCATCATTAATTTAATCCATTTTTATTTTAGAAAAAAAAAAAATTATTTAAATTACTTCTCAATAGTTGAAAAAAAAGTTAAAATCGTGGTAAATTATTTTTCCAAAAACAAAATGCATTTTTGTTTGCTTTGAAGTATTCTCCGTTACACTAAAACAACAAAAATTAAATAGCAATACTTGTATAAATTGAGTTTTGGCCAGCAAAATGTGCTATTTGACCTATAGTGCACTGCATGAACAGTAAAAGTGCGCGTAGGTCTTAAATTTTTATTAAAAGTGTATTTTTTCGATCACATTATGTTTTGGATAGTTTGACTAAACGTACCCACATTGAATTTAACCATATTTCTCTGTATAGAGTTTTGAAGCTTATGCTTGTATGGGAGGCACCACGCCCTCTTTTCGAAATTCGCCGAACCATATTTTGTATTTGTGTGAAATTTGGTTTCATTGCTTTAAACCAGGGTTGGCCAACCCAAATGATCTTTCGGGCCACTTTGGAAATGTATCATAACTCCGCGGGCCACATATAAAATTATATATCCCATATTTGATTTAGATATATGTATATCTAAATCTAATATGGGATATATAATTTGCACTATAGAAATATATTGGAGTGAAAAACTGAAACATGAGTTATTATTGTGTTTATTATTCTTCTTATAAATGAAATAAAAAAAATTAAATTAATAAATTCTTATTTTGCTAGTGTGATACTTGTTTCTCCACTCTTTTACTTAACTTTTGCAAATCGATCTGGTGTTGCAGGTTAGCGTCAGAGTTTTGCCCTTAAGCGCTGTAAATCGCTTAACTTTGATGAACGGTCAATGAAATATTATGAATGCCAAAAAAAACAAATAGGATGACAGCCAATTGAAAATCGATCTACTCTCACGCCCTCAAAATGGCTTCAATCCAAAAATTAAAGTAAATTTTTTCTCATAATTTCGACAGTTAATTTTTGAATATAGGGATGCACAAATAAGTAATGTACATTAGGGGTATGACTTTTAACACTTTAAATCTTTTTTTGAGAAATGATACAAATAGCCGAAATGTAACAATAGTTTTTTTAATTACAAAAAAGAACTCGCGCATAAATCAAAAAAAAAAAAAAAACACTTTGCAGGCAAATTTCAAATATTTCCCTTATAAAAAACAAAGCGTAACGAATATAACTTTTTGCTTTGTTTTGTTTTCAATATCAATTACAAGTATGTAAGTATATAATATCTTGTGAAAAAAGTGAAAATATAGTTTTAAAAAATGTTAAGGTCTGGAAAAATAGTTTCACCCATTTTGAAAAAAGTAAAGCTAAAAGACGAGAAATCGGTAACATTGAAAAACATTTAAGCAAAATGTGCAAAATTCCAAAGCAGACGGTTATAATAGGCAGGTATAATGCATTGGCGAATATTGAAAAAAATAAATAAAAGCGTTCAGATTCAACAATCAACATCATCAACTATTTCATATGATATAAATATTTTCGGTATCTTAAACAGAACTTCATTCAAAACGATGAAAAATTGAAAATAAAATGCATCAAGTGGCGTGGTGATATGCATTATTTATATGAGCTTGGAAAAATTTTTAAATTTTATGAAAAAAGTAAAATATTTCCCTTTATAAAGTTCACAGCTATACCAGCGGTCAGTAATGCTCGCTGAAATTCTAGGGCTATTCTTGCAAGTTTAACGTTCATACCAGTGATGGCATATTCGGTACATTTGTACTTTTTTCGGTACATTTGCGTCCTGAAAAAACGTTGTCAGTACATTCGACAAGTTTTCAGTACATTCGGTACATTTGGGGCATTTTCAGTACATTCGCCAAATTTTTAGCACATTTTCAGTACATTTTCGGTACATTTGGACAATTTATAATATTTACCTATTTTTTTTGTTTTTTAGTAAATGAAAATAGCTGCAATGAGTAGATTTATAGTAATTACCTGTATATAATATAATTACCCTATTATATTAATACGTTTTTTTTAGTAAATGAAAATAATCGCGCAATGTGTAGATTTTGTAATTAATTTAATGTGAAATATATAAAATTTTGCTAAGGTTTTTGTGATGGGAAAAGTGAGGACCTTTTTTTTTTTTTTTTGATAGTAAATTTTAGAACAATTTCGTGTATTTTAGGAAAATTGGGTGTTCGAGACAAGAAAGTACATTGGGGATCTAAAAAGTACATTTGAAGTCTCGATTCAGTACATTTTCACAAAACCCAAATGCCATCACTGGTTCATACTCATCCCCGAACACAGGATAAAACTTTTGCCGATTTGTAAATTTATATGCAGTGCTTGGCATGACGTGTGGTTCTCTGCTCATTATTTTCAAACCAACGATTTTAAAAATTTGGAAATATCAGTCAAGCCCAACAAAAGTCCTCATAAATGTTTACTCAAACACTGGGTTAAGGAAGATTCTGCCATTTTAAATTTAAAGCGATCTAATATATGTGCAGAACGAGAGATTAAAGTTATACAAGAAATGTATCCTAAATGTAAAACTGAGCGAACATTAAATTCTAAATTTATTTCTTCTAATATAATAATAAATAAAATGTATTCTTCAACGAAATCCTCGATTTTTTAATAATAAAATAGTCAAAGAAATTTTTTTATTTTAATCTTATTTTTTGAAGACATACATATAAATTTTTTAATTGGCTTCATGCGGGAACTTTTTTTGATAAATAAAACAAAATCAAACTTTTTCATAGTTTTTTCATTATTTCTCATAATGTGGTGCCATGTAAAATAGGTGTTACAAAAAAGTCATACCTATTTCACTATTTTTTTATAAAGTAAATATATTTTGTAAAAGTATGATGAATCTCGCGGCCCCGAAAAGTTATCAAAGCGGGCCGTGGGCTGGCCACCCCTGCTTTAAACAATTCCCTCAGTGTAGTGTATTAAAGTTTTTTGTTTCCGTTTATGTTTGTTTTGAGTGCCGTGCCCTGGGCAAGTCCGACAAGTTCTTACCCAGAGCTTTTCCGAATAATTCTTATTATTTGTGTGCATTTGGTTCCATTATCTTCAATATCTTCTTCTGTATAGCATTTTGAAGCTATATTTTTCATTTGTATGGGAAGTGCCACGCTCTCCCGTTGAAACTCAACAACTTGGCTTGTCCATGAACCGATTTTGCCTATTTTCAATCCCAATCAGCATGTTTAAAAGTGTAGTCAGTGGCCATTGGCAGACAGACAATCATGGCTAAATCAACTCCGACAGTGACTTTGATCAAGAATATATACACTCAGAGGCGGAGAGTTCTAATAAATATTGGGGGAGGCCCAAACTTAAAAAAAAATTTTCAAGAGACATTTCTTGGGGGGGAGGGGGTTGTAGAATCATGATCATCAAAATGTATGAAAATGTAAAAGTAAAACACAACAAACACAAAATGAAAACACATGCAGAGTATACAATTCACAATTGTAATCAAAATTTATTGTTCAATACATTACAAAATTTTTGTTAAGACTGCATTGTTTTACGTCTACTTAATTTCACATCGTTCTATGAATTCATTCGCAATCTCCTTTAAGTCTACACTCAATGCATCTTCGGAATGTTCATGCAAAATGCTTAAAGAGTTAAGCCGAGTTTGGGTTATAGGACTCCTTAAATAGGTTAACAATCTTCTTAAGGTCGAAAACGTAAGCATCAAATTGACAAATTTCCTTAATTCTGGTAACAAATCTAAAACGTGTTTATCACTTTTCAAAAAACGTACATAATCATCGAAATTTTTTATTGAAGATTTGTTATATGAGTTCATTTGGTGCACTAAATTTTTAGCTCGCAAAATGTCTAAGAGAATGTTTTTATGTAAAATTAGGCGATCATTGTCAATATCTGGTCCAATAAACTTGATTACTTCTTATTGCAATTTGCCATTTCGAAAAGGAAACTTTCCGCATGGCTAAGAAAAGTGAAAACTTGCGTGTCGAACCTTGCTTTCAAACAATTCACAATATTGTCAATAATTTCATCGTATTGACTTCTGAATTTTTCGTCGTAGTTTTGGAAGCAATCTTTAGCATTATTATTCGAACCATCTAACTTTTTTCGACTTTTCTATTGCGTTTTTCTTGTGTTAGTTCAATGCCTACGAAAACTCTTTATCAATTTCATTCCAAATCACTGCGAATTCATCTCTCAAGCTTGCAATAGTTTCGCTTAAATTTTCGATTAGTATTTTAACATTACCAAAATGAAATTGTTTCTTTTGAATGGCAGTGTTAGTTACATCTACGTGAGAAAGCATTTTTCTTAAAATAAATATTTTAAAAAAGAACTCAAAAGATTGCACCGCTTTGAGAAATCCTATCGCTTTTGCAGCCGCGTAAGAAAAATCATGGTCTGAATGATTTAAAAAAAAAATTGTTAATTTCTTGTAATTTACAAAAATTGAATTTGAAGATGTGAATCGAATGGTCCATCGAGTATGGAAAAATCTTAAATTTAAAGTGCCTGTCAAATTATCTTTTCGCTTCGTAATTCTGTAACATAAATTTGTCTAATTGAATAACAGTTACTACTAAATTCCTAATTATAGTCTTTCATTTTTAAGTTTACAATACAAAAGAATCAAATACCAACCAGATGTAAGCTTTTCAAAAAAATTAATTGCGTTCGAATATTTTACCTGCAAACTCGCCCATTCTCTTGGGGGAATCTCTCACAAAATTCATAAGATTTTTTGCAATATGAATGGCAAGGGCAATGCAAGTGATCAATCTGTGTTCTCTAAAATATTGAGGGGGCGAGGCCCTTCAAAATATTTTTTGGGGGGGCAAAAAGTGCCTTACCACCCATAGTCACCGCCTATGCATACACTTTTCTATACGTGCCACGCCCCCATCAACGCGTTACAAACCGAATGACATATAATCGATGTGTTCATTTTCCTTTTTAATTTAATTCACTGGAATGTTGTTTTATATGAAACAATGTATTAACCTTCAAATTAATGTCTAGCCATTATTTCTATACTCTAGACTGGGCATGGACTACCTTAGAGCGAACCAAACCTGTGTAAAACAGCAACATTAAAAAAAATTTTTTGCAAAAATACCGAAGACACAAACTAACCTTCAATAAAAGTTAATTTTCAAAGGCATAGTGGTCCAATTTAGAAACTTTATTTTGTTAAATTTAGGCTAATAATATAAAAAACAAATAAATTAACATAATTTTTTAATATGTAGCGCCTTTTACCGCATTGTAAAAAGAGGTTTTACTCATACAAATCATTAGTGAGAAAAACGTATTTGTAATTTAAATTTGATGACAAAGAAACTTTAAGAAGTGCAACTTGAACATCGATTTTGATTTGTTGTGCCAAAAGTAAAATTTGTTTCAATAGTGTTTTATCAAAAATTAAGCACTCGATAAGATCCTTCTTCAAATGAGATATACATATGTACGTACATGTATAATTGATTTAGAATTTCCTATAAAAACTTTTAAACTATAGGAAAAGAGTGTTTTTAGTACAAAATTGGACTCGGTTTGTTCAAATTAAAGAAAAAGATTCATTATCTCTAGTTAAGATGAAAGACTTTCGAAGTGGCCTTTGGTCATACATATGTATGTATTAAAACTATTTCCAGAGGTTGTAGATATCTACATATTATTACATAAACAAAATAACCAACACGTCACACATGTAATGGACTAAGCCCTTACTACATTTGCATAATTAATTTCGCAGATAAACAAAATTTAATGTTCTTGGATATTCTTTCTATATTTCGGCTTTTCTGGAAACTGCCATCTTAAAAATAACAAACAAAATGCCTAAATATCTGTCATTTTCGAGACAAATACCAGATAAAAGCATCTTCAGTAAATACGGCAACTACGACTGCGAGGCGTAGACGCAAATTAAAGTTAAAAAAAGCTTTTAGTGCGACAACAATAAAAAAAACTACAATGAAGCAAACTATGATACTAAAGACAGGCTTGCAAACTGTTATACGCGAAAGTGTTATACACACATATTCTCTTAGCTCGAATTGACACAAACAATTTTCACATTATTTTATCTTTACACCTTGCAGGTAGCACCTTGCAAACGAACAAAGCAAACAGAGAGCTGCGATTTATAAGTTGAGCTTTTTTTGTACCGCTGCGCACCCGGCTTATGGCAGAGCCCGACAAAAAAAAATTTTTTCACTCAGAATATTCGATACTTTTGAGTGAATGGTGTGCTGCGCTGACGATTCATATAAAAGTAAAGCAAATGAAGAAATTAAACTTATTTCACTGATTTTGATTAGACCGAAAACGTTGACCAAGGGCTGAGCTAAGCGAAGCTGTGCCAAGCGAAAAAAAAAAAAATATAAAATAAAATAAAATTAAGAGCGGAAAATAAAATTAAAACATAAAAGTTTTGAGAAAAAATTAAAAGAAATAAGTTGATTAAAAGTGAAGACAACTGCTTTCAGTTGTGCGATATTGTTAAACTTCGGGTGAACCAAATTTTTTAAAATAGTTTTTTGAAGAAAAAAATTTATTGAAAAAATATTTTTTTATTATTTTTTCCAACTATAAGTTTAAAAACAAGTGTTTCCGATAAAGCTCTGCATGCAAACGTGCAAGGATATTTGAAAATATAAAAACAAAAATTGAAAATAAAAACGTGTCAAAAGCGGATGAAGTGTGGATACCTAATTTGTGTGTGTAATTTATTAAAACTTTGCTAAATTTTTATGAAACGGTTTTATAAAAAAATAATTTAAATAAAGAACTCAAATAAAAATCAAATAGCTGGCAGCAGGTTTTTTGCTAAAAACAGGATATTCTACATTTTTATATAACAAAAGAAAAATATTCAAAAAATGGTAAGTACAAAAATCGTTTAAGTTGGATTTATTTTTTATTATTAGAAAACATGATTTTAGTTTTTTAACTTTTGGAGAGCTCTCTTTGCGTCGATTATTGTTCATTTATTTTAGAAAATAATAAGACTTTAAAATAGACAAACTCTTTATAAAGCACAATTCGCAATAAAGCTTAGAACTTTTTTCTATAAAACTACGCGATTTTCAATTGAAATTTATGAAAAAATTCAAAAAAAAATTTAAATAGACTTAAAAATCAGTAATTGACTTTCAAAAAAATTATGAATTTATTAAATTCGAATGCATACTCTATAATTCAGAACTAAGCACACTAAGACTGCCCTTTAGTTTAATGTAGGACGACAACGTTTTGTGCCATTTATAAGAACTTGGAAAATTTGTACAGTGGGTGCCGCCCATTGTCCGATTTAATTTCGTTCGCATTGTTATTCTACTTTTATCAATTGTACTTTCGTTTCTTCTTTCTGCCGTTCACTTCTTTCAACCACTGCATCTTAAGCATCATAATGGAACTGTAGATCACTTGTCTAAAAAAACTCAATTTATTTAAGCGATTTTAAAAATAAAAATCAAATACGAAATTTTGCATCAATAACTTTAAAATCTCATAATATTATGTTTAGAAGAACTTTGTAGCTTTAAAACTCTGGAATATGTTTTCCTTGTGATTAGACCAATATAGTGTTTTGAAAAATGATTTTGTCACGACAAACACTCTCATATGTCCTTAACGAAACATGCCTATTAAAAATAAAAATGAACCCAAAGAAAATGATTCACTTATTATATACTATATACACTACTAGAACCTTAAAATTGGTATAGTTGATATGGGCCGTATAAGAATTGGGTATACTTCAATATGTTGCATGTTTGAGCACTGTTGTATGTTCAATTAAACATTTGGTAATAATAACCAAAACATATTTCAGCTTTTACAAATTTTCCATCGTTGGAAGCATTCACTACTATACTACTTATTTCCCTATAACTCCATTAGGAGCGTATAGCCTGTGTATAATCTTATATCAGTCGGCACCACGAAGCTCTGTGTGTTCTTCTGCACTTATCTCCCGGTGGTCGTCCAGTCCAAGCAAAGCACCAATTGATAGGTTTCCATAGCATCTTTTGATAGGTTTCCATAGCATCTTTTGTGTGTGTACTATACATTTCCAGTAACTTTAAATAATCTCGCTGTTCGTAATTCGAGATTGTCCTCAATACCCAACTCATATCATGATTTGTAAGCATAAATCAACTCTGATTTGATTCGAATTTTATATTCGCATTTTGGATTGCGTTGAGATTACGTTTGGCAGTCATAAGTACTTTGTTGAGTTGCGCAGGACACTTGTCGCTTTGTCGATTCTTGCTGCTACGTCTTACGCGGTACCTCCTAAAGTACTGAGAACGCTGCCAATGTAACAGATGATGATGATTTGGTGCTTTTGTTGGAGGAAGCGTTCTTGTTTATATTGCTGTGTTCATAAACGGAGTCCGGCTTGCTGATCTCTTGAGCTTTAAATTCTATTGCAAATAACTTTAGTCAGTACTTTAAAGGATGAACTCAGGATCATGATTCTGTTATTTTTACAAAGAAAGAGGTCACATTTTTTAGGAATTGTAATAAACAATCCTTTAAGTTATTCGGCAAAAACCGCTAGAAATAAGTCGTTGCGTGGGATTAACCCTTAGCTTATGCTAAGATGTTGATGTATGTAACCTGGTGTTTTGTTAAACCTTAGCCAGTGTTATCTCTACAAGGGAAGGAGGCAGGCTGGTAAAGGACAACATGTTTCTGAAAGTGATTGATGTTGGTATTATGGAGTTTTCAGTTATGTAATTTGTTGTTATTTTTTCATTGTTATATAGATCGCCCATTAAATTCAGTATTTTATTGCTAACCCAATCAAATTTTCTTTTGCGCCGAAAAACGGCAGTAGTACTGCAGATATAGTGAATCTCATAATTGAATAGTAAAATGTTTCTACTGGAGATAAACTATATTATTTTCTTAAACTAGGGATAATTGAACTCGATTTCGGTAGCTGCTTTTGTTTTAATTGAATCAATTATTTAAAAAAAACACAAGTCACGCAATATCTAGCGTCTATATGCACAAGAGATATGACGAAAAAAATTGTTAAGTGAAAAAATTTCACTGTTTCCTTACCCTAAAGTAATGGCTTACTCTGTGGAAACAGTGTTAGTTCCCTTAGAAATACTACTTTTGCTTGTTTCCAAATAAATCACTCCTAATTGTGATGATGCAGACCAAATTTAGAGAAGTTTTGCGAGGGTAATTATTTGCTTGGAAATTATTAAATTTTTATTTAACCTTCACCGTACAATTTCTTTTTCCTACAATTTATGGTTGCTATAATCGGCCGTGTACTCACTGTTAGTCGTGGGTTGTTTCGAAAGTACATAATCTTTCGTTGCATAATGGTTATCTACCAGAAAGACACAGATCTGGGGGCCTCTACTCTATTGTATAAATTGTACTCCAAAATGCATTAAATCGCATTTGCTTTCGAATCGCATTATAGAGTAAGACCCCTACTGGTCGAAGTGATGAAAATATTGCTGGCGTTCAGACATATTGCTGATTTTAAGGCATTCTCAACAGTTAGGACTATGTGTCATAATGAAATTGACATATTCAAATGCTTGACTATTTTTTTTTTTCAAGAGTAAAAATATTTTTGTTTTCTTTTTCTTCACTGATTACTACTTAACATCAATTTTTTTTTATTGTAATTGCGTGCTGTTGCAATTTAATGCATAATTATTCATTTTTCCTTTAGATTTTATGCGAATTTTTGTTAGCCAGCGCTTAAGTTATTGTTATTGTTGTTGCTACTGCTGTCGCTGCTACTGAGGTTGATTGTTATTGTTTTGGGTGCAAAAACTATAGTTTTGTTGCTTACGTTTTTTTGATTTTGTGCTTAAATAAAACTTTTTGCATACTCATCAAATACCTTGAATTGAATTGAAAATGTTCTTGTCTTGACAGCTGTTTGAATTTTGTTAACTTTAATTTTTTGCTCAATTTATTATTTTATTATTAATTTTTGTTAATTAATAATAACAAAATCACACATTACTCGCATTCACAGCAAAAGTAATGGCAATAGCAATAGCGAATTTCTGTTGCTGTGCAACTGTTATTTAGAGCATATTATTGTGCAATTTTTCATTGTATATATAACACTACTCGACAAGAAAAATTGCAGCAAAAAAAAAACACTATTCCTATAGGAAAATTTCCCGCTAAATCTTTCTTTATTTCATTTATTTTTTCAAATAAATTTTAATAAAATACCAACTGTTTAAATAAAAATATTATGTATGAAATTGACTCTTACATTGTTTTAGTTTTTTTAACATAACTTATATGAAATGAGGCCAAAATATAAATATATTATAGTTTAAATTTTTATATTTCAACATATTACAAGAAAGAGTAGCTAACTTTTTGAATTCAATAGATTTTTTTCGAGTTATAAGGTGCCAAAGTTGAATTTTTTTTTGAAAAATTGCAATAAATTGCATTTTTTTTGACCTGTTTTTAGCCGTAGCAACCAAACTAGTGGTACTGTTGTGACATATGTATTTTACTCCAAAATTTTTGTCGTGATCTCTACTTTTAGGAAACAAAAATATTTGGAATGAGTATCATGTAAAATAACGTTTTTAATCGAACCTATATGGCGTTACCTCCCGGGACAGAGCATGTTTTTGGTTTTTGTCCATTATCTCGAAAACCAGACCTGATCCAGCAAAACCACTATGAAATTTGAATTCAATAATATTTTGCAAAAATTTGTCGAGTAGTGTAATTTAAGAATTTTTGATTCTCATAATCTTCAAAAAAAAAAAATCCAAAGCTTGAAGCCAAAACGAAAATTTATTTATTTTAATATTTTCATTATTATTTGTATTTTATTATTATATTTTATTTTGTCGGAAAAAAATTTGACCCAATTGAAATTAATTAAGTGAGTTAAAAGGCATAAAGAAAAAAATAAAATAATGAAAAATAAGTAGCTCATCAACAAAGGTTAAACAAAAAACTCTACACTCTTTTACAGCCATAGACTTTTGCCTTAACACTTTAAATGTTAACACTTTTAATGTATACCTTTCGAATATTCAATAGATTTCAAAATATAGGTTAAATACACTTTTTGTAGTTTTTTAAAAAAAATCGAAACCTTGAACAAAAATTTTTTCTTTATATGCACAGACTTTCCACCTGACTTATCTCTTTTTCAACGATAGCCAATAAGTTCTTTAAGCCATAACACCGCACCAAAGAGTGCAGTGTGTAAATATTCAGTTTTTATTAATTTTTTAAAGTGAAAAAATTGTTATTGTGATTCAAGAAAACAAATGTGTTCTCAATACCATCTATTTCCGTTAAAACCTGACATAATTTTTCGGTTCTTATTTTTGAAAATAAAAAACAGAGAATACATTTTTCTGTGCCTTCAATGATTTTAACTTTTAATTGTGTTAATTAATAAGTTTTTTTTTCAATTTTAGTACCTACATAAATATAGTAATTTATGCAAAAATCTTAAAAGTGCACTAAAAGCCTCATAAAGAATCTGAAGAATCCCCATATCAGAATCATAAAACATGCCAAATCCGTTTGCGCAAATTTGATTAAATTATTAAAAATCAATAGTCAAATTAAAAAAAATATAAAAGAGAAAAACATATAATATTAGCACGGATATTAAGGTCATCAACGAAAAACAAGTAAAGAAGGTGTTTTATAGAAATTGGCAAAAAACATAACAAAAATTTTCCAATGCAAATTTAGATAAATTAAGCTACTAGCTATAACCAATTTCGGCATAATTAATGTGCTTGTTTGATTTTTTTTATCTCTAAAACCAAATGGAGAAGTAGTAAAACAAATTGTATGTCCAAGAAAAAACTTCTATTTTTTTGTAAAGACAGCATTTTTTTGTAAATGACAGCATACGAAATTCATGGTCAAAGTTTGGTGATAAAATTACAAGAAAAAAAAATTAATTATTTGGTTTCTTTTTAAGGTTGAATTTTCATGCATTTAAATAGTAAAAAAATCGAAATAAAAATTCGATTAATGACGTTTCTTGCTGCTTCTTTATTTGCAGCAACACCTGTTTTTTTTTTGTTGCTGCTGCAATATTACAAAATCATTGCATTTAACTTTTAATTCCATCGGAGAAGAGCCGTCGCACAAATGCAACTTTAGCACTGATTTGGACACCAGCAAAAAAAAGGCAACGAACTCTATTGCTGGTGTTTTCTTCGCTGTGTTTCTTGAACTACTTAATGCTGCATTTGCCTAATGATCATCAAATCATGATCATCGAATCATGATCATCGAATTATGATCACCAAATCATTAAAGAAAAACCTAAGCATTTACGAGCACAGTAATTAAATGCAAGTTGGTGTTTTACAAATTTTAAAGTAATACATAATATTGTAAGCGAATGAATATCACGTGGGATATATAAAAATTCCATGGCCTCTTGAATCTGAAAAAGATTATTTTGTTCAATTAACTCTTGAATTTAATACTTCATTTTGAAAGAAAACAAATAAACATTTAAAAAGTTTCTCTCGACTAGTGAGTTGATGCACTAGTCGAAAGAATTTAGAAGAACTATAAGGAAAGTGAGCCGTCAAGGTGCAAAACTAGGTGAACATTTTAGATATATGAATTGATATGCAATTATGCGAATGAGAAAAACAGAGAGTAAAGTGAAGATAACGTTGATTTTTTTTAATTAATTTTGAAAAAGAAAACTATTTAATTATTTTATCGCGTCTGCCTCTGATATATTGTGTTAAGGGCATAATATATAGATTGAAGATATAAAAGGCAGACGTCAACACAGACGCATTTTTCATAACAGTAATTGTAAAAATGTGAAAAAAACTCTCTCACATAATTTTATCGCTTTCTTCCAGAATTTCAATGTCGTCAGTAATGCCCATAAAAGCTGAAAGTATAATAGGCAGTCGTGTAGGTCTCTGCAAAATATATAGGGTTGTACAAGTATATGTCAAAATCGTCGATTTTTTTCAAATTCACTTATTTATTTTAGAGACACCATATTTTCCCGAATTTATTTAATTATAGAGTTGACAATCTTAGCCTTTTCCAATCAAAACCCACTTTGAATTATATCGAAATCTTTTTTTTCTCCGAGATATCGCAAATTAATTTTCCCAGCTGAATCTCCATTATCTGTATGTAGACCTAGAAAAAAAATTATCCAAAAATCAGTAATACAAACGCAAAAAAGATCCGATTTGACGTGGAATATCCCAAATACCGAGGCTGAAAAATAAAAAAAAAAATAAATATAAGTGACCGAAAAAATGGAATAGTAGACTTTGCACGGTATTTGTTTGGTATATGTATGTATGTATATATCCTTAAGAATATTCATCTTAAGTGCTAAAAAGCGTCAGCCCTTGAAAAAGCAGCGCTGGCATCGTCTGCCTTCTCTATTTTTAAGCAGACCAAACGCAGACGCCATAAAATTATTTAGTTGGTACTCAATTTTTATTTTTTAATGTAGAAACATAGACTTACATAATATAAAAATTGGATGAAACTCATTAACATTGGACATTACCAATAAAAAAATTTTAAATACATATATTGGAAATTGTTTCAATATGCAATAAAATTATAAGAAGTAGCGGAAAATATCTCCGCTAAATTCAACTGAAATTTTAATGGTAAAAGTGTTCAAAGTCCACTAAAAGTTATGTGCGACTGTTTAGTCATAATGCAATGTTGCTCCGAACAATTCAGTGCATTAGTCCCCTGATCTGATTTATATAGGCTGCCTTAGCTCAAGTTTATCAAACAACATAATTAATTAATATACATACATAAAAATCAAAGATAATTAAAAAAAGTTCCGAGTTCAAGCAACGATTTTAAGCATCGTGATATATTGAAGTTTGTTAAATGTTGATATTTTTTGCCACAGATACCATGCTATCTAAGTGCAAAAAATGTAATCAAAGCGTCATAAGTACCTACTCGAGCAATGCCCTTTGGTGCAGTACATAAATTGTTATTAATATCATTTCTTTAACCTTTTAATTGTAAAAAAAAATTCAATAATTGCGTAAAGCCTGAATAATTTAATAATCACTGCAGCAGAATTTTTGATTCAAATCGACCAAAATGCAAAAAAAAACATTTGCATTAAGGCATTCAACTTAAAAAATTTAAACACATCGAACTTGAACTATATGTAAACTGGAACATTTTGCGATCAATGAATGCACAAATATAATGCACGCGGGCTAACAACCTGCAATCATATTGCACATTAATGAGAATCCAACCCATTCTTTTGAGTATTTTCACTATAAAGTTGTTTGAGAATATGGTATAAGAAAGTGTTGGATTATGTACCACTATTAATATTGCTGTTAACAGGAGTATTTACTGCTGCATTTCCTTTAATGCCTAACATTCTTTAAAACTTTCATAGCTACTATATTGCCGATAGCTTACCACCCGGCCAGATTTTCATATTGTTGAAACTTTTAATTTAAAATAATTGAATTGAGCTTAAGGTTAATATCTTTCGTACAAGTAAGTGTATAAGAAATTAGAACAAACGTGTTTTAACAAAAAGTCAGTAGTCCCATAATGAAACCTTATAATTTGGTAATAACATAACATTAAAAAGATCTTAGCCTCATCTTTCAATTATTTTCGACATCTGAAATTAAATTCATATCAATTGCGTTCGAACAGCAGTAAATGTACTTTATTAGATTTTTTTAAAACATTTAATTAAATATAAGGAAAACCTGATTAAAATAACAATTAAACGGAATTGCTGATATAAGTTGTTATTGCTGTTCTTATTGATTATACAATATTAATATACTGATTAATTCAAAAGCACTTCATACCACCCAGCATAGAAAAAGTTAAAATTCAAATCAAGGAATTATCATTCAAATAATTTTGTTTTTTAAATAGAATTAAACAAGTTTTATTGATTGCACAATTACTAAACTTTTTTTAACTAAAAATCGAACACAAGTTTAGTTTATTGCTTAAATAAAACTTTTTTTAAAAGAATAATAAAATATTATGCACCAAAAAATTTCAGAAAGTTTCTCTACAGACTTTATTCTTGTGAAAATATTAACAAATAAAGTTTATAACGCACAAACTTTTTCTGACACTGACAATGCAAAAAAAATTTGTTTAAAACTAAGTTTTGGAAAATTTTTATTGGGGTTTTTTATTTTTAGATCGAATTTTTCAAACATGAAAATTATTATCTTATAAGCAGCTGCTTCGTTCGCACCTCAAATTATCACACCGCGTTACCATTCAAATTTGATATTAAATTGTTTGTTTTGAAGTGGTGCTGTGTAGGACATTTAGTTTTTAACGATGATATAATGAACATTCACTTTCTTAAAACTATCTTCCATCAAGATATGAATCCTTCTTTGGATAGCTTGGGTTTTAAAGGTAATGGGTTTTCTAATACGACAGCGATCCGCATATAATTTTTTGTAAGGAATTTAAACTTTTGTATAGTTTTTTTTAGTTTTTGATAAATATATTGTTATCTATGCAGTAAACTAAATTTTTGTTGTTTTCGATTTTATTTATTATTGAAATATTAATAAACTGCATATTTAGATTTTTGTTAATATGTCTGATGTAATGAACTATTTTTATCCCGAATACGAGAGCGTATTCATTTGGAAGTCGATCAAATAGATTTGATTTCGATTTTAATAGAAATCGATTCAAAAAACACTACCAAACATATGTATGTTTAACATTACTATCGGACGTAATCCCTATTGAAAAATGGCACGCCTATTGAAAGACCCTTATTTATAGTTTTGATAAAACATTCGTGCTTGACGATCAAGACTTGGTTTCAAAGGAGAAGTCTGAATATGTACGGCAATATAATAATATGTATATACATAGATAGAAACAATAAGTTGGACGGATTTCAGACCTTAATGTATTATACAATATATGAAAATATATTATGGCTTATAAACAGACAGATAAAAATATCAACTATCATCCTGCAACAACATTTTTTAGAGGCGGCCGCGCTTCAAACTTAAAGCTATATTTATATTTTCAAGCTCAGACATAGTACATATATGTATGCAGCAACTTTTCTTCGAAGTTAGCAGTCTTGAAATCCTAAATTATTTCAGACAAAATAGTGTTAGGAAAAAAATTTATAAACTGAAATTTTCAACTGTGTACTAAATAATCTTAATTATCTAGATCAAATACAATATATGTAGATATCTAACTATATTGACAACGTACTTTTGATATATGAAAACTTAATCAGTTAATTTGATTGCAGTGGTTGTATTTACACTTGAACTCATACCAACTTAATAAACGGAACGTTTTATTTTCGTTTAGAAGAGGAAAAAAACAAAGGAAAAAACTTATAAGACATACATTATGATAAAAGTAGGGGGAAAATACTTGAAAAAAAAATCGTAATAACAATCACAGTAATAACAAAAATAAAATGATAATAAAATATATCAAAACAAAAAATAAATAACAAACAAATTGTTGATAGCTCCATAGCGTTAGCAGCTTTTAGATATGCGCACATGTCATGACTACTAGCTGGCAGCTACAAAAGCTGCAAAAAGTTAGCGAAAATTATTTAGTAAAGTTAGCATGCTCCCTTAACTTGGCTGTGTGCGTTTTGCATTTAATTTTTATTTCATTTAAGCGAATGTTTTTCTTAATACAAATGCATCCGTGTTAGTGTATTGGGGCGTGCAGGTGAACGTAGGTGCGTGTGCAAGACAAAATTGCAATTTTATTTCAATTTTTTTTCCAAATTTAATGTGTGTTTGTTGCAAAAAAAACTAACTATTTGGATTTGTATATTGCATTTGGACTTGAAATACAGTTAAAATAGAAAATAATGTCAAAGTTAATTGAGTGATTTGTTAAAATAAAATTGATTTTTAAAACGATAGGAAAAAAACTGAACAAAAACCATTCCAAGTTTCATATAATATTTATTATGTTATCAGCAAGAAGTGTGATAAACATAATAATAAGTGTGTGTGTGTTAACGAAACAAACAGGATCGGTTTTGAAAGAAAAAAATATACTATAATGCTTTTTTACTACCTGCAAGTTAAAGTAAGTGGTCTAATTTTTTTATAGCTCTAAATTTTGAAAAAATATTTTCTACAACTTCTCTGACACAGTTTTTTCCTGTAACTAATAAAAATGTAGCTATACATAGTTCAATAAGTGACAATTTAAAAAAAAAATGTAAGTTTCAAGCATGCACTTTAAGATCTACCGGATGATTTGTTTATCTCTGGGCTCCAGCTTACTTAAACGGAGCTCACTTATTCTATATACATGCATATTCTCTGCTTTCATTGCACTCGCACCGCATTACCACTTTTAATACTGTATTTAAATGAACACAAATCCTTTTTTAAATCGAAAAAACTTCGTATCGCAATTAAATGAATTGTACTACGAAATGCATTGGCTTACGAACCGTATTGATCCAACCAGAAATTCTTTGAAAATTGCTTGAAAAGTCAATTGGGGTGATTTAATTTAGAGTGTCATAGGCTTTACGAAAAAACATGAAGTCTTGATGACATTTCATGGCGCAGTTCAAAAAGATAAAAAAATACCCCGAAAAACTGATTTTCGTGGCCTTTGAAATTGACCAATAAAAATTTCTTACTGGTTAAGTACAAAGCCGTACTACAGAGCGAAGCAGACGCAGAAGAAGTTTGTTAGAGATTACTGGGATGCTTTCACTTTTTTTTCCCTGAACAACCAACCTTAATATAACGTGGTCGTATTTGAAGTTTGGTATTTTAGCATTAATATCATTATTCTTTAGCATAGTTGTTTTAACTCAAATATTCATTTGTTTAAAAAATTATACAAAAACCATTTTATATCAAAAAAAGCTAAAAGGATATTATATGAATTTTTGCGAAATAATTGTCAAAATTCATTAAAAGAGCAGGAATATAATGTTTCAACTCATAAATTGTAATTCCATTTCAGTTGTTTGCATTTGAAGTGTACACCTGCAACATTATATGAAAAATTACTTGTAACCCATGCAAAATATTTATATTACAAGTATCAACACCTTCAAACGATCCGTTTAATGATTTCTTTACTCGATACAAATCATTTGAATTATTTTTTTTCTCTTATCATTTTTACTATTGACTTAATAAAAAATTTGCCAAGTCATTTTACTCAATGTTTTCTTTTGTGTAAAACAATTTAAATCTGACTTGCAGATATTTAACCCCCACTGTGGCAAACAACAAAAAAAAAGTAAACGCAACATTAATTCTATCACATGAATTATAGCATTTGTCAATGATAGCTACCGCCTGCCTACTGAGTTTGCAATGTCTCTGCTTAAGAACCTGGGAGGTTCACATGCGCCATATTTATTTAGTTAACGCTAACAGCCCGCTTGATCGACCTCAGTTAGTAGTACAAGTAGCAGCGCATGTAAGAGGTCTAACAGAAGACACACATTTAGTATACAAACATAACACTACATTGTATACAGTTTAGTCTTGTTTCTTTTTGTGAAAAAAATATATATTTTTTTTAAATTTTGTTGAGCTAACAAAATGAACATTGTCTAATCATATCAATTCATGATTGAAATCATAAATAAATTTTTTTTTAAATAAACCTAAACGCCTTTGAGATATGTATGTTCAAACACCTTCTATGCGGCTTAAAGTTTATGTATGGATTTGCTGTTTTTTTTATGAGAAATCTCTAAAGTTTATTGAACTTGTAGGACGTTGATTTAATTGAAATTGTGTTAATTGATATGATACAATAAAAATGTAGAGCATACGAGTACATGTAAGGAATGAATATATCGAGAATTTTGACAAAATGAAATAAAACAACTAAGGGTGTTATCTTTGGCCATTCCAAAAATTCAATAACCTGCAACGCGTTAACAGTAAAAGAACGCTTAGGTCCTAAATTTTTATTGAAATGGTTTCTTTTTCACATTGTTACGTGCTGATTAGTTTAACTAAACGTACCTACATATACTTAGTAGACATTACTATGTCCTTAATTGAAAGTTGAATTGTTATTTATTGGGTTACACATAATATTTGCTTGAATCGATTTGAGAAATTTGGTTGGGCTGAATATACATATATTTGATAAACCTATTTTTATTGGTTTCATTTATATGGAAACTATGAATTCTCAACATATTTAAGTAAAACACTATTTAAGTATCTGCTGCTTGGTACGCTTTTTAGGTGTTTATGATTGTGTAAATGCCAACGATATCCAACATTAGTATGTGACGATATTGGAAATATTGATTTATTTATGAACCGATATTGAAAATATCGATTTATTGATGAATCAATATTTTGAAATATAGTTTTTAATCATCAGTTCTTAAAACAAATCGATTTTAATATATGTATTATATAAACGTTTTCGAAAACAAAATACAGTAATGCCTCTAACTGCGCGGTTTCGGAGTTGCGCGATTTTATTTTTACCACTGAAATTTCACATTGCGCGATAAAAGTTTCGCAGCAGCGCGTACATAAAATTTGAATTTGAAAATGAAATTGAAATGATGTAAAGAGTTTTTGTTTTACATACCTACATATGTATTTTTATAAATGGATTTATAATTTTTATTTATTTTTTTTTTATTCATGCTTAACTTTTGTTTATATGTAATATAACTAGTCACTGAACAAAGACTTTATTTGAACTATGTACATACTTACTTAAAATTAAATTTTTATATTGGAAATTTAGGATTTGGAACGTATTCCCTAAATTTAATACAAAAGTTAGTGCATAGTGCGCGGTTTCGGCTTGAGCGCTGTTTTTTCAGAACGTAACTACCGCGCAGATCGAGGGATTACTGTACTTATTCCGTCAAATACATACCTACATGATTTGGTGATTATTAATAAGTGAATGTTTCCAACAAAGGAATATTTGTTTCAATTAAAATATGATTTAGTAATTATTACTAAACATATGATTACGGTGTGGTAAGAAGTTTGAGAAACAATAACTAATATCAAATATTTATTTCACCTATGTCAAATATTAATTATTATCAAATCTCGATACATACAAACAAATCGTTTTCTCTGCGTAGCTTCATTGACTATTAGGAAAACAAAATTGAAAAAAAAATGTTCTTAAATAGAGCTAGTATGGAAAAATAAGAAAAAACTTTTGTGGGAACACTTCGAAAATTCGTTGTCGTATATTGTGAAATCTCACATTGTCCACAGCTCTCCAAGGCCGTCAACTCCCACAAACAAAAATATTATTCTTTAACTTTATATCCCTTAGACAAATATTGGTCGTAGATCGTAAAATATAATACAAATTTAAAATTTTTTTTTTCACAAAACAAGCTATAAATTCAATTATGAATTTTTAATTATACACCGCAAAAATTTTTCACTTTTACTTTTAGTTCACACACAAATCATATGAAATAAAAACCCAAAAAATGTTGAACAATCAATAAAAAAAAATTTATGAAAAAGGTAATATTTTTATGTACCCATGTGTATAGAGCTATGAACTGCACTTTTATTTATTTTTTTTTTTTTTGAAACATACCATAGCGCAGAAATTTTTTTTTAATAACATACACACACATATAGTTTTTGGGCCTTTGGCACTACGCAAGATATTTTATAGGTCAAGTTGAATTTTGTTTGATTTTTAACTCGATTTGATTTGGTTTTCAATAAATTTTATAGTGATGATGTTTTTTGCTGATGATGATGATCATAGCGCTAATAATGATGGTCAGTGTACTCTACTGATGTTGATGATTGGCATGATAATGATGATGTTAAAATGTAGCCCTAGCTTTTATCAACACTTGTTGTGGTTATGATATTGTGCTCTATGCACTTGAATAGACACCATTGTTCCAACGAGCATTTGTTGTTGTTGTTGTTTTATAAACATGTTGATTTTATGCTCTGTCATAAAAGTAAAGATAATCTAATGTTTTTTTTTTTTGCTTTCATAGTTGGTTTTGATGACGATGATAACATTTGATCAAAGTCACATGTATGCTAAGAGCGACGTTTGCATTATGCAATCCGGTGACAGATGTGTTAGCAACTCAGCAACCAACCTACTATATATCCAGTGCAATCTAAATTTTATGCTTATTTAAGCCATGTTACGCATCTTAACATAAATACATATACCAAGATACTAAAAACAGATGCGCCTTCTATCATCAAAACCATATAAGATCATCAATTATATGTTTGTATTTTCGTAAACAAATTTTAATGAATGAATAAAATCTTGCAACAATTTTACGCAATGTGTGATAGCTCTTTTTGGATCCGTTTAGTTCAAAGACTTTATTTTTCTTTTTTTGGTATTCATTTGTTTTTAGGTCAAGTTGAAATGCATTTCTGATCTTTAAATTTGTTTCATTTATTTCTGTTTTCTTTTTCACATTTTCAAATGCACTCAATAGAAAGCACGAAATGAAACCTTACCTGCAACGGTAACATTGCTCCATTTTGTTGCCGGTTCGGTTAGTGTCCCAACTTTAACATGTAACAACAACCAGCAACAGGCCTTGATTATAAAATTTTGCAAGTCTTTAAGAGTTACATAGGAAAAAGATTTGTTGCTGTTGTGGAGCTTTGCTAATTTTGTAATAAAATGCATTAATTGCAGAGGCCTACTAAGCCACAACGTATTTGGTGCACACCAGCAAATGCAAAAACAAAAACAAAAACTCATATGGCCAAGTTTGCGTTAGATGTAAAGTGCTGCAGGCTTTAGCCATTCACCGGTTGCAACCGCACATTAGTGAAAAGTTGATGTTGGGACTTTTTTTTTTCTTCCTACAACAACTTGGTTTTTATAACTATATTTTTTGTAGAATTTACTTTATGATACTCAAAACGTTTATTTTTATGTCTCTACTGAGGTAATTGTACTCCATACAAAATTTTGAGTTATGTACATAAATGTCAGCATTTGATCGTTTTAAAAATAGAAGTATATTTTTAAGTGTGGTTTTTGTTTAAGTAGACACAATTTATAGGGCTTTAATTTTTGAGGAATTGTTAATTGCTGCCACGAGTCAAAAAAGACTTATGGCATGTGTATGGCAAATATAAGTTTTGAGTGCTAGAATCGCTAGAACCATTTTCTCTTCTATTGATTGGATTTTTGGAAAAGCGATAACGGTTACTTTCAATGCTTTTCTTAGCATGGATAGTTGAAAAATATTTTAGAAAAAGCTAAATATATCGGTATCTCACCGATGATCAAGTACAAATTTTGTCTGGATACAACTTAATCAACAACCTTGCTGTAGTTTTGACCTTAGAGCTTTAGTACCGAAGATATCACACAGCTATCATTGCAAAATCTTTTTTTTTTTTATTCCAAAAGGCTTTGTTTTGATTTTATTTAGAGTTTGATATGAACCAAATCGAATAAGGTTGAGGTCGTAAAGAATAAAGTCTGAACTGAAGTATTGCTCGTTTTTTTCAATGACCGTTTGCTCTTGATGCTCATTAAAGGACTGCTTTTCATACAAGTAGGTATACAGGGTATATTTTGATATCATGTTCAAATTTGGTTAGATGTCTCAAGATATACATATATGTATATGTATTCAATCACACGCTATCTTTTGCAAAGAATTTAGCTCGGTCCACTTACCCGTGTTCACTAATTAGCTGATATCACGTGTCCCACTACGCCGATATTGATGAATCAAAAACCATGTTGTTTGGGACAAAAAGAGAAACCACGTTCATCTTAAAGAGTCTTTTACCGTTTACGTGGGACATCATTTTTTATTAAAAATATTTTTAACTAATTGTTGTGAAACGAAGCGATTTAACCACCGATCGGGTTCCTCACCCCGAAAAACATAAAAACATGCTATTAAATCCTATCGACCATGGAGAATTTTTTCTTTGAAATTCGAGCCAAATAGAAACGGTATCAATGAGAAGAGAAAAAAAAACAACAATAACAACACAGAATTCCAGAGTCAGCACAAGCAACGAAATAACAAAACTATAATTTGTGTCAGAATTTGCAGGAATTCAATCTAAAAAAAAAGAATATTTAACTTTCAAAAATAAAAAAACTAAGCACAAATATGTTGTTTTGAAAAAGAAATTTTTAAAATCGGCTCAGTGTATTTTGTGCCAAATCATTGCAAGCCATTACCATACAAGAAATATTATTAAAGTATAGATAAAGATAAGTTCGACAAAATGAAAAAATGCTTTTGCTTTGTCCACAAAATTTTTGCGGGATTCCATCCAGGGCCCAAGCTTCTGGAAAGCGCATGCGTACTAAGAGATAGTGGGCATCTGCCTAGAAAATCAACGAAAAGTAAGATCCCTTTTATTGCTCAACTCCTTGAGCAGGTTAGAAAAGAAAGCGGATTGAAAGCCTTATCCTGTGCGAATTACATATTTGCTGGTCTAACAGTTAGCGTTTGAAAAAACGGCAAACACTAGATAATAAAGCAAAGAATCTTGTCAAAATGTCGAACAAACAACATATTTTCGCCCCTGGCCTTGCCTTAAAGCAATCTCTTCATGGCTGTGTTATACATATCAATATATACTTATACTTACTACATACATATATGGTTTGGAGATTTAATTTTTTTTTTTCGAATAATGCCTTTCCTAAGTCTGTCAAATATCACTACATTACCAGAAAATTGAATTGCTAGCACATTGTTGCCGCCTATTTAAAAATAGTTAATTGTTTTGTTTCCCAATTTGAGTAATGTTTTCAACTGTCTATCAGTCTGTCTACAACTCAACAAGACATTTAGTCTGTCCAAACTTAACAGTTAGTGTGTGAATTTTAAATAAATAAATATGTGTGGATAGTTTTTGACAAGCGCCATTTTTTCGTATTTTTTATTATTTTTCAGCTACCCTTTTTTCCCCCTGTGACCATTGGTGAGACTACTTAAAAAATAAAAAAAAAAATTACTACGACATAAATTGTATTTTTAAGCGTAAAATAGCATTTTTAATTTTATTTGTAGGTACTTTAAGTAAAACGGAAGGTGTAGGTTTTTCTGTCTCTTTTCTACTGCTCACTTACCTAAATATAGTACCTACTATTTCACAGCTTAAGCATAAATAAATAAAATAAATTATACGCTAAAGTCCAGCAACTCACCTTAAGTTGTCTTTACATATGGTAAAATAAATAAATAAAAAAAAACATACACAATAGTTCAGTGGAAAAAAATGCTTTCATTTTGAGTTACTTTTTTTCCGATCTGTGGAAAAAAAGGGTCAGTGTGGTATTAACTGCAAAGTAAAGTAGCAATGTGTGTGCATGTACTATTTATGTTTTGTTTGCATCGCTTTGAAATTATACAATAGTGAATATCAGATAATTAGTTTTTGCTCAAAATTTCATAACACTTAGGCACGATATTAAATTAAAGTGAAACACTTTACCTAATGGTTTCACAAAGAAAGATTTGATTTTATAAAAAAAAAAAAATACTGAGAAAGGAGATATAACATTTTGTAAAATGATTATATTTTGGCGGAAATAACTCATGTGAAACTAGCGCAGGTTTTCTTATATTTAACTGTTGTGACCAGAAGAAGACAATTAGAGAGTGCGTCAAATTTTCACAGTCTTTTCATATTTTAAATTTTAGGAATTTCAGATTAACTAAACCATCAAATGATGACACTTAACTGAGGCTCAAAGTAAAGATAAACTGAATTTAAATTAAGTTTGAAAAAAGCTGTTGAGAGTTTAATTGAGAAACTGTTTTGTCCAATAGCTAAATAGATTTTGTCTGAAAGCCAAAAACAGCTACATTCATTTATGAGAGTCAAAGTAATTGTTGCTACAGTCTGCAGTAATGCAGTAAAAATTTATAAATCTTATTAATAAAATAGACCATTTCTTATATGTACAAGAATATATCTGATGGGGCCTTCTAAAGTGTTCTCATCCTGTTAGAAGTAAGACCTGAGACTAAGGGGGATCCTGAATTATGAAGTCCAAAGGAAGCTATTTTCGCGAAATGTTTTGGGAAGAGAAAAAAACGACCAAGCCCAACAAACTTTTTGAGATATTTTCATGTATATTGGAACTAAACAAAATTTGTGCAACATAAAAAAAAGAGCGCCTTGCCCCTGAAGTATTCAATTGGCAGAAAGGATACAGCTCGATATTCTAAACTAAAAGGATTTTTAATTTTCATATAATTTTAGGCTATTGACTATGTCGAAAAAAACAGGGGTAAAAGGAACTAATTCGTTAAAGGTATTTTATTGTCTTATATGTTCAATTGAACCCTAAAAATGATATAGCCAAAAGTGCTACTAAATTTTGGCTTGGATTTTTCAGAATGGTCGAATTTGTCCATATTTTATATTTTTAATTATAACTCTATACATTTTTGATAGAAACACATTATGGAATTTATTGTGGGGAATTAAATTTCCTATCGAAATGATTTTTTATATTGGGAAAAAAATAATTTTTTTAACAATTAAGTTAAAAAAACTATTGACAAAATAACGGAAAATTTCAGATTTTATAATTTTTTCAAATTTTTGAGTACAACTTTTTTTGAGTGTATTTAGCAGCATCTGAAAGTATTACTCGTACCCTTCAAAACCTGTTTTAGATTATATCGATAACTTTTTTTGTCTCCGAAATATCGTAACTTGAAATTTATTACATAGGCTTACATACAGATCTACATTAATTCTAGTATGGCAGGATGCATAGAAAATTTAAATTTATGATATTTCGGTGATTAAAAGAGATATCGACACTCAAAAAAAAAAGTTAAAAATCGAAATTTTTGAAGGTTTGAAAAAAAAGGTTTTAAAAAAATCATATTAGCCCTTCACGATATTTTTGAAAAGTACTAGATATAATGAAAATGTGTTAAAAATTCTTAAGATTTTTAGAGTAGCGTACATTAAAAAGCTCCAATGTGCCATTGTAATTAAAATACCATCACTGTCAGGCTCACATTTCAGATTAGGAAGTAAAGAGGAAGGATTAGTAGGGGCCTTGATCTTGATCAGTTAACTCCTGAATATCATTTGAATTTCACAATAATAATTTGAAGTTCTTCATATAATGTATTCACTATTATTATCGTTTTGTCTGTGGAACTTACACTTGTCCGCAAAATTTGTTGCAATTTAACAATTTAAAATTTACAACATAATAATAAAATTTGACGACCACATTATTTTTTATATTAACGACAAATAATACCTGTCCTAAAAAAAAAAATTTAAATGAAAAACTGCCAACAACTGAACATATCGCAGTGTAAAAGAAAAAAGATCCATTGCGTACACCGCAGGGCCTTTCGCTGGTTATGATGACAATCATCGCAATGATGATGAAGATGTTTTTGTTATTATTGTGCCTGGTGTTACCATCTATTGTTTTAATTTTTGTAATCGCTGTTGTTGTCATGCTTCGCGCATCATGATGATGATGAAAATATTAGCAAGGCCATTGTAAAGTTGTTGTACCACTTTTGATTTTTTGTTTTTATATTTTTGTCGTATTTTTGGTGCCACTGTACTATGGTATATAGCACAGGAGCGTCACTTCACCCAAACCTTGGGGGGCAAGAATTACATATAATTCCACCACTATTAGATGGTTTTATTGAATTATTGTATTGAATAATACCTAGTATCAGATCCTTGGGGGGGGGGGGGGGGGTTGACGCTACTGATATAAGTAGCATATATTTTGTTGTGATACCCCTTATGCTCTGTTGAACCCTATTAGTGGCAATCACTGCACAGTGTTTGAATTGAGGACTTTATTGAAAGAAACAGGAACTTCTTTTCTTTTATTGAATAATGTTGTGAATAATATCCAGGTTAAGGAAAAATAAAATTTCATGATTCTTGAAGAAAAAATCACTTTTTTTTATAACAAATACAATTTACTTGGAACATCAATTCTTAAAATTTATTTTTATTAGTTTCGAAACTGGATTTAATTTTATACTTTTATGTCCAATTTTTGAGGTTTGTAAATGGCGTCATATGCAGGATGGCCGAGCACGGAATTTCATGTTAAAGCCGGTGGTGTGGTAGGAATTGAAAAATTTCGAAAATAGCCAGGAACTCTCTGCATCTACAAATTTGAAAAAAAGCGTTTATGTCTAGAAAAGCGCCATAGAAACATTTTTCAAAAAAAAATAAAAGATGCTCCAAATGCTTTCATTTCAGTTCTTTATTTGAACACCGTGACAGACAATGAATGGTATGTAATAAAAATATCTGTTTTGATATGAAAGTTTGCATATTTTTATGATGAAATTCAAATCTTGCGTGGCTGTTGTCAATGATCATGCAGAGAAGATATTGCTCGAGATGCTGTTCAAGCCAAATGATTGTTATCAACAATTGAGCCAGGCCCTTTCGTTTGCATAAGTGACTGGGTGTAGCAATTTTTTGAAACTTTATTTTTGGTTTTTTCTTCGAGCGAATTACAAAATCTTGTGACTAATTTTTGCGGCAATTTTTATATGAAATTTCTTTGAAAGTTTTGCTGAATTGAAGAGAAATGCTCATGAACTGACTATTTGCACATAGTTTTTATACAAAATAGGCAAACGAATATTCAAGTGATAAATAATAAAATGTTCGCAGCTTCTTCAAAGTTCAAAAGCTTTTAATTATAAAAAAATTTCGATAACATCAAACAATTCCTAAGTGTGTCATTCCACTCACTTAATTTAGTTTTCCATTTTTATTGAAATTATAGTGTTTATCGCTTCATCTATTCAAACATAAGAAGCTTCATGCCTCAATAAGCTAATGAACTGGCTAAATACTCGTTTACTAGGAATAAAATAATTTTGTTACCAAAATATTTCTGGATCTGTTCAAACAAAAAATTACAATAAAATCTAGAATATATACATGGCAAAATGCAAATTTTCAATGACAAACAGTCGTTTGATATTTAAGAAATATTTTCTAAAAATAAAACAAAGCCAATATCAGTCATAAAAACTAGACATCAGAAATAATTTAGCGTAGAATTATGTAAAACTAAAAAAAAAACTTTAAGCTTTTAATTTATGGATGACAACACATTTTAGCTGGTTTTTCTATGTCCAATTGTGAGAGTAGGAGTAAATATAAAAAAAAGAACATTTAACTATAGATATTTTGAAGCAAATCAATAGAGTGTCAAGCAACTTGAGGGTTCAATAAACCTGTCTAGCTTAAATGTAACCAGCTTGCTACGTAATGGAATAGGATGAGTTACAATCTTGGATTTTGCAAAACTAAATAATCAAAATCTTTGGAAACACCCCAAATTTGACTTGGTTATTAATTCTGGTATTATATGTATGCTTCGCTAAACTTAATGATTATGGTCTTTTGCTTGTATGTAAGGTGCCACGCCTATTCGTGCGAACCTCTCCACTTCTACTCCAGTTCCAGTTTACAGTTTCGAATATCATCATTCCAAATTGTAGTATACTTAAGTGCTCACATAAATTACTATGCATAACATTTAAGATTTTTTATTTATATGAGAGGTGCCCCGTATACTGGTGCATTTTCACCCACTTTTGTTTAGACAAACCTAGTTGACCTATCACTTTAAGTTTAACGCTTAAAACTGCTTGTGCATAGATGTAGAAGATGCCAATCATTATATCAAAAATTAAATAAATTTGCACGAGATTCCTTGACATTTGACATCCTATAAGTTATAAACTTGAATATAATTGGGTTTTGTGCTTATAGAGACTTATGATTAGTAAAGTATAATTCACTTTATACGAAAATTTCAACCAATTCGGCTGAATGCCATGTTTCTAAGAGACACTGTGGAGTACTATCTTTGCTTGTATTTAGAAAGTATCATAGTTGCAAACTTCCGTTTGGTAGCCGCTTTTTATTATTCCACTCGTTTGGATAAAAGCGATGACTTGAAGTATTTTTCCAATAAGAGTTCTTAAGTAATTACTATATTATGTAGGGGAGAAGGGCGCTAGTGTGGACAATTTTGACATAATTATAAAATTGTATATGTAGATATTTATTGTGATGATTGTGATAAAGTTATTTTTAGCGATTACTTATACCTCTTACCTTCATAATTACACCAACAGTTACAATTTTTGTTTTTCGTAAACACATTTTTAAATTATTTTAAAAAGAGCTTACATTTACATTTACCCCGTGTAAGGGGCTAGTGTGACAACCATTGATTTTACTAGGGGCTAATGTGGACACCAATAGAAACTTGATAATTGAAACTGAAACTTAAAAAAAGAGGTCAAATATATATTTTTTTTTAAAGAAAATAATACAGTTCAATAAAAATTAAAAATTTGCTTCTATCCCATGTTAAACTTGCAAAATTCATGCCACATTTGATATAACATGCAGATCGAGATGTTCCCGGTAATTGCCACTATTTAAAGCGAATGTTTCTTGGATGTGCATTTTTTCTCTTAAGAGGTTCTCGTTTGTCTTCTCAGGTGTTTCCCCTACAGCTACATTATTGGCTATACTAAGTCGAAAAAAATTCAATATTAATATCCTGAAGTGTGATATCCCTTTATTTTGATTTTGTGCCGACAAATTTAATTAGAAAAACAAACTCTTAGCTAACAAGATTAGGTATGGTAATTAAAACGTAATTGGTAAGCCAGAAAACAATTATGCCAAAAAATAAATTTAATTAAAATTTGATTACATCCACAATTAATCACACGGTTTTTAAAAAAAACTTTTATTTAAGTTTTTTTTTTTTATATATATATAAAACACTTCTATTTTTGTAACTATCAATTCTTTATGTACATACATATACCATACTACATATATCAGTAGTAAAATCTAAATCTAAGTTCTTGTTCGAAACAAATCTAAATAATTTATTTTATTCTTTTCATTTCAGGTAAGTTATGTTAGTGACAGCCTTGATATTGCTATCAGTAACCTAAAGATTGTATGTATAACTAAACGGCGCCATGAATAACTTAAAGCATTTAGTAATAAAGCTTACGTTCCAATTAAAATTTTATTTAACAAATATGCAAACCCATAGTTAGATGGCTTAATACTAGAAATGCAAATATTTAGTAGTAGCACAATAAAAACTATGACTACAAACACATCCTATATCTTGTGGAAAGCTTTAATTTGTTTTAAATTGTTTCATATAACACTTCTAACCCTTTAAATGCCTAATTCAATATATAAAAAATCGGTTCGGCAGCAAGTACCGTACAAGCAACTTCTCTTGAGAACAATTCGTTTTTTTTAATGTTTCGATGCTTCGAAAATCATTTGAGAATATCTTAGGATTACAATATGGCACTACGAAAATTGAAAAAAAAAAAAAAGTTAGCATTAAACATTAAACATTAATTTATAACCATGTACCTGAAACCCCTCTCAAAACTAAATTTTATAGAATTCAGAGAACTTTTACAAAAAAATGACGTCATATTGGGTGCGCCATTTTGAATTTTAAAAAACTGAAAAAAGATTCGAAATAAGCACCCTCGAAAACCCCTACCTACGCCCTCGATACTTGAAATTATATATGAAATTTATATTGCGTGCATAAAAAAGTCAGTTTTTTATGAATAAAAAACGAACCGCTGGACCGATTTTTTCCAGACTCCTTTCAGATCTAAGTCATGACGTGGCGTATCGATTGATATGGTCATCAAAAAATTCTGTCCGGAAACGAAAGCCAAAATTTGTCTACATACGTACACACACACACACAGATATCACTCTAAAAATAAACTGGTAAGGGCGTCGCCAAAAATTGAATAACTTACATCAAAGTTCACGACTAGGTCTTAAGTTTTCATTAAAAGGCTGTTTTTCTAATACGCCACATGATTGTTGCTTTCAAACAAATGTTCTTATATTTATTTAAACACCATTTATTTCAATAGCATTTAGAAAAACGATTTTATGTTCCAACTTTTATGGGAGATGGAACGCCCTTTGTTAAAATATTTTGTCTAGTGCTTGCTTGTCCAGATCATTTCTTGTATTTGTGAACACATTAAAAGCAGTGATGGCATTTTCGGTACATTTGTACTTTTTTCGGTACATTTGCGTCCTGAAAAATCGTTGTCAGTACATTCGACAAAATTTCAGTACATTCGGTACATTTGGGGCATTTTCAGTACATTTGCCAAATTTTTAGCACATTTTCAGTACATTTTCGGTACATTTGGACAATTTATAATATTTACCTTTTTTTTGTTTTTTTAGTAAATGAAAATAACCGCAATGAATAGATTTACAGTAATTACCTGTTATATTAATTACGTTTCGCGCAATGTGCAGATTTTGTAATTTTGCTAGGGTTTTTGAGATGGGAAAAGTAAGTACCTTTTTTTTTTTTTTTTTTTGTTAGTAAATTTTAAAATAATTTCGAACATTTAAGGAAAATTGGGTGTTTAAGACCAAAAAGTACATTTGGGCTCTAAAAAGTACATTTGAAGTCTCGATTCAGTACATTTTCACAAAACCCAAATGCCATCATTGATTAAAAGATGTTTTATTTGATTTTATCTACTTTGAAAAATTTTTAAAATTCAAACTATAAACTGAAAAAAATTCTTCCACGATTTTTTTACATAACATTTTTTCTTTTAGAGTAATTTTTTTCCTTAAAACAATTAAATAAATACAATTTTTCTGTAACTGTACAGTTACTAATAAATACATATTAGTTTTCGAAAAAATAAGCAGGAATGATAGAGAAAAGTTCTGGAAAAGAACTTCGCGAAATTCTACAAGTGAGCGCAACACCCTCCATAGACTTAAGCACAATACTGAAAGAGTTATTTAATTTAATGAAAGCCATATTCACAAAAATGCAAAAATTGGCGAATTTCGTAAAGAGGGCGTGGCACCTCCCATACAAACATGAATTTCAAAACCATATACTGATGAAATTATTGTATTTAAAGTAATCGAACTAAATTTCACACAAATAGTTGGAATGATTCGGAAAAGCTCTCAACAAGAGCTTTGCGAGTAACTACAAGTGGGTGTGGCAGCCTCCGTATATACAAAAACTATAAAACGCTATACTGAGATCATTTTTTAAGATATGAAATCGAATTTCATCCAAACACGAGAAATAGTTCGGTCTAGCATCAGACCCTGAAGACATAAAGTAGGCAAATTTCGAAAATAGGATATACTTAGCAGCTTCCATACAAGCAAAAGCTTCAAATAGCTACACTGAGATCTATTTAAGTAAATGTTGCCCAATTCAATGTGGGTACGTTTAGTGAAATCATGCAACATGTAGTGTGGTGGAAGAGTTATTCTTTTAATAAAATGTTAGACTTACGCGTCGAAGCCAAAGACCACACCCTGACAACTTTTTCCCTCCATTTTTTTACGCAATTCAAGAAATACAAAAATTTCATTTCCGATTTTATGCTAATAACAGCGGCTTGGGATTATTATTTATACTACATCAAATTGCAAATGATATGAAAAATAAAATATTTTTATGACCAATGCGCAACATATTTTCGTATTATTATGGCAGATATCCAACTTCCGGCAAATTATAACGCTACGCAAGGTGTTTGATAACAATAAATTCTTTTGTTTTGTGAGTGATTTAGATCATTCAGAAGGTTTAGAAACATTTTTTTTTTACCATATACTCATTATTGTCATATCAAAGATTATGTTGCATTAATTTAAATGATCAGCACCGCAGTTATTTAAATTTGTTTTGATTAAATTCAAATTCATTTTTATTATGTTTCTTAAAAATTTTTTTTTTTTTTTTGTCAAATATTTTCAATGTTTTATTTTAGTTTAAGGAAATAAAGTTTTTATGTATTTCAAACAGTTAGATTTCTATTCTTTCCATATGATTATTTGTCGCTTAAGCTGTAAATTCCTGAACTAAATAAAGGCATCGGTCACCTTCGCGTGCTATGTATGTAGGTATTTGTGAAAATCAAAATTACTTAAACTGCTTAACTGTATACAGAATTAATATTTCAAGGAAATGAACGAAATAAATTGAACTAATTTACTCATCATATGTAGTATGAAGTTCGATTCTATATAACTTCTACATCAATACTGACAATTGCACGGAACACTAATTTTATGACTTTAATAGACAATTAAAAATCGCATGAAATAAGACTTCAATGTTTCATTCCTACTGTTTGTTATCTAATGTAAATATTCTACACGTTTTGTATACAACTACTTACTCACAATAAGTGCATTTTTTTCGGTAATATTCCATTCAATTGATGCAGCCAGCTCCCACTAGATAAAGTACCTACTTTAATCACTGTGATTAATTCATAACACTAATTCTTAACTGGTTTTACAACAACAACTCGTAATATGCGATGTTTTTACTTCACAACATCGAAAATATTTCCAAGTCTCCACGTAATTTTCCAACAGCTGTGACGAAATGTTAGCTTTGAGGAGAGCAAAATAAATATTGCCTTATGTGAACAAATTTCACAGCAACTACGTCACTAAAATATTGTAGAAAATACAACAACTGTCAACAACAGTTGCAGTTTATTAAAGCAAAAGTTGTATATATAAATGTTCTAGAAGCACATTGCAAATGAAATGCAAAATATTTAATAAATAAACATGAATTAAATAATTAAAAAGTATACTCAAAAGACATTAATAATAAAGCTATGATTTGCGATTAAAACACTCATTATTTTTAAATACCGCTTAACGTATTGGTTGACTCCCTAAAGGTCTATACCGCATGTAATAATAATGTCAGGCTTGAAATATCGTTTTCGACCAACACCAGCTACATTACTTAGTTGAACACACTTGTATTCACAATACTCTGCACCGAACTGCACGAAATTTTTATCACCATGACCCAAAAAATATTTTCAGGTTAATTAATTATCGTATACGTAATACAAGACTACCTCTGAAATAGGCGATACATAACATTAAACGTTATAAAACTCTAATTTTTATTGGCCAAATCCAGGCATTAATTTTAGGGACATACAATTTTTAAAAATATGTTTGACGATATAATCAAAAATTCTGAACCGACTACCTCTGTAAAGTTAAAAAAAAAAAACAATACGAAACTGATCTCGACAAATTGAGGGCTATTCATAGTACATAAGTTTATTATTCTTTCTATAAGAACGCACATCTGCCCCACTGTTATAGAGTTTAATTTTGCTTTTTAGAGTATTCTCAATTTGGTATTTTTTCATTGCAGCAGCATATGTTACCTACAAATCTGCCAAAAAAGTTACAAATTGTTCTATCTATAGCTTAAGGTTTGCAGCCATTATTAGGCTAAAACTGGCTGACTAACATCCTAAAATTTGTTGATATTATCCATGGAAATTATGTTCGCATACTTCGCTAAACATATTCAAAACAATCATACTAATATTAGATTTAATTTTTAAGCAATTTCGTTGGTACAGCTCCATACTTTCTTTTAGCTTCAACTTCTGCATCTTAAATATTTAATTTAAAGTAATTTATTTTCACTTCATTATGTGTTTTATAACCAAACTACATATTAATCTGCGGAAGTACGGAAGACAAAAAGACATTTATTGTACTAGACAAAGTTTCAAGCCATCACATGACATGTTTGAGCTTGAAAATCTACTGAAATTGCTAAAGTTTATTTGAAAGAAAAAGTATATTTACTTTGCCGTCAGCATGTGTAAACTTATAGATATTAACTAACATCATAACCGAAATGGCCGGTCTAACAAATATTTCAACTATTGAAGGAAAATTTGTTGACCTTTTTAATTTCGTATACATTTTCTAGCTGCTGCTTATGTAACTACGGTAAAAATTTACGGCCAACTATCAGCTTTAAATTGACCACCCCACTTGGCCTTTTAGAAAATTCGGCCGCACTGTTCATCACTGGCAAAGTAAACAAATTGTTACAAACATTTCTTAAGCGTTACTCATGCAATTGCTGTCTACTTAAAGTAATTGCATACTTTCAAAGTTTTTTTTTTTTGATTTTTAATTTTCTGTGTGAAAGAAAAGATGAAGAAAGCAAAAAAACTTGTAAACTTGGCCTTAGCACTGCTAACCAAGTGAGTTTGAAGTACTGCTATAAAATAACGAAAAAAAAGTAGGCATAGTCGAATCCCAAATGAAAACTAATTAATGCTAGTTGCTTTGCTTTCAAGAATTGCAGCATCACATGCTGCAGGAAATGCGTGAAGATTAAATGAGCAAAGAAAGTGAGCGTTATTTTACCAAGATGTCTTCTACGAAAGTTCTTGAAATATCACACTAACTTTAATCTGAAGATATGTTTTATAAATAAGAAATATGATTAAGCTAATAAAACTCCAAACGCCATATTTCCTGAGCTACACACGTAAGCTTTCAAATTATTTTGGTAAACAGAAATTATTCGAAATTTAATTATGATGTTTTCAGTACAATACAAGTCTTTTTTTAATATGTAAACTATTTTTTGTTTACTTGAATTTTAACAGTTTTGAAAATTGGACAATTTCGTTTAATTTAGCATATTTTGTTGAATATTTATTTATTCAGTCAGAAGTAACACATTTTTGTTTGGTGATAATCGATAATATTTAGTTATCAATGTTGCGTATGTTTTTTCTAGATAAAATTCTCATTAAAAGGCTTTTGATATATTTTATTGTGGGAAAACTTGCACAAGGTTAAAATATTGGTAAAATTATCTGAACTTTTTATGTTGGTATGTTGGATTTATATCCGAAACAAATGAAATTTTTAACTGTTTCGAGCTGGAAATTAAGTAAATATGGAATATACAAGACAGACATACAAGACAAATTCAGTTGCTAAGGATAGTTGAAATAATGTCACAGATATTTAAATTTCAAACTGAGAAATCTATGGCGCTGCATTGAAATGTGCAATGTGCATTTTCTATTGAATGTTTCAAAATAAGTAAAAAATTATAATTCAAAATAAAAATTAACTTTGAATTGAGTTTAGCAATTCAATATTGAATTTGAAAATTAAGTACCCTACACCGCATTAACAGTGCAATTGTGGGTAAAAGTCCAAAATGTTTCATAAAAAAGTATTTTCCGTCACGCCAGTGCTGAATGAATTTGGATTAATAAATGTCATTAATAAATGTCAGTATAGCGATTTTATGTCTTTACTTCTATCTTAGATGCAACGCCCAATTATCAAAATCTACCCAAGTTTTGTTTATTGGTTGCCAGAATTATTTCTAGAATTTCTGGATTTTGATTACATTGACTTGCATGTATTTCTATCTAAGTTGCACGTTTTCAATTTTTTGGTCGTGCCTGATGTTAGGTTGAAACATTTCTTTCATTTGTGTGAAATTTGGTTTCATTACTAAATAATTTCCTCAGTATAATGTTTTAAATTATTTTTTTCTTAAATGCCATGTGCCTCTCTCCCTTTTGTCAAAATTCGTCCAATGGTTGTCTGGGCCTTGACTAAAATATTTCTTTCTTAACTCCCTAAATATACCGTTTTCAAAATTTTATTTATATGGGCGGTAGGCGTATATATAAATCGATTTCACCCATTTAAAGTTGTAGCTTTTGTACTAAATTACATATCTTGTAATCGCGCAAGCGACTGGTGCTTGGAACGCGGACAACATGACCAGCGGCAGCACGAGCTAGTTTGCCGATGCCAGCAGTTCGGGATGTTGGGGTGGGTAGCTGCTGCTCATGGTGTGCCTGCACCTTACAAATATAATTTTCTCGTGCTTAAGTTGCTGGGCTCTGAAACTTCAAAAATTTTTCCAAAATTACTACAAACAAAAAAAAGTCATCAAAAAAAAAAAATGTGCCTCCCTAATAATTTTTCCTCGGGCTGAACCCTCGAGCTTGGTGTTATGCTCGGCCCCGTCTATCACCCACCCTACCTTGTGGACCTATGGGGAAATTTTTCGGTCCACCCTACTCTGGTTTTTTGGTTCTACATAGGGACCTGGTGCTACCTTTTTACACTGCCATTATCCTATACAACTTCTTTTAAATAAAAAGAAATTTATATTTTTTTTTTTTTCTTCAAATTTTAAATCATTTCTTTTATGTTTTTATTTCTTTTTTTTTTTTGCATTTTTATAAAAAAAACGAATATTTGTTCTTAGTTCTTTTTTTTTTTCATTTTTCGTTTATACAAAAACAAATTTATTACATAAATCTTAAGTTTATCGTTTCAAATTTCTCTCATTTTTTTCATTTTTCTTAAATCTATTTTTTTTTTCATGGACTATTAAATTTGAAAAAAAAAATACAAAATTTATTCAGGCCAAAAATAAATTATATGTATTCCGCATATATTTCTATAAATCTACTTTTTTTTTTTTTTTATATTTTTCTTTACATATTTATTTGGGTTTTGTTTTGCCAAAGCGCAAAACCTTTATAAGTTTTAAACATTTTTAGGTTTTTCATTTTTAAATAATCATATTTAATTTTTTTATAATAATAATAATCAGAAAAAAAGAAAAATAAACATATGAAAATGAAATCTTGTTAGCTCACGCGTGTGATGTGTCTTGATCAGGGAAATGTTGTCGTCTTAGCTGGTTTTGTAATTTATGTTGTAGCTGTTGTTTGTGTTGTTATTGTTTTTATGCAATTGCGATTACATTTACGATTTCATCAGCATATCGCATTCTTATATTTTATTCAATATTTTTCTTTCAAATGTAGTTTATAGTTTTAATAAAACATCGATCGATCGTTTATGATTCGAGAGAACTCAACTATTGTATTTGTATTTAAAGCATTATTTTAACGTTAATTGCAATTTTAATTTTTCTTTTCAATTTTTCTCACTGTCCTATGCAGTATTTCTATTTTCTATATATTTCACTCTTTCTTTTTTTTTCAAAATTTTCTCTTTCGGTCACTCAGTAATCTTTCTATTTTTGTTTTTCACTGTCTATTCAGTTTATCTTTATAACTTTTCTGTTTCTTTGTGTTACGCATTTTCCTTTTCAATTTTCTCACTGTCTATTCAGTTTTTTATTTTTTTCTTTTATTTAAAAATTTTTGCGCTTCTGTCACATTTTCCTTTTCAATTCTCTCACTGTCCTATGCAGTTTTTCTTTATAACTTTTATGTATCTGTTTTTTTTTCTATTTTTTTATGTGGTTTGTGGTGGAGCGCTAGCGCTTCATCACCCAACTTTCCGCGAGTGGCCGTCGATGACTTAGGTTTTATTTAATTTTAATTTTTAAAACATAAGATTTTTCTCTATTGAAATGCAACTTCTTTTACGTTGCCGTGTGAAGCGCTAGCGCTCCACCACCACCGTTTCCGCGGACAGACGCTTGTTTATTTTTTTCTGCTAACGTGTTCGTCGCACGGTTAACCTAACAAATAATTTTCTTCTTTTGTTTAAAAAAAGTATTTATTTATAAAAATTTAACTTTAATTTTATTGTTCTTTGTTTTTTTTCGCGACGAAAAAAAAACACGACGACTTTTTACGTAGTAACGCCAAGTAAAAAGAAAAACCACCGTCGATGACGCAACTCTCCCAGCAACTGACACGCGTTCCTTCTGATCATCAAAAAAAACAATGGCTACCGAAACTTCGAAATGACGCGTTGACCAGCCATTTCTTCTTGACCCGAACGCACGTACGCCAATTTCGAATGACAGACCAGAAATGTCATTCCGACATTCTGACATTTCTGGTATGACTCTCGAAATTCCAATGCCAGTGTACATCAGATTACACTCTGCCGTTACAAAACAGTTTTTCGAAATCTGCTGTGGTTGGTTACAAAAACTGAAGGCACTACTTTCTAATATCCTTCGCGTGAAATATACCAAGTCGTTTATTGTTCATGTCTGCTAGCTCATAATAAGCCGTACCCATTCTCTTAATCACCTGAGCCTTCTCGAAAACATTTGCCAATTTTGCATTAAAGTGATCGGAAGCTTTGCTTTGAGCAAAACTCCTACGATACACAATTTGACCGATTTCGAAACGAACTGGACGTGAACGCATATTATAATTTTTAGCATTTGTATCATATGCCCTTTTCAAATTCTCTCGCACCTTTTCGCGAATCAACTCAGTTCGTTCTTCGTGTCTGATGTCAGCGGTCGGATCTTCAATAAGTTTTAGTTTTCGCAAAACTTCAAAAGACGTTGCGTGGCAGATCATATTTTGACCGAAGACAACAAAGTATGGAGAGAAACCCGAGGACGAGTGTACTGAGCTTCTGAGAGCAACGCTAATAGCAAATAATTTTTCATCCCAATCTTTCTGATTTGGGTTAATGTAGGCTCTAACAGCAGCAATGACTGAACGATTGACTCGTTCAACGGCATTAGATTGCGGAGAATAGTTGGCAGTATAATTATGCGTCACACCATATTTCTTTAAAAGGTCTTTGAAAAGTTTAGATCTGAATTGAACACCATTGTCAGAGGTGATGACTTCAGGAACACCAAAAATGGCAAAAATTCGCTTTTCAAGAAAATCAACAATCTTGTTGGCAGTGAAACTCCTGATTGGCTCTAAGAAATGAAATTTGGAAAGATGGTCGAGAACAATCACCATGCCCACGTTTCCTGATCGTGATCTAGGATAAGGTCCAAGAAGGTCTACGTAGAGTTTTTGAAAAATTCGGACAGACGTAGCCTGCTTACCCATAGGAGGACGAAGTATGTGATTTGGGGCTTTGGTTTGCTTGCAAGTTTCACACGATAGAACGTGATCTCGCACTTGTTTAGACATACGTGGCCAGAAATAAAAGGTTTTAAGTTTGGTTAACGTTTTCCCAATTCCACCATGAGAACTCATCGGATGATCATGTGCTCTTAGAATGAGATCTTGTCTCATTTCCAAAGGAACCCATACCTTCCATGATTGCTCTTCCTGAATCGGATCACCGCTAGCAAATTCGCAACGCTTATAAATTATCCCATCTATAACTTGTATATCTGGTTGCTTACTTGGCTCTTTCTGAAATTCCTCAATCATCTTTAAATAAAATTCGGTCTTAAAAAATTCCGAATTAAAATCAATTTCGAAAAATTGGTCTGTTTCTGACGCAGTCAGAGACGAAATGTGGAGGCTTTCCTGAGAATAAGTTCTCGATAAAGTATCAGGAACCACGTTTTGGCTGCCTTTCCGATGAAGAATGGTAAATTTGAAGCCCTGCAACTTCAGTGCCCAGCGCGCAAGTCTGCCATGCAAGTCGGTTTGGCTCATGAGCCATTTTAACGAAGCATGATCGGTTATAACTTCGAATTCATGTCTTTCGACATAAGCTCGAAATTTTTTTATGGCCATAACCGCCGCAAGACATTCTTGTTCGGAAACAGTATAGTTTCTTTGCGCTTGGTTGAACTTATGGGACATGTATGCAATGGGAACTTCATCACCTTCATCGGTACGTTGTGCCAAAACCGCTCCAACGCCAAATTGACTAGCATCACATTGAATAGAAAATGGACGAGAAAAATCAGGACTATGTAGCACAGGTGCACTACTTAAACTATTTTTGAGGGAGTCGAAAGCAGCAATTGCGTCTTCGGTCCAAACAAATTTACGAGCCTTTTGTAACATATTTGTCAAAGGGGTAGAAATTGAAGCATAATTTTGCACAAACCTTCGGTACCATCCACAGACACCTAGAAAGCGACGAAGTTGTCTAACTGTTTTTGGACGAGGAAATTCTTTTATCGCTTTTACCTTGTCCGGATCGGTACTTATTGTTCCATGTCCAATGACATGACCAAGGTAGTGAATTTGTTTGAGCAAAAATTTGCTTTTCTCTATATTAATTGTAAGGCCAGCACGTTTAATGCAAAATGCTACTTCTTGCAGAAGCGAAATATGGTCATCGAAAGTTTCGGTTATTAACAACAAATCGTCTAAGTATACAAATACTTTAGTTCGCAAATGGGCAGGGATTACCTTGTCCATGAGACGGGTCATGGTCTGCGGCGCATTACATAAGCCAAATGGCATTGTAACAAATTGGTATAGAGGTCGGTTGGGGACAGTGAAGGCTGTCTTATCCCTTGACGCTTCATCCAACGGAATTTGCCAGAAGGCATCCTTCAGGTCTAAGCTTGAAATAAACTGTGCCTTCGGGAGCCTGCTGAGAATTCCGTCGATGAGCGGCAAAGGATAAGCATCCTTCACTGTGACCTCATTGACTTTTCGTGCATCGAGACACATACGAACTTTACTCGGTTTAACGATTAGTGCAACAGGAGATGACCATGCGCTTTGAGATTCTTCGATAACGCCAAGAGAAAGCATTCTATCGATCTCTGCAAAAAGAAGTTTTTCAACGCCTGGTGAAACAGAAAAATGCCTTTGTTTTATAGGCTTCGCTTGACCTACATCAATGACGTGGCTTATAAAATTTGTTCGGCCTAAACCTTTTTCAGAAAAAGAAGGAATTAATAAAATGGTTGCATTTAAATTTGCTTGCTGTCGAGCATTTAACACATGATGATTGGAGTCCAACTCCGCAATGTTCAAATTAACAGAAATCGGAATATCCTCATGAAAAAGATCACTTGCCAAACCGAAAGTCTTCACAAAATCAACGCCCAAATATAAGTCTTGAGAAAGAGTTGGAATTATCAGAAATTTGAGAGGTTTGGTTATTCCTCTAAAAGTAATAAAAGTTTCAACGAAACCCAATGCAAAATGATTTGTTCCATCTGCAGTTTTAAGGTTAGTCTTGACTTTGTGCCAAGGGTGTTGGTTATCTTCTAAAAACCTTTTAGCTAGATTGTTGGCTAAACAACTGACAGAGGCACCAGTATCGACTAGTCCTTCAATTTTTTCTTTAAAAATTAAAATTTGAGCATAGGGACGTAAATCATCCTTAGGTTTATCAGAAACCACTGAAGAACAAATAAATTTTTTCTTCGCCTTTAAATTTTTCCAAAATTTTCTCAATCTTAAAGTAGAACGTTTCTTATGCGTTGACTCCGGTGAAGCAATGACTTCATCAGAAAAAATTCGCTTACGGGCGGCTTTATATTCCTGCCAACGAATGTGCAGAGGTTTAAAATGTCGAATAGGTAAAACTGTAGAGGGTGGTTTAATATCAGGTTTATTTTCAAATTGCAAAGTAGGATTAACTGTTTTCAAAATAACTGTTGTGGTTTGGCATGCCGCATCACTTTTTAAGGTGGTGGTGGTGCGGTTGGCAACTCTAAAAAATGGTTATTCGGGAGATCTTCTGTGTTAACGTTTACTTCCGATACGTTGCGTGCAGCTTGGAAGTTTCTGGTCGACCTGCCGTACTCTTCATCCAACAACTCGCGTTTTTGAACAAATGTTCGAAGCTGTCTAATATTTTCTATGGAGACATAGAGAAGACTGCGTCTAACGTCAAGACGTAAGTTTCGTTGAACGATTTCCAACAAAGTTGCTGGTTCAAGAGGACGTTGCAATTTATCGCAGAGCTGAAGAACAGATTCATAAAATTCATCGAATTTTTCATCATATTTTTGTTTCCTTTGACGAATCAAATCCATTATGTCTAAATCTGTTCTCCGATCTCGAAACTGACCACGAAGTTCTGTGCACAGAGTTTCCCAATCTATTTGAGTCACACCACGGTGATAGCGCCAAAACCACTCCAACGCTTTCCCAGCAAACAAAATGTGTGCATGATTGCACAAGGCGTCAAAATCACCTCGCAAGCTTTGAACGGTCAGAGAATGTACTCGGTATATAAATTTATCGACGGACAAAGCGTCTTCTTTGCCACTAAAAGTGACTTTCCAATTGGAAATAAGATTTGAGACTTTCTCTGAAGCCATAAAAGGTGGAACTGACCTATGGAGAGTTGAAGTGCCTTGAGCAAAATTGCTGTGGGTTGCTTGTTGGTGATGGTTTTGATGAAAAACGGGTGGAGGAGGAAGCTGAGGGTTATATGGAGGAAGTCCAAGTGAAAATGGAGAATTGTTGATCACATTTCTAGGAGCCTGGTGTATGTCAGAAGAACGACCAAAAGTCACAGGTGGATTTGGATCTCGATTCAGATCAAGAGGTGCATTACTGACGGCGTTTAAATTCATTTTAGCCAGTTGAGCTTTCACAGCTTCGTCAATCAACTTTTGCAACTGTGCGTCTGAAAACTGAGAAACATTAGTTTGCGCACTTGCGTGATTGGACAAGTCTGTGGATAATGGATGCACTCCTGACATGTTGAGATTATGTGCAGGTGTCACTGAAATATTTTGATCCATTAAGTTTTTGTAACTTCGGGTTACGGGCCGACTATTTTTAGTGATCGTACCTGTGTGGGTAGTAGCTGGTGTTATGGTAAAGGACTCCAATCCCAAATTAGGAATGGGCTTGTATGGCTTAACTTTTTTAGTACTGCACAACGCCTGACAGAAAGGGCAGTTGCGAGTCTCCTGCAACCAATTGGAAATGCATTCCGTATGGAAAATGTGGAAGCAGGGAGTTATACTGAAATTTTCGCCATCTAGCATTTGTTGCTTGCACACCACACAGGGATTGTCAGGGATTTCACCCAGAATGGACAAATTCTCATTACTACGATGCAGAGGCATTTTTCACGTAAAACTCAAAAACCGAATCCGCGACCGAGATGAAAGGTATCGAACAACCGAAAGTTAAAATTTTGTAATAAAAAAAAAATGGCCGAAAGTTAAATTTATGAATACCCCGTGGAATTTCCACTAAATTACCAAATATCAAATTTTAAATTATATCGTTGTTTAAATTTTTAGCAAAAATCTACATTTGTGCAAAAAAAATTTTCAAATGTCAAATCTTTAACGCTTTATACCTTTAAATTTTTAGCATAGCTACATTATGCAAAAAAAAAAAAAATTCCAAAATGTTAAATATTCGCTTTATAAAATTTTTAGAATTATAAATTTTTAGAAATTCTTTAAGAGAAATTTTCAAATTCAAAAAAAAATTTACTTGCTAAGTTTTATTCTTTACTTACAAAAAAAAATTCTCAAATTTAATTTGTTAAATTTTTGTTTTTCTTAAAAGAAAAAAAAATTTTTATCAGAAGTTTAATTATCAATGACAGCTTGGTCCTATGTAGAACTATTCAAATTATTATTAAATTGTTTGGTCAGCCACGAAGAAAAACTTAGGGAGGAAGAATCTGAATCTACAAAATTTAAATCTCATTTCAAACATGAAATTGAAGTACAACCTATACAAATCTCAGTAAAGCGGTCGAAAAGCGCAGTGAATTGCAACTTAATCGCAAAATCCAGCTGTTTACCTTGACTTGCAGCCGCAATTCGCATTCAAGCTAAAAGAGTGAATCAACAATATTAAAAATGTAAGAAGTTACTGAAATTTAATTTATTCAAAAAAAATTATGCAAAAAATTTAGTCTTCTATTACAGGGTAATTTTCACAAATAGGAATAAATAGGGTCAAAAGCGTCTGAGCGGATCAGAACGGAATCCTCCCGGACTGATAAATCCAGCTTCAGGCTTTGAGTATTAGATTCTTGAATTTAAAATTCAAATGAAGACAAAAACAAAAATTTTCCTGTAACAGGTTAAGTTAAATAAAAATTTTCAAAAAATCCAGAGCACAGCACGGGTAAATCGGATGGAACCGAGTGAAATCGAAGGCAAAATACTAAAAAGATTATTAAGTGACATAAATGTCCACTGACGGAGAGTTTTCTTTTAGCCTCCAACCTCAAACGGCCCCACGTTGGGCGCCAAAATTTGTAATCGCGGAAGCGACTGGTTCAACTTCAAACGGCCCCACGTTGGGCTCCAAAATTTGTAATCGCGCAAGCGACTGGTGCTTGGAACGCGGACAACATGACCAGCGGCAGCACGAGCTAGTTTGCCGATGCCAGCAGTTCGGGATGTTGGGGTGGGTAGCTGCTGCTCATGGTGTGCCTGCACCTTACAAATATAATTTTCTCGTGCTTAAGTTGCTGGGCTCTGAAACTTCAAAAATTTTTCCAAAATTACTACAAACAAAAAAAAGTCATCAAAAAAAAAAAATGTGCCTCCCTAATAATTTTTCCTCGGGCTGAACCCTCGAGCTTGGTGTTATGCTCGGCCCCGTCTATCACCCACCCTACCTTGTGGACCTATGGGGAAATTTTTCGGTCCACCCTACTCTGGTTTTTTGGTTCTACATAGGGACCTGGTGCTACCTTTTTACACTGCCATTATCCTATACAACTTCTTTTAAATAAAAAGAAATTTATATTTTTTTTTTTTTCTTCAAATTTTAAATCATTTCTTTTATGTTTTTATTTCTTTTTTTTTTTTGCATTTTTATAAAAAAAACGAATATTTGTTCTTAGTTCTTTTTTTTTTTCATTTTTCGTTTATACAAAAACAAATTTATTACATAAATCTTAAGTTTATCGTTTCAAATTTCTCTCATTTTTTTCATTTTTCTTAAATCTATTTTTTTTTTCATGGACTATTAAATTTGAAAAAAAAAATACAAAATTTATTCAGGCCAAAAATAAATTATATGTATTCCGCATATATTTCTATAAATCTACTTTTTTTTTTTTTTTATATTTTTCTTTACATATTTATTTGGGTTTTGTTTTGCCAAAGCGCAAAACCTTTATAAGTTTTAAACATTTTTAGGTTTTTCATTTTTAAATAATCATATTTAATTTTTTTATAATAATAATAATCAAAAAAAAAGAAAAATAAACATATGAAAATGAAATCTTGTTAGCTCACGCGTGTGATGTGTCTTGATCAGGGAAATGTTGTCGTCTTAGCTGGTTTTGTAATTTATGTTGTAGCTGTTGTTTGTGTTGTTATTGTTTTTATGCAATTGCGATTACATTTACGATTTCATCAGCATATCGCATTCTTATATTTTATTCAATATTTTTCTTTCAAATGTAGTTTATAGTTTTAATAAAACATCGATCGATCGTTTATGATTCGAGAGAACTCAACTATTGTATTTGTATTTAAAGCATTATTTTAACGTTAATTGCAATTTTAATTTTTCTTTTCAATTTTTCTCACTGTCCTATGCAGTATTTCTATTTTCTATATATTTCACTCTTTCTTTTTTTTTCAAAATTTTCTCTTTCGGTCACTCAGTAATCTTTCTATTTTTGTTTTTCACTGTCTATTCAGTTTATCTTTATAACTTTTCTGTTTCTTTGTGTTACGCATTTTCCTTTTCAATTTTCTCACTGTCTATTCAGTTTTTTATTTTTTTCTTTTATTTAAAAATTTTTGCGCTTCTGTCACATTTTCCTTTTCAATTCTCTCACTGTCCTATGCAGTTTTTCTTTATAACTTTTATGTATCTGTTTTTTTTTCTATTTTTTTATGTGGTTTGTGGTGGAGCGCTAGCGCTTCATCACCCAACTTTCCGCGAGTGGCCGTCGATGACTTAGGTTTTATTTAATTTTAATTTTTAAAACATAAGATTTTTCTCTATTGAAATGCAACTTCTTTTACGTTGCCGTGTGAAGCGCTAGCGCTCCACCACCACCGTTTCCGCGGACAGACGCTTGTTTATTTTTTTCTGCTAACGTGTTCGTCGCACGGTTAACCTAACAAATAATTTTCTTCTTTTGTTTAAAAAAAGTATTTATTTATAAAAATTTAACTTTAATTTTATTGTTCTTTGTTTTTTTTCGCGACGAAAAAAAAACACGACGACTTTTTACGTAGTAACGCCAAGTAAAAAGAAAAACCACCGTCGATGACGCAACTCTCCCAGCAACTGACACGCGTTCCTTCTGATCATCAAAAAAAACAATGGCTACCGAAACTTCGAAATGACGCGTTGACCAGCCATTTCTTCTTGACCCGAACGCACGTACGCCAATTTCGAATGACAGACCAGAAATGTCATTCCGACATTCTGACATTTCTGGTATGACTCTCGAAATTCCAATGCCAGTGTACATCAGATTACACTCTGCCGTTACAATCTGGCATACCTTTTCAGTAATTCTGATTTCCACAGACAGACAAATGTTAATAACTTGCCTCAGGGAGTGATTATATGCAGGAATATATTCAACTTTATGTGTCCGCCACGCCCTGTAATGAAATCAATATGTCCTGAGCGTAGGGAAATTAACATTCTTAGCTGGTGGTTGCAGTTCGAATATCAAGGCTGTCAAGTGAAGAACGTTTATCAGCACAGATCTTTATCTTGAAAATCACTGACAATGCTTTGAGAGTATATGTATATAGTATATATCGGATTTAAAATGCTTTTCTCAGCTATTGCAATTTAGAACCAGCAGTAAACTGCAAATAGCCGGACACGCTCAACCTTTATATATGCTATGGCTTAAAATTTTTTTATATTTGCGACTCGTATCGAACTTTCAATTCTACTCGGGATTTTCGATAATATTTGGAGCTTTCCTATACTTTTTCGATTTTTATTTTCCACATAAAGTTTATAATCAAAAATTTTCAAGAACTTGGACGATTATTCAAGCTTTTTTCGGAAAGTTTTTCTTATGAAAATTACCCTCAAAAAAGACAAGCAAAAAAGAAGTCTAAATTTATTCAGATGATTTTTATAGCCAATTTTTTTTCTTTCAGTTGCTTCGCGATAGGTTATGTAGCGATGCGCCGAATGTCCAAACATAAACCTTAAGCGGCGAATGAATTCGCTTCATAATTGGGGCTCAATTTCGTTAGTTATTACAATGAAAGAGCTATCAAATGCATTTAAACTCTTAATCATTTATAAAGATATGAAGCACGCTGTAAATCTTCAACTCCCCCAAAATCAGAGACTGAAGGCAAGGCATAGTTTTTTTGACTTATAATTTTTGATGTAGCTGTTACCTATTACCCATTACGTTCTAAATAAACGTATTTTTCTTTGAAAACTTCAAACAAATTTGTTTAATTTAATACATATTTGTTTTTCTGCAAATTTTCGCAATTTAATTTAGTTGCACAACTTTAATAAGAATAACATTTCCACAGGTTGTCAAAACAAACAATGATTCAAAAATCAAACAAAGTTGAATTGCATTCAAGTCTTATGAAACTGAAAAGGTTCAATTGAATGGCACAAGCTAAGTGCCAACTTGTTAGTGGGCTTCACACTAACCTATGACGTTAATGTACCAATGGGCTATTGCTCATATTCCTTATAAGTTATTCTTAATAATTCCAACTTAACTATAGGTCTTGTACAATAATGATGCAATAATGACCATAATCAATCATGTTATCATCATGTTTAACGGGATTTTGTTGCACTTTTTCTTAAACAAAATCTTAACAAAGTTAGACCAAGCTGTCAGTCATGTGGCTAGCGAATAGCAGCTTAAACACTTAAAGCGCTAACAATTTAGACAGCTGCAGTAGCCTCAAATACACAAAATAAAAATAAAAAATACTCGTAGCTACATAAATTGGGAATAAATTTTGTCTTAAAATTAACGCTCTCGATTGCAATGCTAACAACTTTGTTAAGTTAGTTGACTGCAGCGAAATCTATGGAAAAGTTTGTAACTGCCACTGTTTCCATTTCTACGTTGGAATTTTTTACGGAAATTGTAGATTTTATTATAAGCATGGTTGTTTGTTTTAAAAGTGCTATTCTACATACAGACATACATACATATATACATATGTATGTATAATATATACATATATAGTTAGGTATAAATATCTAGTCTATTCTTTGTCGCAATTTATTTGTTTACGCAATACTTTAGACCAGTTTTAGATGTAATTACAAGCTACCAGTGTTACCATATATGAATGGACAAAGTTGCGCCTTAGAATGTGTTCGATCGATCGATTTTAACGATTATAATTTTTGATCGGTTTTGAGGTTACACGCATCTATTATTATTTTTGTTTGGTAATGGCAAATAATAATATGGTTATTGGCCAGCACTATTTTTTTGGACACAAACAAAATGAAATTTGCATTGCAAAAGTTTCGAAATTTTGCTTCTCATAACTTAATACTTACGGAAAAACAGTCTGTGAAATTTCATATACATATGTATATGCAGGCCCGGATTTATCTTAGAGGCACAATAGGCCAGTGCCTAGGGCGGCAAGATTTTAGGGGCGGCAAATATTGGGAACTTTGAAAACTTTTTTTTTAATTTTTTTAAGTGGCAATGGTGAGAGTTACACAGGAGGAAAAAAGTGGGGATATACCTATAAAAAGGTCCTCACTTTTGATATTAAAATTCTTTTTTCCATATTCACCAGTGAATAGGGGCGGCAATTTGTGAACGGCCTAAGGGCGGCAAATTTCTAAGTCCGGGCGTGCATATATGTACAATAAATTATAAAAAAAAATTTTAAAAAAATTATTGAAAAATTTTAAAATAATAAAATATATAAAAATAAAAATTTAAAAGAAATAAGAACGAATAAAAAAAATAACAAGCAAAATTGTTTTCAAATTTCGAGTCACAAATGCGAAAAAACTTAAAAGCTTAGCATTTAGAAAGGTTAGGGGCGTGTCTATCTCGATTTTATAGAATTACGGGAATCTGCAGTTTACTGTTGGTTCTGAATGGCAATAACTGAGAAAAGCCTTTCAATGCTGCATACATATACAGTAGACTACCAATATAACTAGTGCTTCACCGAGAGCCGATAAATATCGTTCTCGTTATCGTTATCGGGACCGAGAACAAGAACGATAACGAGACGATATTAAAAAAATTTTTTCTCGTAGGACCGAGGCCGAGAACGAAAAAGGTCTGACCGATATCTCGTTCTCGGCGATAATGTAGTGTTTATCGTACGATAAACACTTGATTATCGTCCGATAACCATTTAGAACGTTGAACGCGCATATACCACACACGTTAGCGTAATTTGCACTATATTTTTTATAAGCACATGTATGTGCATACACCGAGGTTAATATTTTTTTTCTGAAAACGAACAAAAAAGTTCGTAAAAATAAAAAAATTAAATCAAAACAAAATTAGAGGATTCACATCACATTTGACCGTGGTAGCAAATAATACTTCAAATAATACTTCTTCGACTTCATTTTTAGAGTTACCTAAATGTAAAAACAAGCATGTTTTATTCTTGTTATGTTATGCGATAGAGCCACTTTTACGGCGTTGGATAATGGGTCTTTCCTTCTCCAATACAAGCAAACCCTTTATTCTTGGTACTTATACCAATTTTAGAAATTCGATCCATGGATCCAATTGCCTGCAGTAAGGACTGCGTAAAGTGTAAGAGGGGTGGAAAAACGGGTAGTGCGCAGGTAAAGCCACTGGTCCAGCTAGTATTAAATGTATAAATGTAAACGATATTAACCGAGAAATATCGGCGATAACGAGACGAGAACGATACGATAACGATAACGATACAGGTCAAAAAATTATAGAACGAGAACGAGTACGAGACGATAAGCTCCACTACGAGGACGATACGATAATTATTGAATTATCGTATCGTTCTCGTCTCGGTGAAGCACTAAATATAACGTATAACGATATAACGAATTTCCATTTTAATGAACAGTTTTTCAAATTGAGACTTTTCCATTGATGTCCTAAATTAAGAACGCTAAAAATGTTTTCCGTTCCTAATAACGAACATTGTTTAATTCAAAAATAACTGTTGAACTGAAATAACTTTTTTTACCAGTAAAGGTGATCGCCAGTAAGAAAAGCATTGCAAAATCTAATTTAACGTTTATACGAGTTAATATATGCTATAATAAAAGCCAGTTTCTTTAATAAAAAAACACTTCGATATAACGAACTTTACGATATTACGACTGTCCCGTACATTAATTAGTTCGTTATATTGGACGTCTACTGTACTCTCAAAGCATTACCAGTGCTTAAAAATATTCTTCACTTGACAGCTTTGGTATTCGAACTGCAACCACAAGCATACAATGTATAAGCGCTAAGTACGGGGCTCGAAAAAAATTGTTCTTGTGTCCCTTATCTGTCTACAAAACTATTTCAATTTGCTCGTTCAGTAGCGAGTGTCTTCATTTCTCTCCAACATTTCGCCGACTCACGTATTTCAATTTCTTGTGATCATTTCCTAGATGTTTTAGAACGTCCGCGCTTGCCGGCAGACTTCAGTTGGTGATTTTCGCAACAAGCGCTCAATCAATTTAGACTTTTGCCTTTTTATTTCTGAAATATACTGTAGCTTAAATGGGCGAATTTGAGCTCACTATATACACACATATTTTCCATAAGTCTTCCTCAGTTAATGCTCTTCTCTCCAAAACATCATAGCTAGTTTGATGAAAATCCGACTGTGTTCATACTTTGTAGTTAAAATTAATAGATTGGTCCCCTACGAAAATAGTACACTGAAAAATTCTTAAGGTTGCAAAACTTTTAAAACTCCCGCACATTTAATTCTTACACTGAAAAATCATGTTTGAATAACAGCCATTCTAATGAACAAAGATACCAATTTTTAACAAAATAGAGAGTTAAAAATCTCTCATTACATAAGTTCTCATTTTATATGATCTAAGCCTTAAATTTGTTTGCAATGTTAAAAATCCGCTGATATTCAGACAAAGTTCATCCAAATATGCACTGTTCTATGGATAATTGCTAAAATATAAGTCAATATTTATGTACTTACATCGAATACACTTAAAAATCGCAGTGGCTAATTTTGTGGCTTGTTAACTAGGAAATATATTAAAGGGGTACTTAAAATTATTTACGTGTTAATTCAAAATTGTTTATACAGCTAAACATTATTGTTTCAATATTAAACAATGGTAAATAATTGGAAAAAAATAATTTGTTTGACTTTTAAACTATGATGAAATATCATGTTTTATGGAAGGCAATTTAAGCAAAATGCCAAATTTTCCAAAGTTGCAGCTTTAATTGGGAAAATTTTACAAAATTGTAGGCATCATTACTTTAACAACTTTGTTTAATGATAACAAAAAACAATAAAACTTCACGCAGAAGTATTTTTGAGTTATGCTGTGCTTCAGCTATTTAACATTTTGTGGCATTTCACGTACTAAAAACTTAACTTTCTTAGATCTTTAATGAGTTGCTTTAGAGAACTTTGAACGATAATGCTGCAAAGGCGGTGACAAAGTAAAGATCATGCGATGACATTCTCAGCTCTCATATTTGATTGCATTTGGATCCCGTTCTGCACTCATGTATGGAAATGATGTTTTAAGACATTTCATTGTCTTCGTTGTAAAGTGTGATTCAATTGAAAGTTACAATTTATGTGCTAAACAAAAAAACACATGGAATTTTGATTAACTGTCTAAAGCAGGGATCCCAAACTCAACTCTTCTGGCCATTCCCGGTCTAAAGCAACGAATCGTTTTGCGGTCATTTGCATTATACAGAATCTAAATGGTACTGAGATCTTCGGCAACATTTTTTTAAAAAAATACCTCAAATTCGATATTTTTTTTTTCTGGACAATTTTGTAGTTTTTACTAAACCAACATATTTAAACTAATTTTAAGTTTGTTTTTATTATGCGTTTTTTCTATGGGTGCTTTTGGTTACAATTGCGCAAATTACTCATTAGTCTTTAAGTACTTGATGCAATTGTTTTGAATACATTAATTTTTCTTAGTTCATTTCTAACTACGCCTTAATGTTAAGCAGTTTTTATGCATTCTTAGCTTAATTATTGCTTTTAATTATAACTACTATTTTATAATAAAAACAACTATAACAATAACAACATATAAAGTGAAATTGATTTACTTAGCTTTGTATTAAATTACACCAGTTTTATACTAAAAGTTATTTTATCATACAACAACATTGTAAACAAAGTATGCGCTTACAGCGTAAGCCATTACTTATTACTATTGTCGTATCGCCCTCAAAACATTTTTACACCATGTAAGTTCATTTGTTAGGTTGTTGACATACCAAGGTTGATGTTGCCCTCCTTCTCCTCCAGTTTTGATACTGCTGATTAAAGCTATTGATTTTTTTAAGTCGGCATTTTCCTTTATACCCTGTAAATGATGTTGGTGGCGTAAGAAATAATAAATATATTATTCATATTAAGTAAGAAATATGTCGATTTAAACTATAAATTAGATAAAATTTAACGGAAATGTTTCTTTATTATATGGGTCATTCTACCTCGTTTTCACATTCAAAATTTAGATTTCTTAAAATAAATTTTTTCTAGATACTTTGTCTAAAAACATTCGATACGTCTTTTTGGAAAAAGTTTTTGCGGACTTATTTTCGAAAATACGAGTTTTTGAAAATCACAAAATTTAAAAATACATGAACTTTCAGACGCTTGTATTTCAAAATGTAACGTATTGATTTTTTTTCAGAGAGAAGCTAGTATCTTAGCAATTATTTTGCAATTTAGTTTAGAGTGAGCCGAACCGCGGTTCTCTAGATATATCTATATCGCCACGCGCAAAAATTAACTAAAAAAATAATGGAAAAGAATCAATGCAAATAACACAAATGGATAACGGTAAATGCACCGCTCACATTTGAATTGACTCTTTGCTACGATTTTGTTAGTTCATAATTATAGATAAATGGGAACAATACAATCACAGCTACAAACAGATAAACCCTTCTGGATCTGCAATACAACTACCCTCAAACACTAACACCAGTGGCGGATTAATAGGTTAGGAGGCCCTAAGCACAGCGGCTGCGTAGGCCCTTTGTTGCTTGGATTTTGAAGGATGAAAATAAAATTAACCGAAATAAATTTTTCATAATAAATAAAGTTTATATTAAGTTAGATTCTATTTTATTTACAGTAGGTAATTTTAGATTTAAAACATTCTTTTTCTTGCTTTATTCAGAGCAAACTCCGAGATTACATCGTCAAAATTTGCTGACGAAGTATGTCAGCCTCAATACACATTATTGCTAAAGAATTAAGCTTGTCTTGGCAAATTTTTGTTCTTTGTGGACTCTCTAATCTTTTTAATTGCGAGAAGGATCGCTCAGCCGAGCAGTTTGTGATCATTAAAATGTGAAATATTCTAAATGCCACTTCAATGTTTGGGAAAACGCACTTCAATTTATCATCAATGATTATTTTATACAAATTGGAATGAGTGGTATTTATTTCTGACGGCTCGTATTTCACCCGAACATATTTATGGAAATGATTCAATTCACCAAGGAAATTATTATCAAAGTCTTCCGGGTAGGCCGTTAAAAGCGATTCAATATCCTTTTGATATTCTGTACGTGACTTATCAAGATCAATAACGAATGAAAAATTTTTTGAGACGTCATTGTATAAGTTACCTCTTATTTGCATTTGAGAAATAAGTGTGTCAATTATTACATTGAATGTCTCGATGCGGAATTTATCTCTCGGACTCAAATCAACTGGAGCTGCATTTCCATCATTTACTTGTTTCTTCCTAGTACGTGTCCGAGCTTGCTTATAAACTCCGTCAATTGACTTGTGAGCACATTTATTCATCCACTCTAAGTTCGATATATGAAAAAATTCTGCAATATTAACATACTTGCAGATATAGTTTAAAATTTTCAAAATAAAACACGTTTTCTAAAAAACGCTAGTACAGAATAGGAGGCGGGGGCCCCAAGCACGTGCTTGTTGTGGCTATACGCTTAATCCGCCACTGACTAACACAACCATGAACAAATGCTTTATACGTCTCAGGCTAGGACATACAATTTTGACACATCTTCATTTACTCAAAAATGAACCACCACCTCTGTGTATATTTTGTACCACTCACCCCCTCACTATTTCTCATCTCCTCACTCAATGCCATAGTCTGACATCCCTATATTCCACCATTCTCCAAAACATAAATCCCATCGACCTTCTTAAAAACCCAAATGTAAACAATATAAAACTAGTTTATAATTTTTTTGAAAAGCTCAATATTATAAAACTAATGTAAACTAATGTAAGTAAATTATCACAAGCCGATAGCCTAAGTCGCTAGTGTTTGTATGAATTGATTATAATTTTACTATTGTAATTAATTTTAATAAATAAATAAATAAGAAATTTTCAACACAATAATTAGAAAATAGACGTAAAATGCTAACTTTTATTTCCAAACGGTTTTTCTCTCTGACGTGTACATTTTGAAATACAAGCTTCTGAAAATTCATGTATTTTTAAATTTTGTGATTTTCAAAATCTCGTATTTTCGAAAATAACTCCTCAAAAACTTTTTCCAAAAACCCGTATCGAATGTTTTTATACAAAGTATCAAAAATAAAATGATTTTAAGAAATCTAAATTTGAATGTAAAAAGGATGTAGAATGACCAATATACTGAATCACTTTTATACTCCTGAGTCTCACAAAAAGTTATCATATCTAATTTAAAATGATCTTAAGAAACCACACTACTGCATAGACATAAATATAAGATTTTAATATATTCTATGCTTCATACATATTATATAAAAGTAGCATATTATTTGTCCATGATATTGATTATTTCATAATTTATAATAAAAATTTTACAATAGATAGTTGGAAAGTTCACTATTTTTTTAATAGAGAGAATTAATTTTTTAGCCAGTAAGCTTGAGTGACCCTTAAATATTTCCGTGTGTATACTCAGTTACGTTTCAGGTTTTTGAGTTTATTTTTGACATATGAGCCGCTGAAAGCAACAGTGGTATAAGTCACATTTAAGTAGTTTTGAGAAAATTGGAGGTTTGCGTTTTGGTATAGCAAAAAATCAGTGCATTTGATTTTGTCAAAGTTTCAACACTTTTGGAAATTTTGAAAATTTAATTATTTGTAAAAATTATTATAATTTTTGAAAAGGTAAGTAGCTTAAATTAAGCTTCAAATTAGAATACCATTCTTCCAACTTTTATTTCAAAGAAATTAGCGACAAAGTGGTATAAGTCAGTGTGTTATACCACTTTTCCTTAAAAATATTGCACTTTAAAGCACAGCGCAACCTACCTAATAACCACTTAACTATTCATTCCTATATTCCTTTATTCCTTTGAATATGTTAATTAAATTAAAATATCTATTTCATAAATCATTTTTAATTAAAAAAACAAAATTTTTTTTCATCCAAAAAATACTAAAACAAAATTTTCTGAAATTAAAACATTGATTGATGCTTTTCGAATTTAACTCTAACCTAGCAAATGCCACAAACACAATGGCTCGCGCAGAGTTGTACCAGTGTTCCGCTTGAAGTTAGAAGTACCTGTTTCGAGCCAAAACTTAACGATGCTCTCTAGCGGCCATATCGCCATCTAAACTTTTAAAATTCTGTCTAATGATAATTACTGACGTAACAAGTTAGAAAACGGGTATAACTCATTTTTCGAAAATTTTGAGTTATACCACTTTTGCTTTCAGCGGCTCATATCATGTATATGGTCATTAGCGAGTGCTTCCAATTCTCTCCAACATTATTCTGATTCACGTGTTTCTTCTCTGTCGATCATTTCGTCGATGACTTAGGATGGCCGCATATCGTACTACACGATGATTCCACCCCAATGTCTTGAGTCATCAGATTTTGAGAATTTGGCGAAGTGTTGGTGAACACTTGAGAGTTGAGCAGTAAAGCTCTGGTGACCTACAAATGAGATGGTTTCACATTCGTCTCAAAGATTTTGAGCTTCTTTGACAAGAGCGAAAATGCTTTTCGCTTTGTTGGTAGTACACTTTTATTTTTGGTGGTATAATTTTACAATATTATATATACCATATATAATTTTTTGCTGAAAATTATATGTATGAAAAATTTTACTTATTTATTTAAAAACAAAAAATATACAACTTAAATTAAACATATGAATCAGAAGATCCACAAGATTTGAAGGCTGTGTCAGATAATTTTTTGAATCATGAAAGAGTTCAATTCAAAGATATTTCTTGTGACAGAAGTTTTTTGAATGAATTTAAAAAAAATATCTTAAGCAACTTTTTCGGAAAACAAATGAAATGAATATAATAATGCTACCGACAAAGCGATTAAATTTTTAATGCCTTTCAAGTCCTCGTCATTTTGCGAAAGTCGGATTACCCGAAACAATTTGTTGATCATTATCAAAAAATCCAATACCACCAAGAAATAAAAAATCAGCAAAATCGAAAACCACAAAATTCAAATTTTTTCGTTTTGGCTTAAACGAAATTATTACAACTGAAATTCAATTATGACCAAAATTAATATATCCAAAAACAAAACAAAAAACATTAATTTCGGTCGATTTTGCTGAATTTAGCGTTTTGATAAAAGCACAGGTGAAAAATAACAAAAACAAAAAGTATATTACAATTTCCGTATTTACATATGTATATTAATACATATAAATGCATACATGTATAGAAAATAATTAAATATTCAAACTACTGTACCACCTGGCTATTTGAGGAACATGCACTAAAATGCAGCTCAAGGTCAAGGTTTTTGTCTTTAATAATTTGTATACCTCAATTACAAAAAAAAAAATATCGAAAGTGCAGTCATTACAACAGACGCTACAAAACTGGTTCAGTGCATTTTATTGCAGTCTGACGTAAAAGAGAAACTAAAAAATTTAATCAGAAGAAAATAAAAAAAGTTTTGATTGCCTTTGTGATTTTTATTTTAGATCATAAGTAAAAACATCTAAATTAAAACTAAAAATTTATTCATTTTTCTTCTAGGATTTCATCACATCGTTCTATGAAGGATGGCGGGATCTTATGGATAACAAATCAGATCCACGTACCCGTGATTGGCCGCTGATGAGTTCACCATTTCCAACGATAGCCATCAGTTTATCATACGCATACTTTGTTAAGGTAAGAATGGGCTTTTTTTTTTCAATGTTACCTGTTTCTTCATTTTGGCTCCTATCTGGCGTGCAATAAGTTGTGTGACCGGACACACCAGCATTTGCGGGAATCCCCATATCACTTGTTTTTGCCACTTTTATTACAATAAAAGTACAATAAAAAATAATTTATGCAACTGAAACCACAAGATACAATGCATTGCAGCAAGAAGCCGGCACAAGAGTGGGTAGTGGAAAAAAAGTCCCTTGATTAATTAAATTGCTAACCGGCATCGAGCGTGTTGCACGTGTTATATTACTACGTTTAAGAACAAGTTGCCACATTTTTCCATTCAGAATAAAGACCAAATTGAAGCCTTTGCAAAACAAATCAAGAAAAAACATATCACAAATAATTACGACAATTTATATGTAAGTACCTCACATATGTTTATATGTACATATATGCTATCCTTCAGTCGCTAATAATCCTTGGCTGCTTGTGACTGTTCTTGTAGTTTTCTATTAAGTTTTAGGCAGTAGGGAGTTAAAATAGGTCTGAATGGGGGCAGTTGGCCCGAACGCATTATCTTGAGTCGGAAAAATGGTCCTCGGGATATAGTTTTGATTATTTGATGAAACTTGCGTAAAAAAATCCAGTGAAATTTTGTTTTTTTTGGGAAGTACATTTTTACACAGAATGGAACGGAAAATGCATTGTTTAACTCCAGATATCAGAGTATCTATCTTCTAGTTAGTGTTGGGATAGCCAGTTGTATCTCTTAAAAGGCACGAGGCAGGCTAGATATAGTCGAGATGTTTGCTTATAGTGTTCTGAGAAGAAGTGAAACGATGAGTACGCATATGTGTTATTCATGGCCAATGATTCTCAAAGAAACTAAAAATTAAGGTTATAAGGTTAACGCAGGTAGATGACAGTATTATTAATTTTTGTTTTTGCATTTCCTTAGATCATTCATTAACTTAACCGTCACAATATTATGAACTACACGGAAAATTTTACGACAAATTGTAAACATCCCAAAAACAAACAACAAAAGCATAGGGTGCATTAATACTTATTCAATTTTATGTTTTTTTCAATCCAAATTATTTTCGTTTGGTTGACCCTGAACTTTTGCCTCTTCATTCACCATAGCCTAGGCAACAAAACCTGTTCAACCCAATTTCGAAAAAAAACCAATCATGAAATGAAACAAATAAAAGTCTCCATTCACTTTGTTAATTCGAACTTCGAACGTCAGTTAACTTTTGAATTTTAAGTGCTGCAATAATACGCCAGAAAAATAAAACCATAAAAAAGAAGAGCACAAACTTGTTCTGTTTATTACAGCGTACTAAAGATTACAAAAAATACTGGAATAATAAACAAAAGAAAACAAATATGGCCATCCATATAAGTTAAAAATGAGACAGAGTGCAACTAGCCACAACCACGATCATTTGCGTCAAACCAAAGGCGCAGGTTATTTTGATATTTTGATTTTGTTGGCTAGATTCTACTAAATTCTTTCCAAGTCATTGTCCAGAATTTCGGTTTGATTTCTATTAATCGTTTTAAAGGTTTTGTCTTTTTTGTATAATTTGTTGTATTGTAGAAGACTAAATGAAAAAAGAAATGATATGGAAAATTGAGTTCATAAAGTTTACTATAAAAAAGTTTTGCAAGAAACATAGTTCGACAAACCTCAGTATCTGAAACCCAAATATACTATTCCAAAAATTTTCGACGCGCCGAATTCGAATGCGATGTTAAACGAAATATTAAGATGACCATAACTATCTATTCACAAGTTTCTCACTACCGTCGATATGCAATTTTTATCAAAAACATTTATCTATATACAATATCTATCTTAATATTATACTTCATAATTGAAACCTTGAGAAACAATAACCAAACATTGGCTATAATACCGAATATCTGTCAAAAAGTTTCTAACAACAACCAGTGTTTAATTGCTTAATTACAACAAAATTTAGCACCATTTCTTGAGATAATCTTCTCCATCGAGCCATTATTCTAACAATGATATATTTTTTTAATGAAATTAATAGTTCAAGACACTACACAATAACAATACAATCATTTAAATGACACATTTTAATAATTACAAATCTTAAGTGCATTTCAACACTATGACACTAATGTGTGTGTGTGTATGTGTATGTGTGTTGGCATTATTGCAATTTTGTCATTATAAATTTATTTTCCCACAATAAACTAAAAATCTTCTGACAAAAGAGTGGACTACAAATAAAACACCAAAATACAGCAGACTGGCAGGCAATTAAATAGCTGTGCAACCAGCAATAACACCTGACCAATGAAATTTACGCGCGTAATTTAATTTTGTTTAATAATTTTTACACCATAAATTTTGTCGCCACCAAAAAAACATTGAGCCAAAAACAAAAAGCTTTAGCAGACCTGATTTCAAAAATATTGCAGCATATCATTTGAATGCGAACAAAATTAAAAATATGACTCATTCTATGGAAAAATAATTAATAGTTAGTTAGTTTTTTTTTTCAAAAGTACAATTCATCTGGCTAGTCATAAAACACTTTTGATTCAAATAACTTCCTGGGCTAACCTTGCACTAGCCCATACGATGAACCCAATTTTTTACTACATATTCGACTTTAAGTGTCTCTATTTGACCGATGGCTTCACCTATTCCTTCCTGAAGAGCCTCAATCGTAGCTGGATGGTTAAAGTAACACCTATCTTTAACGGCTCGCCCCAAATGACACAAGTGATAGACCAACATCACCAAAACGGCTAATAACGTGATTTTCAATCCTTCGCACGTAAAAGGTCGATAGTTGAATTGCTGTTGAAACCAAATGTTGCCCAAGTTCATATTTTCGAAAAAAGGCCACAAATAATAAGTTATCGTCCTCATCTTCAGAGATGATACCACTGTTCCAGAAAGAACACCAAACTCGTTGTGGGTGCATTGACCTCTCAACAATCACGTGTGAACTTTCTGTTTTACCCAGCGTTCCACAGCGTAATTAACGAACCGCAAAATATCGACCTATTTCCTTAACCGGCGATATATGGCAAAACTAACTTTCTGTCATAATACGAATGACTCTTGCCACACTCAAAAAAGCAGTGGCTCAAAATTTCAAACGCTAGATGGACCAAAACTTTTTCTGGTTGTACTGCAGAACTATAATAGATCTCATCACAATGCAACGTACATATGTAGGTAACTACAGCCCATACTTATAGTAACATTTTAAAATGAAAATATATTTTTCCCAAAAATCTGACATGATCGAAAATATGTACATATATAAAAATCCAATTTTAATCAGTGTAATTGAATTGAGAAAAATTATAATGGCTAATTTGAGTCTCATAGTCCAATTTTTTGTCACTATTGGAGTTTATTTTTTTAATGTTGATTTTGTTGTAATGTCTTTTATTAGAAACGCAATAATTTTCGTTTTTCTTTTCCAAAATATAACAACAGAAGTAGCATATTAACAAAATCAATGAAAAACAAACAATGGCTTATCAGTTCAAAGCGAAATATAATGAATTTTTTGTTAATTGATGCTTAATGCTCAGACTGCTGCTGCGCTGAAAATTATAATTTGATGCTTTTTTCCCCCTATTATTAACTTATCGATCCTCACACTCAGTGCATTGTTGTGGTAGTGGTGCTTTAATTTTCATGGTATTAGTGCTATTTTTAATTAAATTTCAAGCCTTGCACAAAACACATCATTGGTTTTGTATGATACAATTGTACAAAGTAAAATACCACACCCAAAAAATTTTGCACCAAATTTTATTGCTATTTAAAAATTTCGACCTTTTTCTGCGTTTTGAGTTAATTAACTGGCATTGTTTTTCAATAATTCAGAGAATAAAAAAGTAAATTAAAGGTAGACAAAATCAGTTCGTATTGCTTTTTATACCATACAATTAATATTGTTAGGTTAGAATTAATAAGTGCCTAGCCGGTAAAATAAAAAAAGCACTTTGAGGTCATAAAGACCCATTGTTACGCCTAAAAGTACAATAAGCCCCTTCGTCACTTCTCTCCTTAGATAATCGAAATGACTTGGAACTTGCAAGAGGTCTGGCAAGCTCCTTTTATACTGACTACATTTGCCACCATGCCCATTTTGTCGAGCGTTCTGTGAGCCGTATCGGCCTGTCCAAAAACGATTACTATGGCTGAGCCATTTCGATAAAATGTCCCTATCTATTGGAACCTACCTATTTGGAATTCTAAAAATATATTTCTTGTATTTTAACATTCAAATCTGCTCAAAAAACTCTTGAACTCAGTATAAAAAAAATTGTTGTTTTAAGAACAAATTTTGCATATCGGTTACGAAAACCAATATGTTTTCATAATTTGAACTTTCAAAAATGTACGTGTCGAAAATTATTAATTGCAAAAGGCTTGGAAAAGAAAAAATTTATCAAGGTCGTAGAAGTCGAAAAGAAGTTGAAAAGTTAAAAAAGTCCAAGAAGTTGAAAATTAGAATATTGTTGAATATAACGAAAAAGTATTCTAGAATCGTTGCCCACATGTGAAGCTAACCTTCAGCGTTCATAAATTTTTAGAATTTGTAAAAAGTTTTCTTGCTTCTACTTGTAGTTGCTGCAAAATCGCTGATTATTCAATTAATATACTCGTACATACATATGTACTTACAAACGATTGAGCCCTACAGGGTTATATTTGAATTTCAATTTCCGGATAAAATTATTCTTCCTTGAACTTTACTAGCAAAATTTTACTTAAATTATTTTTAATACATTTCAAATCTTCGCCTTTGTTCATACATAAATTTAATATTTTGCATTTTTATATGATTACAGGTACTCGGTCCTAAATTGATGGAGAATAGAAAACCTTTTCAATTGCGTGGTGTATTGATAGCATATAATTTCTTCCAAGTCATATTCAGTGCCTGGTTATTCTATGAGGTAAGTTATTGTGTTGTACGTTTGACTAAAACAAATTTTTAATGCTAAGTTTCTCTCATTTTTAGTCCTGCATTAGTGGTTGGATTAACGGTCACAATATCCGGTGTGAACCTGTTGATTATTCAAATTCACCAAAAGCACTGCGGGTAAGTAAATGCATAAATACAATTAACATACAAAGGATTAAGCAACTAAGGTGTAAGATTTTAAATATAAAGAACATAAGTGAACCGTTTATATTGATTGTGACGTGAGTTTGAACTAGAAAAAAGTTTAATGCTTGCTACACTTATTTAAAGTTGCATCTTGTATTTGTATGTACAGTACTTTTTTAATCCAATATTATATAAATTTTTCCAAATTTCGAAAGGATTTAAAAGAATTTCAATATGAAACGAGTAAATTATTTGAAAGTTTTTAAATTTTAAAAATATTTAAAGTCCCATTGATAGCCCCTGAAATAAAGAATAAATGACCAATTTTTAAAATAAACGGCTCATAGGTGTGCTTGTGGTTTGGTAAATTGAAAATATTTATGACACACAGTGTTGCTTTCACGTATTTCTCATGCCAGTTTTTTTTTTTTTTTGATTTAGTGGCGCTTTATAAACGAAAGACTTATGCAGCAAACTTGGTAGTAGAATAAAAATTTAATAGTCTGCAAGAAAACAAAAGTAGTAATCATACAAAATAATATGCATGTGCTATGAGCAAAACTAAAATGCAAATATTTAACAGCCTTACCTATTAAAATAATTCGCTTTAAAAACTTAATTATGTAATACATATCTAGGTCAAATGTCACTGTTTAGTTGAAATTAATAATTTCTAGCTTCTTTATTATGCAAATTTGAGCCAACATTTGCTTAGGTTTTTTCTGTAATTTACATACATAAGTGCAAATTAAGCTTGTGATGGATGAACATCATATGCTATAATGAAAAATATCATTCATTTTGCTAAATTTCTCTTAAAAATCTGATATGAGGACTTTAAATGCGCCACACTGTCTCAGACGATATTTAAAACAGATTAAAATAACCATACATAATTAGTTCGCAAAAAAGTGAAAATTTCTTGATTTAAGAATAAGTTTAAAAAACTTGTTTTTTGATTTATTCTTCTTTTTCGTTTGTTTATAAGTAAAAGTTATGGCGATAAAAAGCGGGCTCTTAGCATGAGGTTCATTGTAAAATTTACATTAAAACATTAAGCACTTTGTATAAATTATTGCTTTTATTCTTTCGTTTGATTATGGAGCACATGATAATCTCAATGATTTCTATAATTTTGAAAAAAAATTCTTAGAAATTTAAGCAAAAACTGTAAATTAAAATAAATTTTTTTCTAAATAAAGCAAAAAAAAAAAAGAAAAAGCGGTTGATGTGTGAATTTAACTAATAGTATTCGTCAATTTGACTAAATATTTTTCAATTTGATTAATAATCATTTTCAATTTGAACATCATATTATTCAACTTGACAAAATATTCTTTTAAGAAGAAACAAATTAAACTTTCTAAAGTTAACATTATCACTTTCTATGGAAACAATTTTTTTTTTTTTCTAAATTATATGAATATGTCTACATATATTATAGGTATATATTTTATTTGCGCCAGAAATCCGTTAGCGCTTCTTCAGGAAACTGCGGTTTGGGGTGTTTTTGTTAAGAAACTTGGTAAAAATATTTCTATTAGGTCTTCGAAAAGCTTAAGCGCTTATTGTGCTTACTGACATCACTTTAAGTCTAACTTTTGCCACAGTGAGAAAGTGACTCCAACCGAAGTCTGCTCTTTTCTTGGTGCGAACATGTAGGCTGCTTAGGCTTTAATAATGCAAGAGTGATTGGCTTGCATATCTGTAATACTGGATGAATGTCATAAAACTTTATGCATTGATTCGTAAATAATGAGGAATGTTATCTTCAATGTTGTTTTATTGCTACTTTGATCGAGGGCAATAGTTGAGGTTAATTTCCTGTGGGAATCGTGCCTCTGCTCGGGCTAAGCAATTTTTGTTGTTGTTATTCTAACGCTAAAGTCGAATCGAGCTGTGATAATTCTGGAAAAAATCTGCTACCTCGGATTGCTATTAGTAGTCCCATTGTAACATGATGGCCGTATATGAAGGAGATGGGAGAGTGTTGTCTCGCCTTTCTCGCTGAAATAATTTTCTGGATAAGCGGGCATGCAATACTTGTGAATAAGCCAGAATGATCGTGTATGTTGGATGAAACGTTACTTTACATACCTTAATTTAACATTTCCCATCACTCGTGGGTAGTCCAGACAAATTCAATTCAACTGCGAATTTGTACTAAATTTCATTATTTGCCTTCTTGTTTCACTCAAAGCTACCATACTGCACTGTTCCAGGATAATATTCTATTAATAAATTAAATACTCAGCCTTGGAAAGTGAGATATTTGCATATGACCAATTTTAGTGAATTTGACGATCATGAAATACGAGTCAGAAATTGGAAAGGATGACATGTGCTATTGACATAAAAATCATGTGTAATAAATTTTCAGTTACATTATTCTATGATATTTTTCTATTATTAACATGTCACAAAGTGGACGTAAGCTTTTAACTACCTACTGTTTAGTGGGAAAACAACATACACAAAATAGTATACAATAGTAGCAGCAAATATTAACCCAAAATCTCACAAGAACTTGATAAAATTTCCCTCTTTTTCATATAACAAGCGCAGCGCATAATTAAAAACATCAATTTAAACAAAAAATTTAGCAAGTAAACTCTATTTTAAAAAAGTGCAATGTCACTAACAACAACGTACGTATTTGATAGAGCACGCCATTTAAATTGATTGTCATTTATTTAGATAAGAAATTAGCAAATAAATAATTGTTAAGAAAAGTTTTTTGTAGACGTCAAACGATATTTAAAAGAGTAATTTACACCTGCAATCAAGGGAAAAACAGAAAGGTAAAAACCACATTAATGCGACATAACTAAGCCGCTATTATGCAGCACAAACGTAAGATCATATTGTCAAATATTGACAATACTTTTAGAGCTATTCATTTTATTACAACCATAATTAACTTAGTTGTACTTTTTGCTCTAAGTAAAAATAATATTAAAATTAATTTGTTTAAATTTTTCTTTTTTAGACGGCAAGTGGCTGCTGGTGGTACTTCTTTTCCAAGTTCACAGAGTTCTTCGACACCTTCTTCTTTGTTATGCGCAAACGTTACGATCAAGTTTCTACATTGCATGTCATTCATCATGGCATCATGCCAGTGTCTGTCTGGTGGGGCGTTAAGTTCACACCCGGCGGCCATTCAACCTTTTTTGGATTCTTAAACACTTTTGTACACATCATTATGTACACGTATTATATGCTTGCCGCCATGGGTCCAAAAGTACAGAAATATCTTTGGTGGAAGAAATATTTGACCGTTTTGCAGATGATTCAATTTGTGTTGGTGATGGTACACTCCTTCCAGCTGTTCTTCAAAAATGATTGCAACTATCCAATTGGTTTCGCTTACTTCATTGGCGCTCACGCTGTTATGTTCTACTTCCTGTTCTCGGATTTCTATAAGCAGGCGTATTTAAAGAAAGAACTAAAGGTGAGCAAATTGAAAAATGTGAAAATAGGTTTCTATGAAACCATTGAATTGATTTAGGTTGCAAGAAATTGTAATGAATTGACTTGAACCGTATTGCAATAAAAGGCATTTAATTGAAAAAAGTTAAAATTAAATTAATGCAACTGCACTGAATTGAATTGCATCGAATCGCACTGAATTGAAAAACAATTGCATTTGATTGAAAAAAAAAATTAATAAGTTAAATTAAATATATAACTCTTAATTAAATAAGATGAAAATTTCATTTTTTTCTTGAAAAATATGTAAATAGCATAAAACGCAACCGAAAGACTTAAGAAACGAACTCGAAACATACATTATTAAAAGTTTTTTTTCTTACAGAAACAAAAGCTTGCCGCCGCCGCCGCTGATGCTGCTACTTTCGCCGCACTAAAAAATGGTAGCCTCTCAAATGGTAGCTTCTCAAATGGTAACCTCTCAAATGGTATCCACTCAAATGGTAGCCTCTCAAATGGTATCCACTCAAATGGTAGTCTCTCCAATGGCTACACCAATGGTGCGCTCAAAAACGTCAACGTGCCCAATGGCGAAACAAATGGCAACGTCAACAAAATGCAAGATTCCATGAACAAAATCGAGGATTATTGCAATGGAGCAATCACATCACCAACCGCCACAACGACGAGACAGCGATTCTATGCGGGATCAAATAATTAGCTTAATATGCTTAAATAAATTTTTAATTTTAGTCTATTCTTATAAAACAACAAATATCAGAGAGATAAAGAAATATTAATTATTAGTCCCTAGTATAACTAAGCAATTTTTTACTAAAGTAAAAAGAAATTGAAAAAAATACAGACAACGAACAAAAAGGTGAAATAAAAAGAATAAATAAAATTGTGATCGAATTCGAAAAACGAAGGAGGTTTTCTGAAATTAATTACCCCTAAGCAAAGTGGTACGTTTAGAGAATTTAGTGCAGAACTGCAACACATTGTATTCGACTTTTTCTGTACCAATGTTTATATTGTTATTATCATTTATTTTATTTATACATCTAATGAAATTTATGCAGAGTTTTTTTGTACTTTTTGGAAAAGTTTAAATTAACAAAATGTTTGATAAATATTCATAAATATATTTTATATATAATATTATTATTATTATTATTATTATTTTAATACATTTAGTTTGTTGGTTCGCTTAAGGTCTAACGTGTAAGTCGTTACGTTGTAAATTAAATCATAGTTTATTTTTTATCATTGAAAAATGTTAAAATTAGCGAATATGTAAAGTTTGTATAAAAAGCCGAACAGTTTACAACAAAGAGTAAAATTTGTTCTTTTATTATTTTTTTTATTTAATGTAGTCGTTTACCTTTTATGTCTGTCATTAAGCTTCTGCGAGTTCAGAAACTTAATACAATGTTAAATAAATAATATTTTTTCATAAAAATTTAAAATAAAATTTAATCTACTGTTTTTATAAAATTGGAATTATACGCCTTGGAGTCAGATAGCAAACCTAGCAGATTCTTGATTCTTGTAGCTTACTCTCAAATCTATAAAATATTTACTAAACAATCTTCTTTAAGAAATGAGAAAGTCACTTGAGATAATGCATCTACATTGCCCACTGACACTAGAAATGGTTTGAACTATCACCAGACAAAAGTTGGCGCATTTTATTAATAGCAACACCTCCAATACAAGTAAAAATTTTGAGATGATATAGTAAAGATAATGCAACCAAGCCTTAAACAAATAGATAGAATAGTTTGTACAGACTCTGAATGACGTGACCCTTACAAGCATAAATGCTACCAAATTTCAAACGAATAATAGGAATGGCTCTGGATAACAGGGAACAAAAAGTGGACGCATTTTACCAAGAGAGCGTGGCACCTCCCATACAAATGAAAACTTTAAAATGATTTGCTGACTGACTTATTTCAGACAATGCAACCAAATTTCACTCAAACACTAGGAATCTGTCTATTATTTCCGGATAAGTAGCTCCATTTTTCGTTCACGCCGGTGAGGATTATTCTCGTCAAGGCGTTGAGTGGCATAGTGAAAGACCTCTTTTTTGAGATTTTCAATTAGGAGCAGCAAAAATCGGCAAACCGTGAAGTGTCCTTGCACAACTTCATAAAATATAGAAGTTAAACATAAGCTGAACACGGACCAAACTTCGAATATTTAAATCACATGTTCAATCAGCTTGTGTATAATGATTCCTCACAAGCGCGCTGACAAGATCTGCCCTCGGTTCATATAAAAAATTCCTAAAAGTCGCTTTCATAACTTAGGAGATTTAACATTTATATCAATAAAAAGAAGAAAATTAAAATATATTGTGGAAAAATAAAACAAAAATCACTTACCGATTGCGGCCTTGCGACTTGCACAATTGAAAGACCACTGCTAAAAATGAATTTGCAAAACATTTTAGAAGCACTGAAATATATGTAGTTATGAATAGGACCATAGCATATGCCGCACTTAGGCAACAACTGCACTGCATTTTAACAACAACCAATCCACTTGCACTACTTAAGGATTTTTAATAAATTATTTTCTATAAACAAAACAAACATTAGAAAAATTTAATTTAACTTAAACAGTTTGTGATTGTGTGATCGTATTCGGGGGGTAGTGGTCTTGAAAGCCGAAAAATTGGGGAAACGGGGCTGGTTCCCTGGCAAAAATATATGGCATTTCGATCTGCGCCATCTGGCGTCCTTGCGCTGCTTGATATTCATATTCAATTTATATTCATTTATAATCGCTTCGATCTTTTACAAATTAAAATATAAAAGAAAATTTCTATTAATGGGAAACTTTTGATAAAAATTGTTGTACGTATCTAGGCTGAACTTATTATGTTTTTGATGGAAGTGTAAGCTTTCTGTTGAGGAATGAAAAGACAGATGTAAAAAAAAAATATATTTTCGCAAAAAGTATTGCATATTTCTAGGCTGAACTAGGTTTGCCGAACAAAACTTCACAAAGGAAATTTTTTTTGTAGGTTTTTTTTAGACTTAAAATAAACATGAAAAATTGTCTAAATTATCTCAATTGTTATTCGCCAGAAAATTTCAAGCCATTTAGCGTTTTAGTATGACTTTGAGTAAATGAGGACCACAACTGTCCAAAATATAATAGCCCACGAGCCGGCTGTAGAAAAGTCGAGTGTATAAGATTACAGCTTAAAATTTATGTCAAATGATAGAGCTTGATGAGCCTAAACACAATATATAGCATTGCCTTGCCAAAGCCTGTCCTAAATATGGGTTGCCACCCGTTTTTACGGCCAACATTTTTTAGAAAAAAGTTTATGGTTTAAGATTCCAGCTTAAAATGTATGTCAAATGATAGAGCTTGAAGAGCCTATATATAAAATATATGGGGTTGCTTTGCCGAATTCAGTCCCAAACATGGGTTGCCACTTGTTTTTTGGTCCAAGATTTTTCAGAAAAATGTTTATGGTTCAAGATTTCAGCTCGATATGCATGTCAAATGATAGATCTTGATGAGCCTTAAAAAAAATATTTCGAGTAATCAATCGTCCCAAATGTGGGTTGCCACCTGTTTTTGGCCCAAATTTTTTCAAAGAAATGTTTATAAATTGAGATTTCAGCTTGAAATGTGTGTCAAATGATAGAGATTGAAGAGCCTATATATAAAATATATGGGGTTGCTTTACCGAATCCCGTCCCAAACAAACAAACTTTTTTAGAAAAAATTTTATGGTTGGGCTTTGGTAAGGCAATGCTATATATTGTGTTTAGGCTCGTCGAGCTCTATCATTTGACATACATTTCAAGCTGTAATCTTACCCACTTTTTATTAAAAAAAAATGGCCCAAAAAACGGGGGGCAACCCATATTTAGGACAGGCTTTGGCAAGGCAACCCTATATATTGTGTTTAGGCTCATCGAGCTCTATCATTTGACATATATTTCAAGCTGTAATCTTATACACTCAACTTTTCTACAGCCGGCTCTCCGCCTATAACGCAGTCTGGAGGTTAAACTTTCGATTGTTTTCTCGAGCAATCGAGCTCTTATAGGACCCTCACACGTTCAGATTTTTCATCAGACTTTGACAGGTCTGATGAAAAATCTGACCGTCCATCCCACTTCTGTTTTTTCATACCTGTCAAAGTCTGATGAAAAATCTGAATGTGTGAGGGCAAGTCGTACGAAAAAACAGAAGTCGGATGGACGGTCGGATGAAAATCAAAATACAGTTAAACTTCCCACAACGCGGTTTCCTATAACGCGGTTTCGCTACAACGCGGTTCCCAAAATGCGGACAGTTTCTTACAACTCTACTCTTACAACGCGATTTTTACGAACATTTTTTCAAATATTTACTATTTTAATTTGAAAAAGGTTTTCTTGCCCAAATAAAATTCTTTGCATTTTGTTCTTACTTTGATACCTATCTTTTTTATAGCATTGCCACCCTACACTTGAGCATGTGTTTACAAAATGACAAACAAATACAAATACAAAACAATTTAGCTCTCTATCAAGAAATTTATAAAGATTTGCGAAATAAGAGCAAACAAACTTCAATGCACGATTTTTTCAAACCAATAATCGTCGAAAGGATGCCCGAATCTGATAGTGGATCAAGCTCAGATTTTGAACTAGTACGAACAAAACGTTCGAAACAAATCATACTAAGTGATGAGAGAGGAGTAGAAAGTTATCGTTCTGTTTTGGCTTTAATTTATTAAATCTTTCAACTTGAATATTTTACGTAGAATTGAAATTTTATTTTATTTTGTTTTGTTTTGTTTTTGTTTAAATAAATGGAGTGTTATTAAATTACATAATATGTATGTTCTTATGACTCAACAAATAAATACACAAAATTATATTAAGCACATATTTTTACTATACAAATTCCAATATTCTATTGAAAATTTTTTTACTTTGGAACCAAACTCTGATTTTTGTATGGAGTTAGAGTCTCCTACAACGCGATTTCCTACAACGCGGAGTTTTTCAGGAACTTATTCACCGCGTTGTAGGAGGTTTACCTGCAGTTTGATTTTTTCACATGTTGAGCGAAAAATCTGAGCGTGTGAGAGGTAGTCATACGAATTCATGCTTGCTTTCACTCTTCATTCACATTTTGTCTGATGAGAAGCAAACATCACAGCAATTACATTTGAAAATGGCTGCAGCGATTTTAATGCGACTTGAGGATTTGGTGCACATAATTAATGTTCGCCAAGTTTTTGGAAGCGATAAAATATTTTAAGATTTTTTTTTGATGTTATGAAATTTATTTTTAAAACAAAATCAGCGCTATCTTATAGCTATTATACCTTTAAAGCAATCGGCTCTCTACCTATCAGCATTAAGAAAAAATAGAAGGACATATACATTTTTTAGGAAAATAAAAAGAAAATTCGAAGAAAAAGATTTTTAAATTTTCAAAACATCATACCTGAACATCAGTTTGGGTTCAGAAGAAGTCATGGCACTCCAGAGCAGTGCCACAGAATTACTAATGTTATTATCGATGCTTGAGAAAACAAAAAGTACAGTTCTGCTGCATTCGTAGATGTTCAGCAGGCGTTTGATCGGGTTTGGCACCCAGGATTACTTTTTAAAATTAAAAAACTTCTGCCAGCACATTTTTACCTAGTCCTTAAATCCTACTTAAACAACAGGCATTTTTTGTTAGATATCAAGGTGCTACTTCCGGCATTTATAGCATTAACGCTGGTGTACCTCAGGGCAGTGTGCTCGATATGCCAACTTCAGAGGTAGTTGAAGTCGCTACTTTCGCTGATGATACAGCATTTATTGCCTCAAGCGAATCCTCAATAGAAGCTTCTTCTCTTCTTAATAACCAGCTTAATATGCTTGGTTTATGGCTAAAAAAATGGAAAATAAAGGTAAATCCTGATAAGTCGGTTCATTTCACTTTCACATTGAGGAAAGGACACTGCCCTGTGGTGTTCTTAAATAATACACAAATATATCTATATATATATATGCTTATATCTATATTTTAAATTATTTTAATATTTTATTATTAAATAACATAAATTTTAGAGTTGTATATTGTACACTCATGTAATATAATAGCACAATATTGTTATTTTGTTGTAAGTATCTTTCCCACTAGGCATTTTTGCATTTATTAGGCTCTTTAAGAGTTCTATACAACTATTTTTTAAGAGCAGAACTCTTAGAAATATTCGCTAAAGAGGTTTTAAAATACAGAATAAATCCTATTTAAGACCAAAAGGGCACCTTCTATGGAGCCCTTCAAGAGGTTTATGTGAGAGTTAGTTGTGACGTTTTCAAAACCTCTTCAAGATGTTAATAAATCCATACACCGAGAGGTCTATAAATAATTTGAGCACTTGAAAATATTTATACACAATTTTTTTTTAAAAAAAAATTTAATGAAGTTTATTTTATCTTAACGAGGTTTTACTAAAGATTTGGTTTTTGTTATACATACTATTTGCAGTATAAATAAATTAAATAGATAAAAGGAGAATAACAAATGGAAATTTAAAATGACAATTGAATATGATGCAACGAATAATTATTTATTTCGGCACAATTATTGATCAAAATGTACGTGCGAGCAAAGATTTATCGTGAAGTTTGGGGTTTTGGTTCGGTAAATTTAGCGCGCTTTGGAAATATTGCCTTTTAGAAAAATAAAATATTTGGGTGGAAATTTTTTTTCAGTTTTTTCGTAAATATTTATGTCTGAAAATATCTTAAAATGATTTTTTCGATAAAAGCATGTCAAAATAGAAAGATTTAGTACAGAAAAAATCTTATTTTTGGCAAAAACATTTTAGTTTTTTGTTGTTGTTGCAATTTTGTCAACTTTTTGTTTTGAAAAAAATGGCAGATGACGCCATTTTTTTAAATTCCTCGATAAGTAGCATATAAAACTTAAGGATTTTTTCAAAAGCTCCATAAGAGGTACATATAACTTAACAATTATCTTTAGGGCTTAATAAAACTTAACAGTTTTAAATTGTTAAAATTTTTTTATTTAAAATACTTTTGTGTCCAATGGTAGGGTTACCATTTGAACAAGAGGCAAATTAAGGACGAAGCTCTTTTGAGCATTCGTTATGGGCTGATTTCTTTATAAAAATATGAATTATCACCCAAATTTGAATGAACATACTTTGGGTGATCTTTCGTTTATTTTTTTCTCAATTGAGTCTGGAAGAATTTCTCAGTGGGCGATATTTCATTTTTAAACGGCTAATTTTGGTTAGTGGTACCAATCTACAAAATTTTGTAGCAATTTCGTAATTCAAAGATAAATTATGTTTCATTCGACAATGTTAGTGCTGTATGTAATAAATATAGTCGCCAGCCCGCACACTGGTTGAAAAAAGAGTTTTTCTCTATAACTCGTAAAGTAAGCCACAAAAAGAAATATATATGAAGGTGAATGTTGTAGAGGTGAAAACACATCGATTTTATACCCGAAAAATCTTCATGTGATAGGATTTGACCAACTTTTGATTAAAATTTGCAATAAATAATGCAATTTTAAACAAAAAGGCGCAAAGTTCAGTTTTCAAATTTGAACAAGTAATATTTCCGTAAAATTTTCCATAAAAACAATATTTTTCACCAAAATACTTACTATTGTTCGAGAATGGTGGTAGTAAGTGGAAATTTTTAAGCTATGAAAAAGGGGTAAAATCTTGTCATTCGGAGATTTTTCGGATATGAAATCGATGTATTTTCATCTCCTCTACAACATTGGCCCTGATAATTTTTTCTTTTTATCGCTTACATTCCGAGTTATTGAGCAAAATTATTTTTTCGGCATCTTTAAATGACCAATTTTTGAAAACTAGGGTGGAGGCTGGCGACCGTTGATTAAAACATATTTTTCTAATTGTGGCTAACTTTCCAAGTTATTGCGCAAAATTTTTTTGTCGGGCTCACCACGATTCTGGCGACTGACGTTTATTTCGCTGTACATAAACTATCTTTTGCAAACAAAAAATGATGTGGGAGAAATTACTTCGAAATATGCAACGCTACCTCCCGTACTAAAAGCTTTGATTTTTTAAAAAGTGTTCATCTCATAAATTAATTATAATTCTTATAATAATAACTGTCATTTACAAATTTGTATTAAATTGCGGACGTTTGGCAAGCCTACTATTCGAAACGTACGTTGCTGTTTCCGTATTTTCAACCATAAATTTTAATATTTACGGAGGTATTTTATAAATCCACGTAAGAGTTGAAGATTATATTAGCTCTTATGGAGCATTTAAAAACTCAGAAATTTAAGACCTCAATAAAACTTATAGCTCTTAAAGTAAAAATTAAATTTTATTCATTAAAAAGCTTTTATCACACACTTTTTAAAGACTTTGATAAATATTTCAATTCTCGAATACAAAAATATTTATAAACGTTTTATGAAGATCTTCCGAATGCTTGTTAAGACTTTATAAGAACCTTAGCTATTTTCAAAAAATAAATATTTACAGACGTTTTAAGAACCTCTCACAAGACGTCGTTAAGACCTTGATAAATACTTTTAAAATTTTAAGTAGTTTTGGTATTTGTAAACATCTTAATTTGCAGTTTTGAAAAGCATCATAAATATTTTTCATCGAAAGTTTTAATTTTATTCTTTTAAGAGGCGAATAAATACTCTAGTATAAATTAAGAGATTGATAAATGCTTATTAAATGCTTTCGAAAATTCATCGAGAGCTGCAGATTATTTTAATGCCCAGTGGGTTAGTTCATAAGACCTTTTGGTTGAACTTCTGTTATTATATATATAATTGAATTATTGTATATAAACAGATTTAAATGAATAATAAAAAAAATACCTCAAAGTGACAGTGTTAAATACCTTGGTATGCATATTGACCGACGTCTAACATGAAAAAACCACATAAAAGCAAAACAACAGCAACTAAATATCAAAACTAAGCGTATGTATTGGCTTTACAAGTCCATATTGAAGCCAAAGAAGTATATATTAGAAGAACAACATTCCGGCAAATGTCGATAATTGGATCGTACTTCTACGTGGTTGACGAGAGATTTACGGTCTTAGAATCAGGGGAAATATGATTTTGGATTTTGTTGCACATTGGGGATTTTAACAATGACGTACAATTCCCTCTGCTCTGCCATTTTGTATTTTATTAGGATTTTCTATTTTATTTATTTTAATTTATATGAAGTTTTTTGAATATATTCCGCCATTTTTTATTTACATTTTATAAATAAATAATTAATTATTTTACATTTGAGCTGCATTTGAGAAAATTCATTTTTATTGCTACCAAGCAACCAGCAAATCCAGAAGCAGGATTTTTATTTTGACTTCTCCTAAAGAACAAATTTGCAACCGATCCCGTGTAGTTTGCGTTGTTGTTGCCTTTTGTATTCAGAAAAATTCTGTGGAAAAAATCCTAGCAAAATGCCTGCATTTGTTGTTGTTTTTTTGTAGCTTACAACCAATCCCGTTATTTGTATTGTTGTTGCTTTTTTTCAGCCGAAAAATTCAGATGAAAATTGCCACACATTATATTCCTGTCGTTTGCTTGTATGTGTTTCATATTTTGCTATTTTTCGCAACCAGAATTTTTTGCGAAGGGGGCCTTTAATCTAATGAAATTAATCACTTATATTTTCATATTTTCTTGTTTTACTTGAAACAAATCATTAGTTAACACAAGTTAATACCTGAATAGATTAAATATGAATAGTTTAATCACTAGCACTTATTCAACATTTAAAAAAACACGAAAATCAAATTTTGAAATACAAAAAAATTAAACTTCTTTAAAATTAACAAAGAAACTAAGTCAAAATGTCAAAATACACTGTCACTATAACCGTGTTACTTTAATTTGAGCTTAAGCCTTTGCAAATTCAAAAATATTAATGTTGGGGGCTTCAGCCTCCTTGACCCCTTGATCAACTACATGCATTTTTCAGTTCAAACTGAAAAATAAAAATAATATTCATCTTGTTTGATTTGCTGAGCGCCTGCTTCAAACAAAAGTTCTTTTGTCTTACAGCTTGAATTGAAATTATTTTACAAAAATCAAAATATTCTTCAATTTCTATATTTTTCAATATATTCATGAAAAGAACAATATAGGTTAGTTATATCAATTTGTCCTATCAAAATTTGACAGCTAAATCTGGCTCCGTAGTTGTCAAAATATGGTTCTACTCAATCAAAATCCAATACAAAATGCAAACAAATAAATTCATATATAAAAGAAAAAACCAAAGAAGTATATATTATAAGAACAACATTCCGGCAAATGTCGATAATTGGATCGTACTTCTACGTGGTTGGCGAGAGATTTACGGTCTTAGAATCAGGGGAAATGTGATTTTGGATTTTGTTGCACATTGGGGATTTTAACAATGACGTACAATTCCCTCTGCTCTGCCATTTTGTATTTTATTAGGATTTTCTATTTTATTTATTTTAATTTATATGAAGTTTTTTGAATATATTCCGCCATTTTTTATTTACATTTTATAAATAAATAATTAATTATTTTACATTTGAGCTGCATTTGAGAAAATTCATTTTTATTGCTACCAAGCAACCAGCAAATCCAGAAGCAGGATATTTATTTTGACTTCTTCAAAAGAACAAATTTTCAATCGATCCCGCGTAATTTGCGTTGTTGTTGTCCTTCTTTTTGTTTGGAACCATCTGTATATATTGTTACAAAATTTCCTGTCCCTTTGACAGTAATTTCAGTCTCTTACACTTTTCTGAGTTCGATCACTGGATTGTATAATAATCAAGAAATAAACGCAATCTTTATTTAATTATAAAATGGTTTATTTAAATCACAAACGTTAGTTTTTACACAGTACAATTGTTTATTTAATCTTTACATTCAAATTGTATACACAAACGTTATACTTTATTACTTAAAATCCACTATATCACTTTAGTACTTAAATTCAAATGTTCTCACTTAAGATCCACTGTGTTCCACTGTTCAATATCAAATGTCCCTCTGCTGCTCATAGGACAGCCTTTTATACTAAAGTCATCATTTTCTAGAACCATCTGCCGGTGTCTAGAATGATGTTTCCGGTACTTTCTAAATAGCGATTATCGACGTTGATAATGTCGTACCATCCGCCATTATCCAGAATGTCGTTTCCAGTGCCTTCTAGATAGCGATTATCGACGTTGATAATGTCGTACCACACTGACGCTCACACTTTATCATTTATAGTACAGAAAACACACTACCAGCCGCTAGATGGTGTTCTTCGGTCAGTGATGCTAGCTAGTACAGAAACTGGAACTGGCATAAAGCAATTTTCGCTACACTGCCCTCCGCTTAAACTTGTTCGTCCCGAACAAAAGTCTCTCTGCAACTGCTTGCGCCTCCTTTTCCAATTCTTTTCTAGCCGCTTCTTTTGCCTCAATTTCACGTTTTCGTTGTTTCTTTTTTCCCGCGACATGTAATCGTCATCGTGGATCATTTCTGGAACAAGTCTTACTCCGTACTTTTTCCTGACAAGAACGACCGGTGAAGTCCACGGGCTTTCTCGCGCCATATCCTCTATAAGGCCCGTTACTTCCTCTCTCTTAGCGAGTGCTAGCCTCTTTGAAGGTTGACGAATTGGCTGAAAGTTACCTGTATCAATGCGATGCTTGACAACTGATGTTTGGCCATTATTTTCTCCTTTGGACGCAAATACCCGCCAATTCTTTTGCCGAAACCTTTTTGCTTTGTTTTTGTTCTGTGCAGACAACTCCTTCGTCCATTCTTTCGTCAATAAGGCCGATGATTTTGTTAAAGTTGTACCTTTTGTGTACTGCTGGTCATTTTCACAATTTATAACAGCCGTAACTTCTCACATTGCGCTATTAGTTCACCTTTTTGCATCCATTTCGGCTCATTTGTTGGATTCAAAATTAGTACCGGTATTTTGCTGTCTGCTCTTGTTTTTACTGGGGTCTTTTCAATAATCAGGTCTTTCATTAAATTGTTCTTATCTGCTTCCACTACCCACAGATGGCCTATCCCCCAGTCTTCACTTGTTGTTTCTTCAGTGTTGGGTTCAATTCGACAGCGCTCACTTGTGTAGACTCCTGCAGTTATTAATTTTTGTCCACAGCCAATGTCTACAGGCAACTCTACATTGGCATACCTTAACTTCTTTTTCTTTAGATCCAAAGTGAACCCGTGTCGAATCATGAAGTCCACGCCAATGATAACCTCATCGGTGATGTTTGCAACAATAAAATCATGTTCCACAGTTTTGTTGCCGATAAGAATACTCGCTGTAACTTTTCCTTCTATTTGCGCAATTTCGCCTGTCGCTGTTCTCAATTGAATCCCATTTAATGGCGTTACTCGTTGTTTATTAAATAAATCTGTCCTCACAATTGAGTGCGATGCGCCTGTATCCAAAGTTAGCTCACATGGTCTTTCGTTGATTTTTCCACCGATAGTAAGGCAGTTAGAATTCCGGCAGAGCTTCGAAACTAAGACTTTGGGACAATCATAAGTGGAAGTCAGCTCACGCCCCGCTGTACTGACTCGCTTTAACGACTGCTGTTCGCTACCATTTTCGCCGTCGTCTACCCTATTTTCCAATTTTCTTCTTGGTAAATGTGATACGGATCGTTTACGACGTGATTTGCAGTCACGTGCCATGTGTCCCTGCTTGCCGCTGAAGCTACTGCTGGCGAACGATGAATTTTTGTTCTCAGCCTCCCCTCCATCCGACGAGTTTTCAATGATGGGCGGCATGTCAACGCAATCACCTCCTCAGTGAGGGCAACCGTTACTGTTTCATAAAATGTTGTCTTCGGGTTCCTCATTGTCTCGCGTTTTGTCTCTGAGTCACGTATGCCGTCAATAAACGCCTCTATTTTGAATTTTTCAGCCACGACACTTAGCTCGTCAGGATAGGAAAGGTGTGCCAATCGTTCGATATCTGCAGCATACTCCTGCAAGGACTCACCAGATTTCTGGATACGACTTTTCAACTCCAGTATGTGAATCTGCTTCATGTGGTCACTGCCATATTTTCGCTGTAAGGCATCCATGACCGCCTTGTAATTCTTTTGTTCCGCCACTGGAACCGTTTGCAATACTTCTGCAGCTGCGCCTTTTAATGCTACAATTAGCGCTGCTGCTGCACTATCGTTATCCCAACGATTATGAGCAGATGTTGTTTCGAACTGGAGCTTCGATCACTGGATTGTGTAATAATCAAGAAATAAACGCAATCTTTATTTAATTATACAGGCAGGTTCTGCATTTCACTTTCATGCGAATACGAAATCAAATCGCAACCTTTTCATAAATAGTGTGCTATGTTTCATTTCGGCCGTTTCCGTTTTACTTTTCGAAGTTAAAACGTAGTGGTAGTTGCGTGTTCTGTCTTTCGGTTTCACCGTTTTTCCATGAATTCAAATTCACTTGTATTTAGCCGCGTGAAATCAAAATGTGAGTACATTTTTTGGGTTTTCTTTATATTTTTATTTTATAAAATTATATTTTATTTAGGGGTAAGCATAAAAATAGTGCGCAAGAAAGCATATTCATTTCCTTCATGGAAGACCATTTAGATTTTGCGGTCGGCTTCACTAAAGGCGACAAAGTGATTGTGGATGGCTTGTGGGCAGAGCTCGCAAAAAAGCTTAACGGCGAAGGGACATCCACCAAAGATGCTTCTAGCTGGAAGAAGGTAATACGAAATGTGTTTATTTGACTTCTTTATATATTATAATTAATACCCTTCTTAAGGTTTGGTCAGACTGGAAGGGAACTATCCGAAAAAAGGTTGCCCACAACAAAAATAAGTCCCTTGCGACCGGAGGTGGCCCTTTCAATAAATTTGTCTTAACGCCTGTAGAAAGTACAATAGCCCGTATATGTGGTATTTATACGGTGGTAGAAGGCGTAGATGGCACTGAAGACTGTGGCTTCATCCCTATCGATGAACCTGCTACTAGCACGTCTCCACCGAGCACTTCTCAACTATCAAAAAAGAGGGCCGACGCACCACTACTTTTGAGCTATACACCGCGAAAAAGGCAAGCCTTAAAAGATAGTTTAACCGATGTGATGGCTGAACAGACGGCAATTATGAAGGAATTCGCTGTTCATGCAAAGTATATGGAAAAAAATACAAAACGCATATACAAAGCACTTGATGAGCAAAATATTGAACGGAAAAGGCACAACATATCCATGGAAAAGCTCATGCAGGAAAAAAATAAACTGCTTAAAGAAAAACTACTTTTAAAGAAAAGATTGCTGGAACAAGAGGAAATAAACTATCAGCTCGAACGTGAGGACTAGCTCGCTTATACATACTTACGTGCATATGTATATTAACATGAAATATTGGTTTTTGTTTGTATTATTCTTTTACATGAAATATTGTTTTTTTTGTTGTATTATTCTTTTAAATTTTTTATTTTAGACCTAAGTAGGGACAAAAAAAATTTATGAAATAAGAGTAATTTTCTTAGTTTATTGATAAAAATATACTACACGCTATTTCATCACGTATTTCATTTCCTGCACTACAGTCTTGTGTTACCGAATCATTGACTTCTATTTCGTGTTGAAGCTCTTCTTCGTGTAACCTTTGTGTCGGCACTTTGTAGTACAGGCAAATGTATGATTTGAACAACTTTTTTAGGTTGGTATTGCAAAGAACGCGCTAAGCATCTGAATCTACTTTTCAGCACCCCTATTGTTCTCTCAATAACATTGCGTGCGGCTGAATGTCTCAAATTAAACATATGTTCCATAGTGTTTAACCTGAGATGGCGATAAGGCGTCAAAAGGAATGGCTCTAGTGCGTAGCCGGAATCACCTAAAAGGCAATGTCGTCGTTCATAAAACGACTCTGAAAAAAATTTCGCGCTCTGCTTAGATTCCAAACGAACGCGTCGTGAGTTGACCCTGGACGGCGAGCATCAACAGCTCTTATGCACATATTGTTATCACAAATCTGTAATAAAAATAACTATTTAGCTTTAATTAAGAAATCAAATGCAGATTTCTTACAATCATCGCATTGAGACTAAAATATCCTTTTCTATTAAAAAATAAGGAAAATTCTTGATGTGGTTTTGTAATTCTTATATGCGTCCCATCAACGCAACCAACAACACCGGGAATATTGAACTTTTCCATGAAATGGCGTTTAGATCTAGACTGTTCTTCATTTGTCATTTCACACCTGATCCACGACCCAGTAATATTTTTAATACTTCCGTTAAAACTTTGGAAGTTGTGCTTCGTCCCAGAGCTACATCCGCATCTTTTCCGACAGACCTTTGGTAACTGCCTTCTGCCAAAAATCGTAAAGTAGCTCCTAGTTGAATTAATGCAGGAATTGAAGATTGCTTCAAACGAGGTGCGACCATATCCAACAACATTTTAAATGCGTCCTTATTTATGCGGTAGCTTGAAATAAAGCTTAAAGGAAATATATTTTTATGATGCAGCATTTTGAAATTGCATTTTACTTACGTAGCATCAGGAATATCGAATGGGTTGCAGTGATCTCGCAACACTCGCCGACGTATTCTTTCTTCTGAATTATTGCAATCTAATTCCAGGAGTGCTGCTGCAACGTAAGACGCTGACATTTTTTAAAATTCAATCCAATTCAAATTTATTGAGACTCAATTTTCAAATAAATAAAAGGTAAACAAACAACAGCTGTTTGTTTCGAATATTATTCGAAGTGAATTTAAAATCAGGGATGAAGGAACAAAACGTACGATATACAGAACAATGAAAAACGTATTCGCAACTTTTACTTTCTCTATCCGATTTGATTTCGCGCAAAATGCAGAACCTGTCTGATAAAATGGTTTATTTAAATCACAAACGTTAGTTTTTACACAGTACAATTGTTTATTTAATCTTTACATTCAAATTGTATACACAAACGTTATACTTTATTACTTAAAATCCAATATATCACTTTAGTACTTAAATTCAAATGTTCTCACTTAAAATCCACTGTGTTCCACTGTTCAATATCAACTGTCCCTCTGCTGCTCATATGACAGCCTTTTATACTAAAGTCATCATTTTCTAGAACTATCTGCCGTTGTCTAGAATGACGTTTCCAGTACTTTCTAAATGGCGATTATCGACGTTGATAATGTCGTACCATCCGCCATTATCCAGAATGTCGTTTCCAGTGCCTTCTAGATAGCGATTATCGACGTTGATAATGTCGTACCACACTGACGCTCACACTTTATCATTTATAGTACAGAAAACACACTACCTGCCGCTAGATGGTGTTCATCGGTCAGTGATGCTAGCTAGTATCATTTAATTTTCATTTCGAGCATTTTCTGGCATAAAGCAATTTTCGCTACAATATGTTAATATAGTGTCGAGGATCCCCTTCCCTACTGGACCAGTAGCTTCTTGAAGTTCTGGGCTTAAGGTAATCCGTAGAAATATTTATTATATTGTCTGTGTTACCATGCCCATAGTGCTTAATTTTAAAACAGTTAGCCACTTTTAGTCTAAGCGCTGTTTTATAAACTACACTTCTGGTAAAAAGATCTATAGGAAGCAAGTTTAGTATGGTATTTAGTGACGCTGTAGATGTTGCTTTCAGGGCTCCTGTAATGCCTATGCATATTAGACGTTGGATCCTTTCTAACTTTAGCAGTAAAGACTTACTTTCTAGAGCTTTCCACCAGATCCCGACCCCATAGAGTAAAATTGGTCTTGCTATAGCGGTGTATATCCAGTATGTCACCTTGGGAGCTAGTCCCCATTTGGCTCCAAACATTTTTTTGCATGCGTAGTATGCGTTATGTGCTTTTTTAATGCGTTCTTCTAGATTGGATTTCTAGGATAATTTCTTATCCAAGATTATTCCGAGGAATTTAGCTTCATTTGAAACTAAGATAGTAGTGTTTTTAAGTTTATTTCCCTAAGCTTAGGAATTTTGTATTTTCTTGAAAAGAGAACCAGTTCTGTTTTAAGTGGGTTTATGCTTAGTCCTTTTTTTGATGCCCATAGATTTAAGATAGTTGATTGAAAACAAAATCAAAAACATGTGTGTATGTAGTTATTAATGAAAAGACCGCATTTTACATTAAAACGGTGACTTTTACCAAATATGTTTTTTTGTAAGGTTTTTTTTTTGGGCTGCAAAAATTTCCAAGGAAAAATTAATGAAGACTTATGGCTTAGAATAAATTATCGATGAATCGATTTCGCCCACTTTCTCGCGCTTTGACTTGGATAACGCAAGGGTTATATGGGTATGAATTAATATCTCTCGGAAAGTGCAGCCTTTTGCAATTCTGAAAGTTAAGACTTCAGCGCTAGCTAAAAAAGCTTAATAGTAAAAAGCTTTTTTCAAAAGCCTTGTAGCTATCTTTTTAATATATTTTTTGTTCAAGTAAAATTTACTCGAAAACACTTATCTTATCTTAGGTCTACCAACTGATATCGCTGAAATGCTTTCACAAGGCATGTAAGCCGTAGCCTGGTACCATTGTTGACTATGGAATTTCATTTTATAAAGACAGTCGTATTTTCTTACTGCTCATCGTATCGAATCATATTTATTTCTGAATCATATTTAAAAGATTCTTTCGTATGCAGCTGATGCGATATCTGCACAACAACAAAAATAACAACAAAATCGATAAGATACCAAAAATAAAAACTAATGAATTTTGAAACTATACATTTAATTTTAAAAGAATAGCTATCAGTGTTAAATACAGGAGCTTTCATAAAAGTGGTCATATATTGAGAAAATTTAACAGAAATAATTTTATAAGATTGTAGGGCTTAAATTACAATTCATTTATAAATATAAACATATACACAGGTAGTGTATAAATAAAAGTATTGAAAACAATGAAAGTGAAATGTTAAAAATCTAGCTGAATAAATTTACAACATGCAAACAACAAACTTTAAGCAGAAAAATATGGATTACTCATACTTAATTCTGGTAAGATAGTTGAAGTTAAAAACATACAGTAGACTCCCGCAAAATTGACCAAAATACTTCCTAGTGAAAATGTGCCCGTTGGAATAAGCAACCAATTTCTATATTAATTGAATCCCTTTTTAATAGTTCCCTCGTTTAATTAACAAGAAACAAATGCGTCAAAGTGAAAAGTACATATGTATGTATGTACATTAGAGTGGTTAAAAAAATGTATATGTATATATGTCTAGACTTATAGAGCTATTGTAATCCGCTGACACATCGCGACCCCTATTTAGTTAGCATTGGCAAAGATCGCTAAAAACGAGCGAAAAGCAGAAATGTATTTGCACTAAATGCAACATAAAAAACACTGTGTTAATACTTTGACAAGTGGCATATAATGTTTTTTCGAAATTCCCTTAAAATTTAATTTTAACGGCCAGTTTTCGGTGCATTAGAGGTACTCACCGTTGTTCGAGAAAAATTAAAAACTGTTCGATTGGTCTCCAAAATGGTTTAATTTATATCAATTGATATAGAAGCTAAAAATATGGAATATAAATCCGATCCGAAATCAGCAACCCGGCCCTCAAGCCACCCAAAGTTGAAAAAGGTGGTTTTTGGTTAAAAAATTTTTTTTTTTAATAAAATCAAAAATTTAACCTTCAAAGCATAACTAAATTAATTGAATTATATCCTTATATTATTTTTCATTGAAATACCTTTCCAACAAGCTATAATTCATCCAAATCGGTTCATAGATAACAACACAGTAATATTCTTTCTTTTGTTAATAGTGATAATAATAAAATTAAATGGGTAATAATGAAATATAATTTAGAAAGTCATTAGTATACCTATATGTAGATAAAAAATTAAATAAAGTTAGAAGTAAAAAGAACAATACTAAATTAAGTAATTTAAACTTAATAAAATGAAAAGTAAGTGGATTCGGCAGATATTTCTCATTCCGAAACATTCACTTCTGAAGTGAATGCTAAGAAGGATAATCTTTATGTTCGGTGCATTGCAAATTAAATTGCTCATTGAATTTGACTCCACGTTCAGCATTATCGTTTACTACCTGTAAAATTCCACAGATATTCGAGCCCTGTAAATAAGTTTCAATCGAAGGCCATTGAGATGGATAAGTCCAGTGCAAAAACGGTAAAAAAATCGCAATATTTTCTAGAAACAAAATTGGACATGGATTTTGATTGAAAATCTTGCAAACCGTCTTCAATGATTTCCATCCGAGTGCTACCGACTGATAGTCGAATTAAATTTTCGATCACTTTCTTCGTTTCTTTATTTTGGACGGGTGGATCGAAAAAGGCATAAGCAACAATTGCCTCCATCAGATACCACAGGTTTTTTATTAAATCTTTTGCTACGGCCTCAGAAATCTTTTCATTCACGCTGGAGTACGTATCTTTGATAAACTTGAGGTCTTGATTCGGTGCAGATAATTCTTTCGTGCAGTTGAACCATGACACATTTCGCGTTACCTCAAATTCTCCAGAGAAAAAATCGAATTGTTTCCAAAATTTCCAATACGTAAGTCTCTTTCACCATTCATCGAGCTTGGATGGTGGCACCTGAGTCGAAGAAATTGAAATTCTGCACTTCACCGCCGAAAAAAATAATGGTCATCTCTAAGTACTTCTCGTTCGACGTTGTTGATTCATCAGTTTCTTATGGCAAAATTCGATTATTCGATTGGCAACATCATCACTGATTGCTCTTCGAACAAGTTTATCTTTGAGCGCTAACTCGTATCGCGTGACATCAATTTTACTTAACGTCGATCGCTGCGAAATCTGTTGAAAATGCCTACCTCTGGAGATTTTGATTTTCCAAATTCAGATTCGAAAACGCAATGTTTCAATATCTCATAAACGTGGTGACGGCACGCCAGAGATGATAAATCGTGTCCGATCATGTCCTCAAGAATTTTGCAAGCACCAGTACATATGGGGAGAAATACGTCAAGTGTCCTAGCGCGGTGCGCGAGCGATAAATTCTGTTGTTTTCAACTCCTGCTGATGGTACATACCAGGTGTATAACTAATTAATGTCGGTTCGAACATTGAGATTTCACCCAAGCCTGAATATTTATCGAATGCCATGAAACTTTGACAGTGTGAAGCGTCAACCCTAACTATCATACCACCAAAGATTCGCGCCAATCGAGCGTCATTATCGTGTTAGCCTCAGCACAGTCAACATATCGAGTTTCGTGCCGAATAAAGAGCAATCGCGGACAATGTTAATTCTGTGTTTTCATTTGAAGAAAACACCCGCGGAATCGCACCGAATGTTTGTTGAAGCCTTCGGTGAACAAGTGGCAACTGTTAAAATGTGTGAAAGATGGCTTCAAGGATTCAAAAGTGGTGATTTCTATGTCAAAGACAAAGAACGCTCTGGAGCTCCGAAAAGGTACGAAGATGCCGAAATGCAAGCATTATTGAACGAAGACGATTCCCAAACGCAAAAAGAACTCGCAGAGCAGTTGAATGTGAGCCAGTCTGCCGTTTCCAAACGTTTACGAGACATGAAAAAAAAAAGGCAACACAAAGTCATTTTCCTCCATGACAACGCTCCATCACATACGGCAAGATCAGTTCGCGATACGTTGGAAGCACTCAATTCCAAAGTGCTCGCGCATGCGGCCTACTCACCAGACCTAGCCTCGTCCGATTACCACTTGTTCGCATCGATGGAACAAGCATTCACTGAGCAGCGCTTCGATCCCTACGAAAATGTGAAAATTTGGCTTGATAATTGGTTTTCCGAAAAACCCAAGGAATTCTATTGGCGTGGAATTCACAAATTGCCTAAAAGGTGGGAAAAATGTGTGAAAAGCGAGGGAGCATACTTTGAATAAACGATTCTTCCTTTAACTCTTGAAATAAAAGTGTTTTTTTTTTAAGAAAAAAACGACATTACACAGAAAAAACAAGATTGGTAAAATCAACGAATTGCAATTCGTTGATTAAAATTTGTGGAATTCAACAATTCATTTCTTTGAATCAAAGAAAAAATTTGCAAAATCAAAACCCTTTGTTCTTTGATTTTGCAAATTGAAATTATCTGATTTTACAACAAAATATTTTAGCGTTAGCGTTAACTTCCATTGTCTGATCAGGGAAGCTTCGGTTCAAATCCCGGCGACGACATAATTTTTTTTTTTATTAATTTAATTTTTTTTATTCAAAGGTGTTTAAAAAACTTTTTTTGTTGTTTTTTAAATACTTTTAAATTAAAAAATACAAAAATAAATTATGTCGTCGCCGGGATTTGAACCGAGAATTTCCCTGATTAGACAATGCTTGTTACGCAGTTTAACAACATCATTTTAGTATGTATTGAAAATGCTGTCGGTGGCGGAGTTGGGTAAGATGAGCATCTTTATTCAGTGCATGGGCACTTGAGAGAAACAGGTTCAATTCTCTGATCGGGTGTGACAGGGTAAAACAAAATTAATTTCTCTGAAGGTTTAAAAAAAACGTATTACAATTAAAATAAGAATGACTGACGACAACAAACAACAACAAATAAGAAAACAGAGGAAAAGAGAAAAAAAAGAAATAAAGGAAAGTAAAAAATCAAAAAAGAAAATTTTTTTTTTAAAGTTTCAACAAAAACTTTAGGAAAATCAACAAATGTTTTTTTGAAATCAACGAATTATTCTAAGTTTCTACAAAAACTTTAGGATAATTAACAAATGTTGTTTTGAAATCAACTAATTTATTTTAAGTTTCAACAAATCATCTTTTGTTATATCAGCGAAACTGATTCGCTGACTGAAAATCATACCCAAAATTTGTTGAAATCAGACCCGGAATTGTTGGATTTGAGCGAATCTTTTTTTTCTGTGTATGTACTTAGTTATACACCTGGTAAATGTACCTAAAAAAATTTGCCGACACATCATTTCGATGTATTTTTTCCTCAGCTTTCCAATGGTTTTGTCAGATTTTCCGAAATTTTCCATTTTCCTGGTTAAAATCACAAAACGTGTTATATCACCAAAACAGTATTTTTAATATTTTTTTAATTCTTTTAATCGAAAGGTGAGGTTTTTTTACATTAAGAAAGTTATTTTCCAAAGAGTGCTTCAATAGTTTGCTATGAGAAATACAGCGCGAAAGGGTATTTCGCATGTATTTTGTTTTTGTGACTTGAGTAACGGCAAGAGTTAAACGAGTCGATGCGTTGAAGAAAAAATTACAGGAACAAAATACATGCGAAATACTCTTTCACGCTGTATTTTTCATAGCAAACTGCTGAAGCACTCTTTGAAAAATAACTTTTTTAATGTAGAAAAACCTCAGCTTTCGATTAAAAGCATTAAAAAATATTAAAAATACCGTTTTGTGATTTTAACCAGGAAAATGGAAAATTTCGGAAAATCTAACAAAACCATTGGAAAGCTGAGGAAAAAATACATCGAAATGATGTGTCGGGAACATTTATGTACCACCAGCACGAGTTGAAAACAACAGAATTTAGCGCTCGCGCGCCGTCTAGCACATTTGACATGTTTCTCACCATATATGGACCAGTGTTCGATGCTGTGGTATTGAACCGTGTTCGAACACAGCTTTCGTCACCGATTCTCCTTTTCTATTCGGAATACTTGGAACGCCAAGAAGTTTTTGCATCCCGGAACCAGATTCTACTGCAATGACTAGAAGACGTTCTATTTTACTTAATTTTAATAAAGAGATGAGTTCCGAAATCATCTTCCCGTCCCAGTGTATTGCCAAACCACTAGTTTTCAGCAACTACAAGTAATAGTAAAAATAAAAACAAATCACATGTCTAATCCCGATCCGAAAAGGGACATTCGCCGATAGTGATATTTTATCAAGTCAAGCAATATTATTATTCAGTAAATTAAATAAAACTAATAACTTTTAGATTAATTCGAGTCTTTTCTCTTGAATTTCAAAATATATTAGAAGAAATTAAGAGAAACTAGTAAAGGTGTTATATTCGGTCAGGCCGAAACTCACATACACTACACTGCACTAAAAGTACTTTCCAAATAAATGAAAGACGTTGAAAAGGTTGAAGAAATCGAAAATAATGTAATAAGGTTCAAAGAGGTTGAAAAGTGTTGAAACAATTGAAAAAACTCAAAAAGTCTAAAATATATGGAAACCATTGCAGAAAGTTAAAAGATATTGGAAAATTCGAAAAAATGTGGAAAATGTTGAAAGTGGTTAAAAAACTCAAAAATAGTTACAAGATGTTGAAAAATTTTGAAACAATTCAAAATTCATAAAAAAGTCGAAAAAATAAAGAAAATGTCGAATCCAGTTGAAAGAGGTTGAAAAAGTGGAAAATATACATATGGAATATGTTGGGAAAAGTTAAAAAGTTGGAAAAGTCAAAAGAATGTGGAAAATGTTGAAAAAAATAGAATAGAAATGCAAAAAACCAAATATGCCACGCCCACTTCTCCAATTCCGCCTACTTTTGGTTCAATAAATTATATTCGTCATTGACATCCACATACTAAATTTTAGTAAAGTAGCTTGTACAGTTTGCGATATATGCCTTAATTAACCTTAAAATTTAGGTCGATGACACACCCACTGATACAATCGAGACTGATCTTGATCCAGAAATAGCTTTCCATAAACAAACCTCTTTTACCAAATTTCATATGCCACTTAAGGTATTTTACTTGTATGGGAGGTGCCACGCCCAGTGGTGCTATTTTGCCCGCTTCTGATGCTGACATACCTTATACCAAGTTAATCACCTATGTACATCAAATTGCATGCCAATTGCTGCAATAGTTTTCTTAAAATATCACTTCCAACTTTATGTTAATATGGGAGGTGCCACGCTCACTGATGAAATCCCGTCGAAATTTATTTAATTTTATAGCTTATAATAATTGACATCTATGCACCAAATTTTATGAAGATTGCTCTGATTGCACCCTATCTATAACATTAAACGTATTTTGCTTATATGGGAGGTGCCACGCCCACCGGTTCTATTGTGCCAAATTTTTGTAAGAAGATACCTTTTAGCAAGTGTATCTGCCATACAAAATTTCACTACGATTACGTTGTTAGTTCTCTAATTATAACGTTTATAAATATTGTGGGCTGTGCCACGCCCTTCAACGTGTTTTTCCAGTATACTGACGAAACTTGTATTGATGACTGCTCTCAGTAGTATCATCCCTAAAATTTCTATGAAAATCGAATGTGCCAATTTTTAATTATACGAAATCTTAAATTTTAATTGTTAAAAAGCCCAACGCCACTTTTCCAATTCCGCCCACTTTAAACACAATTCAAGATATATATGATCTGTATCCGTGTACCAAATTTCATCACAATATCAAAATTCATATTTACTTATTCAAATTTGATTTAAAATTTTATACACAAATTATAAATTATGTATACAAATTAGTATATGTATGTATTATAATAAGTAGTTGCAGGCTCTGCGGGGTTCTTAAGACTTTGGCTGGTCTGAAAATAGATTTTACCAAACAACATTGCACCATTACAGCCGAAAAAAATGCTAACCGTCAAGCAGGATAAAATGTAACTAGTTAAGGTGATATCTTCGTCCAGACCGAAACTGACATACCCTACACTGCATTGAAAGTACCTTTTAAATATACATACACGGAAAAAAAAGATTCAATGATATCAAACAATTTCGGGTCCGATTTCAACGAATGTTTTGTATGATTTTCAGTCATAGAAACAGTTTCTCTGATATAAAAAAAGATGATTTGTTGAAACTTGAAATAAATTATGTAGTTGATTTCAAAAAAGCCTTTGTTAATTTTCTCACAGTTTTTGTTGAAAAATAAAATAGATTCGTTGGTTTCAAAAAAACATTTGTTAATTTTCCTAAAGTTTTTGTTGAAACTTAGAATAAATTCGTTGGTTTCATCAAAAAAGCATTTTTTTTTTTTCTTTTTTGATTTTTTACTTTCCATTTATTTCTCTAATGCTGTTGTTATTGGGTACTTATTTATTGTTAATTTATTAATTTAATTCGTTCTTAAAACTTCAAAGGAGAAATTAAATTTTGTTTTACTTGTCCTATCAGAGAATTGAACCTGTGTTCTGCGCCATGCTACTGTTCAAAGATGCTCATCTTACCCAACTCAGCAACCGACATCATTTTTAAGATATTCTAAAATCATGTTGTTAAGCTGCTCATGTAACAACCATTTTGTCTAATCAGGGAAGCTCCTGGTTCAAACCCCGACGATGACATAATTTTTCTCTTTTTTTAATTTCTTTTATTTTTTAATTTAAAAGTATTTAAAAAACAAGTAGAGAACTATAAATATATCGAGCCCTAACCGCAAAAATAACTTAACCAACAAAAAGTAAATTTTACAGGGGAAGGTTTTTTTTGATTATCTTTGCATTTATTGAAGCTATGAACGTGAAATTTGGTTTATAGGCTTTATTTTGTTTATGATGTGCGATGCACATGTTTGGTGTTTTTGGCAGTTAAGTTATTTTCGCCGTCATAAAAAGCAAGCTATTGTGCAATATTGTGTTTGTTACCTACCCGTCATTAAATCTATGTACCTCAAAACATTTGTGGTTTACCTAAGGAAGTAAACGGCTGAAATTTGAAATTCTCGAACAAGGGGGTGTGGCATCTCTCATACAGAAATTAACTATTACACATAAAAATTCTCATGTATTAATAATTTTTATTTCTGGATGAATTTTTTAGTATTTAATTTTAATATTAGTCTTTTGATAAGATATACATAACAGGACCCAAAAGAACTATTATTTGCTTGCTTGTAATTGAAAAAATTGCACAATTTTAAGGAATATTTTTAAAAATTAATTTTTAATTATTATTGGTAAGAGATATTATATTAAATTATATTTTGTAGTTAGTGCGTGATTTTTGTAGAATTGCACTATAACACTTATAGGCCACGTTGGTGCAAAAACTTATCGCATCTACATAATTCCGTTTTCCAGTGCGTGCGATTTTTGAATGTACTGCTTCCAGTGATGGCATTTGGGTTTTGTGAAAATGTACTGAATCGAGACTTCAAATGTACTTTTTAGAGCCCGAATGGACTTTTTTTTGTCTTGAACACCCAATTTTCCTACTATGTACCAAATTGTTATAAAATTTGGTATCAAAAAAAAAAAAAAAGGTCCTCACTTTTCCCATCTCAAAAACCCTAGCAAAATGAGATATATTTCACATTAAACTAATTATAAAATCTACACATTGCGCGATTATTTTCATTTACTAAGAAAAAACAAAAAAAAAACGTAATTAATATAATATTATATACAGGTAATTACTATAAATCTACTCATTGCGGTTATTTTCATTTACTAAAAGACAAAAAAAAGAAACGTAAATATTATAAATTGTCCAAATGTACAGAAAATGTACTGAATATGTGTTAAAAATTTGGCGAATGTACTGAAAATATCCCAAATGTACCGAATGTACTGAAAACTTGTCGAATGTACTGACAGTGAATTTTCAGGATGCAAATGTACCGAAAAAAGTACAAATGTACCGAAAATGCCATCACTGACTGCTTCCTGTTCCCAGCGGTCATAGTGATTGATGCAAAAAAAAATCCAAAATGGACCGAAATAGGCCACTTAATGGATTTGGGACCACCTTTGGTGATGCACAAAATCTATTTTCGACCTTCCTTTCACTGATTAACACGAACAAATTTTTTCTAAGTGGAATGGACGATACTTTTTAGACCCGTGACCACCTCTTGTGATGGCCAAAATCAATTTTTGACCTCTCTTCATTGATTGATGCAAAAAAAAAAATTCAAAAAGGGCCGAAATCGGGAACTTATGATAGTTACGTCCCTGATAAATAAATAAAAGGATTAACGAGTTGCATCTTGTTCGAGCAATTGAATCGAGATTATACACCGAAAAAAAAGACCGTACTAAATTTGAAGAACTGCCTTCCTCCGATTTAGTGTAAAAATTTTCCTTAATCTAAGTTATTTTTCCTCATATTGATGAAAATATCGTCTCATTTAGTAATTGAGTCCTTTGAAATGAGTTCATGTTTCATTAAAGCAAGTCAACACTCTTCCTCAAATATAGGGTTTGTGGTTTTAGTAAAACTTTCCTTTGAAATAGTAAATTTTTCTTTGGGAAGAATTTTTGAGGACAACTTGTTCCTCATTAGAGTAAAAACTTCCTCAATCTAATGGAATGTTTTGTTTAAGGAAAATCGTACTCAGTTTTAGTTAGTTTCTTCAAAAAATTTACTATAACGTAGGAAAATTTTCCTTAATAAATGAGTGGCAACACTCGCTGCTTTACTCGCTGAAATTAATATCTATTCTTCTCGTAAGTATTCTGTTTTTGTCTATATATTTATAGTTCTTTACTTGTTTTTTAAATAAAAAAATAAAAAAATTAAAAAAAAAAAAAATTATGTCGTCGCCGGGATTTGAACCGCACCTTCCCTGATCAGACAATGGTTGTTACATGCGCATTTTAATAACATCATTTTAGTATGTCTTAAAAATGCTGTCGGTGGCTGAGTTGGGTAAGATGAGCATCTTTGAACAGTGGCATGGCGCAGAACACAGGTTCAATTCTCTCTGATCGGGTGACAGGTAAAAAAAACTTTAAGTTCTTCTTTGAAGTTTTAAAAACGGATTTTTTTATTTTTTTATTTAAAAAACAAGTAGAGAACTATAAATATATAGGCAAAAACAGAATACTTACGAGAAGAATAGATATTAATTTCAGCGAGTGTTGCCACTCATTTATTAAGGAACATTTTCCTACGTTATAGTACATTTTTTGAAGAAACTAACTAAAACTGAGTACGATTTTCCTTAAACAAAACATTCCATTAGATTGAGGAAGTTTTTACTCAAATGAGGAACAAGTTATCCTCAAAAATTCTTCCCAAAGAAAAATTTACTATTTCAAAGGAAAGTTTTACTAAAACCACAAACTCTATATTTGAGGAAGAGCGTTGACTTGCTTTAATGAAACATGAACTCATTTCAAAGGACTCAATTACTAAATGAGACGATATTTTCATCAATATGAGGAAAAATAACTTAGATTAAGGAAAATTTTTACACTAAATCGGAGGAAGGCAGTTCTTCAAATTTAGTACGGTCTTTTTTTTCGGTGTATTAGTAAACACCTAAGTGCATTGAAATCTGGTTCAATTAGTCGTCCAGTGACCGGGTATTAATTTACTACCTTCACTTGATCTTACAATGGCACAATATGAAGTCATTTGGACCTATCATGTGATGAAAGCAAAATTACAGTTTTAATTGCAGCAAATGTGTATCAAATATATTTCGAACATGCTTCGAATTGAAACCATTTTTTTTTTAGACATTTCACTGATAAATGTACTGCTTTTGCCGTGCAAAGGTCGTTTTTATTCCATCCGTAACCTTTTTTTTTTGGTTATTTTACTGAAATGTACTGGTTTTTTCCGGTTCAGAGTTGGCAACATTATACATACATATGTTAAAAAGACGTTGAAGAGGTTGAATAAGTCGAAAAAAAAGATAAATTTAAAAAATGGTTAAAGATGTTGAAACAGTTGAAAAAGTCGAAAAAATATTGAAATGTTGAAAAAGTCGAAATATGTACAGCCATGATCATATAAATATGTAGCACACATTTTCTTAAGTTTAAAAAAGTTCAGTTTTATTGGCAGGAACTTATTTTTCCAGAACTATAAAGATATATAAAATTAACTTAATGTATTACCAATTCAGCTAGCAAAAAAATTTAAATCAAAACTAAAAAATTTTGAATTATTTAAAAGAAATGGCTCACATAACCATTATGAGATGTTCATATAAATAGCACAAATACATACTAATATTTTGAATTTTTTTTATTTTTAATGTTGAAATCTAAAAAAATCTGCAAGTAAATGATTAAGTATAATTAATATTTTGTACTAAGTCCCTTATTTTGCATGAACGCTTCGCATCTTCGGCTCAAGCTCTTAAAATCAGAACTATTTCTTTTTTGTTTACTTAAATTCTTTATTTCTCAGATTTTTCTTCCTTACAAATTATTTATTTGTTTCAGGGACTCTATTCTGCTTCGTTTCGCAGTTGAAGCCTTCGGGTTTACTCGGGAACTTTCGGGTGATCCTCTTAACCTGTTGCTAAACTCTGCGAATCACGCCGCTGTGCTTGGTTTTTCCGTGGTGGACGCTGGACTGCTTTGTTTTGCAATTGAAGCCTTCGGGTGTACTCGGGAACCTTTGGATGTTTCTCTCAAACTGTTTCTAAACTCACGCCGCTGTGCTTGGTTTTTCCGTGGTGGACTGCTTCGTTTTGCAATTGAAGCCTTCGGGTGTACTCGGGAACCTTTGGATGTTTCTCTCAACCTGTTGCTAAACTCTGCGAATCACGCCGCTGTTCTTGGTTTTTCAGTGGAGGACGATGGACTGCTTCGTTTTGCAATTGAAGCCTTCACGTGTACTCGGAAATCTACAGATGTTTCTTTCAACCTGTTTCTATTGTAAACTCACGCCGCTATGCTTGGTTTTTCCGTGGTGGACGTTGGACTGCTTCGTTTTGCAATTGAAGCCTTCGGGTGTACTTGGGAACCTTTGGATGTTTCTCTCAACCTGTTGCTAAGCTCTGCGAATCACGCCGCTGTTCTTGGTTTTTCAGTGGTGGACGATGGACTGCTTCGTTTTGCAATTGAAGCCTTCGCGTGTACTCGGAAACCTTCAGATGTTTCTCTCAACCTGTTTCTATTGTAAACTCACGCCGCTATGCTTGGTATTTCCGTGGTGGACGCTGGACTGCTTCGTTTTGCAATTGAAGTCTTCGGGTGTACTTGGGAACCTTCGGATGTTTCTCTCAACCTGTTGCTAAATTCTGCGAATCACACCGCTGTGCTTGGTGTTTCCGTGGTGGACGCTGGACTGCTTCGTTTTGCAATTGAAGCATTCAGGTGCACTCGGAATCCTTCGGGTATTCTTTTCAGGAACCTCTACTTGTCCGCACCTTTGGCTAAGGATTTTCCTGTCCCCACCAAGAATCCGGAAAGTAGGCAAGTACGGCACTCACAGGCTCGTTCAAGTCCTAGACCGGTTAATCCAAATTGGCACAGGCTAGCCTTGGAATAAAGTCATTGATGTAGGGGTGACACAGACAATTAACAATATTGCAAAACTCTCCTGGTGGTTCTAGTCGTCGAACTCGGAATTGGGCTCCGAGACCCTCGAAAGAGGAGAAATACTTTTGTCTAATACCAAAGCTGTAGGGGTGACACAAACAATTGATATGCGACAAACGTATTTTCCTCTTGAAAGAGCACTTGAAGTCCAACTCGTACCCTGATAAGCACTATACTTTCCCGTATCCCAACTCCTGGTGGTTCCTGGTCCAACCTTTGGCTGTAGGTTTGGCTTCGTAGAGGCTCCGATGTTTGCTGCTGTCTTCCCTTCCAATTTTAATTTTTCACTTGTTAACTCGTTGCTGATCACCAACCGACTGTCCTCTTGCTGTGCTTGCAACTTCTCTAAATACCAGTTTTGCGCTGCTGGACTTATGGCAAAACCGATTTATTTTGCGTGCCAACCATCGAACACGTTCTCATGCATGATCAAACCAGTGCACGTATTGTTGGTTTTATCATGCGTTTTTGTGATGCCGTTGTTGTCATGCAGTTTTTTGTGAGTGTTGTTTTGTTGATTTGTTTTTGCGGTTGCTGGCTGTTGTTTTCGATCTATTGTTGTTATTGAGTTGGGCTATTGCTGTATAGAATTATTTTGGGTGGCGTGTTTTTATGTTGTTACAAATTTGGCTATTGTTGTGTTTTGAGGAGACTGTACTGGGGGGAAAGACCAAATGAGGTAAAATTTTTATAACAAATATTTTGTCCTCACAACGTGAACGAAATAAATTTTGCATTGATTACATTGTAGTAAGGCATAACTCAACCAAACCATGCGCAAAAGGCTTTTTGTGTATTTTTATTTTCATTTTTTTATAGTTTGTGAAGAAGTTTTTTGTTTCTTTTAAAGTTTCTGTAGTTACAAATGATAAATTGATAAATGAATAAAAATTTGATGCAAAATACGTTACAGCAACTGCGCTGCATAAATTACTGTGAACAATCTTGGTTTTACATAATTAGTTCACGTTAACGCGACTGCACTTTATATGGAAAACGTCATAAAAAGTTAAAATAGGTTGAAAACCTCAAAAACAGTTGGAAGAGATTGAAAATTATTGAAAAAATTTAAAATCGGTGAAAAAGCCGAAAAAATATAGATGTAATATAGTAGTATATAATAATGAAAAAAGTTGAGAAAGGTTGAAAAAGTCGAAAAAAAATAAAATGTTAAAAAATTTGAAATAGGTTGAAAAACTCAAAAAAAGTTGAATGAGAACAATTCAAAATCGCTGAAAAAGCCAAAGTTAATGGTCCAAATAAAAGACTGTAGTATCTGTGAGTTTCATACATACATACAGTCGTGTTCGAAATAATAAAAAGAACTTAGACCAAAATTGAAATCGTCGTACAAAATTTTAATAATAATATTTTATAGTATCGATTTTTATTGTAATAACTAAACACATAATTAAGGTTTTAAAAAATGGAAAAAATGATGACCAAATCTACCCCCTTTTTATTTTAATGGCAATATTGTTGCATTAAGTCCGAAATGAGCTGTTCGAAAAAATAAGAACAAGGAAAAAAATATACAATACTCAGTTTGTATGTGCATCAAATATGCTCTCATGACATTATATTCAATATGAAGTGGCTCCCTCATAATTTTTGACTACTTTGGCATACCTAGACTTCATTGAAAATATCAGGTTTTGGCATCTGGAGAGTGATATAATATCCCAAGTATTTTTCGTTGCTTGCCATAACTCTTCAGATTTTTCGGGTCTAGCGTCTTTTATTCTATTCTTAACATCCATCCAAAGATGCATAACATTGATATTATGCGTCCGAAACCACTCCTTTGCTTTCTCTGAGGTATGCTTCGGGTCATCATCTTGCTGAAAAATCATCCTTTCGGCATTTCCTCTTCAGCGTTTAGCAACATTACAGCTTCTAGCATATTTTTAACATAGTAGCTAGCATCCATAGTGCCAACTGTCCTACTTAAAGGTCCGATGCCATTCTGCGAAAAACATCCCCACAGCATCATTTGAGGCCTCCATGCTTAATAGCCTTAGTGAGGAACTTCACATTGACTTCTTGTGTAGTGTACTCATGTATTCACTATTACCACAACCACCACTTTTTTAAATAAACAATAAAATAACTTATGATAAAAAACCTTAGACCACCAACTAAACTCGTAAAATTAAATTTACGGCGAATAGTAAGCAAAAATACAATTTTAACTTTCCCACCCAATTTAATGTAAACAAAATAAACTATGTAAGTACAAATTTTGAATTTGAAAAAAAAATATTTCCCTTGATTTATTTTCAACCCCTCTTGGCTTGTGCTGTTTACGTATTTGGTAAGCAACACAAACCAAAACAACAACAACAAACTGCATTTGAACGCACTGCTTAAGCATAAGTAAAGCAACTGCACATATTGAATTGCATCAAGTGCCAATGACATATTTTAGTCAAGGCCAAAATTGAATGTATTTGTTGTTGTTGATGTATTAGATTTCTTTATGGGAACCCAAAATTTATGATCGACCAAAAATGCAATTGATGGCGCTCACCAAAGGGACAAAAGAATGGAGGAGGAGTTTTTAAAATAATGGGAAAAACATTTGAATATAGGGAAATAATTTTAAGCAAAAATACTTGTAAATATGGTATATAAGTTAAGGAATTTTACCAAATAAATTAGAATTAATCAGAAACTTAAAGAGTGATTACGCTTTTGTTTTTACTTAATTTCTCGCTAAAAGTACGGTTCTTTGACGGGGTGCGCCTTAATACACCAATTTTTTTTAAAGTAGGAAAGTAAATACAGACATTACACTTGCTTAGGACGGTATTTTACGTATTGTTTTTCTGTGGCGTGATCGAATTGTACAATTTTTGTCTCATGCGTCCGTAATATTTTGCTCCAAACGGTCTGAGCTTCCTTCAAAATAATCCAAAGCAAGATTCACTCGGAGACAGTTTGCCCATTGTGATACCCTACATATATATAAAAATGTTCCCCTCCTTCTCCTTTAAAAAGTCCTACTGAATGGGGGCGAACCACCCAGAAGCCTTGGTGAAGTTGAGGATACTGATGAGTTCCAGCTCAGCTAGTTCCTCAAGACCAACAAAGAACGCAGAACCAAAATATTTGATTCGTCTCCTCATTAGCCTGAGTCATTCGCAGGTGCTTAACCGTCTCATCCTCTTCTTCGTCTCCGCAGCTCCTGCAGAAATCTCTGAAAGGAGCACCATATCTGGCGACCATGGGGCCAATAATACAGTGCCCCGTCAGTAGTCCTACCACAGTCCTGAGCTCTCCTCTTCTGAATCTTAAGAGAGATTGCGTCCTTCCCAGATTCAATTTAGGCCACATGATTCGAGACGTTCTACATCCGGTGGTAATTAATTAATTTTTAATTTGCCTTTTTAATGTACACAATTGACGTCAAGGAATTAATGTTAATTATATTAAATTCTATACGTAGCGAATAAAATTTAATTTGTCATAAATAAAATCATATTAACGAAAAAAGTTTATAAACAAATAAAATGATCTTTTGCAAAGCATTTAAGGCGCCAAAACCAAAAAATTATTTAAATTGAACCTAATGCCGTATGGAGTAACTAATTTCACGTTCAATGCAAGACTAACAAGTGCTGTTAAAAATTTTGAATTTTTGTTTTGAATTTGAGCTTAACATCTTCTTATACCATGAACGGTTACATATAGAAGAACAATTGATATGAGAAATATATTTATCAATTCGTATTGTAAAAAATTGGTCTGATCTCATACCACCTAAGGCCGTTGTTTTAAGAGTTTTAAGTCGATAAGTTTTTAATTAATTTTAAGAGCTTTTTTTAGCACCAAAACTAACTATTTAAAAAAAAAGTGTTTGCTTAAACTGAATTATAGTCTCTATTAAACAGTACAACGGGAACAATTCTACCTTCCTTAGATAAATAATGAGAACCGTTAAAAAAAATATGTGAAAATTATTCTTAAAATTCTAGTTTAACATCATTTAAGACCAAGAACGCACACATATAGATCCAGGTTATAATCACTAAAAATCCTTCATTTTAAAGTTGTAGTTCGATAAGTAATAAAGCTCATTTTAAGTTAGATTTTCAGGCTTTGGATCAAATACGACTGAACAATTTCCAATAGAAACACTAAATTTTTTTGCAGATCTTATTTTTTACCTTCATTCTATTAGAAAACGCTTGTGGAGTGAAACAAATAACACTTTTGCACATATGGGTGCTCTAATAAATATGCTTTAATTTATTAAAAATTAATTAAAATAAAAAATGCATTTAAAAAAAAGCTTTCGTACTTGATTGGAGATGCCGGGGTTTGAACCCGGGACTTCTCACATGCGAAGCGAGCGCTCTACCACTGAGCTACATCCCCCATTTCAGCAACTCGTGTCTAACGCGCTACTTTAATACAGGGCTTATTTGCTTTGCTTTGTTATCGTGAAAAACAACAAAAAACACAAATTTTTTTAGTGTTCACAATAAAAAGACCAACAACAACAACAAGAACAATATGAATCAATGAAATTTATTAACAATAAATTTGTTTTTATTTTTAAGATACTGACACTTGAAGTCTCATTCTACCTGCTGCCTATGATTCATGCGCAACATGAAAATGTTCCATATCAGGATGTGCAAAAGATATGTGAAACTTGCGTTTGTTTGAAAGCACAAGACACCGATAAGCGATATCACCTTATGCTCAGCTGTGCCATGAAGAATTTTCAACATATTTTAGCACGTTGGCCGGACGAACTTGGGAAAAATCACAATGGTAAATAAATGAATAAAAAGATTTCCGGTACGCGTAAAACTCTAATTGAGCTCAAATTTTGTACGAAACTTCTTCTTTTGCATACCAAACTATATCTTAAAGGATATTTGGCGACTTTAGATAATTTCGACAATATAACCATCTGAAAAATTTTTTAATTAACAAAAAATAAAGGAAAAAACTGAACATATTTTGAGGTAAAGGGGATAATAAAGTTAATTGGCTGTCCTTAATGTCTTCGCAAAGGTTTTTTTTTAACTTTTTGGGCTCATATTTTATAAATCTAAATTTTTCTAATTTAATTTAAATGAATTTTCGAAAAATATTCCATTGGGCGAAATTTTAGTTTTGATCCTCGATATCTCTTGAAATAAGGCTCATCGGACAAGACTGTAATACTAATTTCTTAGTACATAATATAATGCAAAATTTGAAAAGGTCGTGGTCCGGTTGTTAAAAAAAAATTTGAAACGTTTCATATACAAAATTTCAGCAACTTATGATTCAAGACTAAAAAGCTATGACGTTTCAGTTATTTCAGTTATATGGGAGGTAGGCGTAAGAGTGGTCCGATCCAACCCATTTATTTAGAGGAATATTTGGACAATACCAGAATTACACATGGAAAGTTTTGTGACATTTGTGACATGCCAATACTGCTGTACTTTGTACTCTAACAGTTTTATTCATTGCAGAATTACAATAGTTTGACGAAGAATATCATTAATAACTAAACGTTTCCTACGAAATGATATTATGAAGCACATATGTCCGTATGTACGTAAGTTATTTGGGGAGAAATAAAGCTATTCAAATCTTATCACAAAAATTTTTATTAATAAAATATTTTTTTTAATAATGATTTTTTTAACACTTTTCAAAATTTTATTATCTTGATAACTATTTGAATTGATCGCAAAATCTTTTGGAATAAGTTGATAGCTTATTGCCTTTCAGTGATACTCATATTGTTGTAATCAGGTTAGGGATTGTCAACATATTGCCATTTATAAATATTTAGGCTATATCCCATAATTATGATGGCTTTATACATGAAACTATCGCGAGTTGCCAATACTTCTGTAATGGTAAAATTTGAATGTAAAAGATGAAGCTTTGTGTGAAATTTTAGCTTGTTTAACGGATTTTCATCTTCGGAAGTTTATATCTAGATTTCATTAATCTAAATTATCTTTATTAGATTTCGACATAGTGGCTACTTTTTCGGGCAACTCTATAAGTTTGCTCCAACAATTACCAGCCACCAACGCTTCTTTAACTTTTTCTTGCCGCCACTGTGGTATTAAGAATATACAAGCACCTACATTTGTAGACGTTCCCAATATAAAGCGTCTGGACTTAAGTTGGAATGAAATTACGTCGGAAGAATTGACATCAGATGTATTCCGTGGACCATACCGCACAACTCAATATGAACCGATTGCGCTAGTGGATCTGGATCTGAGCCACAATAAACTGAAATCACTAGATAGAAAATTGTTCGAGCACACACCGAATATAACAAAACTTAACCTCAGTTTCAATCAATTTAATGTACTGGACACTTCAACAGCAACAGCATTAGCATCGGCGCAAAATCTCGAGGTAAATTTGACTATAACATATAATACAGTCTTGGTGCAGGACGTCGTAGTCGTAGTACAGGAAAAAAGTAAAACTTCAAATATCGAAAAAAAAGGCCAAGCACCCTACATAGACCTTTAGAATGCTGTAACAATAATGTCCTTATAATAAATGCTAAAATTGATTTTTTTTTTAATTTTAGCCTTATATATCTTGAAAACTAGGTCTAATCGATCTATCCGCTTTTTTGTTTCAAAATTTTCTCAGCTACCAATTAGTAACAGATAATTTTTTGGCTAAGTTTACTGTTTTCCAGATATTTGTGATAAATAATTTGTTGTGTCCTTTGACCTCGTATTACTGGCCTAGGAGCAACCGTACCGATGAAGAACTCTAACATACTCGTATTATTGAGAGACACAATACATAATTATATTTATGTAAAAATTTAGATTGTTAGAAATTTTTGAAATGTAGAATATCTGTTTTTCCTGCATTATATAATAATGCTGACAATTTTCATGAGAAATTTTATGGACCAGAGCTCAGTCAGCGGTGCAAAAGTTGAAGCCCTCTGTAGAAAAGTTAAGTGCTTAAGAATAAGAAAGAGATGTACGGGAAATATAGTGATGCGTTTTGGTGAAACTAATCAACCTAGATTGCCTTGCCTAAGCCCGTCCCGATGCCCGGATTTTGGCAAACTTCGTTATTTTAATTAAAATCGTATAAGATTACAGCTTGAAATGTGTGCCAAATGATGGAATAAACCTAACAAAAATTTGTGTCGAGTTTCATTAAATGTCAGTTGCTTAAGCAAAGAGTGAAACTTTCAGAACTGAATCAGCCTGAAGTAGAAAACCCACACACAATCAAGACAAAATTTAAATTTTTTGCTAATTTCGGGTTGTTTCATACAAAATGTATCTTCATGAGAGAATTCTGACAGATCAACGACGTAGACACTTCAATTTAGGAACTACAGTTTAAATATTAGAAATAATTTGGAATGAATCATTTTTAATTTTCATTCTTTTTCCAAAAACAACCAATGAGTTATTTAGAAAAAGGTTTTTGTTTTGTTTGAAAAAACTTGTGTAGTGACTTAATACCAACACACATAAACAACAACACATAAGAAACACTTTATACAAAAACAACTTATAACAATATTTAAGTTTGTTTTGTAAAATTTTTAAGAATTAAAAATTTTGTTTTGTGTTAGAAAATTAAAATTCAATTCAAAAATAAATATTCATTCATTGTAAAATATAAAATTTAATAAATAGACAAAGCTCTATACTTGCAGAGGAGATACTCATCGGAATTTTAAACAAAAACTTTCAGGTGTACAGTGAGATTACTCCGTTTTGTATGTATAATTTATGCCGATTTAACGTAGAAAAATGGCTAGAGAACTAACAAAATCTTCTAATATAGTAATTCAAAGCACTGACTATTGGTGTGAACTACACACATAAAAAATTAGTTTTTATGAAGAACATTTCTATATATATATATAGAAATCACTGAAATTCACTGAAAGCTTCGAAAAATAAGAAATAATATCGATTGGCACGCTCTGGCCCAGGATATATATTTACAAGATCATATTTGAAATTTAGGGAACAATCATTTATACTTTATTTCGATTGCTCCACCCAAATGAACATAATTCTAAAGAAACTTTTTTCATTTTTACAGGTCCTAGATTTGTCACACACTGGTCTAAAGGTAATTCCAGAAGAAATATTAAAATCATTCGTTAATTTAAAATCCATAAATTTGGCTTACAATGAACTTAAATTATGGCCTTCCAATCTTCAACTCGTTGGTAAAAGTTTGGAAACTTTAAATTTTGCTGGAAATCAAATTGAATCTTTGTCAGGAGCGAATTTTATGGGCTTAAAATCTTTGAGGAATCTTAATATAAGTGGCAATTATGCGTTAAAATACATCGAAAATGGCACATTTACACAATTGGAAACATTGGAAAACTTACATTGCTCCCATAACCCGAAATTGCAAACCTTTGACCTGGATGGCTTAACGCATAGCAGGAATCTGACACGGGTAAGTTGGAGAAAAATGCATAAAAATTAATTGAACTTTCATTCAATATTCAATAAAAAAAGCTGCTAAATATCTCATTATATATTATTCAAAACTATTTAAAAACAAGTATTTAAAATATCTACAAGCCGAGCTAGCAGTATTAAACAATAATAAGAATAGTGTTCATTCTAATTTGTTTAAGGAATAGATATAATTTGAAAACTGAGATGAATATCATTATTTTTATTGGGAGAATTTTCTTCAAACCTGATTCTATGATATAGGCCAATGGAATAAAAAAAAAATTCTTTCTGGTACATTTTCAGCCACACGAAAAATGTGGGAGTGGTTTGAAATCAGTGGGTGGCACCTCCTATACAACTAAAATACCTAAAACGCTATATCTTATTACCTAAGGTATACTTTTTCTACGTTTAGTGTCGTAAAATTTCAACAAACTCTGTCCGCGCCGTTTAAAGGTTAAGCCTCAAGCTAAAATATAGGAAAAAAATAAAAACAATATTTCAAAATAAACAAAGAAGTAAATATCAAAGAACGGGACTCCCAGTTTCTTCTCTGTTTGAATTTATTTCTTGCTGTGCGAACCTTAGACCCTGCGAGGTTACGAATAGAATCTCATTGGATTTTATTTCTGATGATCTTCGGCTTTGACAACGAAGCAAAAATTCCCTCTGCTCAGCCATTTTGTATTTTATTTATATTTTTAATTTATTTATTATCTTGAATATAAATAAATAAAAATGAATTCCAATATAAATTGAAATTTAAAAATAAGGAAAAAGCTCTTTTGGCAAATAATTTCAATATTAATTGAAAATGAAATTGTATATGACAACCATATTTTCAAAATCGGAATTCTCTTCACGTAATTCGGTTCGAATTGGGGCCAGTGCGAATTTGTAAGGATGCTTGATGAGACTTAAAGAAATTCTGGGTTCTAAAATCCTAAGAAAGTTGAAATAGAAAGCTGGTATAATATCTGAAATTCGCTCGAAGTTTTAGATGTTATATAAGAAATAAAATGTGTTTTTTAGGATTTAAAGTTTTGTTTTACTATGTGCTCCCTGTTTTAACCTCGATGAAAGTTATTTTCCAAGTAACTTTCAGATCACTTTGTTCGACTTAAAGTGATAAAAAAATATCATAAATTTTTCGGTAATACCAACATAAGGCAAAAAATACATTTTAAAACCGTTTGTGATATATATGGGACAGTCTTTTACAAACCGAACGAATTTTGACAAAAATTGACCGACACATTTTTGATTTGGCTGAAATTTTTTTTATGGGATCTGTATCGAAAATAAGAGATACATACATATTCGACGATTTAAAAAAAAAAATTTTTTTTTTCAAAATAGAGCGAATTCAACTTTTGAGAATTTCATGATTTTTGGCTTGGAAGCTCACTTTCAAAAATTCATAACTCCGGTTCTGTTAAAGCAAGAAAATTGATTGATTGTCATTTTAAAGCTAAGAAAATTATCTTTAGTAAAAAAATAATTTTTTTAAAAATTTTTAACAGATTAATATTGTTATAAACAATTAAATTGCTTAAATTGATTTTTAAGAATTTCCCCCACCCTGTATCAAATTTTTAATATCACCGTTGCATTCAACGTCAAATTTCCTATCGAAAACTTTTTTTTTTTAATAGGCAAACTATTATTTCTCTTAAATTTTGAGAATTTCGCGATTTTTGGCTTGGAGACTCACTTTCAAAAATTCATAACTCCGGTTGTGTTAAAGCTATAAAATTGAAATTAATTTCATTGTAAAGCTAAAAATGTGGACTTAAATAAAAAAATAATTTTTTAAAAAATTTTTAACAAATTAATATTATTATAAACAATTTAAATGTTTAAATCAATTTTAAGCAATTGTTCCACCCTATATAAAATTTTTAATGTCAGAATCGTGTTTTACGTCAAATTTCCTATCGAAAACGGTTTTTTTTATGGGGAAACTATGGAACAAGAAAATGAGACGTTCAATAGAATCCGCGCGGCGATAAGATGTGCCGCACTACATAAATTAATTGTTTTCTAATATATAGTAACAATAGTTTCCCCATTAAAAATAAAAGTTTTTGATAGGAAATTTGACTTAGAACACGATTCTGACATTAAAAATTTGATACAGGGTGGAACAATTGTTTAAAATTGATTTAAACATTTAAATTGTTTATAATAATATTAATTTGTTAATAATATTTTAAGAAATAATTTTTTTATTTAAGTTCATATTTTTAGCTTTACAATGAAATTAATTTCAATTTTATAACTTTAACACAACCGGAGTTATGAATTTTTGAAAGTGAGTCTCCAAGCCAAAAATCGCGAAATTCTCAAAATTTAAGAAAAATAATAGTTTGCCCATTAAAAAAAAAAAAGGTTTTCGATAGGAAATTTGACGTTGAATGCGACGGTCATATTAAAAATTTGATACAGGGTGTTAATAATTTTTAAAAAAAATATTTTTATATTAAAGTTCATTTTCTTAGCTTCAAAATTAAAATAAAATCAACTTTCTAAGTTTAACAGAAAATCACGAAATTCACAAAAATTGAATTCGCTCTATTTTGAAAAAAAAATTTTTTTTTTAAATTCCTTGAATACGTGTCTCTTCTTTTTCGATACAGATCCCATTTCAGCCAAATCAAAAATGTGTCGGTCAATTTTTGTCAAAATTCATTCGGTTTGTAAAAGAACGTCCCATATAGAAAAATCGATGGACAAGTTTCAAACCTGTAGCGCGGGAATGGGAGGATTTTTGTTAACATACACTCCTCGGCGAAATTTCGAAAGAGGATTCGCGCGAGCAGACCGTTAGTGTATTGAAAGCGGGAAATAGACAGGTTACGGAGGCGACATATCTGTAGATTCTCGCCCTATAATTTTTTATTAGAGCAATTTAATATCGAAGCGTATGATGGAAAATGTCTTACCTCATCTTGAGAATAACACAGGTTTACAAAAAAAAAAAGTTGCTGTCCATGTGACCAGACCATACTTTTCCTAGGTAATTTGATGCCCTGAACTCGAATTTGAGGTCCACATAGCTCTATCACGTCAAGATTTTTTTCATAATGCTCCTCACGAGCCCTACTGTCCCATTCGCATAAAAAAACATGGAAATTTTGTAGAACCACTTAGTTGTCCCAGTATAATGGTTACGACTTTCATATCTGTAATTTGGGTTAAAGGCATCTACAACTGCTGTAATAAAGCACGGGTTCGGATTGAGTGACCATAAAAACATAAAAACTTTTCAGTTGTACAATAGACGTCCAATATAACGAACTAATTAATGGACGCGAAATTCTCAAAATTTAATAGTAATAATAGTTTGCCCATTAAAAAAAATACGTTTTCGATAGGAAATTTGACGTAGAATGCGATGGTCATATTAAAAATTTGATACAGGGTGGGGGAAATTCTCAAAAATCAATTTAAACAATTTAATTGTTTATAACAATATTAATTTGTTAATAATTTTTAAAAATATTTTTTTATTAGAGATCATTTTTTTAGCTTTAAAATGACAATAAAATCAATTTTACAGTTTTAATAGAAGCGGAGTCACGAAATTTTCAAAATTTGAATTCGCTCTATTTTGAAAAAAAAAAAATTTTTTCAAAATCCTCGAATACATATCTCTTCTTTTTCGATACAGAACCCATAAAAAAAATTTCAGCCAAATCAAAAATGCGTCGTCCGAAAAGTGTTCGATTTGTAAAAGACCGTCCCATATACATTAGACCTGTTCAGAAATTTACGAAATATGAATTTTTTAATGGGCTGAAAGCTTAACTGAAAGCTCTATGAATTTAAATAAAATTTGCATAAAAAAAAATTAAAAATATTTTTGCTAGATATTGCGCTTTTCGTCGGAAGGTCGAATTCGGGTGTTAATCTGAATTTTAAAAGGTTCTCTCAGAAACACATAAATAACTTTTAATTTAGAAAATATTTCAAAATAAAAGTAATGCAGTTTTCCTATTTGGTTATTAGTCAAAAAATTTCTTTAAAAAACTAATAAAAATTAAGGCAATACCGCGAAGCAGGATGTATAAAAATTATCATACGATAATTAAGTTGGAATAAAACCGCTTTTTCCTTTTACTTCGCCTATTTGTGAAGAAAATAGTAGACTGTTGAATAAAGCACTCTACATTCTTATTTTCTGTATGTACATTTCGGTGTACTTAGCACCATCATCAGCGGAACTTTATTTTTGAAAAATTGTTAAAGGTTAACAGCAAAAAATACGTACGTTGTAAACTGTTTGCAATTTAATTTATTAAAAAAATTTTTTGCTGTTAACCTTTAACAATTTTTCAAAAATAAAGTTCCGCTGATGATGGTGCTAAGTACACCGAAATGTACATACGGAAAATAAGAATGTAGAGTGTTTTATTCAACAGTCTACTATTTTCTTCACAAATTTTTTTTTTTTTATTGAATTCAAGAAAAAGTTTGTAGTATATAAAAATTAGTCTCAGCGAAGCCCTGAGGCTTGTCTGCAGAGAATATTAAATTTTTAAATGAACATTGTTGATAATTTTAATAACAAATGTGTATATGTATATATATATAATGATAATTTTAAATTGATACAACATTAATTCATGACAATAGTATGTAGTAATAATATAGTAGTAGTAGTAGTATTAATAATATATTTAAGTGCTTAAATTGGAATTTTTTGCTATTTAAAGAACAATTTTTTTGTTTTTCTTTTTGAAATAATTTTTTTTTTCTTGTTAAATACAATCTCATTGGATTCTTTGGTGAAAATAGTTTCTTATTATTTTTTTCTGAGGACCGTGTTGGCAATATTGGTTATGTTTGCCGGAAGTGCATTAAATAACATGGGTAACATCGCTGCTAATGTGAATTTACCACGATTATTGTAAAATTTTTCAACTTTAAATCTCCCTTCTGTTCGCCTGCGGGTATTATGTTGATGACTGATGGGTATTTTAAATATGCGTTCGTCGTAAAATTCTGAAATCATAGTACACTTAAAGATATCTTCAACGTTGAGTACGTCTAGTTGTCTGCTGACTGGTACATAACAATTTTTTTTAACGTTTTGTTTTTTTGCTAAAATTTCAAGCACATAATTTTGACTTTGCTGTAGTTGTCTGCAGTACGTCGAAGTGCCCCATGCGGTAACGCCATGCCATGATAGGATTCACTTAATGCTAAGTAAGCCTGTTTAAGGACAGCATAATTACTACAGTAGCTGAGATGGTGTAACACGAAGGATGAACTGCGAAGCTTTTTTTGAAGTTTTCTATATGTTCTTTCCATTTGAAGTTGTGATCTAATATTACTCCTAGATATTTGTAAGTATCAACCAGCTCAATAAAAGTATTGCACTTGTCAATAGGTCTTTCCTCAGTGTTATTAATTTTGTGCAAGCACTCAGTGCTGTGGAACTTGATTTCAACGTTGGAGTATAGAAAATGGTTCGGTTTAATGTGCATTAATTTCGTCTTGCTGGTATTGATACAAAGACCATTATCATGTGACCATCTTGAAGTTGCATTTAATTCATGTTGCATTTTTGAGGTTGCAGTGTTTATATCTCGGTGAGATATCACTATGGCCGTATCATCGGCATATGCAAATGCTATACTGTTTTTTAAAATTTTAAGCATTGAATTAGTATAAATAATATAGAGTATTGGGCCTAGCTTTGACCCTCGGGAAACACCGTGAGTGACTTCTACGCTGTCGCTTGAGATATTGTTAACCCTCACTTTATAGCTTCTTATACTAAGGTAGTTTTTAAACCATTTTAGGCAATTTCCTCTTATTCCTGACCAATGCTTTGACTAATTTTTCATGGGATAGTGTGTCAAATGCCTTGCTGAAATCGATTAAAAGCGAAAGGCAGTGTCGGTTTTTGCTTAAGCTTTCGTTTATGGTGCTAGCAAAATTACCCAGTAATTTATTTATATTCTTTCCCTTTTGAAAACCATGTAGTCTTCTTACCACAACTTCCTCCAATATTTTTTCAACTACTGACAGAATTGCTATTGGTCGGTAGTTGCCATAGTCTGATTTATGGCCACTTTTGTAGATTGGCCTGATAATGGATGTTTTAAGTGCATTTGTAATTATTGCTTCGTTCAGGCTCATATTAATAATTTTAGTAATAACGGGCGCAATAATATCGGCATTGTTTTTAAGGTCTTTTGGCCTTATATTGTCATCGCCTGGTCCTTTATCAATTTTTAACGTTTTTAAAATATTCAGCACTTCAATTTCTGTGGCGTTTTCTATAAAAATAGAGTTCGGCGTAATGCTTTCTGTAGACTGAAAGGTTATTTTTTCACAATTGTGTATTGTTGATTTAATGTTTTCATCAAAAGATTTTGCAAAATTATTTGATATCGCGATTATACTTTCATTTTTAAAGTTTTTTGTTATGGTTGTGTCAAGGCTGCTTGTTTTTTTCCTATTATTTCATTTATTAATTGCCAAGTTTTCTTAATGTAAGTTTTAATTTCATAAAATTTCTTTTGATAATATATAATTTTAGCTAATTGCAATTTCTTATTCACTTCATTTCTAAATTTTTTATATTCTTTTTCTTTATGTTCATTTTTAGGGTTTTTTAACCATTTTTTGTACAGTTTATCTCTTTTTTCACAACATTGTATTAAATACTGGTTCATCCATGGATTTGGATTTCTCTGTTTCTTTTGCATAGCAGATATTTTAGATTTTTCGTAGGTATATTGTTTGAAATGTTGTTTGTAATTTGTTGTATGCATCATTAACATTTTGCATTGTAAGAATTTTTTCCCAATTGGTAGCGCGAATATGTCTATTTACCCAACTGCCACTAATTATTTCTTTATCTTCTACTCTAGTGTTGGCCATTTACCCTCCCGCGGTCACATTACCCGTTTCGGGCCATCATTCGGCCCGCCGTGCAGTTGCTGATTTCTATGCGCTGATTCGCATGAAAATTGAGTATGCGAGAAACCCAGTCGGAATCAAACGTGCAAAAACAAAACAGATGCAAACAAAAACATTATTTATGCGAAAGGCAATTTTTTAAGCATGTATTATTGAAATATTATTTAATTGTTGTAAAAAAATTCAATTTCATGGAAAAAAAGTTCCATTATTGATTTTACAAGCAATTAGATAAAGAAAAATTTTCAAATACCCGAATTTTTGCAGCGAGTATCGTTGCTATGTTTGGAACTACGTATTCTTGTGAACAGTTTTTTTCAAGACTAAAACTCAACAAGTCGCACATAAGGAATCGCATTTCAGAAACTATTTTGTCACCGATATTGCGTCTGGCGTCATCACAAAATATTAAACCAGATATTGAAAGCCTTATTTGAAGTAAACTCTGTTAATATGTTTGTATAACGTACATATGTATACATAATATGAATAACATTTATAAAATGTTTTCTTTTTGTTGTTAAATAAAAATACAATTATTTTATATACATACCAACATTTATCTTTATTTATTTACATCAGTGATGCACGAATTTCTACTGGGTAATTTTTTCATTACGTGGAAAAGACAAAACACATTTATTTTAATTTTTTTTTCGCTGGAATTTCTTCACACATTTGTACACATACTAGCGCGAAATGTTTGTTGTAAACGTCAGCGCGCTGTCGACTTTTGGGCACCGCAGCTGGCCATCCTTATTCTACTCTATTGCTCTTTACACTGTTGTTGTTGTTTTCAAACTTTATCCCACATACCAGCGAGTAGTGATCTGTTATATTTGTTTTAATAACAGCAGCATGTTGGTTGCAATCTACTCTAGTGCTCTCGCTATTAATATTTTGTAGACCATTTGATGAGACCATATCAAGATATTGGAGTGTGTTTATGCAGTTAAGTTTGTGCAAATCTATATTCATATCACCTATGACTATTGTGTCTTGTTTTATGTTTTTTGTATTATGTAATTTGCTTCTCCAATTCGTTTACAAATGATCTTACGCGAAGGTGGTCGGTAGATGGCTAACATTTCTAAAGGTTTTTCAATATGATGGAAATTAACTTTTATACTCAGAGAAAAGAGTATTTGGTATCGTGCAGTCATAAGTAATTGTGTCTTTAATGTACACTGCTATTCCTCCTCCTCTATTTGTGTTTCTGTTATTAATTCTGCATTACAGCCATCAATACAAAATAGACTATTTTCGTTGTCGGTTATGTTAGTTTCCACTAAAATAATAACTTGCACATTGCAAAGTACACGGAAAAAACACCAGCTCAAATTTCATTAAAAATTAATAGGAGATTATAAAAATTAAAATCTGAAAACAAATATTACTCTTTTATAGTAATAAATAAAAAATCATTATTAAAAATTCTATTCTAGTTTGTAATTATTTTCATTTTACATTTTTTAATAAGTGCATACCTATTAAAAATTAATTTCTTCATTTTAATTATCACATAAAAACTATGAAATTTTACAAGGATTTTATTAAATTTCAATAAATTGCGACATTAGAATATTTACATATTTCATATTGAAATATATGATTCCCGCTTTATAATTTTTAAAAAGTACAAAGATTTGTAATTTTTATTATATTGAATTTTATTTCTCTTTTGTTTTTAATTTGTACTCTGTTTGAGTTCTCAACATGTTCATGCAAAAAAATAAATATATAAGTCTTGCCAAACTCTTACTAATTGGCTTTGAAGTAATGTGTTGAACAGAATTTGGACGGGGTCGGGAAAGCGGCAATGGAAACTCGCTGGCCGTCCCAATTTTGTTCAACTCAAAAAAAATTTAAAAATCAATTTCAGTTATTAATATTTCATCATAAAAACTTTATAACTTTGAAAAAATAGTACAGTTCTTTTAAAATATAATAAATTATTGCAGAAATTTTAATATCTACTTTGTAAAAATTAAAGACAATTTTTATATTACGCTTAGTAATTTTTAATAGACACTCAAACCGTTACTAAATTACCTACTAATTTTTCTTAAATTTTGATTAATATTTACAATAATTTCGAGTTTCGTTTTTTCCGTGTAAGTCGTTAATTTCTGCTAAAAATGTTAGGAAGTTTTTTCGAAGAGACCGTATGTTTAAATAAATGCATGAAAAATGATAACTTTTAAAATTAATTATGTTTATATTTCTAAAATTATAAAGTGTTTCTGTTACTATATTGTTCATTTTTTAATACGTTTTTGCTTTATTTTTTTTATAATTAAATTAAAAGCTCGACATCAGATTCGCTACAGATTTGTAAAGTGGTTGCGGTTTCATCTTTTTTTGCCAAAATACGACCTTCTCGGACCCATACATATTTCCAATTTGTATCTTTTGCTTTGTTTTTTGCAAGCCAAAGAAGACGTCTATTTATTACTGTCAGCTGGTCGTTGATGAAAATTTTTGATGGCACATTGATTACGTTTCCAGTTTCTCCTTGTGCTTTATTGAAATCTCCAATATTTATTTGTTTTCTCCGTGCCTTTTCCATAATTTCTTTTTTTGTACTCAGAGAGGCAAATTTAGCAATTATGTTTTTGCTTTTTGTGCGATATGCATCAAGTATGTCTCCATCAGTTAAGTTTAGATCAATTGTTTTTGCTATTGTTTTTATTACACTTTTAACACTCTCATTTTCTCTCGTTGGTACATTTTTTATTTCAACATTATTGCCTATTGCTTGCTGTTCGAGAGTATTGATTTTTCGGTCCATTACAGCAATGCGTTGATCTTTTTCTTTATTTTTTTTTCAGAGAGGTCATTCACCTGCATTGCTAGCTGCTGTACTGTTTCATTTATTTTAACAAAAGTGTTTGACATTTGCACTACGTTGGCGCTAAGCTGCTCAATCAGAGTTTTTATTTCCCTAGTGTCTGACTTAAGCTCACCAACATCATTCTGCACGGTACTTAAGTCTTTTCTTAGTGCTGCAATAGAGAGTGAATCGTATGTTCTGTACCGCTTATTCTGCTCTTCTTGATCCATGGGTTCTTCGTCTCGTTGTTTTTTTGCCCTGTCAATCTCTTTTGATCTCCTACTAAGGTTTCTGCCAGTTCAGTTGTAGCTGGTAAAAAAACTCTATTCTTTTCTTTTCTGCATATATGACATTTCCGCTCAAGTTTTCTGTCCGTGCTCATTTTAACATACGAAAATTCGGATAGTGTAGTACAAGGGGAGGGGTAAAATTTTGACTTGCAGTCACGGTTGCCACAGTTGGTACATTTGTACCAAACTGGTACATTTATTTTCATTTGGTACACTGATACATTGTTTTCTGATTTGGTACATTTTATCAATGAATGGTATGAAACAAAAATTTCCTACAACTTCATAGTAAAATTGCAAAATCCTTAGTTTTAGTTGTGCGATACTTTGACCAGCAGTCATTTAATGTTAAAGGCCGTTTTGGTCTTTTATTGAATTGGCTCAGAGTGATTCAGAAGGAATATATAATAAAAATAAAAAATATTTTTCGAACAATAATATACCATTAAAAAACTTAATCGGCTTTGCTACTGATGGAGCCAACACAATGGCTGGAAACCTTAATGGTTTAAAAACTAAATTTAAAAAAGATATTGATCTTTTTTATATTAAATGCACGTGCCATTCTCTACACTTATGCTGCAGCTATGCATCTAAAAAGCTTCCAGATGAAATTGAACAACTGAACTGATAAACAGCTTCAAAGAATTTCAAGATTACTGTAACGTGCCACCTCAAAAAATTTTAGGAATTACTTTAATAAGATGGCTTTCATTAGAAAATGTTATTTCACTGATTATTTTATTTGATTCCTTTCTCATTGAAAAGTTTTAATTAGAGTTCGGTCATAGCCATTCCATTTGGCTTTTTAGGTGCCACTATTTCTTTTCCTTTAAGTTTGTACCTGTGAACTGTGTTAATAAAAGTAATAATTAAAAAAATGTTGGTACATTTTTTTCCTATTTGGTACATTTTCTTACCAAATTTGGTACAAAAAAAAAAAGTCAAGAGGCAACCATGCTTGCAGTGATTACACGTTATGAAGTCACCAGTGTCGGAAAGAAGTTTGTTGCATTGACGACACGGTGACTCATTTGTAGCTACACTCATTTTAGAGAATACGAAAGAGAAAATAAACAGACAGAAAGTATGAAATTGCGCGAAATTTTGCAATAGATGTTTCAGTGAAATTTGTTTTGCGAGCAATTATTTTTATATTTTTTTGTGTTATCGTTTTTCAAATTCTATATTTTACACTTGATTATGGTAGCGATTCTAAAACCGGTCACACTAACTAATGGCTTGAGCGTATATTCAGAGAAATTTACCGAATTATACAGATCACGAAAGATATGCGTCAACACTGAGCAAAGTAAGTGAAAGATATGTCGAAGGCGAAGGCAAATAGGCGAAGTAAAAGGAAAAGCGGTTTTATTCCAACTTAATTATCGTATGATAATTTTTATACAGTTTTCCTATGTTTAGTCTAATTAACCAGATCTTAAGGTCAGAAACTTTTAAAATTGTTTCAATTCTATTTTACAACACTTAAAACATGTAAATTTAGATTTTTTTTTCTGAAATTCCAACTTTAACCTTAAATATGATATTTCCGAGAAAAAAATTTTCAAAATATTTTTTTATTGCTGTATAGCCTACTACCTTTGTGCTTAATTAAAGTAAGCCATTTATTTTTGACCGTCTTTAAATTGCTTCATTCAAAAGAAAATGTTCAAATTATTGATGTTCGATATTTTTGATTTTATTTTTACTTGCCCTACTAATAGGCTATTATCTATGTATTTTAACAATGAACTAACTCTTCAATTATACACTATAAATGATAAATCCAAAAGTGCAATTAAGCTTCGGCTTGGACTTTCGAGAAAGGTGCAAATTTGTCCATTTTTTATTATTTTTTTAACTGTAACTCAAAAACTATATATTTTTAACGTCAACACATCATACAACTTTTTGTAGAGAATCAGATTTCCTATCGAAATGGCACTTTGTAAAGTCAAAAAGGTTATTTTTAAAAAAAATAAGTCAAAAAGACTATTTAAAAAACCAAAAATTTTCAATTTGTTATCCTTATTTACATTTTTGTTTATATCTTTTTCTGAGTGGATTTAGGTATAGTCATTGGTGCACAGAAAAGAAAGGTGACGTAGTTTTCATCAAAATAATGATCTACAAAAGAATTTTTGATGAAAATTGGCTGAGATACGGTCGTTCAATGTTACTTAATTTTGTATGATTTTTGTTAGTTTTAATTTTTACACATAAAAATAATAAGGGTATTCCTCTAAACGCGAAAACTCGAAAGCATGGAAACCTCGAAAGTTTTCGAGCTTGTTTAAGGGAACACCACAATCTATGCAAACGTGCAAACGAATGAGAAACGCCTAAAACTGCCTAACTCGTGTGAGAGAAATCAACATGTGTCTTAGTTGTCAATCAAAAAAATTAAATAAAAAACTTTAATTTGTTAAAAAAATAATTTTTTTAGATTATTTTTAAACCATTCTACTTGATTATAGATGGACCGATTTGAAAATTTTTCACACTAATATTATAGCTTAATAAATTACTTATCAACTGATACCTATATTGTTTAAATAGAAACATAAAATTGCTTAACTGAATCAAAATAAAAAGTTTGTAGCGAATTGAAATTTGTTTTGAAAATCGAAAAATCATCATAATTTAATTTTTGTTTTTGACACTTTTTTATTTTTTTGAGAACAATTGCGCTCTTCTCGCTCATATTATTCATTTTCCAACTTTCGAGGCTACTTTCGCATCAAATTTGCCTCGAACGTTTTCGAGAGTTGAGTAAACTTTTTTTCATACAAATTATTTTCGAGGCTGGAAAATGTTTTCGAGTTTTCGAGGTTTTTCGAGTTTTCAGGAATACCCTTAATGTTTGTTCAATAAAAAAGTTATTTTCAGTCTATTTATGATATTTTATCGAATAAACATTATTTTTGTGAGAATTCCAATATTATTAGATGGTTTTAGTGAATTGTTGTATTCAATAATAACTAGTATCAGATCCTTGGGGGGACCAGTGCCCTCCCCAGCCCTACCGAATTGATGCGACTGAGCTAAGCCCAGAACAAATGTAAAAAAGTGAAAATTACAACAACACACAAACAGCCCAAAATAACAACTATTAATAATGAAATCTTCATAACGTAACAAAATCAAAACGAAATATCTTAAGACTTAAATTTTTTAAAATCTTTCTGTGCGAGCATTTCAACCAAGCAGACACTTAGGAGAAGGAGTGGAAAGTGGTATGCCTAACAGGTAAACGAAGTTTTCACAAAAAAAAAAAAATTTTTATCACAATTAATTAGGTTATTAGTTCGATCTATATTGAATTTATTAAGGTAATTAGGCACATTATTTTCTCAACAGAAGATGTTTATTAATACGATACAAAAAAAATAACGTTTCTACCGCTTTGCCTCTCGGGTGGAGTAAAGCGGTATACGAAGTGCAATATGTATGTACATAAAAAATTATATTTATACTTTTTTTTTAAATCGTGTTTTTTGTGTGTGATGAACGGCCGTCCGTCGAAACTCCTGAAAATTGGATAAAATGACGGAACCAAGTGATAAACACTACCGCTTTGCCCCTACCACTCTGCCTCCATGACCTATGTAAACATACAGGCTCGCGAAACAAAAACTTATGAATGTCACTAATATATACTGCGACGTCATACTTTGATTTTTTTTAAATGATTCATATGCAATGAGATTACTTAAGTCGAAAATCCTCGAATTTTACATCGACCGCACTCATTTTGATGAACCTCGTGATTCTCGAAAATGGAAGGTCGAAATTTCGCTATAACCTGGCAGTTACTAGAGCACTACTCAAATACAAATTCCTTATAATTACATTAGATGGCGTTGTAATGCAAGGATAAATATACCCTTTGTACCGCTTTGCCCCGCCTTCCCCTACAGACATTAGACATGTTTAAAAATTAATATGCAAACACGGAACAAATTCGGGACTAAAAATTAAATATGGCACATTCGAACGTCCCGTATTTCTTAAAAAAACATCCGCGGAAGTAGAATGATGCAAATGGTGGGCTTAGTAATAAAAAAAAGTTAAAATAAATTTATATCGAAATATTATGAAAGATCCTTCAGAGTGCTTATGGTTATGAGTTTAACTTCGAATATAGGCTTGAAATTTGTATGTTTTGATAAATGTGAATCGGCAGGATTCGATATTAATAAATACTAGTATCGTATTGTGGTCGAAACTCGACCGTACCCACCAAGTTTTAACCTTGGAAGAACTTTGTCGACCTTTGACGAACAAAAAGCCTTTGTCCATGGACCATGATCTTGTTTAGGTTCACTTTTCACCTTACCTCATTCCACCTCACTTTGCCTGTACCTCATGCAGTCATAATCACTTTCATTTAACCCTTAAATGCATGACATTTGTTTTTTTAGTGAAAATTTTTGAAGTCAGAACTTCTTTAGGCACGTTGTGCGGGTGAGGAAAAATGTATAAACTGGCGACAGGACACCGACATTCATGACGTCACAATGACAATATTTTTAAAATTATGTAGCATGCTTTAAGGGTATGCTGATAGATCAGTAGCCAAGACAACAACCATGTGATGACGTCATGGTTGTTGTCTTGGTTGTTGGTATATGGTAATTTTAGAAATTTGCTGCGTGCTTTTGGGCGTATGCATAAATTGAGTTACGACACAGGATGACACTGGATTTTAAAAGCTGAAAACTTGACATTAGCTTTTTTCCACGTCATCACCGACACAGGATGACACTGGATTTTAAAAGCTGAAAACTTGACATTAGCTTTCCTCCATTTATTTTTTCTTTACTGGTGTGAAAGAGACAGCCATGAGTTGCTTGGTGTGGTGAAAATTATTCCTTAAACATTACAAAACATCATGAAAACAAATTTCAATTATATTATTTTAAGTTCTCACTTCTGTCGGCACTCCCAGAGTGCAACCCGCCGTTTTTTTTAAATGATAATGAAATGGTCGTACATCACAAGAAAAATACGGAAAATTTTTTTTTTGTTTTTTAAATATTTTATTATTAAAAAAAGGGTTTCTTGCCAAATGGCTACATTGAGTGGTTTTTAGTTAGTATGAAAGCTTTTAAAACAATTGTTGTTTTTGCTGAGACATAGAGCAACATCGCATTTTTCACACTTTGTTCGAGTGAAACCTTTACAATTAGGGTATTTGCATCGCATTTTAGCATCTACATTCAATGGCCAATGCCCAAGCTGGTCCAGTCGAATATCTTGAGGCGGAACATGCTATGCAGGTCCTTTTTTCTTCTTCATTTGTATATTTTGCTCAATGGAACTTCGTCTTCCCCGTTTTGTCGATTTCGTTCCGATTCTGCACAAAGACTCTGCTTCCTCTGCTCGAAATTTAGCTTGGCACATTATTTGGGAATCCTCAGTTCCATTTTGCTTCAAGACCCGTTTGTAGGCTAACCACGCATTTAACATTGTCAAATCTATCAAATGGTAAAATATACGCATGTACCATTTCCTGCTCTTCATGATAATTTTATAGCGCCCGATTAGACTGTCTAAAAGATCTACGCCACCCATATGACGATTGTATTGCTGAATTACATACGGACATTTTACTTCAACTATTTTTTTCTGCTTCCGGTCGTATCTTTTGACAAATGTTTCTGGGTGGGTCCCAGCAAAAGAAGAAATAAGGGTCACATGTTTGTTGTCCTTTGCAGCCGACGAAATGATGCTGGTAGAACGTAATAAAACTGATGAAACAATCGCAGATGGTGTGTTGGTAGTAGAACTCTCAACATTTGTGTCTTCGTTCTCGCTGTTATATTCCTCTAAAATGTTTGGGTCAAAAGTAGGATCTTCCAAGCTATCATCATTCCAATCATTTCCTTCATCATCGCTTTCGAAACCAGTAAATTTATCCAAAAACTCTTCTATTTCCTTATCTGACAAATGACTACTGCTCATCTAAACTAAAATGTAACGGAAATTTTTTAAAAAAATTTTTCACTAAACACTCAATGTAGCCAAATGGCAGCAGACCCAAAAATTGGTGTAGGTACAACAGGGCACAGTTTTATGGAATATATAGCTACTGATATTATAATACATACCTTAGTTGATTTCAAAAACTTTTTTTTTCGTAGAAATTATAGTCAAAACAACGAAAATACACAATTTGAAAATTCACTTTATCACAAAACCTGTTTGCAAGTTCACCGCCTACTTAACAATTCAAAAGAGCAATCTCTCTCAATATTTTTGAGCTTAGCATAGCATCACGTACACAAATGATCTTTTTCTGTTCTATAACAGCATACAAAAATACAATTGTTGTACTACAAAACTACTTTTTTTACAAAAAAAGGCTTTGTTGCCAAATGGCTACGTGATGCATTTAAGGGTTAATTTGTTAAAGCGTTTTGTATGCGGTAATCATGCGTGTACCGTATGTTCTCTTCATTTTACATGTCTTAACGGCACATATTACACATTATTTTTTTTTGGGCACATCATTCCCCTTTTATAATAATAAATACTAAAAAAGTGTGCCATATGTTTCGATGTTCACGTATTAATATATAGATTACGCATTAAGTCATTAGTATGTAACCGTTATGTGCTTCAAATTTAGATCAAAGAAAAATAGTGAATATTGTATTCGTTTCGTAAACTTTACTGGCCTGCAATATTCTTTTATATCATTTTGTTAATTTTACCAAAAGGAATAAAACCGCTGAGAGCACTTTTAAAAATTTATCAAATTGAATTAGCCCAGTATTTAGTAGTCATTTTAATTTTTTAAATTTTCGTAAACTGTTGAAAGACTGATACGCCGACTTCAAAAATTATAAGAAGACATATGGGACGTTCTTTTACAAACCGCATAGGATTTTGGACTTGGTATTTTAGAATCGCCCGAAATTTTTTTTGCAGCTTATATACATAAAATTACTAGACCCATGTTTTTTTTTTTGATGAAAAATTTTTTTTTTTCGAAAATATCCACATATGAATTTTTGATAATTGGCTGGATTTTGTCAAATGTACTCATACTTGAAGTCTATTATCTCCAGTTCTACTGATCCGATCAATATCAGATTTTATTTAATAATCTATAACGTTAGCTTCTGCAATAAATTTAAAAAAAAATCAAAATTTAATAACGAGTGTTAAATACTCGTTTCTTTGTTTTGACTCGTCGCACACTGCACACTTAAATTTGTTCTGGAATTCATGACTTGCGCTGGAAAATATTTAATAACTTCCGATCTAACAGAGACTCCACTTTTTTGTAAAATGGGTTTTGTAGATAAAAGAATAAGAAATAAAATGTTATTTTTTTCAATGTATTCTAGTTGGGGAAACATCATATTAAAACTATTTAAACAATTAAATTGTTATTATTTTACATTTTTTGACAGTATAAAATTTTATATATATATATATATATATTTTATATTTTTTTTTTTTTAATTTATTGCAGAAGCTAACGTTATAGATTATTAAATAAAAAAAATCCAACATTGATCGGATCAATAGAACTGGAGATAATAGACTTCAAGTATGAGTACATTCGACAAAATCCAGCCAATTATCAAAAATTCATATGTGAATATTTTCGAAAAAAAAATTTTTCAGCAAAAACAAAAACATGGGTCAACTGAATTTGTTAGAAGATGCAAGGAAAAAATTTTCATCGCATTTGGAGAAGTCGAGGTTTTTTTCCCTGAATTTTATGCGGTTTGTAAAGGAACGTCCCATATATGTATCTACGTTAGACTGACCCAAAAAAATCGAAAGTGTTCGGATTTTTGGTGCTCTCGATTTTTTTGACTCTATGATCATTTGTTGATATTTAGAAATATACAGTTGTGGACAAGACAATAGCGTCAGCAATAACTTAGAAATATATATTAAATTTTTTAGCAACCCTTGTACGGTACTAAACGAAAACTTTGGGAGAATTATTTATAGGTATTACTAGCTCCGAAAATGATTGGTTGGAATCTTTGAAAACTAACGGTAATTTATACCCTCAATATTACGAAAAGAAGCAGTAGCACGTGGACAAAACAATAGGGTCACCTCTTTAATACAATTAAATTATTAATTTTGTGATTAAAGTAGACATTGTGAGTATTGTTTTTATTAATTTCAGTTACATATTTGTTTATTAAGAATAAAAAATCATATTAGGACGTTCAAATATGGGCCGAACCAAGCATTTAACAAAAGAAGCTTGCGCTACATTAACCACTTACGTAATGAAAAAAAGCCAATGAAAAGTATCTCGATCGTTCTTCAAAATCTATATATATAAAACAAAGTCAAAAAAAGTGTTATTTAAGACGCTTATAACTCAAGAACGGCTGAATCGATTTTAATAATTTTTGATTTTTTGGATTCCTTTCCGCCCGGGAAGTAACACTTTAATTAAGGCTGCATATTTAGGGTGGCCCTCATACAAAATTTACTCTAAAATAGCATTTTCACAAAGACTACTAAATCGATTCACATGGAATTTACACCAAATGTTTTTCATATTAAGAGGCATAGCTGCGGCCATAAAACTTTTATTTAGAACCTATACATAGGGTGGCCCTCACACAAAAGTATTTTTGAAATAGCATTTTTAATGATTCACATTAAATTTTCACCAAATGTCTTTTATATTAAGAGGCATAACTAAGGCTAAAAAACTTTTGTTTAGGACCCATATTTAGGGTGGTCCTCATACAAAAATATTTTTGAAATATAATTTTCAACGATTCACATTAAATTTACACCACATATCTTTTATATTAAAAGGCATAGCTTAGGCTATAAAACTTTAACTTTGGGTGCATATTTAGGGTGACTCTGATACAAAAATATTTATAAAATAGCATTTTAATCGATTCACATGGAATTTACACCACGTGGTTCTTATGTTTAGAGCCATAGCTTAGGCTATAAAACTTTTATTTAGGACCCATAGTTAGGGTGGCCCTTATACAAAAATATTTTTTAAATAAAATTTTCACAAAGACCGGTCAATCGACTCACATGGAATGTACACCACGTGTCTTTTTTATTAAGTGGAATAGCTTAGGCTATAAAACTTTTATTTAAGATGCATATTTATGGTGGCCCTCATACAAAAATATTTTTAAAATAGTATTATTACAAAGACCAGTTAATTGATTCATTTGGAATTTACACCGCGAGTCTTTTATATTAAGTCATAGCGTAGGCTACAAAACTTTTGCTTAGGGTACATGTTTAGGGTGGTCCTCATACAAAAATATTTTTAAAATATAATTTTCGATTCACACTGAATTCACACCATGTAGCTTTTATATTAAAAGGCATAGCTTAGGCTACAAAACTTTTATTCAGGGTGGCCCTCATTCAAACATATGTATGAACTATTATTTTCACGAAGACCGTTCAATTGATTCACATGGAATTCACACCACGCGCCTTTTATATTAAGCTATTATATGTAGGGTGCATATTCCCATGGAATTTACACCACGTGGCTATTATATTTAGAGGCACATACTTAGGGTGGCCCACATACAAAATTACTTTTAAATAGAAATTTCACGAAGTTTTCATAATTGTTTTTCAATGTTTCTAATGGTCTATGGAAGGTTTTTGCTAAGTTTGGTTTAGAAAAATATGCAGTGACACGCCCCCTAAGACCGAACTAATCATATTTCATCAAGTACTGGACGCAGATGAATATGACTTGATATATTGTACAAAGTACGGGCAAAAGAAAATTTTCACTGTCTGTCGTTTGAGTTCATACAACATCCGGGACACCTATCGGAGAGGGCAGGACAACGTCTGCCGGGACAGCTAGTGTTGTATACAATGCTCTAAAACTAATAAAAAAATAATTTAAAAAAGTCAGAATACGTAGAACTACGAAAATATGACAATCTTATCAAATTAGGTTTAACCCGTGACCCATTTAAGGGCTCTGCTGCAACAACAACTGAGCTGAGGCTGCAAGTGTCCTCCAGTACTGTTAGGCAGAGATTAGTAGAAAAACATCCTTTTGGAAGAATATTGCGAAAAGTGCCCGATTCCGACTTATTGGCATAGACAAAATCGTTTGTTGTGGAATGTTGCTTATTTCGCCAGTTGTCTTCATTCTAAGTACCTGGCCAATCAATGTGGGATTTCGTGTAGTCTTTTATTGATAATGATTTGGTGCCCGATGCTGACCTATAGGCATAAAAAAAATCGTATGTTGTTGAATTTTACATATTTCGCCAATTATCACCATTCTAAGGACCTGCTTAATCAATGTGGGATATAGTGAACAACAAATGATTTTGTCTATGCCAATAAGTCAAGATCGAGCACTGTTTGCGATATTCTTTCAAAAGGGTGTTTTTCCACTAATCTCTGCCTAACGATACTGGATGACACTTGCAGCCTCAGCTCAGTTGTGGTTGCAGCAGAGCCTTTAAATGGGTCACGGGTTAACCCTAATTTGATAAGATTGTCATATTTTTCGTAGTTTTACGTATTCTGACTTTTTTAAATTGTGTTTTTATTAGTTTTAGAGAATTGTATATATCGTTTCGAGAACGACCAACCGATCCACATACTTTTCGTTGGCTTTTTTTCATTACGTAATTGATAGCGCAAGCTTCTTTTGTAAAATGCTTGGTTCGGCCCATATTTGAACGTCCTAATATGATTTTTTTTCTTAATAAACATATATAACTGAAATTAATAAAAACAATACTCGCAATATCTACTTTAATCACAAAATTAATAATTTAATTGTATTAAAGAGGTGACCCTATTGTTTTGTCCACGTGCTACTGCTGCTTTTCGTAATATTGAGGGTATAAATAATTTACCGTTAGTTTTCAAAGATTCCAACCAATCATTTTCGGAGCTAGTAATACCTATAAATAATTCTCCCAAAGTTTTCGTTTAGTATCGTTGCTAAAAAATTTAATATATATTTCTAAGTTATTGCTGACCCTATTGTTTTGTCCTCGACTGCATATCTCTCCATGTTTCTTCTTTGGATTTCTGCTTATTTTACATAAAAATACAGGTGAAAAAATTTCTGAAAGTATCATTTTTATAGATTTTTACACGCTTTACAAGGTTGCAAACATGATATAAAAAAAAAAATGTTCAGTCACATTTATCGGCCATTTTTTGACAAAATCATCCGTTTTTTCTGCCATTTTGGCGGAAAAACCTTTTTAAAAAGTAACAAATACCGTATAAAAAGAAATGATTGCATCTTGTTCAGCGAGCCTAAAAGATTAAGAAACTGCTTCAGTGGAACATTTTATATATTATATATATGGTCGGTTGCGCAAAGCCTCAAAAATTTACGTTTTTTTAAACTTTTTTTTTCAAAAACGGCCGACCTGGGAGTATAAATAATATTTTAATAATTAATATTAAATTAATATTAATAGTTAATATTTTTTTTATTTCTAAATATCAGCAAATGATCACAAGACATCATAAACTCGAAAAAATCGAGAGCACCAAAAATCCGAGCACTTTCGATTTTTTTGGGTCAGTCTAATGTACATATGTAGAAGTAGTCAAGTCAATAAATCAAAATGAATTCTACAAAATAAACCTAACAAAATATAGAGGTAGAATACAACCGTTCAATATTGGAAAAATAATAGATGAAATTTTAAAATTACGATAACAGAAAATTCAGCTGATATACATATGTAGGTTCAAATATTGAGAAAACTACTGACCTTTTTATGAATATTTTTAGTGCATAGAGTTTGAAATGGAATTCTCGGTTTATTTTTAAGCCATGTAAGACTCCTTATAAATATAAACTTTATTAAAGTCGGTTTTCTTCTTTTCAGTTGGACATCTCTTACTGCAGCATCAGCACACTTTCGATTGCGATGGATTTAACACAAGCACTTGGAAAAAATACGACCTCAAATATGATAGTGGCTGGTCCTTGGCCCAGATTGCGCATTTTTGAAACGGTTGGAAACCCATGGGTGTGTGACTGTACTCTATTGCAAACACTTGAATATACCGGCGCACATCATAGGAATAAGGACTTTGAAACACGTTGCGACAGTCCCTATATACTATCCGGCGCTAAAATGTCGAACTTAACTTCAGATTTCATTTGTGCGCTACGCATACCAAAAAAATATCGCATTGTCGATGATGATCCACCGCGTTTTTTACGTAAGCGTTACATCATATTAACAGCTATAACAGCAGCAGTAGTGATTGTGATTGGACTTTTGATCGGTTTTGTGGTAGTTTGCATACGAAGACGTTTAAAAAATGACGACTTCGGCGTGGAGCCTATTCGTTACACCAGCGTTAGAAATAGCCGTTTGTCCGCATTTGCGCATGTGAATCCAATAGATACTAAAAATGGCCAAGCTTAAGATGACCTAGCATTGAAAACTAGGCATATCTACTTTAAATACATATGATTACATTTCAAGACAGACGACAGGTGAATGCATTTTTTTTTTTTTTAAATGAAACAAATTTTAAACCAAAGAATCAAACTGTTTAGGTTAAATACAAAACAACAAAGTATGATTGTTCTCTTTTAGCGTGATTATGAAATACTTTTTATTAATAAAATTACGGATAGGTGCATATAACCTTTAAGAGGAACTTATCTGCATAATTGTGGACTATTCGAACTAAGAACTTTGTATATACGGAATTTTTCTATTAGAATAAAATAAAATTGCCATTTTGTATTTAGGATTTTAATAATTAAATAAAGAAAAAATATAAGTAGGTGCATACTTATATTTATGTATGTATTTAAAAAATTTCTGAATTTTATTTTTATTCTAAATTAAAGCATTTTTATAACATTTTGTAATTCAAAATACACCTGTCCCCCGTTTTACACGCTACTTGTTTAACACGTTTTCGATCTTACACGGTTTTTAAAATCAAAAATTCGACTACAAAAATTTTTTTTATCTCTTTTTTATTAATTCATATTCACATATAATATAATATTGCTCAAAATGAACATTTTGGCATCGCACGCACTTATTTCAAGTCAATTTAAATCAATTCTTTTGTGAATAATTATGATATACGTTTGTTTGAAAATAAAACACTTGTACCAGATCTAAAATAAAGAAGATTTCTCTGATTTTCTGTTCTGTTAGGAACATATATGATTATATTTTGTTGTAAAGTAATTTTTTATTGTATGTGATATAGCAAATTGAAAAACATTTCGAATAATTTTTTGGTCAAATAGCTCTTGAGAAAAATGCTATCAAAGTGATGGTTGTGATTTTTATTTTTAGTTAAGTTTCTGAACTACAGAAAACATATTTTAAATTTAGTTTCACTGTCTATAATCTTAAAGTTTATCCTCAAAACATTTCTAAGACTATTCTCTTTTAATTGGAAAAATATTGTAGATAAATAATTTTAACACCGATTTAAAATTCAAGGTAAACTAAATTTTTGAAATCTGTAATAGGGGAGCTAAGCAATTATCTTTAAATCGGCAAAAAATGTTAGTAGACATAATTTTGAACATAACTTTCGAGGTTAAATGTATGTTTTTCTATGAATTAAATAGTTATTTTAAGTTTTTCTAAGTGTGTTGCTTTTAGTTTATGCTGAATAAATGACTGAATAAGTACATTTGAGGCTTTTTTCGTTTTACACGGTTTTTCATACAAATATTTTCAATTTCGAGTTACACGGTTTTCTGAGGAACCTATCTCCGTGTAAAACGGGGGACAGGTGTAATACCAATTCTAGACATACAAATAGCGAAAATATCGATGAGCTTAGAAGGAATAAATATTTTTAGGTTATCGTCTAAGATTAATTTCTTGAGTTTTTTTAAATTGAAGTTTAAGTCACTTTAAAAGTGATCAAATCATGATTTAATCATAATGTAACATAAGCTTTTTTGTTCATTAAGACTTATGAAGTACGCAAGTAGGCACTATTGTTACACGGTAAAGAATTAAATATACAGTAGACGTCCAATATAACGTATAACGATATAACGAATTTCCATTTTAATGAAGTTTTTCAAATTGAAATTTTTTCATTGATGTCTCTAAATTACGAAAATTTTCACTAATCTAAATTACGAACGCAATTTAGTTCATGCCGCTTCAACGGAAGAGCTTTACTTTAAGTGATAAAGTTAATATAATTGAAGAAGGTAGGAAAATGAACGAGCTCTAGAAATTTACTTGAAATATTGAATAGCTTGATTTTTTATTAAAATTTTTAGTCTTTTTGTGAAAAATACCACCGCAAATAAATATGTTATTGCTTTTATTGTTGTTATTGTTGATGCTGTTGCTGTAGTTGTTCTTTTTGCTGTTGTTGGTGTTCTTGCTTTTGATTTTTCAACAAATCTCAAAATTTCAAGTAAATTTCTAGAGCTCGTTTATTTTCCTTCCTTAAAAAATCCGGGTGGTCAATAAAAAACAAACTTAGAATAGCATGCCATTTGAAAGGGCATAAAATGCGCTTTCTTATGTATTAATAAAAATATTTGTAAAACAAAAATGTTTCCAAAAAATAACGGTTAACACAGGTAAATATGCTAATTATTATCGTTGGAATTTTGCATAACATTTCAACAAATCACTCAAACACCGCCATGTAGGAAGCCATAGCTTGTGGGGAATCATGAGCCACTTTTGGTGGTGAATTGTGAGCCAATAAACAACGTGCCTGCAAAAACTTACGAGTATGAACATGTACTCAAAAAGAGCCCCGTTACGAAATAAATTTGAAAAAATCAAAGTTGACATGTTCGTGCCAGTGACTATCTATTTGCTAACCAAAACATACTTTGACTTAGTTTTATCCGAATTGTAGAGGCAAAATTTTAAAAATTTTCGAATCGTAGAGGTGTCTGGATTATTGGGAGATCCAAATTAGCAAGTGTCCGGATTACCGAGACTGTACTGTACTTTATTTGTCATTTCCAGTTATTTAATAAAGTTTTGCATCGTAATTGTTTGGTTTTGTCTTAATTAAGACGGTGGCTCACGATTCCCCATCATTTTTGGAAATCTCGAAAACATTGATTTTTTGCAAACAACCAAAACTTGAAAAAAAAAAACAATAAAAAACTGTAATGGTTAAAATTTACATTTGTACATGTAAAATACCATACACTATTAAAAATTTCCAAATTTTCTGATATTTGTTAAAAATATCGAGCAAAATAAACCGTGGCTCTCGATTCCTCACTTTCCCCTATTTTTTTTTTTTTCAAAAATAAAAACAGAATTTCAGAATTTTTAAAAGATCCTTCAAAATACCCTTAATATTTTATGAGAAGGTGGCAAAATGAGATTTACTTACACGCATTCAGGTAGCTAGTGACGCCCCTGCACAACATATAGTACATATCAGGGATGTTGCGAATATTCGCATCCGCAAGAAGACATTTTGAAGATGAAAAATACTAAGAATGGCGTTTCCGGTTCTCCTAATTTCGAAGAGGCTAAAAAAATGAGAATAACAGATTCCTCAGAAAATGGTATAGAACAGCTAGGACAAGGGACATCTGGTATCAAAAAGTCATGCTTAAAAAGCGAGCTGGCTATGATATAAGATTCATCAAGTGAATATGAGAGTGAAGTAAATGATAGTGCTGAATTCATACTCAAAAAGGAATTGATAGCTTGCCGCATTAAAAAAGGGCTGAAAATCCTCTTAAATGGTGGAGCAATAACATGCAGATTTTTGTCGACACCACCACGAACAACTTTTTAGTAGCGCGGGTCTAATTTACGAATCTCTGCGTAATAAGCTTGACCCCGAAAAAGCGGAAATTTTACTCTTTATTAAATAAAATGCTCCAATTTTTAACTTTTCAAACTAAACAATAAATATTTAATAAAATTATTATTAGGTACTTCTTATATTTACTTCTTTTCTTCATATAATATAGTTCATATATAGAAATTCACACACATCCGCGAATGTGAACTTTCAAAAATCTGCATCGGCATCCGCGGATGTGAAAAAATCTGCATCCGGAACATCCCTGGTACATATTATAAATTTATAATTATAGCATTTATCGGAAGATTATATCGTTCAATCTATTTCCTATATAAATATTTCTTATCCAGCTTGGAAATTCAAAATAGAATCCTGTGTTACTCAGCTCGCTAAGCTTAAGCAATCTAACTCTGCTACCGAAGTCTGGTTGGAAATTATTTTTGAAAACGGCAAACGGATTGACAGCTTAGAACGAGAGCAACATAGTTCTGATACTGGATTCATTGATGAAATTGTTTGTTTGCCAAGCTCATCAAAAGGAATATGCCGAGTTCAACCATCTAAACATAATCTGCCAATTCCACCAGCTAATAAGTTCAGCAAATTTACGTGGCGCAAATTTGATTCCATGCCATTACTTTTACTTTTCCAGAAAGCAATTACGAAGATTTTCGTGAAATGAAGCCTCGTGAATTATAAAATTTTTCGGCGATAATATTCTTGATCACATATGCAAATGCTCAAATTTATATGCCAATCATCACCATAAACAGTACGAGAAACTAAAAAATCGCTAGGCAATAGAATATTATCAAGAATGCTTTTCAAATAATTCATGAGGCTTCATTTCACGACAATCTTCGTAATTGCTTTCTGCAAAAGTGAGAGCAATGGCATGGAATCAAATGAATCAATGAATCCAGTATCAGAACTATGTTGCTCTCGTTCTAAGCTGTCAATCCGTTTGCCATTTTCAAAAATAATTTCCAAATCAGAATTCAGTTGCTCTGGACAAACATTGTCTGGTAGTCCCTCATCATTATCACCATCAACTTTGCCACTTTCTTAAGTCTCCTTCGATATGGAGTGGCTCAATATAAATCGCCTGGACATTAGTTAGAGCGTAATTTTCGTCATCGACACACATTTCTTCTAAAAAATCCTGCGCCTCTTTCAAGGATAGTGGTCTTTACATATTTGAAAATAAATTAGGAAAATTAAAAACTACGAAAATATCTTTAATAATACAGTAAAAGCAAATAAATTAATAAAAACGTATCAAAATAGCTACACCGTAAACCAGTGCCCTAGCCTGCCTAGCGTTGCCATATGGCAACAGGACATTTGAAGGATACTATGAGCAGGACCTAAAAACTATTGCAGTTTTTTAATTTAAGTCTTAAATAGTATACTTCTAAAACATCTTTTTGAAATTCGAAAAAAAAATTTACTCAGGGTGATTCGGGTTAAATATAAAAATAAATTAAAATATTGATTTAACGTGGTAAAAAAAAGCGCCACAAGGATTATTTTCTAATTTACAGAAAACATTTATGTACGATGCTGCCCACACATGAAAAGAAAAAAAATGGAGGTAGCAAGATTTTTTATTAGATTCCCTGCAGGCGCACCGTGATTCCTTATAGTAGGAGAGCCCAACAGGGGATTTTGGGATTTACTCGACCGCGGCAGATTAAGATATGGGGGATACCTTGCACCTTGTTGAGTACCTCTACCAAACCTTAGCCCTCTATATAATGCCGCGAGCGTAGGACAGCCGATCAGAATAATAAAAAAAAATCGATAGCTGGACTTACTCGAGCGCATCAGATTAAGGCATGGTGGGTTAATTACATGCGGAAGAGTGTGCATTTCAATAATCTGACGATTTGAGCGTGACGTAAGGGAGTGGCAGGATCACAAACTTGCAAAAAAAACGTCAAACGGTCAAATTTTTTTTATTTTGAAGGAAATAATTCAAGGATAACGGAAAAAATATAATCTGCCACAAGCCGAAGTAACAAAAATATTCAATGAAGTTTTGGCTTTTTTGTTTCTGTTTTAAGTTTTGTGAATTATAGTTTGTGAGTTTAATATAGAAATTTTTTCAAACGGTCAGATTGAGCAAATCCCTCCAAATAATCGTCAGATTATGGATCAGCACAATCAGGACATCAAGCTGAACCGTTTGTATAAAAATCTGACGAGCTCGAGTATCTGACGCACTCAAGTAAAGGTTTTTTTAATTTTTAACTCATCCGTACAGCCACCCCCTCAATCCAAACCGGTATATTTATATACCTCCGTCATCAGAGACATGCCCCAGCATATACAATATCAATATCTGACGCGCTCGAGTATGTCCATGTGCATGTTTTTTTATACATTTTTGAAAACCTGTAGTGACTTCCCCCACCGGTGAAAGGTTAAAATTATATTACCTTTTTTTCTTCCTACCATCTAATCTTCAAAATCCGCGACGCTCGAGTAAATTCACATTTAGCATCGTGGGCTCCTCTACTATTAAGCACCCATCAGCATTTCCTAAGAAGAGAGCCAATTCTTATCGGGAGGGCGGGGGAGGGTTCCGCCAGATCTCACCAAGGGGAGGGGGGGTCCGACATTTCAAATGGACGTCCTCTAAAGCATTGGATACTTTTGTCAGAGGACTTAGCGGTTAATGGGTATGCGCGAACGAACTGATATTATTGTAGAAATACACAAAATTATGTTCAGCAAATTCCATTTTACCCTCACTTAGTCCATTTTCCACAAAACTCTCAACGACTTCAATTTATGCATTGGCAACAACCACATGATAACTATAGAAACCAAAAATTTTTCACACCGCCACCAAGACAATATAATCAAAATAATGTAACTGCTGCAAATTCTCAACACTTTCAACCATACAGCACTAACAACTCAACCCCCATAAGCCCACAAGGTACAGCCCCACCATCAAGACCTATTCAACCAAAGCCACCAGTTTCCATTCTGTTTCCAAACAGACCACAAGTCAACAGACAAGCAATTAGAACACAAGCTCCTTCCACAAAAGCGTTAGAATAAACCAAATCGACAGTACAAGAGCTGATGAGGATCAGCAACAACTTGCAGAATATTACTTTTACAAGAGTACCCAAAATGAAGTATTAGGGCTTATACTTAGATGAGTATGTGCAGGAGTACACTGGAGCAGACACAGAAGAAAAAGTTCCAGATTTTTCATATACATTTAATGAAATCTTCCTTCCTATATTTTCATGTCTTACAAAGGAAAGTAAAGTTTTAAGATTTTTGATAGATACCGGGTCAAACCAAAATTATATTCAACCATCTTGGTTAAAAAATCCCATACTCAACGAAAAAAACTTAAACACAGACTCAGTCGGAGGAAAAATGTTAATAGCTCCTAATACAAATATTAGCCTTTTCGGAACCGACATAAAACACATAAATTTATCCTATTGGCTCCATTGAAATCTTAATGGTATAATATGCTGTCGTTCATACAAGGGATGTTCCGGATGCAGATTTTTTCACATCCGCGGAACATGGTATAAATACCAATAATAGCAATTTGAGTATTATGTTCTAACGAAGCAGCCACGCTCCTTTGTCCAATTCAGTTTACATTTCGTGAGGTGCTTAGCATAGACATTATACATCCTAGCACTTAATTTGAAAACTCCTGCACCATAGGTGCTAAGACATAGTGTTTTTGTTGAATGGAAGGTACCACAAACAGTTGTCCATAAAAGTTTAGACTAAGTTCCTAACCTTTCCGATATCAAAGCAAATATATCCTGTCAGTTTGACCCCGCCCCCCCTTCCCTTGGTGAGATTTGATGAGATCTGGCGGGAACGTGAGATTTAAATTATAATTTTTAGTGTAAATTCTATGCATTAAGACGTTGACGTGAGGTTTTCCTTGACCCCCTCCCCCCTTGGTGAGATTTGGTGAGATTTTGCCTGACCCCCTCACCCCTATTTAAGCTCACGTAATTAATGGACGTCTCCATACATATCTAACTTTTCCCGCATAATTTTTTTGTTTCCAGGTGTTTTTTATTGATTTTGTTGGAGACGTTATTATTAGGAAATAAATGTTTATTTTATGTTTTAAAATAATCGTACCACTCTATCATAAATTTCTTTGCCAATGAGCGTAGCTTCATATGGAATGGTCGTTGCTTTTTCTTGAGAGATTATATCATTTTCTACACACAACGTCTCCATAAAAACCAAAGCACTTGCTAATAATTGTTTGGATTTTTCACTGTGAATCGATTCATCAAAAATCGCAGGAAACTCAAAATTTTCACTGTCTACATCCATTTTATGCAAATAGAATATAATAAAATAGAATATTTGTTGAACTTGAAAGAAACCACCGCTGAAAAAGAAAACAATTAAATGCAATTACTTATATGCATGTATGCACATAGTACTAATGATAAAGAGATAACATATGGTGGCGTCTCCAACAAAATCAATAAAAAACACCTGGGAACAAAAAAATTATGCGAGAAAAGCTATATATGTATACAAAGTTTTATATAATAATATGTATAAATAATGCTGCCAACTCTGAACCAGCAAAAAGCAGTACATTTCAGTAAAAAAAACAAAAAAAAAGGTCTAGGATGGAATAAAACGACTCTAGCACGGCAGCAGAAGTACATTTATCGGTGAAATATCTAAAAAAAAAAATGTTCTCAATTCGAATCATGTTCGAAATATATTTGATTCACATTTGCTGCAATTAAAACTGTAATTTTGCTTTAATCACGTGATAGGTCCAAATGACTTCATATTATGCCATTGTAAGATCAAGTGATAATATTAAATAAATATCCGGTCAGTGGACGACTAATTTAACCAGATTTCAATGCACTTAGGTGTTTACTAATAAGCAAATGCTTTTCAATAGCTGTTTTCTCAAAATTTGCAATGTTAAATTCGGAATTAAACGTATTACACATAAAAACATTAGTACGCCGCGCTTTAATTTTCTTAATTTTTAATTAAATATCAACCAATACTGAACCCAAAAATTACAACAAGCGGCAAAATCACGTGATAGGTCTAAATGACTTCATATTGTGCCATTGTAAGATCAAGTGATAATATTAAATAAATATCCGGTCACTGGACGACTAATTGAACCAGATTTCAATGCACTTAGGTATTTACTAATAAGCAAATGCTTTTCAATAGCTGTTTTCTCAAAATTTGCAATGTTAAATTCGAGATTACACGTATTACACATAAAAACATTAGTACGCCGCGCTTTCATTTTCTTAATTTTTAATAAAATATCAACCAATACCGAACTATAGAATAATGATATTGGTAGCATTTAGAAAATGCTGCATCAAAGCTTCTAATATTTCATCTAACACAAGTGTTTCTGAGTGCGGTTTGCATTTCATCCGCTTACATCTACGTTCTTTCCGATTTGTTTGAACGCAAACAGGAAGTACAATATCTCTAGAAGTACAGACAGCTGCAAAGGAGTATTGTACTCCTAAAATAAGTACAGTTGGCAGCATTATGTATAAAAAAAAGTAAAAAAAAGTTGCATGAACCGGGGTTCGAACCAGTAACCCCCCCCCCCCTTTATACGCTAACTCCCTCCACACTATGTCACGCTGCTCATTGAAAAGATCTTAACTTTTTTTGTATAAGGCAACTAGGGGAAAACTTTAAACACGATTTTCTCTTTTTTCCTTGAGCATTGTGTAAAACGGCGAAAATGGTTTTTCTTATTTCAGGTGAACTACCATCTGAAAAAATATTAGCCCAATCGGAGATGTCGCAACCTGGTGGTCTCCTTGTTAGTAGTTTCCATGTCTGTAGAAAACATACTGACATGCATTCATTTTTATGTACATATATACCTAACCAAAACTGTGAGGACACAGCATTTTTTAAATGCGGAGGAGTTTACCATAAAAATATTTCTTTGAAACAATTATAAACAATTTCTTAATTTATATTCCTAAGAAATTGCTAACGCAATGTCTGCAGTTTAATTAGCTCAAGCGATATCGCAAAAATATGCTTGTTCTTGGTTTTGCGTAATTATCTTTTATGCTTCATATTCGATTTCATTTACATATTGAATTCAGTACTACTCAAATAAAAGTCATATACTGTCTTTTAAAATTTTACTTAATAAATATCGAATGTAAAAAAATCAATCAACAAGTATTTAGTTAAAAAATACACGACAGTATTAATCGAGGGGGCAATTTGTCTAGTGCTACGGCATTGGTCTAAGTAAATTTTAAATTTTCTTAATTTTAACCATTGTAAATTTATGAAATTATCGAATAATTTCAAAAATTTTAAAATCACTCTAAAATATCTTCCTCACTGACGGTATTTACTGGTTGTGGAATTTCCAATTGGAACAAATTAATTGATTCTTTTTGGGCCAAAAAATTTCTCATCTCTGCAAAATTATCGCGTTCCTTTAATTTTTTGGTGCGCCTTTCAAATTCTAAATCAGCAGAACCATCGCTTTCACTTTCGCTTGTATTTTGAGTAACAGGGGTGACATTTTCTTTGGCAAACAGTTCATCCACATTTATGCCTTTGGATGCCAGCACCTTACGCTCTTTTTCAAGCATATCCTTTCGTATTGGATCAATGCGGTTTTTCAATTGCTTAAGTACAGGACGAAATTTACCTTTTGTTATACGCTTTTCGAAATTTAAAATTTCCATATCATGTGCAGGAGTTGATTCAACCGACATTTGATCATACTTTGATTGTTTTTCATCAAACATGTAAGCATAAAAATCATCTTCCTTTTCGAATTCATTGTAATTTTTCGAAATTTCAACACGCAAAAAACTTTCTGGATATTCATCATCATTTGCATTGCTTTCCGCTAGGACGTTTTTATCTAAATCCATTTCTTTATTGCCTAATTTACTACATAGAAATTTATTGTAAACTAGCATTAAACGTTGAAAGTCATCAAAACATATTGATAGTGCATTTTCAATAGAACGCATATTGTTAGCCACTTCAACAAGCTGTTTTGCACTATCCTTGTGTACAGCTTCTGTTACTGTAAGACGCTGCAAAGTAATATCTAAAGCTTGACACTCGCCAGCTACAGCTACCATACATGCGCTAAGTTTTAGTGATGAGTCCTGAAGTACTGCTATAGGTCCACTTCGATTTTGCATTGCTTTTGCAGCATTAAGCTTTTCTATGTCAAGTTGTCTCTTTTTAGCTAGTTCGATAGAAAGATTGTTAAAGTGATTTTCCTCTTCATGTACCAATTGCTTTATAAGGCAATCGATTTTTACCAATTCAGCGTTCAGTTGACTAATTGAAGGTTTTGTTAAAATTGTTAAAGCCAAACGCAAAAGAAACTGAGACTGTACATAGGCAAATATATTGTAGAAGTCCTTAAAATAATGAAATTTTAAGCAAAAACTAATTTTCTTATTTAGAAGCATACATACTTTAATGTGCTTTGAACTATAATCGGTGACGTTGGTTTTAAAATACTCGCAGTCTCGCAACTCTTCCATTAATGAATAGTATTGTAAAAACTTGGCAGGTATAGGGAAATCCACCTCCAGCTTACGTGTTGCGTCATACAGAATTTCGGTAACCTCTTTAGCAGCTGTAATACAGTCCCACGCACGTTCAATTTGACGTAATCTAAATAAAACAATCAGAATAGTTAATTTAAGTTTTGAAAGATAAGTATGTATATCGTCTCTAAAATTGTTAGCTAACGAATGTCGTTTTTCAGGAGTTCACATAAACATACAAAACTGAAGGATGAAATGATGTTTTAATTTTTTTAAGGATTTATGTTCTAGAGTTTTTTCTCTTTATATTTTTAAGGATTCTATGTACAGTGGCTCACGTCGAAAACCAAACGCGAAATCACGAATTTTGTAAAATAAAGTGTATCTGCAGGTTACCGTGTATTTTAATTTTAATTTTAATAAAAAATTAAGCGATCCAATATTTGAAGTAAATTTCTAGAGCTCGTTCACTTTCCTTCCTTAAAAAATATGGTTTCCCAAGAAAAACCAACCAACATTTGAAATGGTCATAAAATGGACATGGACATAAAATGAGCTTTCTTATGTTTAAAATGTTTGTAAAATAAAAATTTTTCCAAAGGTTTTTTAAAAAAAAAGTTGACCAGAAATTTAGATAAAAAGTCATATCTCGAAAATTATCAAAAACTATAGCTGAAATTTCAAACTTTTTTGAGCAGAAAATTTTGTGGATTAGATCCGTCTAAAACAATACATTGCATACATAGCCCAATTAATAATCAAAAAACATCATCCAAAAGAACAATAGCAAATAAGTTCGGACAATATTGGCCTGAAATTTCACAGGATCACAATTTCAACCCAGTTTTCGTTTCCAATAAATATAAAAACACTCAACCAAACTAGCCTCTCTACCCGCTTACTCTAAAAATAGAAAAAGAAATAATTTATACAGAACTTTTATCAGCCGTTCATACACTCAAGGGATCAACACCAGGACTCAATAGACTTTTAAATACAGAATTATTAAACTATACAATGTCATCTTCAACACTATTATTCCACAAACATACAAAACAAACCTTACAATACCAATTTTGAAATCACAATCAGATAAATTACAAATAAACTCATATAGACCAATTTCATTAAACTGCTGCCTAGCAAAAACTCTAGACAAAATCATAGCCAAACGACTATGGTGGTTGACAACACAAAGAAAACTACTACATGAAAACCAAATAGGTTTTAAAAAAGGAAAATCGGTTACAGACGCTCAGATTTATAAAGATCATCTGATTACCAAATCAATAGCCAAAAAGGACATCTAACTATCATATTCCTCGAATTTTCGAAAGCATTCGATAGAATAGGTAAACATACCATCATTGACCAACTAGATGAATGGAAAATAGGTCCAAAAATAATAAATTACATAAGAAATTTCATGACAAACCGCAAAATAATGGTAAGACACAATGGTAGGAACACATACATCTGACACATATCCATTAGATACCGGAATACCGCAAGGATCTCCACTATCCGTAATACTATTTCTAATCGCATACAATAAACTGACAAAAACCATCTCAATTCAAAAAGACATTAAATTCTGTGCTTACGCATATGATTTTCAAATAATCATTAATTTCAAAAATAACAAAAAACACTACTTACAATTTAGACACACTTTTTACAAATATAGAAAATTGGTGTACATATTCTGGGACTTCACTATCATTAAACAAAAGTAAACAACTTCACATATGTAAAAAACAAAAATGTAGATGTACTACATCCTGCAATGGAATACATATTCCAAGCTGGGCTTATTAGTAAATAACAAATATAATTGACTAACACATATTAACTATTTAAAACAATCTCTCTCTAAGACTTGACATTATAAAATGCTTAGCAAGCACTAAATTTAATTGCAACACTTATACACTAATCTCAATAACAAAAGCAATGATTATTTCAAAATTAGATTATGCAATTTTTATATATGGACACTCACCGGCATCAAATATAAACAAATTAAAAAGTCCTTTTAATGCAGCTGTACGTATAGCCCTAGGTGCATACCGTACTACACCTATAAAAAATCTACTATTTGAAGCAAATATCCCCGAAATAGAAAACAAGTGAGATTACCTCACGGCAATTCTTAACAAAAAAATTCTGAACTCAAGACATACTCCTACATTAAAAATTCTCCAAAATTACAAACATATAAAATGTAAACAAATACCATCCACAATAACTAAAACAATAGAACACTGCAAAACCTACGAAATACCTTATACCTTTTACACCCTATAAACCGTTCAACATAGACCCCCCTTGGCTCTTCCCAAAGAGTGTTATTATAACTGAGGAGCGTAGGAACAAAAACCGATAAATCACATTCGTGTTTTTTGTGAGAAATTGAAAAAATATGTCTAACTTCATGGTTTTCTAATTTGGAATTGAACGAAATCTATCAATTTATTGATGTTGAAATCACGGTTGGGAAACCTAAATTCTGCATTTGTGTGCATGGTACTTTTTGTGATATAAATAAAGACAAATTGGAAATATCGGTTTTTGATAAAACACTGTAGGATAGATCGGTAAATTAGGTAGTTTCCAATCATTCAGTAGCGCTGTAAACCATAGTGCTTCTAGCAAAGATGCAACCAAAGCCATGTACTCGGTTTCGGCAGTTGAAAATGCAACCGTTGGTTACTTCTTGGAGTTCCATGAAATACTTCCTCCTTGATACTTGAAAACGTACCCAGTTGTTGATCACTGAATCCTTCTATTTTACCACTAGTGTCTCTTGTGAACTCCAATTTGTAATGACTTGTCTCTTTTAAATTCCGAAACATTGTTGTTATATTTGGACAATGCACCTTCCAGAAATGCTAAAGCTGGTCTTGCCACTTGCGCTGCATACATTATAAAACCAATTGCGTCTTGATATGGCACACTTCGCATACGCTCTTCATCTTCTTTGTCTCTTGGGCAAAGCTCTTTAGAAAGTTTTCGATTTATATCTAATGGTGTAGATATTGGCTTGCATTCCTCCAACCTTAATAGTTAAATCATGTGCCGCACTACACATCTATGGATATGACAGTTTTTAACAGAATCAAAAGAGTCAACAATGAAAGTTGCTAAGGATTTATCGGTTTATGTTCAGATCCAGGTATTTTGCCGAAGGATTTGGAGCGGATTAATCAATTTTCGACCAGGATACATTGACGATCGAGAAAGATATGTAGGAAAACAACCAATTGACTTCATTAACAAAAAAAAAGTGAAAATGTAATTTATCGGTTTTTGTTCCGACGCTCCTCAACTGACCTACAAAAATTTAACAAAAAAAAACACTTCTTCCCATATCTACAATCAATGTTTCGAATACATTAAAGAACAATACAAAAATCATATACACTGACGGATTCAAAATAAATAATTTAACTAGCAATGCCATAACCACCGACAATAATATTTTAAAAACGGGACTTCTTCCCTTATATTCTTCAGTGATGTCTGCAGAAATAATAGCAATATTGCAAGCAATAGAAATAATAAAAAATAGAAAAGGTAACTTTACAATATGTTCTGACTCACTATCATCACTCGATGCAATCTCAAACATCAATAACAACAATTTTTACCCATTCTTTCACATTACTCTCCCAAAATCCGACTGATATGGGTACCAGGACATGCAAACATGCAAAAATGCTACTTATTTTAACACCAAACATAAACTACACAGACATACACAAATATCTTAGAAAAATTATGAATGATAATCAGAAACTAACATTTCAAAATTACAATAAATGGTACCAAAGTATTAATAAAAATCAATTAAACATCACTGACTACTTACACCACACTTCACAAATTGAATTAAATAGAATCGACCAAATTAAATTAATTAGACGTCTAGGACATACTAAAATAACTAACCAACACTACATTGATAAAAATATTATACCTTACTGTCCTTTTTGCAACTGCAACACAACTATAGACATCAAACATCTATTAAATTTTTGACCAACACTTAACCAAACTAGACATACAATTTTTGGCAATATTAAACACACTATTAGTCTACATAACATTAACAAAGTAAACATACAAAAATCATTCAATTCTTAAATTTAAATTTTTCACCCTTAATAGGGCGAAACACATAGAAAGCATGCATGCATCGATGCCTGCGTCGTATGCTTTTCAACACACATAAGTTGTTTACTCGCCAATAGTTACCTTAAGGCGCCTTTTGTTGCCTAAATCTGCCTAACTCGTGTCTGTTTACGTTCAAACGTAGTTATATATGAGGGAAAATTGACAAAAACTAAACAGCTGTTCGCTCTCTCACCAAAAAATAGTTCTCCACAAGAATTTTCGTAGTTAAATTTTGTCAGGTGTCAAAAAATAAAACAGCTGTTCAAAAAAATAAATACATATATGAAAATTTAATTTTTGTGAATTCAAAATCCTAAAAATTTTTTTGATAAAATCAATGTAAAAAAGCAGACAGCAATGGAAAACAAAGACCAGCATCTACATTAGTGTGAGCCTGTAACCTCGGTCTTTCCAAATGCTTAAAATGATACGTAAAAACTTTTGGCCGAAATTTGTCTTGTATTCCATGCAGAAGAAGAAGAAACTTTTTTGACACTTGGCTAATTTAAGTACATTTTTAACTAATTCCTGTCTGTTTACTTTTTTTAGTTAAATATCTTTTTGAGAACAAATGCACTCTTCTCGCTCAAATTATTTAACTACGGATTTAACTACAAATTTAACTATGAAAGTAAACAGACAAAACTATAGAAAGCATTAAAATTTTAAAAAAATTGATGTCTGTCAAAATACGTACATAGTTTGAATTTATTTTTAAAAAAGCGTTGAAAATTGATATCTTTCAAAATAATTAGTTTGATTTTAATTTTAAAAAAGCGTTAAAAATTATAAAATATGGATTTTGAAGATATTTTGTGGTTGACTGTGCTCAAATCAAAATCAAATGTCAAAAAAAACTGTAATAAATAAAACTGACACTGGGTATCGAGGTCAATGGCGTAAAAATTCCGACAGTGAATCAATCACCCTGAGATATTTGGAGTTATATTGGACATGTATTTTTCGACCTCCACACACACCTCTTCAATATGCAAAAAATTACGAAGTACGACCAAGGCACTCAGTTGCTTGCTAGCAACGTTTAGAGTAAGGTTAAAGAAACCTCCTTAGTTACATATAAAATGATATGGCAGTCGCTGTAAGTATCTGCGTGGTTATGAGATTCCAAGATATAAAAGAGAACCAATCGTACAATAGTCAATGTAATACAGTGAGGACAGTCATTACTTTATATCGAAATAATACTGTCCTTAATAGTCAAAAGTTTAGCAAGAAGCAAAAGGCCGACTTAAGTACAATTTTGCACGGGCTGGTTGCATTATTTCGTAGTGGTTAGGAAAGACCAAAATTGATAACACAATTCTTACCACACATCCAGCATGAGCAGATGAACCACTCGAGACACCAATTTTGTTCAAGTGCACTGCTAAGCCTACTAATTAAGGCTTTGAATTCCTATGAATTCAACCTAACCCTTAATTTTAAGAATTATGAAATTAAAATCGTCTTATAAGGATAAATTCTTACTCTATAAGTTCCTGTTGTTTCATTGTTATAACTTCAGTGAAGTAAGTCATATTTCTGCGTATACAATTGCCAAATTCATCAATTGTTCGAATTAAGTTTTCCAATTCACGCTCGACAATCTTGTTCCGAAAAACAAACACGTTTTTGACTACAAACATTACACCAAATCCACTAGATACCAGAAGAGAAGGTAACAGCGTAAATCGAAGGGCTTTGGGAGTGATAAAATGTTCCAATAAGGTGCTTCCCAGCAGTATACAGGTATTTCGAACTGTAAATAATTCCACCAGCGAATTCCTGCATTGCAATGCAACGACATTTTTATTTTCAATCTTAACAGTAGCGTTCATATCCTGCATATGTAATATGCACTGTTCCAGTGATTCCACATGGTCAATCAGCAGCCGCTTGGAATATAAAATTTTGTTGATGAGACAAACGGTAAGAGCCTGAAATGCGACACCAGTTTATAAATATTGTAGATGTTTTTAAATGTCATAAATGTTGTTGCCTTCTCACCTGCTTCTGTTTCAACTCATCAACCAGCAGCGGACTATATTGAAACTACATACATTTATATAAATTTAAATTTTTTCTTTATATTACGAATATTTTGGTTATTTACTCACCTTCATAATTGGATTTTTATATAAGTTTATACTTTTTTTATTGAAACCAATAAATTTTTCCAACCATTTAATTTATTTTAATACTATCGCAGTATGCAAAGAATAACGATGCATATGTCATTTGTGTTCATTTACACACCTGCAACCAAATATATTTAACTAATCTATTACTATTAGGGCCGTACACACCATCCTTCATGCTGTCCATCATGCTTGACAAACCTCACTGTTGATCATGTGAACTCTAGAAACAGCCTCTTGACACTCATGTTGAATTGATTTCATATTTTGATTTCTCTGCTGGCTTCTCCATCCGTACAACAACAACAAATTTTTCATTTCAAATAAGATTTCATAGAGTGAACATAGAGTGAACATAGATGGATTACGTGAATAATAAAAAGTTTTGACAAGATTTTAGATTTAAATTTTTTTAGGGACACATCCTCGTTGTAGCGAGTTGAAAACAATTTTTTTTATTATTATACCACCGAAAAATAAAAAGCAAAGCAGGGATGTGAATAATGCGAGTGATGTGTACACCTCAAAATTTTTCTGCAAATGATGTTTGAAAAGAATGCTGGATGATGTGAACGCAAAACTAAAATTGCGACTATTTTATTATATAAACATCTTATTTTTTCCACATTTTCTATTAATTTCAAAATAAATATAATTTCCACTTGTGGCTCCATTGCAAACATATTTTTTCATGTATACCATTCATATGCAGCTGATTTCGTATAGAAGCACTTTTCAGTTTAGCTCTTTGCTGAAGGAAATTACATTTGTCAAATTGAACGAAATTTTACGTTAAGTAAAGGGCCAACTAATCCATGCATTACTGAGCTTAACATACTGTCAAATTTGAACGAAAAGCCTGTCAAATTCTTGAGAAACTCAGAGAAGACTTTTTAGTGGCTATGTTGTACTTCGATGCACTTAAGAAACAATGTATCCATAGTTGCAAAACTATGGAATATTCCCACAATTGTATAAATTTTATTTCTTATATTTCCTAAATAAATGGAGTGCATTCACACAATGTTATTGAATGACATTAATTAAGATACTTAAAGCAATAAATATGCAAATAAATCTATGACCATTTTATAAATTAAAATAAACGTGTGCAGTTCACACGCGGTGAAACTGCGAAAAAATGAGATGAAAATATTTTATTAAAATGATAAAAGTTGACGGGATCTAAAATAGGTACAGCAAGACTGGTAATTAATCAGTAAATTACTTGAAAAATTTAAGAAATAACAAATCTTTCCACGATTATGTCTCAGATTTTGATTAACCAATCTCGAAGCTGATAGTTTTAGTGCACTCAGCTCGATGTGCACTCTACCCTACATAGAGGGTATATTCACTTTGTCATTCCGTTAGTAACGCATAGAAGGGGGCGTGGCAGGTATAGAAAAGTCTATATATTATTGATCAGCGTCATCACCTGAGTCCATATAGATATGCCCGTCTGTCTGTCTGCTGCAAGCATATAAAAATGGGCGAAATCGGGTCATAACCACGCCTAGCGCCCATACTCTATATAACTATACCAGGTATAGTATACCTCAGCCCATTTTGAAAAAAGTTGCTGCGATTTTGCTGAAACTTAGTGATTTGGTGAACATGTGAACAAAATTAAGATAGGGCTATGTTTTAAATTTTCAAACGCTCTTAAAGGCGATTGGCATAGCCCTAAATTTTAACTTTTATAACGCCATAGCTCGTAAGCCGTGCAAGATATTCTGATGAAATTTGGTACACGAATACAAATCATATATATATTGAATTGTGGTTAAAGTGGGCGGAATTGGAAAAGTAGGCATGTCACTTTTTAACAATCAAAAATTTTGATTTCGTATAATTCAAAATTGGCACATTCGATTTTCATAAAAATTTTAGATATGATATTACTGAGAGAAATCATCAATACAAGCTTCGTCAAAATACTGGAAAAACACGTTGAAGGGCGTGGCACAGCCCACAATATTTATAAATGTTATAGTTAGAGAACTAACAACGTTATCGTAATGAAACTTAGTATGGCAGATATACTTGCTAAAAGGTATCTTCTTACGAAAATTTGGCACAATAGAACCGGTGGGCGTGGCACCTCCCATATAAGCAAACCACGTTTAATGCTATAGATAGTGTGCATTGAGAGTAATCTTCATAAAATTTGCTGCGTGCATGTCAATTATTATAAGCTATAAAATTAAATAAAATTCGACTGAATTTTATCAGTAGGCGTGGCCCCTCCCATATTAACATAAAGTTGGAAGTGATATTTTAAGAGAACTATTGCAGCAATTGACATGAAATTTGATGTAGGTGGTTAACTTGCCATAAGGTATGTCAGCATCTAAAGCGGGCGAACTTGCACGACTGGGGGTGGAACCTCCCATACAAGTAAAATACCTTAAGTGGAATATCTATCGAAATATATGAGCAATCACATTTTAATAGTCGTGGATGTTTAAGAAAAACACTTAGATTAATGTCAAGTCTTTTTATTTGTACAATCGCTTTCGTTCGACTTCACCGGAAAAAGACTGAAACAAACAGAACTTTTAAAATGGCTGACACTTTTAAATTGTTACCATATCCAAATTTTCATTAAGAAATGGAACTGTCAAAAACAGCAAAGTATTGCCAGGTTATAAAACTTTATACAGAAATGAAAGTATTCAGATGACAAAATACAGCAAGATTCGTTGAATTGAGGAACGAAGAGATTACAACATTGAAATTTGGTATAATAGGTTTGTTTATAGAAAGCTATTTCTGGATCAAAATACCTCTCGATTGTATCAGTGGGTGTGTCACCGCCCTAAATTTTAAGGTTAATTAAGGCATATATCACAAACTATACAAGCTATTTTGCTAAAATTTAGTATGTAGATGTCAATGACGAATATAATTTATTAAACCAAAAGCAGGTGGAATTGGAGAAGTGGGCGTGGCATATTTGGTTTTCTGTACTTCTAATCTATTTTTTTGAACATTTTCTAAATTTTTTCGACTTCTCCAACTTTTTAACTTTTCCCAATATATTCCATATGCATATTTTCCACTTTTTCAACCTTTTTCAACTTGATTCGACATTTTCTTTATTTTTTCATGAATTTTGAATTGTTTCAACATTTTTCAACTTCTTGCCACTATTTTTGAGTTTTTTAACCACTTTCAACATTTTCCACATTTTTTCGACTTTTTCAATTTCTTTTAACTTTCTGCAATGGTTTCCATATATTTTAAACTTTTTGAATTTTTTTCAATTGTTTCAACACTTTTCAACCTCTTTGAACCTTACTACATTATTTTCGACTTCTTACCTTTTCAACGTCTTATTAACATTTATTTGGAAAGTACTTTCAGTGCAGTGTGGGGTATGTGAGTTTCGGCCTAGCCGAAGATAACACCTCTACTAGTTTACTATTCGTGCAGTTTGGAGGGAATAGTATTGGCAAATGCAGAGCGTGGCATCACTGAATTTTCAATCAAATTGTTGTATATATTGTGTGTGTATATTAAATTGCATATTTCTGCAACTGCACTCCAAGCCATTTTTTAATTTCGATTATAATAAAATACGTCTACTTTATTGTATAAACATCTTCTTTTTACATTTATATTAATTTAATTTTCCATTTCTGGATCTGGGCACTTCGGCGACGGAGATTTCATTAATGGTCCTGGCAGCACTAAAATAAGCTTTTTGTATACTTTTTAACAATTGTATGCACTTTAATGCTGTCATCATGCTTGACAAACCTCATTGCTTGATAATGTGAACGCTCGAAACTGCCGCTTGACACTCATATTGGATGGATTTCAAGATATTTTGATTTCTCTGCTGGCGTCAACAACAACAACAAGAAATTTTTCATTTCAAATAAGACTTCATAGAGTGCACATCGGTGGGTTTCGTGAATAATAAAAAGTTTTGCCATGATTTAGGTTTTTTAGGGACACATCCTCGTTGCAGGGAGTTGAAAACAATTTTTTTTATTATTACAACTCCGAAAAACAAAAAACAAAGAATTGAAGTGAGTAATGCGAGAGAGAGGACACCATGAAGGATAATGTGAAAGCCCCTAATAATAAAGAACTTGTATTATTCAAGATTTATTTCCACCATATTAAATTTTTAATGATACTTACTTACATTAAAATAGTTCAAACACACCTCTGCTTCTGATTGAATAAATTGAGGTAAAATGTTATATTACATTACATGCTGGGACATCAATGCAGTAAAGATCGGTTATCAGAGTAAAAATATTTTTCAGCGTTTCGAAGTTGTTGATCGTATTGTGAAGTGAGCTCAGTTTAGCCTATGCGAAATAATAGGGACACGAATATAAAGTAAGTTATATTTTTGAAACTTTGTGCTTTTTAAACATTTATACCCACTCGGCATGCAACGTTTCAGAAAGTTTTTGAAATATTACATAACGTTACAGAAATGCTTCATTTGAAACGTTGCAAATGAAACGTTACTGAAAGCTTTCTGATATATTTCAAATGTAATGTTTAATTTGCAATCATTCTAAAGTGTTTCTGAAAGGTTTCAGATTCAACGTTTCTTGAAACTTTCAAATATATGTTATAACGGTATTGTATATGAGATGATCTAAGATTATTGTTGTTGAACCAAACGTTCTATATACTTTAAAACCACGCCACTGGCGTCTTAATATTTCAACATGTAACTGTTTTCTTTATTTGCTTATCCAACATATGTTGCTATGTAGCTATTTTGATTTAATATTGTTAATCTCTTTATGACTTTAAATTGTTGTTATTATACGTACTATGCCAATGTCGAACTTGCAAAAAAACAATGTGTAATATTTTACTTGCGAAACGGGTTACAGTTTCGCTAATCAAAATAATTTTGTTTTTGTAAATTAACTGCAAGTGCATCACCCGCTTACATTGTGCTTTGCATGTTAGATTTTCGGCAGTTGGCATATACTGATTAAAGAACGTAGACGCATTAAAATCTCAATAAAATTTGTAACGTTAAATACAGTCCACGCGTTTGATTTTTTTCGTTTTATATTGAATTTAGTTTTTTGTTAGGAAAGCGAAACTCTAGTTTTGCTACATAAAAATATTGGTCCTTCTTCGCCAACGGATAAGTTAATTTTCGTATATAATATTAATAAATAAAATAGTATTTCTGTTCTTTTTTAAATTTCGCAAATAGCTATGCCGTCCTTAAACACTTTGAAAGTAAAACGTAGCCGTGTCCGAGGATCGATAACTCGTTCGTTCAACTATATCAAAGCTATTGACGATGACACTACGCTGCAAGATTTGGAAGCGCGTTTAAAAACTGCCGAAGATTACTGGTGTCAATATGTAACCATTGAGGACTAATTGTGCGAGTAGGCGGATGAGCTAGAAGTGGATGGAGATGCAGAAAGTTTTGAATGCTACGAGGCTAAGTATTTATCTATACATTCGGCACTTTCAAAAGCAATCAAAGTGCGTCAAGTTGTACCTCAAGAGTCAGGTAATGATTCGTTAAGTCAGTTAGCTTCGCAACAGGGTTCACTCATTGAGCGCTTAGGAAATTTGGTGCCCAGCACAAATGACATCGCTTTGCCTAAAATTGTCATACCGCCATTTTCTGGGGAATATATTATATGGACTTCATTTCGAGACATATTTTTTGGATCGGTGGATAGCAAACGTAACCTAACCAAAACACAAAAATTCTATTATTTGGTTTCATTTCTTCAAGGAGAGGCTGCCGATCACATAAAAAATATTCCTATTTCGGACGACCACTACGTTCAAGCATGGGATAAACTAGAAGGCCGGTACGATCGACCCCATTTAGTTGCGCGAACGTACATTAAAGATTTCTTCAAATTACCTTCTATCGCCACATCGAATCATAAGACTCTCCGAAAAGTTATCGATGGTGCAGATGAGTGCATACGGGGGTTGAATGCTATATCCATGAATAGTCGTGATCCATGGCTAATTTATTTATTGCTAACAAAGTTAGATTCAGAAACACGTCAGCTTTGGTCTGAGGAGACATGTTCGAGAACTGATGATAACGTTCATAAGTTTCTCGATTTTCTTGAAGAACGGTTTACACAGCTTGAGTCGTGCGAGATGCTTGGAGCATCGTCGTCCGTAAAATCAATTTCAATTCGTTCTCATGTGTCTGAAGCATCATCCTTATCATCATCAACTTGTGTGAGTTGTAACTCGCAGCACTATCTCTCGCAATGTCCTGAGTTCAGTGCGCTCAGTCACGATAATCGTAAGAAATTTGTAAGGGATCTTTGGCTCTGCTACAATTGCTTGAAAAAGGGGCACACTGTTTCAAGGTGACATTCTACTTTTCGCTGTCGCGTATGCAATGCGCGACATCATTCGTTGCTGCACTCTTCACCTTTGGTGTCGAATTATACTGCTGGGAGTGCTATAAATTTGGATGAATCGATTTCTTCGGCACATTCACAGGAGCCATCAGGTCACGTTCTAAATTCTTTGTCTCCAGGTGCTGCAAATTCACTTCGCAGCTCTACTTCGTCTTCGGAACCACTCAATCCTATGGGAGAACCTACCTTGGTGAGCAATCACATCGTTTCGCAGGCAGAGCGTTCAGACATCGTTCTGCCAACAGCAATCATTCGAGTAAAAGATCAGTCTGAAAAATTCGTCAAGGTTCGTGCGTTGATAGATTCAGGCTCACAAGTATCGTTCATTACGGAATCCTGTGCACAGTTACTGGGTTTGAGACGAGAAAATGCTCGTTTATCAGTTATGGGAGTGGCATCATCTGATGCAGGAACAACGAAAGGTCAAGTTATTTTAAAAATTCAACCTTTAGACAATTCAGAATTTTCAGTTCGTGCCTTTATATTGAATCGCATTACATCGGATACACCATCACGTAACTTTCCATATAAAAATTTAACATTATTGTCCCAATTACAATTAGCTGACCCTTATTTTAACGTGGTTGGCTCGATAGATGTACTACTGGGAGTTGATGTCACTTGGTCAATTCTTCGGGATGGAAAAATTTATATTGAACCTAGTTTGTACGTCATTAATTCAATATTCGGCTGGATACTTTCTGGCAAAGTTGAGAGCCAAACAAATGATATGCAGTTAAGGTCGTATACAGTTTCAGCCAACGTAGATGAATTATTGCAACGGTTTTGGGAAGTCGAGGAGGGGCATCAAGCAATTTCAGAATCACAGCACGATGATCCAGCAAAAATTAACTTTCGGTTAACACATTCACGATCGCTGGATGGCAAATATGTGGTTGAGCTCCCTTTCAATACTACAAAGCCTACCTTTAAAAACACATTGAGTGGCGCTATTTCAAGACTTATTGGGGTAGAGCGGCGATTTTTGCGAGACCCTAAATTGCAACGGCAATACGTGAATTTTATGGACGAGTACGAGTCTCTGGGATATATGAAGCGTATCCCTGAGAGTGAAATAGAACGCCACCCACACTACTACTTACCACACCACGCAGTGCTCAAACCGAACAGTACTACAACAAAATTAAGAGTTGTCTTCGATGGATCTTATAAAGGCTCGTTTGGTAATTTTCTAAATGATAAACTTTTGATTGGCCCATCAATTCAACGAGATCTGTTCGGAGTTTCGCTTCGCTTTCGCAATTTTCCTTTTGTTTTCACGGCAGATATCGTGAAAATGTTTCGACAAATTTGCATCGCAGAACATCATCGCGACTATCAGCGGATTGTGTGGAGAAGAAGTATCGATCAGCCAATACAACATTTTCGCTTGTGTACCGTTACATATGGGACTGCCTCTGCGCCTTTTTTGTCAGTGCGCGCTCTCCAGCAGTTGGGCCTTGATAACCAGGAGAAATTCCCTAAAGCTGCAGCTATCGTTTTAAATAACGTATATGTTGATGACGTCATGGCCGGCGCATCAACACTTGAAGAACTTACGCGTCTTAAATCCGAGTTAGTTGACCTGTTTAAGTTGGGAGGCTTTACATTAAGAAAGTGGAGTTCGAATTCAGAGGAGTTTTTAAAACCTATGCCGCCATCAGATTGTGAAATGCTAACGAATGTGTCATCAGAAACATTTCTAAAAATATTGGGACTCTGCTGGAATCCAGTTTCAAATAAATATTAGTTTCGAATTGAAAATAATCCACCAGGGGCTGTAACTAAAAGACGTATTTTTTTAGAAATTGCACGTGTGTTTGATGTGTTCGGGTTTTTGGCACCGTCGACCGTTTTAATGAAAATGATATTTCAAAAACTTTGGTTGTTGAAAGTATCTTGGGATGACCCACTACATCCAACATTTTGACACTCTGTCCATTCAAAGAGAAATTTTTCTGTCATCGCCTGACGTCGAGCTGCATTGTTTCTGTGACGCCTCAGCAGCAGTATATGGAGCCGTAATTTACTGCGTATATCGTGGAGATGGAGGCACACAAATAAATACTGTTGCAGCAAAAACTCGTTTGGCACCACTTAAGGAACTCTCGATACCCAGAATGGAGTTGTGTGCAGCAGTTCTTTTGTGCCGCTTATTTTCATCTATTAAAATTACCATTGGCCTCGAATCGTGCCAGGTCTACGCTTGGACAGATTCGGAAATAGTTTTGCATTGGCTGTCTGCACCCCCGCGCAACTGGAAAATTTTCGTTTCGCATTGTACGGAAGAAATACTGAATACAATACCCCGAAGGCACTGGAATTATGTTAGCACACATCACAATTCTGCAGACTGTGCGTCACGTGGACTGCGGCCGGAGGAATTGGTGAGATATAATCTGTGATGGAATGGCCCACAGTGGCTAGCGTCATCAAAGAAGAAATGGCCCAAGATTAAATTTTGTCCAAATGAAATTTCGGAAGAAGCCACTCTAGAGAAAAGGAAACCAGTTGTGTGTGGTGCTGTTTCAGTAAGGGATAATTCTGTTCTCTTAAAACTTTCGGAAAAATTATCATCCTGGTTTCGACTACTTCGTACTATTGCCTTTATTCGACGTTTTGTGGATCGGTTGTTTCATCGGAGCTCAATAATAGGACCGCTTACTTTTGCAGAAATTCACCATGCTCGCAATAATCTTCTGCTTTGCGTACAGATTAAATCATTTCCAGACACTATTAAGCATCTGAAAAATAACGGTATATTACATAACAAAGACATTCTTGGTAAGCTATCACCATTTTTAGATTCTCTTGGGTTACTTCGAGTGGGTGGAAGGATTCAAAATGCGGAGATGCCATTCAGTGTTCAACACCCAATAATTCTCACTAGGTGTCAAGTCTCAAGGTTGATTGTTCAAGATATGCACGAGAAATATTTACATGCAGGCGTTTCGGAATTGTTCGTCATTCTTCGTCAACATTTTTGGGTAATAGGCGCGCGCAACTTGGTCAATCCTTTTTAAATGCAAGCGATGTTTTTTACTTCGTCGGCAAACTTCGCATCAATTAATGGCAAATCTACCTGCTCACCGTGTGCAGCAAACTCGACCATTCCTCAATACTGGATGTGATTTTGCTGGTCCCATAAACATCAAAATGACCAACGGCCAAGAATTTGCAAAGCATACATTTCCCTCTTCGTTTGTATGTCAACAAAAGCGATTCACATTGAATTGGTGAGCGACCTCAGTGCCGAAGCTTTCATTGCTGCGTTCAAGCGCTTCACTTCTTGCCGAGGAAAATGCAGCAATCTCTATACGGACAATGGAACGAATTTCTAAGGAGCCCGAAGAATCATGGACGATATGCAGTAGTTGTTGCTGACCGAAACGGCAAATAATGATATCCACACATCGTTGGCAAAGGACGGAACCGCTTGGCATTTTATACCACCCTCCGCACCACACTTTGGAGGAATTTGGGAGTCCAATGTAAAATCAGTGAAACTCTATCTACGACGCGTTGTAGGCACTACTCTGATGTCATTCGAAGGAATGTATACGGTGTTGACACAGATTGAGGCGATATTGAATAGCAGACCACTTTGCATTATATCAGACACTGATCTTAATCCTTTAACACCATCCCATTTTCTTATAGGTGAGCCCCTCACAACTGTTCCTGAACCATGTCATCTAACAATTCCCTTGAACCGACTTACTAATTGGCAACACATACAAAATATGGTGCAAGGCTTCTGGAAGCGATGGTCTAGCGAATATTTGACTTCCCTACAACAGAGGCCAAAATGGCAGCAATCAACTCGAAATTATGCTGTGTGCTGAAAGAGCCAAATTTGCCCCAAACTAAGTGGTTACTTGGCCGAATAACGGATGTCCACCCTGGTACTGATGGACGCGTGCGAGTGGCCACTTTAAAAACTGAGAGAAGTTCTTACGTCCGACCAGTTACGAAAATTGCGCTGCTGCCATTATGCTGAAACACTTGTTCAGGGGCGCCGGGATGTTGTGGAACTAAACGTTCTATATACTTTAAAACCACGCCACTGGCGTCTTAATATTTCAACATGTAACTGTTTTCTTTATTTGCTTATCCAACATATGTTGCTATGTAGCTATTTTGCTTTAATATTGTTAATCTCTTTATAACTTTAAATTGTTGTATGCCAATGTCGGTCTTGCAAAAAAACAATGTGTAATATTTTACTTGCGTAACGGGTTACAGTTTCGCTAATCCAAATAATTTTGTTTTTGTAAATTAACTGCAAGTGCATCACCCGCTTACATTGTGCTTTGCATGTTAGATTTTCGGCAGTTGGCATATACTGTGTTATGTCAAAAATGTTTTGTGTAATTCTAGTTTAGGCACATGAACCTAAACTAGTGTTCTTTAGAGGAATTGTGTAGTGAAACCTTCAAGCACTTTAACCTGAAGATCTCGTGTAGTAGAGAAGCAAATCAAAAACGTTTTATTGAATTTCAAATTGCATCTGATTTATTGGTGAAAATATTCAAGTTTATATACAAATAAAATGTTTAACAATAATTATTAAAAATAACAACAAAAATGTGAAAAGTACAATAAAAACAAATAAACGAAATATTGCTTAGTAAGCAATCAGGAACTAAATAATTATTAAACTATGTCATGTTAAGGTAGTAAGTGCAACTATGTCAATCGTTGCTCTACTAAGGTAGTAAGTGCAACTCAGCAGAATGTTTGAACAACTTGTTCACTATGTTACACTCAACTAAAAATGTTAGTGAATTTAAATTAATTTTAATTTTAATATTTTGAAACCAAATTGATAACCTAACGAAATGTTGGAGTTTAATTCCCAACATTCTCCCCCCCGTTGGGCGTATATTCGACCAACCTCTAAACGATTACTGCGAATTTGTTATTTTGCTGGCGAGGTAATGGTACTGGAGCAATTGGTTGATCGGTTGCGTTGACTGTGACTTCATGATCGTGGCTGGAAATCTCAATATTGCTGCATTTGGCCTTGGATATTGGATTTTGTCGTTGGCATTTGATTTTTGATGCGCAAAATATTAATAATGCCAAAGAAATTAACAGAGAAACATAACTAACAGTATGGTGGTGTATACTGTTTGACCGCAACTGTGTCGGAAGGTAGACAAATTGTTCGTCGTTTAATTGGTGTTATAGTGCAGTGAGTTGATCCAATTGTGTCTCTATCTTGGTATCAGTTGTGTTAAATATTGTTTTTCTTTCCTTCGGAGATGTGATGGACAGAATGTTGCCAAATCGTGGGAATGAAATTGTAACTGTGTTGGAAACTGCATAGTGACCGTGTGACATGATTTCTTCATTTTTAATGGTACATGTTGGATGTAGTGCGAGTAGTCCTGATCCATATAATGTGAATTGAGTGAGTTCGGAACCACAAACTGTTGTCATTTCGTTATCCTTGATCGATGTGTAGATCCATTTATTCGGGTCCTTTAATTGTTGTAGGATAAGGTTTCCTTCAATTCGTGAAACATGGCAATTTGGAGATGTTTTGTTGTTGAATAGTTGAATTTCGCAGGCATGCTGTGATGATTCTTTGCTGAATTTAATTTGTTTGGTTGAGCAGATGTATATTTCTTCTCTGGTCACAGAACACTCGTGTAGTTCTTCGCTGGTAAATGGAATATATTGATCACAATGCATGTTTACAGCGAGAAATGCTATTTCTGTACGTATAGCTACCATGGTTTCATTAATTATAGTAGGAATGGGAATCAATTTAAACAAGTTGAAGTGTTCTACTAAAGGTATTTCCATAAGGAATAAAACATGATGACTACTTATTGCTGCCTTAACGTTCATAATCTTATAAAGTTCAATAAGATTTTCTTCTGCAATCGGCAGTGATCGTGATGGTGGAAGATGGGTCCTGATGTAAATAATTTCACTTCTTAGTTGTTGAGGTGAGAGCAGCATTGGACTAATTTTTCCATGATGTGTGTCTGTGAGTACATTTAGAATTTCAGACTGTGTACGTTGAAGGTTTCCTGTTATTAGTGATAGTTCTGCGGCTAAAGATAACAAAAGTTGTGTCACTCGAATTTGTTCTGTATCTTGTCCAATTCTGTTTCTGAATTCATCAATTTGCCGTTGAAAATGTGTCATTCTAGATTGAGTTTGAATTTCATCCCGTTTGATGATATTGAGTGTAGAATCAATAATTGATGTTTGGTTTTGAAGGAGGTTTATTGCGTGGTTGTCGTTATCCTTCAATTGAATAATGGTATTTGATATTTCCTCTGCGTAATCTGAATCTAATACTCCAAATAATGAGCGTACTATGTTTCCTATAAAATTGACTGCAGCTCGTTTATGGCGTTTTGTTAACATTAATAATTTATCCTGAAGCAGTTCATTACTTGCATGCTCAAAATGTGAGATAAGGGAATCGCAAGCTGATTGTTGCTGCCATTCCTTACACAATTGCTGAAAGGCTATGGTTCCATTATGAAGAGCATCCATTTCGGTCCAAAAAGGTTTAACATCGTAATAGACTATCATTTTCCATTCAGCTGTCGCAATTTTTGTGGATCCAAATGACTCAAAGAATATGCCAAGATTGCTGCCAAACTTAGTTACATTTATTGGATTACATAGCGCCAGAGGTAACAACATCAGGGCCATGATAATCGTTAGTAAAACCGGGCTTGCGATTGTTCGGACTCATTTTTTTAGGTGATGTATTTGTCATGTCATCTTGACAGGGATCTGGATCTGAATGCGGTCGTCTTAGTGCTTGTTGCGAGACTTTTTCTTCGTTTGCTGGAAATAGTGGAGCTAATCTAGTTATAGGGCGCTTGATGGTTCCTGTTGATGTTTTAACATCCACTACACGCACTATTCCATCATCTCCTTTGTACACCTTAAGGATTCGTCCTAAGGGCCATTGAAGCGGGGGTATGTTGTCCTCCTTGATGATGACCATAGTATCTTCCTTGATGTTTTTGCAAATATCTTTCCATTTATTTCGGTGTTGGAGTTCAGTCAAATACTCACTATTCCAGCGTCTCCAAAACTCTTGCTTAATATGTTGTACTAGTTCCCATTTGGTCAACGTGTTCATCTTGATTTCCGTGAGCTTTGGATTTATTGGAGTTGTAAGTGGTTCTCCAATAAGAAAATGACCAGGAGTAAGGGCTGCAAGATCATTTGGATTGGATGACATTGGTGTTATTGGCCTTGAATTAAGTATTGCTTCCACTTCAACTATTACTGTTTCCAATTCTTCATATGTCAAAGAAGCGGTTGATACGCTGCGGATCAAAAGATGTTTAGCTGATTTGACTGCTGCCTCCCAAAGTCCTCCAAAATGTGGTGCTCTAGGTCGAATGAAGTTGAAGGTCATACCTCTTTCGCTGCATTCCTTTATAATATTGTCCTGTGCTGATTTTGAGTGAATTATTTCTGTTAATTCACTTAGTTTATTGCTGGCACCAACGAAGTTTGTGGCATTATCACAGTATAAATTCTGGCAATGCCCTCGTCGGCCAATAAATCTTTTGAGTGATCCAATAAATGCATTGGTTGTGAGATCGCTGACAATTTCTAGATGAACTGCCTTTGTAGCAAAACAGCAGTACACTGCAATGTATGCTTTTTGAGGCCGTTTTCCTCGTACTTTGTAATGTACCCATATTGGTCCACAAAAGTCTACTCCTGCATTTAAGAATGGACGAGCAGGTTGAACTCGTGTGGCTGGAAGATTTCCCATAAGTTGTTGAAAGGTTACAGGTTTACTTCTAGTGCATCTGACGCAATGTTGAACTATTGAACGCGCCATTATTTTTCCTTTAATTGGCCAAAATTGTAATCTTACTTGGGCCAATAACGTCTGTGGTCCACAATGCATGTGTCTTACGTGTAAATTTTGCATGATACACTTTGTAATTATGTCATTGTAAGGAAGCAGCATATGATGTTTAGCATTGTAAGATAGACTTGATGAGTGTAATCGTCCTCCGACTCGTAATAACCCATTGTCATCTATAAAAGGGCTCAAACTTATTAAAGTGCTGTTTTTGTTCACTGTTCCATTGCTAGTTATCTGGTGCATTTCTTCCTTAAATTCGGTTTGTTGCACAGATTTTATAATAATATTCAGTGCAGATTCTAGTTCGATTGCGCTTAGAACCAAAGATGACTGTTTATTGTTTGGATCCCTTGCGTGTTGGATAAATCTGAGAACATATCCAACAATTCGCTTTAATTTTGTGAACGAATTTCCTGATCTGATATTGTAAATGATGCCTGCACTGTTTAGTATACTGGCTGCAACTGCGACAATTGGTTTCTGCTGCCTGCGTTCCGTGCCACATTCAATTGCTAAATTGTGATCAAGTGGTTTTGGCCATTGTGCTTCGTTTCCGCTTAAAAATAATAGACCATAAAACCACATAGATTTATCATGTATATGTTCAGGAGTAAGTCCCCGTGATACGATATCGGCTGGATTTTCTTTGGTCCCTACATGCCGCCATTGTCCTGTTGTGGTGCTTTCCTGAATCTTAGCCACTCTATTTGCTACGAATGTGTGAAAAAAACTTGTTTTGGAATTGATCCAGGATAATACTATTGAGGAATCTGTCCAAAAAAATGATGAATTATTTTCCAATTTCCAGTCTTTGCGTACTCTTGTTGTGAATTGTGCACCAAGAAGTGCTGCACACAACTCTAGCCGTGGTAGAGTTTGTTTTTTCAATGGAGAAACACGACTTTTTGAACATAAAAGTCTTACGATGACGGTGTTGTTCTTGCACAATGTTCTTATGTAAATTGCCGCACCATATGCCTTTTCTGATGCGTCGACAAAAGTATGAAGCTGAATAGATTCGGGTTTTCCTTGGCTGAAAACATGCCGCTCTATTTTCTTATTGTTGAGAGTTCTCAGTCCTTCTCTGAATTTTAGCCATGTCGTACTTAAATCTCCTGGCAGTTCATCATCCCAGTTTAGTGAGAGTTGCCATAGTTGTTGAATGAATATTTTTGCTGACACAACAACTGGGCCTACCAGTCCTAACGGATCAAAAATCTTTGCGAGGTCTGATATTATTGTGCGTTTTGTGACTCTCGAATTGTCCAAGCTGCCTGTTTTTATGCAAAAAACGTCTGATTTTGGCATCCATGTGAGTCCAAGTGTTATTATTGATGTTTCTTCAAAGTCCAGGTTGACTTCTTGGTCTTCTACTGGTATCCCTTGAAGTAATTGTGGATGGTTGGCACACGATTTGCGCAATTTAAGCCCTGCACTACCCAGGAGCTGTGTTAGCTGTTGCTGCATTTCTATGGCTGTACTGAGGTTGTCTGCACCACTAAGGCCATCGTCAACATAAAAATCTTCATGCAAAACTTGCGCTCCCAATGGGTAAGTAGCTCTATTCTTTTCTGCAAGCTGTTGCAAGCATTTGGTCGCTAAATATGGAGCAGCTGAAGTTCCATATGTGACAGTTTTCAGTTTGTATATTTTTAATGGATCGTTCTGTGACGTTCTCCAAAAAATTAATTGAAACCTTTGATCGGCCTCGTCGATCATAATTTGCCTATACATTTTCTCTACGTCAGTCGTGAAAACATATTTGGGTAATCGAAAACGAAGCAGTATTGTAAATAGTTCACTCTGAACTGTAGGACCAGTGTGCAATAGGTCATTCAATGATCGCCCGGATGACGATTTTGCTGATGCGTCAAACACAACGCGTAGCTTTGTAGTGCTGCTGTCCGGCTTAAGTACATAGTGATGAGGAATAAAGTATTGTGGACACATAATTTCTTCTGAATTGATATTAATCATGTGTCCTAAGTCTTCATATTGTGTCATGAAGTTAATGTACTCTTGTTTGATGAATGGTACCCTTTCTAGCCGTTTTTCTAACGAAAGGAACCTGCGGAGAGCTTGAGTTCTTGAGTCTCCTAATGCTGATGGGTTTTCTTGAAATGGCAGTTGAACCACAAATCGTCCATCATCATTTCTTTTTGTTGTATTCATGAAGTAATTTTCGCACTGTTTATCATTATGCGACAGGTTAGTCCCAGAATCTTCAGGTTCGTCTAACTTCCAAAAATTTTGTAGCAAGTTGTCTATTCTTTCTCCATCTAGAACTGCACATACTGCCTTGTCAACTTGCTGACAACTGATCTTGCCGCCGACTACCCATCCAAGTGCTGTGTTTTGTAAAGTGGGTGGCTCTGTAGATAAATGAATTTGACCACTTTTTAATAAGTCAAAGTATAGTTCTGCACCAAGTAAAATGTCTACTCGTCCTGGCTGGCCGAATGTTGGATCTGCCAACAAAATGTTATCAGGAATGTGCCATTTTGTAGTGTTTACTTTGCATGCTGGTTGTACTGGCACGATTTGAGGCAAAACATAAGCTTCCATTGTTGTTGTGTACGAGCCTTTAGTTGATTCCAAGTTGAGTGTTATTCGTTGGGAACAATTTTGAAATCTTTTCCCTATACCTTCAATGCATAATGATATACGAGCTTGTTTTACCATTAGTTTTCGTACCAACTGATCTGTTACCAGATTTACTTGGGAGCCTGAGTCTAAAATTGCTCTCACTTCGCAGCAAGTCCCGTTCTGCGCTGTCACTTTTACTTTGGCTGTGGCAAGCATTACATAACTCTGTTGGTTTATTGTTTGTTCAACTTTTGATGCTGTAAGTGCCACTGAATTTATTTCCCATAGGATCCTGCTTTGTATGCGCCTTCCCTGGCTGTGTGGCCTCTGTATTACCATCCTGCTTCAGGTCTAAGTGTAGCAAAGTGTTATGTCTTTTTTGACATTTGAAACAGCTTCTTGAAGAACAGTTTTTCGCAGAATGGCCAACCTTAAGGCAATTAACGCATCTTTTTGATTATTGTATCAAAATGAGTCGTTGGTTGGCAGTCATTTTCAGAAACATTTCACAACTGAAAATTGGATGATTTTGCTTGCATGCTGGGCAAGTCGTTGTTTGACTATTTTTTGTAAACGTAGTCAATGATTTTGCTGTACCGAAATTTGGCTTAGCATGAGTTGACGATTGGTTGCTTCCCAGAGTTTCTAGCGTTTGAAACCGATTTTCTAGAAAATGCAGAAATATATGAATTGTCTGCAGTTCTTTGGGATTTTCTAGGGCCTGCTCATACAATATGTGAGTATGACGATCCAACTTCTTTACCAATATGTGAAGTAAAAGTGGATCCCAGGAATCTGTCCTGATGCCTAGATTGTTGATGGCCAATAAATTTTCCTGAATACAATCGTGGAAGTTTTTAATGGCTTTAGCGTCAGAGGTTGTTGTTGGATGGTCAACTAATTTTTGAATAAGTACCGATACAAGGACCCTTTTGTTGTTGAATCTCTCTTGCATCAATCTCCATGCTGTTGAGTAATTGGCTTTGCTCAACGTGAGATGTCGTATTAATCTCTCTGCTTCCCCTGAAATATTAGTCTTCAGGTACCACATTTTTTGTATGTCCGGCAGCTCTTGTTCATGAATAATTTTCGTAAATAAATCAGAAAATTGCTGCCAAGTTGCATAATTGCCGTCAAACTTTGGTATTGTCACTTTTGGGAGTTGAAGGCTGAGGCTGTTATTTGTAGCCGCACCTTGCTGCCGCCTAGTGACGTTCTGTTCTGCGGAAGTAGCCCGCTGATCTTGAACCTGTTGTTCCAGTGTTATGTAAGCCTCAAGATCATAACAATATTTCTGCAGATCATCGCACTGCTCGTAAATGGTTAGATGAATGTTTTCTATTTGAAGCCACAAATTGTTCAGTGACTCCAAGTAACGATTTTGCTCGGTTATTGGCTTGGTGGATATGTTTGACAAGAGACGTTGCAGTGACTCTTGTAACCCTTTTTGCCTTTTTACCATCGCAATAATTTTGTCATCAGCATTCATTTGAGCTTTTGATGAATCCGTTCTTATGGTTGTGAATCTGTCATCAGAGTTGTTTTGTGCAGTCGATATGCCGGTATTCTTTTGGTTCTGCTGCGAGGATCCGGGCGTTTCTATCAGCGATTGTATAGCCTTGTCAAATATTTCTTCATACTGCTTACTCAACTCGACAATTTTTACGTAGTCATGATGGTTCGGAACTCCTTGTAGTGACCGAATCTGATCATCTGTGGCTTCAAATTGTTGGAAAGCACTCTGCAAACGCTGCTTACGCTCTTCAAAATAATTGATATTTTTCTTCCTGTCAGCAGGATCTTTCTTGTAATTTGCGATGATTTTTTGTATCTCGCCTCCGGTTGAAGTTTGCTCGGCGACTAACGTTTCCATTTCGTCAGAATTGTTGACTGCCAACTCCTGCTCCAGTGGTTGATTGTAAGTTGCTGTGTTGTGGCTGCTATGTCCACTTTTAAATAATCCTCGATGGAATGTCCTGATGCGACTCTATTCCTGGCTCGGATCGTCGGGTTCTGGCTCCTGCTCCAGTGGTTGATTGTACTGTATTGTGGCTGCTGTGTCCACTAAATAATAATCCTCGCTGGAATGTCCTGATGCGACTCTATTCCTGGCTCGGACCGTCGGGTTCTGGCTCCTGCTCCAGTGGTTGATTGTACTGTATTGTGGCTGCTGTGTCCACTAAATAATAATCCTCGCTGGAATGTCCTGATGCGACTCTATTCCTGGCTCGGACCGTCGGGGTCACCAAATGTTATGTCAAAAATGTTTTGTGTAATTCTAGTTTAGGCACATGAGCCTAAACTAGTGTTCTTTAGAGGAATTGTGTAGTGAAACCTTCAAGCACTTTAACCTGAAGATCTCGTGTAGTAGAGAAGCAAATCAAAAACGGTTTATTGAATTTCAAATTGCATCTGATTTATTGGTGAAAATATTCAAGTTTATATACAAATAAAATGTTTAACAATAATTATTAAAAATAACAACAAAAATGTGAAAAGTACAATAAAAACAAATAAACGAAATATTGCTTAGCAAGCAATCAGGAACTAAATAATTATTAAACTATGTCATGTTAAGGTAGTAAGTGCAACTATGTCAATCGTTGCTCTACTAAGGTAGTAAGTGCAACTCAGCAGAATGTTTGAACAACTTGTTCACTATGTTACACTCAACTAAAAATGTTAGTGAATTTAAATTAATTTTAATTTTAATATTTTGAAACCAAATTGATAACTTAACTAAATGTTGGAGTTTAATTCCCAACATACTGATTAAAGAACGTAGACGCATTAAAATCTCAATAAAATTTGTAACGTTAAATACAGTCCACGCGTTTGATTTTTTTCGTTTTATATTGAATTTAGTTTTTTGTTAGGAAAGCGAAACTCTAGTTTTGCTACAATTATAATTTGAAAAAATAACCAAATAATGTAATTAAGTGATTCAGAATGGAGAGAGGTCGACATTGCACCGTTCAGCTTCGTAGAGACATAAACAACCTTTACGATAACGGATTTTCATAACGAAAAATAGCCAGAATGTTGAATTCCTCTAAAAGAATGGTAGAAAATGCAATAAAATATACGCCACGGAAGGAAACAAGTGGTCGAAAGTCAGAAATGTCGTCAATTCTTGAGGACTATATTGAGATTTGTGAGACAGAACCCCTTTGCATCTTCTCATGAAGTAAAAAAAGAACTTTCCATGGATGTCAGCACTTCGACTATTCGGAAAAGGCTAATTAATAACAAATTAAAAGCAAAGAGATCCAGAAAAGTACATTACCTGACCAAACAAGAGGCCAGTAAATTGTTACTTTTCGCTGATGTCATTTGGCCAGTGAAGAAATGGCGCAATATCCTGTGATCGGATGAGACCTGGGATGTATTTGCTGCTGCTGCGTTTGAATTCTTTTCAGCTTATCGTAAGATGAGTCTTCAATTTTTTGTGGCAGTCTGGGTACATATTGCTCCAAATATTCCGCTACAAAATTCCGCGTTATTCCAAAAGCATTGCATACTGCATTGCGCGTCACCTTAAAAAGATCAAATGAAAGCTGCAATACTGGCTTAGCATATGGTGGCACGTTTATCTCGGCCTACTTATAGCCACGTGGACTGGCTGACATCGTTCCCACACGGCATGTAACGTTTCGGAAACCTTTCAGAAATCTTTCTCATGAAATCTTACATGGTTTCAGAAAGTTTTCATATTCACTTCAGAAAGCTTTCTGTAATGTCAGCTTTTTTACTTCCATTTGAAACGTTTCTGAAGCGTTACAGATTTCAAAATTAAGGGAATATGAAAAAAATCTTAGGACATGACATCGAAAAATTTAATTTGATCTCTTGCGCGCCGCATAAACCACATCTGCTGGAGGAAGATTTGATTAATTTGTTTATTAAATTTTTTTACTCGTACTTGCCCGCCCCCGTTAATATTAATAAACTCTTACAGTAGCATTTATTTTTTGTGACGTTTTGTTGATTTACGTCATCAGTTCCAAAGAATTCATACTTGAAACCAGGCAGCCAGCCTCGCAACATTTACACAGTTCTTTACTCTATATTTACATTTGATGTCGTATATATACAATTATAGAAACAAAAAAACTATAACGAATCATAAAATATTATTTAGATTTCATTAGAAAAATTCAATGTTTACCAACGTTGCCACACTTAGTAGATTTCCCAAAATTTGGTAGAAAATTTTTGGTTTGGTAGAAAGGTAGACTTTTTCATTTTGGTTGATTTTTCTTTGACAATTAAAAAAAGGATGTAAATTAATGTGCCTTCTCATTTTAAAAGTTGTTTTATTTTAAGAAAAAAACAGATTTATAATGCATGGCTGAAGGTATCTTTAGGAAACCGAGACCTCTGATGTACCATGAATATTGGAAAGCGACTGAATTGCGATTACTTTTGTTATATTTTGGACCTGTCGTCAGCTATATATAGATGCCATTTTTTTTTTTGTGTGAAATGTAAAAGAATTGCATTACACCTAATTTTGTATTCCTCCAATGAAGACAAATTTCTAATTAATTGGTGAAAGTTTTAATGTAATAATGTGGAAAAAAAGGCGGTTCAAGAGTTCACATTTGGAGAACAGTATTCATTCATTTGTTTTCTTTACAAAATAGACACCGTACCAGTTTTTAGGGCTATGCATTTATTTTGTAACCATTGATTTCTGACATTACACTTAGATGTCGTAATAATGCTCGACATGGTAAGCGAAGATGTAATGCATAAGCAAATTATCAAAATCAGTGAAAATTATGCATTTAATGGTTAGGGATGTGATCTTATAATTAATTGTGCATGGGTATGGTAATTTTTTCTATCAATGAAAAGTTTAATTACTTTGTGATGCAAAGAATCGCGATAAAAAGAAATAGATGAAAGCTTAGATTAATGAAATGACCAATATCCTTTGAGTTGCAAACGTTAAATTGTGTGATGCAATGAAATCTTGCAAATACAATTACATATTAACATTATAATTGTGATATTGTAGTTAAAATTGCAATTTTTAATAAACACGTATTTTCAAAAATCGTATAGCATTCTTTCGTCTCTAATTTTCATTTCATTTAACAACCACTTGAGAAATCTTTTTTGTTTAAATATGAGTTTTGTGTATTAAAAATGTATTCAAACTGTTTTATAAATATACAAAAAGTCGTTGCTACAGTAGGCTTATGTTATTATAAATACTCTTCCAATTATCGAGTAGCTACCACATAAATTTCTAATAACATTAAGTTCAGCTCTGCAAAAAAACATTACAAAAAATTACAAAAATACCCAAATCTGGGGACAAAATGAAAATTCAAACAAGACTCGGCTAGGAAAATTGTAATTCTTTTAGCAAGCAAATTACAACAATGAGTTTGACTGATCTCGTTAAACTGTGCATCTAGCAACACGAATTACCCAGATTCAAACCCCTTTCGAAACACTTCAGAATGTTTACATGTGAAAGATTTCGTTTATAACGTGTCAGAAAGATTTTATTTGAAATGTTCAAGAAATTTTGAATCTGAAACCTTTCAGAAACACTTCAGAATGATTGCAGGTGAAACATTACATTTGAAATACATCAGAAAGCTTTCTGTAACGTTTCATTTGCAACGTTTCAAATGAAGCATTTCTGCAACGTTATGTAATATTTCAAAAACTTTCTGAAACATTACATGCCGAGTGGGTTGTATACCATGCTTTTTCAACATGAAGCAATATACCAGCTTTTTGTAGCGCCTTACCTTAAAATCTACACCTTCTGGTAGCGATAGCTTTGGAGCATCACAAGTCCATGCATAGAGAATATGCGAACCAGAACGCTGCCCACATGGTGTTGCAGTCTTTCCTTCTTCAGATTATTTATGCGCCATTTTATCGCATAGATAAAGTTCCGGTGTATTTGGCTTTACATTGGACATCAGCAATGGAAATTGTCCAGTGAAATATGATGGCGCGCAGCGTATTCTGTGATTGCACTGATTTCGCCAAGCAGCAGACAGAAAAGCAGCACCACCAGCGATTTGTATACCATATGTTGTCTGCAATTCGAGGTCATTGTTTGTTTGCTGAAAGATTCATTTTCTTACTTCAACAGTTTTGAACTTGTGCTTGCGCTTTGTTTTTAAATGAATTTTTTCTTCTTTGTTAAAATTCTTTGCAATGCGTTGGTTTTTTCTCCTGGTAAACTGCGTGAATTAATTTTATTTTCAGTTTTTGTTTTGAACATAAACTTTGACACTCGGGATTTTATGACGTTAAGCACTTTCAGGGCTGAATTTGACAGCTTACCATAACTTTCATTCATTCATTTATTTATTATTTCTTTTTATACAAAATGCTTCAAGATAGTATATTTTATAAAATAAGCATAAATATAATACAGAATAAAAAAAAACTTTTTAAAGCTATATTCTTAATACAAATGTATAGACAAATTACAAAAAAAAATGTTTACTTAAAAATTCAATAATCTATAGTAATGTTAAGTATCCTAATGTAAATCTGTTCATATACTTGTATTTTTTTGGTAATCAAAAAGTTTTTTCCGAAATGGTGTTGACGATCCTATAACCTGCAGTTCGTGTGGAAGATTATTCCACAAGCGAATTGCAGTAACAAAAGCGTTCCATAACTGAAAAACTGTATCGCGGTATGATTATACTTGTACCCCTACGAGACTGCGAAAACGTAAAAGTTCAAACAAGTAACCCGGACAATTATTATAGATAATATTATGCAGTTTGATTATATTCCTATAAGCATAGTATTGGTCAAGATCTAAGCCCACTACCGAACTCTTAAGATGAGTAACACTAACAAACCGTGGTATACAATATATAAAACGTATGCAGTCATTGAATGCTACATTCATTTTATGCTTGCAAACTGAATCCATACGTGGATAAACTGAGGAGTTAAAAATAAAAAATGGCAGTAATAAACTTTTAACGAGGTGAGACTTCTTAGTCCATAGTATATTCGCCTAATGGTTTCAGTAGTAGCATCACAGCAATTTAAAGAGTAATTAATTTTATAACCTATGTACTTGATGCAGTCAACATATTGAAGCACATTACCATCAAGAAAGAGTTTTGGAAAATTATTTGAGACCACTGCTTTTTTAGAGCAAATGAAACTTGACCATTTTGATGGATTAAGCTTAAGTTTATTATTAACTGACCACTCATGAATACTATTTAAATCTTCATTAATTCTTGCGACACAGTCCTCAATTAGTCCTATAAGTCGAGAGAAATAAATTAGCACATCATCAGCATACATATGTGTGCTACAATTTTTAACTCCACTTGGCAGATCATCAATAAAAATCGAAAATAAAAGGGGCCCAAGGACGCAGCCCTGTGGAACACCGCAATTAGTTATTAAAGGGTTAGAAGAACCTTGAAGTGTTACTATGGTGAGCGTCCTGTCACGTAAATAATTATAAATTAGTCTTGTCGATGATCTGGAAAAGCCAAAACTATTTTGAAGTTTTTCCAAGAGAATTGCATGATCAACGCAATCAAATGCTTTGGAAAAATCAAGCATAACCAGAGACTTTCATTGTCTAAAGCCAAACGCATATCTGACGTCACTTTTATGACAGACGATTCACAGCTGTACTTTTCCCGAAAACCACACTGCCATTTACAAAGCAAATTATTACGTGATAGATAAAGTTGCATTTGAATAAATAAAATTTTTTCAAGAATTTTTGACATGAACGGCAGAATACTTATAGGCTTATAGTCAGAAGGATAAGTAGGATTCGACTTTTAGTGCAAGGGGACAATCCGAGCTGATTTCCAAATATGGGGGAACTGATTCTGAGTTATACAAGAATTGATGATATGCAACCAGTGATGTACCAAAACAGGTTTTTTCATTTTCGGAGCAAAAACAAACCTTTTTGATCAGCAAATATAGCATTTTCACGAGCAAATTGGGTTTTTTCGATTTTATTATGTATTTATGGCTAAAAGCACTAATAGATGATTAAAATTGCACAATTTTGTTCAGAAATACAGTAATATAAGTGGCTTGGCTCTAAAGTATCAGTAAGCAACTCCAGCAGACGAAATTCTATACCATACAGCAAGTTCCCATACGTGCTGCCAAAACACTACTTGTACTTTTTTTTTGTTTGCAACACCTAAAGATGAAAAAAACCAATATAAAAAATATATTTGCATCTTGTTTCTAGAACTATTATATTGAAGTAGAAGCTACGTTATGAAGATTTTTAAAACTTAGTTTTAGTTCTGTAAAAACTCATTATAGAAAAACACCTAGTACAGTATTAGGAAATAAAAAATTAAATAAATTTTTTTGTTAGTTGAAACGAATTGTTTTTTTATTTCTACATTTATACAAACTTATTTGTTCACTTTCAGAAATATCTGAGTACTCAGAAGAATCTTCTCCGCTGTATTTATTATCTGTTTGTGCATCCCATTTTTCTTTGCACATCCATCCAAATTTACTGAAAGACCTTTCCACAGCCGCTGAAGTTGTTGGCACCGATAGTATTCGAATGGCGACTTGAGTTAGTTTACTTTCTGGTGCATACAGTGGCTCCAACGCATAATCGGACAAAGCTTTACTTTTTTAAAAACTATATGAAAAATTACGAACCAATTGAAACTTCAAAAAAATTGGAATGACATTCAATTCATCCTTAATCCTCTATTCATACAACAAAAAAATTTAAAAAAACCTAACCAAAAATTTTTTAGAAATTATAAAAATTGAATAACTCACTTTTACTTGCTCAACGAATAATCGGACAGCATACCAAGTAGTGAAAAAATTGTCGATATTTTTTTCTTTAAAGGATTATTTTGAGTATTTTGTTTTACGTTGTATTACTTTGCACCTATTAGTTACATTCAGTGTTAGAAATTATATTAATCACAACGCGTATTATCAGTAATGGCTCCAAAAGGAAAGCAAGCATGCCAGATTATTGTAAAATTACATGGAGAGGGAAAACTGTCCACGAAATTGGTGAATTAGTCGAAAAAACTCATTCGACTGTCCACGAAATCATAAAAATGTACCGTGAAGACTTTAGATTGACTTGCAAGTCCAAAGATGGACAGGGAAAAAAGTTTAATAGAAGATTAGAACGCAGCATTTTAAACAAAATTAAAAAATATCCGTTCAAAACTGCAAAAAAAAAATTAAATATCTCTGAATAATAGTTTTGGAAAGGATGTATGCTTGAACACTGTATGTAGTGTGTTACATAAGAACGATTTTTATGGTAGAATTGCAAGAAAAAAGCCATTTATAAGCCCAATTAACACAATCAAGATGGTGAAATTTGCAAAAGAATACCTCTGCTCTAAACTGATGAATTTTGGAAAACCGTAAGCACTCATTTAATAAGTTTAGAATGTTGTTATTTCAACTTTTTTCTGTATATTGAAGATCCTCTATTCAGATAAAGTTGAAATAATAACATTCTAAACATATTAAATAAGTGCTTACGGTTTTTCAAAATTCATCAGTTTTGAGCAGGTATTCTTTTGCAAATTTCACCATCTTGATTGTGTTAATTGGGCTAATAAATGGCCCGACAAGTTTTTCACTACTTGGTATGTTGTCCGATTATTCGTTGAGCAAGTAAAAGTGAGTTGTTCATTTTTTATAACTTCGAAAAAAATTATGGTTAGGTTTTTTTAAATTTTTTTGTTATTGTATGAATAGAGGATTAAGGATGAATTGAATGGCATTCAAATTTTTTTGAAGTTCCAATTGGTTCGTAATTTTTAAAAAAAGAAAGCTTTGTCCGATTATGCGTTGGAGCCACTGTATGTCTTCCACTATAATAAGAAATTCATTTTTCGGCAGCTTTCTATATAAAATGGCGTCACCAAGGTCCTTCACGACTTTAATATTTTCCGAACTCCACCATTACATTGCGTCCATAGATTCATTTGCAGACAAGTTGCATCCAAGTTGGATCTAGCTTTCTTGCTGCTAAGTGGATTGTCTTCACAAGTACATCTGGCGTGGTGCTTCATTTAGATGGAGTGTGCTACTATGCAACTCGGCTTCCAATAGATCTAGGGTAACACTTTCAGCTTTTCAATTTTTAGCGTAAATTTTTATAAATACAAAGACCGCTCAATTTGACATTTAGAACACCCAGGAAACAATACCATGATGATACCGTAACACGTTGTGCACACATTGCATGCATTCATATGAAATGACGCTATAAAATCGCTGCTTCATAAGTAGGTAGAAATCTGAGGATTCTTAAGTTCAATAGAGCAAAAAAATGCAAAAACTCATTATTGCACTGAGCAAAAACGATTTTAGCAAAAACCCGATAAAAACCCAAAATATTTGCTGAGCAAGTTGGGTTTTTTCTCACCGGTACATCACTGTATGCCACACATATGGTAGTATAACTGGCAGGAGCAGCTTTAAAAATCTTGGACATATATTATAGGGACCTATAGACATTGATTTAATAGTTTTGATAGAATCCACTACATCACGCAGACTAACGCAACTAAACGCAAAGCCATTATCATCATCTGCATCATTTAATATAACATTGGGTAATATGTTATTGGAGTGCAGTGTAGCCAACATTTGAAAAATTTTCCCCATAAAAACGGATAAAAAATCCCCTAAAATTGCACTAGGCCTCTTAAAATCCCCCTAAAAATTTTTATTGACATAAAACAATAAACTCAAAAAGATGTGTTTTTTTTCTATTCTTCAAAATTATGAAGTATAATTACACACAATTATTAGCATCAGAGGTACGCAATTTAAGTAGTCGATAGAAAGTAGTTATAATTTGTTTTTGTGTAACTGAGAAGAAACGTATCATTATTTAGAGAATCTTTTGAGACGAGACATCTGTACTTTCATCGATGGAGTATGCTGAGTTGCCCACCTCACGCACTAAATTTTCAAGCATACAAGATCTTAGTACATTTTTTATCAGCATGGCACACTATGTTTTATGAAGTTTTATCTTTGATAAGGAATCAGACTTACCATCTACATAATTGTGGTAAAATTTCTGTCAGGTGATTAACCGTTTGCATAGAAGCATGCTCCGCAACAGAGATGTGCAATGAGTGGCTCGTTTTAATTTACCATTCGTTTATTCATTGCTATTGCCGTGCTTTCATTCGACAACATAAAAAACGAATGCTGCAGTGCAATGCCTTTTAATTTTATTGCCATTGCTTGTCTTTGCTTTCTTTGAACATACACGAAAGACAAGCACTATTCACTCGAAGCTCAATTATTCGTTTCTATTTTTATGCAACGAATTATATGGCTATGCAACGAATGCTATGGCTATGCAACGAATGTTATTGCGTAGCATTGAATGCTATTATGCATCATTGAATGCTATTGGGCAGCATCGAATACCTCATATAATTTGCTAATTTGCTTCGTCTGCAAATCATTGAGCTCGTGCATCCATTTTTATTGCTCTCAAGTAGTGTAGTACTTTTCTTGGTATTATTTGTCTTATAAAAAAGTAGTGAAACTAAAATCAATAGCAAAAGCATTCAATGCTGCGCAATAACATTCGTTGCATAACCATCGCATTCGTTGCATAGCATATAATTCGTTGCATTGAAATAGAAATGAATGATTGATGTTTGAGTGAATAGTGCTTGTCTTTGTAGTGTGTTCGTTGCCTTCAAGGAAAACAAAGACAAGCAACAGCAATGCGAGAAAAAGTACAGCACGGCAGCATTCGCTTTGAGTGAGCAGTGTTTTCATTCGTTTCACACGTTTGATGCTTAGTGTTGATTCACAATTCGTTTTGTGTGAGTGTTTCACAATTGCGTTTGAATGCATTCGTGCACATCTCTGCTCCGCAATAAAGGCTGCAATTTTACTGTTCTGCACGTTTTACATTTTCTGAAGTGTATATCGGTTCAAATTTTGTTGAAATTTTTTGGCAAGACTTTGCAGTTTTATCGGCCGCAACTGCTTTTTTGTGTTTTTCGGTTTCACCATGAGCTAAGGTCTTTCCGATGTGCATTTAAGTTTGTTTGACATTACTTGCATCTTGCCATATTTTCATTAATTGGATTTGGTGTCATCCATTCTGTGAAGTTAATGTTAAATGTATACATTATTTATGTAACAATTTCTGAATTTTTTTCTTTTTTAAGTAAATATAAAACAAAACAAACCTTTAATTAGTTCATCGGTTTCCCTACTTTTGGAATATTTTTGCTTATATTTCTTCTCCTTAGGCATTAGGGTAAGTTATTTGTAGTTTTCTATTTCTTTTAATTGAAAAACACTTTTTTAATGGCCGCTGCCGCCTAGCTCGAGAATTAACGTATGAAAGTAAAATTATCGATAACTATTTGTAAACGTTTTACGACACGTTTCACAGGTACGCGTTTAGACAACAAAACAGTTCGCGCAAAGTTTGGACCACGATTCAAATAATCCATATACAAATCAATAAATTTTATGCACCTGCAATGATTTTCACACATGAAATCATGAAAATAATCTCAGAAAGCTATCCCTTAAATATTTTGTAAACCCCCTAAAAAAACCTCTCTCTAAACATTTCTACCCCCTAAAAATCCCCCTGTGAGCATTTTTTCCCCCTATATTTAGGGGGAAAACTCCTAAGTTAGCTACACTGTTGGAGTGTGGAGGCAGGGCCGGATTACCGCATACGCCACCGACGCCATGGCGTATGGGCAGCAAAATTTTGAAAACATTTTTTTTTTTTTTAATCCAAAAATTAACACCAAGTATGAAGTGGTAGAAAGAAATGAAAGTCTATATGAATTTTCTTTAGAATTTTTATTTAACGTATAGTAAACAGAAATATATTTACAGAGCTACTTTTCTCGTTTTCAGTAAGCTGAATTCATCTATAAGCTGGTTATAGGAGTTGAAAACAATTTTTTTTATTATTACACCTCTGAAAAATAAAAAACATAGAATTAAGTGAGTAATGCGAGAGATGTGTACACCTCGAAAATTTTCTGCAAATGATGTTTGACAAGCATGTTTGATGATGTGAACGCAAAACGAAATTTACAGTTAGTCGGTTTGTCAAGCCATGTTGGACAGCATGAAGGATAATGTGAACGCTCCTAATGGCATATAGCTAATAAATTCCTAAGGTTGCTTTTGTTGTCAGGCGTTTGTACTACTAAAAATTTACTTATAATTTTTTTTTTAATTTTGGGGGCGGCAAAATTTTAATAGCGTACGGGTGGCATGTAGCCTTAATCCAGCCCTGTGTGGAGGTATAATGTCAGACTTGCTTTTAGTAATGCCCCTTTCTTTAAGATTATTCCAAAGCTTTTTGGAATCTAAGTTTGGGCTCAGTTTGTCGCACAAAAAATTACGTTTTGCTCTACGAATTAAAGCATTCACCCTATTTCTAGATGTAAGATACTGTTGCCTATTATATTCGGATGGATTTCTTTTAAATCGTCTGAAAAAGCACTCTCTTTCACATATATGGACTTTTATTGTATTAGTAAACCAAGGACACGTTTTTGCCTTAACACGGTTCGCCACGGATGGAACACATTGATCAGATAATTGCTTGTTAAAGTAATTTAGAAGAAACACTTTTTCATTAACATCTACTAGGTTATATATTGTGGACCAGCCTATATCAGAGCAAGCATCATAAAGCTCTTGGTAGTTAACATTCCGAAGTGATCTAAAAGTAAAAGTTCTATCGACATCTATAATAACAGGTAAGGCGCAAAAAATAAAGTCATGTGAAAAATCTGATCATATTATTTAAATCATCGTCAATACTATAAATCATTAAGGCTGTGCAACGAGCCGAACTTGTTCGATCAAACTCACGAACTTTTCACAAAATTTCAACACCGAACCAAGTTCGTTTGGTTCGATTCAACTCAGTTCGTTTTGTTCGGTGTGTTCGCTCATATTTCGTTGTTTTGCTTATGTTTGTGCCTGCGTACAATTCGTTCGTAGAAAAGTGATAGTTGCGGTGCGGCGCGTTGAATAGAGTTGTAAGCGACCGATGGTTGCAAGTGAGCGTTAAAGGAGTAGATGAAGTCATTGAAAGGGGTTGCATGTACAGCATGAATGCTTGAAAGTTGTTTGATCGTGATGATGCTTTGTCATGCACGAACTATGAGCAATGATAGTGGGCTATTAATTACAAATAATATGAATTTTTTCATTACTTTTATAAATGAGTTTTAATTATACATATATTTATTTATAAAAACAATATCAGCCAAAAATATTTTATAGTGTTAATTAGAATTCATTGCATTAAAAACAAAATAAAGAAAATCTCAGTAATTTCTACTGAATTCTCAGTAATTTTCCATCGGATGTGCATGAAATTATACTGTAATCCACATGAAATTTTCTTTCAGTATTTCAGTAAATTTTAATGTGTCTCACAATATAAATTACTGAGAGCTGTGTAAAAATTACTGTAAATTCAGTAAAAATTACAGAGGGTTCAGTACAATTTACTGAGTTTCATGCACGAAGCGGACAATTACTGGAAAAAAATGGAAAATTTTCTGGAATTACAAGCAATTTTTACAGTTTTAGTTTTTTTTTATAATCTCATTTGAACTAATTCAATCCACTTCTTTAGTCCGAAAATATTGTTGATTTTCACCGTCGCTGACGGCTCTGACAATATCAAAATCAAGATCTATTGACTCTTCATGTTTCAACTTATCGTAAAAATCGTGCTTTTATCTGCATTAAGTAGTTCTTCAGTTTTAGTCTCTTTAAATATTCAAATTTACGAAAAACACGATTTGGGGTTAATAAACTAGTCTCTATTACCGTCTTTTCTTTAATCTTCGAGGTTGAGTCGCGGGAATTACACGTAGTTCTGATGCTGGCATACCTATCATTTTCTGTAGCGGTTTTATATATCCTTCTTTTCTTATTTTTCCCGTAGCCAGGTTTATTGCGCAGCTAATTGCTAACAACAATTTGGCTTCGGTCAATTTTTATTGCGATATGACGATGATTTAGGCCGGATTCGCGAAACACTTAAACTTTTCCTTTTTCTACTTCCGTCAGAAGTTTGCCGTTACCAATTTTTTAAGCTAATGCAGAAAATTAATTGCAAATGTGAAGTTCAAAATAACTGCAACGATTTGACTACACACTTTTACACCAATCAAAACTTTTGCTACTGAACCTATTCAGATGACCCAAAAAATTACCATGCATTATTGGCAGATTTAAATCAAAGCAAAACAACAAAATAACTGTAGGTTTTTCCCGTTAATTTTTTCTCTTGAATTACATATAAACAAATGATCTTTTAAAAGTAATAAAAAAACTAAATGTACCTATAGCTCAAATTAAGGGAGATAGATTAAAACACGAGAAACATGTTGAACCTATACAGTTGAGCGGGAGTGTCCGTTTTAAGCTGCATAATATCCATGTATTTAGATTAAGTTATTGTTTTCCAATTGAATACAATTTATGGGCGATTTTGGAAAAAATATTCGAATACACAACATTTTAAACAAAAACAACCTAAAAGAGGCACTTAAAATTGAGTGGCGCTATAATTCGCCAGATACCAATAAAAAATTTGTAGCTTCGATGCTAAACCGTCTTTAAGCTGTAGTTGACCAAAAAGACTACCATACTACATATTTAAAATTACGAAATCATTATTTTAAGCAATGTTTTTTCAATTTATACATATCTGCATGAAATAAGCTGTGACATGAAATTTAGGTGTATTTTTCTATTATAAAAATTTCAGGTAAAAAATAAATGTTAAAAAATAACAATAAATTAACATTTTTTTAAACTACAATTTTTGTTCTTTCAAATGATATCAAATTTTTTTTATATTCCACTTAGTTTCGAAATTATGGAGCATTTCAGTTAAAAGTATGCACTGCATGAAATAAGCTGTGAGCCACTGTACTTTCAAAAAACTGAATTGAAGTTGTTTGTTTTGGGCTCACCGGTATCTTCAAAAAAATTCCAAGCTGCACTTCGTTTAACTTTACCAACAGTAGTTTCCATATCGCAACTATAGTACACACAATATTTACGTAAAGTACACGAATAAAAAAAGCTAATTGAGCTGAAATCGTCTGCAAACCACACGCAACGATCAAACGAACAACTAACAACTTAAAAAGTTCGGTACTTACGAGTTGTTCGAAACTCATGAGTCGAACGAATTGAGTTGTTCGAGTTGGACTCATTGCGTATGGCAAAAGTTCGAACAGGTTAGATCAGTTCGTTGCACAGCCCTATAAATCATGGATGGCCAGGTCGAACAAAATTTAATTATTCCTGCTCATTCCCAAATATGATGAGTTCTCATATAAATTTGATGAAAAATGTCATTTGTAGATTCTACAAAAGGTAAAAAATACTAAGTACAGGCAAACAACAATAAAATTAGATATTGTTGCATTTACCGTTAGAGCTTTTTTGTCTACTTTTTCTTTTACTTTAAATTTGATGAAATATGTCATTTGTAGATTCTACAAAAGGTAAAAAATACTAAGTACAGGCAAACAACAATAAAATTGGATATTGTTGCATTTACCGTTAGAGTTTTTTTGTCTACTTTTTCTATTCAGTTGCTCATTATCACTTCCAGTGGTTATGTTTTTGTATATTTCTATTTTTGAAAAAAAGCAATAACAACAATACGGAAAAATAAGAACTAACGCCGCGGCTCGACGTTTGCAAAGAAAAGTGTCTCAACACATTTGACTTCATGCTTGTGTATCGAATGAAATATACGTAATTGTTGTTGTGGTCGCTCCCATCACATTTCGTTTTTTTTTAAATTTTTTTCAATTCTTGGAATTAGATTTTGCAAATTTGCGCATTTGCTCGCTTAATCAGGTGATTAGCGATTTCCTGCTCCCAAACTCAACTCTTCTGGCCATTCCTGCTATAAATTGTTTATTCTGTTCAGAGTGGAAGCCTTCGGCAAAGCGTGTTGCGAAACGACTTTATAAAATCACTGCAACATAAATAAAGTTCGTAGCTTGAAATTTTTAAACTGAAACTTCTTTAAAGGGGGTCATTTGAAAAATTTGTAACGCAATGCAAAACATGAAACGCTTTTTTTTATTTAGGATCTAGAATAGCTATAGCAATATCAAATTAAAGTACTCATCGAGCAGAGTGTGCTGAAACTATCAGCTTTGAGATCGGGTAACTAAAAACTGAGATATAAGCGTGGAAAGATATTCTATTTTTTTAATTTTGTCAAGCAATGCACTCATCTACTACCAAAGCCTTGCTATAGCGAGGAAAATTACGTTGATTGTTTTCTATTACATACTATTATTGTTTATGCGATAGCTTAGTTCGTTTTACCGAATACCGATCGGAAATTGTGCAAGAGTCGACACATTTCGTGCATGCAAAAAGCTTTGAATTTTGGTTTTATGCATGTGTTCTGAATAATGGCATGGCCTACTCTAGTGATGGCAAACTATCGACAGTCCTGACCATCGATAGTGAACGATAATTTCTGGAAACTATCGATAGATATCGATAGTAAGATACTTTAAATAAAAAAAAATAAATTTAACATTGTCACTACAATGTCACTGCAACGGTGACATTAGAAAAAGTCTGGATTTTTTTCACTACAACAAATTATTTTTATTTAAAAAACATACAGTCTGTCAAGTAATGGTGAAATAACTTATGCAATACAATTTTCACTTTAATATTGAATTAATATAAAAAATGCATATTTTTTTTAAATTTTTTTTATTCAATTCTTTTACTCATTCCTCATTAGAATACAGCAACAAAATTATGTATTTGTAAAAAACAATATCAAAATTTTATGGAACATAAATAAAAGCAATAGCCATTTCATGGTGTCAAATAATTGTTTTCAAAATGCAAGGAACATATGAAAAAACTAATAAGAAAATGTTCATTGCTTGCTGTTTCCAACTCGAAAATCAATCACGGCTTCTAGACTTCTTGGAATACACGCAATAAGTTTTTGTAAATCATGTCCTTCCGGTATTTTTCTGTCCACTCTTTCTTAATAACTCTTATTTGAACGTTTTTATTTGTTAGAGCCCGTTTTGCAAAGTTTTTTTTAAGTGTGCCCATTAATTTTCAATTGGGTTCATATTGACATATTGTGGCCTTAAGCTGATATGCTCATCACTTTACGGATTTGTTCTTAGGATCCTTGTCCTGATACAATTTGTATCTTAGCTTTTTTCCGTTTGAGTGTCAGTGAAGCCGAAAATCTGAGCACATTTTTTTAATTCGTTTTGAAGAGTATTTAAGTATTACTCTTTCGCCATTATCAGTCAGTTAATACTCTAAATTCCAACACCATTGCTGTCTGTAAATTGTAAATGTGGCTGGAACAAAGAAAACCCATTTGCAGTAGTGGTGGCAAATGTTCGATAGTGAAAATATTCGATAGTCTTAGAAAACCATCGATAGTGGCAACAAATTTAAACTATCGTTAGTATCGATTGTGCCATCGATAGTTTGCCACCACTAGCCTATTCAATCAAATGCTGTCGCATAAAGCCCAAGATACAATACTGCGAGATGCGTGCGTGCGAGACGCTGCGGGGTTGGCCTGAGAGATCGCATTGCGATGCATGATACAATAATGCGATACATCGCAGCGTTGAGACTGTCAAAATCCAAGTAAAATTTTAAAATATATTTTTTTGACACTTGACAAACAGCCGTTTTGTTGCTCTCGCAACCAAATATTAAATTTTTTGAATAGGCTTGCGTGCGTCGAGCGAGACGCACGCCGCACTCGCAGTATTGTACATTGCTACATTCAAACTGCGTATAATGAATATTTTTTTGACAGCTAGAGCGTGTCGCACGCACGCATCTCGCAGTATTGTATCCCGAGCTTAAACTTATTTTATGTTTATTGAGTGGACGTAAATGCAAATATACGAAATTAAATAAAACAAAAAAAAAACTTTCGAAAACTAACCTGCGATAGAACGCGACGAAAATATTTATTAAAATGATAAAAATTTACGGCATCTCGAATATCTACAGCAGTAAATGATACATACATACATATATCAAATTCAAGTACTCATTGAGCTGAGTGCACTAAAACTATCAGCTTCGAGATTGGTTAATCAAATGCTGAGGCATAAGCGTGAAATTTGCTATTTCTTAAAATTTGTCAAGGAATTCACTGATTAACTACCAAAGCCATGCTGTACCTATTCTAGATCCAGGGCCGTATTTACCTTAGAGGCACACTAGGCCAGTGCCTATGGCGGCACGATTTTAGGGGCGGCAAATATTGGGAACGTTGAAATTTTTTTTTTTTGTAATGTTTTTAATTTATTTACACAGGGAGAAAAAAGCGTAAATATTGTGCATTGTGTTCATCACTAAAATTACCTAAAAATGTTAACAAGCAAAAAAAAAAAAAATGTCCTCACTTTTGATATTACAAAATTTTTTTCTATATTTACTAGTGGGGCGGCAATTTCTGACTGGCCTAAGAGCGGCAGATTTCTAAATCCGGGCCTGTCTAGATCCCGTCTTTTATCTTTTATCATTTTTATTAAACATTTTCATCTCATTCTTTCGCAGTTTCACTTCTATCCCGTGTGAACTGCACAAATGTTTTTTTCTTTCGTATTTTTTGTTTATTTATATCGCTCAGAAGCCAAGCTTTTGCTTTTCTTTTACATTTATTGCATTTATCGATTTTTCGTTTCTTTTCTTGCATCACAAGTGAAATGAAAATAAGAAGCAGTGATGAAACAACAAACGTCGATCGCTGTAATTTTTCTTTTGTGATACAAAAATTGAAACAAAAAAAAAAGACTCCAAAAAATTAAATACAGTGCACTCTACATTATATATACACTTGGTTCAGTGATGGCATTTTCGGTACATTTGTACTTTTTTCGGTACATTTGCGTCCTGAAAAATTGTTGCCAGAACATTCGACAGTTTTCAGTACATTCGGTACATTTGGGGCATTTTCATTACATTCGCCAAATTTTTAGCACATTTTTAGTACATTTTCGGTACATTTGGACAATTAATAATATTTACCTTTTTGTTGTTTTTTAGTAAATGAAAATAACCGCCATGGGTAGATTTATAGTAATTACCTGTATATAATTTAATTACCCTATTATATTAATTACGTTTTCTTTTTCTTTTTATAGTAAATGAAAATAATCGCGTAGATTTTGTGTAGATTTTGTAATTAATTTAATGTGAAATATATCTAATTTTGCTAGGGTTTTTGAGATGGGAAAATTGAGGATCTTTTTTTTTGATAGTAAGTTCTAGAACAATTTCGTACATCTTAGGAAAATTGGGCGTTCAAGACAGAAACGTACATTCGGGCTCTAAAAAGTACATTTGAAGTCTCGATTCAGTACATTTTCACAGAACCCAAATGACTTGGTTACATTGACCCTCGATTACAAAAACACCTTGAAAGTTTGTATGAACTCTCGATTATTATTTTAAAAAAAAGTGAAATTGTTTTATTTGTCCTTAAAATTGAGTTAGGCTTGATTTTATATAACTTTCGGATTTATGAACAAGCTCAACATTAATTAGGTAATATAATCGAAAGTGTATTGTAGCTATGAATGTAACAATAAACATTTTTTTCTCTAACAGGTGTCATCAAATCAATTCAAATTAAAATTATCATTAGATCGCTTTTATCGTTTTTTGTTTCTTTTTGACAAATCGGTGTTTTGATTATTATTATATTATCAGCAACTTCAACATTTTTGAAGCGCTTTAAACAATTTTATACTGAGATCAGCGTCACCACCTGAGTCGAATAGCTATGTCCGTCTGTCTATCTGTCTGTTGAAATCACGTTTACGGAAAACTAAGCAAGCTAATTCAATGAAATGGCACACAGGTCACATCTTCTTACAAGCTGATAGCATATCAAAATGGGCGAAATCGGTTCACGGACACGCCTACCGCCCATGGCCTATGTAAATATACCCCAGCCCATATTGAAAAAAGTTGCTGCTATTTGATGAATCTTGATGATTTGGTGAATATGTGAAGAAATTTTATATTGGGCTGGCCCATCAGTAGCCTAAGCTATGATGACATGTCATCTCCCGGAAATAACCTAGCCTACCACTGAAAGCAGTTATCAATACAAGTTAAGCCGGTGTACTGAAAAAACTCTTTGAAGGGCGTGGCACAGCTCACAATATTTTTAAACGTTATAATAAGAGAAGTAACTACGTAATCGTTACGAAAATAAATATGGCAGATATACTTGCTTAAAAGTATCTTATCGCAAAATGTTGGCACAATTGTACCGGCGGACGTGGCACAAAAAACGGTTAATGTTATTGATTGTGTACCATGGGAATAATCTTCATTACTATATATTACTAGTTACTATAATCTTTAAAATTAAATGGATTTCGACGGGGTCAGTAGGCATGGCACCTCCCATATTAACATAAAATTATAAGCGATATTTTAAGTGAACTATACCAGCATGATATAAGGCATGTCTGAGTCAAAAGCGCGCGAAGTAGCACCAGTGGGCGTGGCACCTCCCATACAACTAAACTTCGCTAAGTGGCATATCTATCGAAATATGTGAGCAATAATACTGAAATTTGGTGGAAGAGATTTGTTTATGGAAAGCTATTTCTGGATAAAAATTGGACTGAATTGTACAAGTGGGTGTCACCGCCCTAAATTTTAAGACGAATTACGGCATATGTCGCAAAGTATAAAAGCAATTTAGCTAAAATTTTGTATGCGTGTGTCAATCACGAACATAATTTTTTGATCCCAAAGTAGGCGGAAGTCGACAAGTGGGCGTGGCATATTTAGTTTTTTCATTTCTATTCTATTTTATTTTTTTTTCAATATTTTCCATATTCTTTTGACTTTTTCAACCTTTTAACTTATCGCAATATTTCCTATACCATATGTATTTTTTCCACTTTTTAAACCTCATTCAACATCATACCACATTTTCTTTATTTTTTCGACTTTTTCATTAATTTTTCAGCAATTTCCATATCTTTTCCTTTTTTTTCAATTCCATGCAACTTTTATCAATGGTTTCCATATTTTTTAAACTTTTTGATTTTTTTTCTAATGTTTCAACACTTTCAACCTTTTTGAACATTTTTATAGTATTTTCGACTTATTCAGCCTTTTAAGCTTTTTGAACGTATTTTTAACATTTATAAAACAAATGCAGTGTAGGATCTGTTAGTTTTGGCCTGACCAAATATAACATCTTTTCTACTACAGTTTTCAATTCATATGGGATTCATTTTCTTATATTCAAAAATTTCTCTATGAATTTAAATAAATAAAATAAAAAATCTTAATAAAATACAAAATGGATGAGCCGAATTTTAGCTTCGTTGTTAAAAACCCCAATGCGCAACATAAGCCAACATCATATTTCCCCTGATTCTAAGACCGTTGGTCTTAGTAACCGCAAAAAAAAACACGTTCAAATTACCGACAAAACTCGGAGTGTAGTTATTTTATATATAATTCTTTCCTATAGGATTCTAAAGAATTAAATGAAAATAATTTAAAAAAATAAATGTTCCCTTTCTAATATTTTAGTCGTAATTTTTACATTTTTGAATTTAGCTGTTATAGCGCCTTCAGAGCTCAAGTCCAAAAGTTGTACGGACGGTCGGATGAAAATCAAAATACATAGTGTGATTTTTTCTCAAGTTGAGCAAAAATTCTGAGCCCATGAGGTCGAGTCGTATATCAATCATGCTTGATTCCACTCATGTGCATTTTGTCTGTTGAGAAGCAAACATCAAGTATACTGAAAAAATGGCTAAGCTTACTTTAGCTCCCAACTTTTATGAAACAATATTTTTCTTATGTAGATTTAAATTTTAAGAATAAATTTTTAATAAAAAATGTCAGTCAGTTTTAGTTTCGGAGGTAAAGCCGTCGGAAATTGCGAAAATAGTTTTGGAGATGTTAGGATTTTTCTGAAATTTTTACAAATATTTTTTGAAATTTTCAAAAAAAAAAATATATGTGTAGGGAAGCAAAATAAATATTTTTTTGCGATCCGATAATTGGACAAAAAAAAATATAAAAACGACAAAAACTAAAAGTTTGATGAATAAATTCTTTTGAAAACTTAAAGCATAGTGTAACTGGGTGGTTTTGCCTTTATTTTGATTAAAAAAAACAGTGATTTACATTTTTATTGAGGCTGAAATATATTTGACTACTGATGATATTGTATAGAAATTGATTTTTTTTCTCGGGTTTTTCTCGGATTCACCCCTGAAAAAGTTTTGTACAAATGATACTTTATTTTAAAGGGAAATAACTCAGCTCTCTTAACATGTTAAATAAGTTAAATATAGGTAATTAACATATTTTTTGAAAAAAATCCTTTTTATTGGTCAAAAATACGGAGTTTTACCCCCTATTATCCCTAAACAAAAATTCTGAAACTGTAGCTTAAGTAAACCTGATCCATTATTTCTTCGCAATCAAATCTGCTTTCATTTTATTCTGTACTGTGCGAAATCTGTGCGCAGACTGAAGTCGGATGAAAAGTTCGTAGCGTATGAGTCGAACGTACGATTCGGTCGTACTGACGGTAGTATGACATTCAGATTTCTCTTCCGACTTGTCAAACAAAGTCTGACGAAAGATCTAAAAGTCTGAGGACAAGTCGTATGAAAAAACAGAGTTCGGATGGACGGTCGGATGAAAATCAAAATAGTTTGATTTTTTCACAAGTTGAGCGAAAAATCTGAGCGTAGGGTAGTCGTACCAATTGCTTTCACTCTTCATTCGCATTTTGTCTGTTAAGAAGAAAACATCACAGCAGTGATTTTAATGCGACTTGAGGACTTGGTAAAACATAATAATAATAGAGTTTAGCTACTACAGCTATTAGCTTTCTTAGCAATTTTAGCTTGAAGCTTTAAAACCAAGTAAAAAGCTTATATATTAAAGGAAATGAACAAAATTATACATGCAATGAATTTGTTATATATTTATAAATTTTTCTTAGCTTTATCGCACTTTCTCAACATACCCACCCAGATCATAAGTATATAAACATACAAATGCATTAATGTAATTGTATGGATTTATTTATATGATCTAAGGCATAAATGTGAAAAAAAAGTTTACCCATGATGCGGTGGGGCTCGGACAACACAAACATAAAGACCAACAACCATTAAGCTACAAAATTAACTATAGTTATTTTTCAATCTAAGCTTGAGTTGACCTTTTGACAAGCTAATATTATATATATCGCAATTATTAATGAGAGTAGTCATGCGATTAAAAGGAGCTGTAGCCATATAATTAGTTTTACTGACTGGTTGGTAAAATATCTGATATGAGTTACAGTTACTCCTACGAGTACTGTTAAAATGAATATATTTCAGAAGCTCTGGCGCCGCAAGTGACCCAGTTACAAGCTGATGCAAATAAAGTATACCCGCAATATTTCTACGGGTACTCAAAGACTGCATACGTAATAACTTTAACGATCCTCATAAGGAGGAAGGTTTAAGAGGTCATTCCAATTTAAGCCCTTGAGAGCAAATCGAACAAAATTTTTTTGGACTCGTTCTACTCTATCTATATGTATATTGTAATATGGAGACCATACTTGGCTAGCATGCTCTAAGTGAGGACGCACAATTGTATTATATAAAGTTACTGTTACCAACGGGCTATTGAATTCTTTTGCCCACCGCTTTATAAATCCAACGACAGATTTTCATATCATTAATTGTATAATCAAATTCCACATTACTTTTCTTTCTAGAGAAGATCATAGTTTGGCATTTATCAGGATTTAAATGTAAGCTATTTTTAGAACACCAAACTTCAAATGATTTCAGGTCAGACTGAAGGGCAAAGGTGTCATCATCCACCTTCACAGTTCTGTAAATTTTCATATCATCAGCATATATAAGCAGATGAGAGTTTTTGATTGCATGAGTAACATCATTGATAGCCAAAATAAACAGGAGCGGTCCCAGGTAACTTCCTTGCGGAACACCTGAAAACGCTGTAAAAGGGGATGATAACACCCCTCGAAATCTTATTCGGTAAGAACGATCAAATAAATAAGATTCAATCAGTCTGACAAAATTTAAAGGAAATCCTAGTTTCTTTAATTTAAACAAAATCAAACTATGCGGTAATTTGTCAAATGCTTTACTAAAGTCTGTGTAGATACAGTCAACTTGCAACCCAGAATCAATTGAACTTAAAACAAAAGACGTAAAATCAAGAAGGTTAGAAACTGTAGATCTGCCATTAACAAAACCTTGGTGCACATATAATCTAAATTAATGTTAGCCAAGTTTTTAGAAGCGGAATATTTTAAGATTTTTTTTTTTTTGATATTATGAAATTCATTTTTAAAACAAAATCAGCGCTATTTTTAAGCTATTATATCTAAAAAGCAATCGGCTCTCCACCTATCAGCATTAAGGAAAAATAGCAAGAAGAGCATAGACGTTGTTTTGAGAAAAATAAAAAGAAAATTCGAAGAAAAAAATGTTTAAATTTTCAAAACATTTTCTGCAATAGTGTTGAAACATGACGCGATTTATAAGTATGCATAGATTAAGCATGCGTAGGTATTTTCGTTCTTTCGTTCCATGGACAGTAGCAATAGGTAGCAAGCCCTGTGCTTTAATTCAATAAAACAATGCATGGGTTTTCACGCTTTGGATTTTATGATTACCGGCATCGTAAAAGTATTAAATGTATGTGCATCATGCTTGACAAACCTCGATGTTTGATAATTTGAACGCTCGATACTGCCGCTTGACAATCATGTTTGATGGATTCCAAGATATTTTGATTTCTCTGCTGGCATCAACAACTACAACAAGAAATTTTTCATTTCAAATAAGATTTCATAGATTGCACATCGGTGGGTTTCGTGGATAATAAAAAGTTTTGGCATAATTTAGGTTTTTTAGGGACACATCCTCGTAGGGAGTTGAAAACAATTTTTTTCATTATTACACCTCCGAAAAATAAAAAACAAAGAATTGAAGTGAGTATTGCGAGAGATGTGTACACATTGAAATTTTTCTGCAAATGATGTTTGACAAGCATGTTTCATAATGTGAACGCTAAACGAAATTTACAGTTATTCGGTTTGTCAAGCCATGCTGTACAGCATGAAGGATAGTGTGAACGCCCCTTATCCGAAGCATTTGGGTTTTATGACTGTCTGCCTTTGATTGACAATTTTTTTCATATTATTTTCTTATTCTGTTATTTCATCAACGCAAAAACAAGAAGCGCAAGCGAGTTTATTTTGTTCTTTACTCTGTGAAAACTGTTCGCATACTAAAGTCGGACGGAAAATAGTAGGAAAAAATCGTAGCACATGAGGCGAACGTCCGACTCAGTCGTACGGTCGACAGTATGAAAAGTCTGAACGTCTGAGGGTCCTATTAAGGAGGAGTCAGAGACGTTATATTTAGGCATCTCTGATGAAGTAAGATTGCCTCGAAAACGAGCTGCCAGCCTATTTTAACGAAAAAACTATTAATTTTTAGTACAAAAAAGTTCTAACTTTTAGGCCTATAACTCATTACGACAAAACTGTCTCGAAACAGTTTTCGTCACCTTAGTACATATGGGAGTGCGCTCCCTATGTTTTAAGACAAAATCAAAACTTTTTGATTTGCGGCACTGGAACTTTTGCGAAACAAAACTGTTTCGCTCACTTGAAACTTTTGTCTCGAAACTTTTTGCATATTCGTGGAAATCGGTGAACGAGCTCGCGAAATCTCTGGCACGAAGTAAAGTTTTTGTTTTTTTCTTTGTGTTCGTTCAATCAGAACACACTACGCGACCTTCTTCGTGAAATTTGTCCCGAAACAAATTGTCTTAGTTAGCGCACTCAACATGAACCTCGAAACAAAAACAAAACTGTCTTGAGACTGTTTGTCTTAATGAGTTATAGGCCTTACATTGAAAAGTAAAAAACATCGAATACTGCAAATCTACTTGTATTTCACTCAAATTGATCGCGCCTTTTTATAAAAAAATAAAAAGAAATTATTTATTTTTTAATTTTATATTTGAATGCATTTCGACTCTATTTGAGTCATCCTCAGCATAAAACGATTTAAGGACTTTATTACTTTTTATTTTTTTATAAAAAAGCGCGGTCAATTAAGGTGGTTAAAGACTTAAATTTTTAAATTGCAGAAGATTAATTAAGACTTCGCGGTAGTGTCCAAATTATTATTGGTTTCAAACTATTAATATATTTAAATAAAACTTATTTACATTTTACTCCAACAAGCAAAATATCTTAAAACGAACTAGCAGTAATTACAAAAGCAAAATCACTTATATCTTAAGGATGATTGTTATGTAGTATGTAGTAGAGTAAGCATATTGAGATATTTTTCAGAAAATTTCCTTATTTCGTGTTTCAAATATGACATTTGTAGTTTATTGTGAATTCTATAGTTTGACACATACCATGGAACGGTTTTTATTAGTCTTGGAGTTTTTGATTAAAGTCGTTATAAAATCTCATTATTGGAACTACTAGCAGTACCCCATAATTGGATTCTATAGGTCCATAAGGCTTTAATGATCGCTTTGTAGATACGAAGCTTATTTTCAAAAGTAAAATTAAATTTTAGATGAAGAAGCCAATTTTACTTCTTTACTTTTGTATAAGTCTTTTATCCAAGCTTATGCCTAAATACTTAATGCAGCTGCTCTTGGAACAGCGTTATCACGGTTGCCAAATGACTGCTTTTGACGCGGTCAGGCCGTTAATTGCATACCAAAGATTTAGGTCGCGAAGGAGGCCGTTAATTGGAGGTAAAAGCCGTTAATTTGAGATTTTTTATACAAGCAGAAAAAAGAGGAAAAATTTGTGCATTTTAACAAAATTTTTTACCTACTATTCAATATTGCTGACAAAAAAAATGCCATCAACTTTGTTATAATTATGAAGGCACGATTACGATATCCTTGGCGCCACGATTTGATTTTTCGCTAAAACAACACTTCAAAATAATTCGAATACATTAAGTAAAAAAAATCGATATCTCGTTTAGTTTTCGAGTTATCGATACTTAAAAATCTGATTTTGATAGTATCCTTTGAATTAAGATTTTATTGGCGCTGAAATTTAAGAATGGTTTTCAATAGAACAGCTCAAAATAAATCGAAAATGTTATATAAAAAAAATTGATACCTCGTTTGGCTTTCGTTATATCGATACTTACACATTTGATTATGATAATACCATTAGAATTACGATTGTTCTATTGAAAACCATCCTTAAATTGCGGCGCAACGGAAATCATAATTCTAATACTACTATCAAAATCAGAAAACTAAACGAGATATCGATTTTTTTATTTAACATTTTCGATGTATTTTGACGTGTTTTATGAAAAACACCAATTTATTACATTCGGTATTCAACTTCGTAATTAGCCGTAATCAAAGAATTTGACCGTTATTATTTAATCAGCGGGCAATTACATGCCGATTTAACTATTTGATTTGTCAATAGTAGGTCCTTAAAGCGAAATATATTATGTACATGTTAGCTATAGTACTAATTTACATGAAAATCTTGATCTTGGTCATCAGTTTGATAAGATAAAAAGTTAGTATGTAAATATTATTATACCTTCCTGGTAACCTGGCAACACTGCTTCTAATTTCAACATGGCTGATAATGTACTGCAGTGCTCTTGTGTTCCAACTTCGCGTTACGTTTTTTCTTTGTTATTATTTCGCAATTAAACGTGCACAGTTCAACTAAAAACTATTAAAAAACGTCAATTGAATGTGTAAAAAATCGTTTTTAATAAATTTCATGCAAGGATTTTGGCGGAAAAAGGGCTGAAAAAAGAATTAAAAATTGAGATATTTTGTAAATTGTTAATGTTCTGCAGAGCAATCTGTGAGGAATTCGGTGCAAGTTATTTCCCTCTCTCACGTCTTTCGCTCAGTCTTTCGACATTTGCCACTAGTTAAAAAAAAACTACTCGGTGAAATACGGTGATCGTGTACTCGCTTCAATCAACTCGTTGATTTATGGAATTTCTGCATGCAACAAAGTGACAGCGCTGTTTAATAAAAAAAAACAAGCTCAACTGTGCCTTTTAAGCTGTGTGAATTTTTACTAAAACTAAATAAAAGATTAAGTTATAAATGCATTACTTATGCTTTGAAAACCTACTGTAATTTTAAATTAACAAATTTAAGGAATAAGTAACGAGAGAAACCGCAAACACTACGAATTGGAATGATAAAAAAATGCTGTAAAGGAGGTAAGAATACAAGAATTGGTAAATGTCAAAAACATGAATAAAGATAATAGCTGCGTTTCCGTTCAATAATGCATAGTCTAATTTGTTTTTCGTATCAAGTACAGGAACACTCTTCGGGCTAAATCCCGTAAATCTGACTAATTCTAACTACTAAATGAACGGACCTTATATTGCGAACGAGTAAATAAGTATTATAAGAAATCTGAAAGAAAACTGGGCCCCTAAAAACTAAAAAAATAAAAAACTTTAGAACTACTTTTTTTCGATGCTTTTAATACTGACAGCCAGAGATGTACAAAATGGTTTGATAAAAGTATTTAAACACAAAATACAAATCTGTATATTTGACAAAACAACCTCTTTCAATCTACGGTAATAATTCAATACAGACTTAGAAGACTTACGCTATATTGAAATATTACCGTAGATCGAAATAGGTTGTTTTGTCAAATGTCGACAGAAATACTTTTTGTGTTTTCCATTTCAAATGCGAATTCTCTTTATTGATATCAATATTGTTTGTAGAGATCATGAGACCCTGTGTCCTAATAGAAAAATTAAAAAGAGTTCTTATGTTTATACAGTTGCAGGACATGACTTTTAAATATATTTTCTGAAATATTTTGCCTTACAAAATTTTACATCTTTGTAAAATTTTCGTAGGACTGAATAAAAAGAAAAGAAAAGCAAGAAATCCCGTTACTTTTGTTTTGTATTGTCTTGTTTATTATGCATTTACATATTTGCACCAAAAATCTGCGGTTCATTAAAATAGTAGAGCTTTACGTAATTAGTTCAAAAAAAATTAAAAATTATAGAAAACCGCCATAAGTAAGTGTAATTAAATAATTCAATAATTTGCTTATATGAATTTATTGCAATCGAGTTATTCTTCCTTTTTTTAGTGGATAGAGGAAAGAATTGCTCAATCGAAAAGATAGAGTCAATAATTAGGCTAACGAATCAGGGCAAGACCTTCAAAGAAATTGAAAATATGGTTGGAGACACTGTCCCTGTTGTTTAATGCTATTAACTATTGTAAGAAACCTGAAAATCGGGCACGATTACAATTTCCGTGGCGCCTCGATTTTTTTTTTTTTTTCGATAAAACACGTCAAAATAAATCGAATATGGGCATTTTCACAGAATGGTCCACCGGGACTGAAAATTCAAATGTTAATTGACAACTGATTTTTTCTAATATATTGAGAGAATAAATTAATTTTCAAAATATACATAATGTATTTACAGCTTATCTCAGTTGTTATTATGAGAAAATTGGTCTGAAAACTGAAAATATATTTATTTTTTTTGCTTTTTTCAACTTTCAATGGCATTTTCTCTTTAGTATTTTTTGTTAATATATTTATGTTATGGTTACACTCAACTTATGAAATATTTCTGTGAACAACAAATAAATACCATACAAATTAAAAGAGACCGAAAAAATTACGAATAACGGTAAATTTTAATTTTGATTTCATTGCTATTCTAATGTCGCGTTCTTGTACCTGGATCATCATGTGTTATCAGTACTTCGCGATCGTTCAGAGCAGGTGTCTGCCAATTTTAGTTCAAATCAAATTTAGAGGCCCAAACTCAAAAAAAAAGTTACTGCGTATAGTAATCATACCAAACATTTTATTTTGATTTTCACAGTATGTCGCGTTCGCTATCGTAAGTGTAACTTTTTTTAAATACAAATGTTTTTATTATTTTAACATTAAATACCACTTAATCGATTCACATGGAACTTACACTACGTAGCTTTTAAATCGAGCGGCATAGATTAGGCTACAAAACTTATTTAGGGTCCATATTTAAGGTGTCTCTCATACAAAAATAATTTTAAATATCATTTTCCCGAACACCGGTAAATCGATTCACACCAAATTTGCACCACGTAGCTTTTATATCAAAAGGGAGTTTTTTTTTTTTTTAAATTTGTGGGCATTTTAGCCTATGTTTTAGCATTAAATGCGAAGGGAATACTCTCAAAATTTCAGCTATCTAGATCATGCCTGTGGCTGGCGCATTCAGTTTGTTTCCAATTTAATTGATGACTTCTTACTAAAACGTAAAAAAAAATTACCATAGGTGCCAAGATATAGCGTTTTAAGTATTTTAGTAGTATGGGAGGTGTCACACCCTGATTTCAAACCACGCCCACATTTTTCGAGTGGCTGAAAGTGAGCAATTTACATCTCAATACCAAATTTCAAGCTAATAGCTTCCATAGGTTCCGAGATGGCGTTTAAGCGATTTTGTTATATTCGAGCGTTTTAAGTGATTTTTTTATATTAGAACTACCACGCCCCTTAATTAAATCCCGCTCACGATTGCAGGGTGTTAAGCGAAGACAGTATAGATACAAGTACCGAATTTCGAAACTATAGCTGCCATAAGTACCAAGGCGCTTTAGGTGCTTTATTTGTAAGGGAAGTGCCCCACCCTGTTTTCAAACCACGCCCACATTCTTCGAGTGGCTAAGTGCAAACTAAATGGTTTGAAATCAGGGTGTGACACCTCCCAACTGAATGCGCCAGCCACAGGTATGATCTAGAAATCTGAAATTTTGGGAGTGTTACCTTCGGATTTAATGCCAAAACATAGGCTAAAATGCCCACAAATTTTTTTTAAAAAAAAAAACTCCCCTTTGGGTGTATTTTGTCCGCATTTTCAGCTAGATGAAAAATGTGGATGTAGTTTGACAACAGTGGGTGGCATCTCCCACACAAATAAAATACCTAAAACCCTATATCTTCGCACCTAAGGCCGATTTTTTCTTCATTTTAGCAAGTCGCTTTTTTCGTCAAATTTCAACGAAATCGGACATAATAGGAAGCTCAAATATTGCGACAGCTATTTTTATTCCTCAAGCTAAAATATAGGCAAAAAAAAAAATAAAATCCAACTCCAAAACTTTGAAATGACACAGTCTAATACATATGTATGTAAGTATGCCTATGTATTTATTTCTGTACAATTCAATCATTAAAAAATTACCACAACATTTGAAAATATAATAGTGATCACTTTTATTGTATCAGTTATGATGGTAACATTACTTATAGACTAAGAGCTGGCTATTTTTTGTGTTTTTGTAGGAGGACCCTCAAAACGGTGGCAGCTAGAGGGTAGGTATCTTCGGGAAAAATATTGGGAAAAAAATATAATAGGACCTGATTTACATATGAACGCTCTATGGGTTACTCCGGGGGAGCTATAAACTATTTTTCGAAATTTTTTGTGTTTTTGTTGGGGGACCCCCAAAAGGGTGGCAGATAGGGGGTAGGTGTGTCGCGAGAAAAGTTTGGGAGTGTAAAAATAATAGAAAATGGTCTAACATTTTACCCCTCCAGAGGCGTCTGAGAAGAGGGGGGAGTCAATTTCATAATTTCACAAGAATGTAATTTTAGCAGGGGAGACCCCCTAAGGGGTGGTGATAGGGGGTAGGTATGTTCGGAAAAAATGTTGGAGGAAAAAAAATAATAGGACCTTGTCATACATTTGATTCCTCTACGAGGTAGCTTCGGGGAGATATTAATGATTTTCGATAGATTAAGGACCATTTTCCAGTTTTCAAAACGGTTGCGGGTCCATCAAATGTTTTATGAAATGGACCAAATTTTACGTGGTTCTTATTGGCATCAATACGAAACTTTTGGTGGCCGGGGAGCGAAGATCGGAGCAACTTTAATATTTTGAACCACCCGCTGCGCCGGTGAAAAATACGTTTTTTTGCCAATTACCCTCACTTGTAACTTCTGCAAATTTTGTAATTTGTCTAATTGTATTGTAAGCTTACAGAAAAACAAATTTGCAGAAATATATCTTATGAGTTATTTTTCGACATATACCTTACCACTTTATCACTTCTGGGAGCTGTTACTCCCCCCACCTTCACTTCTGGAAATACTTTTTTGTCGTTTGTATACTCAATATCTAAAACTATACCAATTTTCAGAGTTATATCTTATCGTTTTTTTTTTCACGAAAATTTGACACGTTTGACCGACCACCCACGCTCTGCCCCTCCAATGAGACTTCTGCAAAATGGACGCTTGTTTTGACAATGTCATTGGGAACTTATAAAACAAAAATCACGAGTATAGTCGATCGGTTCATTTTTATGTAGCCAGCTCTCCGTCTATTATATGATGATATGTACGAATAGATCAAAGTAATCGTGTGTTTAGACTCCGCTTAATCGGTCAACTGTTCGGTTGGTCGACAGTTGGCCGAAACTCGCAACGATCTTATTGTTGGTATGTAGCAGTTTCTCTGTACAGCTAACTACAAATGGAGTTTGTAGTTAGGCTGCAGAATTCTCTGCTTGTTTCTAAGGAAAAAGAAAGAAAATGAAAATGAGAATGGAAAAGGAAAACAGACAAATTTGCAAAAATAATCAGCAAGCAATACTATTTTTATCACATAATTGCTGTAAAGTTTGTTGATGTTGCTGTAGTTATTGTAGCTTTTGCGTTAGTGCATTTTAAAGTGAATGCAGTGCACATATTTTTAGACTTTACGTGCGAAAAGTTTTGGCATTGTAGCTACATACATACTTATCGTCTCCTACCATCCAAAAAAAGTAACATAAAATTCAAAATTGAGTATCTGATTAATTATGATGCATTTGACTAAACTACATGTTCCTAGTGATGGCACTAGTAGTCGGCCACTTAACTTTTTTTTTAAGTTCAAATGGCTACCAAAAATCGGTTATTAAGGTTATTTATAAAGTATTGTGTGCTTCTTTCTGAATGCCTGATCTATGTAGTTTTTAAAAATGCCATTTTTATTAAGGTAATTTACTAACTTACGCTTTTTTTCGATGAAAAATGAGAAAAAACGTAATTCTTAAGTAGTCGGCCACCTCTTCTTCTAAAGTCGGCCAAAAAAGTTCTAGTAGTCGGCCACAACTTCTGGTATCATATTTTTTATATGCTTCTCTAAATTCAATATATTGTTACTTTTTTTTTTTGTTTTCCGACAACACTTATAGTCGCATTTTTTTAAAAGATCACTCGTCTTTGACGCTTTCCAAAACCCTCCCGCAAGCTAACATTTTTAACGCAGAGAGTAACAGCTTGATTGTACCAATTTTTTGCAAACGAAGGAAAGAAAGAAAGAAAGAAAAATATTTTTTACATTTTTTTCATCATATTATGCTACACTTTGTGCCAAAGTGGCCGACCTTATGTGCCATCACCCTATACAGTGTTGGAAAAAATAATAGGAACAAACGCATCAAAATATTTATTATTGCATAATTTTTTATGCTAAAATCTGTTTTTAATGGAATCAACTGTCAAGTTACGTGATCTAACGGGACTTAATTTAGCAATAATATTCAAGTATGAAATATTCAATTAAACGAATATTCAATTACAAAATTTTTATAAGTACACACTAAAAAGTCTTGACATAAAAATTAAACCAAATTGGAATAAATATGAATCCACACCAAATTTGGTTTAAAATCTATACTTTTACTTGTTATACAAACAGTTTATACCTGTTCATATATATTTTCTATACAAAAAATGTATAAAAACCATTTAAACCATTTTAGTATAAATGTATACAAATCTCTTAAACGAATTTTGTAATAAATTTCATATGTGTATAGCTCATATAAAAGCATTTTAAACCATTTTAATATAAATTTTATAACATTATTATTATTTTAGAATATCTATTTGGCTATTTTTACTTACGTTGTATAAGTTCCAATACATAAAAATAATAATTTTTGATTTATGTTAATTATACATATGTTTTTATTTACATATTTTAATATATAAAGAAAAATTACATTTTTATAAAGTTTTACATAAATTACTTATATGCATTTGGCAACAGAAAGAGTTCTAGCTTTAAGTGTTGAAATGAAATATTTTAACTCTTTTTGTTACACAAAAAGCAAGAGCATTTCATTTTAATTTTAAAGTTACATAATTTAAAATTTTACTCAGCTCTCTAGCTCAATTTTGAAAGGAGGCACCGAACCTGTTAGCTTACATGTAAATTGTATAGAAAAACTTTTTGAAACAGGTCTGTGAATGAAATAACGAAAAAAACATTTTTTTTTGCACTAAACCCCAAATATTTCAAAGTTCTGACGTGATGAGTCGATTCTGAGGTCAGATTAGGACTAAGCGCCAAAAATTACTTCTACGAACGACCCTCAGTAGCTCAATAACATTCATCACTTATTCACAGACCTTTTTAATAAAATATAGTTCTTCCAAACAATTTATATGTAGAACTAAGAGATCTCAGCGCTACCTTTCAAAATTGAGCTACAGAGCTAAGTTATGTGTGAAAATTTTCTTCATACCATAATCTTAATTTTTACGCAACAGCACCTTAAAAAACCTAAAAATAAAAAATTTAAATACATATATAGTATAAAATAAGGATCTTCTCAACTTTTCAATTTGAACAAACCTTTTGAAAAACGATAAGCTTTTCTACAGCTTGTTCGGCAGTCAGGCGGCTCAATTTATTTTTACCATTTGGTGGAGGTGGTAAGAACCTTATCAAATTTGACGGATGTCAAAGTCTGTGAAATAAAACCAAAGTTTATAAAACAAAGTTTATAAAACACTTTCGAATAGAACTTTGACTTACCATTTTCTCTATCTGCTCCTGTGTATATGTTGATTTTCGTTGCACTTTTACAATAAAAAAATATTTTTCCACAGGAATTGAGTACCATGCATGCGTTGAATTTTGGTCCACAGATCGTTTTAATTTTTTGGTTTATCGGAACCAATTGATTTCTTCAGCACTCACCTTAAGTGCTCAATGAAATTGAGATCCGGCCACTGAGAGCACCAATCCATAGACTTGATTTTAATGTGTTCAATCCAAGATTTCAACAACTTCGACGAATGTTTTGGGGCATTGTCGTACATAAATTCCCATTAAAGAGCCATTTCCACTTCTGCATAAGGCAACATTGTAGAATAAAGTATGTCAACGTAATCTACAGCGCACATTTTGTCTTTTATCCAAAAAATTTGGCCCAACTCTAGCCACCGAAACGGAGCCTCTGCATTTAACAGCATTCACAGCAGCACTCATATACTCATACGAAAGGAAATGAAATGAAACGGGATTCACTAGAAATGATTGTGAAACACAGTCACATTCACAAACTTCGCAATTAGACGGAATGGTAGCTAGTTTCACAAAGTTTTCTGTGAGCGGTGAATCTGCTGAAAGTTTCAACAGATTCATGGATGCCAAAAATGATGAGTGGCTCACTGCAGTCCTCTGGTGGTTACGGTCAAGTTTCGACCACACGCGATACTAGTAGTTTTTAATATAAAGTCAAAATTTTAAGTCAATCGGTCCGAGCTATATGTTCGACTATCTTGAAAAAAGTTGTTTCCAGAAAAACGCGTTTAAAGTTTTTAGTACGTTTTGGCAGTAGACCGAAATTCAAGTTCTTGGATATTTTTTTCGACATAACCCATTTAGGATGTAATTTTTAAGGTACTAAATTTTAGCTGTGTAATTTGAGCAACAAATATTCTTAGATTTATAAATTAAATAAAACTGCATCAAAAAAATTTTAATCATTACGTTAAATTTTTTTGATGCAGATTTATTTAATATTTGATTTAAGAATATTTCTTGGTCAAATTACGTCGGAACAGGGAGTTTAAAAATAAATTTAAATTAAGAAAAAAAATTAAACGAAACGTTTGTCCATATAGATCTATCAAAGTTTTTTTGAGATTTTTTTCAAAAAAATCGAAGAGGGCAATCAAGTTTTTTTGAATTAAACTAAAAATAAACGATGAAGGCTAAAATTGTTCATAAAGTTGTGTTTTTTTCCTTAAAGAGCATTTAAAAACATGAATTAAAAAAAACTGCCACAAAGTTATGAGTTTTTGAAAAAAAAAATCGAATTTTGATAAAATTTAACTTTAAAAAAAAATTCATATCATTAAAATGGACGGTAAAAAAAATTTAAAAAAATTCATGAATGCTTTACCTATCAGTCTCAAAAAAGTGGTCGATTTGGTATGGAATGCTCCATATACATATGTATGCAGTATTGGCCCAAACTTAAGCACACCCTCAGTACCTTTTTTTTTTAAATCATAATTTTTTTGTGAAAACGATGTTTTTGAAACCTGTTGTGAATTTATTATATGTATATGTATATTTCCAACTTTATTATTGACAGACAAAAATTTTAAAAATTCAGCGTCTCATAAATAAAAAGTTATTATCAAAGGAACATTTTATGCCAGACAACGTAACGGTCAAAACTAAAGCACTATTGCTCTGAAGCCACGCCTTAAAAATCTAAGGTGTGATTTTGGATCGTTGTCCTGTTGGAACCTCCACTTAAGTGGCATCTCTTCATCGGTATATGGCAGCATCACATCTTTTAGTATGTCACCATACATGGAGCGATCCATAATTTCATCAATTCCATGAATTGGTCCAATCCCATGACCAAAGAAGAAACCGCAGACCATTACATTTCCATCACCGTTCTTTACAGTGGCTTTGCAATACCTAGGATTAAATCCTTCTCCTTTTAGTACACGCCTTATTTCATCCGAATCTTTCAGGTTGCACTTGGATTTGTCAGGAAACAACATAGTCTTCCATTCTTGGACGCTCAAGTTGAGGTGAACGTGGAATAAGGCTTATATGCTCTGTCCAAAATCACCCCTTAGATTTTTAAGGCGTGGCTTCAGAGCAATAGAATTGAATTTCTTAGTTGGCCCGTCTTGACCTGAATCCTATTGAGAACTTGTGGGAGATCGTTAACATGAAAATCAAGAGAGAAAATTGCAAAACCACGGCGGATTTGTTTAAATTCTTGAAAATATCCTGAGAAGGAATAACGCAGGATATCATTAATAATGTTGTTTCCTCTATACCAAAAAGATATGCGTGTGTCGTCCAGAATAAAGGGTTTGCAACTAAGAACTTATTTAAAAAATTTTTATTTACCATAAGAAAGGGGGGTGCTTTAGTTTTGTCCGTTACGTTGTCTGGCATAAAATGTTCCTTTGATAATAACTTTTTATTTATGAGACGCTGAATTTTAAAAATTTTCGTCTGTCAATAATAAAGTTGTAAATACTTATATATAATAAATTCACATGTTTCAAAAACGTCGTTTTCACAAAAAAATTATGATTTGAATAAAATGTGCTGAGGGCGTGCTTAAGTTTTGGCCAATACTGTATGTATGTATTAATAACAACCGATAATAACATTTTTAAAAACTTCTTTTGTTAAACAAAAATCAATGGCTTTCAAATCAAATTTTGCTGGGTATGCTTTTCGGGCTATTATCGATCGAGGAACTTGAATCCGTGATTAGTTTTTCTGCTTCTTCTTTTTTTCTTATCAAAAAATTTAAAATTGACCGGACAAAAATGAAAAAATACCAATTTTCTACTTTCAAGTTGCAAAATCGCCCCATAATATTTTACCGCCGATCTAGTGGTACATTATTTTTAATGTTCCTTTTTTTGCTTAAGAGAATACCGTATTTTGCATATCAATATCTTATTTTAAAACCAAGATATCTGCATTCAATTTTTTTATAAGAAAAAAAGAAGAAGAAGAAGAAAAACTAGTCACAGTTTCGAATTCCCTGATCGATGATAGCCTGAACACCATACCCACTTTGTTGGAAAACATGATAAGCTCTTTAACTTGCACCATTTTTAAATCAATATTTTCTAAAATGGGTAGGCAACTTAAAACAGGGGGCGCCAATCCAGTTTTCAAAATTGATGAAAATCCTTATGAACAGCTTTGTCTAGACATATAGCTATGTAAACAAAATTCATTACAGTGTCTTGCCATCTTCTGGGTGGAACTCGCATTTTATTCTTGCCATTTAGGACAATGAACAAAGGGTTTACTATCTGATCTCATGCTATTGATATTCGTTTTGTCACTCCACAACACGTTTTTCCAAAAATTTTTACTTTTCTAGACGGTAAAACACGGGTGTAAAAACATGGTCTGCAGTGTATTTTCTTGGCAAGGTCCGCTTACAAAAATAAATGAAAGAATGGACAAGGTTCAATATTTGGACACATCGACAAACTATATGGAACCATATGCACTTCATTCCATGCCAATTAAGTAAACATTTTTGCCATATAATGACACTAAACACTCCTCCAAAGTAGTAAATAATTGGTTTTGTGCGGAAAAGATCGACGTTTTGGATTGGCCAGCCCGGAGCCCTGACTTAAATTCAATAGAGGACCTGTAGAACGGAGTCAAGGTTAAAATCGTAACCAAAAAATTATGCAAATATGGATGATATTTGGTCTGCCGCACAGAAAAGTTAGTATGTCATATCCAAAACAAAATGCGAAAAAGTGTGGAGAGTGTAGGTCGCACGTGTGAAGCTGTCATCAAAAACAAAGGCTACAGCACAAGATCTCAATGACCAAAATGTTTTTGCATACCAAAATTCAACAAATGCAATTTTAACACGATATTTTCTCTTTTTCTCCAGATTGTGCCATATATGTGTCCCAATCTTTTCATCGGTTTTTTTACATTTTGATAAGTTTTTTTTTTTGTTAATGGATTATAACTGAAGTTAGTATTATTATTACAAATGAAGGATATATCTTCGCAAAAAACCAAACACTTGTTGTTTGTTAATAATATTTACGATACTGTAGCATTCGAAAGAAAATATAAAAAAATGTGCCATTTATATATCCATTGCTGTATAAGGCCATGAATCAATAAACTACAGATTGCGATATCCGGCGCACGAAATTTGATTTGTTCTGCGCATGTACACCACTGACGTCATTTGAAACATGTTCCTATTGGCTAAAAATTGTGACCATTAGAAATCAAAAAAATGTGGGGAGAGCGTAACGCTTTGCCTAAATGAAGCAAAAAGAAAAATAAACATGGAATATACATGTAATACAAGCTTAATGTATACCTTGCTGGAATGGTAAGAGGGTTATTTTGACAACCACTGTCATCTCTGATATCATTTAAGACATCTCATTTAGGATACCGTTTTGTGTCTCAAATTGCAAGTCAAATGCGTGGCATCGTCCTCTCATGTCACTTTGTGGTACTCTGACATTCATCACATCAAATCAATCATTTGTCTAGTTAAAAATAGCGTTAAAGAGGAAGTGTTCTAAAAGTAAGTAAGTTCTAACCAATTTAAATAATTGGTAGCATTCCTGTCAGTTATAATCATTTAAATATCCCAAACTGGCCGCTCGTGTGATTGCCTGTGATATTGTATGTGAAAACAGTTATGTGGCGGGTTTCACCTTTTGCCTGCCAGCACCAACAATATTTAAATCACTGGGTGATATTTTGTGAGTGATTCTCAAATCATCAGTTGTGGTAATAGTCAGAAGCTTGATCATTACATTTTTATTGACAGCTTTGCCTTTAATTAAAAACCGCTATCTACAAAGTGGTTCCTCAATAATTTTATTATATGTGGAACATCTGCGAAGACGAATATTTGTCTTCCATCGTATGTAAACCTAATAATTTAAAAATAAATTCAATGGCAGTTAAGTTTCGTACAAAACTTACTTGAAGATCTTTGAAAAGCTTTCTGTGACCACCGCCCATATCGCATACAAGTGCCACAATAATGTATCCACATTCTCTTATTTTAGTAAAAATTTCGAACAAAATGGTTTCTGTCATTTGACAGTCGTAGTTATAAGAAACTGGCTGCTTCCATTTTGCGGTTAGGCCTACAATATAACAAAATAAAAGAAGCACACAAAGTTAATGACCTCTCACCATAGCCACCTGTACATATCCAGCAGGCGCAAGGGTAGAATCTGTTGACTGGTCGTAGCAGTATTTTTCTTTCACCTTCATTTCGTCGAAACTCAAAACACACAACTTTTGCATTTCAGTCATATGATTAGTCGCAGACAAAATTTTTACAACAGGCTCCAAAATACCTGTAGAAACATCAGTTTTTTGGGCCCATCGCTGTAAAGTTCTTACCGACGGCAATGGAAACTTTTTCTTCCTTAATAGCTTATAAGCCTTGGCGCTTGTAAAATATAGCGTTATGGACTGGGCAATGTCGGCTTCCATCCAATTTTGTCTTTTATCGCCATTCTTCATTTTTTTAACCTGCCCTGCAGTAAATATTCGCCTCAACGTTTCTTCTAAATTTTGGTTACACAAATTAACGCTTTCTAATTGACGACGCAGCTCTTAAATTGTGTTCAAAGATTGGCTATGACCATTTTTTATAGTTTAATTTTCGAGCCGCAATGATTCTCTAAGGAACATTTTATTCCATTTATTTCAGCAACTTGGTTATTGGTTTCAAGTTTTACTTGTAGTTTACTTACATTTGCTGTTCCAAAGCTCGAATTTGAAGACCAAGAGCATTGTTGTTAAGGTCTCTACAATCGTCGCCATGTTCCATATCAATACTATTTTCCGCGTTACATAGTTGTGTTGAATTTACTTCTTGTAATGGCTCTATCGGGCTTAAGCTTGGGCACATTGTTTTCGGTTAATCCTATTTAACATAAGATGACACCATCGTTAGAGGCTTAAGTATACATTAGGGTTGTTCTGAAAAAATTTTTTTTTTCGAATTTCTTGATGATATTTTGGAATCACGTTCTACATCATGGAAGAACATCACATGAATTTTTTCAGATTTTTAAATGCATTTTTTAAGGTGTCTCAGCAAAAATAATTTTTATTATTATTATTGGTAGCATTAATTATAAAATGTTGTCCAACCATTTGAAAAAGTTGTTCTAGAGTAATTTAAAAACATTCATTTTGTTTGTTTTTTAATGAACTTTAAAACCTACGTTCTAATATTGACAAAAAAAAATTTTAACCCTCTTAAATAACGAAAAACTGCTTTAAAATTGCGAAATTTAATGGTTTTTTTAAAGAAAAGAGTCATCGTGCTTTAAATAAAATTAACTTTTTTTAATATACAATATCTCATTTGAAAGAGCTCTCAAAAACCTTTAAAACAAAACATGGTAAGACTTTTTTGGTCCAACAGGCTCGATGGTATAACGTTTGAAACATAGTGATGAAACTTTTTTTTTTCAAAACGACCTGGTCGGTTATAGATTTAATCGACCCCTGATGTGTTATGTTTCATATTCATCTTTTATTGAATACTTACCTTATAGCTGACATTAAAATCTACAATTTAAGATTTTGTAGAACCTTTTAGGCCATTTTCCAACAAACTTACAGCAGTTTTAAGTTTGAGAAAAATATCAAGTAAGAAAATTAGACTAGGGTTATAAAAAAAAAAATTATTTGAATTTCTTGCTGATACTTTGGCATCACGTTCTACATCATGAAAGAACATCACATGAATTTTTTCAAATTTTTAAAGGTGGCTCAAAGCCACCAAATTGTTACTTATTATGTTTTATTTTTCATGGTTTAATTTTCATACTTGATATTCCAAAGTTTTGTCTTGAGTTGAATTGAATTGAATTGAAATTACATTCTGAGGATTGATCAACACTAGTTTTGGTGCCGAGAAGCTGTACCTTTTTTTTAACTAAGGACCTTGGCATAACAATGAAAAATGTGAACGTTTTTGATTTCAAAAACTAATTCTCGGACTAAGAAATAAAATTCTTGCCACAACAATTTATTCTTAAAGTTGTGAAAAACTGACTGTAAATCTGTTACTTTAGAAAAAATTTATGACTTAATACTTAATAAAAACAAACACTTTTTCCAATCTACAATGGAAAAAGAAAGTATTTTTAGCGATATATAAGAAAATGATATCTCTCGAAATTTGTCCCGATAATTATAACTTTTTTATTATATCATGATAAGCTCACTGATAACATTCTTTTTTTAGATTTAAGACACCTTTTCTTCTTCAGTTTATTACAAACGCTCATACTACCGCCAAGGATAAGCAAAAAATGTAAACCGTTCAAACTCCAAGCTGTCTCTGAAAAGCTAAAGTTGCAGCCAAAACTTTTGTGGCTGGAGAGTCTTTAGAAAGTTTTAAAGAATTTTTAAATCAACAACTCGTTCTTGAGACAACAATTTATTTTTTCGAAGTGTTGACAATTTTTATATTTAAGCCAACAATAAAAATTTTTACTTACAGCTAACATTTTTTATTGTTAAGATAAGAATTTAAGTTATTGAGTTCATTTTAACCTACGGAAATCGTTGGGCCAAAGTATAAAATTGTTGGAATTATAATTTTTTTTTCTGAGTGTTCGAAATCGTTGTGGCTACTCACTTCATTACTAATTTTTTCAAATCATGATTCACGAATAGAACAAAATGTTGGAACAGGCACTTCCTCTGAATGTGGTAAGGTTCTTCTAGCAGAATCTAAGTCTGGATAGTCATTTTTATAACGTTAACAGCAGCCAAATTAATACAGGAAAAGTAATAGTCATCGAAGTTATCTTTCTGTTCTTTCCATTGCATTGGCACTCCGAACCACCATTAGCTTCTTTGACCACTCATACACTGTTTAAGTGTTCATAGCACATTTTACAAACAATTTGGGATATCTACGGCTTGTAATCATCCACAATTTTCGACTTAAAGTATGCAAAATCAGCACTTTTTATAAAATCTGTTATAGGTTTTCTGAAATTTTTCACTGTGTATTCACCACAAATGTAACAAAACACATTTGGATCATTGAGACAACTGCTTCGCGATGAAGACATGATATAAAAAGCAATTTATTTATAGAAATCTATCCATAAAATAGCAAATCATGCACTCGGAAGTACTGATAACAAAAATGACACGTAGGAAAAAAAACTAAAAATATTTTTAATGTTACCAGGGCACTCCTAACACAAAACCACTAACGATATCTTGGCACAAAAAATTTTTCTTTGATTTGTTGACCTGTGTTATAGAATAACATATAAAAAAATCAAGTCGAAAATATTTTGAGAAACTGGTGTACGCGAAAACGGCGTAGTTCGGAAGAATAATTCCAATATGGCAACAAAGTCACCATTCTAAGTGATTACATGCGGCACCTGCGCTTTCACTGGCCCCTGCTTAAAAATGTTCTCTGTAGAATGTAGCACCATTATGTCGTGCATAATATCCTTTTAAAGCGCAACACATATCCACATACAATATGAATATGTATGTATGTATATGTGGTAATACATACCATATGTTATCAATTACCAAGTTAAATTGATCCATCTGTTTTGTTTATTGTCATTTTTGTAAAGGAATAAGAATTGAACGATTTGTAAATTTACATGAATATCGTTTGTTTAATGACTAAGTTCGATGAAATAATTAATGTTCAATTGTAGTAAATTATAATCAGTTGTTTAGACAACTGAAAATTTCATAAACTAATTAATTTTATTTTTATGAAGGTTTTTATTGTAATATTTAATTGGGAATATGAAATTTTGCACTGCAGCTGGCAAAAGTTTTGAACCGTTCCATTTTTTAAGAAACAAAATAAAAACAAAAATTTTGATTCGAATTGCGGGAAATCTAAAAACTTGCTGAAATACCACTGCTGCCAAAGTGCCGGACAGAGCGTTGCACTCCGCCTTAACCTGATCGTGCCGATCGTTGCACGGTACTATTCGATAAAACTGAAATCGAAACCAAAACTTTTTTTTTAAATATTTAAACTTTTGTAAAATACGCAGCTTTTTTAATAGAAGTCTTGCGCTATTGCGTATATACACCCATCCCTCGATTTACGCGGTACTTCTTTTGCGCGGTTTCAAAATTTTATTTGACTAAATTTTTTTTCAGCTAAAAACACGTATAAGACATTTTTTTCAGTTAAAAACACGTGGACATAAATAATATGACGAAGTTTCGTATATACTTATGTAGTAAAAATCATGGTGTAAAGACAAAGGTGGAGTCATGGTGTAATAACAAAGGTGGAGTAATTATGACACTTCTCTCATCATTTTCTGGATATTGGCCAGTAATAGACTCACATTGACATTTATCACCAATTCGACTTTATTGTGTTTCGTTTATTTTTGACATATAGTTGTTTTTCATTATTGGTCCCGTTTAGCAACTCCTACATTTTTGAAGCGTTTGAAGCAACTTTTTACTAAGTGGTATTTGTGTTAGGTTTTTCAGAATTCTATTGCGAATAAATAATTATGCTAAATCGTGCATCGGGTTTCAATCTGACACTAATAAGTCTTTTCTAATATTGAATAAGAACAACAGCGACCAAATTTGCCACAATTAAAGTATTTTGCGCAACATTAGCAGCTTATCGTTCAGAAAGTTTTCTAGAACTTTATGCTTAAGCTCTGCAATTTATCAAAGCGCTTAACTTTGTTGAAGGGGCAATTGAAATGTTATAATGTCGAAGTTAAAGCAAGACAGCGAATACTCTCACGCTCTTAAAATGGCTTCAACACTTATGGCTGTCCTTAATTACTTCACCTTTGTTATTACACCATGGTCAACATAATATTTTTTGGAAATATTTTGGTTTTACTTTCATGTTACTTTTTTATTTAATTTTCTTACTTTTTATAATTAATACTTTGGATATGTGATTGAATTTAAAAAATAAAAATTAATTCCATAAAATCTAATTATTTTATTTAATTATTATTTTTTATATAATCTCCAAATTTTCATTAGGTAGGTACGTACATATATATGTACATTATGGGTTCAGTTTACGCTGATTTTTTTACCAATTATGCTATTTTCTTTGAGTTCTATTGCTCGATTTACGCGATTTTTAAATTCTGAAACTCAATTTGTATGGACTTCTTGTCTCGATTTACGCGGTTTTGAATTACGCGGTTTTTTCAAAAACCTATCTACCGCTTAAAACGAGGGATGGGTGTCCTTTTTATTCGATTTTTGTTTCTGTATTGTTTTCGCTTTTAAAAAGCGCTTGCTGAATTTTTTTTTTGTAATATTATTTAGATAAAACACCTTAACTTACCTTATATTTTACTACTATTTATTTTATTTTCTTATATTTCTTTGTCTTATTTTCATTTTTAGGTCGTATTATAAAATAATATACGATAAAAATCATCAAAAGTTTTCTGGATAGCCTTTAACCAGCCAAACGGCCTACCAATTTTGCCAAACCGGGATAATAGTATGTGCTCACATCTGCTGATAAACATCTTATTATATGATGGGTATATACAGAAAAGCCTTCTCGACAACGACAAAAATAAGATCAACAACGCAAATCAAATATTCATTGATGGCAGAAATTTACGAGTGATTGCATAAATTTATCTTGATTAAAGAATCTACTTGGCGTTAAGTAGATAATACTTGGCATTATTTATTTGTGGCCCAGTTTCGTTGTTGTTACTCGTAGTATTTTCTTTTATAATAAGTTGTTTGAATTGTGATATGACTACTAAATATCACAAGAATGCATCCAGCGGGCGAAAAAAGAAGTCGTTCCAAAAATAAATATACAGCAGAAGCGCTTGAAACAATTAAACAGGACTTGACACGGTTTCAAGTACAAAAAAAGGATCATGACCAAGGACAGGTAAATAGTTTTTGAATTCGTAAATTTTTTGATTTGACTTAATCAAAGAAGATTTTTCTTATAAACTGACTCCATATACTCGAACTTGTTGTGAACCAAAAAAAAAAGTTTCACCGTAACTTGACTTTTTTTCTGACAAGGAGAGCACCTACCTCTAGATGGTAGTTCACCTGAAATAAGAAAAACCATTTTCGCCGTTTTTCACAATGCTTAAGGAAAAGCGGGAAAGTTTTCCCCTAGTTGTCTTACACAAAAAAAGTTAACATCTTTTCAACCAGCGGCATGGCATAGTGTGGAGTGAGTTAGTGTATAAACGGAGGGGTTACTGGTTCCGAGCCACGGTTCATGCAACTTTTTTTTAATTTACTTTTTTTAAAACTTTTTTTTTACTTTTTTTTTAAACTTTTTTTACTTTTTAAAGAATAAGAAAAAAATAAAATTATGGTTCCAGATTATTTTTTTACTTATTGACAAAAACTTATAAAGGATACTTATTTTATTTTAATATTTCTTAGGTTATTTTTTATAAAATTTGCATTATGCCGAATTTATGAGATTGTGTATTTATTTCGTACGTGCGAAGATGAGTTTGTAGTAGTGAAGCTCTACACATAATTCTTCTACATAATTTGTCAAATCAAAACTAAATCATAATCATATTCCCAGCAGGCAATTGAGCAAGGCCTAAGTCGGAGAAGACCTCCCACTGATAAGTGACGTACCGTGTCGATTTGGCGCTCGGGGCAAGAAAGTAATTAGCCGCTTGCTACCGAAAGAAAAAATAATCAAATATTCTCTTTTTCCCAGCATGGAACATTCTATTTCTTAAAAAAAGGTACTCACCAGAGAACTGCAAGAGTGCCAAATTTCACAACCCTAAGTATGCTCGCTCAAAAATGGCTTGCGGTGCAAGACATGCAGTTTATGCAAATATATACTCATAGCAATATAAGTATAAAAACTGCTGTGTAGCTGGTGCACTTGAATTGCTTTTTCGCACTTCGTTGTCGTGTGGCGGTCGTATTTCTCAAAAATCGTACGAGTAAAAAAAATATGCGGTGCCAATAAAACACACACTTAGAGTCATTGTGTATTTACTTATGTACGCATTTATTCAGCCGCCGATCCTCTTCAGTGTTGCCGAAATGATACAATTGCATCAAAAGTGGTAATTTTCGAACAAATTTTTGGGGCGTTTTTTTTGTTGTTGGCAGTAGCAACACTGATTATCGCTTTCGTTTGCACACCCGAGCACGCACGAAACAATTTTTCGAAAAACACTGCACAAAGCATAAGCAAAAAAATTACCCGAATGCGAAAGTGCCCTATACTTAAAGTATTGCAACAACTAGGTGGTGGTTTTTACAGGCACAAACTTTTTGCGGTCGCTCTTCACATGAGTACAATAATGCGTAAAGAGAAAAGTGATAAGTATTGTTGCGATCGCATTGTGTAAGTATAACAGAACTATAAGTAAAAATAACACCGCATAGTTTTTGTGGCGGTGTTTTGCATACTCGGGTATGAAAAATAAGCAACATTTATGCGGTGTACTTATTGTCGCGGTGGACTGCTGCAGTTCTCTGGTACTCACTTTTGACATCTCGGAAACCATAGCAAACTGAGAAATATTTCACATAAAACGAAAAAATTTCCACCTACTCATTGCGATCTCCAATTATTTTTATTTACTAACATTTCCAAAATTTCGTATCATGCTAAAAGCAAAAATTTAATTTCATATTACGAGGACCATTTTGACGCCCCCCCCCCTCTCCCTCTCTAGGTACGCTACTGCTACTAATCCAACACTTTCATACAAAGACTTGGACAGATTATTATTACTTGTCAAGTTCACATTGAAGTCACCACATATATGTAACTAAGGAACTGAAGTCAATAACAAGACTAGACAAATCAGTAAATAATGAATCTAAATTATTTCTTCAATTAGGGTCACAAACACAAGATAAGAAAACTTTTTTTTGATATTCAGATATAAAAGTGTTAAGTAAATCAACATTACTACCATTACATTTGTTAATAACCGATTATTACGGTATTATATGGCAACGCCTCCCCCTTTTTTTGTCGGGCCTATCGTTTCTAAATACTTTACAAGTCATTTAAACAATATGCAAAGTGACTACAAACTTTGTAAATTCTTTTCTTGTGCACATTCCTACCAGGCTATATCTACCATCAGTAACTTCCAATGTGGAATTTCGTTCTCTCATTCTTAGGTTAAAGCGCCAGCATAACATATTTTAAAATGGTGAACATAGGGGGCGTTTAAGTTTTACGTAACTCAATTTTTGAAGATTTTTGACCCTACCTCCCCTCATTTAACGCGCTGTAACATTTTTCTGTATCCCCCTCCCCCTCCCCCTCCTTAAACGTTACGTAACACCCAAGTGACCATGTTTACCTTAAATTCACAATTATGTTGGCCATTCTCCTCGATGAGTACTTTAATTTGATATATGGGCTATTATTACGAAATGGGTGTAATGGATGTCTGTGTATAGTTTGGTCAACTGCAAAGACTCAACAATTTTTTTTTCCAAATTATTCTCAAGATGACATTTTTCATCATACGCATCGATATTAAATTGATCTATTGTCGCCTCCGTCACCTGTCCATTTCCCACTTTCAATACACTAACGGTCTGCTCGCGTGAACCCTCTTTCGAAATTTCGCTCGTGCAATTTCTCAAATAGTAGTATGTTCGCGCACCTAATTGCCGAGGAGTATATGTTAACAAAAATTCTCCCACTCCCGCGCTACAGGTTTGAAACTTGTCAGTCGATTTTTCTATATGGGACGTTCTTTTACAAACCGAACGAATTTTGACAAAAATTGACCGACACATTTTTGATTTGGCTGAAATTTTTTTTAAGGGACCTGTATCGAAGAACAAGAGACACGTAATCAAGGATTTTTTTAAAAATTTTTTTTTTTTCAAAATAGAGCGAATTAAAATTTTGAGAATTTCGTGATTTTTGGCTTGGAGGCTCACTTTTAAAAATTCATTGCTGAAATATCCAAGTTACGGGCATATTTTCATCCGATTATGGCAGCATTACATTCTTTATTGAAATTTGTCCATAATACCCTCAATTTTTCGAAGTAAGCCAACACCACACCCTGACAGCACCCCAAAGTATAATGCTTTCTCGCCTATTCTTTAGTGTAGAATAGGGTGTACTTTTGGTCAAACTCCTTTGATTTAGGGCGGCGGACATATTTTTTCCAATCGGGTGACTCTCTATTTATTTTAGTTTCGTCTAAAAACAACGAATTTCTATTCCTTTGCATTCAAATGACGATATTTTTTGGCAAACTCAATTCTCTTGCGGTTGCGTTCAAATGATAGGGGCTTCTTCTGAGAAATCCGTCCAAAAAGTTCAACTTCATGCAAACGTTTTTTAATTGTATCTACACATAGTGCTGCTTTATTTTCAAATAGCCATCCAAACTTCGGTTGCGGATTTATGCGGATTTTTTTTAGACTCCCGGACAATAAGAGCTATTTTTCCCGAGCAGTTGTTATGCGGCTTCTTTGTTTGCGTTGTAACTTTCCTATAGTTGAATTATTTTTTAAATATTGTAGCGCATTGCCTACAATGGTTTTGGAAACTTTTAAGGCAGCTACGCTTCCATCTTGATGCATCTGTGTTATGTTTTTTCGTGTGCTGACGTCACAGGGTTTTTTTCTACTCATTTTAAACTACCAAAAACAACTTCTATAATCACAAGTAACCATAAACAATATATAACAAACCTCTTTTTAATTTATTGAATTAACAAAAGTTAAATTTTGTCACTGTCCCTAATTAGTTGCACGATCTAATCCTTAACGAAATAACGAATGTCTTCACTTCATAAGAATAACGGTAAAAAAAATTAGTGGCAATGTTATATTTTTAAAGTACCAAAGATGCACTTTTAAAAAAGTATTGATACTACGGATTTTGTTGCATATTATAAATGGCATATGTCTTTATATAAATCAAAAACTACTGTCGCTAATTAGTTGCACGGAGCTGTATATCATGAGTAAACAAGACGATAAACAATTTTCGTGGGCTAATAATTGCAAAGAGCAAGGAACATAACAGTACAAAATCGGGTGGGCATCGCAGATATTAAAACAGTCAAATCTCATTACCACACGACAAGTGTTCGTAAAAATGATAAATAAAAAAAGTGTCGCTACCGTAGCCTGCCAGTTTTTTTCTTATCATGCTATGAATATTTTCAAAAGTTTGACTTTTCACTTCGTTTTCATTTGTAATGTGACGATTTTTCCGGAAATGTGTTTCGTCTATTCTCTCGGATGCAAGACGCATATTTCAGTGAAAAGACGCTCTGAGTTAGAGTATTTGGCAGCAAACTACATTTCGAGTACTCTTACTGTAGATTCAGTGATAAATATGTTAAAATAACTTGAAAACGAAATAAATAAAAAATCTAAAAGTTGCTACCAAGACTTTTTTTTTGTACTCTATGAGTTCTGAAAATCACCCATTTCGTGAAAATAGTCCATATCATTTATTGCTGTAGCTAATCTAGATCCCGTCTACTTTTATCATTTAAGTAAAACATTTTAGTACAGTCAAATTAGGGGTCAACCTCGGAATGAGAGATAATAAGCTGTAAACTCGTATGGCATATTATTATTCTTATTCTGATGTTCTAAAAATTCTCTCAAAAGTCTCATAAAATCTCGTGTCTGCGCCGTAAGTTATTCAAGGTCAAATGCCACAAAAATCGGTCTTTCTCGATTATCTCGGTTTTTATAGCTCCAATTACGTTAGGTTAGGTTAGGTTTTGGTGTCGGCCATAGCCTCACATAGACCACAGAGGTCCATAGTGTTATCACAAACTCTCTGCTACAGTCTTATTAGTAAATTCAGGTCCAACATGAAGATGCCTGTTGTTACAGCGAATCTTTTGATTTCACCCAGGTGGACTTTATTTAGTTCATTCAGGGATATAAAGATTATTTTAACACTTTCACGTCCAATGTTGCCTATAGGTAGCATTGTCTTCACATGCCAATATCACCGTTATGTTATTTTTTTCGCGATTTGTTTTGCTCTTGTCTTATCAGCTGTTCTGTTTTGTGCATTCAAGTGTACACAAAATTTAGTTAGCAGATATGAGTTTTTTCTATTGGCGTCACTTACGTCGTAACGTCGCACAGTGTAACATTAGCGGCCATAAGAAAAAAAAAAAGTTGCGAATTTCTTAAAAAGTAATACAATCGCCAAAAAAATCTTCAACTAAGAGCAATCTATAAGCATTTTCGAAATATGTGGAAATTTGAATGAACAGCATGCACGGAAACTTGGAGTTTTATTCTAAATATTTACAATTTTATTTGTTTGTTTGCTTGAACAGAAAATAATTTATATATTATTTTTATTGAGCTTACTGTTCGATATGTGTGTGTGTCAACACAAAAAAATTACACTTAAAAAACACAAATAAAAAGGAAAAATGGGCTAAAGCTAGTTATACTAGATTCGTCTTCAGACTCATAAGTAACTTCTAAGCCAATTAGTAAAAGTTTTGCAAGCCTTATATGTTTATTTTCTTGTATAGATCTGTTAAGAACTCAATCAAAAAAAAATTAAACAAAGAAAGCAAAAAACTCTTTTTTCCCTTTTATTTACGTTTGTTATTGTAACTCCCTTGTTATTATACATTTCCTTGCAGGCGCTTTGTTGCAAGCTTTGTTGGCGAGTCAAAACGAAGTAGCAAGTGCAAATAGTATAATAATTCGGCAGGTTCCCCGATAGGTAATTTGTTTGTTTGTTTGAACAGAAAGTAATTTATATATTATTTTTATTGAGCTTACTATTCGATATGTGTGTGTCAACACAAAAAAATTACACTTAAAAAACATGAATAAAAAGGAAAAATGGGCTAAAGCTAGTTATACTAGTTTCGTCTTCTGCTAGAAAGACTCATCAGTAACTTCTAAGCCAATTAGTAAAAGTTCCAATATGGCGGCCGGAAGTCGGATAAAAATCGAGTGTCCAGCAAAAAAAGCTTGTAAAAATAAAAACCGATCGGATCGTTTTTTGTCTCAAATTGTAGCTCTTAAAAAGTTGGCGTGGAAGGTTGACAGAATTCATCATGGCGGATCCAATATGGCGGTCAAAAATCCAATATGGTGGCCGAATTTTTGAAAGTCAACCGATTTGCACCAGATTAGGTATACAGGTTCTTGGGTGTCTTGGGGGGTCATGAATCCGAAGTCAGAATTTACAAAATAAAGATGGCGGATGTATTTTTTAAAAATCAACAGATTAGTACCAAATTTGGTATACGGGGGTTTCTGGAGTCGCTGAAATTTAAAATTCAAGATGGCGTACCCAATATGGTGGATTAGGGTATTGAGTTTCCGCCAATTTGGGTCCGCCATCTTGAATTTAAAATTTTTGACCTTAGATTCGTTTTTAGCGACCCCAGAAACCCCCGTATAGTATGTATATTTTTCAAAAAAATAACAAAAATACGTGAAAGCTGTTAACTGGTTCTAAATGGTTTTTTAATTCATTTTAAAAAAGGTAAAAACTTGACCACATTTTTTTCAGCCTTATTTTTAAAGAAGAAAGAAACCTACTTGTGAAACTATGTAAATAAAAATTTTTTTAATTTTTTTTTTTTGTATGGGAGCTATGCTATGAACCGATTTTATTGATTTTCACAAAATTTCTTAATCTTTACAAAAAACAGTCCATGCAAAATTTCATTACTCTACGACAACTCCTTATAGTTTTGGCCGCAGCTTATATGAAAGTGTTACACTGTGCGTCGCACGTTGGGTAAAACATGGGCAAAACGCGCGCATTGCAGGTATTTCAAAAGTTGCAGTGATGAATTTTTTTTTCTCACTTCTAATAATTTTTTTTTTTTAGAAAAAGTATCATAATCAGTGCTTTGTGTAGATGTCAGTAAAATTGACATTTAAGCAGGGAATTTTACCTTTTTTTATGGTTAGAATAAAAATAGTCCCATAATTGATTTTTTAATAAAATTTTACTTCAGTTATACTTATTTACGCAGATATGGGTAATTAAAGTTAGGTGTTTAATTTTTAGATTTAAAAAAAAAAAAAGTTTTTTATGGATTAGAACTTTTGAGGTTCCACATGGATCCACTAAATTTCCTCGGTACTGAATAGTAAAATCAATTACCTAAATGATGGTACCAAAGTCAGCTGCAGTCGTTTGCAGCAGCTTCAGATTTATCAATTTTAAGATGTCGACTCAAGTAAGTATATTTATGAAAAAATTAAAAAAAATTTTTTGTATAGTAAATATTTTTTTTTTCAATCAATTCAAAGCTTATATAGCTTTTTTAATAATTATGCGACCAACTCATTAACAGTTTTTAACTAACCTAACGGTCATGCCATGATCACATCTAAACATTCGATCAATACAAATATGTATGAATATGATCTGGTATGTTGTATGTTGTCTGAAGAAGCCCAATAGCATTGCAACAAAAATTTTAAACTGCACAGAAGCCAGTATGCCCGCAGAAGTTCCAGAGTTGAAAATCTAACAGATATTTTTAGAAAATTTTTAGTAATGTCAGATCCTAAGATAAGTAGCATAAGAGCTTCTAACAAAAAAAAAAAAATTAGGAAAGAGATTTACCGTCTGAAGTGCAAGCAATGCTAAAATAAATTGAGCTTTAAACCTTCAAGATGAAAACTTACATACATTGCCAAGGCATAGCGCTAAAGTGTTTTTGTTGCCACCCTCCGTTGTCCAAAATATTTAAAACTATGCCTTTTTGATATCAAAGCAAATAAAGACTGTTAATTTGACCTCAGTCGGCTCAGTAGTTTCCAGGTCTATACATAACAAACATACATATATTCATTTTTATGCATAATTTTTATGGAAAAAATTACCAATCGTCTAAGGAATTAAAAAATAGTTTTTTTTTAAATCTATGCAGTAGTTTTAGCGAGATACAGTAACGTAGCTATCATTTTATTTATATAGATTTCGTTAAAATATTCCCACTTTGAACTCCTTTTTAAAAGTTTTTAGATGTCAATTTTAAAAATGCTGACACACGTATTTACTTATTTTTGACAAACTTCAAGAATCCGTTGACAGAACTGTGATATTTTAGTTTGGTTTAACACAGCGTAATTCTTCAAAAGTCTAAACTTCCGGCTGTAGGGTGTCAGTTCCTGGCGTAGGAAATTAAAAAAAAAATTCCGCCAGATAATTTTTTGAAGATTTTTAAAGATAATGCCCAAAGTACAAGTATCTAGCACTAACAGTATAGAAGTTATCGCATCAAATAGCCAATGCGCGCTTTTTGCCCATGTTTTTCCCAACGTGCGTCGTTAAAACAACAAGTGCCGAAAAATTGGGAAAAAAGGTGCTGGTGCTTTTAATTAAATTATGTGAAATATGTAGATTACTCGGACATACAAAAAAGTACTTCAATTGGTTCAAAATAGGTAAATTAATAGAAAAAAACATAATTTGTAAACAAAGATTGTTGAGTTGTGTCTCAGGAATTTTCCGAAGTAAATGCTGCCTATAGGCCGTAAGGACGAACAAGGATACGTAGGACTTTGAAATTGATGTCAGTTAACCTTTGCAGTCGTATTAATAAAAATATTAGCTCAAATATTGTATTTTTTAAGTCCTCGCACTTTAATTCGGGCGTGAAAGGGTTAACATATGTAACAAAAGCATAGAGTGGAGTATAAAATTTGCGACAAATTTCATCTTAAAAAATTTTTCATACTCCCAACCGTTTTTGAGATAGAAGGCAGAGAGCCCGCAGCGCTCAGCCATACTCACTGTAACGGGAGGTCATTGAAATATCATAAACAAGTAATTTGTATTATTTATTAGCTAAAACTTTATATTTAATAATATTTTGCATATATTCATTTAATAACACAGGCCGACAAAATTAAACGAAAGTCCAGAACTAGAGACCAGAACTAGCATACCCGATGGTCGTTGATGCGCTGAATCCGAATCCAAGCTCAGAATTACGCTATACGTCAAGTTTTCCAGATATCCTAACCTAAAAGTACAAAAAACACAGTTATTGGCTATTTTTTTTTTTTTTTTTTTTTAAAGCTTGGTATTTATTTATTGAATCAACTCGCTTGGAGACTAATAATAACACTGTGAAACAAAATTTTTTTTGCAAAAGTGTACTCGCCAAATAGTTTCTTATGTGATTTTGAATTCTAAGAATGAATATGGAATCAAAAAGTGACGATCGGATCTGCTTTCGGAGAGTTGCGGATATAGCTTTTCTAAAAATTCATATAAGTCAGAAATGGCTGCAGTGATTTCCAAAATAGGGGTGTCATACGAAAGGTAATAAAATAAGCTACAATATTGGTTTGAAAATTTTTAAAATCTGGCTCGTAGTTTTCGAGATATTACGCTTTTCCGGAATTTAGACCAATTTTTTTTTTCAAAAAACCGTTATTTTTCTAAAAAAATGCATTATTAGTCTACAGTCTTATTAACATATTTATAAAGCTCAATTTATCGCCTTTAAAATGATACATTATTTAGACGAAAATTTTTGACATTAACCCTTTCTAACCGAAAAAATGTTACTTTGTTTGAGAATTTTGTGCTCTAACTTGCCGAAAATGCATCCAAAAGATCTGATTTGTTGGTGAAAGTTGTAGATATTGAAGAGGTCTACAAAACTTCAGGATCAGATGCAATAAAAGAACCACATGAATCTAGGTGCAAAATTCAAATGTTCATTTCTCGAAAATTTGAGCCAACTTGAACAAACTGAGCCAAATGGTTTCTTGTTTTGGCCTATATTTTCACCCCGCAGCGTCAGATCCAAGTACACTTTTGCAAAAAAAAATTTGTTCCACAGTGTTATTGTTAGTGCTCAAGCGAATTGGTACAATAAATAAATATCAAGTTTAAAAAAAAAAAAAATATTCCCAAAAACTTTGTTTTTTGCACTTTTAGATCCGAGTAGAGTTTGCAAAATGAATTTTGTTCCACAGTGTAATTATACAAATCTTAAAAACTAATAGAAAGTTGATATTTTCCAAGTCATTGCTTGAGTTATGGAATGGAGTACACTCACAGAAAAATCTGTTTCCTATATTTAATATAGCAATTTCCATGCGATGTGTAAAAATTATTTTCACTATAAAAAGTGTGTAAATCAATTACACATTTGGACCGTGAATTCTCGTATGAAATTGTGAAAAGAAACACATATAATATGTTTTTGACTACAAATTGCGTGTAAAAATACGCGTTTAATGTGTTAATTTACTGGGGATCCGTGTAAAAGCACATATAAAGTGTAAAAACGCTGAAAACGTGCTCGCTTTGTCAGTCGATGCTAGGTAAAACGCCGTTTTTACGATATCAATATAAGCTGCGAAGTTCACATAACCTTCCGGAAGAAGAATCTCTCCCATCCCACATCTTGTTATTGCCCCCATTTGACCAAAGCAAAAGTCATATTTCAAGACGATTCTGCACCTTGTCATCGGTCGAAATCGGTAAGTGTCCCACTCACAATAATTATTTTTTACATTTTTTTTTGATAGATTTACTATAATGAACTATTTATTTTTGCATAGGGAAAGGAATATAAGGACTTTTTGAGAATTGAGTCAGTCCATGGCCCGGAAACAGCCCCGACCTCAATCCCATTGTGAATGTTTGGGCCATTTTAAAACGCAAAGTGCGCCAACAAAACCCTAATAATATTCCAAAGTTAAAGGAAATAATTGAATCCACTTGGAACAACGATATTTTAATAGAATTAATACGGAAACTCTATGAGAGCATGCCTTTTCGAATGGAAAGCGTCATAAAGGCAAAAATAGGTCCTACGCGGTATTAAAATCAATTTTACCGTATTATATGAAATAATTAAAGAATATGTGAGAAATTAAAAATGCGTAAAAAAAACTACAAGAAACAATGTATTTTTTCATATAAATAAGTTGTAATTTCTGATTATAAAACTAGCAATTATGTGTTTATTTGGAAAAAGTTCCTAGAATTTATTATTGTTAGGTGGACAGTTTTGAAAATACTCAAAACTTGTTCCTAGCAACAGTATCTAACAAACTTAAAACCGTTAAACAAGAGTAGATATTATTTTACGCATCAAAATTTAAAACTTATTGCAAAATTCAAATCGGCGTTTTTTTTTTTGACCGTGAGTGTGTGTACACTTGTCCCCCGCTTTGCGCGACTTCAGTTTGCGCTAATTCACCTTTACGCGAAATTCATTTGCCTACCTAAAATTCTATTTGCGCGACTGACCTCGATCTGCGCGGGTATGTTGAAGCAGATGAACAGAACATTGCTGTAGAAGAGATGATTCAACTTTTTGATGACCGCGGGCATTCTGAAAATCCTTAAGAGAAGAAGAATAGATGACGGTGACCAACTTGGCAAATGGCTTAGCTTTGGGTGAAAAACTGGTGCAAGAAGCTGTAAAAATTGATCCAGATGACAGGCGCTTGAGAACGTTTGAAAGCAACATAAGAGCTGCTTCATTTAGAAAAATCGAAAAAAGTAAGGCAATCGGTTGTGACTGATTTCTTTAAACGACCACCAAATGTGTTGTAAGACGTATTTTTTTTATTTATTATAAATGAATTTTGTAACTTTCTTTTTGTTTGAATTACTGTTTTAAAGTTCGTTGTTCCTTTTTATCTGTTTTAAACAAATGTTATTATGGTATATGATTTTGTATAGCAAAATAATAGCTATAGTGTCGTGAATGTCTTTTAGTCATGTATATTTCTCTTTTCAGGAACATAACCCCCTAAATTACATGAAGTTCTCACTTCACTTTACGCGGTTTCGCTTTACGCGACACTTTTCGTTCCCCCAACCCCCGCGCAAAGCGAGGGACAAGTGTACTTATAAGCTAATTATCTTCACAAATTGTCAATATTTCCCATAGAAAATATTAGCACATTATGAAGTTAACTCAGTTATAAGTACATATGAAAAAGCTACAATGTAAATGCGTATAATTTATTTCTACATATTGAATTTGAAAAACTTGTTATTTTAAACGTTTATTATTAACAAAAATGAGATAGCTTATCAACTAAATTATTAATTTTTCTTAGGTTATTTATAGTTTTTTTAGTACCGCGGACCTTTTCGAAATAAATTTTGAAAAAAAATCTAACTATTAATTTCAGAGTTATAGAACGCAATACAAATAATTTTAATCCACGGGTAATTGGTTGATTTCTTCTTTCAATGGTTTCCAGTGTTGTCCCAAACTGAAAAATAAGATTAAATTTATTATTAGTTTAAAAACTAAGGACGAAAATTAATATTTATTTTACCTCAAATATTTGAAAAAAGACTTAGATTCTGTTTAAAAAGAGTTGCTAAGCCTGTAGAAACGTTGAAATCGTTTTCGTCAATACCAGCTATGCAATTCTAAATGTTGGATTTTGAATGAAAATTTAGTTATTTCAGTTATTCGCTATTAATTATAAAGTTGACATGTGCGTGTTAAATGAGAACTTCCTGCAACTGAGCATTATTGCTGTAGGTCGTAACTGCTCGTAACAATGTTCGTGGCACGCACAGTGTTGCGACTAGAACAAGCTAGCTGGACAAAAGTATTATTTTGCGTTTTTGTATTTGTTGGATCAAAACAAAAAAAAAATTGTATGGAAGGCCTGGTCGCAACCGACCCCCTAGGCCAGTAAGGGTTAATTTATGGACGCGAATACTATCTGGCCAATTTGATGAAATTTTTACAGTATATTAGTATCGATCAAGCGGCTGTCATAGAATATATAACTTTTATTTAGGGTTCATATTTAGGGTGGCCCTTATACAAAAATATTTTTAAAATATAATTTTCACAAAGACCACTGAATCGATTCACATGGAATTTACACCAAGTGTCTTTTATATTAAAAGGCCTAGCTTAGGCTATAAGACTTTTATTGAGGATGCATATTTAGGGTGGCCCTCATACAAATATATTTTTAAAATATCATTTTCACGAAGACCGGTTAATCGATTCACACCGAATTTACACCACTTAGCTTTTATATTAAAAGTTTTTATCGTTTTTCGCGGATTTTTCCCATTCCTGGAATAACTCACATTTTTTGATAGAAAATATGTACTCTAAAAACTAACAAAAAAAATTTATATGTGCAAAAGTGTGCAAAAAGATATTATTTTTAAAAGAAGCAGTGAAAGAATAAATTTCATTAAAAAAAAAATAAAATGGCTGAATACACGTGAATACAAATACTTTCTACTCTCCCAAAGTTAGGAGACTAAATTTATTATTTAACTTTATTAAGACATCTTTTTGTTGTTGTTTTCAATAAAAAACTTTGAAATTATTTCTCACTTTTTATATTAATTTCATTAGTGCTTACCTTCAACTTTGAAATCCATTAAAAAAAACTTTTCTTTAATATTGACAAATAACAAAATTAATATTTTTCCACGACGACTCAATCTCAATTTTTCAAAAATTAAAAGTTGAAGAAAACAACTTCACTCACTTCAACCGTCTGAAACTGTAAATTTACTTACAGAAAACAAAAATATTTGTTGGTTTCCTAGCTTTGAGAGTATTTGTTGTAAAACTATACCGTTATTTTCTTTAAACGAGAGATTCACTTTTGTCCAGCTAGCATACACTAGACGCAACACTGTGGCACAGTTCGTGGCAATGTTCGCAACACACACTTTTCCGTGTAAAATTCTCACTTTAAATATGTAAATAAAAATTATGCGTGTGAATTTACACTCCCAATCCTGTAAACTACACGTTATATGTACAAACACACATTTTGTGTAAAATACTTTGATTTTTTTATCGAAACACATGAGATGTGTATTTAAATACGTGTAATAGTATTAAAACCAATTAAAATATGTGATTTTACTATAATTAATATAGCGATTCCACACACCGATGTTTCGATTTCTTAGAGTGTACCCATTATGCGTATACATAATGGCTACAGGGGTGGTAAGTCTTGTCTCTTCAGTCGAGACATGTTCGATGTTAGGAGTAAGGTCCTAGCCAGTATGTTTGGATGTTGGTGGAGTTTTTGTTGATAAGATCGCTGTATGTTTTCCTTTATCTGCTTGACAAAAGGTATACCAAGATCTTGGTGTATATTTATATTCTTGACATACCATGGTGCGCTGGAAATAGTTCGAAGTATTTTTGACTGAGACCTTTGCAATATTTCTATATTTGATAAGCTTGCATTGCCCCACAGCTGGATTCCATATGACCATATACATAGGTATAATAATAGCTTTGTACAAGAGAACTTTATATTCAGGGCTGATTTTGGATGTTTATGCAAAAGCCAATTAATGCTTGATGCTTTCAACTTCATTTGAATTTTTTTCTTTTCGATGTGAGCTTTCCAAGTAAGGCGTCTAGGTGCATTCCTAAGTATTTAACTTCAGCGCTTTGAGGTATTGCGGTGCTAAGGACTGCGTTTGAAAAAATTGGCCATCATAAAATTCAAAAAATCTTCCGAACTACTGGTTCGATTTTAAAAATGAAACGCATCTTATAACAGTATTCTTCTTCAGATTAATTTTCCATATTTATATATATTTTGTTACTCTTTTTAATAAATTTTTTTATTTTTTCCGGTACCCCTTCCATCAGCGATTTTGTGGCATTTCGAAGACCCTCTGTGTTGCTGCATACCAATTTCTCCTGAAATTTGTCACATCACTGGCCACTCTCTTTGATGCCCTTATTTCCCTTTTGACCAAAGCCCAATATCTTGCGATTGGCCTGAGTTCTGTACAATTCTGTGGATTTGCTTCTCGAGCACCAAAAGCACATCATTCGTTGTGTACCACTCCAAGGCCGTTTTACTGGAAAGACAGAAGGCTAAGTCGGACCAAGGGAAAGTGAAAGCCCCATACTTACTTTAGAATGGCTTAAGTCTCTTCTCCAAGCATTCTGTGATGTAAATATCTGAGTTCACTGTGTGTGTGGTTACAAAAACTGGCTCCTTTCGCCACAACTGCAGATAGCTTGCCAAACAAGGAATTTTCGAGGAAATTTCGATACCTTTTTTGACGTAAAATTTTCACCCACATTTCCTCGGGAGCCTGCAATGTAAAACTCCACGCCATGCAGCTGCGAAAACTCAGCCCACACACATGTTTTATCATCCATGATACAGCAATTAAATTTTTCAAAAAAATTCCTTTGTAATTTTTTGGCGCCTTGTTTGGCCTCAATTGTTTTCGTGACATTCTTGTCTGAAACTTTTTGTACTTTGAAAGTCTTAAGACCAACATATTTTTTGGCTTTGCGTACAAAACACTCGGAACAATTTACTTTTTTATCCACTTTTTTGCCTGATTCTTCTTGAGCATGGCACGGATTTCATTTGAAATTGCCTGGTCACGGACCCCTTGTTTTCTCTCTAAATCTGACTTTAGAGTGACAACGAATTCTTCCTTAAACTTTTTCAGTACTCTTGATACAGTTTTCGGAGTAGTTTTTAACTCCCGAGCAATTATTTTATAGCTCCAAGTGGGTGAGCTTGTGAAGTTTTCACAATTCGTTTGCAATTTTAAACTAGTAAATAAATCAAATTGGCAAAAAAATCTGTACGATACTTTCTGACATTCATTTCAAAGCTAATTACGTTTAAATTTTTAAGTTCGAATGATTTTTATAAAAGATATCGCGAATAATGTAGTAGACATTTTTTTTCGAACGCAGTCCTTATTTAGGTGAACTGTTGGGCAAGTCTTTTTATGGAGTGTAAAAGTTATTTGTGTACTTTTTTGCTCGTTTACATTTATTCGCCAGTTTAAAAGCCATGTTTCAACTAGACGCATATGTTCATCAAGGGTATGTGACGCACTATGAGGGTCTGAGTGATAAGACAAAATTGCAGTGTCATCAGCAAAAGTAGATGTAAGCACAGAGTTGTTTGTTGGCAAGTCAGAAGTGTAAATTGGGTAAAGGATTGGGCCAAGAACCCTACCATGTGGTACGCCTCCGAAAATTTCTAGATCATCTGAAATGTAGTCTTTGCATCTTACCCTAAGCTTTCGTCCTGTAAGGTAGGACTCTAATAAAGCATGGGTATTTTTAGGCAATTTCTTTATCTTGGGTAGAAGTCCATCGTGCCACACTTTGTCAAAAGCTTGTGCTACATCAAGAAACACTGCTGAACAGTACTTTTTCTCTTCATGTCTTTCTAATTTGTGCTACTATCCTGTGAACTTGTTCTATAGTTCCATGTTTTTTGCGGAAACCACATTGGTGTTGCGGTATTATGTTTAGTTGGTTCACATGGGGCATAATTTTCGAGAGTAGCTTTTCCAAGAGTTTTGATGTGGTGGGTAGCAAGCTTATTGGCCGATATGAAGAGACTTGTGTGAGATTTTTCCCAGGCTTGGATATCATTGTGATTTGAGACATCTTCCAAATTTTTGGGTAGTGGCCGAATCGAGTAATAGCATTGAAAAGTATGGTTAGGTTTCTGACTGCATAGTAAGGTAAATCAATAAGCATATTAGCAGTTATTAGGTCATGACCTGGTGCTTTCTTTTTATTCAGTTGTGTTTTTATGGAAGAATAAACGTCTTTAGTTGTGAAGCGCAACGAAATATGTCTCGAATTTTGGGTTTCTTGTGGTATTTCGATATATATATATTGAGGTTATTTTACATCGCGAATAAATTTTTTTTCCAAAACTGTTTGCGACATCTGAAAGTACTGCTTTTTTCCTTCAATATTTCAATTCCATTTTTTCTTTCTCCGAAATATCGCAACTTGAAATTTAGGAACAATTTTACTTTTGGGACGATGCTCCAAAAAAATTTTTTTTAGAAACATGCAGTTTTACCCCTTAAAACCTAAACTGAAAAAAAAGTCGGTCTCTTATGGCTTAAGAGATAAAATTGGTCAAAGTTGAAAATTTCATGTCCCCCCTCCCTGTATAAATAAATTGTGTAAACATTTTTTTATTTATTTTTTATATATGTCCAACCAGTGATGTATTCACGCCGGGCCTAGGGCGGCAAAATTTTAGGGGCGGCAAAAACTTAACAATGACAGAACTTTGAAGGCGCAAGAAAGTACATATAATTGAAATATATAATTGATTTGGAATTGTTTTATTGTTAATGTACATACAGTGGCGAACAGTGCAATTCGGACAAACAAAAAAATTTAAAAAAAAAGTTTTTACGATCCCGTCAACCTGTTTGCTTTGTAGGTATGGTTTTTTTTTACAGGTATGGCGTAGGTAGGGCTTTATTTTAGAGGTAGAACAATATCTTAGTATAAATAGAAGTTATACTTTTAGTTTTTAATCATTCTTGTGTTGTTGTGTTGGAAAAGTTGCTAAATCATAAAAAAAGGAACGAAGCTGATAAGCGCGAGATTTTGAAGTTTCGAAGCGATAGATTAACGATACGGGAAATTTCTGCTAGAGTAGAACACTGAAGTAAGTCCTTAGTAGCCGACTATTTGAAAAAGTATTCTAAAACTGGGTCGACAAGTCGAAAGGAAGGGTCAGGAGCGCGAAAAAGACAACAGAAGCTGATGATCGACTTTTAGAAAAGATTAGTCTTAAAAATCGCTTTAAAACGGAAAATAGTATGTTGAATGTGGAGTAATAAAAATTTCTCCAATGACTGTGTGACGAAAGCTCCATAATGCTGGTTTATCTGCACATCGTCTAGCTAAAAAGCCTTTTTTGACCAATCAAATGCGTCGGAAACGGTTGGGTTGGGCCAACCAGCACAAAATGTGGACTGTATCCGATTGGCAGAATGTGATCTTCTCAGATGAATCAAAGTTCAACATATCCGGCTCCGATGGAATGCTGGGGAGCGTTATAGCGACGAGTGCACCCAAAGAACATTTAGGTAACCGATTAGTAGAATGGTCTGGGGATGCTTTTCTTATTACCAAGTTAGACAACTGGCCTTGACTGAAGGAACTGTCAAAGCAGCCGTATATAAAACATCCTGTTCTATTGAAGAACATTTTTCGCGTGTGGTCAACGTGTTTTTTCGAGATGATTCTGCGCCTTGTCATCGAGCGCAATCGGTAAGCATTAGTGTTTTGTAAATCCTTATTTTGTACATAATAACCCACAACTTTTATTCTTTTTTTCTTTTTCTTCTTTTACAGGTAAAGAATTACTTGAATGAACTTGGCATTTCAACTTTATTGTGGCCAGGCAATAGTCCCGATCTGAACCTCATTGAGAATCTTTGGCACATAATTAAGGTGCAGGTAGCAAACCACAAGCCCACTAATTTACGCGATTTAGACAGCATAATTCAAAATGTTTGGTACGAAGGCATTTTGCAAGATCTTTTGAAAAATTTGATCTCTTCCATGCAGCAGCGAGTTATGGCGGTCATAAAAGCGAAAGGAACAACAACAAAATGTTGACACCTTTTTTTTAATCCTAAATATTAGTTCTTAAAATACCTGCTGTAAATATTTTAGAATTAGTTCCTTAAAAATAAAATTTTACAACATTTTACCAAAAATTTTTTTTATCAATAAAGGACATATTTCACTTTTTTTTGCTAAAAATAGATGTTTATGGTGTGGTTTTTCGAGCTACAGCCAAATATTTTCAATAAAAATTATTCGCTTCTCTGATCCTTGCATCAGTTTTTTGAATCGATCAAAAATTTAGATCCTAAAGGATTTTATTCAATTTTTTTTGTTTGTCCGGATTTCACTGTTCGCCACTGTACATAATGTATGTAAGTTTCCAGTAAATCATATAAGATAATTTTATTATTGAATTTAGTTTTTGCAAGTACATATTTTTAATTTTCTAATTTATCAATATTGGCCTTTAATAAAAATCTTTTGGGTATTTATTTAAAAGCCGCAGAACTATTTTTGCTTATAAAAGCAGTTTTTCATGAGACATTAAATGTTTTGTTTCTTTTCTAATTTAATTCAAAAATTTCAAGAATGTTTATAGTGATAAAACCAAAAAAATATTTCAACGTACTTTCAAAAAATGGGCAGATTCAACGTCGTGAATGGTTGATTTACCAGAAACTAAAGGGTCTGTATTTTGTGTTTTGTGATTAATATTTGGTAGAAGTGGTGAAATGACTGGAAAAACTCAAAAGCACGCGATGAAGCTCAGGAAAATTCTGATTTTCATGAAACTTACATATGTAAGTCATTTGAAAACTCGAGCGTTTTGAGTAACAATTGGAAGAAAATTTTATGCCGAGTAATCGCTATTGTTAAATCACTCGGTTGCCATTCCGAGTATATTCATATCAAATTGGAAATCCCCATAATGGTAATTTTTTTAGGAACAGTAGAACTTATTGCTGAATTTGATCCATTTTTATGAATGAAATCATATTGTTAATGCAAGATAAAGTATTACAACACATTTCTACTAAAGTACAATACGCTAAGTATTTTAGTATCATTGTAGATTCTACGCGAGATATTGCACATGTCGATCAGCTTACTATGATTATTAGATATGTACGTAAAAATGGTGAAATCGTTGAACGATTTTCAGAACTTTTACCAAATACTGGTCATAAAGCTAAATATAACGCAACGGCACTGGTCGCCGACCGGGTTCATGTATCCGACCGCTTTAAAAAAACTATAAAAGTCCATCAATTTCCAGCGCAAGGTTTACGAAAGTGAACGCACTTCATTCCTTCAATATTGATACGTTAACTGTAAAAAAATCGTTTTAAAATTTTTACGGATTTTTTGTCAATTGAGTCAAAACTACGCAACTGTGCGTTTCGTTGGTTCGCGAGTGTTAAAAAAGATAAAAAAGGAGTTTCAAGTTTATCGAATTTTCAGCGAAAATAAACTGAGCTATAAGTATTTTAATATTTTATTGTATGCATATATATATGTTTATCATAATTACAAAGTAATTACCACTTTTTTAACAAATTTAAAAGATTTATAAAGAGATTAAAAGCGGTCGGAATGTGGTAGCGTAAAAATTTTCTACGTTCGTCATTCCGACCACTTGTCCGGTAACAGGATTTTTACACTTCGTAAAAAAAAATTAATTTTTGTGTTTAGTTACACTAAATACGTATAATTTTTGTTAGATTATTCAATCTACACATAATTCTATGATTGCCAACCTGTACACGACCTAGTTTAAATCATTTAGATTTGTCATAATTCGACTCGAAACTTTTACGTTTTTACCTTATTTTCCTGTTTGCACACAATTGCTCTATTGATCTAGGTTTTAAATTTACATTAACATGCCTAATAGTACGGGAGGCAGCGTTGCATATTTGAAGGTCATTTCCTCCCGCTTAATTTTTTTGCAATTGTTAATTTAAGTAAGGCTGTAACGAACCTCGCGCCGAGAATCGCCAGCTAGCTTCCCTGCTCTATTTCAAAATCTCTCTATGCCAGGTCTATGTTGTAACGGGTTCTGGTGTTGCGCAGTTACCGTACAGCCAATACCGCCGGTGCTAAGAACTATTCTGCCGGCACGAGTCTTAGCGTTGCACACAGACGTGCGACAGAATCGCCAGCTAGCTTTCCTACTCTACTTCAAAATTTCGCTATGTCAGGTCTATGTTATAACGGGTTCTGGCGTTGCGTAGTTACCGTATAACCAATACCGCCGGTGCTGAGAACTATTCTGCCGGCACGAGTGTTAGCGTTGCACACAGACGTGCGACAGAATCGCCAGCTAGCTTTCCTACTCTACTTCAAAATACCGTTATGCCAGGTCTTTCCTGCACGGGTTCTGGCGTAGCGCAGTTGCCGTGCAATAAATACCATAGGCCTGAATACTATTCTGTCGGCACGAATGTTAGCGTTGCACACAGACGTACGACAGAATCATCAGCTAACTACCTACTACGACTACTGGCTAAGGACTACAAGATCACCGACTGACTCCCTACTCCTCATGCGCTATCGCTTTTATAGCCGTTTCTGCTGTGTAGTGTAGAGAATTAACAGCTGTTAGTCAACTCTCCACTAACAGCTGTTCTCTAATGCTGCCTAGTGTTGCCGCTTCACTTAAAAATTAACAAAAAATTAAACTTAAATATATTGTGGACGGAAACGAGGGCTACGCCGACTTCCGTCTTCACAAGGCTGATAATGGAAATAAGAGTCAGTCGCCAGAATCATGGTGACTCTGGTTGTGAGAGGCCGACGAAAAAAGTTTAGCTCAATAACTCGGAAAGTAAGCCACAAGTAAAAAATTATTTTAAGACTAATGTTGTAGAGCAGATGAAAACATATCGATTTCATATCAGAAATATTTCGATTTGACCAGATTTGACCCATTTTTCATAGTTTTGAAATTTTTAACGACCATCTCCATTTTCGAAAAAATAAGGTTTTTATTGAAAGCTCGACATTATGCTCTAGAAAAAGAGTTGTCTGCAATAATTGATGCATTAGATTTACCAGGTGTATAACTAAGTAATGTCGGTTTGAACATTTAGATGTCGCCCAAGCCTGAATATTTATCGAATGTAATGAAACTTTGACAGTGTGAAGCGTCAACCTTAACTATCATACCACCAAAGTTTCGCGCCAATCGAGCGTCATTATCGTGTTACTCTCAGCCCAGTCAACATGTCGAGTTTCGTGCCGAATAAAGAGCAATCGCGGACAATGTTAATTCTGTGTTTTCATTTGAAGAAAACACCCGCGGAATCGCACGAATGCTTGTTGAAGCCTTCGGTGAACAAGTGGCAACTGTTAAAACGTGTGAAAGATGGTTTCAAAGATTCAAAAGAAGGCGCCGAAATGCAAGCGTTATTGGACGAAGACTATTCCCAAACGCAAAAAGAACTCGCAGAGCAGTTGAGTGTGAGCCAGTCTGCCGTTTCCAAACGTTTACTGCAGAGAGAACGACCGGAATATCAAAAAAGGTAACACAAAGTCGTTTTCCTCCATGACAACGCTCCATCACATACGGCAAGACCGGTTCACGATACGTTGGAAGCACTTAATTGGGAAGTGCTCCCGCATGCGGCCTACTCACCTGATCTGGCTCCATCCGATTACCACTTGTTCGCATCGATAGGACACGCACTCGCTGAGCAGCGCTTCGATTCCTACGAAAATGTGAAAATTTGGCTTGATAACACTGTAGGGACCTAAAAAAGACACACAAAAACGCCGAGACACCCCAATTTAATTTTTGGTCGTAGAATACGGTGGCATACTCAGTTTTTTTCAATTACATCAAATTCTCGAGATATTCCCGATTGATGTTTTGTTACTTTTAAACACCTGTTTTAGCTATATTTTTCTTATATACATATGTAGAAAAAGATATCGAAATCGAATGAAATTTGGTACATTATTATTCGAAACTATTTTTCGCCATTTCCTATCGAAAGCCCATAGTTTAATGCTCAAACATTAAATACGTAACCTAAAATTATTATTAAAACTAATAAATAAATTTTTCTTTGTAGAAAGCAAAATGTATAAAAATTTATATAAGCCAATTGCATGTGCCTGAAAATTAACGGTTGTCATTGTAAGAGTTATGTTTCGATTAAAAATAATAAATAATTTAATTTCGAAACATATTTCATAGTCCTTTTCTCCGAAACTAAGAAAAATATTCCAAAAAAAGGGTCGAAAATTGACTAAATTTGAATCGCAAATATCTCGAGATTTTGATCTGATTGGGAAAAACTGAGTATGCCACTACATTTTTCGACCGAAAAATAAGTTGACGTGTTTCGGCGTTTTTGTGTGTCTTTTCAAAATTGGAGATTTACCTACAGTATAATTGGTTTTCCGAAAAACCTAAGGAATTCTATTGGCGTGGAATTCACAAATTGCCTGAAAGATGGGAAAAATGTGTGAAAAGCGAGGGAGCATACTTTGAATAAACGATTCATCCTTTAACTCTTGAATTAAACGTGTTTTTTTTAAGAAAAAAACGACATTACTTAGTTATACACCTGGTAATTGCGAAAAACCGAAAATACAATCTGAAGCTATCGGACTACTGAGAAAATTACAATATTAAGAAACAGCAATTCTAGTCATTGTTTGGAACGCAATTTTAGATAGCTTCAATGCTGCTAATAAAAAACTTCAAGATTCTCAAATAGATTTATTATCCGTTGTCCAAATTTATCGTTCTCTGGCTTCTTATCTTCAAGTTATGAGAGATAAAGAATTTTCTGAATATGATGAAAAAGCAGAGAAACTATCTGGAGTCCATGCTTATTACCGTTATGATACTCGTCGTCAAAAAATCCGAAAATTTCAGCCGGACGGTTCACGGGCAAACGAAAGAGCTCCTGTTTCTGGGCAAAAAAATTTTCGAAGTTCTATTAATTATCTCATTTTGGATACTCTGACGTAAAAGTGTATACGAAGAGCTTTACTTAAACTTCAGTTTCTTTGATAATCTATCCAAAATGGATAGTAATTATTTTTAAAACATATGTAAACCAATAAATAGTTATATTAAAAATAATATATAATAATTTAATTATTTAATTTTGACAATCACTTTAACATAAAAAATGGGCGGCACATCGGCAAGGGCCTAGGGCGGCATCGAACCTAAATCCGCCACTGTGGTAAGTAAGTAAGTAAGGCCGCAGCTCAAGATTTAAAGCTCCCAAAAATTCAACACCGGCTTCGCGGCGGTCTTCGACCGCGGATCAGTCTATAATATATCCAACACCTACTAGCCACAGTAATTTTACATAAGAATAACTCAAAACACGTATACACAAATTTTCAAACTTTGACTCGGAAGCCATAAGAGACTGACTTTTATTTTCAGATTCGGGTTTATGGGGTAAAACTCCATGTTTCTACAAAAAAAAAAAATTTAGAGCATCGCTCCTAAAGTAAAATTATGCCGAAATTTATTACAAAGGCCTACATACAGATCTATATTAATCCAGTATGGCAGGATGAATAGAAAACTTTAATTTATGATATCTCGGTGTGCAAAAAAGATATCCATATAACTTAAAATAGGGTTTTGAAAGGTAAAAGTACTTTTTTCAGATGCCACAACCAGCATTGAAAAAAAAAATTATTCGCGATGTAAATTAACCTCAAATATTGCAAAAAATCGTGTTTTTTGCACTTTTAGGTTAGGATATCTCGAAAGCTTGACGTATATGAGCAATTCTGAGATTGGATTCGGATTCTGCGCATCAAAGGCCATCGGGTGTGCTAGTTCTGGTCTCTGGTTCTGGACTTTTGTTTAATTTTGTCGGCCTGTGTTATTAAATGAATATATTAGATATATGTATGCAAAATCTTACAAATTACTTGCTGTTAATGATATTTCAATGATTTAATAACTTTATACAAGGTATTATTCACTGAGATTCACGGTTGACCTTTCATTACAGTGAGTGTGGCTGAGCGCTGCTGGCTCTCTGCCCTCTATCTCAAAAACGGTTGATCGTACACTCCAAAAAAAAAAATTGCTATGTTTAATGTTGTAATCGTGTTTCCATTATTAAATGTAGTAATTTTACACACGAAATATATTCATAACTTTACACATAAAAATTTGTAAAATAGATACACATTAGATGTGTAAAGATATAGCAAAAATGTGTACACCTATACACATTATTAATGTAATTTTAATGCCTTCAAATTTACTACGATAAATGTGTAAAATGCATGATTTATATTTGCGCAAATTAGGATATAACAATAAATAACAAAAACAAAAAGTTTATACATTGGAAAGTTTAGTTATTAGATTGTGTACTTTGCTTATATTATTAATAGTTTTTTTTGCTCCACGGACATTTTGACCATAACATTTTAAAAATAATCTAACCATAAATTCCATAGTTAGAGATATTTCTTTTGGATACATCATATTAAATGTATAATAATAAATAATTAGTGCAATTAAATCAGCAAAGTTGACATCCCTGAAAGAAGCTACCTGTTTTCTTTCTATGTATGAAAGAAAATTGAGAAAAAGAGAATTACTGAACTATTATTGTTATATATTTCGCTAAATATCAAAAGTACCGAAATTCATCTACATACATACTTACATATGTTATGAAGGCAAACCAAAATGAATATAATAGAAATTGAATACGTCAGTATATTTATACAATTAAAGGCACATAAAATTTACTTCAAGACTGGCATAACTCAAAAAACGTGATTTTTGAGTTAATAATGCAGAAATATCCGCCATTTTATGTTTTATTTTGTGGCAAAAAATCAAAAAGGTATCTTAAAATCGTCTTATGAGAAGAGTTTACGTAAACATACTTTTTTGAATTTTCATATTAAACGTAACTTATTGAAAACTTTAAATTCGTTTTTCTCCCACTTTGTGTTTTTTGAGGTATGTTTTATGTTACTTACCGACAATTGCAAGCCATGGTGATGGAATGGGATTTCACATTATTTTTTGTAATAAAAGCATAATACAACTTTTTTTCGGAATACACAGTAGAATACATATTTTTATTAGTAAAAGGTGGTTGAATACATATTTTTTCTGCAATTTTACATATTTATTGTGTGTTTTCTAGATTTTTAAAAAATACACATTCCTTGTAAATTTTTACACATTTTTTGTATTTTTTACAACAATAATACTAGTAAATTCACTATAATTAATATAGTAAATTTACACATCGCATTTTTAATTTTTTAGTTTGTATGAAAAATTTTTCAAACGAAATTTGTCGTATATTTTATGCTCTACATTTTTGTGATATATGTTAACATACAGTCGTGTTCGAAATAATAAGAACAACATAGACAAAAATTGAAATCGTCGTACAAAATTTTAATAATAATATTTTATAAAGTCGATTTTTATTGTAATAACTAAACACATATTAAGGTTTTAAAAAATGGAAAAAGTGATGACCAAATCTATCCCCATTTTTTTTAATGACAGTATTGTTGCATTAAGTCTAAAATGAGCTGTTCGAAAAAATAAGAACAAGGATAAAAAATATACAATACTCAATTTTTATGTTCATCAAATACGCTCTCATGAGATTATATTCAATACGAAGTGGCTCCCCCATAATTTTTGACTACTATGGAGTAGCCTTATGCCAATTCTCTTGATTAACTTGCCACAAGCTGCTTTTCTCGCGGGTTTTCGTGCTGCTACGACTCGTTGGATTATGCCTCATAAGTTCTCTATAGAATTTAAGTCGGAACTTTGAGGTGGCCACTTCAAAATCTTGGTGGATTGTTTGTCCAGCCAAGATTTGACAAGTGGAGATTAATGTTTTGGGCCATTATCAAGCTGGAAAATCCATCTCAGCGGAAAATATTTGGTGTAAGCGGTGGCCAAATGTTCCCTTATTATATTCCTGTATAAAAAAATTGAATGTATTGGTTGCCAGGCCAAAACCGTATGTGTGCTCGAAAAACATCAACGAAAGTCGTCGGTTAGCAAATGGAACACTTTTTCAAAGGACTGACTTTTAGAATATGATTTATTCTTTGAGTGAAGTATGTTGCACATAGAGACTAACATCGTTCCCAAGTACGTTGAAATTGGATTCATCGCTTTAAATGATTATACTTCAAAAATTCAGGCCTTTAAAAAAATGGTCCGTTTGCGAACCGATGACTTTTTTTTATGTTTTTCGAGCAGACTTAAGACTTCCGTGTGGGACGCTGGACGCCTTCGTTTTAGAATTTACGTCTTCGGGTGTATTCGGGCCTTCGGCTTTCTCCTTGGACACCTCTAATTGTCCGCACCTTTGGCTAGGGATTTTCCTTTCCCCACCAAGGATCCGGATAGTAGGCAAGTACAGCACTTACAGGCTCGTTCTAGTCCTACACCGGCCAATCTGAATTGGCACAGGCTAGCCTTGGAATAAAGTTAAAGCTGTAGGGGTGACACATGCAATTAACAAAATTCCAAGAACTCTCCTGGTGGTTCTAGTCGTCGAACCCGACTGTCCTCCTCCTGTCCTTGCAACTTCTCTTTATTCATTATCTGCGTAGCTGAGCTTATGGTAAAAACGGTTGAAGTTGTGTGCCAACCATCAAACACGTTTGCTTGCGCGACCAAACTAGTGCACGTGCTGTTGTTGGCTGTTGCTTTTTATGGTTCATGCTGTTGCTATGTTGCTTTTACGGTCCACGAAAAGTTCCATTGCTAAAAAAAATACATATTACAGAAGATCGGTCTTTGCGCACGAGTATTTGGTATGGCCACTTGCAAAGTGGAGAAGCATTATGTGGAGTGATGAGAGTAAGATCATCTTTTTGGTGGAAAAAGTACTCATCAATATGTAAGGCGCAGCCCAAACACGGAACATGATCTCCGGAATGCTCCTTCTCTCATCGCTCCACATGTTTCTTCACTTGACCATACCAAGTACCCGTGCGTAAAGTCCGATCTTTTAGTGATATGTATTTTTTTTAACAATGGAACTCGTGGAATCCGAGTACCCAAATTGTTTTCCCTGATTCTTCTTTTAACGGTTTCTAAACTCACTGCTACATTGAGCACTTTCCTTATTTCCGTAGTAGGCACAAACGAATTATGTTTCGAAACCCATATTGCACGATTCACATAACGGGGGGACATGGAAGGCTTTCGTCCTCGTCCTCGCACTAAAATATTACAAAAAAAGTCACAACAATAAAACACACTACCGTCACCGACAAATAGACAAAGTCAAAATTATAAAATATAATTATAAAATATATATAAAATAATTTGTTCGAAATATTTTCTTTGAATTCAAAAATGGCATCGCACTACTATTATTTTGACCGCAGCTGTATATCAATAAAGAAAACGTACTACAAAACCACGTTTCAGAAATACAAATTAATCAACCGAAAAATCTTCAAAATCAAATATGCAATATGTATAAATAGTCTAAGTCATATAAAACAAACCTCTAGTATTAAAGCGTCCTCACAGCTTATTTGATGCAGTGCATACTTTTAACTTCAATGCTCTGTAACCTTGAAACTAAGTGGAATATAAAAAAAATTTTGATATCATTTGAAAGAACAAAAATTGTTGTTTAAAAAAAAATGTTTATTTATTTAAAAAAATTTTACCTGGAATTTTTACAATAGAAAATCGAAATAAACTACTAACTTTCATGTCACAGCTTATTTGATGCAGACATGTATAAATTGAAATAACATTGTTTACAATAATGATTTTGTAATTTTAAGTATGTAGTGTGGTAGCCTCTTTAGTCAACTACAGCTTAAAGACGGTTTGGCACCGAAGCTACAATATTTTTATTGGTATCTGCCGAATTAAAGCGCCACTCAATTTTAAGTGCCTTTTTTAGGTCGTTTTTGTTTGAAATGTTGTGTATTCGAATATTTTTTTTCCAAAATCGCCCATAAAATTACAAACACATTTAGGTCAGGTAACTATGCTGGCGGTGCCATCAAATAAGGGCACATGTATACTAACCAGAATTGAACTATGACCGCTTTGTATTTTGGGTTTTTATCTTTATAAAACCGTAAATTTATCTGCATGCCCAGATTTTCGGCACTCTGCAACAAATTGATACATATAATCTGAAGACAGAAATCCATACTAATGATATTTCACATAAAAGCCAAATTTCCGGTACCAGCAGCTGACATGCACGCCCAAACCGAAAGTGTTTAACTGGCGAGTAGTTCGCAAAAAGCCGTTTATCAGTTAAAAATGAGATTTTGAAGACCACTGAGTGCTGGAAATCAGTAATATTATCGGACGAATCGAAATTCAACTTATGTGATTCAGATAGCATGTCGCGAAAGCAAAATAGAAACTAGTAAAGGTGTTATCTTCGGCTTCGAAACTCACATACCCTACACTGCACTGAAAGTACTTTCCAAATAAATGCTAAAAAGACGTTGAAAAGGTTGAAGAAGTCGAAAATAATGTAATAAGGTTCAAAGAGGTTGAAAAGTGTTGAAACAGTTGAAAAAACTCAAAAAGTCTAAAATATATGGAAACCATTGCAGAAAGTTAAAAGAAATTGAAAAAGTCGAAAAAATGTGGAAAATGTTGAAAAAGGTTAAACAACAACTCAAAAATAGTTGCAAAAAGTTGAAAAATGTTGAAACAATTTAAAATTCATGAAAAATCGGAAAAATAAAGAAAGTGTCGAATCAGGTTGAAAGAAGTTGAAAAAGTGGAAATATACATATGGAATATATTGGGAAAAGCTAAAAAGTTGGAAAAGTCAAAAGAATGTGGAAAATGTTGCAAAAAATAGAATAGAAATGCAGAAAACCAAATATGCCACGCCCACTGCTCCAATTCCGCCTACTTTTGGTTAAATAAATTATATTCGTCATTGACATTCACATACTAAATTTTAGCAAAATAGCTTGTATAGTTTGCGATATATGACTTAATTAACCTTAAAATTTAGGGCGGTGACACACCCCCTGATACAATCGAGACTGATGTTGATCCAGAAATAGCTTTCCATAAACAAACCTCTTACACCAAATTTCAGTATGATTGCTCATATATTTCGATAGATGTGCCACTTAAGGTATTTTGCTTGCATTGGAGGTGCCACGCCCACTTATAAAATCCCGTCGAAATTTATTTAATTTTATAGCTTATAATAATTGACATCTATGCACCAAATTTTATGAAGATTACTCTCATTGCACACTATCTATAGCATTAAACGTTTTTTGCTTATATCGGAGGTGCCACGCCCACTAATTCTATTGTGTCAAATTTTCGTAAGAAGATACCTATTAGCAAGTATATCTGCAATACTAAATTTCATAACGATTACGGTGTTAGTTCTCTAATTATAACGTTTATAAATATTGTGGACTGTGCCACGCCCTTCAACGACTTTTTCCAGAATATTGTTGAAGCTTGTATTGATGACTGCTTTCAGTAGTATCATCCCTAAAATTTTTATGAAAATCGAATGTGCCAATTTTGAATTATACGATATCAAAATTTTTCATTGTTAAAAAGTGCCACGCCCACTTTAAACACAATTCAAGATATATATGATGATATATATGATCTGTATCCGTGTACCAAATTTCATCACAATATCTTGCACGGTTTACGAGTTATGACATTAGCCGTGCTTTATTCGTTTTGGTTAAACCAAAATTCCATACAACTGCGTGAACCAGCTCAATTTCTAGTTCAATTGATTGAACTTTTTTTGTCTATGCTATGCTATGCTATGCTGAATTCGATGAATAGATGTCGCACATAGCAAGTAGTTCTAGACACAAACCTAAAATAATAAAATTTTTTTGGCAGCATTGCTTGAATTTTGCAGTTACGGTTTTAGGCCACGCGGGGCCTTAAGCATGCGGTAAGTGCTCGGCCCAAATATTAAAATAAAATCACATAATAAAAACAAAAACAAAGATGAATCAACAGTCATTAAACGCTGCTTTGATTCTGCTTTCATTTTTCCTTTTTAATATAGATAACGTCAAATAGATTTGTTCTTCATCTTCTATCGTCGATTTTTTTCTATCCTCTGAAAACGAAAGAAAAACTTTGGTATAAGCGTCTGCGACGCTATAGATCAGTCCAAAAGCAATTGATACCAATTTCTTGAAAAAAAAAAATGTAATGATGCGTGAGGCCCCTTACCGTGCTAGGCCCCGTTCAACCATACGAGTTTGCCGGCTATCAGAACGGCTCTGATTTTAAAACAGAACACTGTCATGCCACCTAGTGGTCAGTACCAGAATTAAAAAAGTTTAAGCTTTTGCGTTTTATTCACTTTTAGGTTTAACCAAAGCGAATAAAACACGGCTATTATAAAAGTTAAAATTTAGGGATGTTTAAAACCTAGCTCAATCTTAATTTTGTTCACATGTTCACCAAATCACCAAGTTTCATCAAAATCGCAGCAACTTTTTTCAAAATGGGTTGAGGTATATTTAGTAAATATTATTTACATAGAGTATGGGCGGTAGGCGTGGTTGTGACCCGATTTCGCCCATTTTTATGCTAGCAGCTTGCAAGAAAGTGTGACCTGTGTGTCGAATTTCATTGAGTTAGCTTGCTTAGTCTTCCCGTAAACGTGATTTCAACAGACAGACGTCTGTCATAGGTTATAGGACATAGCTATATCGACTCAGGTGGTGACGCTGATCAATAATATATATACTTTTCTATACCTGCCACGCCCCCATCTATGCGTTACAAACGGAATGACAAAGTGAATATACCCTCTGTGTAGGGTATAAAAATGATGGCACCACCAGCATAGTCACCTGACCTAAATGTGCTTGTAAATTTATGAACTATTTTGGAAAAAAATATCCGAATACACAACATTTCAAACAAAAACGACCTAAAAAAGGCACTTAAATTTGAGTGGTGCTATTAATTCGCCAGATACCAATAAAAAATTTGCAGCTTCGATGCGAAACCGATTTTAAGCTATAGTTGACTAAAGACCCTACCACACTACATATTTAAAATTCTCAAATCATTATTTAAAACAATGTTTTTTCAAATTATAAATGTCTGCATCAAATAAGCTGTGACATGAAATTTAGTAGTTTATTTCGATTTTCTATTATAAAAATTTCAGGGGGATAGAACTACCCCCATTTGGAAGTCGGATTCGTGATCAGCGACCCAAAAAACCTAATAGAGCACATTTCCAAAGCAAAATGCTTATTTTTTTACGCAATATCTACGTTTTGGGGTGGTTTGGGGGGATAGGGGTTGGAACTACCCCCATTTGGACGTCGGATTCGTGATCAGCGACCTAAAAAACCTAATAGAGTACATTTTCAAAGCAAAATGCTAACTTTTTTCATTTTTACGCAATAGCTACGTTTTGGGGTGGTTTGGGGGGATAGGGGATGGAACTACCCCCATTTGGACGTCGGATTCGTGATCAGCGACCCAAAAAACCTAATAGAGTACATTTTCAAAGCAAAATGCTAACTTTTTTCATTTTTACGCAATAGCTACGTTTTGGGGTGGTTTGGGGGGTTTGTTAGTTTTTTTTTTATTCCATTCCAAATTTTTTTCCCTCAAACATAAACAATTGGAATCAAACTGGTTGATTTCTGCATATTTTTTAAACTACTTTTACAACTAGTTAATAATTAGCTACTTTAAATTTTAAAATTAGCTACGTCAACCAGTGTATTTGAATCCGGCAGGGTTATTTGTTACTAATTTTTTCTTTTCTAAGCCAATTATATAAAAAAATAATAAACAACCTGGTGTCTTTTTATTAAGTAAGCAAAATTTCACATTGAAATATGGTGAGTAAGGGTTAAAGACAAAAATTTTAAATAAACTTAATTTTTTTATTCTTTCTTTTTTATTAATTTTCGCTTAACTTAAATTTCACTTTGAAATAGGGTTAGTAAGGGTTAAAGATAAAAATTTTAAATAAATTTGTTAAATTTTTTTATCATCTTTCAAACCTTTCGCGAAAAAAACTAAATAAGAACCACCCTAATGTATATGGGTGCGACTTTGATTTGATCTTTGCGATGGTGCCATCAGTTTTTGTTCAAAACATTTTTTTATGGTGAATTCGCCACAATTTTTTAAAATAAAATTTACACGAATCAAAAGAATAACCCTTCAGAAACACCACCATAAATTTTCAGAGGCGGCAGAATAGAAACCTGAAACTCGTTTTTTTTAGCTTGTTTTTAAAATCAGTGCAAGTGAATGAATCGGAAACTTTTGTTGAGTTTTGAAGAGCGTAACAGAGATGGACGTAAAATTAATATCAAAAGATAATTTTACTTAGCTTTGAATACTAAAACCAACCTATAGCTTATTTGTAGGAACTGGATACGTGACAATATAATTCAGAGTTATTGTTTTATTAGTGGAACTTCTTCAAGTCGAACCTCGATAAGTTGAAAACCTCCCAAACTCGAAAAAATGTTGTGTTCCCTACAAGACCCAAAAACTCCATTGCTCGAAATACGACCACTCTATAAGTCGAAATAATTAGTGAGTCCCTACAAGTGAACTCAGTACATATCTTCCCTCTATAACTCGAAAAAATAAATTTGACCTCTGCATATCGAACATAGCATTGTTTGATTTTACAACCTTTACAACTCTATTATTTGAAACGCATTACCTCTATAGCTCGAAGGAAAATAAGATACCGACTTTAAGAATATGCCGATAATGTACATTATTAGTTGGAATAAATCTCTACAAGTCGAACATTTCCTGACAAAATTCGCTTAGGTCGAAATCCTCCATAAGTCGAAAACTCAACTCGATTTTTTTGGCGTCTCCCTTCAAGTTCGACTTACAGAGATTCTACTGTATTAATAGAAAACTTTTTTAAAACTACTTTTCATCCAACACAAAATTTTAAAAACGTTGGATGTTCTTATAAATGCAATGCAGCACCGTGTAGGTTTGGAGAAAAGGAGATATGTTAGTAGAAAAGAGGATAGATGAAGAGAATATTGTTCTTGATAATGCGATCTTATATTAAGCAATGATACTCAAAGAAGATGAAACTGATAACACGCTCAAGTATTACGGTGGACCGATTAAATAAACTATTCCATTTTTATTCATTTATCTTGAGCTCATTCCGTTATCAGTTTTACAAAAAAAAACGTTAAGCCGGTGCTGAAAAGTGTCAATAGTGGAAGTTATATTCGTATTCCCGATTAGTCCGATGTATTTGCATCGCTTGTCGTTGAACTTCAGACATAGAGTTGACTTGATCTGAATCCGTTACACAGATGGAACGGCCATTGCAAAAGTTAATTATCCAACGTTATTCGTTTCATTAAGTTATTTTTTACAAATCCAATTAGCCAAACGTCGGCTTTAGTACTTATAAGATAAATTAGAAATAAATTGAACTAGACGATATTTTTCTATTGATTAGGTGACCTGACCTTACCTGTATAAATAAATAAGATTAGTACGTGTTGTTTTGTCTTTCTTTTATTTTAATTGAATGCTAAATTGCTTCTTTTAAAATTTTAGTTGTTGCGATTAAAAAGAATTAAGGGTTTGAGCCAAGCTTTACAAATCAACATGTGTGGGTCATGCCTTTTGAAAAATTTTGCAATTTCTTTGGCATAACCCCAATTTAAGAATGTTTAAAAAAACTTATATCTATATTTGTCTATAGAACCCCACCTACCTCCCACCTGCTGCAGAAAATCTTCTCAATACTATTTTTTGTAATTGCAAGAAGGGTTGTAGTGAAATTTATGGCTGTAAAATGGATTATGTATTCTGTTCACCAGTATGTATCAATTGTCATGGCAAGTCTTGCTCCAATGTTGAATCAAATTCAACAGAGTTGGGGTCACTAAATTTGATTTGAACTAAAATTGTCAAACACCTGCTTTGAACGATCGCGAAGTACTGATAACAAATGATGATTCAGGTACAAGAACGCAACATTAGAATAGCAATGAAATCAAAATAAAATTTACCGTTAATTGAAATTTGTTTGGTCTCTTTTAAGCTTTTGAGTATTTATTTGATGTTGATAGAATGATTTCATAAGATGAGTGCAACCATAACACAAATATTTAAACAAAAAATACCAAAGAGAAAATGCAATTAAAAGTTGAAAAAAGCAAGAAAAACATATTTTCAGTTTTCAAACCAATTTTCTCATAATAAAAATTGAGATAAGCTGTAAAAACATTATATTATAAAAATTAAGACATTCTCTCATTATAATATTAGAAAAAATCAGTTGTCAATTAACATTTGAATTTTCAGTCCCGGTAGACCATTCTGTGGAAATGCCCATATCTATGTAATTTAAGAGTCTTTAATAATTTATTCCATGCCCTTTTTAATGTTTGCGATTCCACAGACTTCCACTCTGTTATCAGCAAATAGCAACAATCTTTTAAATTTATTTCTTTAAAAAAATCAACATCGCTTCTATTTCACTGCTGTCTGCTGACAAAAGACGAGGCAGTAGCTGCTTTCTGTATAAACGCTTTAAAGTTTCAATGACGTTTTGGTCCAAAGGTTGCAATATCGTTATGGGGCAAAAACTTTACTGTAAACTTTCCATTTTCTCGTGAGCTTTTCAGGTGAGTTGGCGCATTATCTAACAACAATAGCACATCGCCCTCTTTTACCACGTCCTTTTGAAATTTCTTCACCTCAGGAATAAATGTATTTTCATAAAAATTAAGAAAAATATCTGTGTTCATCCATGCTTTTTGTTGGTTAGCGTAAGTTAAGGGGATTTTGACATTTTTGAAACATTTTTGACTTGCCTATAAGTAACAGTGGCAATCGATGAAAGAATGAAAGAAATCAAATCAAATCAAAGGAAGAAAGATGTAAAGAAAAAGGAAAGCAAAGGTCAAGAAGCGATAGAAGTTAAATAGTCCGGATAATCGAATATTCGGATAATCGATATTCTACTGTACGTTCATTTTGGTTATGAACATTGGTTTCCATTAGAGGTCGGAAACTATCGATAGCACTATCGGCGCTATCGATGGTTTCACACTATCGTTCTTACTATCGTAGCATTGACAGTAAAAAAATGTCAGCACTCTCTGTTACCACCTCATAAGCAGTTTTAACTATAAATTACAGTTTTTAGAATTAGTTCATAAAATTTCAAATTTGGTAGGAAAAATTAATATGGTTTTCTATGTTAAATTATGAAAATTTTATTTAAAAAGGTTTTTTTTTTATTTTCAATGAATCAAAAACAATTCATTTATTTTTATGTTTAATAAAAAGCCTTAATTCCTCAATACTTTCTTCGTTTTTGGATGCTAGTTTTTTTTTTATGCAAATACAGTTTTCTTTTTGAAATTTCCACTTGTTTTAAAAAAAAATCTGATAACGGCTTATTAATGAAAATTAAAATATACATACAGTGGCTCACAGCTTATTTCATGCAGTGCATACTTTTAATTTCATTGCTCTTTAATTTTGAAACTAACTGGAATTTGAAAAAAATTTTGATGTCATTTGAAAGAACAAAAATTATAGTTTAAAAAAAATGTTCATTTATTGTAAAAGAATATTACCTGGAATTTTTATAATAGAAAATCGAAATATACTACTACATTTTATGTCACAGCTTATTTCATGCAGACATGTATAAATTGAAAAAACATTGTTTAAAATTATGATTTCGTAATTTTGCAGCCTGGTAGCCTCTTTGGTCAGCTATAGCTTAAAGACGGTTTGTCATCGAAGCTGCAAATTTTTTATTGATATCTGGCGAATTATAGCGCCACTCAATTTTAAGTGCTTTTTTTAGGTCGTTTTTGTTTAAAATGTTGTGCATTTTCCAAAATCGCCCATACATTTACAAGCACATTTAGGTCTGGTGACTATGCTGGCGGCGCCATCAAATAAGGGCGCTTGTATAGTAACCAGATTAGAACTATGCCCGATTTGTACTTTGGGTTTTTATCTTGGTAAAACCGTAAATTTGTCTGCATGCCCAGATTTTCGGCACTCTACAACAACTTGACGCTTATTACCTGAAGACAGATATCCATACTCATGATATTTCCTATAAAAGAAAAACTTCCGCTACCAGCAGCTGACATGCAAGCTCAACCCATGGCACTGTTTTATATCGCATGTATGTTCTCCTTGTTGTTTTTTTTAATTTGGCTTTCACGACATGCTATCTGAGTCGAATAAGTTGAATTTCGATTCGTCCACGAATATTACTGAATTCCAGTACTCAGTGGTATTCAAAACATGTTATTTGGCGAAAATCAAACGGATAATCTCATTTTTAACTGACGATCGGCTTTTTGCGAACTACTCGCCAGCTAAACATTTTCGGTTTGGGCTTGCATGTCAGCTGCTGGTACCGGAAATTTGGCTTTTATGTGAAATATCATGAGTATGGATATCTGTCTTCAGGTAATAAGTGCCAAGTTGTTGCAGAGTGCCGAAAATCTGGGCATGCAGACAAATTTACGGTTTTACCAAGATAAAAACCCAAAATACAAAGCAGGCGTAGTTCAATTCTGGTTACTATACAAGTGCCCTTATTTGATGGCGCCGCCAGCATAGTTACCTGACCTAAATGTATTTGTAAATTTATAGGCGATTTTGGAAAAAAAACCCAAATGCACAACATTTCAAACAAAAACGACCTAAAAAAGGCATTTAAAATTAAGTGGCGATGACAAACCGTCTTTAAGCTATAGCTGACCAAAGAGGCTACCAGGCTGCATATTTAAAATTACGAAATCATAATTTTAAACAATGTTTTTTCAATTTATACATGTCTGCATGAAATAAGCTGTGACATAAAATGTAGTAGTATATTTCGATTTTCTATTATAAAAATTCCAGGTAATATTTTTTTACAATAAATAAACATTGTTTTTAAACTATAATTTTTGTTCTTTCAAATGACATCAAAATTATTTTCAAATTCCAGTTAGTTTCAAAATTACAGAGCATTGACATTAAAAGTATGCACTGCATGAAATAAGCTGTGAGCTACTGTACATGGGTCAGATGAAATGTGTTTCTAAATTTTTTACATAAATCATTTGCTGCAAGTGGTAGAAATTAGTGCACAAAAGATTTGTAAATTTTTTTTTTTTTGCAATAATTATTGTCAATTAAAATTTTCTTACCTTTTTTTAAAAGTTATGTAAGTTTTGAACAGCTTTTATATTTTTTAACTTCGGTAGGTAATAAGTTGAACTTAAGTATTAAAAAAAAAATTGCATTTTGGTTGTTTATTAGCAAATTTTTTATTGGCAATTCAATTTTAATGATGTGCCAAATAAGAATTCGTTAAAAAAATCGTGGAGCTTCAATTATTATGGACGGTATTATTATAATGGTACCGCACGGACGAAAAAAATTTTAATATTGGTTTGCAAATCATCACTACTCAACAAGAAAAATTGCGGCAAATAAAAACCACCATTCTTATAGGAAAATTTCCCGCTTAATCCGAAAATCATAGTGGTATTGCTGGTTTTCGAGATAAACCAAAAACATGCACTGTCCGGGTGGTAACACCATATAGGCTCGATTAAAAACGTTATGTTACATGATACTCATTTAAAAAATTTTTGTTTCCTAAAAGTAGAGATCACGAAAAACATTTTAGTCTAATATATGTCACAACAGCACCACGTATTCTGACCCACATATATTAAAAAACATGTTTTTATAAATGAGAATTATAAAATAAAATATAATTTTCTTAAATTTTAAAATACATAAATATCTATAGCTATGGTTCAGTTGCCAAATCAACTAACTATACTTTTTTGCCAATCGCCGTCTTTGCCACTGGGTAATAATGATCTGAAGATTTACTATCAAAATGTATCTGGAATAAGGACAAAACCGAATTCTATTTATGTTGCAACTGCACAGTGTGATTATGATGTGTTTATTTTCACTGAGACATGGCTGAATAGCAAATTTTATAATGAGGAATTTTTCGATCCTAATGTTTATAATATTTTTCGAAAGGATAGAGACGCTGTTGCAACTGGATGCTGTCGTGGTGGAGGCGTATTAATTGCAGTTAACCGTTCCCTATTTTCTTCGAGTGTTTTGATGAAATCTACTGATTCTTTCATTGATCAGCTTTGCGTGGTTATTAAAGGCTTATCTGCATCATTGTACATCGCTGTTTCTTATGTGCCACCTTATAGCTCATAAAATGCACGTGGATAATATATCGTCATTAGCTGGTGAAGTTATTACAGAAACTAATCAACTGTTGCTTTTTGGTGATTTTAATCTCTCTGCAGTTTCTTGGACTCAGCGAAATGGTGCTGATCACTATCTTTCTCCATCAAATGTTAATAATAATATTGAAATGTATGTTGTCGATAATTTTCTGGATATTGGGCTTGGTCAAATTAATAATTGTTTTAATTCTCTAAATAGATTATTGGATTTAGTTTTTATTACTAATAACATTAACTATAAAATTCATGAATCTCTTTTTCCTTTATCTGCGATTAGTGTGCATCACGTTCCTATTGAAATTGAAATGTCTTTTTATAAATATTTTTCAATTCCTATTGACTCTAAAAAATTTCATTTTAATTTCAAGCTTTGTAATTTTCATACTGTGAACAATGCTATTAGTAATATTGATTGGAACATTGAATTTGGTCGATTAGACACTGCGGGTTGTTTTGAAGCTTTTTTAAACGTAATTTCCAGAATTTCTAATGATTTCATTCCCAAGGTTAGGGGAACTATTTATAAATTTCCATGGTACACTAGAGAGTTAAAGAAATTTAAAAACCTTCGCTCAAAGTTTTATAAAAAGTATCTGATTACCAGTCAAAATTTTTATTTATTGAAATATAGGCATTATATGAGGGAATTTAATTTCCTTGATAAATATCTTTATAAGCAATATATTCATAAGTTTGAAATTAACATTAAATCAAATCCTAAGTCTTTTTGGCGATTTGTTAATTCTAAAAAAGGTTGCTCAACTATACCTTCCTCGATGTTTTTGGGTGAAGTAACTTCTAATGACGCTACAGGAATTGCTAATCTTTTTGCTGAGTTTTTCCGGTCAAATTTTGAACCACAAAGTGATAGTTGTTCTGAAGTTTTTGATACTTTGACTCCATCATTAGATTTTGGATCTCTTTCTTTGAGTCTGAATGATATTTTAGCAGGCATTAATGGTCTTAAAACTTCGACTAGTATTGATGCTCATGGCCTATGCTCATTTTTTTTGAAAAATTGTGCGATTAATTTATCGTACCCTTTGATGGTTATTTTTAAATAAGTCTTTGTCATCGGGTATTTTTCTCGATAGTTGGAAAGTTGCTCATATTACACCCATATATAAGTCTGGTTGCAAGAATAGCATTGCTAATTATAGGCCTATATCCAAACTCTCTGTTATTTCAAAACTTTTTGAGGCCATTGTTAAAGATAAACTTTTCTTTGCAGTCAAAAACATAATTTCTCCTTGCCAGCATGGTTTTGTGTCAGGACGCTCAACTATTAACAATTTAATGTTATTTAGTGAACATTGTGTATCAGGGTTTGTGCAAGGGTGTCAGGTTGATGTCATCTATACAGACTTTTCAAAAGCGTTCGATAAATTATCTCACACCCTATTATTAAAAAAATGTGAAGTTTTGGGTTTTCACTCAATCTTTTTAAAATGGTTAAAATCATACTTATATAACCGTCATTGTGTTGTATCTTTTGACGGTGTTAAATCTTTAATTTTTTGTGCAACTTCTGGGGTCCCTCAAGGGAGCATTCTGGGTCCATTACTGTTTGTTATTTTTATTAATGATCTTCCGTCTTTGTTTGTTCATTGTAAATGCTTGCTCTACGCTGGTGACCTTAAGTTATTCATGAAAATTAGAAATGAGGCCGATACAATTCTGCTACAGAGTGAAATAAATAAACTTTTTGCATGGTGCAGCACAAATCTTCTTTTTTTAAATCTTCAAAAATGTGTTTTTACCTCTTTTTCTAAATCGTATAATATTCATATTTCCTCTTATTTTATTTCTAGCACTCCACTTCTATCTGTCTCTGAATTTAAAGACGTGTTGTGTTTGACTCTAATTTTTCCTTTCGTGCCCATCTGGATTTTATTACTCCAAAAGCTTATTCTATGTTGGCTTTCATTAGGCGTAACAGTTCTTCATTTCGTGATCCTTATACGCTTAAAATTTTGTTCACTAGCCTTGTTAGGTCGAGATTAGAATATGCAGCAATTATATGGAATCCTTTTTATGAATTACATAAGTTGAGGCTTGAAAGAGTACAGAAATCATTTACTAGGTTTGCTCTGCGCGCTATAAATTTTGATGGCCAACTTCCAGCATAAAATGCCCGTTGTCTTCTATTGGGCTTAAAATCTTTAGTAAGTAGAAGAGATATTTCTTCTTTACTTTTTTTGCATGACATCGTTTCGGGCGAAGTTGACTGCCCAATGTTACTGGGCTTGTTACAATTCAATGTTCCATCAAGAGCTCTTCGAAATCATACTACTTTTCACTTGGATACTGTGCGCACTAACTACGCAGCAAATGCTCCCATTTTTAGAGCTCTAAAATTGTATAACGATATTAATATAAGAGTTTCATTAGATTTTTCCGTTTCAAAAAATTCTTTGAAATCCATTTTAAATAGTATTTGTATATAATTAATTATTCTAGTTTGAAAGAAGTCTGTAAGAAATTTTTGTTCATAGACTAAAGTTGAAATAAAAAAAATAAATAAATAAATTCACTTAATGTTTTATCAACTGATTTCAAATAAAATTATCGACACTATCGATAGTTATCGATGGTTTGTCGAAAGCTATCGTTCACTATCGATAGTGCCGACTATCGATAGTTTCCGACCTCTAGTTTCCATATACATAATCGAATTTACTCGTTACGTCTCGTCACGTCTATTTTGGTGACGAGACATAATTCCCATTTTTGGTATGGGGGTTATGACCAAAAAATTTTCGGACATAATCCCCATAAAATAGCTGACATACCGATCTGTTTTCAATTCCACTTTCGCACGAAAGTAGATTGGAAGCGAAATTGAAACGGCATCTTGGCTAACTTATAATTTTGACAAATAAAAATGTTTACTTGTGTGTATTGTTAACTGGCAGCTGTCGAAATTCAAAAAGTATGTAATTATACTGTGAAAAGTAAAACGTCGAGAATTTACGTAAAAAACGTTTCAATTCCTCTTCTAAATTGAAACTTCATCAAAAAGTTTTCGGAACGAAAAGTAATTGAAACTACGCGGATTACAGAACAGGCCGGATAATCCCCAAAGCTATGGGGATTATTTCCGCATCAGTTTCGGTCATAACAACCATTATGGGGTCTATAATATATCCAACACCTGGTTCACTAGCCACAGTAATTTTACATAAGAGTAAGGCTAAGTGGGCGGCCGTGGCTCAGGATTTTAAACTCCCAAAAATCCGATACCGGCTTCGCGGCGGCCTTCGGGCGCGGATCAGTCTATAATATATCCAACACCTAGTTAGCTTACCACAGTAATTTTACATAAGAGTAGGGGTAAGTAGGCGGCCTTCGGTCGCAGTTTAAGATTGAAAACTCCCAAAAATCCAACAACGGCTTCGTGACGGCCTTCGGCGACACAATGCCCAAAACTGTTTACATTAATTAAATTTTTGGGACATGACCCCCATGGAGATTAAGTCCGAAAAACTTTCGGACATAACCCCCATACAAAAAATAGGGATTATTATGTCCGAAACATTTGCGGACATAGTTCCCATTTACGAAATGAGGATTATGTTCGTGGGGGCTATGTCTGGTAACCGTCTATTTTGGTTTAGGCTTGAGAATGCTTATGGTGTCAATGAGGAGACTGATACATCTTTTTTCTCAGAAAAACATACAGAATTTCAGCAAGGAGAAGAAAAAGAAAGCGAATATGAAGTCTAAGTCTTCTTCCCTGTACTGTACTATAAATGTTGGTTCACAAACCGTGTTACAAATATGGAGGTTAGTATTTAAAATGAATTTAAAAATTGGCTCAGCCCGTTCATTACCACCAGAAGCTTATCACCTGGCGTCCTCGGACAACAGATTCTCCCAGCATGAACCCAGGGTTCATGTATGACAGGAGTGGCCAACCCGCGGCCCTCCATAAACTTTTTTCCGGCCCGCGAGAATCAACACACTCTTACAAAATATAAGTATTTATTTTGTAATGGACAAAGTAGTGAAAATTAATGTATGTATTAAAAAAATACAATATTGTGCATCCATATATTCAAAAATTAATTGTCAAAATTAGCTGCATAGTACAAAAATGCATTACTACAATTTGCAGGTTTTTACAGGACTTAGCCCAAAAAGCAAAGGCACCTTTTGTTGCATAAATCTGCTTAAGAAGCTAAACACAACTGGGACGTACGATATCGTCCTATACGGTAATAGTGAGTCCAAAATTGACACTACAAAATTTATCGCAGAGAAATTGAAGAAATCCAATTTTTTGGTGCGAAAAATAAGTTAAGTTAAGTTTAGTGCACTTTTCTGTTTCGATTTTGTTTTTTGAATGTTTTATGATTCTTTGCATAGGCTAAGCTCGGGAGATATGGCACCTCCAGGTGATATGGCACCCCCTTCAATTTCAATACTTGCAGCTTTCATATCATTCAAATATTGACAAAATTTAATATAGTTGTGCGAGAGACTTCGTAGAAAGCAGCCCGTTTTGTCGTAGTTGCTAAAGTTACTTGTGTGCGGGCTTTTAAAGAAAAATGTTCAATTGAAAAGTGCACAAAATTTTTTTTGAATTTAGGTGTAGTAAAAAGAAATCCATTATTTTTGTATAAAATTGAAGGGTTTATTTAGTATATATAGAATATTCCGATCTAAATTAAATATGCGCCATTTTGTTCGATAACTTTCTGGTCCGCAAACCTCTCTTGAATTTTCACAGGTTGTAATCACTTGGTGCTAAGTCAAGACATATGATGGATGCATAAGAATCTCCTAACCGAACTCTCGGAAATTCTGACGAGTAACTAACGACGTGTGTGGCTTGGCGTTATCCTGATAAAATACAACTCCTCTTCTATTGGCCAAAGCCGGCCGTTTCTGAGCGATTCTTCAGACAGTCTAATTGTTTACTCGTAGTAGAAGATTCCCTGCCAATCCCTCCAAGCACTGGTTCATCTTTAACCTAAAATTTATCGGAACGGAAACAGTCTAGGGTGATTTGGTGTTTTATAGCATTTTATAAATTTGAAAAAAAAACAACAACTTATTAATTTTTATTTAACTTGAAGCCTTTTTTTTTTTGTTTCTAATTAATTAATCAAATTGGCTTGATAATTTCTTCAAAGTTACACCACTATGCTACCAAAACAGCAATTTTCTTAGCGAGAACCGATCTTTTTGAAAAACCGATACTAAGGGTAAAATAAAGGATATTTTTGATGCTCAAAGGTTGTTGAAAAAAGTCGTAATATCTAAAATTATTAATAATAATTAAATAATGAACTACAGCCAATTTAGCAGCGATCAACGTTCGTGTAAAATTTTACAAGTTGATTCAATGCTTTGTTTGTCAACAAACCTTGAGGAAAACAAAGGAAAAAAACAACAACTCTAGAATATAGACATATGTTTCGATTCTTAAAATCTCATCAGTATATTTTTGGTTGATGCCTACGTCAGCACTCAAATTACACCCGCTATATGAATACAAACCTAACGAAAAGCTTACTTTTAACTTCAAGGAAATGGTGCAAATTTTTGAGTGAAAACAAGATCACACATTATTAATATTTAAAAGCCAACAAACCATAAATATCTAAAATTATTCAAATATCGAAGTCCTCTGTGGTAAACATTGCTAAAAGTGTGAATATGTCTACTGTGTTTTTAAATTAAAAGAAAAAAAAAAAACAACTCCAAGAACTGACCCAAAAATTGTACAGAAATCCATAACGGAGCGAAGTGTACTTATTTTTCTTGGGAAAAATTGAATATTTTTAATATTTTTTTTATCGGTAAGAATCGGAATCGGTAAGAATAATAGGAAAAACAAAAAATTTCTATGTTGTATCTAAATCTGATATGGGGATATACATATAATTTTAAAGGGTGTTTTTTTTAGAGGTTTGTTTTTCGAATAGAGATAAAACTGGGATTTTGTGGTCAAATCTGGCAACTCTAATGTCATTTATATTCAGTTTGGTTTGCCATTTCATCATGAACAGGTTGACGCATGAACAACGCGTCCAAATTGTGCAAATTTATTATAGTCACTAAAATTTCAACTTTATTTTCACTCAAAATTCACATGATTTTTGCAATTATGAAGTCAAGAAGGCCGCCTAGATCTTGTGATATCACACCTTAATTTTTTTTTTTGGGGTTATGTGAAGCCAAAAGTATGCGTCGATAAGCCAGCTACGATTCAATACTTCGAAGCCAACATTACTCGCGTAATTCGCGATATACCTTGAAAATTGGACCTCCATTTTAGACTACGTCCGAGCTAGCCGTGGCGTTCATATGCCAGAAGTCATACTTAAATTATAATGCCAGAAGATTATCTTTCGAATAAAGTAATTTTCATGTCTATTTAAAAAATGCATCTTTGTTTTATTCCATTTTAAAGTTCTATACCTCTAAAAAAAACACCCTATATAAGTGGTCCGCGGAGCTAAAGTGCATTTCCAAAGTGGCCCGAGAGATCATTTAGGTTGGCCACCCCTGATATATGAGGACTATATCATCTCCGATTTCACTTAATAAACTTATATATACAGCAACAAAATACAATTGGGGGAATACCCGAGTTTTATTATCAGTTTTTTCTTTATCTCGTACTTCTACTTGAACGCTGGTTTTCATTATTAAGATTTGTTTTTGTGTTTAAGCCTTCAGTTCGTAGGATGCAATAAATTGAGGGAATGAAATAAATTATTTTTATGTACATACATATGTAGTTAATTTATTGACTCACAATTTTTGAATAAAATAATTTTTAGAAAATTTTAGAATACAATTAAAAAGTGAACTGATGAAAATTAAAAATTGAAATTACAAAAGTAAAAATCTGAAGGTGTTTACCCACATTACACCCCTCTTAGTTTAATCTAATTTAAACGATACAGATTTAATTTTCTTTGAAATAACAGGATGTGTGTAGGAATTTGATGCTGGATTGATTTTTGAGAAAGATTCAAAATATGCTGGCTTTAGTCGATCGATGGAAACCGTGTCGGTTCTTGCACCAATTTGTATTTTAAAGTACTTTTTATTTCTTTCCAATACTTTATGTGGTCCGGAATATTTAAAGTCTAGTGGCTTACGAACTTCACAACGAATCCAAACATAAGCACACTTCTCTAAGTCCTTGAACAGGTTTGATATTTTCGATGGTATATCGCAACTTGCTCAAGAGTTGATTTGAATTGTCAGGTTGGTCTTGATTATTTTCTTTAAAAAATTCACCAGGTAATTTCAATGTTTCGCCATAAACTAATTCTGCTGCTGATGACTGAATATCTTCTTTAAATGCAGCTTGCAATCCAAGTAGCACTGTGGGAAGAGTTTTCGTCCATTGACAATTTTCGTGCGATATTAGGGCTGCTTTTAAAGTCCGATGGAAGCGCTCGACCATGCCATTAGCTTGTGGATGGAAAGACGTCGTCTGATGCACCTCCGCTCCTAATAATTTTGCCATGTTGAGGAATATTTGAGAAGTAAATTGCCTAACTCTATCTGTATAAATGTTGCTGGGACAACCAAACCGTGTTACCCACGTGTCGTAGAATTTACGACAAACTTCTTCAGCAGTTATAGTTTGCAGCGGTTTAGCCTCTGTCCAACGCGTAAAACGATCTATCATTGTAAGAATGTATCTATTACCTTCTGACGGAGGAAGAGGTCCAACAATATCTACATGAATATTTGAAAAACGATGTGCAGCACTCGGAAAACTTTCATGAGGTGACTGTCGGCATAAATTGGCCCAATTCTTACAATCTTTTTTAATAGAAGGCCAAACAAAACGTTGTGTCATCAAATGTTGTGTTGCTCGTTTCACTGGATGAGCTAAAGAATGCAAATTTGTAAAAATTAATTTTCGGAACTGTTGGGGAACATATGGTCTTATGGTTGAAGTAGAAGTATCACAATAAAGTTTGCTGTCCGAATTAGGTATTTTTAAGCGTTTCAATAAAAGACTACTGTTGAGTGTTTCTAATAAAACTTTTAGTTCTGGATCATTTAATTGCGCCTGAGCTATTTCAGGATAGTTTACAGAAGATATCTCTTCAATCCTTGACATTGCATCTGCAACTGTATTCAATTTGCGAGTTTCCAACATATGTCTGAAATGTTTAATTGCACTGTACGCTGCCAATAACTCCCGATCATATGTACTATACAGTAGACGTCCAATATAACGTATAGCGATATAACGAATTTCCATTTTAATGAACAGCTTTTCAAATTGGAATTTTTCCATATATGTCTCTAAATTAGGAACGCTAAAAATGTTTACCATTCCAAATAACGAACATTGTTAAATTCAACAATAACTGTTGCACTGAAATATCTTTTTTTTATCAGTAAAGGTGGTCGCAAGTAAATATAGCATTGCAAAATCTAGCTTAACTTTTACACGAGTAAATATATGCGTTAATAAGAGTCAGATTCTTTAGTAAAAAACACTTCGATATAACGAATTTTACGATATTACAACTGACCCGTGCATTAATTAGTTCGTTATATTGGACGCCTACTGTACTTGCATTCTGTTTGCGATAGTTTTCTTGAAAAAAATGCAAGAGGTCGCCAGGCTTGGTTTTCGTATTGTTCCAAAACTGCGTCGATGGCAAATTCTGATGCGTCAACTTTAAGACAGATGTCAGATTCTGAGTCTGGATGAGTAAGTAATGCTGCATTTGCCAAACCATTTTTAGAGTTATTGAAATCATCTTCTAACTCTTTAGTCCAGTTAATCAACCTTTTATCGTTTTTAGTAGCTCCTTTTGTAAGATCATTTAATTTCGCTTGAATTTTAGCACCAGCTGGTAAAAACTTGCGGTAAAAATTTAACATTGCCAAAAATCTTCGTAACTCCATTACATTTTGAGGCATTTTATATTCTAAAATTGAAGATACTTTCGATTTCATTGGAGAATTCCCTTCAGGAGAAATATGAAATCCAAGGAAGTCGATTTCATTAACAAAAAATGTGCATTTAATGGGATTAATTAAAATTCCAAAATCTTCAAACCTTTGTAGGAGTATCTTAAGATGCGTAATATGTTCTTCTTTTGTGTTTGAAGCAATAAGCACATCATCAATATAAACAAAAGCAAAATCTAGTTCTTGACATACTTCATCCATGTATCGTTGAAAACTTTGAGCTGCATTTCGCAGGCCGAAAGGCATTTTCAAAAATTCAAATAGCCCAAATGGCGTTATAATTGCTGTTTTTGGTACATCATCAGGATTAACTCGTATCTGGTGATATGCTCGGATAAAGTTAAGCTTTGAAAAAATGTGTTTACCTTTTAAATTACAATAAAAATCGGTAATAAATGGTACCGGATATTTGTCAGGTACCGTTTTTTGATTAAGATAGCGGTAGTCTCCACAAGGACGTCAATCGCCATTACTTTTGGGTACCATATGCAGAGGATTTGACCATTCGCTTTTTGATGGTTGTATAATGCCTTGACTAAGCATAAACTGAAATTCTTTTTTGGCATTAGCCAAGCGTTTGGGATCCAATCTGCGAGCTTCTGCAGTGACTGGTTTCCCAGATGTTTCACTCATTTATTTTTTCGTAAGGGTAATATTCATATCCTTAGAAAATTTTATGCAAGTAACATTAATATTTGGTGATACCACCCTTAGCTTCAATTACGGCTTGTATGCCTCGGGGTAAAGGTCTGTACTGTTACCAAAAATTTATTGGTTTCAATAAGCATTCAGTTTTCTGTTACCATCATTACATTTATACATTTCTTGTGAGTACCATAGCGTATAGTAAGAAAAAGATAAATAAACATCATGTATGCAAGCGCATAACAAAACAAAAGGTAACATAATCCAACTGAATGAAGTGCTCTATCGGTTTTATGTATTGGATAAAAGAGAGGGAGCGAGAGAATTCATTTGTACACCATGGCGTCGCCAGAAGATGGAAATTGTACAAATACAAATTTTTTATTTATAAATCTGAAAACTGAAATAAAACGCAATGTCCAGTAATTATTGTAATTTTTCAACATTGTTGTAACATCAAATTCGTGTTTTAGATCTGTTCAAAATACTTTTTGCTAATTTTATCTTTAGAATGATGTAGAATAATTATTATAACTACGGCAAAATATTTACATTTACAAAATAATTTATTCAACGATAAATCAAAAAAGTTTACTTCAGTCCATATAAAATTACATATGTAACTATGTATACACAAAATGCTCAGGTTTCACAAGGAAACAATTTATGAATTAATTTATAAATCACTATTAAAATCTAGTTCCACTGTAGTACTAATCATATTTTAAAAATATTTATCCATGCTATTATAATACCAAATTAAAAAAAATTGAATTTATTTTCTTCCAATCGAAACAAGTGGCCAATAAAATGAAAATTTATAAAAAAGGACAAGCAAATAAAACATGTTCACTATAATTATTATAATAATATTTCACTTTATGTAAACGCAATTCTTACAAGGCTCATATTTGATTTCAGAAACTCTCTTTTTGTTATATATGTAAATCTAATGATAAAAACATGCACATCACTCGCCTACGCACACAAAATAATGACTGATCAATGATCATTATTTATCATTATTATTCATTATTGCATAGTAAAAAACATCAAATGGGCAGTAGCAGAAGTATCAGTTTACGCGCAGTAGACGTATGCGCTATAACACCATACATTTATGTACATACAGTTTGTTACAAGTAAGAAGAGAATATTATAATGATGGTAACAGTAACACGAACAAACGATATGTATACTTATTGAAAGCAATAAAATTGCCTTCGGCAACAGCTTCGTAGATTAATGGTTATACTGATGCAGGCCTTTACCTCGGGGCATGCTCTGCATACATTTTTTTTTTTTTTTGATTTGTAGGAGTTCGGTGTTGTGATGTCATTCTCTGATGAGTGTTTCAATCAATTTCTGCGTAGTGGCAATCAATCCTTTCGCGATCGCCCGTTTGGAGTTTTTCCACATGTTCTCTATGAGCTTCAAGTCAGGTAAGTTCGCCGCCAAGGCAAAACGCCTATGGTTTTGTTAGGTAGAAATCCAGTAGCACTTCTGGCTTTGTTGTTAGATACCGAATCGTGCATAAAAACGTACGATAGTCACCAGGGAACCATTCCTCGAGCTGTGGCAGAAGGCGAGTTGTGATAGGCCGAGGAGCGGTCAGGTTCTCTTTTGCCAAACGCCACCGGACAATCTGTTTGGAGACGTGAATTCCCCGGCTTTTATCTTCGTAGTCAGAAGAGCAACTTTTTTCCTTCGATTTAAGAGGCAGATGTCCCTATTTTTTTGGTCGGTACGAGGTGTGGTGACTCTTTTTCTACCACATTCTCTTACGCAGTTTGCGTCCAGTGGCTCGTTCTGACCTGTTTTTTTTTTTTAATGCGGCTAACAATCGACCTTGAAACACCTTCAAACGTTGCTATGTCTATTTGAGAGTGTGTAGACTGACAAATTAACGTCGGTATTTCTCTACATTTTCTTGGAAACGTGTCTGAAGACTTGCCCATTCTAAAATGAAGCAATTTTGAGGTTATACCTCAGTACCGTTGTCCAAATATAAATTAATTCATGAAACTTAGTAAAACATTATTTACATTTTGAATATTTCGGACAGGAAAAACTTACGAAAAAATGGTTTATATTCAAACTTTAAACGACTGTACTACAACAGAAAGTCGTACCAAATGAGAAGCAAACTCAATTAACCGCGCCTATTTATTATATGACGCTCATACTAACATCGCCGCTTATCAAAAACAACAATGAATAGTACCAGCTACAAAAGGGAAGAAAAAACATTACGAAAACTAATTTACATGCTCAAAAAATTCGGTTAAACTTGAAAATACAAAAATTTGAGTACTGTCCCTAATAATATGGCCACCCATTGTATATAGAATTATTTGTTATAATGTGTGAGACGGATGGTTGAGCACTATTGGTAAGTTCTGTAGAAGTTGAAATAGAAGTTTTACCATCTACTAGAGTTCGATTGCGTAAATCTGGTAGCAAATGATAATGCTTAAGAAAATCTGAACCCAAAATTGAATGTGACACATCAGCTACTATGAAAACCCAATTGAATGTGCGTCTTAAACCAAAATTAATTTGCAACAATTTAGTCCCGTAGGTTTTAATTTCCGTTCCATTCACAGCAAGAAGTTTTAAAGGACAATGTGAAAGTTGTTTAATTGAAATATTTGCAGGTGGTATTACAGATATATATGCTCCTGTGTCAATTAGGAAATTTCTTTTAGAAAAGCGGTCTTTAATTAATAAGCGGCCTGATGAGGATGATGAAATTTCGGGAGCCGCTGTGCCCGAAAAATTATTTAGTTTTTTGTTTGTGAATAAGAGCATGGAGTAATGCACTTTAGTGCGTTATCATCAAAACGATTGTGATACCAACACCAATCATTTCGTTTGTTGTACTAACTGCGAGATCTTGGTTCACGTTTATTGTGTTTATATTGCCGATTTTCTCCAATTCTAAATGAATTTCGTTCTCGCCTACTTCGGACTACTTGATTGAATTTGTTATCCAGAGCGTCGATTTTCGCTGTTAGTTGATTGATTATGTTTTCATTGAGAGATACACTTGCTACTTGAGGTTGAGAAATTTCAATGATCTTATCAGCTTCTTTGGCAAGTTCAGAGAGTTCTACATTGCTTGGTGCTAAAATAGATCGAACATTTTCAGGAAGTTAATCCATGAATAATGTCTTTAGAACGTTATCTCCTGCTTTCATATATTGGAGAAAATGTGTAGGTTTTTGATCATCAAGGATAACACCACCTAAGAGTTTTTTAAGTTTAACCTCTTCGGAAATTGCAAAAGATGTGATCAAACGTTCTTTTATAGCTTCTTATTTAAATTCGATTAAGTTGGAAAGCAATATATCACCAACAAACTTTAAATAAATTGGATCGAGACTAGCAATAGCATGCGCATACTTTGCTTCATCTCGAGTAATGCGTGATAGTGAAAAAACAGATTCCACTTTCACAAACCATAGCCTTGGTTGTTCTGACCAGAAGGATGGTAGCTTTTGCACATTAGTTGAAGTTGCGGCAAGAGTTGGTTGTGGTGAAAAAGTCCGTGTTCCTTCATTTGATGGGCCATCGCCAGATGCTGACTGCAAAGGTGAGTGCTCTAAAGGCATTTTGCGTTTAGTTTAATTGTTTAAAATTCTCGGGGTCACCAATTTGTGAGGGAATGAAATAATTTATTTTTATGTATGTGGTTAATTTATTGACTCACAATTTTTGAATAAAATATTTTTTATAAAATTTTAGAATACAATTAAAAAGTGAACTGATGAAAATTAAAAATTGAAATTACAAAAGTAAAAATCTTAAGGTGTTTACCCACAAAATAATTACAATAAAATTCTGAAAGTCGATGTTCAAATGAAAGTTTTTTTTTAATTCGGTGAAGAAATTTCCAGTATAATTTGCATTTTGTTGCACGGTTTTTGGGAAAATATTTAGAGTTTTTTCATCTTAAACGATTTTTAAGACTTCACAAATTTACCATATTTCGCATGTATTTTTTCAAACGATGTTTGTTTGCTCCGTTTTTAAAGGAACGTATATACCGCGTAAAAAAAGAGTTAGGTGTATATAGTAAGTGTTTCGGAGGTCTCCGATCACGAATATAAAGCTTTTTATAAAATTTAATCTTATTCTGCCATTTTGAATCCTCCATCTTGATCTTAAAAATCTGACTTCGAATTCGTAATCAATCAGTGATCCCTAAAACCCCCGCATACCAAATTTGATACAAATCGGTAGATTTTTAAAAAATATGTCCTCCATGTTGAATTTGAGAATTTCGGAAATCTAACTCCTGATACGCAATCGGCGCCCTCCAAAAACCTCTATAACAAATTTGGTACAAATCGGTTGATTTTCGAAAATTTCGTCCGCCATCTTGGATCCGCTATCTTGATTTTGTAAAATATGACCTCGGATTTGTGACTAGTTTGAGGGTTCATGATTAAGAATCCGAGTATTACCGTATATTTACCTAATTTGATGCGAATCGGTTGACTTTCAAATATTCGGCCACCTTACGGGATTTCTGACAGTCATATTGGATCCGCCATGCTGGATTCTGTCAACCTTCTACGCAGCTTTTTAGGAGCTACAATTTGAGCCAAGAATCGACCCGATTGCGAATTGTTATTTTTGCAAGCTTTTTTTCTGTACACTCGATTTTTCTCCGATCCGGCCGACATATTGGATCCGCCATTTTGAATTTCTCAACGGGCCACCTTGCTTTCAGAATTCCATAAATAGACGACCATTTTAAGAGCTCGTACGCAAACTGTTTAGTTACGAAACGGTTATTCCAGGGCTGTTATGCGGTGGAGGGGAAACAGGTTTTTCCCGGGTCTGTACATACATATTTCAGAGAGTTTCAATGTTTTAGCTAATGCCAAGAGACTGTGATGGTCGGTCCATGTAATATATTTGTAAAACACTATTTTCTTATTTTTATTTTCAGAACTTCGCTCCTTTGCGGTATAATGCTATTAATGGCCGTTCCGATGCACCCGACTATCACCATACTAAGCCGCCGATGGATCCACCGCCTTCGGCGTCGCCATCTCCATCTGTTCCAATTTCATCCTCCCAATTAAACGGCCACGTTCCAAAAGTTATGTCCGCGCTTATACCAACAAAGCTCAATCGTAAGCCCAGCATTGAACGTGAAATGCCGCTAAACTATCTGCGATGTAGCCCAGCATTAGATTCTGGTGCAGGCAGCTCCCGTTCTGACAGTCCGCATTCACATCAACCAGTCACATGTGCAAGTCGTGCCAGCACCGGTCAATATTCTCCATCGCCATCCAGTTTTAGTGACGTTGGACCACCAGCACCACCGCCACGAAACCCAACGTCTGCCAACTCCGCAACACCACCACCGCCTCCACCCACAAATCAAATGTACAAGCGACGCTCACCAGCCACTACTCGCCCAGTACCAATAAACTCAAATTCGACAAGGGGTACATCTCCTGTCATTGCGCAGAACGGTATCAAGGCACAGCAACAGTTATCACAGCAAATGAAAGCATTGAGTCTCTATCAAGCTGGTGGTACTGCCGGAGAGCCACCACCACCATACCCAATAAATACGGTGGTGGTAACCACGCCAGCACCTCCGCCCAGTTACACTGCATCAATGCAGCAGCGTCAGTCGCCAACACAATCACAATCGGATTACCGAAAATCACCTAGCAGTGGTATTTACTCGGCTACGTCAGCAGGGTCTCCCAGTCCCATAACTGTGACGAACAGTGCAATTCTACCACTGCAAGCATCTTCACTGGCGCGACCACAACCTTGGAGTGCTTACCAAACGCGCACACAGCAACCCATCATCATGCAGAGCGTCAAATCAACACAGGTCCAAAAGCCGGTACTGCAAACTGCTGTCGCTCCCCAATCACCAGTGACCGCCGCGTCGGCCTGCAACTCGCCCGTACACATACTCCCTGTGCCACCCTCATATCCGCAGAAATCAACCCATCCCGTTAGTGTTGTCCAACAGCAACAACAACAATCACCGCTAATTGCCGGTAGTATGCCAACAGCGATTGTCAAACCACCGCCACCAGCGGTGCCGCAAACGCCTACAACACCCCCACTCATAGCGAGCGCTCTAAATGGAACTGTGGTAAACAAACCTATCTGCATGGAACCTCCATCATACGCCAAAAGCATGCAAGCAAAAGCGGCTCAACATCACCAGCAGCAACATCAGCAGCAGGAAGTCTTTGCAGTTGCCGTTGCAGCTCAACAGCAGCAACAACTACAGGCACATCTGCAAGCGGCCGCTGTGGCCTCAGTGCAGCAGCAACAACAAAAGCAGCAAGTTCCAGTAGCAGTAAGCAGTAGACAGCTTCCACCACCACCACCATATCAACAGAGTACAAGAACAGCAGCAACTACGCCGTCACAACTCGAAAACAATAACAATTTCGATATAAAACCAAATACAATCAGCAGCAGCGTAACTCCGCTGAATGTTAACATGAACAGCAATCAGATTACAAACAGCAATTTGGCTACTACTCCACCAATACCACCTTCAAAGAATAATAATGTAGGTGGCATCGGAATGGGGAATAGCAACGGCAACAGTGTCAATTCCAATGGTGGCGGTAGTTCACCAGTGCCGTCATCAGCTACTTCCGGAGGAGGAGTTGGCGGCTCTTCGTCTAATAAGGCTGATAACTGCAAAAAGATTAAACATCAATCGCCCATACCCGAGCGAAAGAAAATGTCGAAAGAAAAAGAAGAAGAACGCAAGGAATGTCGGATTCGACAATACTCACCGCAAGCGTTTAAATTTTTCATGGAACAGCATATTGAGAATGTGCTTAAATCATACAAGCAGCGCACATTCCGCAAAAACCAACTCGAAAAGGAAATGCTGAAAATTGGTTTATCTTCACAGACGCAGGTGGAAATGCGCAAGATGCTAAATCAGAAGGAAAGCAATTACATTCGCCTGAAGAGAGCAAAAATGGACAAGAGCATGTTTGTGCAAATAAAACATATCGGTGTGGGTGCATTTGGCGAGGTAACGTTGGTGCGCAAGATTGACACCACAAATCATTTATATGCCATGAAGACGCTGCGCAAAGCCGATGTGCTAAAGCGAAACCAAGTTGCACATGTTAAAGCAGAACGTGATATATTAGCAGAAGCGGATAATAATTGGGTCGTTAAGCTATACTATAGTTTTCAAGATAAGGATAACTTATACTTTGTGATGGATTATATACCAGGTAAAGATATTTGCACTAAAATTATGGTATTTTATTCGTTTTTAACAAGACTGTGAAAACCCATCTAAACTATTTTTTAACAACGAGAAAGATATAACTATAGTTGAACATTATTTTATCGAACTTCACAGTCATTGACAAACACCGATATTCATGCGAACTTACACAAATCAGTCAAAGACTTCTTAAAAAAACATGACAAAAACAACAGATGGAACAATTTAACCATACCAAGTCTGATAAAATAATGTCCAATTACAATTCCTTTAAATACTTAGGTGTTATAATGGATAGTAAAATGTCTTGGGTGCAACACACAGCCCAGTTGAAACGATATTTTATAGGCATCTTGCGCCAGTTTTACCTATTAAAAAGTTATTGCTCAAAGAAGCTGCTTCTTAATATTTACTATGGTTTGTTTCACTCTAAATTGGAGTATTGCTTAATCTGCTGGGGGGGTACGCACAACAACAAAATTCTCCCTCTACTTACTGCCCAAAAACACATAATTCGCTTAATTTGCAACAAAGGTAGATTAGAAAATAGTTTTGAATTGTTTAAAGATCTTAACATCTTGCCACTTAAGCATCTCTACTTCCATAAAGTTCTAAATGTATTTTTTAACAGCTCGCATATTACAAAAAGAATCTTATATAATCTAAGAGTCAATAATCTCAATAAAGCTTCTGTACCGCCTCACAAAATTCAGCATTTTTTACAATAAATTTTTCAATAAATTGCCGAATGACATAACTAACATTCAAAATAAGCATGTTTTTCTTAGAGAACTAAAACTTTGGCTATTTAAACTAAATTATACTGAACTGGATTCTCTTATTTCAATAATTAGGTAAACTAACTAGGCTCATATTTTTTAATTGTTAATATATTTTTTGAAGTGTTAATTTATTTATTAATAATTTAATAATTAATATGCATGTTTGAGGAAATAATATATGTACTTTTTTTGTTTAATAAATAAATAATAATAATAATAAATAATAATAAAAAAAAATTAATAGTAATCAGTCGACGAAAAACAAATGGGAAAGACATAATTATTTATTATGTACTTTTCAGAAAGGTATGATTTTTTCCAAATTTAGGGCCTCAATTCTCATAAAATACTGCGTTCAATTTCGAATAAGATGGGGAGACGGGGTGTTTTCTTCGTGTCTGAAGTTATAAGTGAGGACAATTTGTTCTGGAGCAGCAAAAATATTAAATAAAAAAAAACTTTTTTTCCCCGTTACGGTAAATTCGATATGGGCTGGATCATCTAGTTCCTTTATAACGGACTCGTAGCACAAATTTATTGTATTTATTTATACTAGTATCGCATTGTGGTCGAAACTCGACCGTACCCACCAAGTTTTAACTTTGGAAGAAATTTGTCGACTTTATGCCGAACAAAACGTCTTTGTCCAAGAACTATGATCTTATTCAATTTCACCTTACCTCATTTCACCGCACCTCATCTCACCACACCTTGCCTATACTCATGCGGCCATAAATGCGTTGTTTATAGCGTTTTGTATGGAGAATCATGCGCGTATGTTTTCTTTATTTTACCTGCCTTAACGGCACATATTACAAACTATTTTTATATTGTGCACATATACGAAACAGTACCTTTCAAATGATATAAGTTTCATTCCCCTCTCTTTATAATAAATACTAAAAAAGTGTACCATAAGTTTCGATGTTCACGTATTAATATATAGATTATTGATTTATTCATTTACTTATAACAATGATGAGCCACAAGTTATTGATAGCATAGTAAATTACTGGACAAAAGACCATATTGAAATTTATAAAAATATCGAAATGGTTCAATTATGTTTAATGACTAGATATAAATAGGGTATACAAAGGGCCATTCGTGGCCTAAGTTACGATGACTTGTCATCTCCCGAAAATAACCTAACATAGCATACAGTATATGGCAACATCAAGTCATTATTATATTATTAGGACGCGGATTTTCATTCACTAAAAAATTTCTTGATATTAAAACCTTACAAAAACCTTAGAAATTGCATTTAAAATAGTTCCACTCAAATCTACATAAATAAATAAAATGTCGAAAATGCATTTTGGGCTCCACAATACCAGGTATTCGAAAAAACCAAAATTCATATTTAACATTTTTTCATCGATTGCTGTAAAATAGTCCTTTGTGATGTCCAAGATTGATTTGTGACCTTTTCCTATCAAATGGAGAAAACATTGAGCAATTGAATTCGTTTTTCCAATTCAATTCAATCTTACATTAGACAAAAACTTAACTACTACAACTTTTTTCTAAATTGCTTGGGCCGAGTATGTAGTTGTTAAAATGTAGCTAGAACAAGCTTTTGAACAACTTTAAAAAAAATTGTATATAGAAACTAAATTTTTTCTTCGATATATGTGTAGCATTAGGGATAACATTTTTCGGTTAATTGGAAATCAACCGATAACTCCAAAATATAGGCATGTACATTAGGGTTGTTCAGAAATAAATTGTTTTTCGAATTTCTTGATGATACTTTGGAATCACATTCTACATCATGGAAGAACATCACATGAATTTTTTCAGATTTTTAAATGCATTTTTTAAGGTGTCTCAAAGCAAAAATATATTTTTATTATTATTATTGTTAGCATTAATTATAAAATGTTGTTAAACCATTTGAAAAAGTTGTTCTAGAGTAACTTAAAAACATGAATTTTGTTTGTTTTTTAATGAACTTTAAAACCTACGTTCTAATATTGACAAAAAAAAATTGTACCTTTTTAAATAACGAAAAAGTGCTTTAAAAATGCGAAATTTAACGGTTTTTTAAAGAAAAAAGTCATCGTGCTTTAAATAAAATTAATTTTTTTTAAATATACAAGATCTCATTCGAAATAGCTCTCAAAAACTTTTAAAACAAGATATGGTAAAACTTTTTTGGTCCAGCAGGCCCGATGATATAACGTATAATAAGCGGGTCGGTTATAGATTTAATCGACCCCTGATGTGTGTTGTGTTTCATATTCATCTTTTATTGAATACTTACCTTATAGCTGAGATTATAATCTACAATTTAAGATTTTGTAGAACCTTTTAGGCCATTTCTCAACAAATTTACAGCAGTTTTAAGTTTGAGAAAAATATCAAGTATGAAAATTAGACCATGAAAAATAAAACAATTTGGTGAGCCAACTTTAAAAATGCATTTAAAAATCTGAAAAAATTCATGTGATGTTCTTTCATGATGTAGAACGTGATGCCAAAGTATCAGCAAGAAATTCGAAATATTTTTTTTTTAATAACCCTAGTCTAATTTTCATACTTGATATTTTTCTCAAACTCAAAACTACTGTAAATTTGTTACGAAATCGCCTAAAAGGTTCTACAAAATCTTAAATTGTAGATTATAATGTCAGCTATAAGGTAAGTATTCAATAAAAGATGAATATGAAACACAACACACATCAGGGGTCGATTAAATCTATAACCGACCCGCTCGTTTTGAAAAAAAAAGCTTCATCACTATGTTTCAAACGTTATATCATCGAGCCTGTTGGACCAAAAAAGTCTTACCATGTCTTGTTTAAAGGTTTTTGAGAGCTACTTCGAATGAGATCTTGTATATTAAAAAAAGTTAATTTTATTTAAAGCACGATGACTTTTTTCTTTAAAAAACCGTTAAATTTCGCCTTTTTAAAGCAGTTTTTCGTTATTTAAGAGGGTAAAATTTTTTCTTTTGTCAATATTAGAACGTAGGTTTTAAAGTTCATTAAAAAACAAACAAAATTAATGTTTTTAAGTTACTCTAGAACAACTTTTTCAAATGGTTTGACAACATTTTATAATTAATGCTAACAATAATAACAATAAAAATATATTTTTGCTTTGAGACACCTTAAAAAATGCATTTAAAAATCTGAAAAAATGCATGTGATGTTCTTCCATGATGTAGAACGTGTTTCCAAAGTATCATCGAGAAATTCGAAAAAAAATTTTTTTTCTGAACAACCCTAATGTACATAACTGAAAATATGCAATCATATGCATTTATGGTAAAGTATGCAAGTATGAGACTCTGCAATACCAATTGACTGGATAGATGTTTCGACGCAATAACAGTTTTCGACGGACGGTATTTGCTATAGATTGAACAGTCTCGATTTCATTGAATAGTCTTTGACGATAGTAATCGTTTCAAATGAAATTTTAATATTTAAAAAACTACTTATGTTTAATTTGGTCTTTCATTACATTTAAAACTTATCATTTAAAGGTGGGGATCTTATGTCATTGCTGATAAAGAAAGGAATTTTCGAAGAACCTTTGGCAAGGTTCTATATTGCAGAATTGACGTGTGCTGTAGAGAGCGTTCACAAAATGGGTTTCATTCACAGGTAAGATTTTTTTTTTCAGTTTTGAATTGCATTATCATATAAATTACATGTTATACGTTTTAGGGATATAAAACCTGATAATATACTCATAGATAGAGATGGTCATATAAAATTAACCGATTTTGGCCTTTGCACTGGTTTCAGATGGACTCACAATTCAAAATACTATCAAGAGAACGGTGAGTAATAATTCATAAAATGTTTGATATGTAATATTGATAGCTTTGTTAAGACGACCACAAAGCAAGTTAATGTCGCACAATTGAAAGTTGTTATATGTCCAACCTTTCGTTATTAACTTGGTCGACAAGCCAAGTTGAATAAATCTGCGAACTTAAGATATGTTGAGGACTTTATAAAAATCGAATTTGTTTATAACAAAGTGAATCCATTGTACAGTGTTGCGACTAGAACAGGCTAGCTGGACAAAATTATTTTTTTGCGTTTTTGTATTTTTTGGATCGAAACAAAGAATAAATTGTATAGGAGGCCTGGTCACAAACGACCCCCTGGGCCGGTACGGGTCAATTTATGGACGCGAAAACTATCCGGCCAATTTTGATGAAATTATTGTATCCTACAAAGTTGTCGAAAAAAATTTTCTTTGCGAGACATGATTCTTCAAAAAAAAAAAATTGATTTCAAACTGCAATTGTTTACACATCAAAAAAATGGTTATTTACAAAAATTTTGCTGGGACTTATTTACTGTATTATTAAAATAACGCATTATTTTGAAAATTCCATTGCAATTGAACACGGTTTTGGTCATGTTGATATTAGCCTAGACTCTTCAGTGCTCATCGCCAATGATATAAGATATCAACTACAATGAAACCTTTAGTGAAAATTATATATGTTTATAAGTTGTTTTACATTAATCTTTTATATAATCGACAGGTAACCATTCGAGACAAGATTCAATGGAGCCCTGGGAAGAGTTTTCTGAAAATGGAACAAAACCAACAGTGTTAGAAAGGTATGGAAAAAAGGTTTATTATAATTATTAAATAATTGAACTACAGCCAATTTAGCAGCGATCAACATTCATGTAAAATTTTACAAGTTGATTCAATGCTTTGTTTATTAAACAAACTGTGAGAAAAACAAAGAAAAAAACAACAACTCTAGAATATAGACATACAGTAGCGAGCAAAACCGGGACAATGGTAGGCAGTTTCATACTTACATGGCTATAAAAGCATTAATACTAAACTGATTTGAAAAAAGTTTTTGATTTTGAAATCTTTGTTTCTTTAACTTTAATATAAAATCAATAAATTAATTTAAAATGTATATAATAGTTAATTTTTTTGTAAAAATGCAAAAAATTGCATGTCTCCAGTTTTGCACGTCTGAATTGTTTTTCGTTTTATAGCTGAAAATTTACCCTTATTAATTTCTTTCATTGAACATTTTTGGAGCTAGCTCCATTTTAGTTAATTTTCAGATGAAAGTGATGCAAATTATTAATTCAGTGTTCCTTATTTAAGAATAAAATGATAATTTAAGCAATATGGAAAAGATATCTGTTGAAACAGAAGGTAATGTAGTTATTATGACTTAAATTGGTCAGTCGTCCAGAACTATAGCAAAAGCTTTGAAAACTACTCATTGAACAGTTCTTTGCGTCCAAAAACGGCGCAATACTAAGCATACAATCAACAAGAGCGGTCGACCCAGAAAGGTAACATACAGAGATGCCCGCAATATGGAGCATTTAGTAAGATGTAATCACTTAACAACACCTAAGGCAGCTACATTTATGATAAATAAAAGCGTTAGCAAGTGGACCGCACACACATCACTTCGTAGGATTGAGCTAGTATCAGCTATTAAACAAACAAAAAACAGCATAATCAGAAAAAAAAAGTCAAAGCGCGACTAAAATTCAGCAAGGAGCATAAAAATTGCATTGTGGAAGACTGGAGTCGATTAAATTTTGTTTCTTCAGACCAAATTAAATTTAGTTGCGTCTGACTAAATTAAATTTTGTTTAGTCAGACCAAATGATTCGTTTCTAGTCTTTCACACTGCAATGTTAAAGAAACAAAGATTTCAAAATCAAAAACTTTTTTCAAATCAGTTTAGTATTAATGCTTTTATAGCCATGTAAGTATGAAACTGCCTACCAATGTCCCGGTTTTGCTCGCTACTGTATGTCTATATTCTAGAGTTGTTGTTTTTTTCTTTGTTTTTAATAATTTGCATCACTTTCATCTGAAGATGAACTAAAAAGGAGATCGCTCCAAAAATGTTCAATGAAAGAAATAAATAAGGGGAAATTTACAGCAATAAAACGAAAAACAATTCAGACGTGCAAAACTGGAGAAATCCAATTTTTTGCATTTTTGCAAAAAAATTAACTATTTTATACATTTTAAATTATTTTATTGATTTTATATTAAAGTTAAAGAAACAAAGATTTCAAAATCAAAAACTTTTTTCAAATCAGTTTAGTATTAATACTTTTATAGCCATGTAAGTATGAAACATTGTCCCACTTTTGCTCGCTAGTCTATGTTTCGATTCTTAAAATCTCATCAGTATATTTTTGGTTGATGCCTACGTCAGCACTCAAATTACACCCGCTTTATTAATGCAAACCTAACGAAAAGCTTACTTTTAACTTCAAGCAAATGTGGCAAATTTTTGAGTGAAAACAAGAACTCATCATTGCGTTGAAATTTCAATTAGCTGTTTCGTTTTCGTTTACATTCCTAAAGCATGACGTCAACTTGAGTACATTTGCCGCCAATTTATTTGTTATCGTAGTTTCACAGCCGTTGGCTGTGAGACACTACTTGCTTCAAATTTTGCGATCCTGGTGCATCGCAGATTTTGAGGGTACGGCGTGTTCCCCATAATTTAGAAATTTTTGGTTTGTTTTTTGGCTTTTAATAACAATTATTAAATAATTGAACTACAGCCAATTTAGCAGCAATCAACATTCATTTAAAATTTTACAAGTTGATTCAATGCTTTGTTTATTAAACAAACAAAAAAAAAGGTTTATCGCAAATAATATATAAACAGAACTTATCAACATATCCACTGTAATTTCCCTAAAAAGAATATTTAAAACTTAGACCTCTTGATAACTGTTATTGCGTTATTAAGGTATTGACCAGTTAAAAACTGTCACTTTTATTTACTTCTTATTAAAACAAGATACCGCTCCTTTACCCAATGTTTTTCGATCTGTTTTATTTTCTTACAACTCATCAATGAAATCAATGTTTCCATTTATATAAAATAAACAATTTTAAATATTTTATTTACTCAGACGAAGAATGCGTGATCACCAAAGAGTACTGGCACATTCTCTCGTGGGAACACCAAATTACATCGCACCCGAAGTTCTGGAACGCAGCGGGTATACGCAATTGTGTGATTGGTGGAGCGTCGGTGTTATTCTGTATGAAATGCTAGTTGGACAACCACCTTTTTTAGCAAGCACTCCAGTAGAGACACAGCAAAAGGTATTTACATTATATTTTACATGAGTTTAAATATATATTCTATGTATATCATTGGATTTCCTTTAAAAAGGTTATAAATTGGGAAAAAACTCTTCACATCCCATCACAGGCGAAATTGTCGCGCGAGTCGACTGATCTTATATGTCGCCTATGTTCATCATCAGACAAACGTTTGGGCAAGAAAGCAGATGAAGTTAAAGCGCATGACTTTTTTAAAGGAGTTGATTTTGCTGATATGCGTAAACAGATTGCTCCATACATCCCAAAGATTGAGCATCCCACAGACACATCAAACTTTGATCCAATTGATCCGGATAAACTACGTTCAAATGATTCCAATTTAAGTGGTGATGATTTGAATGATTCTGACAAGCCATTTCATGGCTTTTTTGAATTCACTTTTCGACGATTTTTTGATGACAAACTTAATCCAGATTCGATGGATGATCAAGCGCCTGTGTATGTTTAAATTAAGTAAGATGAATTTGAACGGATATACAATAGTAAAATATTTATCAATTATTAAGGAATGATATGACACGTTAAAAGTGTATGTTAAGTTGTTATAGAATTGAACTGAAGATGTCACAACAGTTTCTGCCCTCAACTTTACCGCAATTGATTTTTTTTGCTCGGTTAGTTTTTACATGTCACACTTTTAAAACTAAACTAACATGGATCTATGTTAAATACAATTAATTTTTACACATAGGATGACTGACATACACTATCGCTTTACATCAGTCATTAACTTTTTGATAACAAGCAAATGACCGCTGCTTATCACTCGTAGAAAAGTCTGAATTGTTTTAAAATCATGCTAACATGTTATGGCCAAAATAGGCATAAGTTATTTAAAGAAATTATCAAGTTATTTTTTTGGCGTTAATACAATAATATTGCAAAGCTATTTTTCCAATAACAACATCAGAATTTAATGCACATCCAGGCGACATTTAATTTGTCAGAATCCAGAAAAAAGAGAATAAATTTTCCAGATTGCACTAGTTAGATCTGCCCTTCTTCTGTTAATTTACCTATAGCTCATAACGATGTTAAAAAACGTGGTAATAAATTTTTTTAAGTTCATGTAAATAAAACTTTGTCCCGTTTTATATTTTAATTTTATTCAACTTTTGAGTTTGCCAGCGATAAGATATAGAAGGAAAGTGTGAAATACATACGTCGCTTTACAGAAAATATACATTCCTTCTGTGACTTTCGCATATTGCTACTTAAAAACTTATTCAATAGAGTTTTTGTTTAGTTCCATATATGTATGTATAAATTTATTTTTTACACTCTTTTTGGCTCTATTTTGTTAAATTTTTAATCAGAAAAAAATCAAGTGCAAAAATAGTTATATCACAAAAAATATTACTTCAAAATTTCGTACAAAGCAAAGATAAAATAAAATTTACTTCAGCTGTAAAATTAGAGTAAATGCAACCACAAAAAAAAATGTCAAAAAGATTAATTTAAATTATTGGCAAATGTAGAAGCGGACATTGAGAAGACAATTAAGAATGATTTAATGATGCAGGTTAGATTGTCTAGTCACAATATTATGTATTTGAGATGTAGTAGTTGAACTTTCTCCTACAAGATATGAAATTACCACATTTGACTTGTTGGGAAATTTAGCGGCAGGGCTTGCACAATATGAACAAAAAAATTGAAAAAAATTGATTCCTGGCAGGAAAATATACTAACGTAACTTTTCAGTTTCACTGAGTTTTTTGTATTTTCTACTTTTAAATATTCTATCTATCTTCTCTTATAAATGTTACTTTCAACATTGCATAGAATTTGATAAATATGCACTTAGCTATGAATGCTCTACTGAACATAAAACTTTCGTAGTATATTTTCATTTTTCGGCTACGAAACTACAATTTGATCAGACAATTACTTTTGATTTTTATATATATTGCATAAAAAAAATAAATAAAAATGTAAGCAGCAAATTTGTATATTTTGAACGTTATCTACAAAATCGAAGGGGCATAGTGAATCGAAAGCATAAAACCGATCCTCAATTCTACTAAAAAAATACAACTCTGCTTAGTTTCAAACCATATGCACACGGCGGGCTGGAAGCAAGCTTAAATGCTACTAAAATGTCAACGATAACGAAATACGTTATATTGTTCCTAGTAGTCTTAATGCTCAGAACACCCGATGGATGATCAGTTTTGCGTACAGCTATCACATTTGTACGCTTAATAATGGTTTTTTTTTTAGAGTAAATGTTACTCCATCGATTTTTATGAAACTTAATGGGTAGAAAACACCATTGATACTGGCTGATAATCGAAGAAATCGGAAAGTAGACCTGACAATTTGTATGTAAACGAAAATCTTCATATACTTTTATACGAAAATTTTTTTGAAATAAAAAAATAGAATTGGTGTCGTTAGGAGACAAAAAGAAGATTGCGAAAGTTATTTATCGTTAGATCTTATAATTCATGTTAGAATTTAGCACGCAGCTTTTGGTATTATCATCTTTTGCAAAACCGAAATGGATTCAATAGCGTGGCACTTTCATACGATCAATTTACTGCTAACTCATACCCATATAAAAACCTGGTAGAAAATTGTAGCATGCTCTAAACAAGACTGCTCTAAACTTTGTTCAAAATGAAAAGGAAGAGACTAATCTACATACAGTAGACGTCTAATATAACGAACTAATTAATGCACGGGTCAGTTGTAATATCAAAAAAATTGTTTTATCGAATGGTTCTATTGGACGTCTACTGCATATGCATTGCGAATGATAAATTTGAATTTTAAAGTAGTAAGAAAATTAACACTTTATGTATTTTCACAGTATGAAAGCATGTACAGTTTTGGAGTATAAAAAACAGCCCAATTCACATTTCGGTGCAAATGACATTGCAAAATTATGGAATTGCAAATCTTTGCAGCGAATTGTGAACGGTTTTTCCATGTTTACTTTGCAACGCTTGTCGCAAAAGGCCGTAACAAAAAGTGCCGGAATATCATATAACAAATAGACGTAACGCACTTTTATAAAAAAATATTAAATACAATATTTGAATTTTTGAGATAACTAAATAAGATCTGACTCTTATCAATCTTTTATAAAAGAAATTCATAACAAAATATTTTTCCATTATACATTTTTTTTTGCTTCTCCTGTATAAAACTAAAAAGTGTGGTTACTTTTTCTATGTTAGGTGAGGATATGCTCTTTTGCAAGACCATATGCACCATAATACTGCGAAAACAGCATAGATACTAGCATTATCGATAATCCATAGAAGGTTCGGAAGCTCTAGTGATTTCTAAAATTCAAACTGTAAACATATTCAATTCATTAGAGGAAAAACAAAGTGTACTTCGTTTTCGTTCAAAAAAGGGCTACGCCTACGTTTCGATCTAAGCAATCAAATTTAATTTTTTGGCAGGTGCCGTGACCCCAAAAGAATTTTGAAAAAACATATTTTGTATCTTTTGTATATCATATATCTTAGTCCATATTCACTCCGAATTTCATCAAACTCGAAAAAGCATCGATCATTTACATTCAAAAGCTTTGAGTTTGAAAAAATAAGTACATTTGCCTGAAATCAAAATATGTAGTTGAAAATAAGTACAATTCCAATCCATGGTGTAATTTTACATGGTGGGTCCAGTAAAGATAGAAATCAAATGGACGAAGAAAAGAAGGCAACTACAATTTTTTTGACATTTGTACGTTGCCGATTTATTTGCATTTGCATTTTTGATTGCACTTTTTCCGGCGTTTGCGATGTTGAGTTCCGTGTCGCAAAAATTACACCTTACATCACTTTCTGTTCTTCCGTTCTTCGGATATTTTTCTGAAGATCCGAATTAAAAATACACATACAGCGTTGCGGCGCCCTAACCATTTATGAATAGAAATACGAAGCATATGTGTGTGACCGAGATATTTAAGGGGGCAGGTCCAGTCATGATTTTTGAGCAATCCATTTTTTTTTTTGCATTTTCTTAAAGTATAATATCTTGAAAATATATCCTGAAAATTTGAAGTCAATCCGACAATTACTTTTGGAGTTATTCGGCAATAACCAATAAGCTCTCGGTGGTAAGAGTACCGAGTGGAAAACTTTAAATGCGTTTTTCTCAAAACTATGTTTTCGGAACCGGTGACCACTGTAACTCGAAAACGGCTGGATAGATTTCAATGAAATTTACACAATTTTTGAAAAACATAAAAATCTAGTGCCTGATCGAAGGATTTTTCTTTTTTTTTAAAATCGATTTTTTATGATCAATTAACTGTTGGTTTTTTACCGAAAATCTGGAGGTAAATGTTCCTGAAGCCGCCATTTTGTTGATTAAAAAAAAAAACCTTCGATCAGGCACTAGATTATTTATTTAACTAACTAATTTTTCTTATCCGATTAATTTTGGATGATTTTCCAAGGATTTGTGATGGTCACCGCAAGACACTATGTATGGGACAGGGTCCAACATAACCAGCTATAACTTTTTTTATTTTTAATATTTTTTTTTTAAACTTTCGTCAAGTCAAGTTGAAACATTATGTAATAATTCCACATTATCACTTTTATTAAATAAATTAAATTAATACAAAAAAAAATTATTGAAAATGTTCTAATTTTCACGGCCATGACTGGATCTGCCCCCTTAAGAAGTAGGTTTAACATTTCTAAAAACTACAAGTCTGCGCTATAAAACTCAAATTTAGTGATGCCAATTTTTTAAACATTCGTGAGAAAATACTAAATGAAGTGCGGCCTCGGTTAACGCAACTAATAAAAACTAAGCCTGTTGCAATAACCGCGGAAGTTGCAATGATGGAGTCAGAAAACTTAGCTAACCCGGTATAGATATTTCATAAGAAAGGCATTAAATATAAAGCAACGTCAATTCATCAAATGAAAATCATCATTTATTTGTTTAAAACCCATTTGTATGAACATTTTTCCATCTTGGGGTATTCACAAATTCGATTTCCCAGAACAAGTGCTACAGATATATTCAAATGGTATACGTTGCAATAAGCGAGGTAAAATTTCTTTGAAAAGTTGCACTTACTGAGTCTGTAACGAAAGAAATCTACTCGTTGCGAACATTGAGGAGTTGCACTTATCAAGGGTTGCGTTGACCGAGGTCGCACTGTATTTCGCAACCATCGGACCAGCGCAAATAATATTTATATTTATTATTATTTTGAAAAACAGATTTCGGCTTTCGGCCGAAATACATAAGTACAAATTAAGTATGCTTTGAAAAATAAGTACGGGAAGCTGAAAATAGCTACTGTACTTACTAAATAAGTACAGTTGGTATGCTTATGTATGTACATATGTTTAAGTAATACAAAGAAATTATATTTTACATCGGTACATTAAATTTTTCTGAGCTTTCAGACTGAGGAATAAAATGGCGTCCTCTATTTTTTTTGACATTTTCGTCACATTGAAGTTTGCTTCTCAGCCTGCCGTAATAGTGTTAAACGATGCATTTTATATAACGATGTACCCTTTTTATATATTAAAACTCTAGACCAAATCCATTTCAAACCATGCAGTCGGACTAACTTCAAATCTCGGAATTGGTTGCCTATTATATATAACATAATATGGACATAAGGAGACCCATATTTCCCCGATTTGATAAAAAATCATTTTTTACGAAGTTATGCCCATTTTAGTGTCAAAACTTGAAAAACCGCTAAAAATTTTTTCAAAATTGTCGCATTTTCATCCAAATCAAAATAATTAGTTTGTGTCTTTTGATCCTAATAGAACTTCTAATTCTCTGTCAGAATCTTTAATAAAGTTTGAAAATTGTTGAAAATTAGCAGAGTTATAGGAACTTTTTATGAAAAAAACAAAACTGATTTTCTCAAAAACCCCAGATGGTTTTGCGCTTAAAATTGTACTGTGGATTTGTACTAATATGAAAAAGAAATGACGAGTTTAATACGCACTAAAAGACATTTGAGGTCAGGAGATTTTTTTCCCAAAATCGAAATATCAATTTTCATCAATGCCGAGCCACTCTACGGTATTATTTTCAAAGCAAATAACAAAAGCAAAATTCCAAATTACTTTCAGCAAATCGTGTTTGCATTCTGCATACTTTTGTTTTACCGTTATTTACGTAATAACTTTTTATCATGGAAAATGTATAAAAAAAAATGTATCAAATCAGGGAAATATGGGTCTCCTTATATCCTCTGAAAAACAACATATATAATCGGCAGCCAATTCCGAGATTTGAAGTTAGTCCGACTACATGGTTTGAAATGGATTTGGTCTCTATATAACTGAAAGGCTCCCAATTCCAAAAACTTAAAGCAGTGTAAAGTCAGTAAAGTTTTAATTGTGCGATATGTTAATAAATTTTTAAACACACCCACCGCTGTTACAATTTGATATACGAAATAAAATACGGAAACTTAGGAGTGTAAAAAATATAAATATTTCATTAGAAATCATTCAAGAGTTACCGCATTTTTAAGAGTATACCTTAAATTATTTAGATTTTTTTCCAAATTATTGTTTTTTAAACTTTGAAAATCTTTTGTGGCATACATAATTACCACTTGTGAAAATATGAACTTAAAGTAAAATTTAATCTTCGCTGGAATTTCAATGAAAACATCAAAGAATAAATGCAAATTGCTGGTGCTTTCTCATTGCTCCACACGTGTATGCTCAAAATAAAATAAAATTAACTATTTATATCGAATTTATAATTTACATACATACATATACATATATTCTATTAACACAAAAATGTTGTAGAGATGAGCTTATTTGCAAATGAATTTACTAAAAAAGCAATAAAATTGAGTCTATTTCAGCAGGCTGGATAGAATTTTATTTAACATCAATGAATTCAATTTTGAATTGGAAAATCCAACAAATTTTTAAAGTAATGCCTGAAAAAATGTTAACTTACAATAAGAGAGAACCTAACATAAAATCAAATTAAAAGTAAATATAAAACGCTAGCCATATAAGCTGGTCTTATAAGCCTTATCTTGGTTTATGTATGCATTTGTTTTTTAACAAAATGCAAAATAAGCAATCCGAACTTATGAGCTTTGAAATTTAGCTCTTTTTAAAACTCTGCTTCGTCAAAATGAATGCCTTTTTAAGAACAAATTATTTTAATAAAAATATGGAGGGGCAATGCCAATTTTTTTTAAGCTTACTTTTTATTTTTAGCGATCTTAAATATAAGCTAAATGTTATTGCAGATCTTTGGAAAATAAAGTCTCGAGTTTTTAAAGCGAAAACCTAACTTAATAATTAACAACGCGCATATCTTGGAATATTAGGGCATATAGTCCGAGTAAAATTTCTTCCAATCAGTTTTGCACCCCTACGAAAGGTTGCATTTATATGATTTATACACGAATGTTTTTTGCTACCTATATTTGAACCTCCTACCACCATTCAAAAGTCTACTAATTACTATACATAAACATGATAAACGATACAAAAGAAAAATAAGCTTTACTAACCCAATTGTATTTATAACCATATCCTGAGAATTTTCGCGGATGAGACCTGATTTCCTTCATGCTTTAACTTCTGAACGTTAATATACTTTTTTTTATATCAGATTCTGAAATATCCTTCTTGAGAGTTCGAAAAACGCTGTTTCGAGACATATTTGAAGTTATATCATACTTACAGGACATTTTTTAGTTCCTTCTGTTCATGACATTAGCTTCTTTTTTTCGAGATATTGACTATATATATTCTTAGAGCTCTTCTGTCTCCCCTAAAACTCCGAAACGGACTATATGGCTTTATTATAAAACAAATTGGGATGCGTTAAATAATTTTTATCGCAATTTGTATTAGAATACTGTTTCGTTGATAGGAACATAAATGGTACGATATTATTTTATTAAGTCCATTCTTACCTTCTCATTTTACATTAACCTAAAGGATCACTCTGTAATGTCACGATTCAGCGCGAAAGTTTGTAGACGACGGACAAATCGCAAAAGAGTTATTTTGCTAACGATAGCAAAAACTTGGGTAATTCGTTCAGTGAGTGAAAATCAGTTGACTCTGTTGACAACGCTAATCATTTTACAAGTATCTTTGTAAAAAATGTGACACTCCCAGATAGCAGTCAGCCATTGCCCTATGTTGAGAGCATATTTTCGAGAATGCCGAAAAGCCCATGTGTTGAGAAAGTGTGCCTTAACACTGTCTCCTAATTTCCTACATCTGTGGTGAATTTCTACCATGCAGGAACGTTACTAATGTCCAACCTGTTCTCAAAGAGACTATCTATGTTTAAGAAAAAACAAGGTTTACAAAGCCCGCTCTACTGTCAATCCAATGGGGTTCCTCACTAAGAAGTCGAATCAATGTTCACTTTCTTGGTGAACTTCCTTTGCGGACGACAGTAACATTTGTCTTTCATATTACTTTAAAAACAGTCCAAGCCCTATGTTGGTTGATAGAAAAAAAGGCAGTATATGAACCAGGGCCGCATCCAGACATTATAATCTAAACAGGCTGAAAAAATTCAAGACCTGCTGATATTTATTATTTTTTATACCACCACTTCAAAAAATTATGAGTTTTTGTTTGCCTACTAGTGATGTGATAATATAATTACATATGAACTTGAAAATTTTCGTACAAAATTTTAAAATTTTGACTTAACTTTGTTAATTAGGTTGTAGGGGAAATTAAGCATTTTTGAGACACACTTTTTCCTAGCTTGATAACTTGCATAAAAAGTCAATATTTGCAAATTTTAAAGTGGTATAGGTTACTAGTAGGAAAACCCTTACTTTTAACTTCAGCAATTTCTTAAAATTATGTCTGTTAAAAAAAACCTGAGCGTTTGCAAAAGTCATGGGTTTCTTGGTTTTAACCAAAGTTTCCAAAAATTCTGATCTTTCAGCAGTTTTATCATATAAATCGGTCATTCTTTTAATAAACGCACACTTTGTCTTTTTTGACGTTTTTGAACATTTTTCGAAACGAAATATCTCAAAAACTATAAGAGATAGTATAAAAAACCATTTAATCATTTTTGTTAAGAAATTTGTTTAAACATTAATTTTTTTAAGTAAAACAATTTTTGTCAAAATATTTTCAATATAACACCTTTTGTTTTTTTTATTTTTTTATATGTTATTCCTCAGTCAATCCTAAGAATGCATGTGCTTTCATATCGAAATTCCCGCCATAACTTTGGAAACTACGAATTTTTTACTGATGACGCGCATGGTGCGTTTTTCAACATCAAATTCGACATAAAATTTTTTTTTTGTTTTTTTTTTTGTGATGTTATTTGCAATGAATCCTAAGAATGTATCTGCATTCAAAATGATATTCCCGGCATAACTTTATCTATATCTATAATCCATTAACAAAAAAAAAAAAAATATCAAAATGTAAAAAAACCGATGAAATGAGCCGGACACATAAATGGCACAATCTGGAAAAAAGAAAAAATTTCGTGTTAAAATTGCATTTGTTGACTTTTTTGTATGCAAAAACATTTAGATCTTTGAAATCTTGTCCTGTAGCCTCTGTTTGAGAGCTTCACACGTGCAACCCAAACTCTCCACAGTTTTTCGCATTTTGTTTTGGATATGACATACCAATCTTTTTGTGCGGCAGACCAAAGATCGTCCATATTTGTATAATTTTTTTTTACGATTTCAACCTTGACTTCGTTCTACAGGCTCTCTATTGGATTTAAGTCAGGACTCCGGGCTGACCAATCCAAAACGTCGATCTTTTCCGCACAAAACCCTACTTTGGAGGAGTGTTTAGTGTCATTATACTGTAAAAATGTCCACTTAATTGGCATGGAATGAAGTGCATAGTTTGTCAATGTGTCCAAATATTTAAACTTGTCCATTTTGTCATTTATTTTTATAAGCGGGCCTACACCAGTTTCCACCTCTAGACTTAAGCACTTCATTTATTCTGCTCGGCATAATTTATATACAATTAATTACACTGTGCGACAGCCAAAATCGGCGGTGGTTCTGACTACCGGGAAAAGTTATATCGGTCAAAAAAAAGTTATACGTGTCCCGGCATGTCATGAAAAATCTAAAATTTGGAAAAGTGTTATTTTTTTTCTTCATAAAATTATTTATAACTGCAAAACTATTGATTATGGATAGAAATAATTTATCAATAGATTGAAGCAATTGTAATTCTTAATATTTCTAAGTTTGTTGCAGCAAAATCGGACTAGTCGTTCTCGAGTTATGTCAAACAAAATTCCCCTATATGATACTTACAAACTTCAAATCGATATATCTCGATTCCTAGACGTGACCCAGCGAAACGCCGGGACACGTATAACTTTTTTTTGGCCGATATAACTTTTCCCGGTAGTCAGAACCCCCGCCGATCACTGACCCCTACCATTTGTCGCACAGTGTTATCATTTCTTTTAAAGATGGGTCATTATTCGACACATCAGAAATATTTTCTTTTAATTGAGCCATGGTGTTATTTCGTCGTTTATTCACCAGTGATATTAAATGAGACCAGCAGTTCTCAATTGCATTTTAGTCCGGCGAATTGCCCGACTATGGCAAAACTTCTAAATTTAAAGAGTTCAGGATATTCATACTGGCTCTGGACGTATGGCGAGGAGCTCTGTCTTGTATGAATGTGTATTTATCCTTGGAATGACCTAATGTCTCGATGTAGGGCAGCAAAACATTTTTCAAAATGTTAGTGTACTGTTCGGAGCTTCTTGTTTTATCAAAAAACTATATCGGCCCTGATCCTTCGGAGGTTATGCGGCTCCAAATCATAACAGACGGTGGGTTTTTCGTAGTTGGAACTAGACAGCTGGCTGAGTATCTCTCTTGAGGCCTTCTGCCAGCAAATCTGACCCTTTGGGATACTGCTTCCAGTAAGCACTTATCACTAAAAATGACCTTTAAAAAAATAAAAACATAAGAAATTATTCAAAAGATAATTTCTGAGGATTTTACGTTGACGTCACTGAATTTAACTGAATTAAAGTAAGTCACTATATTCCAGTAGTCGTTGGGAGTGTTACGCGGAATCTGAGCCCAATACAGCCTCCGTTTGCACATAGCATTTGTAAGTTTTAGCTTTTTTGCAGAACGTCGGCATATCAAGCCATTCTCTTTAAATCGGCGTTACAATGTATTTAGCGAAATGTCGACTTCAGTATCGTTGAGGTCGTTCAGTACTGATTGCGTTGATGCACTTCGTTCTATTATGGTTTTCTGCACAATTCTTTGGTCATTTTTTGAATTTTTTTTTTGTTTTCTTGGACAATTTTGACGATTTTTTGAGGGAACATTTAAAAAACAGTAGACATATTCACACTTTTAGCGATGTTTATCACAGAGGACTTCGATATTTAAATAATTTTAGATATAACGGTGTAGCTTTACCTTTTTCAACAGCCACCCGTGACATTTGAACAACATAAATATCCTTTATTTTACCCATAGTGTCAGTTTTTCAAAAATAACGGTTCTCGCTTATAAAATGGCTGCTTAGGTAGTATAATGGTGTAATTTTGAAAAAATTATCAAGTGTCTTTTCTTCACATTGTGTTCTGAAAATGTTAAGAATCATAAAACATACAAAAAACAAAACCCAAAAGAAAAAAGTGCACAAATGATCAATTATATCAAATTTCAAACACATTATTTTGATACATAATAGTACATACATACTTTGGCAGCTGCCTCATTCACATAGACGTTGTGTAGATACCAAATTTAGGTTTTATAATAACGGTTAATACCCCCAATACTTGTTTCAATAAAAAAAATAATTAAAAAATTCCGTGGTTTTAATTTTATTCGATACTTAATAGAAAATTTAAAAATTTTTCCATCGTCCTTGATTCAATGAGTAGATACTGTACTTCTCACTGAAACATTGCTTAAACCGCTTTAAAAATGTTGAGGTTGCTGAACGGGCCCTGTAATTAAAACAACGATATGTCAAAAATATAACGAAACACAATAAAATCGAATCGATGATAAATGTCAATGTCTGTTAATGGCCAATATCCAGAAAATGATGAGAGAAGTGTCATAATTACTCCACCTTTGTTATTACACCATGGGTTTTACTAATGAGAACAAGATCGAAACCAAGTTTCTATACATACAATATCAATCATGGAGTTCTCAAAAATAAAACTAAATTCATGATTTTGGTACGGAAAAATTTATGGAAAAATTACAGAAAGGTTTTTTAGGATTTCGTAAAAAATCAGGATAGCCAGCCATTTTTTTACTGCTGATTACAAGAACTCTGATCCATTGTATAAAATTTCTAATATTTCTTTTATTGCTATATCGCATGCTTGTTAATAATTCTCGTCATGCAAATGTTCCGTAGGCTTTTTTGGATTGTTATTAAAATATCAATTAGATATCTAGTTTTTCCAATCTTGAACGTGCTAATTTTATATTTGCTGCTTCATAATTTATTAACCCTGGATGGATAATCTTCGTCGAATCGACGAACACATATCGCTGTCTCCAAATTTTCTACTCACAAGTTGCACTTGTTAAGCTCATTTTAATCTAAATTAATCTTAACTACACCTAAGTCGGCATTTTATTTTGGATCAATTTAAATCAAAGTGTTGAACTCAGTATACTTTTTATTCAGAATTTACTTTTATATTGCATAAATAAGGCTTGTGAAAGTACTTCGTCGATTCAACGAAGATTAGCCGTAACGTAATTAAAATAAGCTTATCCTTCCAGGGTTAAGTAAAACATGATTTGTACGATATAGAAGACTTTCAGTAATACTGCTGATATTTTTGCCTTTGCTTAGAAATCCGTTGATCAATCAGCTATTATGCACTATCACATTTCTTAAATCTGTACCTTTTTGTTACAGAATGGGTGGCATACAATGTTGACATGTAACCATTATGGTTATTTTTGTTATCTATGACAAAACTCTTGCCAAGCAAGGAAAAAAACTATCTTTCGTATCTATGTAAAATTTCCCCTCTACTCTACAAGTGCATGGTGATCCGCGCCGAGAACTTACCTTTTTCCTCAAAAGGGCAGCTTAGAGTTTCCGGCTCCGTTATGTCCCACACTCTTGCGACTGCTGTTGTCGATCAGTAAAATACGGTAGTACAATGGAAAGAAAAGCGAACTGCGGAATTTGGGCGACATATTTTTACTTAACACACTTTTCTGTTGGGATCGTTTCCTTCCGAGTTTTTGTTTTCAAAGTTTCTATGTCACCGTTTTTTAACTTTCATTCTATTGGTGAGAATAAAGTCTATTTCCATCGCTCGACTTTCTTTTTCTATAGGACACTCACTATCCTAAAATTTTCTTAAAGTTTATAATAACATTGCAAATTTCTATCATGTTGAGTGAAGTTATAAAACAAGACTTTTTATGCCTATTAATTGTAAGATTTCGCTAGATAAGCCATTAAAGTTGCGAGAAAATTGCAAAGCATATTTCTAATATTCATTATTTTTCTAAAAATTGCATAGAAGTTACGTAAAAAATAATAAAAATACACTCGTGTATAACTAACACATTTGCGATCTTTTGTAGGACTTCAGATTGGATTTTATCATCTCTACGATGAACCATCCTAACGTTTATGGCTGAAATCTAAGATTTATTGTAAATTTGACCTAAGGAAACAAGAGCGTATAACTTCATAGGATTTCTTAGTAAATGTAAACCAGAAAAACTTACGGAACTGTAATCTTAAAAATTCATTCCACAAAAACCTGAGACCCCGTTCTTCTCTTTCAAATCACATAAATTTTTTGAGCAGAATGAACATTTTTATTGCAGTCTTCTAAATTTATCTTCTCTGGTGTACATATACTTTGGACGCATAAGGTTCCATTTATTTTTGCTTATTGTGTAATGCTCTGCAATAATTCGAAGGTTTATTTGTTAGATGCTAAAGAATAATGATGTGTCTTAGGCATTGCCATCAAGAAATATTAAAACAAATTGAATGCAATATTTATTAACTTTTTTAATCATAATCCAAAAACAAAAGCAAAAATAGCCTTATTAAATCTTAATTTATTCTAAGTAAACTATGTAGGAAGTTTATATTAAAAATAATAATTAAATGAAGAGTAACTATTTAATGAAAGTAGTTTTTTTACTCACTGTTATTTTTTTCTGTAAGATGGATTGACAGAAAATTAGTTTTGTGTTTAATTTTTTTTTAAAAATTTTTCTTTGTCGTTCAATATGTATAATAGTTAGATTATTCAATAATAAATTTAGAAAATAAATAATTAAACAAATTGATAATAAATATATTTACCACACATAATTTGTAAATCTACTACAAACTGCTACAAAAATATATGTAAACTTATTAGTATGTATGATTAATTGTATATTAGTTTAGTTATTGTTGTTCTAATATTTCATTTTGTTGTGTAAAAATAAATGATCAACTTATGAAAACTTATAATTATATGTAAATTAAAAATATAAAAAATAATATTTCATTTTAAATCAAGTTGTATTTTTCGATAGGAAATTTGACGTAGAATACGATGGTAATATTAAAAATTGGTTACGAGGTCGGAGCAATTGTTATAAATCAATTTAAACATTTAAATTGTTAATAACAATATTAATTTGTTAATAATTTTTTAAGAAACAATTTTTTTACTATAGTTCATTCTTTTAGCTTTAAAATTAAAAAACCAAAAAAAACTTTCTAGCTTTAACAGAACCGGAGCTATGAATTTTTGAAAGTTAGTCATGCCAAAAATCACGAAATCTCAAAATTTAAATTCGCTCAATTTAAAAAAAAAAAATTTTTTTTTCTAAAAAATCCTTGAAAACGCACCTCTTCTTTTTTGATACAGATTCCATAAAAAAATTTCAGTTCAGGTGAGTTTAAAATTACAAATTTTGAGCAATACAGAGAAACCAAAAAAATGGGATTCGTCCTATTTAACAAGAGCTCTTATTGAGGTAGATCTGTAGGAAATGTGAAGAACCATACACTTGTGGCTTAGATCGTTCGCAAATTTCGACTTATTATAAATTAACAATAGCCTGCTCTTCCTGTCTTATTCCCCCACTAAAGGAGCAATTTCATGGTTCGATGCAAAATTATATGGTTTAAGAGTAAATAAAATGTAAAACTTGAAGATAAAAGTTATTTTTGGAGTATGTCAAAATTATAGGACGGGTTTGCAAAGAACGGCTCACGAACACGCCTACCTCACACACAAAGCTGGTATGTGGTTGAAACATTTTCTTTAAAATGGGTATCAATTTCCATTGTCTTAGTAATGCTCATTTCAAAAATTCTTTAAATTGTGATATTTTATAATTTTCAATTTATTGGAGAAAAACCAAAATATGGTGACTATACGCTGGACTCTTAAATTTTGGTTCAAATGTTTTTTTAGTTAAAAACAAGGAAAATTTGTGAATATGCGTACAGGTCCATAGAAGGGTGGGAAGTGGGTGAGGCTTTTACTTTAAAATGGGTATAAAGTTCCATGAGTTTGGCAATGCTGATTTCAAAAATGCTGAAAATTGTGTGATATCTTTTATAGTTTTCAAGTTATTAGAGAAAAAACGTTCTGCAGACTTATCTCTTCTGTTTTTGAAAGGCGTTCGATGTAATATCTTTTATCCAAAGGGCAACGAAAAGGTAAAAAATATTATTTTCCAGTGCCCTCCCTTTAGGTTAGGTTAGGTTAGATTGGCGGCTTATCAAACAACCTTGAAGCCTTAAGTAGCACTGATTGTGCCATTTTAATACCACATTTCGTGACCCGGCAAATTGATGTATGCTAAAATAGCTATATCCAGTTAGCTTTATTAAGGTAGTGGAACAGAGATCCGATTTCAACTTCAGCAAATTCGCTGAGGTCATTGAAAAAAGGTTTGCCAAGACATCTTAGCCTGATTCTTGCTAAAGCTGGACAGCTGCAAAGAAAGTGCTCGAGTGATTCAATCTCGCTTGCGTTCAAGCAGCTGCGGCAGGAAGAATTGAATGGAATACCTAATCTTTCAGAATGCTTGCCAATTGCCCAGTGTTCAGTGCAGGTCGCTGTGATTCTTGCGATGTCAGACTGTCTCCTAGACAGTAAGTAGGTGGTTCTCAGTTTATTATAAGAGGGCCAGATTGATCTGGCCGTTTTACAGGTATGTAAAGACTACCAGTGGTTTTCCGCTACAGATAAAAAATGCGAGAAAATCCTCTTCTTAACTAAACCGAGAGGAGTGAAAACACGCTCTGGAGCGGCTTCATTAAGAGAGGAACCACGCCTTGCTAATTCATCAGCCTTTTCATTTCCCTCAATGTTCCTATGACCTGGAACCCAAATAAGAGTAATGTCAAATTGATGTCCTAGCCTGACAAGTTCTTTCTTGCATTGTTCTACTAGCTTCGATTTGATATGTGCTGAGCTCAAAGCTTTGATTGCGGCTTGGCTGTCGGAGAGAATTGCTATCTTCTTTTCTGAACTAATACAGCCTACTAGTCTGCAGGCTACAAGAATGGCAAAAACTTCAGCCTGGAAAACGCTAGCTGAATCATGTAAATGAAAATATTGAGAGATTTCGGGATCTTTTGAGTAGACTCCTGCCTACCCCTTCCCTTTAAGAGAACTCTCTTCTGAATTAAAGCACTTTCCCTCACACTGTAATCTCTTAAAATTGATACAATTACTGCTAAAAATTAAGGAAATCAGGGGATATGTACATTAGACCTATTCAGAAATTGAACTCTTTTAATGCTGAAATCTTATATAAATGCCCTGTGCATTAAGATTTGCAAAAAAAAAAAAAATATTGAAAAAGTTTTGCCTTAGATATTCCGCTACTCGCCGCAAGATCGCATTTGAGTATTAGGCAGAGTTTTATGAGGTTCTCTTAGAGACACATAAAAAACTTGTATTTTAGAAAATATGGGAAAACATAAATAATGCAGTTTTCTCATGTTTTCCCCTTAATCCACTCAGGAAAAAGTTGTACTCAAACATCAAAAACAATTCAAAAAATTTAAATTTTTGGGTTTTTAAAAATATTTAATAATAATTAATAAGTCTGCATAGCACGCTGCGGTAATTGGTATTCCCTATCCCAAATAGTTCATAGAGATCATTTCTTTTGAATCTCAAAAAACGGTGGCCATGACCTTTCCGGCCGATGGAACCGTCTTTGCCTTCTTCGTGCACGTTCGGTAGTAGAAGTCCATTGTTTTGACTGTCCTTTGATCTCTAAAGTGTAGTGATGCACATATACAGATCCGTGCACATAATTAGGAACGATTCATACATATCACTTCAAATTAACTTTTTAATGTAAATAACTTACTAATTCAAAAAAATCTTGTTGCAGTTTCATAATAGAGGCCTCCCTCATTCCTTTGTCAACAAAATTTTTTCCAATTTTTAAGCTGTTAAAACACAGATGATATCATGATGACATCTTGATGATATCAGAAAAAAACCAGTCGTGCACATAATTAAGAACGGTCTGTGTTGTCAGTCAGTAAGATCACTTACATTGATTCGAATGTGTTTTACTACCAATAATTTCTTGTTGACAATCAATTTATTTTAGTAAGAGTTTCAAACATAAAAAAGAAGAAAAAATAAATCCAGTGACTCCAAAACTCTCGAATCAATTTTGGATCTTTTTGATCAAAAAACTCTTATAGTGAAATCGCTTAAGTTGTAAACTATTCAAAAACGATGGTTTTTAATGATATTCACTATTTTCGAAAGTATTCAAAAGCAAAAAATGTACCCCGAAAGCGTAAACCTCGTGTAACGATTGAAAAAGAAGACAAAATTATTGTTTGCGAGTCCAAAAAGCCTCCTGTATAAATCAGTAAGGACGGTTTCAGTAGCTGTTTTCGGTGAAAATGGCTCTGGACCTTCCGTTGATATCGTAAAATGTCGTTTCAGAGAAGTTAAACTGTTTGGACGTGTTTGCAAGAAGAAAACTTTAGTATCTAAGTGAAATTGAAAAAACAAAAATGTAATTTACTAGAAAATATAGACATTAGACTCTTCAGAATTATAAAAAGATGTTTGAAACCAAAATAAATAGAGTATGGTCGGATGGCAGAAAATATATTAGGCGCCCGGTACGAACTGAGTTTAACCCTAGGTACACACGCCCAACATCAAAGCACGGCGAAGGTAACATTATGGTGTATGGCGGTATGTCATGGCGTGGTGTTGGCTTGCAAATACTTCCGAACAGTTTAATTTCTCTGAAACGACGTTTTACGGTATCAACGGAAGGTTCAGAGCCATTTTCACCGAAAACAGCTACTGAAACCGGCCTTGCTGATTTATGCACGAAGCTTTTTGGATTCACAAACAATAATTTTGTCTTCTTTTTCAATCGTTACACAAGGTTTACGCTTTCGGGGTAGGGGAGAGGGGGGCTAGTGTGGACAATTTTTACATAATTGTAAAATTGTATATGTAGATATTTATTTTTTGCAGTAAAGTAATTTTTAGTGATTACTTATACCTCTTACCTTCATAATTACACCAACAGTTACAATTTTTTTTTTCATAAACGCATTTTTAAATTATTTTAAAAAGAGCTTACATTTGTCCAAATTAGCCCCTTACACGGGGCTAGTGTGGACAACCATTGATTTTACTAGGGGCTAATGTGGACACCAATAGAAACTTCATAATTGAAACAGAAACTTAAAAAAAGAGTTCAAATATTTATTTTTTTTTTTTGAAGACAATAATAATTTAGTTCAATAAAAATTAAAAATTCACTTATATCCCATGTTAATCTTGGAGAAAGCGAATGTTTCTAGGAGCTGCATTTTTTTTAGGGGTTCTTCGTTTGTCTTTTCTGGTGTTTCGATAAGAATTGAGGACCAGCTTTTAGAAAAGGTCTGACGATTTCTGGACCCATTTTCGGAAATTTATTTTGCTCCAATCGATGGGGAAAGGTTAAAAATGTATTTTAAACATTACTGGAGTACCTCCGGACCCTGGAAAGGACCGTTTTTGACCAATTTTCGGAAAACAACTTTTTTGTCTCAATCGATTGGGTAAGCTCGAAAAATAATTTTGGACACCACTTAGGGTTGCTACGGACCTTTGAAAGTACTGTTTTCGACCGTTTTAGTGCTTTCCAAGGTCCGTAGCCGCCCGAAGGTATGTCCTAAAGCCATTGTCGACCATTCTTTATCGATTGAAGCATGAACAATTTTTTAGGGTGGTTATAATTTTTTTTTTTGCACCAATCGTTAGGGAAAGGTCAAAAATAGCTATTTCCGAGCTTAATCTATCAACTGATGAAAAAAAAATTTTATTTTGAATCACCCTAATAATGTCACCAAACTCTCCGATATACATATCAGCACGATCCGTTTTCCGTTTGCATGTACGCAGCATCTGTAAATAAATTTAATTTCGATTGACATTACCTAGCTTCTCATCAAAGTAAATGCAAATGGGGCTTGTGTGGACATGTCCACACTAGCCCCTTTGTTTTTTTTATACAAAAACATTTTTTTTTTAAACTTACGGTAAAATTTATTAAAAATAATTTCAATTGTTTGAATAAACACTTGCTTAACTTGTATTATATATTAACACTTAAGCAAAAGAATGATTAATTTCTGAGTACATATCACTGAAATTGAGAAAAAACAAAAAATTTACTTTTTGCTGCGCAATGCTGCGCAAAACACGTCTGGTCTCGTTACCATGAAACGGTGAACTGTATACAAACGAATTTTTTTTGGTGATGGGGAGTGCAAAAGCCTACTTAAAAAAAATTCAACGGAAAACATCGCCTCAAAACGGCGCGAGAATTTGAATCTGTCCACACTAGCCCCCCTCTCCCCTACATTTTTTGCTTTTGAATACTTTCGAAAATGGTGAATATTATTAAAAACCATTGTTTTTGAATAGTTTACAACTTAAGCGATTTCACTATAAGAGTTTTTTGATCAAAAAGATCCAAAATTGATTCGAGAGTTTTGGAGTCACTGGATTTATTTTTTCTCAGGTTTTTTTATGTTTGAAACTTTTACTAAAATAAATTGATTGTCTATAAGAAATTATTGGTAGTAAAACACATTCAAATCAATTTAAGTGATCTTACTGACTGACAACACAGACCGTTCTTAATTATGTGCACGACTGGTTTTCTTTCTGATACCTTAAAATGTCACCTTGTGTTTTAACAGCTTAAAAATTGGAAAAAATTTTGTTGACAAAAGAATGAGGGAGGCCTCTATTATGAAACTGCAACAAGATTTTTTTGAATTAGTAAGTTATTTACATTAAAAAGTTAATTTGAAGTGATATGTATGAATCGTTCCTAATTAGTATGTGCACGGATCTGTATGTTGTGGGTCTTAATCTTTGAAACTTTTGGGTCAATTTTTAATTAAGTATTACTTTAGGCCAGTGATGGCGAACCTTTGGCACGCGTGTCACGAGTGGCACGCGAGAGAATTTTGATGACACTCGAAATTTTTACGATTTGAAGTAAAAATTTTAAATACATATTTGTTTTAAAAATCTACTTTTTTTACAATAAATTTTTTACAAATTGTGAATCCAATATTCTTTTCATTTCCGTCCAGATACATATACTTACGAACAGTTAAATTAAACATTATTTCAGTTCATGAATTTAGAAAACTTCGAGATGTAATTGATGGATTTTCAATCTATATAGTTCGATATGGAAACAAAAATTCATAGATTTAAGAATCATTTTGGAAGAAATCGAAAGAGATAGATTAATTGGAGCGGTACAGAGAAATACTGAATATGAAATACTAACAACTTGGAAATCTATTCCAGATAATTTTTCATGCCTTAAAAAAATAGCATTAGCTATTTTATCAATATTTTCATCGACTTATTCTTGTGAAACATTGTTTTCTTCAATGAATTTGATTAAATCAGACATGAGAAATAGACTAACAGACGATAGCAGTACCTCTTGTAACGTATGGTTAGACCGGTTCAAAAAAAAAGAAAGTCTCTGAAATTTGGAGGCACCGGCAGTTTCCTATTCCCATAAGTGTCCCGAGTGGGATGTGTTACCAATTTTTTCTAAATATTGCGCTCCTGATTAGCGATTTTCATATTACTCTTGAAACTTTCGCATAAAAAAAAAGTTCACCAACAACCTAAAAACGATGGTGGTTATCGCTGAGGTGAACTTTTTTTTTTTAATTCAGTCTCACATTCGGAGTAGTTTTGAATGGGGAATTCGAATTTCTCATTATTTTTTAATTATGTTGTTTTCTTCAGTGGTAAAAACTGAAAATAATTATGAAATTTTGTCAAAAATTGAAATTTTTTTTTTTAAAATGAAAAATCAGGTATAAATTTTTTGATTTTTTTGCTTTTATTAATTTGAATAATTCATTTATTTCTCCTCTATCTGATGGTGGTAACCGAAAATTTTTATTATTTTTGTACTTAAAAATATAAACATAAATATAACTGAATAAAGGATTTTTTTCATATTGAAGCTATGTTTTAACAAGGAATATAAATTTTAATGTGGAAATTTGTTTCGAAAAATATGAAATATATTTATATAATTCTATACACTTGGTTTGGTTCAAGTAAACTAGATTTCATATTTTTGAAACAGATTTCCACATTAAAATTTATATTTCCTGTTAAAACATAGCTTCAATATGAAAAAAATCCTTTGTTCAGTTATATTTATGTTTATATTTTTAAGTACAAAAATAATAAAAATTTGCGGTTACCACCATCAGATAGAGGAGAAATAACTGAATTATTCAAATTAATAAAAGCAAAAAAAATCCAAAAATTTATACCTGATTTTTCATTTAAAAAAAAAAATTTCAATTTTTGACAAATTTTCATGATTATTTTCAGTTTTCACCACTGAAGAAAACAACATAATTAAAAAATAATGAGAAATTCGAATTCCCCATTCAAAACTACTCCGAATGTGAGACTGAATTAAAAGAAAAAAGTTCACATCAGCGATAACCACCATCGTTTTTAGGTTGTTGGTGAACTTTTTTTTTATGCGAAAGTTTCAAGAGTAATATGAAAATCGCTAATCAGGAGCGCAATATTTAGAAAAAATTGGTAACACATCCCACTCGGGACACTTATGGGAATAGGAAACTGCCGGTGCCTCTACATTTCAGAGACTTTTTTTTTTTGAACCGGTCTAACGTATGGTGAATGAAATCTGGACAAACGCTAAGTGGTTCAAATAATAATCAAATAAAATCAATAATTAACATTTTTTTTTTAATTTGTTTTTTATTTATTTAACTACATTTAAGCTCGATTATAATTTATAAAAAATAATTTAATCCATATTGATTTTCTTTTCATATTTTCAGAGGTAGTTTTCTCATAGACCCCTGAATTCCATTTGTATCGATTCTTTTCAGCTTTAATTTATTTGTATTAACTAAACAATAAAAATTTTTTTGTCAATAACGCTTGCTAGAAATACTTCGGTTCAAATTAGCCCAAAAATTTTAATTGATCGTAGTTGTCGCACGTTTGGAGGGTTAAAATCTTAAGGTACAATTTCAATGCCTCGCAAGTTCAAATCATCCAATGAATCTCTTGCGTAATTTGATGAAGCCAAATCCGGCCAGAAAATTACTTTATCGCGTCGATGCTATTTTTGCATAAATTTGGGGAGTTCAGGAATGCATCTTTCCCTGTAAGTCTTGGAAGTGAAAGCTAAGTAGCTACCTTTCAAAAATACTGGTTCATTGACGCTACGATCACTGATTGTCAGTCATAAGAAAACCTTTTCAGGGAACTTGGTTTTCTGGATATATTTGATGTTTTCAGGTCGATTATGGATAGCAGATTCAAAGTAATGTTTATAGACTGCCCTTCATTACCTCCCTTAGTAGAATAACTCTCGGCATCCATCCCGCAAATGTACGGTGAAAATGTAGCGAAATATTTTTCAGAAAGCGCAATCAACCTAGATTTGAGTTCTTTTAACTGCTTCTCTGTAGTAGCTGGCTTAGATTATCTTTTTTTAATTTGTACTTCTATGTTCTCCAAATACATTTATATAGTATTTTTACTTCATTAAATTTTTTTTTTTAGTTGCCGGAATGATTTTGAAACCCGACCTACTGTATCTGCCTTTATCTGAGCCCGAACTTTGCTGTCTTGTAGCGCGCATTTTCTACCAGAACCAAGTTTTTTTTTTACTCTTTTTTATCCTTCAATAGTTCAATTTTATTATATATGGTCTATTTCTTATATCCCATATCTTTAAAGTGATGGAAAATTTAATTTTTAATTTTATTTGTAAAATCTTCCGAAAATTTGCAAATAATTTTACGAGGCTGCAACTCGTTTATATACATTTTTGCAATTAAATGTGAATATTATACAATAATATTATTCAAATAATATTTTGTTTACGTAAAGCAAAAAAAATTGATTGTAAAATGACAAAGTTGGGACCGATTGAATGAATAATAATTCCAAGTCCATATTTTCTTAATAAGTTATTTTTTTCGACAATTTGTTGAGTTCTGATAGCTCAGAATGCACCGGTTATTGTGGAAAAAAGCTATGTCGAAAAACTTACATTTCTAGTTTTTCGTGGCCACAGAATCAACTGTAAGACTTGATTTTTTTAAAAATCTGGTAATTTTTCAGTAATATCTTTCAATCGCTCTTCCTATAAAATAATTCACTCATATATTTGTTTGTCTTTTTAATACCTTTAATTTGGTATCAAAAACGATTAAATTGAGAATTTCTAGCTCGAGATATAAATTTTAAAGTGAAAACAGGTCGAAAAATTTAGAAAACCACAATATCTCAAAAATTGTACCATAAAAAAAATGTTATTTTCATTTCCGAATTCAGCGGGAAAAGGCACATAAGAAAAGTAACCTTTCATCAAAGGAACAAAAACAAAAACTTTTTTTGTTACCATTAGACTCAAAAAATTGTCGAAAAAATTAATATATTCAGAAAATGTTGCATTGGATTCACTCATTCAATCGTTCCTACATTTGTCATAAGATCGATTTTCTTTTGGTATATCTTTATTTTTGCGTAAAAGTATCAGCTTTACGAACATGTAGTAAAATTATTTAAATTATTTGTGTTTATTCTATTTTTATTTTTTCGTAGCCAAAGAATCAAATATAAAATTTGACTTTTTAAAATCTTGCCTGTTTTCATCGATATCTTTAACATCGATATCATTTTAATACCTTTAATTTGGTGCCAAGCACAATGAAATTGGACATTTATAGCTTAAGATATGAATTTTAAAGTGAAAGAAGGTCGAAAAAATTAAAAATCACAATATCTCGAAAACTGTACCATTAAAAAAATTTGAATTTCATTTTCGAATTCAGCAGGAAAAAGTACATTAGAAAAGTAACTTCTTATCAATGGAACATGGAGTGTAAACTAGTGTTATTCTTTATTTTATTATATTAAAATTTTGATTTTTTTATTTGATTACAACTATATTTTATTAATTTTTAAACATTAATTTTTAACACAAAAACATTTGTTTATTATTATGGTTCTTAAATTTATTTACATAAACATATTAGGCCTTGTATTTGTTTTATTTTCACGGCACGCGTCATATTATTATGTATAAAAAAAAATTATGACACGCAAGCTCTAAAAGGTTCGCAATCACTGCTTTAGGCTGTAGAGGTTTTTGACCAGAGGATTATAATTCCACTAAAAAATTATTGGTTAATTTTTTTCCTACGTTTCGTCACTTTTCTGGTGACTTCTTCAGGGGATTTTTATTTCTAAAAACACAAAATATTACAAAAATTATACACTTATATGAAAAAATTTAATTAAAAACCCTAAGAAAATATTGTTAACCACATTGGAAAACTTACAAATAATAATTATTTAAATTGTCAAAAATCTGAGATGTCCTTTTTGTTTGGCCAGTCTTCGTTTCTGGTTACAATAATTCTTCTTTGTTGCGCATATCTGTGCTGAATATTTTAATTTTAAATGTTCATAAAAGTTCTTCATTTTGTGTTTTTATCAATAACACTATCCAACTTTTTTGACATTTTTTTTTTGTTTCATAAACTTTCTTAATTTTTTATGATGTAATTAGGTCCCCTAAGTTCAAAAATATTTTTGATAGATTTTACTCACGGTTAGTTTTTTTTAAAATGTTTTTTAGTGTATTTTCAGTTTTTCGGAAAGGAGATATTGTCAAAAAACTGATTTTTGGTGCCATTTTTCCAATTTGGCGGCGCCAGCGGCAAAAATACGAGGTAGCAAAATTGATATTCGGAAAGAGCACATCGAAATCTGTAAAATTACCGACTAAATCCATCTCAAACTATGCCGTCGGAGTGACCTCAAATTGCGGAATTGGTTGGCGATTAAATATGTTGTTTTTCAAAGTAATTAAGGAATTATACCGTTCATCAATTTGATTGAAAATTATTTTTTGCGAAGTTATGCTCATTTAAAGTTTTAGTGTCAGAGCTTGAAAAATCGTTGAAAATTGTTTCGAAATAGTCGCATTTTCATCCAAATCAAGAAAATTAACTTTTGTCTTCTGATTCTAATAGAGCTTCTGATTCTCTGTCAGAATCTTTAAGATTTTTCTAAAAAAAAAGAAAGCTGATTTTCTCAAAAACCCCAATATTTTTTTCGCTTAAAATTGTATTGTGGATTTGTGTTAATATGATAAAGAATTGACATGAGTGTAATACCTGTTAACCCATATTTGAAGTCAGGAGATTTTTTTCTCCAAAATGAAAATGTCAATTTTTTTTTTCATCACTGCCAAGCCACTCTACGGTACTATTTTCAAAGCAAATAACAACAGCAACATTCGAAATTACTTTCTGCAAATCTTGCTTGCATTCTGCATACTTTTTTTCACCGTTATTTTCGTAATAACATTTTATTATGGGAAATATATAAAAACGTTGTTTGCTTGACTTTGTCAGCGTTACTTTCGAAGGGAGTGAGGTTTTCAGTTTAGCAGAGCAGAACTTAATTTTTGAGTTTCTAACAATTTGCACTGATGCGTTTCTGGCAACTCGAAATTTTTCCCAATTCTCAGGCAATGGATTTTTTTTCCACACTCGGTGTAGTTTATTACGTTTTTTTATTGATTTTAGTACATATGGAGTAAACCAGGGACAGGACATATTCTTTATGGCAGCAGTTCGAACGGGAACATGTTTATTATATAGACTATTGATTGTGTTGGTAAAGAAATTTAACTTCTCATCAACAGTTTCTCTATACCATACTTCATGCCAAGGAGTAAGATTAATATCGTTAATAAGAGCTGAAGTATTAATTGACCTAAAGTCAGGGTAAGTAAAAATATTTGAGTGAACAGTACGAGATAGGTGTAGATTAATTGTACAAAATATTTGATCGTGATCAGACAAAAAATAAATTTGATCAAACAGTAAGACAGATGATAAGTCAGAGACGATAAAATAATCTAAAAGTCTAGGACTTGTGTTACACCAAAAACGCGTTGGCATAGCTCCATTTACAACACTCATTCCTACTAATGCAACATTTTCTTACAAGGATTTAGACACGTTATCATCACATAACAAGTTCGCATTGAAATCACCACATAAAACTAAAAAATCAAAGTCAAATAAGCGATTTCACTATAAGAGTTTTTTGATCAAAAAGATCCAAAATTGATTCGAGAGTTTTGGAGTCACTGGATTTATTTTTTCTCAGGTTTTTTTATGTTTGAAACTTTTACTAAAATAAATTGATTGTCTATAAGAAATTATTGGTAGTAAAACACATTCAAATCAATTTAAGTGATCTTACTGACTGACAACACAGACCGTTCTTAATTATGTGCACGACTGGTTTTCTTTCTGATACCTTAAAATGTCACCTTGTGTTTTAACAGCTTAAAAATTGGAAAAAATTTTGTTGACAAAAGAATGAGGGAGGCCTCTATTATGAAACTGCAACAAGATTTTTTTGAATTAGTAAGTTATTTACATTAAAAAGTTAATTTGAAGTGATATGTATGAATCGTTCCTAATTAGTATGTGCACGGATCTGTATGTTGTGGGTCTTAATCTTTGAAACTTTTGGGTCAATTTTTAATTAAGTATTACTTTAGTCCAGTGATGGCGAACCTTTGGCACGCGTGTCACGAGTGGCACGCGAGAGAATTTTGATGACACTCGAAATTTTTACGATTTGAAGTAAAAATTTTAAATACATATTTGTTTTAAAAATCTACTTTTTTTACAATAAATTTTTTACAAATTGTGAATCCAATATTCTTTTCATTTCCGTCCAGATACATATACTTACGAACAGTTAAATTAAACATTATTTCAGTTCATGAATTTAGAAAACTTCGAGATGTAATTGATGGATTTTCAATCTATATAGTTCGATATGGAAACAAAAATTCATAGATTTAAGAATCATTTTGGAAGAAATCGAAAGGGATAGATTAATTGGAGCGGTACAGAGAAATACTGAATATGAAATACTAACAACTTGGAAATCTATTCCAGATAATTTTTCATGCCTTAAAAAAATAAATTTCGAAATTTGTTTCGAAAAATATGAAATATATTTATCCAATTCTATACACTTGGTTTGGTTCAAGTAAACTAGATTTCATATTTTTGAAACAGATTTCCACATTAAAATTTATATTTCCTGTTAAAACATAGCTTCAATATGAAAAAAATCCTTTGTTCAGTTATATTTATGTTTATATTTTTAAGTACAAAAATAATAAAAATTTGCGGTTACCACCATCAGATAGAGGAGAAATAACTGAATTATTCAAATTAATAAAAGCAAAAAAAATCCAAAAATTTATACCTGATTTTTCATTTAAAAAAAAAAATTTCAATTTTTGACAAATTTTCATGATTATTTTCAGTTTTCACCACTGAAGAAAACAACATAATTAAAAAATAATGAGAAATTCGAATTCCCCATTCAAAACTACTCCGAATGTGAGACTGAATTAAAAGAAAAAAGTTCACATCAGCGATAACCACCATCGTTTTTAGGTTGTTGGTGAACTTTTTTTTTATGCGAAAGTTTCAAGAGTAATATGAAAATCGCTAATCAGGAGCGCAATATTTAGAAAAAATTGGTAACACATCCCACTCGGGACACTTATGGGAATAGGAAACTGCCGGTGCCTCTACATTTCAGAGACTTTTTTTTTTTGAACCGGTCTAACGTATGGTGAATGAAATCTGGACAAACGCTAAGTGGTTCAAATAATAATCAAATAAAATCAATAATTAACATTTTTTTTTTAATTTGTTTTTTATTTATTTAACTACATTTAAGCTCGATTATAATTTATAAAAAATAATTTAATCCATATTGATTTTCTTTTCATATTTTCAGAGGTAGTTTTCTCATAGACCCCTGAATTCCATTTGTATCGATTCTTTTCAGCTTTAATTTATTTGTATTAACTAAACAATAAAAATTTTTTTGTCAATAACGCTTGCTAGAAATACTTCGGTTCAAATTAGCCCAAAAATTTTAATTGATCGTAGTTGTCGCACGTTTGGAGGGTTAAAATCTTAAGGTACAATTTCAATGCCTCGCAAGTTCAAATCATCCAATGAATCTCTTGCGTAATTTGATGAAGCCAAATCCGGCCAGAAAATTACTTTATCGCGTCGATGCTATTTTTGCATAAATTTGGGGAGTTCAGGAATGCATCTTTCCCTGTAAGTCTTGGAAGTGAAAGCTAAGTAGCTACCTTTCAAAAATACTGGTTCATTGACGCTACGATCACTGATTGTCAGTCATAAGAAAACCTTTTCAGGGAACTTGGTTTTCTGGATATATTTGATGTTTTCAGGTCGATTATGGATAGCAGATTCAAAGTAATGTTTATAGACTGCCCTTCATTACCTCCCTTAGTAGAATAACTCTCGGCATCCATCCCGCAAATGTACGGTGAAAATGTAGCGAAATATTTTTCAGAAAGCGCAATCAACCTAGATTTGAGTTCTTTTAACTGCTTCTCTGTAGTAGCTGGCTTAGATTATCTTTTTTTAATTTGTACTTCTATGTTCTCCAAATACATTTATATAGTATTTTTACTTCATTAAATTTTTTTTTTTAGTTGCCGGAATGATTTTGAAACCCGACCTACTGTATCTGCCTTTATCTGAGCCCGAACTTTGCTGTCTTGTAGCGCGCATTTTCTACCAGAACCAAGTTTTTTTTTTAATCTTTTTTATCCTTCAATAGTTCAATTTTATTATATATGGTCTATTTCTTATATCCCATATCTTTAAAGTGATGGAAAATTTAATTTTTAGTTTTATTTGTAAAATCTTCCGAAAATTTGCAAATAATTTTACGAGGCTGCAACTCGTTTATATACATTTTTGCAATTAAATGTGAATATTATACAATAATATTATTCAAATAATATTTCGTTTACGTAAAGCAAAAAAAATTGATTGTAAAATGACAAAGTTGGGACCGATTGAATGAATAATAACTCCAAGTCCATATTTTCTTAATAAGTTATTTTTTTCGACAATTTGTTGAGTTCTGATAGCTCAGAATGCACCGGTTATTGTGGAAAAAAGCTATGTCGAAAAACTTACATTTCTAGTTTTTCGTGGCCACAGAATCAACTGTAAGACTTGATTTTTTTAAAAATCTGGTAATTTTTCAGTAATATCTTTCAATCGCTCTTCCTATAAAATAATTCACTCATATATTTGTTTGTCTTTTTAATACCTTTAATTTGGTATCAAAAACGATTAAATTGAGAATTTCTAGCTCGAGATATAAATTTTAAAGTGAAAACAGGTCGAAAAATTTAGAAAACCACAATATCTCAAAAATTGTACCATAAAAAAAATGTTATTTTCATTTCCGAATTCAGCGGGAAAAGGCACATAAGAAAAGTAACCTTTCATCAAAGGAACAAAAACAAAAACTTTTTTTGTTACCATTAGACTCAAAAAATTGTCGAAAAAATTAATATATTCAGAAAATGTTGCATTGGATTCACTCATTCAATCGTTCCTACATTTGTCATAAGATCGATTTTCTTTTGGTATATCTTTATTTTTGCGTAAAAGTATCAGCTTTACGAACATGTAGTAAAATTATTTAAATTATTTGTGTTTATTCTATTTTTATTTTTTCGTAGCCAAAGAATCAAATATAAAATTTGACTTTTTAAAATCTTGCCTGTTTTCATCGATATCTTTAACATCGATATCATTTTAATACCTTTAATTTGGTGCCAAGCACAATGAAATTGGACATTTATAGCTTAAGATATGAATTTTAAAGTGAAAGAAGGTCGAAAAAATTAAAAATCACAATATCTCGAAAACTGTACCATTAAAAAAATTTGAATTTCATTTTCGAATTCAGCAGGAAAAAGTACATTAGAAAAGTAACTTCTTATCAATGGAACATGGAGTGTAAACTAGTGTTATTCTTTATTTTATTATATTAAAATTTTGATTTTTTTATTTGATTACAACTATATTTTATTAATTTTTAAACATTAATTTTTAACACAAAAACATTTGTTTATTATTATGGTTCTTAAATTTATTTACATGAACATATTAGGCCTTGTATTTGTTTTATTTTCACGGCACGCGTCATATTATTATGTATAAAAAAAAATTATGACACGCAAGCTCTAAAAGGTTCGCAATCACTGCTTTAGGCTGTAGAGGTTTTTGACCAGAGGATTATAATTCCACTAAAAAATTATTGGTTAATTTTTTTCCTACGTTTCGTCACTTTTCTGGTGACTTCTTCAGGGGATTTTTATTTCTAAAAACACAAAATATTACAAAAATTATACACTTATATGAAAAAATTTAATTAAAAACCCTAAGAAAATATTGTTAACCACATTGGAAAACTTACAAATAATAATTATTTAAATTGTCAAAAATCTGAGATGTCCTTTTTGTTTGGCCAGTCTTCGTTTCTGGTTACAATAATTCTTCTTTGTTGCGCATATCTGTGCTGAATATTTTAATTTTAAATGTTCATAAAAGTTCTTCATTTTGTGTTTTTATCAATAACACTATCCAACTTTTTTGACATTTTTTTTTTGTTTCATAAACTTTCTTAATTTTTTATGATGTAATTAGGTCCCCTAAGTTCAAAAATATTTTTGATAGATTTTACTCACGGTTAGTTTTTTTTAAAATGTTTTTTAGTGTATTTTCAGTTTTTCGGAAAGGAGATATTGTCAAAAAACTGATTTTTGGTGCCATTTTTCCAATTTGGCGGCGCCAGCGGCAAAAATACGAGGTAGCAAAATTGATATTCGGAAAGAGCACATCGAAATCTGTAAAATTACCGACTAAATCCATCTCAAACTATGCCGTCGGAGTGACCTCAAATTGCGGAATTGGTTGGCGATTAAATATGTTGTTTTTCAAAGTAATTAAGGAATTATACCGTTCATCAATTTGATTGAAAATTATTTTTTGCGAAGTTATGCTCATTTAAAGTTTTAGTGTCAGAGCTTGAAAAATCGTTGAAAATTGTTTCGAAATAGTCGCATTTTCATCCAAATCAAGAAAATTAACTTTTGTCTTCTGATTCTAATAGAGCTTCTGATTCTCTGTCAGAATCTTTAAGATTTTTCTAAAAAAAAAGAAAGCTGATTTTCTCAAAAACCTCAATATTTTTTTCGCTTAAAATTGTATTGTGGATTTGTGTTAATATGATAAAGAATTGACATGAGTGTAATACCTGTTAACCCATATTTGAAGTCAGGAGATTTTTTTCTCCAAAATGAAAATGTCAATTTTTTTTTTCATCACTGCCAAGCCACTCTACGGTACTATTTTCAAAGCAAATAACAACAGCAACATTCGAAATTACTTTCTGCAAATCTTGCTTGCATTCTGCATACTTTTTTTCACCGTTATTTTCGTAATAACATTTTATTATGGGAAATATATAAAAACGTTGTTTGCTTGACTTTGTCAGCGTTACTTTCGAAGGGAGTGAGGTTTTCAGTTTAGCAGAGCAGAACTTAATTTTTGAGTTTCTAACAATTTGCACTGATGCGTTTCTGGCAACTCGAAATTTTTCCCAATTCTCAGGCAATGGATTTTTTTTCCACACTCGGTGTAGTTTATTACGTTTTTTTATTGATTTTAGTACATATGGAGTAAACCAGGGACAGGACATATTCTTTATGGCAGCAGTTCGAACGGGAACATGTTTATTATATAGACTATTGATTGTGTTGGTAAAGAAATTTAACTTCTCATCAACAGTTTCTCTATACCATACTTCATGCCAAGGAGTAAGATTAATATCGTTAATAAGAGCTGAAGTATTAATTGACCTAAAGTCAGGGTAAGTAAAAATATTTGAGTGAACAGTACGAGATAGGTGTAGATTAATTGTACAAAATATTTGATCGTGATCAGACAAAAAATAAATTTGATCAAACAGTAAGACAGATGATAAGTCAGAGACGATAAAATAATCTAAAAGTCTAGGACTTGTGTTACACCAAAAACGCGTTGGCATAGCTCCATTTACAACACTCATTCCTACTAATGCAACATTTTCTTACAAGGATTTAGACACGTTATCATCACATAACAAGTTCGCATTGAAATCACCACATAAAACTAAAAAATCAAAGTCAAATAAGCGATTTCACTATAAGAGTTTTTTGATCAAAAAGATCCAAAATTGATTCGAGAGTTTTGGAGTCACTGGATTTATTTTTTCTCAGGTTTTTTTATGTTTGAAACTTTTACTAAAATAAACTGATTGTCTATAAGAAATTATTGGTAGTAAAACACATTCAAATCAATTTAAGTGATCTTACTGACTGACAACACAGACCGTTCTTAATTATGTGCACGACTGGTTTTCTTTCTGATACCTTAAAATGTCACCTTGTGTTTTAACAGCTTAAAAATTGGAAAAAATTTTGTTGACAAAAGAATGAGGGAGGCCTCTATTATGAAACTGCAACAAGATTTTTTTGAATTAGTAAGTTATTTACATTAAAAAGTTAATTTGAAGTGATATGTATGAATCGTTCCTAATTAGTATGTGCACGGATCTGTATGTTGTGGGTCTTAATCTTTGAAACTTTTGGGTCAATTTTTAATTAAGTATTACTTTAGGCCAGTGATGGCGAACCTTTGGCACGCGTGTCACGAATGGCACGCGAGAGAATTTTGATGACACTCGAAATTTTTACGATTTGAAGTAAAAATTTTAAATACATATTTGTTTTAAAAATCTACTTTTTTTACAATAAATTTTTTACAAATTGTGAATCCAATATTCTTTTCATTTCCGTCCAGATACATATACTTACGAACAGTTAAATTAAACATTATTTCAGTTCATGAATTTAGAAAACTTCGAGATGTAATTGATGGATTTTCAATCTATATAGTTCGATATGGAAACAAAAATTCATAGATTTAAGAATCATTTTGGAAGAAATCGAAAGGGATAGATTAATTGGAGCGGTACAGAGAAATACTGAATATGAAATACTAACAACTTGGAAATCTATTCCAGATAATTTTTCATGCCTTAAAAAAATAAATTTCGAAATTTGTTTCGAAAAATATGAAATATATTTATCTAATTCTATACACTTGGTTTGGTTCAAGTAAACTAGATTTCATATTTTTGAAACAGATTTCCACATTAAAATTTATATTTCCTGTTAAAACATAGCTTCAATATGAAAAAAATCCTTTGTTCAGTTATATTTATGTTTATATTCTTAAGTACAAAAATAATAAAAATTTGCGGTTACCACCATCAGATAGAGGAGAAATAACTGAATTATTCAAATTAATAAAAGCAAAAAAAATCCAAAAATTTATACCTGATTTTTCATTTTAAAAAAAAAAATTTCAATTTTTGACAAAATTTCATAATTATTTTCAGTTTTTACCACTGAAGAAAACAACATAATTAAAAAATAATCAGAAATTCGAATTCCCCATTCAAAACTACTCCGAATGTGAGACTGAATTAAAAAAAAAAAGTTCACCTCAGCGATAACCACCATCGTTTTTAGGTTGTTGGTGAACTTTTTTTTTATGCGAAAGTTTCAAGAGTAATATGAAAATCGCTAATCAGGAGCGCAATATTTAGAAAAAATTGGTAACACATCCCACTCGGGACACTTATGGGAATAGGAAACTGCCGGTGCCTCTACATTTCAGAGACTTTTTTTTTTTGAACCGGTCTAACGTATGGTGAATGAAATCTGGACAAACGCTAAGTGGTTCAAATAATAATCAAATAAAATCAATAATTAACATTTTTTTTTTAATTTGTTTTTTATTTATTTAACTACATTTAAGCTCGATTATAATTTATAAAAAATAATTTAATCCATATTGATTTTCTTTTCATATTTTCAGAGGTAGTTTTCTCATAGACCCCTGAATTCCATTTGTATCGATTCTTTTCAGCTTTAATTTATTTGTATTAACTAAACAATAAAAATTTTTTTGTCAATAACGCTTGCTAGAAATACTTCGGTTCAAATTAGCCCAAAAATTTTAATTGATCGTAGTTGTCGCACGTTTGGAGGGTTAAAATCTTAAGGTACAATTTCAATGCCTCGCAAGTTCAAATCATCCAATGAATCTCTTGCGTAATTTGATGAAGCCAAATCCGGCCAGAAAATTACTTTATCGCGTCGATGCTATTTTTGCATAAATTTGGGGAGTTCAGGAATGCATCTTTCCCTGTAAGTCTTGGAAGTGAAAGCTAAGTAGCTACCTTTCAAAAATACTGGTTCATTGACGCTACGATCACTGATTGTCAGTCGTAAGAAAACCTTTTCAGGGAACTTGGTTTTCTGGATATATTTGATGTTTTCAGGTCGATTATGGATAGCAGATTCAAAGTAATGTTTATAGACTGCCCTTCATTACCTCCCTTAGTAGAATAACTCTCGGCATCCATCCCGCAAATGTACGGTGAAAATGTAGCGAAATATTTTTCAGAAAGCGCAATCAACCTAGATTTGAGTTCTTTTAACTGCTTCTCTGTAGTAGCTGGCTTAGATTATCTTTTTTTAATTTGTACTTCTATGTTCTCCAAATACATTTATATAGTATTTTTACTTCATTAAATTTTTTTTTTTAGTTGCCGGAATGATTTTGAAACCCGACCTACTGTATCTGCCTTTATCTGAGCCCGAACTTTGCTGTCTTGTAGCGCGCATTTTCTACCAGAACCAAGTTTTTTTTTACTCTTTTTTATCCTTCAATAGTTCAATTTTATTATATATGGTCTATTTCTTATATCCCATATCTTTAAAGTGATGGAAAATTTAATTTTTAGTTTTATTTGTAAAATCTTCCGAAAATTTGCAAATAATTTTACGAGGCTGCAACTCGTTTATATACATTTTTGCAATTAAATGTGAATATTATACAATAATATTATTCAAATAATATTTCGTTTACGTAAAGCAAAAAAAATTGATTGTAAAATGACAAAGTTGGGACCGATTGAATGAATAATAATTCCAAGTCCATATTTTCTTAATAAGTTATTTTTTTCGACAATTTGTTGAGTTCTGATAGCTCAGAATGCACCGGTTATTGTGGAAAAAAGCTATGTCGAAAAACTTACATTTCTAGTTTTTCGTGGCCACAGAATCAACTGTAAGACTTGATTTTTTTAAAAATCTGGTAATTTTTCAGTAATATCTTTCAATCGCTCTTCCTATAAAATAATTCACTCATATATTTGTTTGTCTTTTTTGATACTCTTTGATACTCTTTGGCACGCGATAATACAAAATCCGCAACTGACGCCTGTGCCAAAATCCATACAGCAACTTAATTCTTTTTTTCGCATCGCGTGATGTCGCTTGTCAACCGTCCGTCTGTTACCAACCTACACATACAAATATACATACGTACAAAAAAAAATGAACGGCAGCCTTGGCCCATTAGTGCCAACATTAGCCTTTTTGACCTGTCTGACATTTCTTTTATTTGACAGGCGTGATACATATAATTTTGTATTTGTTAAAATTCACTTATGGATACAGGGTGGTAACATTTGTTTGTCTTTGCGTTACTTTAAGTGAGAATACTTGGAAATAGCGTGCAACATGTAATAAAATTAAAATCCAAATTTCTTAGAAAATTTTTCCTTTCAACAGGAGAAAAAGTGTTAATAGGGACGCCGTAATGTGTGTTCCTATTGGATAACAGTTAAAAGAGGTGTCAAATCGCAATTGGGCGATTTTATCGGCTGATTATAAAACATTTTCATATCTCAATTGAAGGTATGTTGCCGTATCTTTTAATAAATTGCAATCGCGTTGACAACTTCCTAACGTGCTTCTAACGTTTTCAAAAAGGCAATCCGTAACAAACTTAAGGTAAATAGGCGGCCTACGGCCGCAGCTCAGAATTTAAAATCCCAAAAATCCATCACCGGCTTCGCGGCGGCCTTCGACCGCGGATCAGTCTATAATATATCCAACACCTAGTTCGGTAGCCACAGTAATTTTAGGTTACCGGACATAGCCCCCACGGACATAATCTCCATATCGTAAATGGGGATTATGTCCGCTAATTATTCGGACATATTCCCCATTTTCCCAGCAGAAGTAGAACTCCATATGGTTGTTGTACCACCACATGTAAACGAAATTTTGCGTGCATGTTGGTGCCCATCATTGCAATTATATCCTCAAGTTGTTTAGAACTTTCAACTTCGTAGACATCTCCATTCTCAAATCTCCTAACACATAAGGAACCTCTCCTTGAAAATGCTGCAAAAATCTTTTTGCTGCGCTTTAGTTTTATTGCTGTTTGTAATATGTGACGAGAACGTTTTGTTAAGCTCTCATATAGGTAGCAGCTTTCATTTGAGTTCAATCCGACATCCTTTAGTGAGAGTTCTCTACGGTTATTTTTCCGGTATGCAGCAGCCGATCGAAGAACTGAGTCCCTCTCATAAGCACTAGAAAATTTTAAAACGATGGGCGCTTTAGTGCTGGTGAAAATAGCACCTCTTCTATTCACACGAAAAATACTCTTCAGGAGTGGTGGTCTGCCACCAATTGAGAAGCACATGTTGTTGAATGTTTCATTAAGATTCTCTTCGGCACACTCAGGTATACCGAATAGCACTGCATCAGTGGCAACCTTTTTACGTTCCAGTTAACCAATTTGTTTTTCCATATTAAGAACATCCTCTCTTAGGGCGACAATTTCCGTTGTTTCGCTTTCTATATTTTCAATGCGCTCAACAGCGCTAGCCAAGGTAACATTTATTTAATTTATTTTTGCTATCCAGTTTTGCTCAAGCTCATCAATTTTATTTTGGATTTCTTTACGAAGTATGCTCATTTTATTTTTAATGCATGCAGTTAGAATCTCGCTCTGTTTGTTAAGACCAAAGTTTGCACCGTGAGAGAAGGTTCCTTAATAATGTTCGCCGGAGACGCACCTTGTGTCATTATTTTAGTAAAAAGTGGATTTTTGGAACGAGATGTTCTGCCTGATGAGTCACCCATATTTTTTAGCTCGAGTTAAAGTTAAAGTGAAAGCGCGGGAAAAACGAAGCAATGTTTATAAACAATTTATAGAGTTCGTGTTATATGTGATTGATAAATAGTTTTTTGGTTTTAATTTTCGAATTATTTTTACAATTTCTGAGTGAGTTTAGGAAAAGTTTTATTTTCAATTGCTATTGCAAACAAAAGTTACCACTCGCATTACTCACTTTGCTTTTTATTTTTTGGAGGTGTAATAATAAAAAAATAGCTAAACGAAATTTACAGTTATTCGGTTTGTCAAGCCATGCTGTACAGCATGAAGGATAGTGTGAACGCCCCTTTTCATAGATTTCAAGATATTATGATTTCTCTGCTGGCGTCAACAACAACAAGAAAATTTTCATTTCAATTAAGATTTCATAGAGTGCACATTGGTGGGTTTCGTGAATAATAAAAAGTTTTGGCATGAATTAGGTTTTTTTAGGGACACATCCTCGTTGTAGGGAGTTGAAAACAATTTTTTTTATTATTACACCTCCGAAAAATAAAAAACAAAGAATTGAAGTGAGTAATGCGAGAGATGTGTACACCTTGAAATTTTTCTGTAAATGATGTTTGTCAAACATGTTTGATAATGTGAGCGCAAAACGAATTTTACAGTTAGTCGGTTTGTCAAGTCATGTTGGACAGCATGAAGGATAATGTGAGCGCCCCTATTGAAATTGAACCATGGTAGTACGGCGCCATCTGCCTGAAAAATAAATATATATTTTGACGTTAATCTATGATTTTGACATCAAAACTTCTGTTAGCTAAATAAAACACGTGTGCATCGTTCTAGAGACCGCCAATGGATTTTATTTTTGCATAGTTATTTGATAAAATTATTGTTTTAAGTTAAATATCTTTTATAAATAATGTCACTACGCGAAAAGTTATTGATGAAGAAAATAAAGAAACGTGAGAAAGTGAAAAAAGAACTAAATTTGAAGAAAGGAAAACAGCAGCCTCTTAAAAGTATCAAGCATCAACAACCTGATGTTCCATTGGAAGAGGGTGAGTTAATTTTGCTCGAAATGCGGAGCCGTCCTTAGGAGTACCAAACTCATGTGATTGAAAATTGCCTTGCGCGACCTGAGATTGACTCCGCTGAATTTTTGGAATAAAAGGAATTTTAGAAAATGTTTAAATTTTTGTTCGTTCGTAGAGTTGCTAGATGACTTTCAGGATGCACCTATCTCTAAGGGCAACAAACGGCAGATGAAAAGGAAGAAACAAATACAGGTTGTTAATTCAGACTCCGAATCGGGAGGAGAGGTAGAGGAACGGGCGAACAGCGCAGGTAAGAGCTAAATCATTTGGGTACTGGTTTAGTTAAGGGAAAGCTCTCCGTTTCTATTTTTTTTGGTGATCTAGCGTTTTAAGATTAAATAATAAATCAGCAAAAAAATATATCGCTCGGATCTATTTTCGGAGATATACCCATTGATAGTCTGGACATAGCTTTTATAAAAAACAACAGATTTCTAGAATATGGGTATCATATGAAAGGTAATTTTATAACGATATACAAATACAGATCCGTGCACGTAATAAGGAACGATTCATACATATTAGTTTAAATTAACTTTTCATATACATAACTTACTAATTCAAAAAATTCTTTTTCAGTTTTATAATAGAGCTTAAAGGTCCAAAATTGATTCGCGAGTTTTAGAGTCACTGGATTTATTTTTTCTTAGCTTTTTTTTTTATTTTTAACTTTTATTAAAATAAATTGATTGTCTACAACAAATTATTGGTAGTAAAACATTCAAATCAATTTAAGTGATCTTACTGACTGACAACACAGACCGTTCTTAATTATGTGCACGACTGGTTTTCTTTCTGATATCATAAAAAGGCACCCTGTGTTGCTAAAAAATTTGAAAAAATTTTGTTGACAAAAGAATGAGGGAGTCCTCTATTATAAAACTGCAAAAAGAAAAGTTAATTTGAACTGATATGTATGAATCGTTCCTAATTACGTGCACGGATCTGTACATATTTGAAATGCATGGTATAGTTTTTAAGATGTGACTCTATAAAATGTGGACCTCTTTTCCGAAAAAATTTATTATTAACTTTTAAGTTTTCTATGATTAGGATTCTTTTCCCTTAAAATTATGTATGACTTTTACCAAATTTTTACATATTACTTACCGGAAAACAAAAAAAAATTCATTGAATTTTTTGTATACTACATATGGGCACTTCCACGAAAAGTGATGTTTTTGTCCCGTGTGAACGCCTTGGTTTTTTACAATTATCTTGAAAACGAAAAATTGCCCAAAACCAACCTTAGCACCAATAATAGAGCGAATTAGGAGCTATAAGTTAAGCCTATTGTCAAAATAAAAATCCGTTTTATATTGACTTTTTTTTTACTTTAAAAGTGTTCGACGGTCGAACGGGAGCCATGAAAATGCCCATATTTATTTATGAACAAAAACTCGATTTCATATCTTATTTAGTTACCCTTCGTATGATACCCATGTTTTGGATATCTGCCTTGGGGTTCCTAACTTATACCAGTTTCTTTAAAAGTTATATCCACAACTTCTGATGGGCTATATCTTCATAACTAGATCCGAGTGAGACTTTTTGTTTAGATATTATTTTTTAGAACCAAGAACTATGTAAGAAAATGTTGGGGGTCCGCGAAACGATTTAGGCATCAAATACTTTTACATCAACCTTTTCGCTTTATTCAAATAACTCATTTCCATTCTTCCCATTCTCTGACAACATCATCGATTATAAAAAAAAACGAATTATGGGCAAAACGCATTCAAAAGTGTATGTATGAGAGTTTTCCAACACTCAGCGATTTTATAGAATTTTCTAATAGAGAGCTCGATAACGCTAGTTTACACAAAAAAAGATCTGGTTTCTCATAAAACTTTTACGATGTATTTTGAGGCGTAGAATCCAAAACTGCAAACCATTTTTTTTTTTTTCTTAAGAACCGTTTTTGAGATATCCCCGAAAAACCCGTTTTTTGGTACTTTTTTCATTTATTTGCCCATATCTCCATCAAATTTTCTACTCAAACATAATGTACACCATTGCAAAGATATTTTTGTTGTTACAAGCGATCAAAGTTCAAAAAAAGTAACTTTTTTGGTCTTCTTTAAAAGTCACAAAATTTCAATTGCTCTGTTTGAATACAAAAAAATTAGCTTAATTTTTTTTAAGATTTAAAATGAAAGACTATTCTTTTGCAAATATTTTAAGTGTAATTTGGTCTAAGTCGGACAAAAACTGTGAGTGCTATTCCAAAATCAATGAATTTCCATATTTTCATGCACTACCGTATATAACCTAATGACTATATATTTAAATAACGAAATAAATAAATAAAAAATATTAAATTTTTTCGGTTTTTTTAAATAGTTTTTTAAATTTATTTTGTTCAAAAAATAAGATTTTTGACTTTATAAAATGCCATTTCGATAGGAAACTTTATTCCCTACAAAAAATCTAATAATCACTTTATACCAAAAATGTATAGTTCAGAGTTATAATTAAAAAATAAAAATGGGACAAATATACACCGTTCTCAAAAGTCCAAGCTTAAATTTAATAGTAATTTTGGATTTATATTTTATAAAGTATAATTGAACATATAAGACAATACAATATCTTTAACGACTCAGTTCGTGATTTAAATAATTAAATATAGGGTATAATTGAACATATAAGACAATACAATATCTTTAAGGACTCAGTTCGTTATTTAAATACATAGTCATTAGGCTATATACGGCAGTGCATGAAAATATGGAAGTTATCTATTTTCATTGATTTTGGAATATCACTCACAATTTTTGTCCGACTTGGACCAAATTACACTTAAAATATTTGCAAAAGAATAGTCTTTCATTTTAAACCTTAAAAAAATGTAAGCTAATTTTTTTGTATTCAACAGAGCAATTGAAATTTTGTGACTTTAAAAAAAGTTACTTTTTTTGAACTTTGATCGCTTGTAACTCCGAAAAATCTTATTCGATTTACTCAAACAGCATATCATTAGAAAGAGCACAAAAATATCTTTGCAATAGTGTACATTTGAGTAGAAAAGAATTTGATAGAGATATGGGCAAATAAATGAAAAAAGTGCCAAAAAACGGGTTTTTTGGGGATATATCAAAAACGGTTTTTAAGAAAAAAAATGGTTGGCAGTTTTGGATTCTACGCCTCAAAATACATCGTAAAAGTTTTATGAGAAACCAGATCTCGAGATGAATCCCAAATTTGTAAACTAGTGTAATGAAACTCGGCTGCTTTTTGTCGAACATTTAATTGCTCTAAAAAGCAGATTCCGAAAATATTTTTCCTGTCCTGATTCTGGCAGTGACTGGATCAGGGATCCATTTAACACAGATGTTAGTAATGCTAAGCAATTATCGACATTATAGCAAGATATGCGCGTGGATATCTCTTGCGATACGTCTTTGAAACTAAAGTACAATAAAATTGAACTAAAATCTGATTACCCTGCACCTACAAATAAGACCCTCCAAAACTTGTTTCCGTTTTGTACAACGTATTTGTGTGAACAGGCTTTTTCGGTACTATTATATATAAAATCAAAGTATAGAAACAAGTTTAATGTAGAAGCAAGCCTGAGGATAAAACTTACGAATTTAGAGCCCGACATTGTGGATTTGGTTTCGATCATCCATCTGATTAAGTAAAAACTTATAAAATAACCAAAAGTCACCAAAAAAATAATTTTGATTATAAGCTTTATTATTATTATATTTTTTATTAATATAAAAAAGATTTTAAAAAAACAATTTATTTGTTAAGCCTTATTTTTACCAAGAAATATTTGTCTGAGTTGTAATTCTTTTACATCTCCACAATTTTTATTCATTTTGTGTTTTAATTACATGAAAATCCCAATAAAAAATGTTTGCCCCTATAAATGTGTCTGCAAGACTTTCAAAAACCGGACATAGTGTTGAAAATACCTTTAAAAAACGGAAAAATTAAAGCAAAATAAAAATAATTCGTTCCTTAACCTCGTCAGATAACCGAACATTTGATTTCTGGTTGAGTTTGACAACCGGACCAAGCTTTCAAAAATCAAACTGTCCGAGTGAAAACCGAACGATTGGCAAGCATGAATGTCTGTGTCATTATTGAGCCAGAAATTAAGCTTAAAAACAACATCAAATGTCTAGGGTTGGGATGGGATCCACAAAAAATGTAGCTGGATAAGGGGTCCTCGGACTACATAAGTTTAAGAACCCCTGGGCTACAGAATACATTTAACTACTCATCAGTAAAATTATGAACTTAATTAAACAAGAAATAATATTATTTATTACTATTCGAAAAATCAGGTACAGTAATCCCTCGCATTGCGCGGTAGTTACGTTCTGAAAAAACCGCGCGCAGGCCGAAACCGCGCACTGTGAACCCACTTTTGTATGAAATTTGGGGAATACGTTCCAAATCCTAAATTCATTATAAAAAATTTGATTTCAAGTACACCCTTGTACAAATTAATGTGGACAAACCAGTTTTTACTCAAAAAATGTGTTTTACCACGAAAAATATAAAAAAAAGGTGCAGAACATTACAAATTATATTTAATATCTCTACTTTTTGCTTTAAGCACAATTTTAATGCACTTTGGCATGGATTTTATATGAGATTGGCAGTCATTACAGATTTTGGGATACCTGTAGCGTACTTCAATAAGTGACTCAATCAGGTTACGTTTGGTTGTGCAATCCATATTTCTGAGCCTAGTTTTGCATATCGACCATAAATTTTCAATTGAACTAAGGTCAGGTGAATTACAGGCCAATCCAATTTGAAATACGTCAAATGTCCTAGCGCGGTGCGCGAGTGCTAAATTCTGTTGTTTTCAACTCGTGCTGGTGGTACATAAATATACCTAAAAAAATTTTCCGACATCATTTCGATGTATTTTTTCCTCAGCTTTCCAATGGTTTTGTCAGATTTCCCGAAATTTTCCATTTTCCTGGGGAAAAATCACAAAACGTGTTATATCTCGAAAACGGTATTTTTAATATTTTTTTTAATGCTTTTGTCGAAAGCTGAGGTTTTTTTACATTAAAAAAAGTTATTTTTCAAAGAGTGCTTTTGCAGGTTGCTATGAGAAATACAGCGCGAAAGAGTATTTGCGCATGTATTATGTTCCTGTAATGTTTTCTTCAACGCATCGACTCGTTTAACTCTTGCCGTTACTCAAATCACTAGAACAAAATACATGCGCAAATACTCTTTCGCGCTGTATTTCTCATAGCAAACTGCAAAAGCACTTTTTGGAAAATAACTTTTTTAATGTAAAAAAGCCTCAGCTTTCGATTAAAAGCATTAAAACAAATATTAAAAATACCGTTTTTGAGATATAACACGTTTTGTGATTTTTCACCAGGAAAATGGAAAATTTCGGGAAATCTGACAAAACCATTGGAAAGCTGAGGAAAAAATACATCGAAATGATGTGTCGGAAATTTTTTTTAGGTACATTTATATACCACCAGCACGAGTTGAAAACAACAGAATTTAGCACTCGCGCGCCGCGCTAGGACATTTGACGTATTTCTCCCCATATGTATGTCCGGTTTTTGAAGATCCAAAAGTTGACAAGCCTGCTGACACTATTTTCTTATAAATATTGATACTTATACCATATATCCAGTGGCGTAGCTAGAGTGGTGGGGCGGCAAAATGGTCGTGAAATATGTATATCTTAATTTGCTATGGTTTTTGAAACTCAAAAATGAGTAATTGCATGTAGGAAATAATGAATGTATAGATGGAAATTTTGGAAGTTTTAGGAAAATATATTTAATTTTGCTAGAGTTTTTAAAGGTGAAAAATGAGGACTTTTTTTTTGTGCTCGTCAAAACTTTCTTTGGTACTTAGGGGGGCGGCATTCCAAGTGTGCGCACCAGGCGCCATAAATGCTCGCTACGCCACTGCATATATCTCTCTGTATTTTAACAAATCTTGGGCATTTATAGAGGCAAACAGTTTTTATTAGGATTTTCATGTAATTAAAATACAAAATGAATAAAAATTGTCGAAATGTAAAAGAATTAAAAAAGTTCAAGTCAAAATATGTACATTAAACTCAGACAAATATTTGTTGGTCAAAATAAAGCTTAAAAAATATATTGTTTTTCTTTCACATAATTTTTAATAAATAACACTAGCCAACATTAAACTCAGACAAATATTTGTTGGTCAAAATAAAGCTTAAAAAATATATTGTTTTTCTTTCACATAATTTTTAATAAATAACACTAGCCAACTTTTTTGACATTTTTTTTGTTCCTAAGTTGAAAAAAATTTTTGATAGATTTTTCTCACGGTTAGTTTTTTTTTTAATATTTTTTAGTGTATTTTCAGTGTGTTTTCAGTTTTTAGGCTACCTGGAAAGTTTTCCGGGAGTTTTGAAAATGGGTAATTTTACATATTTCGATGTGCTCTTTCCGAATATCAATTTTTCAGTTGACTTTGTCTATTTGTCGGTGACGGTAGTGTGTTTTATTGTTGTGACTTTTTTTGTAATATTTTAGTGCATTTTTGGTAAAATTTTTTAATTTATGTTGTCTACTAATGTTCATTTAGTGCCTGTGTTATAATTGTAATTTAAAAATTTGTTTTTTTGCTTGAAAAATTGTGATAATTAATTAAAATTTTTCTATTAATTTTAAAGCAAAGCAATAGTTGCTTGCATTGCTGCTGCTTAAGCGCGCATTAATTTTTCTGTTCCTCTTTGTGCTTTGTTTGTTTACATTAATCTATTTAACTTACGTTGCTTTTTGTTGTTGCTTTGTAATAGTGACTATATTTTGTAAACATTAACACATTGTTTCATCTGTTTGCTAAAATATTTCAACTTTTGTAAAAAAAAAAAAAATTTTTTTTGATTTCTTAACCCTAGGAGGTTCAGGGATTTTTTGTCGCTAACAGGTACAACTAGGTCTGTGCAGACCTATGTGTGATTTGTATAGGCAGGTGTACTGAAAGTATGGGTAAATGTGCTAAAAGCTCAGAAAAATAGGTTCTCCGTCGCCGCTTATAGGAAGTCATGAACGGATTCGTCTCTAACACGCAAAACAAAAAAGTTATGCACACATTTATATTTAAAGGTCTGTACAGACCTGGTTGGTACGTATGAACCATTTCGTTTTCAAACATGACCCACTTCGTTTGTAAACACGAATAAAACCGAACATAAGCACATAAGCGGTCTGATTTTGTGCTCTTTAGGTTCTACGTATCCTCTTCTAGGAAGTCATGGATGGATTCTGCTCTAACAAGCAGAACAAAAAAGTTATACACACATTTATATACATAGGTCTGCACAGACCTGGTTGGTACGTATGAACCATTTCGTTTGTATACACGAATAAAACCGAACACAGACAGATAAGCCGTCCGATTTTGTGATCATTGGGCTCTCCGTAACCGCTTTTAGGAAGTCATGGACGGATTCGTCTCTAACACGCAAAAAAAAAAAGTTATACACACATTTATATGCAAAAGGTCTGCACAGACCTGGTTGAACCTCCTAGGGTTAATTATTTATTTTTTTAATATTTTCTTTTGCTTTTTTTACATTTTTTTTTTTTTTTATTAAATATGAACTATTTTTTTTCTGATAACTTGCTAGCTTGTTCCTTAGGAGACCTACATATGCAAAAGTCAGAATATCTTGAATTCCATGTTTCCTTGTTCAGGGCCGTGTGAGCAGATGTTTCACGCGTCTTGTGCAAACTTGACCACCACAGTAACAGAATTATTATGTTCTGACCGTTCGGGTCTGCAATGGTACTGTCCATCCTGCAGAGCCCTTTCCCCGTCGATTTTCTTTGACAAAATAAAACAATTTGGGGATAATTTAAACAATCTGAATACTAATTTTAGAGATATTTTAAGCAATTATCTTGTCTTAAGTCCCCAAATTGAAAACAATTTTAATAAAACCATTTCACCTAACGATAGTTTGCCATCCAATGATACTATAATTGATGTCCCTACCTCTTCTGCATCCACTCCCTCGGCTTCAAATAGCACCAAACAAGCTAATTCCCTTAGGAAGAAAAAAAAATCCAAAGAAGAAGACCAAGCCAACTAAAAAACCGAACTGCAAAGCCAACATCCCTGAAAGAGTTTCGCCAAATCCTCCCCTAGAAACTTTACCTGAAGCATTTAATGCCACTAATCTTAGTCCAGTAGATAATAGTCCCCTTGCTATAAGATCTACTGTGCCTATGTTTTTGAAAGCTATGCCTAAACCTAGATCCATTTTTATCTCCCGTTTACACCCTGACACAATAGCTGATACTGTTAGGGAATTCATAAGGCAACAAAATGTCATTCCTGCTGACGCTTTTATTTCCTGTAGGAAAATCGGTAACAAACCTACATATTCATCTTTTAAAATTACAGTGGCTTCCTGTCATTTTGCTGCTGTTTATAATTCGAAGATGTGGGTTGATAATATCTTTAAGTCTGAGTTTCAATCTAAAAAAAACAAGGCTGTCCAAAACGTCCGTTCTGGACCAAAAAACTAAATCGTTTATCCCTTTACTACCAAAGTGTAAGGGGTATGCGTTCAAAAGCGCATGACATTTTTTTATCTACTCAGAACTTTTCTGAAGATATTATAATTTTTACCGAGGCTTGGCTTAACAGCTCTTTTCTCAATCAGGAACTGTTTGATAATAACTTTAATGTTTTTAAAAGGGACAGATATGTGGACGACTCGTTTCCTGTTGGAGGGGGCATATTAATTGCTATAAAAAATAGTCATACTAGTTCTTTAATTGATATTCCCTGTGCTGCTAGTATTGAACTTTTATGTGTTAAGGTAATTTTTTCTAAGTCCAATTTGTACATCCTTAACGCCTACATTCCTCCCAATAGTAGCACAGAAGTTTACGAGCACCTTTCGAGGGCCGTAGAATTTGTCATAGATAAACTTTATACCAATTATTGTTAGGTGACTTTAATTTGCCTGACTTAAAATAGAATATTTCGGACAACGGTACATATTATTATTATGTATCTAGTCCAATAACTCGACAAAAACAAATTTTTGTTGACGAAATCCTGTCTAATTTACAACAAGTTAGTTGTATTAAAAATTCCCACAATCGACAACTGGACTTAGTCTTGACTACAGACAGTAGCAATGTTGCTGTGCAAAATGCTCCTCATGCTTTATCTGCGGTTGATGCGTACCATTCACCTCTGAGTGTGTTGTACCAATCGGATAGAGATAACATAGTGACTGCCAATTCTTCTAGCAGATTTTTTGAATTTAATTTCAAGAAAGCTGACTTCTTGAAATTGAATAATATCCTAAATGATAGATTTAACATTTGGTTAGAATTTTTTAATAATAACGTCTTAGATGAATGCGTAAATTATTTTTATAAAGAACTTTTTTCGGCAATATCTTTATCTGTGCCATATACTCTGAGGTGTGTTAATGATTCCTTGTACCCCTGGTACACTAAGGATTTGAAGAAAATACGTAACGGCCGCAATAGGGCATGGAATAAATACGTTTGTAGTCAGGACCGCATTGACCTGGAAGCTTATCTGCAGCTTTTCCAAGAATTTAGGCTTAAATCAGCTTCAGCTTATTCTGGCTATCTGAATAAAATGAAGCTCAATATTCTTCATGACCCCAAAAATTTTTGGGGATTCATAAACTCTAAAAAAAAGTCGGATGGTTTCCATCAGAATTCAAGACTGTCGACGGGCTCATCAGCGATCCCCAAATTATAGCTGGGTTATTCGCTAATTTGTTCAAAAAATCTTTTTCAACTGAAGTGTTTAGCCCTGATGTCAACTACTTTGAGTATATGAATACTGATCCTCAGTTTCCATTTGGTGCGATATATTTTACCCCTGAACTTATAGTAAAATATATTGCATCCCTTGATGGTGACTTTGGTTCTGGGCCTGGCGGCATTCCAGCCACAGTTTTAATTAAATGTAGTCTTATCCTGAGTAAACCACTCAGTTTTCTTTTTAACCCTGGAAGGATAAGCTTATTTTAATTACGTTACGGCTAATCTTCGTCGAATCGACGAAGTACTTTCACAAGCCTTATTTATGCAATATATAAGTAAATTCTGAATAAAAAGTATACTCAGTTCAACACTTTGATTTAAATTGATCCAAAATAAAATGCCAACTTAGGTGTAGTTTAGATCAATTTAGATTAAAATGAGCTTAACAAGTGCAACTTGTGAGTAGAAAAATTGAAGACAGCGATATGTGTTCGTCGATTCGACGAAGATTATCCATCCTTTAATCTATTAATGATGGCTATTTTCCTAAATTTTGGAAGGAATCTTTTATAACGCAACGGCACCGGTCGCCGACCGAGTTCATATATCCGACCGCTTTAAAAAACTCTATAAAAGTCCACCAATTTCCCGCGCAAAGTTTACGAAAGTAAACGCATTTCATTCTTTCAATATCGATACGTCAACTGTCAAAAAATCATTTTAAAGCTTCAACGGATTTTTTGTCAGTTGAGTCTAAACTACGCAGCGGTGCGGTTCGATGGTTTCGCGAGTGTAAAAAAAGATAAAAAAGGAGTTTCAAGTTTATCGAATTTTCAGCAGAAATAAACTGAGCTGTAAATATTTTAATATTTTATTGAGTGCATATATATATGTTTATCATAATTACAAAGTAATTAACACTTTTTAATTTAATTTAAAAGATTTGTGAAGTGATTAAAAACGGGCGGAATGTGGTTACGTAAAAATTTCCTACGCACCTCATTCCGACTATTTGTCCGATAACAGGATTTTTAAGCTTCGTAAAAAAATATATTTTTTGTGTCCAGTTAGACTAAAAACGTATAATTTTTGTTAGATTATTCAATCTATACATTATTATACGATTGCAAACCTGCATACGACCTAGTTTATGTCAATTAGATTTGCCCTAATTTGACTCGAAACTTTTACGTTTTTACCTTAATTTTCCTGTTTGCACACATAATTGCTCTATTGATTTAGGTTTTAAATTTACATTAACATGCCTAATAGTATGGGAGACAGCGTTGCATATTTGAAGGTCATTTCCTCCCGCTTATTTTTTTGCAATTGTTAATTTAAGTAAGGCTGATAATGGAAATAAGCGTCAGTCGCCAGAATCGTGGTGACTCTGGTTGTGAGAGGCCGACGAAAAAAGTTAACTCAATAACTCGGAAAGTAAGCCACAACTAAAAAACTATGTTCAGTATTGTAAAGCAGATGAAAATACATCGATTTCATTTCCGTAAATTCTCCATACGATAAGATTTGACCCACCTTTCAACGTTTTAATGTTTCTAATAAATACTATAATTTTGAGCAGAAATAGCTATTTTGGGCGAAAAATATGATTTTCAGATCTGAACGAGAAATGTTAATTTCAAACTTTCAATAAAAACCTTATTTTTTCGAAAATGGAGATGGTCGTTAAAAATTTCAAAACTATGAAAAATGGATCAGATCTGGTCAAATTGAAATTTTTCTGATATATATAGGTAATTATACTTAGAAGTTAACTTTATTTGTTTAAAATTAAAAAATTTTGATCAAAATCGTAAATTATATTTAAGTTTTACGTTTATAATAAATTTTATCTGAAAAACTATAGTTTTTTCTTATTGCGACATCAACGGTCGGAATTAGATGCTTCAGTGGACGGAAACAGACAAAATAATCACAGGCCGGTCGGTAAATGGTGAACGTTGTGTTTTTTGTATCAATTTTTTAAAAACAAAATTTAGTAATAAAACCTTTCATTTAAATTATTGTTAACTTATTTTTCCCACGGTAAACATCTATAACAATAAATAGGTTAATTTTAGTGAAATTACATGACATATTTATGTATCTTTTAGAAGATTCAAACAGACGCGCCGATAAGTGGTCGTTAAGTGGTGCCTTTGCGTTAAGTCCTATTTTTAAAAAAGGATTAAAAAATTATATTTCTAATTACAGGCCTATAGCCAAGTTATCATCAATACCAAAGCTTTTTGAGCGAATTATTTATGATCAAGTTAAGGTGTGCTGTAATGAAGTCATAACAACTCGTCAGCATGGTTTTGTTAATGGCAGATCTACCGTTTCTAACCTTCTTGATTTTACGTCTTTTGCTTTAAGTTCAATTGCTTCTGGGTCGCAAGTAGACTGTATCTACACAGACTTTAGTAAAGCATTTGACAAATTACCACATATTTTGATTTTGTTTAAATTAAAGAAACTAGGATTTCCTTTAAATTTTGTCAGACTGATTGAATCTTATTTATTTGATCGTTCTTACCGAATAAGATTTCGAGGGGTGTTATCATCCCCTTTTACAGCGTTTTCAGGTGTTCCGCAAGGAAGTCACCTGGGACCGCTCCTGTTTATTTTGGCTATCAATGATGTTACTCATGTAATCAAAAACTCTCATCTGCTTATATATGCTGATGATATGAAAATTTACAGGACTGTGAAGGTGGACAATGACAACTTTGCCCTTCAGTCTGACCTGAAATCATTTGAAGTTTGGTGTTCTAAAAATAACTTACATTTAAATCCTGATAAATGCCAAACTATGATCTTCTCTAGAAAGAAAATTAATGTGGAATTTGATTATACAATTAATGATATGAAAATCTGTCGTGTCGATATAGTCAAAGACCTTGGTATACATGTTGATGCTAAATTGACGTTTAATGAACACATTAATGTAATCTGTAAGAAGGCTTCGTCAGTACTTGGATTTATAAAGCGGTGGGCAAAAGAATTTAATAGCCCGTTAGTAACAGTAGCTTTATACAATACAATTGTGCGTCCTCACTTAGAGTATGCTAGCCAAGTATGGTCTCCATATTACAATATACATATAGATAGAGTAGAACGAATTCAAAAAAATTTTGTTCGGTTTGCTCTCAAGGGCTTAAATTGGAATGACCTCTTAAACCTTCCTCCTTATGAGGATCGTTTAAAGTTATTACGTATGCAGTCTTTGAGCACTCGTAGAAATATTGCGGGTATAATTTACTTGCATCAGCTTGTATCAGGGTCGCTTGCTGCGCCAGAACTTCTGAATTATATTCATTTTAACACTAATCGAAGGAATAATCGTAACTCATATCAGATATTTTACCAACCAGTCAGTAGAACTAATTATATGGCTACAGCTCCTTTTAATCGCATGACTACTCTAATTAACAAATGCGATGTATATGATATTTGCTTGTCAAAAAATCAACTCAAGTTTAGATTGAAAAATAACTATAGTTAATTTTGTAGCTTAATGGTTGTTGGTCTTTATGTTTGTGTTGTCCGAGCCCCACCGCATGATGGGTAAATTTTTTTTTCACATTTATGCCTTAGGTCACTTAAATAAATCCATACAATTGCATTCAAGCAATTTTATGCTTATATATTTATGATATGAGTGGGTATGTTGAGAAAGTGCGACAAAGCTAAGTAAAAATTATAAAAATATAACAAATTAATTTGCATGTATATATTTTTCATTGCCATAATTTATTAATAAGCTTTTTACTTGGTTTAAAGCATCAAGCTAAATTGCTAAGAAGGCTAATAGCTGTAGTAGCTAAACTCTATTATTATTATTATTATTATTATTATTATTATTATTATTATTATTATTATTATTATTATTATTATTATTATTATTATTATTGTTATTATTATTATTATTATTATTATTATTATTATTGTTATTATTATTATTATTATTATTTGCTATCTCGTATTTTTGCCGCTCGCGCCGCCATATTGGAAAAATGGCACCAAAAATCAGTTTTTTGACAATTTCTTCTTTCCGACTCATTTTACTAGATTTAGAAATCTAGATCTAGAACAAATTACCTACAATTTATGTCCTAGTCTTTTTTTCGTAAAATCAATAGTTTTAGCGTACGAGCGCCGCAAATTGTACTTCCACACCACTTTGAGGTAGAGTAAGCGGCGCGTTTTTTATCGTTGTATCCCCAGTAGGCCTCGTTAATATGCAATTTAGTATTCCTAAGTTGAGCATATTCTCCTTCGCTTCGCTGTTCTTGATGGACCAGGTGTTGCGAGTTCATTGTCTTTAGAACCGAAACGTCATAGACCGAAATTTCTTCTCATCATCCGCGATAGGATCATCCTCTTCGATCTCGATATCATCATACGTTTGGAACCAACAGAGACTACTTTCGAGCAAACGCATGATGATGTCGAGAACAAAGAGGATAAAACCATCGCGGATGATGTGAAAAAAATTTCGATCTGTGACATTTCGGTTCTAAAGACAATGAACTCGCAACACCTGGTCCATCAAGAACAGCGAAGCGATGGAGGACGCGCTCAGCTTCGAAATACTAAATTGCATATGGATTAGGCCTACTGGGGATACCACGATAAAAAAACGCGCCACTTACTCTACCTCAAGGTGGTGTGAAAATGAGTGTTTTGGCCAAAACGCGTGTGGAATTACAATTTGCGGCACTCGTACGCTAAAACTATTGATTTTACGAAAAAAATACTAGGACATAAATTGTAGGTAATTTCTTCTAGTTTCATTTTGTATGTACGTGTTTTTATCGTAAAATGAGTCGGAAAAGAGATATTGTCAAAAAACTGATTTTTAGTGCCATTTTTCCCTTATGGCGGCGCGAGCGGCAAAAATACGAGGTAGCAAAATTGATATTCGGAAAGAGCACATCGAAATCTGTAAAATTACCCATTTTCAAAACTCCCGGAAAACTTTCCAGGTACACTGAAAATACACTAAAAAAAAATTTTAAAAAAACTAACCGTGAGAAAAATCTATCAAACATTTTTTTTAACTTAGGGGACCTTATTACATCATAAAAAATTAAGAAATATCATGGAACATTTTTGGTGTCGGCTAGTGTAATATAATATTAATAAAGCGTATAATGAAAACTATTTTTTTGGTGACTAATGATTATTTTATAAGCGGAATTTGTTATATTTCCTTCTATAGAAGTTTTTACTTAATGAGATGGATGATGTTGTTTTCTTCAAAACAAATCCACGATGTCGGGCTCAATATTCGAAAGTTTTATCCTCAGGTCTGCTTCTACATTAAGCTGGTTTCTGTACTTAGATTTTATATATAATAGTTCCGAAAAAGCCTGCTCACACAAATGCGTCGTACCAAACGGAATCAAGTTATGGAGGGCCTCGTTTAGTTCAATTCTAAAGAACTTTAGTTTCAAAGAAGTATCGCAAGAGATATTCACGAGCATATCTTGCTCTAATGTCGATAATTGTTTAGCATTACTAACATCTTGAATGAATCCCTGATCCAGTCGTTGCCAGAATCAGGACAGGAAAAATACTTCTGGAAGCGGCTTTTTAGAGACAAAACGTAGCAACGCTTCATTATCGAGCTCTTATTAGAAAATTTTATAAAATCGCTGAGTGTTGGAAAAGCGTTGAGTCTTGAATGCGTTTTGCCCATATTTTGAATTTTTTTATAATCGCTTTTATTTTATCTTCAACTTTAAATTTATCTGAAGCTGCACCTTGTAGGCTCAAATTGAAATATACAAAAATTGATGATGTTGTCAAACAGTGGAAAGAGTGGAAACAGGTGCTGGACGTCCCGGGTTTGAACAAATATAAATGCACACTTAGTTTTATAAATATATGTTCAATCATTCAAAAAGCCATGGCCATGTAGATTTTTTAATAAATGAGGTATCTGAATAAAGCGAAAGGTTTGATGATGTAAAATTATTGATGCCCATTTAAGAATCGCTGCATTAGAGGGTTAAAAGTCACTGATAGGAAGAAATATAAGTTAAAACTGCGGCGAGTGACTGCAGCAAAACTCGAATAGAGTCTGCGTGCATATTAACTCGTGTACATATGCAGACTTGTCAGCAGCATTTTCATTAATATCAATAACTAGCAAATCCCGTGGCGCGTTGCTACGCCTCAACAAATAAAATGTAGTGTTTTTTTTAAGTTGGACTAAATAAGAAAAAGTTTTTTTATTGAAATTTTATCATAAGGCGAGTGGATAAAAAATTGATTTGGTGGGAATCATTGGAATGCGTGAAATCAGCACCTTTGAATGAGTTTAATTTGGTTATGGTTCTTGTCTTCTATATATGTACAGAGTCTCATTCATCTGCGTCAAAAAGTTGAAGAGATATAAAAAATTTTCTGATTTTAAGGCGTGGAACTACCCATTTTTTCATTAAATTTTACTTTTGCCTTTCTTTTTTATATGTAATCTCTAAGTTTCATTTATCTGCGTTACATAGTTTATGAGATATGATGAACTTTATTGTTCTCTTATATGGGAGGGCGTGGCATTGCCCAGTTTTCCGAACTAAACTATGATAAAAATATATACCAAATCTCATTCATCTGCGTCAAATAGTTGCAGAGATGTAAAAAAGTTGGTTTTTCTCATATGCAGGCGTGGCACCGCCCACTTTTTCATTTAACTTTACTTTTGCCTCTTTTTATACATACACACCAAGTTTCATTTATCTGCGTTACATAGTTTATGAGATATGATGAATTTAATTGTTCTCTTATATGAGGTGGCGTGGCATTGCCCACTTTTCCAATCCAAATTTTGATAAAAATATGTACCAAATCTCATTCATCTGCGTCAAATAGTTGCAGAGATGTAAAAAAGTGGTTTTTCTCATATGTAGGCTTGGCACCGCCCATTTTTTAATTTAATCTTACTTTTGCCTCTTTTTATACATACACACCAAGGTTAATTTATCTGTGCCACATAGTTTATGAGATATGATAAATTTAATTTTTTTTCTTATATGGGAGGGCGTGGTATCGCCCAGTTTTCCAAACCAAACTATGCTAAGAAAATTTTACAAACTATAATAAACATATGTACCAAATCTCATTCATATGCGTCAAATAGTAGATGAGATGTAAAAAAGTTGATATTTTCTCATATGGAGGCGTGGCACCGCCCACTTTTTTATTAAATCTTACTTATGTCTTTACTTTTTATATACATATGTACCAAGTTTCATTCATCTGCATCAAATAGTTGATAAGATATGATGAATTTTATTTTTCTTTTATATGGGGAGGCGTGACATCGCCCATTTTATCCAAACCAAACTATGCTACGAACCTTCCCCGAACCATAGGAAACATATGTGCCAAATCTTTCGGCGATCGGTTGAACGGTTTAGGAGCCCATTAGCAACATACACACACACATGGTACATTGAGCTTTACATACATTCTGTCAAGTAATTGTTGGCAAAATAAATTATGCAATACAATTTTCACTTTAATATTGAATTAAAACAAGAAATACATACATATAATTTTTGAAACATTTTTTTTTATTCAAATCTTTTACTCATTCCTCATTAGAAAACAACAAAATAATTATTTTTTAAAAACAAAAACAAAAGTTTATGGAACATAAATGAAAACAATAACCATTTCATGGTGTCAAATAATTGTTGGCAAAATGCAACGAACATATGAGTAAACTAAAAAACTAATAAGAAAAAGTTCAATAATTGCTATTTCCACCACGAATACCAATCACGGCTTGTAGCTTTCTTGGAATAGGCGCAATAAGTTTTTGTAAATCATGTCCGTCCGGTATTTTTTTGTCCATTTTTTTGAAACTTATATCATTTGAAAAGTACTGTTTTGTAGATGTGCTCAAAGAAAAAATAATTTGTAATATGTTCCGTTAAAGCAGGTAAAATAAAGAAAACATACGCACATGATTCCCTCATACAAAACGCTTAAACGAACGCATTTTGATCGCGTTCATGGCTGCATGAGGTAGAGGCAAGGAGAGGTGAGGTGAAATGAGGTCCATGGACAAAGACGTTTTGTTCGTCATAGGTCGGCAAAATTCTGCAAAGTTAAAACTTGATGGGTACGGTCGAGTTTCGACCACAATACGATACTAGTTATTATTAAAACTAATAAATAAATTTTTCTTTTAAGAAAGCAAAATTTATATAAACCAATTGTATACGTCTGAAAATAAACGGTTGTCATTATAAGAGTTATGTTTCGATTAACAAATAATAAATAATTAAATTTGGAAACATATTTAACGCCGTTTCCTCCGAAACTAAGAAAAATATTGCAAAAAAAGGGTCGAAAATTGACTAAATTTTAATCGCAAATATCTCGAGATTTTGATCTGATTGGGAAAAACTGAGCATGCCACTACATTCTACGACCGAAAAATAAGTTGACGTATTTCGGCGTTTTTGTGTCTTTTCAAAACTTGGAAATTTACCTACAGTGTTATCAGATTTTTTGTAGAGAACAAAGTTTCCTATCGAAATGGCATTTTATATAATCAAAAATCTTATTTTTTCAACAAAATAACCTTAAAAAACTGAAATCCGAAAAATATAAATTTTTTGAAGCTTTTTTCATATCTAAGATCATATATTTTATATCGAAATTTTGAATGAATCCCTTCATAATTATCATTGATAAGCTGAAAATAACTTTTTTATTGAATAAAAATGATTTTTGTGTGTAAAAACTGAAACTAGCATGGTGTAAAGGTAAAAATTTGTAAAATAATACAAAAGTAGGCAACTTTGAACGTCTATATCTTAGCCAATTTTCATCAGTAACTACTTTTATTAGACACCATTTTGACGAAAATAACGACAGCTTTCTTTTTTGTGCTAAAAATAACCCTAGTTCCATTCAGAAAAAAAATTATTCCCAAAAATTAAATTTTTTCGGTTTTTTTTAAATAGTTTTTTAAAGTTATTTTGGTGAAAAAATAAATTTTTTGACTTTATAAAGTGTCATTTCGATAGGAAATTTTATTCCCAACAAAAAATCTTGTAATCTGTATCTACCCAAAATGTAGTTTCTGAGTTATAATTAAACAAATAAAAATGGGACAAATATGCACCGTCCTCAAAAGTTCAAGCTTAAATTTAATAGTACTTTTGGATTTATCTTTTATGTTGTACAATTGAACATATAAGACAATACAATAGTTTTTCCGAATCAGTTCGTTATTTAGTTACATAGTCAATGGGCTATATACGGGAATGCATGAAAATATGGAAATTACCTATTTTCATTGATTTTGAAATAGCACTCACAGTTTTTGAACGACTTGAACCAAATTACACTTAAAATATTTGTAAAAGAATAGTCTTTCATTTTAAACCTTAAAGAAAATTTAAGCTAATTTTTTTGTATTCAAACGGAGCAATTGAAATTTTGTGACTTTTAAAAAAGACCAAAAAAGATACTTTTTTTGAACTTTGATCGCTTGTAACTCCGAAAAATCTTATTCGAACACAAACAGCATATCAAAAATGCATAGACAAAAATACCTTTGCAATGGTGTACATTATATGTGAGTATAAAATAATTTGATGGAGATATGGGCAAATAAATGAAAAAATTGCCAAAAACGGGTTTTTTGAGGATATCTCCTCAAAATACATCGTACAAGTTTTATGAGAAACCAGATCTTTTTTTGTGTAAACTAGTGTTATTTATTTAAAAGAGCAAAAAAAAACAATAAATTAACATTTCAAATTATAAATTTTTGTTATGTATCACAACTTTTTTTAAATAAGTACATTCATTATACGTTAAAGTAATCAAGTCTTTTCTTTATGAGGAATATTTTTATAAAATTAAATTGCTATATAAACTTCCTATTCATCCTCCAAACGTGACCGAAATAATGTTACAAATATACCCGGCAGATGAGAAGCACCTTTCTTCCTCAACACTTGTCGGCTGAATTGTTGCCAGGAAGATAAAAACATTTTGTAAATAGAAGACCCTGTCCTCACCATTACAAAATATATTGATTTGTTTATTTTGAGCATCAACTAAGGAATAAGTTGTCCTATTAAAAGAATTTTGCGATGTGTTATTTGAAACAAAACCGTAATTTTTCTTTTAAACTTGTGGGTGGATTTAAGTTTCTTATTTCAGTGTTATCGTTATCATCGGTATTGGAGTTAGTCTCGTTTTCGAATTTGAACAAAATTTTTATAATTGCTAGTGATGGGGCTTTGGAAAAGTCAAACTTAAGCTTATAAATGTTATCAGGATTCATTAAATTCTTTGTTTGATTCTTCCTATAACTTTATTAAATAAAAGATTGCTAAAAGGAGATTTATTTTGCTTGATTTCATTTAGCATGAAATTTAATGCTATGTCGCATTTATGTAGATCCATATCATGAGCACATATGGTTTTAATAATTACTTTCAAGCAAAATAAATCGTTGTGAAAATATATTGTGAAATAATGTGTTGCGAAACACATATTTATAGAACTTGGTCTATTTATTTAATTTTTATTTTATTTAACTTTTATATTTTAATTATTTTACATTTTTAAATTTTGAAGATTTGTTTTAAATTGAATTTTAATTTTTCTAACATAAAAAACAAATTTTTGATTCTTAAAAAATATTACAAATAATAAATATTATTATGAGTTGTTTTTTATGTAAAGTGTTTCTTCTGTGTTGTTGTTTATGTGTGTTGGTATTAAGTCACTACATTACTCCCCCTTCTAAAAAAAAAATTGTGTGTGTTGTTTGTGTATGACTTCATGACACGCTATGTTTGCGGTTTATTCATAGTTAAGTCTTTATTTTGATTATTTATAGTAAAGTTAACCAGATGTTGGATCGTGGTTTTATCGTACTTTACATAATAATCAAAATATTGTGTTGAAAAGAAAAATGTGTATGGAGTAATGTATGATCTTAGTTGTGTGTGGTTGCTGTGGAGTTAGGTGTAAATGGTTAAAATACAAGTGTGTTAAGAATAAGCGAATTGTTGAATTTGCTGGTGTTTTTGATTTTGGCTCCAATTGATGCTGTTATTGCGAAGTAGCATGTTGGAAAAGCCATTTGGTCATTTGCACCAATATCTGGTGTCGAATGATGTGCATCGAAAGTGGTGTTTTATGATGTTGCTGATGATGTTGATGATGTGTCTTGATGATGATGGCTTTAGTTGTAGTTGAAATGGTCGTAATGTTGCGACTTCAATTGATGGACAGCAGCCGCAGCGATTGTTTCTTTGTTGTTTTTTGTTAAATTTCGTTGTAATCGCGGAAAGAATTTTAGGAAGATGGTCCGAAATATGTATAGTTCGTCAACAAGGCAGGATCGCCAGTATAGAACTTGGTCTATTTATTTAATTTTTATTTTATTTAACTTTTATATTTTAATTATTTTACATTTTTAAATTTTGAAGATTTGTTTTAAATTGAATTTTAATTTTTCTAACATAAAAAACAAATTTTTGATTCTTAAAAAATATTACAAATAAAAAATATTATTATGAGTTGTTTTTTATGTAGTGTTTCTTCTGTGTTGTTGTTTATGTGTGTTGGTATTAAGTCACTACATATTTAATTAATCCCGGGATTCAAATAAACTAATACCGGGATTTTCGGAACTGGAAAAAGGCTGGGATCCCAGGATTCCGAGATTGGCATTACTACCTTGTACACAAAGTCTGGTAGTGAGTCTGTTTCACAGCGTATTCAACTCTGCTTGAGTTCTGCCGCAGTTGCCCACGGGCGGTAGAGTGCCTGACACTGGTTTACATCATGGTGTAACAATAAAGGTGAAGTACTAAGGGAGAGCCATGTATACTAGGGATGTTATGGACATCCGTATCCGTAACCGAAACCACCGGATATCCGAAAAAAACACTATCCGTTACCGTAACCGAAATAAAGATGTTTTAATATCCGTAACCGAAACCGAAATATCATATCCAGATATAAACAGTTGTGCAATCATATTTGTAACAATTTCGCTACAGCACAACTCTTCTGAGTTTACCCAATAATCCATTTGTAAATCAATAAAATGTCATATTTTGTAAAATCAAAATCAAAATTCGCGTTTTCTTTTGTATTACTTTCCTGCCTGCGTTTACTTTACTACGGTTTAATATTTAATTAAAACTAATTATTAAACTAATACAGATGATACAATGAAAATTTTACAAAACATAATAAAATAAAAGGTTTTGAGCAAGCTAATACTAAAAAAAAAAGAATAAAAATATTTTAGTGAGTTCCTTCGCAAAAATGTTTGAAAATATAAAATTTGAACTGTTTTGCGTTACTTAAATTAAGTAATCGTGTTGGTAACGTATTCCAAAGATGAATTGCATGAACATAAAATTGTCGATCCGATATTAAAAACCTATGTTCAAACTGAACAATTTGTCTCGATCGAGCAGAACGAGAAAACTTGAGACGCGAATAAAGATATTCCGGCTCTTTAATAAAAATAATTTTATGCAACTGCAGCAGAGTTCGAATATTCAATAAATCATCAAAAGAGACACCGAAGATTTTTTTGGAAATGGCAGATATTCGATCTGAACGCTTTAAGCCATAAATATAGCTTGCTATATTGTTAAATATAACGTTTAATTTTTGTCTGCAATGACTGTCACAGTTGGCGAACAATTCACAGTCATAAAGCAATGTTGGAATGAGGTAACTTTTCGCTAACAATAGACGTATTTTAAACTTTTTGATTTGCTGGGATTTAGGGTGAGGTAATTTGCTTCTGTCCAAATCTGAATGTGACTTAAGTCCTCGTTGAGCTCAGCAACGCAGGTATTAAGGCATTTGAGTTCACTACCTAAGTAGAGCTGAACGTCATCCGCATATAAGTGGATTTCACAACTTTTTAAGGCATTTGGTAGGTCATTGACATACATTACAAAAATCAAAGGCCCTAACACAGACCCTTGAGGAACGCCTTTAGGCACTGGCAGGAAATCAGAAATGAAACCTTCTACACTTACTGCTTGCGTCCTGTCTGTAAGATATGATCTATTGCTGTTTTTGAAAAAATGAATTGATTTTTAAGCTTAGAAAATAGAATAGCATGATTGACAGATTCGAACGAATTCGAGTGATCTAAAAGTGTTAAGCCTTATTCGTATCCAATTATTTCATATAATTGGTGTGAAACCTAAAACAAGCAAGGTTTGGAAATATTTCACTGAAATTTATAGTGATTTAGCAAAGTGCAAGCAGTGTGAAAAAAAATTTTCACGTAAAGGTTGCGGGACCAGTTCAATAGTGGGACCACTACTACTTCCCTTAAGTCCACCAAAATATCCGTATCCGAAACCGAAATAAAATTATATCCTTATCCGTATCCGAAACCGATACAAAAATATTTAAATATCCGTATCCGTAACCGAATCCGAAACTTCATATCCATTACATCCCTAATGTGTACTAAAATAGAAGCCATCTGAGAGCGTGAGGGTAAACCGATTTTAATCGGCTGTCATCCTATTTGCTTTAACATTCAGAATATTCCAATTGCCCGTTCAGCAAAGTTGAGCGCTTTGATGAATTGCATAAAGCATAAAGCGCTTGAAGATTCCACTGAACGATATGTTGTTCATGGCATGACTAAAAAATTCTGTGAAGAAATTCTTGTCTATTCTCTTTTTTGTTATTTTTCTTTTGCGATTGAGACAAACGACAAATTCTGTACCTCGACTTTTTCGTTATTTCCCTCTTGCCAACAAATAAGAAGAATTTTCGAAAAGAATTTCCAAGTGTAAACCAGCACTTGCAAATGCTGCGCAAACTACTTTAATTCTGAGAGATTTAGTCGCTGTTATTGCAATAACAAAAATGACTTATAGCTGCCAGACTGAAACCCGCTGCACTATTTAGCAGTATTTTTTGTTCGCATTAGAAGACATTAAAAGATAATCATTTTTAAAAACATTTGAAATGAATCTCGGCACCTCCAATAGAATTGGCTGAAATTCTACTGAGACTTAAGGAGTTATAGAACCGTTTCATACTAGGAGATCAAAACATTTTAAACAATCAATATTTTCTTGTCGGCAGTAAAATGTAGAGATGATATGTATTTCAGAGTTTATTTAAGTTATTGAAAGGAAATGGAAATTAATATAATTTTTTTTTTTAGTAAATGTAAATATGTAGTTGGATTAGGAAGTCGTTTACACTTTGTACGGTGCGGACATGTTTTTTCGTAGTCCAATAGTTCTTCAAATTAAATTATTAATTTAGTATCAAAGTAATTATATTGCCTCTGTGGTCAAAAGGTGGACCGTGGTCAGCCCTTAATCCAGTGTAGCAAGTGCAAGAATCTTTTTCACTTAGCTTGTGTTAATATTTTACCAGCTGATCTGGAATATATGCAAAAATCAAACAATTATTTCTTTCGTAAAAATTGCGTGGCAGTGCGCCGTAATTCTTTTCGTTCTCCCCCACCAACGCAGTCACCTCGCGAAAACTCGGTTTCTTTGACGTCGTCAACTAAGGCCGAAATAGTGCAACAACATAAACCAGTTTCATCTCATCAACAAAACTGCAATAGACGCGAAATTACTCTGCAAATTGTGTTTAGTGAAATTTGTGCTTTCGAACTGAAAATGCGCGCGCTCTATCCGTGATAAGCTCTTTACAAGACGATAAGAAACCACTCTTTAAAAAAATTGATGACTTTCAAATTGAGGTTCATTCTTTGCAGTCTAAATTGTGCTACAAAAATCTAACCTCTGCTATCGCTCATCTAAATGAAGATGTTAATCTCTTAAAAAACAATGTTGGTGATCTCTTGAATGATAAGATCAAAATTTAATTTCGCCGTCATTGCCATCGATTGATGTGACTCACTCTGATGATGCTGTTGTTAGTTTTAATAATACGAATGCTTCTACGTCATATGCTGCTCCGGCCGCTGCTGTTGTTTCTGCAATTCCGGCTGTCTCCCATAATTCGCATGCTCGTAATTCAGTTGTTCATACTCCCCCTGCTGACATTGAGGTTACACTACAAGCTCCAAAAACATATGCAGTTGGTGCTGCTGCTGCTGTTTCTGCTAAATCTTCATCTAATGCTGCTTCTCCCTTGATGTTGTTTCAAAGTAATATGCTTACTTACTTACTTGGGTGGCCATAACAACCCGTTACCGGGTTACGGCCGACCTCAAAAGCTCTCTCCAGGCGCCTCTGCTTCGCGCGCGCCTTCTCCAATCAGGCACACCAAGCGTGGATAGGGTTTCTTCGGCTTGGTCTTTCCATCGGAGGCATGGTCTTCCTCTCCGTCGTCGCCCAGCGGCTTCCGCATCAAACACCTTTTTCGCCGGAGCTTCTTCGTCCATACGCACAACATGTCCCAGCCAGCGCAGACGTAGGATAGTGATGCGCTTGACTATGTCGATGTCATTGTAGAGCTCGTACAGTTCATGGTTCATTCGAATACGGTAGTCGTCGCCGACGCGAACAGGACCGAAGATTTTGCGAAGAATTTTTCTCTCAAACACCCCAAGTGTGGCTGCATCGGTCTGCGACACAACCCATGCTTCTGCACCGTAGAGTAGCACGGGTAAGATGAGCGTCTTGTAGAGTGTCAGTTTTGTCGGGCGAGAGAGGTCTCTACTACTCAATTGCTTACTGAGACCGTAGTAACACCTATTAGCAAGAGTGAGTCTTCGCTTTATCTCCAAGCTGATATCGTTTTGAGTATTCACGGCGGTGCCAAGGTAGGTGAATTCCTTGACAACTTCGAAAGTATAGCTGTTCGCAGCAATGTTGGATCCAATGCGCCGCGTCTCCCTGCTTGTGGACAGCATATACTTTGTTTTGCCCTCGTTCACCGTCAAACCCACCTTCGCTGATTCTTTTTCGATAGCAGAAAATGCAGCAGTAACATCTCGCTTACAACGTCCAATGATATCAATATCATCGGCATATGCAAGGAGCTGGACACTTTTGTAGAAAATAGTGCCATTACGATGAACACTGGCTTTTCGCAACACCCCTTCTATCAAAAAGTTGAAGAGGTTGCAGGATAGTGGATCGCCTTGTCTGAAACCTCGTTCGGTATCAAATGGTTCGGAGAGGTCCGTTCCTACCCTGACGGAGCTGGATGTGTTGCTCAACGTCATTCTGCAAAGCCGCACTAGCTTCGCAGGTATACCGAACTCAGACATGGTGGCATACAGGCAATCCCGTATCGGGCTATCGAAAGCAGCCTTAAAATCGATAAAAAGATGATGGGTATCGATCTGTTTTTCGTGGGTTTTTTCCAGGATTTGACGTAGTGTGAAGATCTGGTCTATGGTGGACTTACCAGGTCTAAAGCCGCACTGATAAGGCCCAATCAGTGTGTTGGCGAACGGCTTAAGTCTTTCACACAGTACGGTCGACAGGACCTTGTATGAGATGGCAAGAAGACTGATTCCCCGGTAGTTTGCGCAAATTGTAGGGTCACCTTTCTTCAGTATAGGACAAAGGACACTGAGATTCCAATCATCGGGTATGCTTTCTGCTAGCCATATTTTGCAGATGAGTTGATGCATGCACCCTATCAGCTCATCGCCACCGGTCTTGAACAATTCAGCAGGCAGGCCGTCAGCACCGGCCGCTTTGTTGTTCTTAAGTCGCTGTATCGCAACTCGTACCGCGTCATGGCTAGGTGGTGGTACGTCCACACCATCGTCGTTGATTGGTGGCATCGGGTTAGTTTCTCCAAAGGCGGGATTGGTGGAGTCATCGCCAGCAAGCAGCTTGGAAAAGTGTTCCCTCCATAATCTCAGTGTACCTTGCGTATCCGTAACCAGATTTCCGTGTTCATCTTTACAGGTAGATGCTCCGGGCTTGAAACCTTGGGTCAGACGCTTGACTTGTTGGTAAAATTTTCGAGCATCATTCCTGCCTCGTAGCACTTCGAGTTTCTCACGCTCACGCCTTTCCTGCTCTCGTTTCTTGCGTCTGAAAAGGCGCCTCTCTTCCTTTCTCTTTTCCCGGTAGTTTTCGCGTACGGCTCGCGTTGCGGCTGACTGCAGTGTTCTTTTGTATGCGGCGTTTTTCACTGCAGTAGCTTCGCGACACTCCTGGTCATACCATTGATTTCGCGGAGGTGGGCGTCGGAAACCAATTACTTCCTCAGCGGCAGAGCGCATGGAGCGGGAAATATGCGCCCAAAGTCCACCGGCATCATCGGGTAGAGAGTCAGGTTGAAGGAGCAGTTCTGAGAGGTGAGCGGAATAGGCTTCGGCCGTCCGATGTGATTGCAGTTTAGCGACGTCCAGCTTTCGTTGCATACCAGAGCGTACATCCTTTGCATTGCACAGCCGCATGCGTATCTTGGCTGCAACAAGATAGTGATCGGAGTCAATATTGACTCCACGGAACGTACGAACGTCTAGCACGCTGGAAGCATGCCTTCCGTCGATCACAACATGATCGATTTGGTTTTGTGTTTTCTGATCAGGGGACAGCCAAGTGGCCTTGTGGATGTCGAGGTGTTGAAATCTGGTGCTACTTACTACCATGTTTCTCGCCGCGGCGAAGTCAATCAGCCGTAGACCGTTGTTTGAGGTGGTCTCATGGAGGCTGAACTGACCGACAGTGGGGCCAAATATACCTTCTCTTCCGACCTTTCCGTTGAAATCCCCGAGTACAATCTTAACATCGTGGGCCGGGCAGCGGTCATATACTTCCTCGAGTCTCGCGTAGAAGGCATCTTTGACAACATCGTCCTTTTCCTCCGTCGGGGCGTGCGCGCAAATCAAGCTGATGTTAAAGAATCGAGCTTTGACGCGGATCGTAGCCAACCTTTCGTTCACAGGTGTAAACCTGGAGATATGGTGGCGAAGTCTCTTGCTTACAACGAATCCGCATCCTAATTCGCGCCTCTCCGCATGGCAGCTGTAGTAGATATCGCAACTTGTTTGGTTAGAGCAACCTTGTCCTATCCATCTTATTTCCTGGATGGCGGTGATATCAGCCTTAATTTTTTTGAGGGCATCCGCCAATTCGATAGAGGCACCTTCCCTATTGAGGGTCCGGATATTCCAGGTGCATATCCTTAAATCATAGTCCTTTTTTCGTTTGCAGTGGTCGTCAACATTGAGGGGTTCTTTATCCGAGGCTTTTTTAGTTTTCATTGGATTCTTTTTTTTTACGTGGCGGGTACCAAACCCTGCGCACAACCCATTTTACTTCCAGGGAGGACGCGCTGCACACATTCGCTCACTATCTCAGCGGATGCAGAGATAGCTACCCAGATGGAGCCAGCGGGGAGGCTGTGTGTCAACTTGCTAATGGTTGGCTCAGAGATCGCTCTGGCAATCCCCAGGTGGAAAGCAGTCAGAAACTTTACTCTGATCAACCAAAAGCCAATCCATCCAAAGTAATATGGAATCGATTAATGCGAAGAAAAACAATAGAAAAAACCAATACTTGTAGTTGGTTCTAATGCTACTCGCAATTCAGAACTTTAAGTCGCTGATCGTATGAAATAGTTACATTTATCTTCTTTTGCCCCATCTGTTACCTCAGATAACATTATTGAATTTGTTGTTATTCATGCTGGTATTCATAAGAATCATCTATCTTGTTACAATCTGGTTAAGAAGGATGTTTGTTTGGAATCTATTAAGAGAGTTAATTTCAAATTGGGTGTTTCTGAAACCTGCTACGAGAAGGTGATTATTCCAGATCTCTGGCCTGCAAATGTCAATATGCACCCATTTGAGTTTTTTCAAAAACCCGGAAAACAACAGTCCAACCCCTAATTAATGTAAATAGCATTAATAATAATAGTAGGCGGATTAAAATCTCTTTTCATAATGTTTCTGGACTTAGAACTAAATCTAAATCACTTCTCGCCATGAGCTCGCAGTTGGATTTTGATGTTTTTGTCATCATTGAGACATGGTCAAATCTGAATTTCTTCGATTATGAATTCTTTGATTCAAATCTATACAATGCACTTCGTAAAGATAGAGATGCTACAAAAACTGGCTGTGCAAGGGGCGGAGGTGTTCTGATTGCGGTACAAAGAAAACTTCTGGCTTCTATGTATGCCCTTGATAATCAAGATTCTTTACTTGACCAGCTATGTGTGCGCGTTCAAACTATGTCTGGTTCAATGTTTATATGTGCCTTTATAAGGCACATATGGATAATATTTTATCTTTAGCTTTTAATAAACTAGGGGATAACCATCTTTGTGTGCTAGGAGACTTTAATTTACCTAATGTATCTTGGTCTTATGTTGCCAATGGTACTGCTTTAATTCCTAGTAATATCAATAGTATATCTGAAGTATATGGCCCAAAATCACGAAGTGACGAATTCCGATTTAGTAATTTCCACGTAAAATCTTAAAAGGAATAGCAAAATTAAAGACTTTAAATAATTGCTACGTTATTGTTCTTAACAGATTTAAAAGGGGCGCCACAGGTTTCCCTTTTTTTTGTATTGCAGCGATTTTAAGCAAACTCGGCAGAAAAATTCGTCATATCGGGAACGAAACTTAATTTTTTCTTTTAAATAGAAGAACTCTTAAAAACATTAGTTAGTTATTATTTCTTACAGTGTTTTATTAAATTAAACTAAGTGCAAAAGAAAATTATGTAAAAATATGAGCATATTTCGAAAAAAAAAATAAACTGAAAATCAAAATGATCAACTTCTTCTGTCACTGAATGATGTAGTCGGGAATTTGAATGAATATTTTCTTTGCTATTTGTATTATAAGACGATCCGGCTGCTTTATCCTTAACGTTGACTTTTAGAGCTTTCTGGCGATCAGAAATGGTTTTTAAATTTTCGTCATCAGATGACGAAGAGTTATAAATGCTTTTAAAAATGCTTTGTAACAGACAAAGAGATTGGTGTACGTCAGATCTTGAAATTTTTTGTTAGTTAGTTTTTGTTATTCTATTTCTAAAGGCATATCAACATCCGTGGGTTTGGTAAAATCGATTATTGCAAATCTTTGTATTGGAACAATTCTATAATAACTTCAGGGGCTTTTTCCCAAACAATATTGGTGATTTTAATTTCATCTGGAACAGCATCAATTGATTTATGGATCATTTTCTTCATGCCCTTAACTTCATAAACAGAAATTTCTTTCACGTTGATATTAGACTCTTTGAACAGATTAACAAATTCTGAGACAGTCTTGATATCTTTCCCCATCAAGACGTGGCTATCGGCAGTTCTTTTTAGAACTCCACCTACACCATCCATCGGGCCCTTTCAATGTCCGGGTTCGCTAAATGTCCACGTAGCTTTTATGATTTGTTTGAATTTGTCAATTAAAGTTTTGAGCCATATATTTATATTTGTACGATTACGATACTGCGACGTTGTTTCATCAGAGTATATATGCAGGGTGTCAATTTTTGTTTTCCAAAATTTTCCTTAAAATTGGTTTCATATGTGCCCACACTGCATGGGCCTGGTGATGTATGACCAATTATAAAACCCTGTTCACATTTTGCGAGTTGCTTGACAATTTACATTTACGTATCAGGTTTCACAGCTGTAGTTGCGATAGATGCCGAGATATGGCGTTTTAAGTGTTTTTATTCTATAAAGGTGCCACGCCCCTTTGTCCACCAGTATTGTTTCGGAAAGAGGCCCTGAAGTTATAGAATTTCAAAACGCCTCCTACCATAGGTGCCAAGATATAGCGTTTTAAGTGGTTTTGTATTATGGAACCTCTGGCTAAATTTCGTTCTCGGCGATAATTTAGTGTATATCGTACGATTAACATTACATTATTACCGATAACGAGATATCGGCGAGACCCTACTCCTTGTCGTCCTCGGTTATACGAGAAATATTTTTTTTTTGATATCGTCTCGTTATCGTTCTCGGTCCCAATAACGAGAACGATAATATTTATCGGTTCTCGGTGAAGCACTACATATTATCTAATAATATTCTTTTTCTTGTAATGTGTTTTTCTCTGTGGCGTAAATAAGTACTTAAGTGTTTATTTAGATTTTTTCTTCTTCCCATTTTCATTTGTTTCCATGTTTGCTGCAAGTAAATATATAACTCTCATTTCCACAAAATACTCATTTAATATTCATTCAGCGCTAATAACGTCATATCGGGATCAACAAAGTCATTTTGGGAACGTGATATCATGTTCGGGAACGTTATCATTATGACTGTTACCGAAATGACGTTTTTAAACTTTCGCGCGCTTTATTCCGACGCCCGCCATCTTAAATGCCTTATTTAGAGGTTAACTTCAATCTAACAATAATAATTTTCAGAAATACATACTAAATAACTGGTATCTTGATTTAACAAACAGTTACACACGTTCCCGTAATGATTTATAATAAAGGTACGGTCAATATAAGCTGATTACAAAGGTACTCACTATTTAAATTATTATATATTTGCGAACAAAACAAATAACGCCGGCCTCACAAAAGACCTGTTCACTACTACAGCGCACTAGCAGCCAAAAGCTGCGTTCACGAATATGACGTGTACTTTGTTGGACAAGCTTTTAGCTAGTCCTCGTTTTAAATAAATTTTTTTTGTCTATGTTAGTTTAAGTAACTTATTTTTTAGGAAACGAAATATTCACAATGAATGTTGAAAATATTTAAAGTTGGATTTTACTACGTTTTTAAGTAAGTTGATGTTACAAGGTGGCGTTTCGGACGTGTTCCCGAAATGACTTTTTAACCTTGTTTTCTGTTAAGTTAATGACAATTACTTATTTTTGAAATGTTTTTTTTAAGGAATAGATATATCGGACTAATTTCAATAGAATTAAATGCTTATTTACTAAAATTCATTCAGATTTATTTTTTTATGAGTTGTCAAAGCAAATTCGCCACCTTCGTGATTTTGGGTTGATACCTTTTTAAGTATTGATCTCTTACAGATTAATGCTTTTTTAAATAAACTTAATAGAATTTTGGACTTAATATTTTTAAGAAATAACATTAATTTTAATTTGTCGAAATGTTTTTTCCCTCTATCTACATCGAGCTTGCATCATGTTCCATTAATAATTGAACTTGAATTTTATGAATTCTTTAATCTCAAAAATGAAAATTGTAATATTTCGATTAATTATAATTTATGAAATTTCCTTAACTTGAACAATTTATTTCAATGCTTAGACTGGGATGCTCTGTTACTTGAATTAGATGTTTCAACTTGCTTTAATATTTTTAGATCAAAGATCATTGAAATATGTCAGAGGAATATTCCAGTTGTTAAGAAGCGGTACAAATTACCGTGGCACCAGAGCCCTTAAGAAGTTAAAGAATTTAAGAAATAAATTTTTTCGCAAATTCCAAAAAACTAATGATTTAAAATATTTCGAAATATATAATAAGTATTCAAAAGAGTTTAATTGCTTGGATAAATTTCTATATAGAATTTGCATTTTAAAATTTGAATCCAACATAAAAACAAACTCTAAGGCTTTTTGGCGTTACATTAAATTGAAAAGAACTAGTTCAAGTATTCCTGCAACACTATTTTTAAATGATAAATCTGCTAATTCTGCCACTGATGCATCTAACCTTTTTTAGTTCTAATTTTACTTCTGATCTTGATGCAAATTATTCTTGTAATTTGGGATCGTCAATTGATTTTGGATCTTCAATACTGTCTTATAATGATGTGGTCAGAGAACTTAAATTTTCTACCCAAACTGATGTTGATGGACTATCTGCGGTTTTGCTAAAAAATGCACATCACTTGCGTATCCTTTGATGGTTATTTTTAACAAATCTTTGTCTTCGGGTGTATTTATCGATGCTTGGAAATTTACACTCATTACTCCCATTTTTAAGAGTGGTAATAAAAATAATGTTAGTAATTATAGGCCCGTTTCCAAACTTACTAGCATTTCTAAGCTCTTTGAGTGCATTTTTAAGAATAAATTATTTTTTTCTGTCAAAAGTCTGATCATTCCCAATCAACATGGTTTTGTACCTGGACGATCAACAGTTTCCAATCTTGCTGTTTTCACCGAAGATTTTATTTTAGCGTTTCAAAAAGGTTTTCAGATTGATGCGGTTTACACTGATTTGTCTAAAACTTTTGATAAGGTATCTCATGTTAAACAAAAAAGTTAGCCTGTCTGGGTTTTCATTCCATTTTTTGGATTGAATTAAATCTTACCTAAGCAATCGTAGGTGTGTTGTTGTTGTGGATAATGTGCAGTCTAATTTTTTTGTAGCATCATCGGATGTACCACAGGGTAGTATTTAGGGGCCCTTGCTTTTTGTATTGTTTGTTAATGATATTGGCAACTGTTTTTCGTTTGCTAAATTTTTGTTGTACGCAGACGATCTGAAAATGTATTCTGTTATAAAAACCCAACTGGATGCTCAAATGCTTCAGGCAGAGCTTGATAATGTTTATTCTTGGTGTTCTGCTAATTGCCTTTCATTAAATATTAATAAATGCTTTCATATTACATTTTCGAAAGGTCATAATGTTGTTCAAACCGCTTATAGTATTTCTAACTGTTATTTACAGGATTTGGGTGTAATTTTTGACTCCAAATTTACTTTTTCCAGCCACATTAATTTTACTATATCTAAATCATATGCTACATATGTTAGCTTTTATTAGACGTAACAGTTCTGAGTTCTCCAATCCTTACACTCTTAAGCTCCTATTTACTTAATTTGTCCGTTCTAGGCTTGAATATGCTTCTTTTATTTGGAGGCCATATCATGCGTGTAATATTCATCGAATTGAATGCATTCAGAAAGTTTTTATTAGGTATGCTCTGCGGTCTCTGCACTTTGTTGAACCAGTTCCTACATACAATTCTCGATGTTTGCTAATAAATTTAAAAACATTGCAAAATAGAAGAGCAATATTATCATTAACCTTTGTTTTTGATGTCATCAGAGGTGTATTTATGTATGTTATTATAAAAATGAAATTTTTCATTATTTAACTCAAGGAAATATTGACTTAATGCTTATTTCAGAGACTCATCTAACAGACAAGCAAAATTTTCATATTCCAGAATATAAATTTTACAAAACCAATCATCCAGATGGCAAAGCTCACGGGGGCACAGGAATTTTAAGGCGAAATCGCCTAAAACACTACTGCTTAGAACCCTTTTCAGAAAATCATCTCCAGGCTACCTCTATTTGCCTACTAAACCATTCCAAAAAACTTACTGTTTCGGCAGTCTATTGCCCACCTCGATTTGCAATCAGTGCACTTTTGAAAGTGTCTGAAGACATTCGATCAGGGATCGATAATAATATGATAGGTTTAATTGTCTTCTTAGATTTCTCCAAAGCATTTGATAGCATCAATCACCAACAGCTTTTATTCAAATTATCTACACAACTCTCATTCAGTCGTTCTTTATGTAAACTTTTGTCGTCATATCTTTGTGATCGCTTACAATTTGTTCACTATTGCAATAAAAACTTATCCTATTCGAATGTGCCATGTGGTGTCCCACAAGGTTCAATTTTAGGTCCACTATTGTTCATGGCCTACATAAATGATATCGCGGACTGCTTTACTACCTGTGATCATCACCTATACGCCGATGATATTCAAATGTACAAGCTTTTCCCTAAGGCTCTTTATAATCAAGCAAGTTTCGACTTTAATGGCGAGTTAGACAAAATAGTTCAATAGTCACAAAAAAATGGGCTTAGTCTTAATCCTGTTAAGACTAAAGCTATGCTCATCAACAGGTGTCGAAATAGAATTGAGCCACCCCTACTCATTTTAAACAATTCTCCAATAGAGTATGTTGACACATTTAAGAACCTGGGAGTAACTTTACTTGGAACACCCACGTTAATAGTGTGGTTTCAAAAATTTATGGAGCCCTACGAGGACTTAGTCCTACTTCTAGGTTTTTACCAACTGAAGTTAAGCTTAGATTGGTTAAATCCTAAGCGACATGTTAAATTTGCGCACATTACTTCTGCTTCATAAAATTATTCGAAATAGGGAACCAGATTATCTTTTTGATTCTATACGATTTCCTAGAAATCAAAGGACAGAGCAACTCATATTGCCACGGTACAAGTTTCTTTCAACCTCTCGCCATTTTTCATTCATGCGATACATCTGTGGAACATGTTACCTATTCATTTCTATTCATTTGAAACAAATAAGCAGCACAGACATCTTCAAACGCAAACTTTTCGAGCATTTTTCGGCTGTTCTCTGAACATTTTATTTTTTTTTCTTCTCCCCACCCCCTTATATTCATTCTTCGTTTCTCTATCATTTCTATAGCCATCATATCCTATTTTAATAGTTACCAACCTTTTTAATTATTATTATTATTTTTTTTTTTTTTTTTTAATTTAAATACTTGGCTCACAATATAAATGTATTTTAACAGTAAGTTTCTACTCATAAACTTTTTTTTTAAATTAATTATAACTTATTATTATTTAAGATATAACCTAAAACTATAATAATTATTAGCTTTATTTGTACTACTTAAAAGAGCAATCTTAACTGTACAATGAATTATTATTATTGAATAAATTGAAATAGTGAGAAAAAATTCAAAGAATTTTTCATTCCTTGGAATTAGATTCTTAGCTGCTGGAGACTATAACTCCAAACATACATACTGGGAATCTCGTCTTATAAACTCCAAAGGCAAACAGTTATATAACATGTCAATGAGACATCGCACCACGTTCGACTATGCTTCACCTGGTCAACCAATATATTGGCCAGCCGATCGAAGGAAAATCCCAGACCTCATTGATTTCGATATCACATGAGGTATCGATAGATCCTTATTAACAGCCGAGACAAAGTATGAGCTCTCTTCTGATCATTCTCCAATAATTTTTTACCTTCTAGAAAAATCAACTGATCTTAAGCCCCCTATGAGACTAACATCACATAAGACCAATTGGCTTAAGTACAAAAAATACATAAGCTCACACATCCACTCAAACTATTTGATATAACACAACGAGTATATTAACGATGCTGCTGTTGTTTTTAACTCAAAACTGTATTCAGCAGCAGAGCACTCAATTTCTGATCAGGCTGTGAAAAATACAAGAAGCCGTTTCCTTATTAACAGTGAAATCGAAATATTCGTAACCGAAAAGCGTAGCTTAAGGCGTGAGTGGCAGGTCCATAGATCCCCAGCTTCTAAAGCAATCCTAAAAATTGCTACACATAAACTTAGGTCTGCGTTAAAAAACGAAGAAGACTTGGAGCAGCAAAAGTATGTCTCGAAACTCGCCCCCCATGCTAATGGGAAAAAATCCTTGTGGAAAGCCAGGAAAAAAATAAGAGCCCCCACTGAAAATGAATCACCGATTAGAGACTCCCACGGAAATTGGGCTCGAAGTGATGATGAAAAAGCTGAGGCTATTGCAAATCACTTAAGCACAGTTTTTCAACCAAATACGAACATTCAAGGTTTCATGCCTCCCCAACTGCCAATAAATAACGATACAAATGATTTTCCACAGCAGCAACTTAATCAGTTTAATTCAAGAAATGTGTCCTAAAAAAGCCCCAGGGTGTGATAACATCACTCCCAAAATGATTAAGGAATTGCCTTATTCAGGCATTATCTTTTTGACCCAACTTTTTAATGCTATAATTCATTCGGTCATTCTTTTATTAAACGCACACTTGGTTTATTTTTGACGTTTTTGAAACCAAATATCTCAAAAACTATAGGAGATAGGATGAAAAACCATTTAATCATTTTTGTTTAGAAATACTATAACTTTATTAAAAAAATTTAAATAAATATGTTTAAACATTCATTTTTTTAATAAAAAAAATTTTTCTCAAAATATTTTCAATATAACACCATTTGTTTTTTTTTTGATTTTTTTATATGTTATTCCTCAATCAATCGTCAGAATGCATGTGCTTTCATATCGAAATTCCCGCCATAACTTTGGAAACTACGACTGATGACGCGCATCATGTTTTTTCAACATAAAATTCGACATAAATTTTTTTTTTTTGTAACGTTATTTGCAATCAATCCTAAGAATGAATCTGCATTCAAATCAAAATTCTCTCCATAGCACTATAGGTAATTTGATTCATTTTTGTGGCAAAAAGTAATTTTTCTCACTTCCAAGAATACATTTTTTGTTGATGGTATTTGATAAACAAAACATCAGATCATATAACGGTAAGTTTTGTTTTTCTAAAAATGAAACGGCGACTGCTTAGCAGGTAATCGAAGTCATAGTTTATGAAAAACGTGTTGAACGAAGTATACGCAGTGATTGTTGTCGAATTTTTAAGTTGTTTTAAATAATTAGAAAAAAGCATTAATTTCAATTATATATGGAAAAGAAAAGTAATAGTAAGTGCTAAATAGTCTAAGAGAAAGATTTTGTAAAAAAAGTTTTTTGTTGGTGAAAAGAACTAATACTAACCTATAATTAAAGTTTTTTCCTTAAAAATTGGTTTTGGACAAGCTTTTAAAATCTTGGCTGAATTTGGCCGTGTTTAGACAATCAGAAATGTATAAAGTGAAGTATTTTCAGTTAAATTCGTCAATTTCAAGTTGCGATTTTTTGCGTTTTTTTTTAAAGAATATTTTTCTCAGCTAACTCATTCTCCCGTAATTCCGATTTATTCGAAGTCTGGTTGCAAAAAGAAGAGGCCGTTTTAAATTATTTATTAGAAATACTCAGGATGCTAGTAGTCTAAGATATTTGCGGCAGATTGCGCATAATTTTTGCATTAGAGTTTACGGAAAATACGAAAAATGGGTAAAAAGCCACAGGAAGTTGCCTGTTTTCCAACAGTAAAATATTAATAGGCTTAGAAGCGAAATATTGGTAAAAAATTAAAAAGCTGACGCAAAATTCTCATTCATTCAAAGGATATTATAGAGGGTTTAGTTCCTCCTGTTTACTTCTTCTCTTGTTTTAATAATTATGAGATTTGAAAAAAAATAGTGCGTGCCATTTTTGACCCGGTAGTACAAGGGTTAAGATTTTTTTTGGGAATTCTTCCTTTAGTCTAGAGTCAACATAAAAAAGACATTTCCAGTTGATCGCCATGATAATATAGCCGTTATTAGTTTTTGCCAGCAAAAAGTCCTATTTGACCTATAGTGCATAGCTTTGGAAAATATGAGTTTTTCATGAAGGCGCGCATCAGTCTAATTGTATGAATTGTATGATATTTTCCAAAGTTATGTCGGGAATTTCGTTTTGAATGCAGATAGATTCTTAGGATTGATTGCAAATAACATTACCAAAAAAAAACAAAAAAAAAATGTATGTCGAATTTTCATGTTGAAAAAACATGGTGCACGTCATTAGTAAAAAATTCGTAGTTTCTAAAGTTATGGCGGGAATTTCGATATGAAAGCACATGCATTCTTACGATTGATTGAGGAATAACATATAAAAAAATCAAAAAAAACAAAAGGTGTTATATTGAAAATATTTTGAGAAAAAATTTTTTAATTAAAAAAATTAATGTTTAAACAAATTTATTTAAACTTTTTTAATTTGTTTTATAAAGTTATAGTATTTCTAAACGAAAATTATTAAATGGTTTTTCATCCTTACTCCTATAGTTTTTGATATATTTGGTTTCAAAAAATGTTCAAAAATGTCAAAAAAAAACAAAGTGTGCGTCTATTAAAAGAATGAACGATTACGGATATTACCCAAAAGAATGGAAAAACTTTTTGATAACCATGATACCAAAACTTGGGAAAGATCGTACATTACCATCATCGTACAGACCCATAAGTCTTTTACCTTGCTTGTCAAAATTATTTGAGAAATTAATTCTAGCAAAATTAATTCCTTATGTTACCGATAACAATTTATTTCCGCCTCACCAATTCGGCTTCCGAAAACAACACGGCACAATCGAACAGGTTAATAGGATCACAAATGAAATAAGAAAGGCTTATGAGCGCAGTGAATACTGCATAGCAATATAATAAATAAAGTATGGCACGAAGGCCTTATCAATAAAATTAAACACTTATTGCCTCTCAATGTTCACAAAACATTTACTTCTTACCTCGAAAGCAGGCTCTTTAAAACAAAACAGATTTTATTTCAACTCACTTCAATATAATAGCAGGTGTCCCTCAAAGTAGCGTACTAGGACCGTTTCTATATGTATTGTATACCTCAGACTTACCAATTAATGCTAACACGACCATCTCAACATTCGCAGATGATACTGCAGTTTTAAGTTGTAACCGTTGCCCATTAGAAGCTTCTCGAAAGCTCCAGCTTAATTTAAAATCAATAGAAGAATGGTTGTCGATGTGGCGCATAAAAATAAATGAGCAAAAATGTAAGCAAGTTACTTTTACCCTTAGGCGTGGTGAATGCCCTCCAATTGCTCTAAATAATACTTCAGTCCCACCAAGTGAAATTGTAACATATCTAGGTATTCAATTAGATCGACGACTAACATGGCGTAGGCATATTGAAGCCAAAATAACTCAGTTAATGTTAAATACCTCCAGTTTTCTTAATCATCGTTTCCCCTTTGAAGCTTGAATATAAAATCCTTTTATACAATTCAAATTAAATTAAAAAAATAAATTAAATTTAAAACAATTTTTAAGCCAATTTGGTTATATGGTGTCCAACTTTGGGGTAACGCTAGCTCTTCAAACATAGAACTACAGTGGACCCCGCTTAATTGATCTTTTAACTGCGCAAAAAATTTGGATTTATTAACCGGGGAATCAATAAAGAGGGGCCCGCTTATTTGATCCAACGGATCATTTAAAAGAATCCCGGATAATTGATCGACTTAGTCAATTAAGCGAAGAAAAAAAAATTTATTTTACTGACCTTACCTTAGGATAGGATTGTCAGATTTTTGAAACGCAAAATCAGTACATTCAAGTACATATATTCAACGCAAAAAATTAGTACAAAATTTTTTACCTCATTAAATGTTTTTATTTACTAAAAAAAAAGTCAGAACTTTTCGGATGGCACAATGCCCTAGCAAAATAACAAAATGAATTAAATACATACATGCTTATAAAAAGGACCATTTTACAGACTCCGCTTAAAAGAATTATATTCTTATGCACTGAAAAATGAAATAAAATGAATTGAATTAAATTGAATTGAATTGAATTGAAAAAATATTAAGAAAAAAAAAAAGTTTTTTTTCAAATTTTGAATTGTGCATCCTCTGAAACTTAAGAGTATTAAGAAACAACATTTTTGACTCCAATATAATATGCATTTATGACACCTATTAAACAATGAAAGATCGCTACTGTCATCAAACGATTTTAAACTGTCAATCTTTCATTGTTGTACTTTTTTTCAATGTTGCTTCTAACATTGTTGATCTCTTAAAAGGGGACTTTTCATGTATTTTTAACTTGGAAAATATTTTTCTGGTTATTTAAAAGGGGAAATCAAATAAGCGGGAATCATTTAACAGGGGATTTATACACATAGTTCAAATGAGGAAAATTTCATTGGGTTTTTTTTAGACCAGTAATCCGGGGAATTCAGCTAACCGGGGATCTATTAAGCGGGGTCCACTGTAATACAAAGGGCACAGTCCAAAATATTAAGAATAATTACAGGTGCACCATGGTACATAAGGAATGAAAATATTCACCGAGATCTATGCATTCCATTGGTAAAAGATGAAAATTTTTGAAAATATGTAATCGTTTTTTTGTTATTCACCATTTTTCATGGAAAAAAACGGATACAAAAAAAAAAATTTTTTTTTGTCCACCGAAAAACTAGTGAAAAATAAAATTTTTTTTACTATCTTTTGTAGGCTTAAAAAGTATTTTTGACTACAAAGCCCACAAGAAAAAAAAAAAAAATTATTATACATATATTAGGGTGGTTCAAAATATTAAAGTTGCTTCGATCTTCGCTCCCCGGGCACCAAAAGTTTCGTATTGGTGCCAATAAGAGCCATGTAAAATTTGGTCCATTTCAGAAAGCATTTGAAAAACATTTGAAAATATTAGGAAAGAAAATATAATAGGACCTGGTGATACGTATGAACCCTCGACGGGTCATTTCGGGGGAGCTATGAACTATTTTTCGAAATTTTTTGTGTTTTTGTAGGGGGGCCCAAAAAAGGGTGGCAGATAGGGGGTAGGTGTGTCGAGAGGAAAGTTTGAGAGAGTAAAAATAATAGAAAATGGTCTAACATTTTACCCCTCCAGAGGCGTCTGAGGAGAGGGGGAGTCAATTTCATAATTTCACGAGAATGTCATTTTGCAGGGGAACCCCCCTAAGGGGTTGTGATAGGGGGTAAGTATGTTCGGGGAAAATGTTGGAGAAGAAAAAATAATAGGACTTAGTCACACATTTGATCCCTCTACGAGGTAGCTTCGGGGAGATATTATTGATTTTCGATAGATTAAGGACCATTTTCCAGTTTTCACAACGGTCGCGCGCCCATCAAATGTTTTCTGAAATGGACCAAATTTTACATGGCTCATATTGGCACCAATACGAAACTTTTGGTGCCCGGGGAGCGAAGATCGGAGCAACTTTAATTTTTCCCATAAATGTCTGAACCACCCTAGTGTATATGTTATGTTATTCATCATTTTCCATGGAAAAGAAATGAAAATTTCAAAAAAAAATTCTTTTGGGCCTTAAAACTAGTGAAAAATATTTTAAATTATAATTTTGTTTTATTGATTATTGAGGTATTTTCGACTAAAAAGCTCACCATAAACAATAAATAAAAAACCTTTTATATTTGTTGTTATTCACCGATTTTCATGAAAAAAAAAAATTTTAAAAAAACTTAACTCTTTTGGGCCTTAAAACTAATGAAAAATAATTTTTATCTATTATTGTTTTATGGGTTTTAAAAGTATTTTTGATTACAAAATCCACAAAGAAAAGCCAAATAAAAAAATTTTAATTTTTAATAACTTATTCACAATTTTTCCTAGAACGCATTTTTATCAATATTATCGGTAAAAGCGTTTACCTTAAAATGGCCGATTTTGTGGATCATGTTTTTAGAATCTCCGAACACTGAGTAATTATTGTGCATTATCAGATTTGGTTGACAATTTTTACCGATTTTGATCTTGCTTGAAACGAACCATGTCGGCCAAAGTAAAACCTTTAAATGGCCATAATACGAGTAAATGAGCAGATCCGATTTCGCGGATTATGCATTTGGAATCTCAAGACACTATATAATAATTGTGCATTGTCAGATTTGGTTGACAATTTTATGGATCTTGATCTTGCTTCAAGCGAACCGTGTAGAGTTCTTAGACATTTTGTTACATGTTATGTTGGCTTCAATAGAACGAATTATGCGCTCAATGCTCCTCTTACCAGAGCTTTAATAGAATTTAATAATATCTCGCATTTAATTGCAATAGATTTCTCCTCTTCCAAGAACTCTTTTTTGAATTTGCTAAATTTAGTTTTTAATTAATATTTTATTTTTAACTTTATTACCTTATTATTATTTTGATATAATTACTTTCTTTTGTGATTTGTCTGTAAGAATATTTCTGTTCATTGACTAGCAATTTTGAAAAATAAATAAATGTAGTAAATTGCATTTTTTTGATAAGGTAAATAAAATATATGGAAAAATTCAAAATTTTATTTCGTTAGGGGCGGAAAATAAGTATTTGCCGCGGGTGCCCGATGTGCACGGTACGCCACTGCATGGACACTGACTGATGTATACCCTACCCCGACGAAAATACCGTTACACTATATTTATATTTCGATTCAAACCAGAAAGTGTGTTTTCATTTATAAGGGAAAATAACCACTCGCGCCGAGTCAATTGCCATTGTGTGCATGAATCGAGTTACTACTGTACCATATCTACTATGTTTTTAAGAAGTTCGATATTTTATTTGACCTCACGTTGTTTGATTATTGAAAAATTAGGAAGTATTGACAAATTTGGGGTCTAATGGCAATAATGAGATGTAGGGTATTTAACCCAAGAAACTTTAATGGTGTTGATTCGATTAATTTCTGAGCCACTCACAAAATTAAATTTTGCTATTTTTTTTTTTACCATGATGATTCAAAGGCGAATTTGATGTACACTGACAGCGAGTTATTGCTAATCAAGTTACCAAATGAAATAAAATTAAAAATTGTTCTGAAGCTAAATAATAAATAAACTATCAAGTATAAGCTCCTTAATATAATTACTTACTTTTACTGTTTATTTAATGACAGATTCATCCGAAAACGAAAATGAGTTTATTGATAGTGACGATGAAGTTACTAGTTCAGCTCCGATTGTTAAAAAATCAAAGCAGGCACAGAACCAAACTTCATCAATTGTGGAAGCAAAAAAAATGCAACAAAAAACTAGGGTCGACGCCGATGTAGAAGAAAATGGTACTGACATTGATGTCTCAAAAAATATGTTGACCAATCGTGATGTTAATGATCGCTCATTTGCCTCACTAAAGGGTGCTGTTTCTGAAGCTACACTTAAGGCCATCGAAGAAATGGGCTTCACTGAAATGACCGAAATTCAGGCAAAATCGTTGCCAGCGTTGTTGATGGGACGTGATTTAGTCGGTGCTGCTCAGACTGGCTCCGGCAAAACTTTGGCTTTTTTAATACCAGCAATAGAACTGATCTACAAGTTGCGTTTTATGCCACGTAATGGTACTGGTGTCATTATAATTTCTCCAACGCGTGAGTTGTCTATGCAGACATTTGGTGTGCTTAAAGAATTGGTAGTGCACCACCATCATACTTATGGATTGGTTATGGGCGGATCCAATCGACAAGTCGAAAGTGAAAAACTAGGCAAAGGTATCAATATTTTAGTTGCCACTCCAGGTCGTTTGCTTGATCATTTGCAGAATTCACCGGATTTTCTGTATAAGAACTTACAATGTCTGATTATTGATGAGGTGGATCGTATTTTGGAGATTGGTTTTGAAGAGGAACTGAAACAAATTGTTAATTTATTGCCAAGTATGTCCAATCAATTTAAATTTTTCTTGATAAATTTCTGATTTGCTTGTGTTGCTTTTTCCCTGTTAGAGCGGCGCCAAACAATGCTGTTTTCTGCTACTCAAACAGATAAAATTGACGCACTGTCAAAGTTGGCGTTAAAGAAGGAACCTATATACGTTGGAGTTGACGACAATAACGAAACTGCTACAGTCAGTGGATTAGAACAAGGATATGTTGTTTGTCCTTCGGAAAAGCGACTTCTGATATTATTTACTTTTCTAAAAAAAAATCGCAAGAAGAAGGTCATGGTTTTTTTCTCTTCCTGCATGTCGGTAAAATATCATCATGAACTATTTAATTACATTGATTTACCAGTCACTTGTATTCATGTAAGCAGTTTGATGTCCTTTATTTTGACGCTTGAGTTAAAATTAAGATATTTTTTTTGTTTTATATTAACAGGGAAAGCAAAAGCAAACGAAACGCACTACAACTTTCTTTCAATTCTGCAATGCTGAACACGGTATTTTGCTGTGCACAGACGTAGCTGCTCGAGGCTTAGACATTCCTCAAGTCGATTGGATTGTACAGTTTGATCCACCAGATGATCCAAAGGTTCGCTGAAATATCTAGAAACAAGCATCTAATAAATATGTCTTGTATTTTATTTCTAGGAGTATATTCATCGCGTAGGGCGTACAGCACGTGGAACCGGTAGTTCTGGTCATGCATTGCTTATGTTGCGTCCAGAGGAACTTGGATTTTTACGTTATCTGAAAGCGGCAAAAGTTCCATTAAATGAATTTGAGTTCTCTTGGAGCAAAATAGCTGATATACAGTTGCAAGTAAGTAATATATAAACTTTTAAAACCTCTGATTTAAGTTTCAATGATAGACATTGTGTAGAAGTTATTGAAGTATGTTTACAAATTTGTAGTTAATTTTTTTTTATGAATCTATTGGCATTTCCGCGACTTAGTTACAGCGATGCGGTTTTATTTGTGTTATTGTTTGGTCAACAAGTTCTTATAGTCCAGAAGGTAGTGTTGCATTTTTTGAAATCATTTCCTCCCACTTACTTTTTTTGCAAATGATAGCTTAAGTAAAGCTGATAATCGAAGAAAGTGTCAGTCGCTAGAAAATTTGCGCAATAACTCGGAAAGTAAGCCACAAGTAGAAAAAAATGTTTTGATCAATGTCGTAGAGGACATAAATACAGATCGTTATCATGCCCGAAAAATCCCCGTATGACAAAAATTGACCCACTTTTCTTAGTTTTAAAATTACTAATGACCATCTCCATTTTTGAAAAAATACGGTTTTTTATTGAAAGTTTTAAATTAACTCGTTCAAATCTGAAAACCGCATTTTTCGCCTAAAATAACTATTTACGCTCAAAATTACAGAACTTACCGGTAACTTTAACCCGGTGAAAAGTAGGTCAAATATTGTCATTTGGGGATTTTTTTTCTGGCATGAAATCGATGTTTTTTCTTCTCTATAATATAGGTCAGATTTTTTTTGTCAGCCTCTCACAAACAGATTATCAACTATACTTAAACTATCATTTGCAAAAAGAGTTAAGTGGGAGGAAATGACTTCGAATAATACAAAGCTACCTCCCGGATTATTAGTATTATAGACAATTTGAAACATTTCTTGGTAAAAGCTGTAAGGCTTAGAAACAATAGATATACATATCACTAATAATCACGTCACTTGTTTTCAGCTTTATGGTTTTTTTTTTTTTGGGTTACAGTTTGGTTACCAAATTCTTAGTGTAGGCCACAACTTAAAACGTTGAAAAGCTCTTGCTTACCTTACGAATAATTATAATATGATAACTAGTATCGTATTGTGGTCGAAACTCGACCGTACTCACAAAGTTTTAACTTTGTAAGAATTTTGCCGACCTATGACGAACAAACCGGCTTTGTCCATGGACCTCATTTCACCTCACCTCACCTTGTCTCTACCTCACCTTCTATCTCACCTGCCTCATGCAGCCATGAACGCGATCAAAATGCGTTTTGTATGGGGGAATCATGCGCTTATGTTTTCTTTATTTTAGCTACCTTAACGGCACATATTACAAACTATTTTTTCTTTGTGCACATCTACAATACAGTACCTTTCAAATGATATAAGTTTCATTCCCCTTTCTTTATTATAACTACTAAAAAAGTGTACCATAAGTTTCAATGTTCACGTATTAATATATAGATAATAATATTAAGGCGCTACAGCGCATAATGAGCCTCAGTCCACTGCCATTTCGTTGTGCTCATTTTGATTATACAGAATGTCGCGGACCCATATTTGCAATCTCATGGATAGTGTAAATTCGGCCAAAAGATTTTCGTAGATCTGATCCTTATTCGTTGTTAGTATTAAAGGCACATAAGAAAAGTAGCACTCTTAAAGAAAACTTATGCCACAAAAAATGTCAAAATACTTTTGTCACCTTAGAAAAAATGTTTACATTTTATTTTGTCTTGTCATTGCTTTTGTATTGGCAGTATTTTTATTAAGCACAAATTTTTTCATAATTTTCAATCTCATAAATTTTATGTAAAAAATAAAAATCTGTGTTTATTTGCATGTCAGAATACTTAGTATGCCGACTAGTGTAAGTTTGCAGAATAACCCAGACTCATCAGCAACTGATTATTGCAGTCCTAATTCGTCTATATTTGGTTTTATCTTCAACCTATAACGGGTTTCACTAACTGAGGCTGTGAAGTAAGCTTCGTTAGTGGACCAGTAAGCTTCGTTCCAGTTAGTAGTTATATTTGTGAATATTAAGGTAGTCCCAAAATTCGAATAAATTTAAACTCAACATATTAATGTATTGCCGATAATAGCAAATTGAGTTATGTAGTTGCTGTTCACGTTATAGAGCTATAACTTCTTCACATTTTAGAGAACTCAATGTAAAATAAAAAGTACTTACGTTAAGCCGTGTTCACATTACCGCGATTACAATATTATTTTAATTTAATTTAATTCAAATTTAATTTTAATTTATATTAATTGTAATTTAATTTTAATTTAAAATAGTTTTAATTTAATATAAAATAATGAAATTTAATTTCAATTTTAATTTAATTTAATATAATTTTGGTTTAGTTTCAATCTAATTTAATTCTATTTTCATTGAACTTTAATATAATTTTAACTTAATTAAATTGTTATTTTATATTTTCATATAATGTCAATATAATTTTGGAAACAATTTTACTTTAGGGGCGATGCTACAAAAATTTTTTTTTTTTTGAAACATGGTATCTTACCCCCTAAATCTGATAAAAAGTCGGTCTCTTATGGCTTCCGAGATAAAATTGGTCAAAGTTTGAAAATTCCATGTACTCCCCCCCCCCCCCCTTGTATAAATGAATTGTGTGAAAGCGGAGCCAGTCTAGAGTGCAGTCAAAATTGCTGAAGATATCACTCAAACATCAGAAAAACCCGTAAGCGCAAGTACTGTCAGGAGGGCTCTTCACAAGAATGGTCTACATGAAAGAGTGCCACGCAAGAAAAATATAATTCCAAAAAAATCAGCAGAAACGTGAAGAATTTGCCAAAAAATATAAAAATGAATATTCCCAGTTTTGGATAAATATTTTGTTCGGTGATGCAAGCAAATTTTAAATTTTTGGCCCAAAGAATGAAGAGTCAGTGAAAAGTGTGTTACGAATACGATTAAACATGGAGGAGGCTCGGGTATGGTGTGGGGGCTGCATGACGGCAGTAGCTGTCGGAAATCGTATTTTCATCGAGTCAACAATGAAGAAGACGGATTATCTGAACATTTTGAGAGAAAATCTTAAGCCAAGTGTTCGGAAACTGGGCTTATCTCAAAACTGGATCTACCAACAAGACAAGCATAACTCGAAGTTAGTCAAGGAATGGTTGCTATACCGGACACCTAAGGCTTTGGATCACCCTGCAAAGTCACCCGACCTTAGTACAATAGAGCACTTGTGGGCTCATCGTGATGGAAAAATAAGACAAAGAGCTATTTCGAACAAAAATGACTTAAAAAAGGCGATAACAGATTAACGGAATAAAATATCGCCGGATGTAACCAAAAATCTTGTTAAATCTATGCCTCGATTGTTAAATGCAGTGCTAAAAGCCAAAGGAAAGTAAACTAAGTACTAATTGATATGGTTTTTTTAATTGTTTTAATTTTAAAGACGAATATCCCCTTCTTTTTTAAATTCTCTTGAGAAGTTATTATAATAGGTCCGAAAATCGAAATAGGTAATTTTGTGTTTTCTTTACGTTTCAAGACCTCGACAATCGTTTACAAGTATTTTTAGAGTGATGTCTGTGTGTGTGTGTGTACGTATGTATGTACGTATGTATGTACGTACGTATGTAGACATATTTTGGCTTTCGTTTCCTCAATAACTACCGGACAGAATTTTTTGATGACCATATCCATCGATACGCCACGTCATGACTTAGATCTGAAAGGAGTCTGGAAAAAATCGGTCCAGCGGTTCGTTTTTTATTCATAAAAAACTGACTTTTTTATGCACGCAATATAAATTTCATATAAAAGTATGGATTCGTAGAGTTGAAATAGATATTCATCAGAATGCCTATTAGTCCAGGAGAAATAGGCTTTGAACAACAAAAAAATTCGTTACAGCAATCTGATAGTGGAATATTGTCGAAAAAGCTCTTGTAAAACAGGACAAAAAAATCGAACCGACAGCAGCTATCCGGGGTGGAATGGGGTGCATTTTTAGAGGTCGAACGCAGTTTTTCACGATTTCTGGCTAAACTGTGCATCCTATCGAAAAAAGTTTAATGTGAAAGTTGTAGGAAATAAAAAGATCTACATTTTTTGTTTATACCATTTTAGCCGTATCCTCAAACCTTTTCGAATAAATTACGGAAAACCGGTTTTTTCGATTTTTAATTTTTTTCTTTGACAGAAAAGCTTCTATGAAGCTGAAACTTGGACGAAAGATACTTCCTAGTGTTGCAAAAAAGCAGTAATTTTTTTAGACGGAAATATTTAGAGGTTGTTAAATTTAATTTTTTTTCAAAAAAAACCGAAATTTTTAACTGCGATTCCTCTTAAAACTACACCTCCTACGTATTTCTGTTTTGGCTCACTTACTTTTTGTTATGTCTACTTTCGATAAATGGGAAAAATAAAGTATACTGCAATGAAAAAAATGACCGAAAAATTGAAAAAATCGTAAAAACCTAATTATTCGTCGAAATTTGCATATTTATCGTTGGATTATTGTTATTAAATAACAAAACCGTTAAAATTTTGTCATATTCGCATTAACGACGATTATTCAGAAACAAATCAGTAAATAATTATTATATGCCATTGTTATGTTGCAAGTAATACAGATTTTTTGGGAACTAAGTATGAATTTATTCTTTAGTTTGGTAGAAACAAAAAAAGTATTTCAAGTTAACTAAAAATTATTCAAGTAGTGTTTTTCTTTCAAATTTATAAATCGTTATAAGGCGCCAAATCTCCCGATACTGAGGGTGATATGGCACCATGACTTGGGTGATGTGGCACTTAAGTGCTTTTTATGTAAGTGTGTTATGTGACCATATACGGCACATAACACATCGGATCCAATCATCTGCAAAAATTGACCTCTTTTTAATTACCATTTTTGTACTCCTAATGTCTTATCACATACTTAGGGGAGAAATGGCACCCGAACCGATTTTACTTTTTTTTGACGTGCAAAATTTGATACTTTTTTGGTTTTCATGAATTTTTTTACAATTGTGTATTCTTTTTTTAACTTCTCTTGAGAAGTTATTATAATAGGTCCGAAAATCGAAATAGGTAATTTTGTGTTTTCTTTACGTTTCAAGACCTCGACAATCGTTTACAAGTATTTTTAGAGTGATGTCTGTGTGTGTGTGTGTACGTATGTACGTACGTACGTATGTAGACATATTTTGACTTTCGTTCCCTCAATAACTACCGGACAGAATTTTTTGATGACCATATCAATCGATACGCCACGTCATGACTTAGATCTGAAAGGAGTCTGGAAAAAATCGGTCCAGCGGTTCGTTTTTTATTCATAAAAAACTGACTTTTTTATGCACGCAATATAAATTTCATATATAATTTCAAGTATCGAGGGGGTAGATTGAGGTTTTCGAGGGTGCTTATTTCGAATCTTTTTTCAGTTTTTTAAAATTCAAAATGGCGCACCCAATATGACGTAATTTTTTTGTAAAAGTTCTCTGAATTCTATAAAATTTAGTTTTGAGAGGGGTTTCAGGTACATGGTTATAAATTAATGTTTAATGTTAATTTTTTTTTTCAATTTTCGTAGTGCCATATTGTAATCATAAGATATTCTCAAGTATCGAAACATTAAAAAAAAAAATTGTTCTCAAGAGAAGTTGCTTGTACGGTACTTGCTGCCGAACCGATTTTCTTTATGTTTATAACAATCGCCCGCGGATCAGTCTTATATCCAACACCTACTAGCCACAGTAATTTTACATAAAAATAACACGTATACACAAAATTAAAACTAACTAAAAAAAAAGTTAACAAAATTTATTTATACCAGGGGGGGGGGGGGTTTATGAAATTTCAAACTTTGACCAATTTTATCTCGGACGCCATAAGGGACCGACTTTTTTTTTCAGATTCGATTTTAGGGGGTAAAACTCTAAAAAATAAAAAAAAAAATTTTTCGAGCATCGTCCCTAAAGTAAAATTATGCCTAATTTTGATTTCAATTTATAGCATAATAAGCATTGGAGTTATTACTATTAGATTTTGTAAAATTAACATTAACATAGTTAACTCAATTTGACTCAAAAATTAATTTAGCGTGAAGACTCCTTTCCGCTCTATAGTATAAGTCTTTGTGGAAACATGTAGATTGCCTAATTTTTATATTTATTTTTTTTCTTTTACAGTTGGAGAAACTCATTTCAAGGAATTATTTCCTCAGTCAATCAGCTAAAGATGCATTTAAGTCCTACGTTCGAGCGTATGACTCACATCAACTTAAAACAATATTTGACATAAATACACTTGATTTGCAAGCGGTGGCAAAAAGTTTTGGTTTTTTGGTGCCACCTGTAGTTGATCTTAAAGTTGGCGTTAAACGACTGCGTCCAGAGAAACGCGTTGGAGGTGGTGGATTTGGCTACTATAAAGAAATGAATAAAGACAACCCGAAGCAACGTATATTTAAACAAATTAATCGAGATCAGTTAAACAAAAATAAAAAATTTACACGATGATATAAATGATTAATCATATCCAATTTAATATGTATATTGTAGATTTTAAAAACTTTGTTGTTATTAAGATGAATTTCTAATATAAAATACACTGAGCTGAACGCCATAAAAAAGGCCGTGCACCAAAATATTATGGCTACCAATTTAAATTACACAGTTAGACGTACACATTTTTTTGACTTTTATTACTCAAAGTAGCAAGAGGTGTTGATGAAGCTCAAGAAGAGCAGGCACAACCGGTGGCGCGTTAATTTGGTCGGAATCAAGCGAGAGCTTGGTGAAAATTACATGTTCTTATGTGGCAGTCTTCTGGTGAGTCAGAGAATTTAATAAAAAGTTTGTTTCACAGAAAAAGACTTTAAATTTACTTAAGGTTATAGTCGGACACCCTGTGGTATCACAATGGATCACATTTGGTCTAAGTGAGTCAGTTCGCAACTGACTGCCACTTCTACCTAACCTAACCCAAAGAGTATAAATAATAAAAAGAGATTTCATGGCTGCGTCTAAACATAAAATGTTGCGTCGTTGCGGTGTAATACTGAGATGGTCGAAAACTTCGCCGTGAAATCAAGATCCACAGGAGAATTTTTACTCAAAAAAGTAGTCGAATACGTCATAGTACGACGAAAAAAGGAAAAAGGAAAAAGGAGAATTAACTAAACTCGTTTATTTGCAATCGTTTTTATTTTCGTTCGTATAGAAATTTCATTTTATATGTTAAGAAATAATATCTATTGTTTTGAAACCTGCATTTGAGAAAATTCATTTGTATTGCTGCCAAGCAACCAGCAAATCCAGAAGAAGGATTTATATTTTGACTTCTCCAAAATATCAAATTTGCAACCGATCCCGCGTCTTTTGCGTTGTTGTTGTTGCCTTTTTTATTCCGAAAAATTCAGTTGAAATAATCCTAGCAAAATGCGTGTAATTGTTGTTGTTCTTGTGTAGTTTACAACCGATCCCGTTATTTGTATTGTTGTTGCTTTTTTTCAGCCGAAAAATTCAGACGAAAATTAGCAAATATTATATTCCTGTTGTTTGCTTGTATGAGTTTCACATTTTGCTATTTGTCGCAGCCAGAATTTTTTGCCAAGGGGGTTTTTAATCTAACGAAATTAATAACTTATATTTTCATATTTTCTTGTTTTACTTGAAACAAATCATTAGTTAACACAACTTAATACCTAAATAGATTAAATTAGAATAGTTTAATCACTTACACTGATTCGGCATTTAAAAGACCACGAAAATCAAATTTTGAAATACAAAAAAAGGAACAGGTTTACTTTAGCTGACATTGTCCAATTTTTTTTTTTTTTTAGGGGTAAAAGGGGGTTAAAAATAAATAAAAATTATGAAAAAAAAAGTGTCGCTCGGATCTAGTTTCGGAGATATCGCCATCGGAAGTTCCGGGTATAGCTTTCGTAAAAACTATCATAAATATAAATAAAAATATATTTCATAGGAAAGATAATTTATTGGGCTTCAATAATGTTGAGTGAAGTTTTGAAATTCAACCTTTAATTATGGAGATATGACGATTTTTCTGAAATTTTGACCAATTTTTTTTTAAAAAAACATTTTTTTTAAAAAAAAAATGTGTTAACGACCTATAATTTTTTTAGTATGTTAAAAAAGCTTAGTTTATTCCCTTTAAAATGGTATATAGCTTGTTCTAAATTTTTAATTATTTACCCCTTTTTTACCGGAAAACAAAAAATTATATTCAATGAATTCTTATGAAAAGTATGTATTTATGGACAAAACCAATAAAAACTCAGTAACAACAACAACAACAAAAACAACAACAACAACAACTGTTATTATAAGCCGATTATCATTATAAAATTTAAAAATTTTTATTAGTCACTTTAATTCACTCTTCACTTTAAGCTACTGTTAAAAACAATAACAATAAAATTCAAAAGTACCGTTTTTTAGTTGAAAACAAAGGAAAAAACGTAGAATTATACTATGTATAAGACTTACCTTGGCATAACTTTTAAAATATTTAGCGCCGCAGGCACGCGCGCGCGATTTTTAATAAAAATTTTTAAATTTTATAATGATAATCGCCTTATAATAATAGTTGTTGTTGTTGTTGCTGCTGTTGTTGTTGTTGTAACTGAGTTTTTATTAATTTTGTCCATAAATACATAATTTTCATAAGGATTCATTGAATATAGTTTTTTGTTTTCCGGTAAAAAAGGGGGTAAATAATTAAACATTTAGAACAAATTATATACCATTTTAAAGGGAATAAACTAAGCTTTCTTATCATACTAAAAAAACTATAGGTCGTTAACATAATTTTTTTTAAAAAAAATGGATATTTAAAAAAAAATGCTCAAAATTTCAGAAAAATCGTCATATCTCCAAAAATATAGGTTGAATTTCAATACTTTACATACCATTATTGAAAACCATTAAATTGTCTTTCTTATGGCACCCATTTTTTTGATATCCATACAGGGGTTCCCAACTTATGATTGTTTTTACAAAAGCTATATCCAGAACTTCCGATGGCTATATCTCCGAAACTAGATCCGAGCGACACTTTTTTTTTCATAATTCTTTTTTATTTTTAAGCCTCTTTTACCCCTAAAAAAATAAATAAAATTGGACAATGTCAGTTAAAGTAAACTTAAGCCCAAAAAAATTAAACTTTCTTTTAAATTAACAAAGAAACTAATTAAAAATACTGAAAATAACTATAAAGGTTACATTAATTTTTCATATCAAAATTTGACAGCTAAATCTGGCTCCATAGCTGTCAAAAAATTTTTCTACTCAATTTATTTGTTTACATTTTGCATTGGATTTTGACAACTACGGAACCAGATTTAGCTGTCAAATTTTGATAGGACAAATTAATGTAACCTTTATAGTTATTTTCATGAATATGTTGAAAAATATAGAAATTGAAGAATATTTTGATTATTGTAATTTGATTTCAATTCTAGCTGCAAGACGAAAGAATTTTTGTTTGAAGCAGGCGCTCAGCAAATCAAACAAGATGAATATTATTTTCATTTTTCAGTTTGAACTGAAAAACGCATGAAGTTGAACAAGGGCTCAAGGAGGCTGAAGCCCCCAACATAAATATTTTTGAATTTTCAAGAACTTAAGCCCAAATAAAACTAACACGTCGGCAGTGGCAGTGTATTTCAGCATTTTTAATTAGTTTCTTTGTTAATTTAAAAGAAAGTTTAATTTTTTTGTATTTCAAAATTTGATTTTCGTGGTCTTTTAAATGCCGAATCAGTGCAAGTGATTAAACTATTCTAATTTAATCTATTTAGGTATTAAGTTGTGTTGACTAATGATTTGTTTCAAGTAAAACAAGAAAATATGAAAATATAAGTTATTAATTTCGTTAGATTAAAAACCCCCTTGGGGGTCGCTGACGACCTTATTTAATGCTTCTGCAGCCATGTTTGGAGTACCTTCATATCGCTTTGCCTTATTATTAGGTACGGTTTTGTTGACAAAAATGCTTCCCATGAAGAGAAGTAGTGCTTCAACAAGATGGTGACATGAATCACACCATCAAAATAGTTAGGCAAGGTCCTGATCTCAATCCAATTAAGAATTTGCGTGCAATAATCAAACGACGATTGCAGAAATACGAGATAGCACCTGAAAACCTAAACAAGCTATGGTGTCGCGTCCAAGCTAAATGGAACAAAAATATCTAGCGAAGTTATTTAAAAGCTTGTAGAAAATATGCCTAATCGCATTATTACCGTCATAAAAAATATAGGAATATGGACCAAATACTGAACAATTGCAGCTTTTAATGCAATTCGCGAAACGTGCAAAACTGAGAAAATGTGGGTATCCTTACAATAACTTGTTTAATTAAAAAAACAAATTTTGTTTTGAAATGTTACATTTTGCATTTTCTTTGATAAATAATAATAAATTATTCCTGAAAGTTTCGATTCATTTGGTTAAGTATTAAAATTTTTACAGAATCAGACATGCGGCAAAGGCAGGCAATCATTTGCTCAGTTATGCTCGCCACTGTACCTTTCTTTTCGTTTTTGAGATTTGAATGAGAAAATAGGCAAAGGATATCATAGTTTTTCTTGTAAAGTTGTTGCCGATAGCTTAATTTTTTCTGTTGTCATAAAACCAGTAACGTTTCGAGAAAAATTCAAGATGTTTTTTCGTTTTTTTAATTTTATACTAATAAAATTAAATTATCATCTCTCACTTGTACAACGGCCCTAATTGACATTTTTTCCGAAATCCAGTTTATTACATATTCCTGAAGACCAACCTCAATTACATCTTGACCCAAAAAATTGGAACGGTAACACAAAAAATACCAACTTTATTAGATGATATTAAAAAGCCCTAAAATTTAGGGCCTAAATACATTCAACATTTTTTATATGTTAAAAGGCCCTAAATGCTTTTTCTTGCGAAGTAGCTTTCAATTTGAAAAAATTTAAATTGCAATATATAGCGTAGTAGCTTTTGAATTTCCAAAGGATTTTGTATTCAAAATTTCCGTGAAAATACCAATTTTAAAATGTAACAATTAGAGCATATCTTGTGTCGGAACGCATGTATGGTCTTCGTTTTAATTTTTCGTAATGAGTGAGTGATACGGATTATTTTGTGTGAGATCAATGCCTCTGATTCAATTCCGGAACAATTAAAACGTGATCAGATGAACGAATGTGAGGAGTTCAATATATAGGCGTTTCGATTGAAAAAGGTTTGTGGCAAAGGGCCGATAGACAGCTTGGGCCACCTTGTACGTCAAAATTTTGTAAGCAAAGACGTAACTGGTACTGTTCGCTTTTTAGTGCAAATGCACGGAAAGCCATCTTTGATGCATTTTGGAAAATGACATGGGGAAAAAAAAGTTATATATAATAGGCCTTGTTGATCCGGTAAGCAAAAAACGAATTTCGTCCGAAAACTCAACTCTAGAGTATTTCTTAAAACACAATTCCCAATGTTTGCAAGTTCGTCGTCAAATGTTTTTATCAACATTATGTTTAAAAGAAAATATGGTGAGGACCTGGATAAAAGGAGCTGTATTCATGGCACTCAAATTATTGATTCAAAGATCTTCCGAGTAAAGTCAAAGCGGATTTCAACTGTCAGTCAGCAAAATCTGCATAACCGTCATGATATGGAACGATGAATATCAGCCCTTACCTATAACATCAAATCCGAGAAAGTTTTCCGAAGAAAGGCTGAGCCCTTTATGCAGGCAAAAATTTAAAATTTCAAAGAAAAAGTGTGACCGTTTGCAAGATTAGAAAAAGTTATTGCCGATGGATTGCCAACAGTTTTATGATAATTTTCCATTCATTTAATGCAATCATTTGAATAATTTTTTTTATTCAAGTTTTTTTTTTAAATTTCTTTTTATTTATAAAAAACTACATTAAACAATTCAATATTTGCAAATTTTCTTTAAATTTGTTGTAAATGAATTACAATTTTAGTTTTCAAAGTAATTGCAAAAAGCCCTAAATGCACTTTCACATACAAAAAAATGATGTCAAAAAGCCCTAATTGATATAAAATAAATATCAATAAAAAAAATTAACGTTTTTCATTAAAAATAATTTTGCTAATGATTCTGTCACTAAACTGCATTTAAACAAATTTGAATATTCTACATTGTCGGTTTTTATTCAGTTTTTTGTGTCTCCTGAACAAAACTAAACATGTCAATTAGGGCCGCTGTACAAGTGAGCGACGATATGCAAATAATCTATTAAGTCTTAATGTTTGTTTTAAGACCACCATTTTGCAAAATGAAAAAAAAAATTAAAAATATTCCATCAGAGAGGGACAGAAGAAAACAGTATAATTTTGTACCCTTAGCATAAATTGTGCACGTAAAAAAAATCTACTACTAATATCCTTTTGGATTGTAGGGCTTGACAACAGAAATAGGTGAATAGAATACTTTGCCCGAAAATTAGGAGAATTTCCACCAGGTAATGTAATCAAATTTGGCACCAACGCTAGGAATACAAAAAGTAGGCGTATTTTTGCAAAGGGGGCGACTCCGCCGTTATTTAACTGATTTTCACACAAATACGTACAGAAAGAATGTTTCGGTCAAGCTCTGGATAACAATTTGAAGAATTTCGAGCAGAGGGCGATAAGTAAAGAATATCAAAACTATACTAATGTCTTTGGCATACGACTTGTCGCGTCATCGTAGCGTACAGTACGTGAGCATGCCGAGCGCGTACAAGTTGGAAGAATTTCGCACACTTGTTATCGTCGCCTTATCGTCACTATGTGTACTCGTCATGACGGCAAGCGTGACGGATTTGATGCAGCAAGCACTCGTATAATTTTATACTTACAGGCGCGAGAAAGGCTATATGCCGCCCGTACGCCAATAAAATGTTGCATCCCCCAAAATTAAGAAAAAAATTACAAGTAAGTTTTTAGTAGTACAAATGCCTGACAACAAAAGCTACATTAGGAATTTATTAGTTATATGCCATTCAAGTGAAACCCAAGTAACCTCAGTAGCCTTAACCAATTTTTTTGAACTTTGAAACTGAACACGAAAATAACCGAAACGACCCAGCTCGTGCAATTTTTTGGTTTCTGAATATGCAATCCTAAGTAATCGAATCGACTCAACTCGACTCTAAATTGCAGACTGAACTAGAATATTGGCGAGCTATTCTTCGTCGCGTTGTTGCAGTAATCAAAGCTTTATCTTCTCGCAGCTTGGCTTTTAGAGGGTCTGATGAGAATTTCGGCTCAACTCATAATGGTAATTATATGATGGCGTTAGAGCTCATAGCAGAGTTTGATCCTCTGTTATCAAGGACGCGGTTCTGTCTCGTACTTGTCATCCACAATATGCGACGAGTTAATTTTATTAATGTCACAGCAACTGACCAAAAAATTGTCAGCGAAATTAAGAAGTCTAAATACTTTTCAATGAGTGTAGATTCCACGCCGGATATTTCTCACGTAGATCAACTTTTATTATTCGCAATGTGGATTTAAATGGTCAGCCACAATAACGCTTCATGAAATTTATCGCCAACTGTGGCCACAAAGCCGAAGAGACTGCTACTGCTGTATTAGCAACACTAGAGGAGCTTGGTTTAAATTTAGAAGATTGCAGAGGTCAATCATACGACAATGCAGCTAATATGTCTGGAGAATATACAGGACTGCAAGCACGTATTCGAGCATTGAATCCTTTAGCTACTAAGCTAAATGATACTGATACTGATGTACCATGTTCGGCACATTCCTTAAATTTAGTAGGAGTAAGTGCAGTAGAGTCCTGTTCGGAGGCAGCGAGATTTTTTTCAATGATGCAACAGCTATATAATTTCTTTTCGGCCTCAACCAATAGATGGAAAATCCTCGAGAATTGTATAAAATCGGGAAGTACTATAAAAGCCTCTCAACTACTAGATGGTCTGCGCGCCACGATGCATGTAAAAGTTTGTGCGAGTCTTGGAGTGAAATTTTTTGGAACGACATATTAAATAGATTTAATATTGTCAGCAAATCCCTACAATTATCTCTGGCTGAGTTAAATACTGCAGTATTGAACTATGAATCTCTAATTGGATTTTTGTCAGACCTCCGAAACGAAAATTCATTTAAGCGTGTCATAACAATGGAACGAGTATCTGACACTCGTTATTAAATTTTGACGGCAAGGCCACGAGGGCGGCAAAATTTTGAAAAAAGGTTTTTTTTTAAATTAACACCAAGTATGAAGTGGTAGAAAGAAATGAAAGTCTACTTTTCTCGTTTTCAGTAAGCTGAATTCATATATAAGCTGGTTATAATCAAAATTTTTATTCAGCTCAGTCTCAATGCACAGTAAAGCGAGTGCGTTTAGACGCTCGTTGCGTTAAGTGGAACGATAGAAATTTTTTACCCTTTTCAAAACTCAAAAAGATCGCTCTTCACTACAATTTGATCCCATCATGCATAAATACATGCATAACGCAGTATGGAGATTTGGATAGATATTTTGAAATTTATTCTCACAGATTATTTTTGATAAATCTAACGCTGTGGGTTTTTCAATTTTTATTGAATTTAAGTAAGAACCGAAGTGCACGCATTCAATTGTGAGGGAGTCATCTAAATCTTGAGGATACATTTTTATAAGCTCATCGACTTCTTTGGCAATTACATCAAGACTCATCTGTTGTATTTTAACGAAAAATCCGTAATTTTTATTAATCTCCACATTAGCAACTTTGCGTTTTTTCAAATTCTGAATCAATACATCTAAAATTAAAAAATAAACGTTCACTAAATGTTCTGATGCAGAAAATTGAAAATCTTCCGTGGAGTTTCCCTCGTCAAAATGTGCTTTACGCTTTCGAGAGCGTTTATTTTCCATTGTATAACATTTTATTTGGCTCTTATCTTTACTTCTAGTCTCATAATAATTGAATTCATGACTTGCGGTCGAAAATATTTCACAACTTCGGATCTAACAGAGACCCCACTTTTTTTTAAATGGGTTTTGTAGATAAAAGAATAAGGAACAAAATGTTTTTTTAAATGTATTCTAGTTGGGGGGACATCATATTAAAACTATTTAAACAATTAAATTGTTATTATTTTTCATTTTTTGACAATATAATTTTTTTTTTTAATTTAGTGCGAAAGCTAACGTTATAGACTATTAAATAAAAAATCTTACATTGATCGGATCAGTACAACTGGAGATAATAGACTTCAAGTATGAGTAGATTTGACAAGCTCCAGCCAATTATCAAAAATTCATATGTGAATATTTTCAAAAAAAAAATTTTTTTCTGCAAAATCAAAAAACATGGGTTAACTAAATTTGTTAGAAGATGCAGGAAAACAATTTTCATCGCATTTGGAGAAGTCGAGGTTATTTTTTCCTGAATTTTGTGCAGTTTGTAAAAGAACGACCGATATATTCTTTTTGTTGCTGTGATCGCTCCCATCGAATTTTGTTTATTTTTCAATTCTTGCAATTTGGGTCAAAAATTATATACATACATATGTATGTATATATAGTAGGTGGCCATATTATTAGGGACAGTACTCAAATTTTTGTATTTTCGAGTTTAACCGAATTTTTGAACATGTAAATTAATTTTCGTAAAGTTTTTTACTTCCCTTTTGTAGCTTGTACTATTTATTGTTGATTTTGATAAGCGGCAATGTTAGTATGAGCGTCACATTTTAAATAGGCGCGGTTAAGTGAGTTTACTTCTCATTTGGTACAACTTGCTGTTGTAGTGCAGTCGTTTAAAGTTTGAATATAAATCATTTTCTGCAAGTTTTTCCTGTCCGCAATAATCAAAATGTAAATAATGTTTCTTATTTAATTAGTTTTACTAAGTCTCATGAATTAATTTATATTTGGACAACGGTACTGAGGTATAACCTCAAAATTGCTTCGTTTTAGAATAAGCAAGTCTTCAGACACGTTTCCAAGAAAATGTAGAGAAATACAAACGTTAATTTGTCACTCTAAACATTCCCAAATAGACATAGCAACGTTTGGAGGTGTTTCAAAGTCGGTTGTTAGCTGCATTAAAAAAAATATATCAGAATAAGCCACTGGACGCAAACTGCGTAGGAAAATCTGGTAGAAAAAGAGTCAACACACCTCGTACCGACCATATAAATAGGGACAATTGTCTCTTAAATCGTAGGAAAAGTGTTGCTCTTCAGACTACGAAGATAAACGACGGGGATTTCACGTCTCCAAACAGATTGTCCGGTGGCGTTTGGCGAAAGAGAACCTGACTGCTCCTCGGCCTATCACAAAACCGCACCTGACTGAAGCCATGTCTGTTGAGGATTGGAATCGAGTATATGCCACTTTTTAAAATAGTTTAGTTCACGAATAACAATTTTTTTTTTATTTTAATCGTGCTTTACAGACATGCTTCTCTTACGAGTCAACATTTCAACTTTTGGTTGACAAGAGTAGGTTTATCCGATGATACCCTGGTGAGCAGTTCCACCCCGAATGCTTTCTAGAGAGGGTTAAACACCCGACTAGCGTCATGGTGTGATCTGTAATCTCAGCCAAAGGCATGGGGCGTCTACACATCGTGGAAGGGACCATGAGGCAGGACTAGTACAAGCGAGTACTCGAGACTCGCCTTCTGCCACAGCTCGAGGAATGGTTCCCTGGTGACCAGCGTACGTTTTTATGCTCGATTTGGTATCTAGCTAAAAAGCCAGAAGTGCTACTGCATTTCTAGCTGATAAAAACATAGGCATTTTGCCTTGACGGCGAATTCACCTGACTTGAAGCTCATAGAGAGCATGTGGAAAAACTCCAAATGAGCGATCGCGAAAGGATTGATTACCACCACGCGGAAGGTGATTGAAACACTCCGCAGAGAATGACATCACAACACCGAACTCCTACAACATCCAAAAAAATGTATACAGAGCATGCCCCGAGGCATACAAGCCGTAATTGTAGCTAAGGGTGGTATCACCAAATATTAATGTTATTTGCATAAAATTTTCCAAGGATATGAATATTACCTTTACGAAAAAATAAATGAAAGTACACTACGTATTATGTTGTTTTTATTATCTAAATAGAATATTATTATAAATAAAAAATACTTACTAAACCTAGCACCAATTATTTGCCCAAAAAAATCATATAAACTAGAAAATACGAAAATATGAGTACTGTCCCTAATAATTTGGCCACCTACTATATGTATGTATACTTTTTGTTTGGGTTTGCAAATTTACGCATTGGCCCTTTTAATCAAGTGATTAGCGATTTCCAGCTCCCTTACTCAGCTCTTCTGACCATGCCTGTTTTACACGATGGTCACCTACCACTTGTTTTCTTTAAATTAACTCAACAATCATTGATTGAAACAAGTAAGATTCATTATGTAGCCACATATTAAGGTGGACAGTAAATCAATAAAGCTTACAATACCATAAAAAGCTAATTTAATAAACATACCCACGGGCTACATCAATACATATATACATATGTAGATATAAATAGACACTGAAAATTGTTCGAACCAACTAAAGTTGATATCACTCTGTATTGAAGTTTGTCTTGCAATGCGTGAAAATATCAAATTAAAAGTGCCGCAATAAGCAAATGAAACTTCGCAGCTTCTTAACTTATTTTATGAATGAATCATTTATAACTTTAACCAACAATTAGCTACGTGCGCCATTCCAACATTTATACTGGATACAGCCACAATCGCTCCATTCATGGACCTGTGCTGTTAAGTTGTGGAGGTGGCTGTCAATTCATTCATATCGCTTGCTCTCTCGATTTACCTGTCGAATGATATGCAAAATGAGTTTTTTATTTATGGTCGAACATTTCATTAATCTCAGCTGTTAAGTCGAACTTTGGCTATCTTTAGTATCTTGTTTTTCGTGGCTTGTTTTCAGTGTGTCAAAGTGTTAGTGTGTTTTTAAATTTAATTCATTGATCGAGCGTTTGCTTGTTTTGTTGGATTAACCATATTGATCGCCCCAAATACCAACTCAATAAATGTGCCAACACATGGTCGGAATTCAGAGTTGCCAGCAAATCGCTTAGATGTTTAGAATGTGATTCGTATTTTCGAATTCGAAAATTGCAAATAATACCCTAACAAGACTCTTTAGCAATAAACTAAGAAGAGTCGCCAGCAATACGCTAAGCAGATTCGCCAGCAATACACTAAGAAGAGTTACCGGTTATACTCTAAGAAGACTTACCAGTAATACGCTAAGAAGTTTCGCCAGCAATACTATGAGAAGAGTTGCCAGCGATTTACTGATGGGACATGCAAACGATTATACCAACCGTTTGTGACGCGCTTGGAAGAGTTTCAAGCGATTCACTGAAAAAAAGTGGAAACAATTTAGTTAGGAATAAATTAATACAATTATAATTTTTAACATAACAATAAATTCAATTTTTACTTTTTTTTTGAGTACTTAAAATAAGTGTACATATGTATATTAATGTCATTTACAAGTGTATTGTAGGTAGGCTTGCCAGATCCAAATTGTGTTTCACCTGGATATTTAAAAAAAAAACAAAAAAAATCGGGATTTATCTTGACAATTAAAAAAAAATCTTGATTTATCTGGACAAAAAAGAAAACTAAAGCTTAGTGTCAGAGGAACATATATATTTTATTTAGATAAAATAAACATAACAAAAACATAACAGAAGCATAACAATTCAGTTAAAAAAATAAGTGATTTTTTAAATAAGTTACATTAAGTTCATAAATACTTATTATTAGACCGAACTGCTTTTATCAATTTATTACCACTTGGAGTTTCTAAAATGTTACCAAATGATTGACAGTTTTCGGTACAGTTTAATCTTATAATTAGTTCTGACTTTATCAGATCTGTCAGCATTCGATTTCTTTCTTTAGAGTATAAGCTGTTTAAAAGGCTAAAAACTTTTTCACAATAAGCGTTGGTTATTGGAATTGGAAAAATAAATGAGATCAATTTTCTTAAGATGTTCAATTTGTCATTTTTAAATTTGGAAAAAAATGATCCCCAAATTTTATCGTTGGGAATATTTTTTGGTAGATCTTCATACACACTACGTAAGCAACAATAATCTGTATATAATTCATCGTTGTTGATATAATTTTCTAAGCCTAAGACTCCTATTGCTGTTTGTAGTTCATCCCAGGAAATTAATTTATATTTAAGAAAAAATAAGGATAATTTTTAATTGAAACGTCACTATAGTCATACCGGGTTTCTAAATAGTTAAGACAACTTTTTAAGAATTCAATTCTGGTTGACAAAATTTTTACGTAAAAATAAACGAGAAAATAAAAGAGAAAGAGGGAGCATTTGTCAGTGCAGTATCCAGGTTAGTTAAATCATGGTGTTGCACACATATTTTCATTTAAAGGTACGTAGCTGTTGGTTGCGTTCAGGAGGATTAAGACCTTATGACATCCTTATAAATCATCTTTTCTTGTTTGAAAAATGTCAACTTCTTAAGAGCAGTCCGTACCTTTTGGACGTTACGAATGTTAATTAATTTTTAATGCCTACGGCAGATATTTTTGCATCTAGTCCTATTTTTCTTTTATTTCATTGTTCGAATTTTATCTGGACATATTTCTGATTGTCGGGACTCTGGACATGGGACTAAAAATCTGGACATTCCCGACGAATCCAGTCCATCTGGCAACCCTAATTGTAGGTAACAAAAATAAAATAAAATTATAGTAGATATAAAAATAAATTAGTGGCTCTTTGTCAAATTCAAACAAATAATTTGTTTTCGGTATTTGGCGAACTTCCTTCCTAACTGTTACAACTTCTTCTGTCAGCCTCGCTACTAATTTTATATAATGTTCGTCACGCAGCATAAATACCTCTTTAAAGATCTGAGTTCACTTAGTATATCAGCTCTGGCTGAAGGTTGATCAAAATGAGTTTTAAGCACTGCGAAGCGAAGCAATAAAATTTCAATTGCTAACTTCTAATATTTTTGAAAAATATTGTATTTACCAGAGTTGTTACCACGCATTTCAATATATTGAACATGGACTTGACATGCAGAATTGAAAAAGTCAGGTTCATTTTCTTCTGTAAAAAAGAAATAATTTATTTTCGAGCATAATTAAATAAATAATTATAATTAAAATTTATATTAATATAAACTTACCGATTTTGGAAAATTTTGTAGAACTCTCCATGATTTTGTAAAATTTCAGTTGCAATTGCTTTGATTTCTGCACTACATATGTATGTTAACTGTTGCTTACAAATTTTCCACAATTTGTATTTTTCTCTTTATTTGTTCCAAAAACTTCAGATATTATTTTTGAGGCTTCTCTTTTGCTCGCAACCCTTATTGTATTTGCCGACAACATTACAAATTTAATAACTTTATTTACCTTTGAGGATATATCGCAATAATGGTCAAAAATAGATAAAAAATATTGATCGCTTGCGAGGTTGAGGACTTGAGGAAAAAAATTTTGCCTACACGATTTGCAGAAGTATCGTAGTTTCATCAAATTAGTAAGTATTACTGAGGAGACAAAAAAAAGATTGAAAAGGGGAATCGCGGATTTATCGCGCAAGCGATTTTTCTTCCAAATGTCTTCTAAATGTTGGCTGGGTTAAAGCTGTGCATTTGTCGTTTGTTTTAGAACTACAGTAAATTTAAAAGATAAATGTTCACTTTGTGAGTGGCATAAGTATTCCTACATTTTTTATGGCATAAGTTTACTTTACATTGTTACATTTACATTGTATTCTTACGATGGTTTTAATATTGACAACGAATATGGAATCAGATGTTGGGAGACATAGACATCGGAAGCAGTGCTATCGTTTCGAAAAAAATTTAAGTGCTCAATTTTATATTTTTGGGTATATTTTTGTGAAAATAGGTAGTACTACTCTAATATATGTTTACTTACACTTACTCATATGATAAAATTAAATCTCTAATATATAAAATTCTCGTGTCACAGTGTTAGACTCCTCCGAAACGGCTTGACCGATTCTTATGAAATTTTGTGTGTATATTCAGTAGGTCTGAAAATAGAGAGTAAACTATTTTTCATCCTCCTTTATGAGCAATTTAGGGTGGCCGTCATACAAAAATATTTTAAAAATAGTATTTTCACAAAGACCACTTAATTGATTCACATGAAATTTACACCACGTGCCTTTTATAGTAAGAAGCATCTTTTCAGTTACAAAACTTTTACATACAAATATAAACATATTTTTAAAATAGCATTTTCACTAAGACCGTCCAGTCGATTCACATGGAATGTACACCACGTATCTTTTATATTAAGAGGCATGGCTTAGGTTAGTGTTGGCCATTTACCCTCCCGCGGTCACATTGCCCGTTTCGTGCCATCATTCGGCTCGCCGTGCAGTTGCTGATTTCTATGCGCTGATTCGCATGAAAATTGAATATGCGAGAAACCCAGTCGGAATCAAACGTGCAAAAACAAAACAAATGCAAACAAAAACATTATTTATGCGAAAGGCAATTTTTTAAGCAAAAAAGTTCAATTTCATGGAAAAATTGTCACCGATATTGCGTCTGGCGTCATCACAAAATATTGAACAAGATATTGAAAGTCTTATTTTAAGTAAACTCTGTTAATATGTTTGTATAACATACATATGTATACATAATATGTATAAGATTTATGAAATATTTTCTTTTTGTTGTTAAATAAAAATATTTATTTAACATTTATCTTTATTTATTAACATCAGTGATGCACGAATTTCTACTGGGTCATTTTTTTCTATACGTGGAAAAGACAAAACCCATTTATTTTCATTTTTTTTTTCGCTGGAATTTCTTCACACATTTGTACACATACTAGCGCGAAATGTTTGTTGTAAACGTCAGCGCGCTGTCGACTTTTGGGCACCGCAGCTGGCCATCCCTAGCTTAGGTTATAAGACTTTTATTCAGGGTGACCAGGGCCGGATTTAAATTTTTGGTGCCCTAGGCTTTTAAAGAAAATGGTGCCCTAGTTTTTCATTTTATATTTTTTTTTTATTTGAAATAAAATATGTAGTAACAATTTTTAATATATAGTTTCCTTGACATTTTAATAGCAAAATCCTTGATAATATCGTCAAATCGATTTCACATAGTAACTAGATCACTTTCAATGCAAATTATTGATAATGCATCCAATCTATCCTGCTTCATCACAGTACGACAAGGATTTTTTAATCACTTTAGTTGTGAGAATGATCTTTCTGCCGTACAATTTGTAACCATCAAACTCAAGAATATACGTAAAGCAATACAGTAGAACCTCACAAAGATTAAGTATTTTGTTTTTGGGGTGCTTAATTTTCATGAATTCTTAACTTTTTAAAGACACTAATGCAATTTTAAAAATAAGACAGTCCATGTGTTTATATATGTGTATTTACATAGGTACATGTTTTATATTTTTTTAAAATGCAGCATTTTTCGGCGATTAATAACCGTTTTGTTTACGTGCTGCTGACATTGTTGCGATCACATCGAAATTAAAAACGAAATGCAGCAAAACAATTCAAATTCATCTGTGAACATAGCAACCGATATGTGCATACATACATCTGTATGTACATACATATGAATTTGCACAAAATTTATAACGGTAAAGGCCGATTGTATTTGCGTTTCATCGTTTTGACATACAATAAGTCAAATTTATGTTAGAAACAGAAACCTAAGCTAAAAACAAAAATGACTCAAAAGTTTTATTGACAAAAATTAAAAATTTTATGAAAATAAAAAAAACTGACAAACATACATAAGTATGTATAGAAAAAGGTATAATAAATGATACACTTAAAAATTTACTTCTGTATAATATAAACATTTCTTGACGAGCTAAAAAGCTACAAAAGCAATTGCATGTGAAGGAGGAAGGAATGTGTGTGTGCACTATGTTTTATGTTTTGCTATGATTCTCAACTAGTCAATGCAGAAAATAAAATATAGTGTGCTTGCAGACTTTTAAACGTCGGCTAACAAAGCTTACTGATGAAGTGAGGTAGCGTCATGGAAACTAGTATAAGCAGCTCGTTGCCCATTTTTTGTTCCTTTTTATGCATTTTGCGATTGTAATTTTTTTGTTGTTTTTTGCACTAAAACTACTGAACATACAGCTCTGTAAAATACATATAAAATTTTACATTGTTCCAAAAACACAAATAAAGAAATTTGGAGAATAGTTTAGCTAAATTTCTAATTTTTTTTAAGAAAGCCTTTACTATGCGTTTTTAAATGCATTTTAATAATAATAGGTTCACATACTTTGCGTGCGAGTCACAATGTGGTTATTGTGACTAAATTTTGTGTAGATAAAGTCACTTTTCCTGAGTTCCGACACTTTAACCGAACATTAACTGCCAAAATACTGAAAAGCGCAGTTTGACTTTATGGTAACATTTCAGTAACTTTTGTGTACCAAATCGATCCTATTTAGGAAAATTTTAGTCACAATAACTACACAGTTCTCTTCAAAAGTTACCTGACCGTAACCACGATATTTAAGACACAATGTCAGTAAATGTGACCGAAAAATGTGACCATATCGGCTCAATTACCATAAGTACTCAAATTTAGTTGCTATCGTTACATACATATGTAACCGTAGAGTCACACTACTAACTTTGTGTAGGTAGAGACACTTTTTTGGTCACATTTGTGTATGTATCGTAACATATACAGTAGAGCGGTTCAAAAAAAATTTTGTTTTTTTACGATATGTCAGCTGATATCTATAGCGTTACACGTCTTGACAAAGCTCCTCAAAGGATTTTCATCAATATTCAATACTGGATTAGCGCCGCCTATTTGAAGTTATCAACTTTTGAAGATACATACTATAAATACTTATTTTAAAAACTGCGAAAATTATAGGAGTTATCGAATTTTCGAAGGGCTTTCATTTAAGCGGACAAAAATACATGAAAACTGATATTACACGGGAGCGTGAAAAAATGGGATAACTTGCGCAATTTTTAAAATCAGTAATTTTCTTCAAAGTAGACAACATCGAACAAGCGACGCCTTTGAGGAGCTTTGTCAAGATGTATAATGCTATATCCGCTTAAACATCGTAAAAATCACAAATATTTTTTTAAACCACTCTAATTGAATTGGAATTATTTAGATTAAACTGCTTCACCCTTAAAGTTACACATAAACTACTTTGTGTAGTTATTGACACATATTTGAACAAAATTGTGTAGTTTAAGCCAAGCTGACCACACTGTGTACGTACGAACTAGGGATGTTATGGACATGAAATTTCGGATTCGGTTACGGATATTTAAATATTTTTGTATCAGTTTCGGATACGGATAAGGATATAATTTTATTTCGGTTGCGGATACGGATATTTTGGTGGACTTAAGGGAAGTGGTAATGGTCCCACTAATGAACTGGTCCCGCCACCTTTACGTGAAAATTTTTCTTCACACTGCTTGCACTTTGCTAAATCAGTATAAATTTCAGTGAAATATTTCCAGACCTTGCTCGTTTTAGGATTCACATCAATTATATGAAACAATTAAATATTAAACCGTAGTAAAGTAAATGCAGGGTTTACTTTTAATTTTGAAAGGAATACAAGAGAAAATGCGAATTTTGATTTTGATTTTACAAAATATGACATTTTATTGATTTACAAAATCGATTATTGGGTAAACTCAGAAGAGTTGTGCTGTAGCGAAATTGTTACAAATATGATTGCACAACGGTTTATATCTGGATATAATATTTCGGTTACGGATACGGATATTAAAAAATCTTTATTTCGGTTTCGGTTACGGTTACGGATAGTTTTTTTTCGGATATCCGGTGGTTTCGGTTACGGATACGGATATCCATAACATCCCTAGTACGAACACAAGCTTTATACTGACTGGTAACAGTGTAGACACAATCGGTCACAACATATGATGAGGTCACAAATGTGACTTACGCCATTTTTTATATGAAAATTATGGCATCCATTTTGATTTATAATTGTAAATAATATCTAAAAAATTTTTACATAAATATATGGCTCAAATTACTTCAATAAGATTGTAATCATACATTTAAAACACCTAGTAAACGTTATAAGATCATTCCAGCATTTTAAAAAGCATTTCATTAATAAAAAAATTTTAAATTTTTTTTAATTTATTATTAAATATGGGATATTTTTTAAGCGCATAAGTTTTTTGTTCAACAAAATATTAATATTTACGGTAAAAATGAGCTTCGTTTTAATTTCTACGCATAATATGCGGAATTAAATTCATATATATACAAAGTTGGGGAATAAAATTTATAAGAAGTAAAACAGTATAGGTCATAATATTACACATAAGTACATATTAATGCTTCCCAGTAGGCAAGGCCAGGAGCTAGCAGTGCTTCTAGCAGGCCTTCCTTGGTAAGATTAAGGCCTTGCCACCTCCTTTCAAACTTACTTTCTTTTTTATATGAAATGTCCCGAAAAAACAGGCCTTCTCAAGCAGGCCTTCTAAGAGCGCTTACCTTAGGAGGGGTCTTAGCTAGGGTTGTCAGATTTTTGAAACACAAAATCAGTATATTCAAGTATATTCAACGCAAGAAATCAGTACAAATCAGTACAAAATTTTTGACTTCATTCATTGTCAATATAAAAATCACAGCTTAAATCACATTGCAAAATTTTGTATTTACAAAAAAAAAGGTCACTACTTTTCGGATTCCCAAAACCTTAGCAAAATATCATATTTTTCACATTACGAAAACTTCACTGTGCAATTTGCTGTTTTCATTTATGTACTTAAATAAAGGTATGAGTACACAAAATTTAATTTAATTAAATATTCTACAAAACATGGAAGTTGCGGATGCCGATTTTTTCAAATCCGCAGATGCGGTGCGGATTTTTGAACGCTCACATCCGCGGATGCGAATGCGGATCTTAAGATTTTTTATAATTTTATAAGAAATTTTTATATAAGGACTATATTATATGGGTGCAGAAATTAAATAAAAGAAGTAAATTTTAATTATTTTACTAAATATTTATTACTTAGTACGAAAAGTTAAAGATTGGAGCATTTTATAAATAGTGAAATTGCGCTTTTTCGGGGTCTACCTTATTACGAGAGACTCGAACATTAGACCCGCGCTAGTGTTCGCTAGGATCACAGCCTGGTGGTGTCGATAAAAGTCTGCGTGCTATTGGTGTTAGCAGTTTTAACTCTTTTCGATGAACGCTCCACCATTTAAGAGGATTTTCATCTAAATTGGCCTGATGAATCTAACATCATAGCCAGCTCGCTTTTTAAGCATGGTTTTTTGACTATACCAGATGTTCCATGTCCGACTGAATATTCAGATTCACAATATACTCAAAAATTGAAAAAAAAGTTACGAAGAACAAACGTGCTGAATCCTGTCACCGACTCATCGCTACTATTAGTCGATGTGCATTGCGGCGCCGGCAATTTCCTATCGCGATCTGTGCGGAAGCTCCACAATTGCGGATGCGAATATTCGCAACATACCTGCTACGAAACAAGGATCATTTTACAGCCTCTTAGGTAGGCTACTGGTAATAATTAAGTATGAAATGTAAAAATTATTTAGTGATTCAAATATATGTAATCTAAAAATCACTACAAATCAGTACTAATCAATACAAATTGGTAAAAATCAGTAGATTTGCGTACTGATTTCAAAATCTCGAAAAATCAGTATTTTTAAAGAAAATTAGTAAAAATCAGTACATGTACTGATAAAATCAGTACGTATGACAACCCTAGTCTTAGCAGAACTTGGAAAAGATTAAATTTTAATACGCCGTGCGACTCTGAGTTATTTTTTTTTTATCCGCGTCACCTCACTTGCACTTGCGTTGATATTTTTAATGTTTATTTGTTGTGACCAGAGGCGGAGAGTTTTAATAAATATTGGGGGGACGAAACTTAAAAAAAATTTTTCAAGTGATACAATCTTTAGCATTATTATTCGAATCATCTAACTTTTTTGGAACTTTTCTGTTGCGTTTTTCTTGTGGTAGTTCAATGCCTACGAAAACTCTTTCTTTATCAATTTCACTCCAAATCACGGTGAATTTATCTCTCAAGCTTGCAATAGTTTCGCTTAAATTTTCGATCAGTATTTTAATATTACCAAAATGAAATTGTTTATTTTGAATGGCAGTGATGGTAGCATCTACGTATCTACGTGAGAAAACATTTTGCTCTCTAAAATATTGGGGGGGGGGGGCGAGGCCCCTCAAAATATTTTTTGAGGAGGCAAAAAGTGCTCTGCCCCCATACTCGCCGCCTATGGCTGTGACATTTTCTTAAATTATAATTTGATATTGAATACACAACACTCTGCCGCCATCACCTTAACAATAACATGAAACAGAACACTAACCTGGCAACATGCACATCGTTCTTTACTTCCAACCATTTATCTACTTTTGATGTCGTATATGTACAATGCAATTACAAAAAAGTTATGTCGAATCATAAAACATTGCAACATATGAAATGAAAAAATACATGGAGTCCTTCCCATATCAGGCCTAATAGCATGCCTGCTGTGGGAAGTGTGTATGTGTGTCACTATTATGCTAATTAAAATTTCACTACTTATAAAATTTACTTATTGCTGATATTAACAGAATGTAAACAAAAAAAAAATCATAATAAAAAAAAATGAGTATAAATATTTTTATTTGCATGAAAGTTTTGTTTTGAGAAGGCCTCTTACCATCGCAGCAGTGCTAGCAGGCCTTCTCCGAGGAAGGCCTTGCTCAATTGCCTACTAAGTTCTTACCAATGTATTCATTTATATTTAGAATACTAATACAATGATAAAAGTAACTTAAAAGTAACATATTTCCCTCACATTTCAGTTTTTATAACCCACACAATAACTACAAAGTGTGGTTACAAAGCAGTAACATATTCAGTCACATAAACTACACATATACCGAATGTCTCCATATCCCCACTCGATCACGGATACGTAACGGTTACGTAACATATCGCACTCGGTGTAGTTATCTACACAAATTCTCAACCGTAACAAACCGAATGTGTGGTAACTACAAAGAGTATAAATAATAATTAAATTAAATTATTATTTATACTCTTTGCCGATATGTGCTTTCATACATCTGTATACATATGAATTTGCAGAAAATTTATAACGGTAAAAGCCGATTGTATTTGCGTTTCATCGTTTTGACATACAATAAGTCAAATTTATGTTAGAAATAGAAACCTAAGCTAAAAACAAAAATGACTCAAAAAAGTTAAGGCAAAAATTAACTGTTTAGAGAAACGTTTGGTGATTGAAATCCACTTAACTTCTCCATATATTTAACTTTTCCGCATCTTAACTTTTGTGAGGTTCTACTGTATATAAATTTTTCATAGAAATTAGTGCTGGGATATTTTTATTATCGCCGTCAAACTTGCCAACTGCACTGAATGGACGCGAACAGGCGAAATTACCCTATATAATATTGAATAAATTGAATTGAATTGAAAAAAAAAAAAAAGATTAAAGAAAGTATATGATTTGTTTATTGTTTATCTAACTAACTTACTGGAATCAAATTTCAACTCAATATTATTAGGCAAAAATTTTGTGCGCTGTTTTTTAAAAAAATGGATTTTGTATCAAACTGCCCCACATACGGGATTGATACACGTCAATGGCACTTTGATTCATAGTTTAAAACACACCTTCTTCGTTTAAAAAATAAAAATAATAAGGGTATTCCTCTAAACGCGAAAACTCGAAAACATGGAAACCTCGAAAGCTTTCGAGCTTGTTTAAGGGAACACCCCAATCTATGCAAACGTGCAAACGAATGAGAAACGCCTTTTGTTGCCTAAAACTGCCTAACTCGTGTGAGAGAAATCAACATATGTCTTAGTTGTCAATCAAAAAAATTAAATATAAAAACTTTAATTTGTTAAAAAAATAATTTTTTTTGATCAATTTTAAACCATTCTTCTTGATTATAGATGGACCGATTTGAAACTTTTTCACACTAATATTATAGCTTAATAAATTACTTATCAACTGATACCTATATTGTTTAAATAGAAACATAAAATTGCTTAACTGAATCGAAATAAAAAGTTTGAAGCGAATTAAAATTTGTTTTGAAAATCGAAAAATCGTCATAATTTAATTTTCGTTTTTGACACTTTTTTATCTTTTTGAAAACAATTGCGCTCTTCTCGCTCAAATTATTCATTTTCCAACTTTCGAGGCTACTTTCGCATCAAATTTGACTCGAAAGTTTTCGAGAGTTGCGTAAACTTTTTTTCATACAAATTATTTTCGAGGCTCGAAAATGTTTTCGAGTTTTCGAGCCCCCTTAGCCTCCCCTAGCGCTTCATTAGCCCCCCTAGCGCTTCATTTGCCCCTAGCGTTTCATTTGCTCTTCACGCGTTTTTTAGGAAAACTTCAAAAACAAAAGCAATTAGAAAATTAAACATACTTATTTATAGTTTATACTATTTAGGTTTAAAGTTTATTTTTTTTAAACAATAACAATTTAAAATAGCTGTACTCTGCGATCTTTCAGGGCATTGAATCTTTTTAAAACCATGTCTATATCTATAGACTCAAGACGTTTGTGCTCGAAGGCCAGGAACGATAAATTATTCAGCCTATCAGTCAACATGCCTATTCGTTGTGGCCGTACAATTCGTGTTAATGCCGAAAATGACGATTCGCATACTTCCGTTCCAGCCGGGAAAGTTTCGATGGTTGCAAAAAGATTGTACACTTTTTCCATTACTTGACGTACCTTATACAGCTCCGTCAGCACCACCGTCTTAATTTTTTTTTGTTCCGGCTTTTTAAATTTGTTTAATTGATCATTCTCCGAACGAATTCTATCTATATATTTTTTGGCAATTTTGAGCTCAATTTCACTTGGTAACTGGATGCCCTAATCGCCCAATGGGTGCAGCTTTTCCAAATCCATTTTATCAGCTATATCGATAGCTGTGAGAATGCCATTGTTTGTAACAAAGCGATTGGTCATTTCAATTAATACGATATCGATTGTTTTGTAGAATGTTGATTTCAGCATGATGATCGATTCGCTTCGTTCACCCAGTGTTTCTTCAACAACTGACTCTTTCAGCATTTTTGACTGCTGCCTATTCCGAATTGGACGATTTGAGGCGTGAGCTGATTCTGTGGGCTTTAATTGTTCCAACAGATCTATCGTTTGAAAATAGTATTGATCGAAACTATTTTGTGATCTCATTTTTTCGAGTATTGTAAAAACAGCTCTAATGAGTGGCATAGCATCTTTGTATCCCATTGCTCGGCCTTGAATCGCTTTCGTTACTGGTTCAATCGATTGCAATAAATCCTTCATAAACACTAATGTGAAGACAAATTCCAACGATACCATCACGTGTGACAAACCGACTGCTATTGCTACGTCATCACCATCGAATCGTTCGCCAACCATTTGAGGCAAACTATTCATAATGTGGATATAGTTTTCAAAGATGGATTTAGAAGCACGTAAATGGCCAACCCAACGAGTTTCGATTAATTTCAAAATGGAATGGCCTTCATAATGTTGTTGTACTTTGTGGCGACGGAAAAATTTCGCAATATGTTTTGCCCGAAAATATTAAAATACGCAGTAAGCACACTAGATATTCATATAGTTTACACAAAAAATAATCTTATTTCTCAAATACTTTTTTCTATGTATTTTGAAGCGTAGATTCCAAAAATACTAATATTTTTTTTTTCTTCTTAAGAATCGTTTTCGAGATATCCACAAAAAAAATATACATATGTATATACATTAGGCTGTATCGAAAAGTTAACACCCAATTCAAGGCCCAAATAATGAAATAGGAAGAAAAGACAAGGCAGGAAATATGATTTTTTTTGATTTAAAATATATTCCTAAGTCCCCAAATAGCTGTTATATATGAAAATCGTGTAGTTTTGTACTGGAACCATTTTATTTTTTTTTTTTTGCTAGCTGAATTGGTAATACGTTAAGTTAAATTTATGTATCTCAATAGTTCTGGAAAAATAAGTTCCTGCGAATAAAATTAACTTTTTTAAACTTAAGAAAATGTGTGCTATTTATAAAATCATGGCTGTATATGTAGGGGAAGGTGGGGCAAAGCGGTTTTCACAAAAAAAATAAATTTTTCGAACAATTAAACATGTAGGTTAGGTTAGGTTAAAAGGGTTGCTTGCAAAGCAAGATTCACTCGAAGGCAGTTTGCCCATTGTGATACCCTATATAAAAAAAATGTTCCCCTCCTTCTCCTTTAAAAAGGCCTACTGAATGGGGGTGAACCACCCAGAAGCCTTGGTGAAGTTGAGGATGCTGGTGAGTTCCAGCTCGGCTAGTTCCTCAAGACCAACAAAGAACGCAGAACCAAAATATTTGATTCGTCTCCTCATTAGCCCGTGGCATTCGCAGAGCAGGTGTTTAATCGTCTCATCCTCTTCTTCATCTCCGCAGCTCCTGCAGAAGTCTCTGAAAGGAGCTCCATATCTGGCGGCCATAGGGCCAATGATACAGTGCCCCGTCAGTACTCCTACAATAGTCCTAAGCTCTCCTCTTCTGAATCTTAAGAGAGATTGCGTCCTTCTCAGATTCAATTTAGGCCACATGATTCGAGACGTTCTGCATCCGGTGGTAAGGTTCCACCTTCTGTTCGTTTGTTTCTTGATTATGTCCTCTATCCGACAGTGTAATTCCGCCAATGGTATCTTAAGGTCTACCACTTGTTGATTCTCTGGTTGTTCTGATCCTATTCTGGCACATTCGTCAGCTTTCTCATTTCCGGAAATACCCGTATGACCGGGCACCCAGCAGAGTTCTATAGCATGCTGTCGGATTGAACGTAGTGATTCCCTGCAGTGTTCTACACACCTAGACTTTACTATTTTGGCATTCAGTGCTTTGATCGCTGCCTGACTGTCCACACATATGGTAATGATGGAGGGAGTAAGCTCCCTGTTCCGTATCACCTGTGCGGCTTGGTCTATGGCATAGATTTCAGCTTGAAAAACGCTGCAATAGTTGGGTAGTCTAAAAGACATCTCCATACTCATATTATCCGAGTACACACCCGCCCCTGTGCCGAATTCCATCTTGGATCCATCTGTGAAGATGGTTAGCCCCTTTCCTTCTAGAACGGTGCCTGATTTCCAATCTTCTCTTGTTGGAAAGTTGATGTTGTAGGCTGTGTCAAAGTCAAGTATTGGTACTCGATAGTCGCTTCCCGTGAGGCAGAGTTCCCGCTGCATATCTTGCAAAATAGACCGGTGACCATCGGAGTTTTGAAGCTTGTTGTATTCTTTTAACCTAAGAATCCCTTTTGCCGCTATATTCCTGATGTATAGGTCAATAGGCAGAAGATGCATTATAATCTCCAGGCCCGCCTGTGGTGTCGATCTCACCGCTCCTGTTATACCAAGGCAGGCCAGTCTCTGTACCTTACGAAGCTTGTCAAGTAGTGACTTGGTGTTGGCAGCCTTCCACCACACCAGCGCTCCGTGAGTTAAAATAGGTCTGATAACCGCCGTGTACATCCAAAGTACTATGTACGGTTTTGCACCCCATTTTTTCCCAAATGTTCTGTTACACGTGTAGAAAACGCTCAATGCCTTTCTAGCCCTTTCATCCACGTTCCTCTTCCATGAAAGCTTGGAATCCAGAATGACTCCGAGATATTTTGCTTCTTTGACGAGAGCCAGTGTGGTACCATTTAACGTTGGCAGTTTAAACACTGGTATTTTATATTTTCTTGTGAACAAAACAAGTTCGGTCTTGCTTGGATTGATACCAAGTCCGTTCCTATGTGCCCAGACTAGCAGTTTCCTCAAAGCTGACTCCATCAGTTCACTGATCGTAGAAATAAACTTTCCCTTTATCAGTATGACGACATCATCTGCGTAGGCAACCACCTTAATCCTCGATCTTTCCAGCGAGCATAAAATTTCATTAATGACAAGATTCCACAGGAGTGGTGATATAACACCGCCCTGTGGAGTACCTCTCTTCACTGCTTTCCTGCTCTTTGATGTCCCTAGGGTGGAGCTGATGACCCTGTGATTCAGCATGTTGTTGATCCACAGAGTTATTTTGCTATTTACATGTAAGTCGATCTATATTGAATCTATTAAGGTAATTAGGCTCATTATTTTCTTAACAGAAGATCTTTATTATTACGATGCAAAAAGAAAGTACGTTTATACCGCTTTGCCCCACGGGTGGGGTAAAGCGGTATACGAAGTGCAATACCACTCTCTCATTCTTGTAGAAATTATTATTTGTTTTCTTCTGTAAGCAGTAGTACTGATGTCGGCATCACCGTGTACTAACGTGCTCAATGTGGTCAAGGCCGTCTTAAACTATGCTGGGGTCATGGGCACACAAGAATTTGGGGCTCCTTTGGAAAGAAAAGAAAGTGGATTATACTTACATTTTTCTACTATGATCTTCTATTTATTATAGATAATCAAATATGTATAAAATATAATATGTCATTAATGATATCAGTATGCTGCTGGTTTTTTGGTTACGATTACGATAATGGGTTTTCTGGGATTTCTGTTGAGCAAATTCTTCTATTATATCCGCAATTCATTTTTTATTCTCTTAAGCTGCGAAAATGAACGCTCTCCACTACAATTGGTAACCATTAGGCAAAGGAATATTCTTGTAGCAACTTCAACATTTGGAAAAGTTTCTTCTAATTTATCTGACTTTATTAGGTCATGTAAGGCTGAGATATTTAAGTCCGCTGATTGCTTTACTATGTTTTTTAAATATTGGCTTAAAACATTCTATTTTGAGCTCATATGCACTAATGTCTTCATGATAAAGTTCTGCAAACTCTATGCATTTTTTGGTCGACTCGCCAGATTCGATTGTTGTTAACTGCCAAAGAAAACTAAAACGATTATCAATTTCTTGGTATGCTGCTGAACGTTTTTTTAAATGTGTATTTAATGTGTCAATTATATGAATGAAAGTATGTATCTACACGAAACTTTTCCTTGCCTCAACTAAGCAATCTCTAACGATCCTTCAAAAAAAGTGATGCGTGTGCTACGAATTCTTTTTCTTTCAAATTCATCTTTGTAGTCAGCATCTGGATTTTTTTTCTTTAGCAGTCGTTTCGTTCTGATCAAAATTATTGCGTGCGTTATAGACATAACAGATCAAAGATTCGTAAAGTTTTGTTACAACGTTCATGGTCATAGTGCTATTCTGTAAACTTAGACTTGTTTTATTCATAATACCCAAAAGATCATTCCATATTTGCGTTAGAAGAGCAGTCTCAAATTTTCCATCTTTTTGTTAGACTTTGGGGTTCGTATCTGGTGTCTCCTGATTGATTGATGTCACTTGTGATTTAGGACAGTGCTTCAGAAATATTTAAGTAACCATTTTGCAAAGCATTAATAGTATTGGCACGTGCAGACCATGTAGCTTCCGAAAGAGACTTCAGGACTCTATTTGCACCCTATATTCGGGAGGCCCTGTGATCGAGTCCCATGTAAACCAGAAATTTTCAATTTATTATTTCTGATTTTTTCAGTTACATGGGATACGTCAATTTTTTCTCTTTATTCTAGTATATATAAAATACTCAACGTACTTCAGAATTGAAAATAATAATTATTAATTACTATATCGTTTACCATTCAAATACCAGTGAAAAATCACTGATTTTATTTTTTTATCTTTTTATATATAAGACGCATGTTGTAACCTATTCAGTAAAACCTGGATAACTGGGATCTCCAAGGGACCAACCTTTTTGTCTCAATTAAAGAGGTTTCCCATTTACACAGATTCTCAAATAACCATACTCAGACCGATAAAGCGTGCCTATTCAAATTCAAAATAACAAATTATACATACACACATAAATATTATTTCCCACTTACAGAGGTTATTTCTAAACGGTCCCAGTCTTAGAGGGAAAAGCTCAAGTCATAAAGGCGAAAACGCACAAAAACTTCAAAAATCAAATCTCAGATATAGAAGTTAATCCCAGTAATAGAGGTATTTTGATGCGAAAGTGTGGGAACTTGAAGTGAGCCTCACTAGTAGAGGTTTCTCACCTATCCAGGTACCGCTTAACCAGGTTTCACTGTATTATGTTTTTCTTCTTGCTTTTAACAATTATATCTAACAATTTAGTAAACTTATACAAATTGATTTTATTTTGTCTTACTTTCACCTTTTTTTGACTTAAATTAAGCCAAAAGCAAGCCAAGTTAGACTTGAATATGACTTTTTTGTCTTAAATCGAACCTAACTAATCCAAATAAGCCAAAATCAAGCCAAATGTTATGGAAATTTTATACTCCTAAAAGTAAATGATTTTGTTTTAATTTGCCATGTGCCCTTATGGTAAAGACTGTGCACATCTACGAAACAGTACCTTTCAAATTATATAAGTTTCATTCTCCTCTCTTTATAATAAATACTAAAAAAGTGTACCATAAGTTTCGATGTTCACGTATTAATATATATATATTTAAATGATGTTAAGATGCTTTTTGATCGATTAAAGCGTCATGGCTTGCGATGCAAAAGAACAAGTGTTATTTTGCTGAAGCACAAATCGAGTATGTTGGTCATGTTATTAGCTACAAAGGAATAATGCCCTCCGGAAAAAGGATGGAAGGTATTGAGCTAATGCCTAGACCCCAATCTGTTCTGAAGCATTTATTGGCAAAATAAACTATTATAGTAAATTTATTTCTAATTTTTCTACCAAAGCATTACCACTTAACGGAGAAACGGCACACAATTTATATGGACTGAAAGATTTAATTATAAAAGTGGATCTACTGGTTAATTATGATGATAAATTACCTATAATTTTAGCAACCGATGCTTCAAAATATGGTATAGGAGCAGTTAAATATTATTTATTATTTATTCAGTCTTTATTTCATAACAAAAAACAAGCTTAATGTATAGAGAGCTATTATAATTCAAATTTAAATAATCTAAATAAGCCTCGAAGTTTGAATAAAATAGTAGGACATTCTTTTGTCCATAAGGACAAGTAGCGAATTAACCTTTTTTCTTCCGCTATTTCAGTTTTATAATTTTTTAACTTTTTAAATTTACATTGTTTAATCGGACTTACAGTCATTACAATATTGTAAATTTTTACTTTATTGATCAATGCTATTTTTTTTATTACAACAAACATGACAAAGACAACAAATGGAAAAATTTTTAACCTGGTAATTGGTGACATGTTTCGGCTATTACCAATAGCCTCATCAGACCAATTTGGTTAATTCTGTACATGGACATGGATTAATTACAAAATAATCAGTCGCTAAATATCAAAAATTTCTTAATTTATACGGAGGACACGCCAATTTCAGAAACTATGTAGCTGGCAACACTACAAATTTCTAAAAATAGATCATAGCCGTGCAAGACAAGATTCTTGCCTGCTGTGACAACAAGCGACAGTAGACAGTATGAAAAATCTGAACGTGTATGGGCCCTATAAGTGGCGATTGTATCGCTGACTAATTTCTCATACAAATTTTTTTTAAGCGGGTAGTCGTCAAAAAAGACACGGCTATTATTATTACAGAGCATGGTTTATTACGTCGTCATCAAAATCAACTGAGAGAGAGACAAAATAATATGTCATCAAGAGCTTCAGCACAAAGGAGTGCTGAAAATTTGGAAATCAATTTATCTGATACTAATTTTAATCCTTTAACTTCAACGGAAACTTCACCCGAACATGAAACTTCAATTTATATTGAAAAGAGTTCTTCACAAACTGCAGTAGATATTCAGCAGGTGCAGATGTTACCATCAAACAAAAGAATTTTAACTGATGTTGATTCACCTCTACGGGAGTCAAAAGATTGCGAATGAGACCTGCAATCCTTGATCCAATTCTCTTCGAAGATCGGAGAGATTAAGAATGAAGACAGATATTTGAAATTAAGTCCAAAGAAATGTTAGGATTCTACTTTATAAAAATTGTTCCATAAATTTTCATTATTGTATTTTTAATTTACATTCAATTCATTTGATTAAACAGCATCCTTTTTCATTATAAAATAATGAAATCATACAACTTTTTATTAATATTGGAAAACCAGCATTAACCAGCGCAATTGTGAATACTCCAACGCTTATTTGCACGAATAATATTTAAGTGGCGGTTATATCGCCAACTAATTTCTCATACAAAATATTTTTTTTAAGCGTATAACCACGTCAAATATAAATCTTTTGGTTTTCAAGATATTAAATATTATGGAGGTTTTTTTACTAGTCAATTGTTTCTACCGACGTTTCGTCAAAATCAAAAATTGAACTTAATGAACTTTTAAGGGCAATACAAAATACTGGTCAAAAATCCTCCATAACATTGAGTAAATTAAAAATTAACAAATTTTATTGAAATATGCCAAAGTACTAAAGTCGAAAATTGTAACAATAAAATAAGAACAAACATACGTAATTATTGCGTGTTGTTGACTATGAGAAGTATACACAAGAAATTAAGTTGAACTACAGTCGTACGTTAATGCCGGAAAGCGTCGAATTTGCAGATTATGTCGAATTGTACGATCGACAGTACAGTGTCATGGGCCCCATAATAATGATAATCTGGCATTGATGTTACCACCTAAACAACAAGCATTCCTTCTTTATTTAATTTACGTCAACAGAGCTTTGGCTCAACAGAGATGGCGATAGTAATATAAACTGCACCCATAAATCTGTTCTCAATTAATGTTTCCAGCATATAAGGCTTATATTATAAGCATTGAAAGAAAAAAAGCGACTATAGCTAATAAGTGAAGTTGCATAGTTGCTTCAGTTTCGCAGTTACACAGTTGAACTCAAGCGATCATTAGAGAGAAAGAGCACACCATGTGAAGCGATTGATGAAAACCCACACAAAACAATGATATGCAGCACAGAAAATATGCAGATGATCGCTTCAATGCAGAATTTTCATCCCGTATTTTTTCAGTTTAATTTGTGAAGTCATTTTATTCGGTTTGACGGTATTTTTGTAATTGGTAATTGGTGTGCGGAATTAAGCGAGAAAATTTATTTAAGAAAATTTGCAGAATAAAGTTATATTTTGTAAAAATAAATTATAATCTGATTGTATGTAACAAAAAATTAAAATATAAGCGTGTGTTGAAAATTAAACGAAACGAGATTTTTTAGTAACCCTGAAAGGAGCATAGTGATTGTGATACATACTTTGAAAGCAAGATTTTTAAATTTATTTTTAATTTTGAATTGTAGAAATGGTTTTATACCTTACGTTTTTATATCCTAATTTGACATGAAATTCTAAATCAAAATTATATTTCCAATTCTAAATACATACGTTCATCTCCCGAGCACTGATCTGAGCAGAGAAGTATGAAATGCAAATAATGAAAGAACACAGAAAGAAGGCTGGAAATGGAAAAGAGAATCATCGTTGATCGCGTATTTCATACGCGATCAACTCAATTCAAGAAATTCGATTCCGCATAAGCGGCTGTAGATTTTACACAAAATTCTTCCCTTTCTTTCTTTTTTGTCTATCATTTGTTTGTCATTCTTTTGCTTGTGCATTTTTCGCTTACTAGTACGAAAATTCAGTGGAAAATGTAAATGAGAAAAGAAAAACGAATTGGGGTATCTGAAAAAATATTGAAGATTATTGAAACTTGGAATTAATTTTAGATTATTTTGTTTTTTGTATTTTGTTTTGGTTTTGGGTGGAGTTGGCTTTGCCAGTTTTCCTCATATGGACAGGTTTTCTTACTTTGACAGTTTTTGCAAAACAACAACCACAACTACCATTGCAAAAGTAAAAAACTTCTTTTTATTTATTTATCAGCGCATTTTTGAAATTTTAATAGAATTGTGCAATATAGAAAAAATCAAAAATTGTTTATAAAACAACCAAAACAAGCGTCATTTCCAATAAAAAAATTGCAATTTAAACTAAAAAATATTAGTAAAGTTGATTTATTTTTAAAGTTAATTTATTTTTAAAGTTTACAAAATTTAACAATAATTTTTCAATAAACAACAACAACTACAACAATTTAAAGATGAGTTTATGTGAAAATAACGCTCTACAGCAGCAACAACAACAACAAAACACACAAAGCATTGCCGATTACTTAGCTCAGTTGCTAAAGGATCGCAAGCAATTGGCAGCATTTCCAAATGTTTTCAATCATGTGGAACGTTTACTCGATGAAGGTGAGTTATATTTTTTAATAATTTCATTGAAATGCTGTTTTAGAGTTCATGAATTTCTAAAAAAAAGACAAATTTTTACCAAGTAAATCGTAGCTGTACCCATGCCGTAGGGTTTAGAAAAAAATTATAAATTTAAAAATTTCTGTATTTCACACGAAATTTATGAGCAATAATCTTATAGTTGCAAAAACGAATACTATTATTATTGTTAAATGCGAAGAATTTTAAAAAGTGGAGTAAATTGATTTGGGCTGTGAAAAAAAGTCTCATTTTTGTTCGATCACTTCAAATTTTCCATAAAACAAAAAATTTGTTTAAAAATAAATCACCTACATATGTACATATATGTAGGTACTCACCTGCACCTACACACCCAAAATAATAGTTACACCATAGAGTTCAAAATTCAACTCAACGGAAAAACCTTTTTCAAAATATTTAAAAAAAACAAGTGCAGATATCTTCGTAGCCTTTATATATATAAAAAAACTAGAAATTCATTATGAATTATCATAAGATACGGAAGTTGAGGTCAATAAATACTATATGCTCAATATTTGCCTGCTCAAAATAATAGGTACACCGGAAAGATATACAGAAAAACAAAAGAAAATGTTAAAGATATGAACTTTTTTATTTAAACTTTCATTACTTAGTATATCCACCTTTATTTTGGATAACTTTTGCAATTCTTCTCGGCATACCTACTGTTAGTCTGGTAGGTTTCTTTGGGTATCTCATACCATATTTCTTGGACACACTCCCACAATCGCTACGTATTCGTTAAATTTTTTTTTTGTTTTTTTTTCTTTAAAGCCCCCACAGGTTTTCTATCTGCTTTTACTCCTGTGCCTGACTCGGCCAGCTAAACGCGTTGACTTTATTGTCCTCAAAATATTTTTTCACAAAATAAGAGGTGTGTTTTGGGTTGTTACCTTGCTGATAGGTCTAAAGCAAGGGCATGTTTTCCTCAGAATAGGGCAGCATTGCGCTTTCGACTATACATTTGTTTTCGGCTGCTGTCATTTTAGTCGTTGTCCAGAATATAGGACCTATCCCATATTAAGGAAAACATTCCCACTCCATAATATTTCCGCCTCTGACGTGAAACTCTTTGCCTTTAGGCCGTCGCACATTCTTTTCTGAATCATTGCCAAATAAATTAATCTTAGTTTCATCTCTCCTTAAGATATTACGCCACTTTTTCTCCCGTTCAGGTCATGACCAGTTTTCATGATCACTTGCATAATTTAGCCTCATGCTCAATTTGTTTTCCGTAGCAAAGGAACTTTTTTAGTTATGCGCCCAGGTAGGTTAGCCTTTAGTAAAGTTCGTCGAATTGTTTGAGCGCTAACCGCGTCCCCAATTTCTGCTAAAATTGTCTTCGAAGATTTAAATATACACTTGTGCTCACATGATTAAGTCACTTCTATGCTATGTACCATTTTTGTTAAAATTTATTTAGTTATTAATTTTTTTTTCTGATTCTTATATTATTAGTTTCTATAATCCTGCTATGTAAGCATCAATTTACAGCAAAAATATCAAAATAAATGTCTTGGTTTTATCCAGAAAAATGCAAAAACGTCAATAAAGGTCCTATATGCTGTGCTCATATAATTAAGTCATCTGAATGAAAGTAATTGAAATTGTTCAGTTTTTGGTGTGAGTCCTATTTTTTTTATTAGTTTAGCTTAATAATGAGTAGGAGAACCTTTTTGTTTCATAAATGTTGAGAATCGGTTTGTCATGCTGACTACCAAGCGTGCACATTGGTCTGGAGTAATTTTATACCACTTCCTTGGTGTGCCCAGCAAAGATTTGAGAAGTGGAGATTTGAGAAGTGGAAAAATCCATCCATCAAAAAAAAAAAAAAAATTTATGTCGAATTTTATGTTGAAAAAACATGATGCGCGTCATCAGTAAAAATATCGTAGTTTCCAAAGTTATGGCGGGAACTTCGATATGAAAGCACATGCATTCTTACGATTGATTGAGGAATAACACAAAAAAATCAAAAAAAAAAGCAAAAGGTTATATTGAAAATATTTTGAGAAAAATTTTTTTAATTAAAAAAATTAATGTTTAAACAAGTTTATTTAAGTTTTTCTAATTTTTTTTATAAAGATATAGTATTTCTAAACAAAAATGATTGGATGGTTTTTCATCCTAACTCCTATAGTTTTTGAGATATTTGGTTTCAAAAAATGGTCAAAAACGTCAAAAATTACAAAGTGTGCGTTTAATAAAAGAATGACCGACCTGATAAGTATTTCTGATTTATCACAATTCATCATCGCTTCGTCTGAATGAGTCGCTTCTTAAACTGACTCCCATTCCTACCTACCTACATATGTATTTGTGGTTTGCCAAAGAAAAACGTGGTCGAATTTTTCAGCAAAATTAAAATTCAAAGTTTCTGGTTTTTTTACAACGTCTGATAATGTTTTCACAAGAATTGATGTGAAAAAATTATTTATTTTAATTTTTTGAAAAGTTCAGGAAAAAACAAAATGAATAAAGCAACACATTTGCATTTATTAATTTTTAAATTAACCCTCTAGCTGGCCAATTTTTTTTTTAATAAAAAAATTATAGGCATGGTATCTATGAACCAGAAAATTCGAAAATGTAGTATTTTTTTCCAATCGATGAATAGTTTAGAGCTTCCAGGTTGAAAAAAAGACACCCCGCCTCTAGGCGGACCTGCCAGTTTAAGTGTGAAAAGTAAAACAAAATATCGTTAGCATTTCTTCCATTTATTTTAAAAAATGAACTTAGAAAGTGTTACAAAGTACTAAAACTAAAATTTAGATCCAAATTATTCTTGGCTATAAACACTTTTACCTACTCACCACAAATTTTTTCAGTCTATTTCGATGTCTCCAAGTATTTTTAATAAATTTTTAAAAATCACTTTTTTCCCAAATAATTTTATCGTCCATTCAACACACACTTTCAGTTTTAAATGATCGCGGCGGTGAAATTATCGCCACTATGATAAGCAAACGTTTTTCTGTAAATGCATCGAACATTTTTACAAAGCCTACTTAGCGAACTTAAGCAAAAAACGTTTAGTTTTGAATTTTAGGGTCATTAAATGGTGCCCAGCCTACAATCGGACCAGCCGGCTAGAGGGTTAAACTTAATTGTAATTTTTTACCATCAGAAAATCAGTGCGCTATAACAACTTTAAAGTTTCACAAAAATGTTTAAAGTTTCACAAAAATTTCTGTAAAATCTGAGTTAGCCAACTCATCGTTTAACAATGTAATCAGTGGCCGACCTAAAATAATGCTAAACCAGCAGTGTACCGATTTCTTCAAACAACAATAATATTTTCTTTTTTATATTTGAAATAAACTTTCTCGAGTAAGAAATATTATATGGTTATGCAAATAAGCAAAATTGGCGCATCTTTGGAACAGAAAATCCACACGGGATTGTTGAGAAGCCAATGCACCCACAACGAGTAACTGTTTGTAGTGGTTTCTGGATCGGCGGTATCATCTTTAGAGATGAAGAAGGAAGATGAGTTACAATAATAGTGAACGCTAACGCATAATGATATCTCATTATTTGTGATCTATTTTCGAAGATATCTGTGGCCACAAGGAATAACAGCTAAACTCGATATTTGATGACAAGGCGAAACAGTATAAGTCATATGAATTTACACATAACTTATGTTGTTTCACCTTGTCATCAGATATTGAGTTTAGCTGTTATTTCTTGTAGCCACAGATCTGTACTTGGACAACATTTAGTTTTAACAGGTAGGCGTGCCGCGTCGCGTCTATAATTGTCTGAAAGAATTGTACTTTCGAATAAAAAAAACCTTATAAAAAAAATTACTCGTTTCTTATCTATACCAAAATCAAATTCCAAATTATAAATGGGCCCTCTATGTACCTGTTATGTTATCAAATTTTTTGGTCTTAAAAGAACCTTCTAGATTAGTATATCCGTTCTTTATTTTAAAGGACAGTCCTTTTTTCTGCCTTCTGTTTTTTATATTTGTAACTATTCTATAAAACATCATCGACAATTTGAAATAGTCGAAAAATAAGTTTTGTGGAAAAAAAAATCAAATAAAACTGCAAAAACTGTAACATAAAATTATTTTAAATTGATTGTCAAGATTTATAGTCCCATATTGAGATGCCCGACAAAAGCCAACAACAGCCCGTATCTTCTAAACATTTTATACCTTTTAACAGTTGATTGTAAGTTTCGTTTCTTTTTCTAGCTCTTAATTAGCTTATGAGAATTTTGATACAAATACAATTTGCTAGCTACTCAAAACTTACTAGCTATCCACGATATTCGACTGAATAAAAAATAATGAAACTTTTTTTCGTTGAAATGGTGATATTTTGAATAAATGTATCAGCAATTAATCTCCTGGCCTTAAGACTTAAGTAGATTCAAATATAGGGTGATTCACTTAGAGGTTTTCTTTGTTTTTTTTTTTGGCATATCACTCGTGACTGGTATCATGCTGCCATCTTACATTATTCAGTATTTTTTGACATTTCATTATGGAAAGACTTACGCCAGATCAACGCTTGAAATTTGTGGAAATTTTTTAAAGTCACTAAAATTTCAACTTTATATTCACTGAAAATTCAAATGATTTTTACAATTATGAAGTCAAGAAGACCGCCTAGATCGTGTGATATCACACATGGATTTTTTCTTTGAAGTTATGTGAAGTCAAAAGTCTTCGTCGATTTAACACTTGGAAGCCAACATTACTCATGTAATTTTCGATATACCTCGAAAATTGGACCTTCCGAATGGAACACTTACGGCGTAGTCGCGTCCAACATTTAAATCAAATTATCTTTAAAAAGTAAATGTCAGAGTGTGTCATAATAAAGATTCCGACACCCAATTCTGTTTTAAGTATTTTATTTAAAATTAAAAAAAAATTCTAAATGATCACCTTATAATTATAAATCCCTTCTCATGAGCAATGCTGCCGACAGTAACATTTGCGACAGGAGAATACTATAAGTTAACTATATTTAAAAGACTGCCAATATTAAGCTAAAAACACAACTGGGACGTACGATTTATCTTCTGTGTCAAATCATACAAAAAAGTAGAATTTGTTCTATTTCTCTGCGATAAATTTTCTAGTGTCAATTTTGTACTCACTACAAACGTATAGAAAAAATTTGGACGATATTGCACGTCCCAACTGTGTTTCTAAAATTTAAAATAACTAAATAACTAAAAATTAAATAACTTTTTTTTAGGAAGTAAAACAGTGTAAAAGATTTTTTTTCTTTATTGATTGCATTTATAATTTATGCACACATTTCTCAAAAAAAATATTACATTTTGTGTGAGAAAATATCTTAACTTATTTCTAAATGGATTACCAGCTCTCGCCGATGTTTTAAAAAGAAAAGATTTCTATTTCCGAAACTTTTTTTAGTCTTTAAGCTCACAACTATAGCGATCTATAGCTTCCACCGTTTATTGTATGGGAATACAAAACAAAATTGGTAAATTCGGACAGTGCACCTACGTACATTTGAAAAAGCAAATGTATTAAAAAGGTGCAACTACATATATCCAAACTACCATCACTGATCCATCTACAGCTATGGACATGTATATAAAAGGCACATTTTTTATATTTTCACGAACTTCAGCTATAACCCATTAAAAAAAAAAAAATTATCAAAATGTAAAAAAACCGATGAAATGAGCTGGACACATAAATGGCACAATCTGGAAAAAAACAAAAAAATATCGCGTTAAAATTGCATATGTTGACTTTTTTATGCAAAAACATTCTTAACGAGTGACTAACATCTTATGTCAAATATTCTTTTAACACGTTGAGGACAATGTCGTACGAAAACGTGCGACACCTAACTTTCCTAGGGGACCGTGTCGCACGTTTTCTTAAAAAAAGACGACTTTAGTACTTTTTGTTTTTTTTATCACAACTTTATGTGCTAAATAAAAAGCTTTGCCTACATTTTGGTATATTACATGTCCTAGTAACCTTATATTTTGGAAGAAAATTTTAAGCGTAAAATTGGACTACTCAAAGTGTTTGAGGCTTCGTCCTCAATGTGTTTAAGATCCAATCAAGAATCGAGAGAGATTGATAATTCAGTATATGTATTTAGGTTTATTTGCTTAATTTAATTTATTTATTTAACTAATATGTATATTTTACATGATACTCATTCCAAAGTTCTTAAAAGTAGAGATTACGGCAAAAATTTTTAAGTAATATAATATGTCACAATAGCTTGTTTGAGCGCTGCGGCTAAAAACAGTTTAACAAAAATTAAATTTTTTTGGAATTTTTAAAAAAATGTTCAACTTTGGCACCTTATAACTCGAGAAAAATTTATGGAACTAGTCAGCTGTAAATTTTTCAAGAAAACTTACACCCTTCGGATGTAATTTGTTCAGCTACATGAAAAAGGTGAGCGTGGTTACACAACATACATAAGTAATTACAATTTCTAAAACGCTATATCTTAGCACCTAAGGCATATTTTTCTACGTTTTACTAAGCCCGTTTTTTTTGTCAAATTTCAATTAAATCGGACACAAAATCTTTTCACACCGTCCACAGGTTTAATCTAGGAAATAGAAATTTTGTGAGAATTAGTTAGTTATTATTATCGCAATGCTAGAGAAAAAAATTTATAAAATTTTCAAAAAATACACTTTAATGTGTATGCCATACTGCGTATGGTATACTGCGTTATTGAATAAAAACTTTTTAAAATAAGATTTATAATCGTTATATTTTGAATTTTTTTTTACATAATTTGAAATAGAAACAATTCCAATTTTGGGTTTCATGCCAGAGAATTGTAATAAAAGTTTTTAAAATGTACCAAAACTGCTGGGTACCAAACATATAAAATCAAATTCAAAATTGAGTCGACCCAACCGAAATAGAGTTAAATCGATAAAAAGAATTGGATCATACATATATCGAGCTGCCTTCTTATAGCATTGCTAAACAGATTTCATATACATACTCGTATTTTATAAGAATATTAATTAGTTTTTAACAATTTGAAAATTAATGCTGACGTTCATTTTCCAAGCTGCATAGTCTACATTGCAGTGACTGGATTTTTTGCTCCAGATATTGACCGACGTACATTTCTTTCTATTTCCTTATATCGCATATGTTAACTTCTTAGTGGTAGCGTTTTTTTTTTCTTTTCGAATTTGATTATGCTACAGAATGTCTTGTTAGGATGTAATGTAACTTTGTATGTGGTTAAATTGAATGGAACTGCCCTTCGTGCCGCGCTGCATCGCATGGGGTAAACAAAATGCATCGTCTTCGTTTCACTACTTCTGAAAATGCATTCTACGCGTTTTAATCCCCAGAAATTTCATATGAGCAGTCGACGACTTGATTTCGTACAGTAAAAGATCTTGCTGGTAGCTGTGTTTTACCATGTTCTTGTGTTTGTATTTCTATATGTATATATGTTTGTACATACTTTCCAGATACTGTGTTTATAAAATTTCAGTATCTTGCCCTCTTGCTTAGCACTGTCTTTAATTCACTAAATTAAATCTTTTTTCTCATGTTGTTTACAAACATCGAAGGTACTACATGCCGTTCTTGTTGAATTTGTTGTATTTTTTCTATTTTTATTATTGAGAATTTACTTGAGTTTAAAAAAAATTAAAAAATTTTAAATTTGTTTAAAGATAAAATTGCCTTAATGACTTTGAAAGTTACACAGGAAATTTGTTTGCATCTTAAAAACAAAGTACATATAGCTAACGATACATTAACAGTAGTATTCTATTTACAGGTACTTATGTTAAGAAAAGTTCAAGTATTCTCTTATCTTCCGACAAGCCAAAGCCTATCTATTATAGTAAATACATATCTATTTTAAATAGATAATAACATCTACATCTCTATATTAGGGTGATCCAAATTTTATAATATTGTTTGATTTATAAAAAATTTTATAATATAATTCAAACAGGTCTAATTGTTCAAGGTACATAAAACTCTAGTGCAAGGATAGCTCATAATATTAATATTTACTTGTGGCTCATTGAACTTTTTAGTTTTCCAGAGGAATTACATACATGGGAAAGAATGCGTAAAACCTTATAGGAACGGGACCAAACCCATTGGATTCATTTTCATTAAAAATAATTTAATAATTATTTTTCAATGAAGTTAACGATTCGTCAGTTTATTAACTTTCAGAGTTCAGGAATATTTCGAAGATTGAAAAAAAAAAAATAAATTTTTATGTTTTCTTTTTTTTTTAGATGTTTTTTTTTTTTGTAATAATTTTATGCTCTTTCGACTGAGCTTGGCCCCGTTTGCGTAAGAGTGTTATTTCACGAGATATAGACGAAACTACCTAGTAAAGTGTTTTGATGTGTTGAAGACGGATCCGTGGTCAAAATTGCTCCACAACGTCAGGCTTTGGAGATATCCTAACCTACAAATCCAAAAACCACGATTTTCAAAAGCCCATAAAAAAAGTTTCAATAGTTGAAATAAGATTTTTTGGTGTACTGAAAACGAATCCAGATTCATTATTGCTCGATCACTCAGGTTTTCGAGACATGCTGGCCATAAAATGCAAAAACGTGAAAAAGTCATAAATCTTGTTTTTTTTTGCATTTTAAGGTATGGTACCTCATTTTCCTACTTCAAGACATTTTTTATTATAGGCCCGTATTATTATTAACAGTCAAGTAGGTATATATAACAAAAAAATTCTAATTCTAATTTTAAAATGAATGGCCTATAAATTTTATTCTCGTAGTATATACTGCAAACACAATATTAACTTATGTATTTCTTAAGTATAACACCCTAAAACAACGGTTAATGCTGGAATGGAGAAATTAATTTGAATTTTAAACTGCACTCATTTAATTAGTAATAATGTACACAAGTAGTAGTTGGCAGTGCCAAATATACATACTTATGAGAATTTAAAAAAAAAAATCTACATTTGTGTTTGGCTGTTATTTTCTTATATACATTTTTATTTATTCTTATATATGAGACGTCTTTTACATTCCGAACACTTTTTGACCGACACATCTTGGAATCGCTCGAAATTTTTTTTACATATTCTAGGCATTATATTAGTGGACACGAAAATCAGGAATAGATTTGTTATCGAATATATCGAAAGATATCGAGTTGCGAAGGTCAAAGGTTTTACGTTTTTTGGTGTTTTACGCTCTTATTCAAATAGTTATATCTCCGGTAAATTTTAACGGAAAAATGGCAACTTTTTTTTTGAAATTCAGGCTGCGACGATTTATTGGCATTTTGGTTGGCTTTTATTTAAAAAGCCAATTGTTCGTTTCCGATAAAATTTCCGGACGCTAGGAATATTTGAACCAAAAAATATTAAAACAATTTTTTTTTTTCAATTAACTTAAAATTATAAAAAACGAAAATTTTTTTTTCAAAATTGGGGTCTGGCGATTTGTTGGCATTTAAGGGGGGTAAGGTTAATTCGTAAGAAAAAAAGGCATTTTTTTGTGAATTTTTTGTGAGGACACAGTAAAATCTCTTTATTAAAACTAATAGGACATTAAAGTATGACAATTGAAGAATGTTGTATAAAACTTTCACGAAAAAATATTAAAAAACACGGCGTTGGCAGCAATTATTCGGACGTGTCTCAAAAAAAGGTAGAATTGCGGTGCCCCTCATAACTTGGTGCTGGGTCATCTGAAATCAAAAAATCAAAGATAATAGTTTTCCCCAGGTAACGCCGAGTTTTTTTAGAAATTTCAATTTTTCACTTTTTTGGGACACTTTGAAGGGAAAAACGCGATTTTTAGTAAAAAAAAAAAAAAAATCGGCTAATTTGTTATTGTAAAATAGAAATTATTATCGAATTTTAAAAAAGCTCTCTCTCCAGTGTTACCTCGTAAATTGTGTACAGAAATAGTGTTCCAAATTTCAAAAGAATCTGTGCAGTAGTTTTGAAGTTATGAGGGGCACCGACTTTGAAAACGTGAGTTGTGGGAAAAACGCTTCAAAGTTTCGAAAACTAAAAAATCTGGTATTAAACGTTTATAAGCAAATTTTAAAAATACTCGTAACTTCGTCAATTTTACTCCAATCAACATGAAATTTTAACACAATATTCTTAACATATTAAGCATTTATTTAAAAAAATAAAAATAAATGCAAAAAAAAAAATTTTAATACCTAACCCCCCCCCCCCCTTAAATTAGCTTTCAGCTAAAAACGAACATTTTTCGTTTCCGATAAAATTTCCGGTCTCAAGCAATTTTTGAAACAAAAAATATTTAAAAATAATGTTTGTTTGGCTTTTTTCGAAAGAGCATATTTTTTATTTCAAAATTCTGGCTCTGAAAATTTGTTGGAATTTTGATAAGCTTTAATTAAAAGAAAAATTTGTTAATTTCTGACAAGATTTGCGCTGTCAAGCCATTTTTGAACAAAAAATAAAATAAAAAAAAAACATTTTTTCGGCATTTAACTTAAAAAAAAAAAAATTTATTCTTTTTCGAAATTCGGGCTCCTACGATATAATGCCTAGAATATGTAAAAAGAATTTGGAGCGATTCCAAGATGTGTCGGTCAGAAAGTGTTCGGAATGTAAAAGAACGTCTCATATACATTTTTCTTATATGCATTTCTTGTGTAAATAAGCACTTTATAAACGCTTGGCGCCAATCTGTAGCGATTTGCACATTAATTACGTAATATATTCTTCGATAATTTTAAAATTCCCAACCGCCTACGTAAAAAATTGTAAGATATATAAGAAAGCCTTCTCTTAGAAAACTAATCTGGCAAATGTTATCAAATTTTTCCAAATTTCAGGTCAGAATTTTTTAACCTGATGGGCTTTGTCGTTAAGTCTACTTACACAATTTTCTCAATAATCGAACCGGATTATTTTTGTACTAAGTATTTTGTTTATCATGTGTTCTCTATTGCTGCTTATTTATTGGAACTTAATATGTGTTGCGTTTTTCAAACTTCAAATAACTAGAACTTAAATTTTTTTCTTACCGGTTACCGCATTTTCACATATCCGAAAACATTCGTGCGTTACATGCACACACGACGTCAGTTCATCGTAGCAAACGAAGCACGAAACACAACCGTACCGGTCTCTTTGCAATACCAACAAATACGAAACAAAAGTACAGTACAGTACACTGACTCATTTGTATACGTAAGCAGCTAGTGAAACGGTATAAAAGTAGTTGGTCACTTTTTCCCTGCACCGAATATACGAATAATACGGTATGAATAGACTAGAAGAAATTGAGCATTTAGCACGTTCAATCATGGAGGTGGACAACAGGAATTAAACTTTTTATGCTTTTTCAAAATTTATTGTTAAACTCTATATTTATTAACAAGGTAAAAATAGGAAAAACAAAAAATTCCAAAATTTTAATAGATGCGCTAAAAGTGTTTTTATCTTCGTTTTGTTGTTTACATTCTTCGTACACGAAGTACTCGTACAGCAAGTGCAGCGGTACAATCAACAAAGAAAATACACCTAATTCTGTTTTTACGCGAATTTTTTTTACGCGAATTTGATTTAACGCGATTCAAAAAAAGTGTTGCGTTCTGTTTTTGCGCGAATTGATTTGATTTAACGCGATTTAGCAATACAAGAGCTTGAAAATTAAGTTGAAATTTTGAGTGATGACATGACATTCAAGTTTCGCGTTTTATCAGAAAATAATACCAATTAAATAATCATTTACAATATTTTTTACCTGTTTTTATTTTATTAAAATGAATGGTTCTTTTTCTTTTTTTTGATTTCTTATATGTTGTATGAATTTTCTTTTTGATTAAATAATATTTTTATTGCATTTTTTCTTTTTTCTATGTAATTTATTAATAAATATATGTATTTTATAACGCAAAAGCACCACTTAACGACCACTTATCGGCGCTTCTGTTTGAATCTTCTAAAAGATACATAAATATGTCATGTAATTTTACTAAAATTAACCTATTTATTGTTATAGATGTTTACCGTGGGAAAAATAAGTTAAATATAATACAAATGAAAGTTTTTATTACTAAATTTTGTTTTTAAAAAATTGATACAAAAAAACACAACGTTCACCATTTACCGACCGGCCTGTGATTATTTTGTCTGTTTCCGTCCACTGAAGCACCTGATTCCGACCGTTAATGTCGCAATAAGAAAAAGCTATAGTTTTTCAGATAACATTTATTATAAACGTAAAACTTAAATGTAATTTACGATTTTGATCAAAATCTTTTAATTTTAAACAAACAAAGTTAACTTCTAAGTATAATTACCTATATATATCAGAAAAATTTCGATTTGACCAGATCTGATTCATTTTTCATAGTTGTGAAATTTTTAACGACCATCTCCATTTTCGAAAAAATAAGGTTTTTATTGAAAGGTTGAAATTAACATTTCTCTTTCAGATCTGACAATCATATTTTTCGCCCAAAATAGCTATTTCTGCTCAAAATTTTAGTATTTATTAGAAACATTAAAACTTTGAAAGGTGGGTCAAATCTTATCGTATGGAGATTTTACGGAAATGAAATCGATGTATTTTCATCTGCTTTTTAATACTGGTCTGAACATAATTTTTTACTTGTGGCTTACTTTCCGAGTTATTGAGCTAAACTTTTTTCATCGGCCTCTCACAACCAGAGTCACCACGATTCTGGCGACTGACGCTTATTTCCATTATCAGCCTTACTTAAATTAGCAATTGTAAAAAAATAAGCGGGAGGAAATGACCTTCAAATATGCAACGTTGCCTCCCGTACTATTAGGCATGTTAATGTAAATTTAAAACCTAAATCAATAGAGCAATTATGTGTGCAAACAGGAAAATAAGGTAAAAACGTAAAAGTTTCATGTCAAATTATGGCAAATCTTATTAATTTAAACTAGGTCGTATACACGTTCGACGTCGTAGAATAATGTATAGATTGAATAATCTAACAAAAATTATACATTTTTAGTCTAACTAGACATAAAAACTATCTTTTTTTACGAAGCTTAAAAATCCTGTTACCGGACAAGTAGTCGGAATGAGGAACGTAGGAAATTTTTACGTAACCACATTCCGCCCGTTTTTAATCACTTCACAAATCTTTTAAATTAAATTAAAAAGTGGTAATTACTTTGTAATTATGATAAACATATATATATGCACACAATAAAATATTAAAATATTTACAGATCAGTTTATTTCTGCTGAAAATTCGATAAACTTGAAACTCCTTTTTTATCTTTTTTACACTCGCGAAACCATCGAACCGCACCGCTGCGTAGTTTAGACTCAACTGACAAAAAATCCGTTGAAGCTTTAAAATGGTTTTTTGACAGTTGACGTATCGATATTGAAAGAATGAAATGCGTTCACTTTCGTAAACTTTGCGCGGGAAATTTATTGACTTTTATAGAGTTTTTTAAAGCGGTCGGATATATGAACTCGGTTGGCGACCGGTGCCATTGCGTTAAGCTACTTAAATAAAATAGGTCACAGCGCTTGTAAAACCGATAATTTTTTATACTTCTATGTTATTATTTTTGTTGATTTTTCAAAAGTGGAACCAATCCCCTACTTTTATATGGATACTGTATCTTTTTTTACGTGATTTTTTTTTACGTGGATTTTTCAGGAACGTATCTATCGCGTAAAAACAGAATTAGGTGTATATTCATGCAGGGCTTCAGTTACGGATATAAGTACATACATATAGTCGAAATAAAATATCTTATGTTCAGAAAACAAACTGTTCCTACTGTTTCCTGTTTGTATGCTCAGTGCGTAAAACTGTCGTTTCTACTGCAATAGCACTTTTGTACTATCCTTCAGCTAAGCCATACCATACTTTGATGCCCTTGTGACTTTATTTTGCTTACTATAAAATACATTTCATATATGGTATGTATGTCTAAAGAAAAATTAGTAAGTTAATGAAACGACTTTGAAACGCTTATAAAACATCCGTACTCCTCAACGCGATCAATTTTGATTGTGTGTTTAGTTTTCGTTTTGTGCAGAAGACAGAAGTCGTAAGCTTATCTTCAAGAATTATTACATATAACTTCATAAAAAATTTATTTTTATCATATGAGTAACACATACAGCTGTGTTCTCAAAAATAGTAGTGCTGTTGGGTCCTGGGTGTTTTACTATCAAATTAAATAATGAGTACAATTTTCATTTAAAGTTTTGAAAAAATAGTAATGTATATTCAACAGTTTCTTTTGTTATAAACTTTTATTTATTTTAACGCAATGGCTTAATCAAAATAAAATTCAAAAATAAGGCTGTTCACAAAAATAGTAATGGTTGCTAAAATTAAAAAAAGCGACACAACTTAATTTAAACTACATGTTACATGTTATACATGTTTCTTTTGGTCTAATATTTCGTGATAAACGCTTTATTCTTCATTACGACTTTGCATCGACGTGTAATAGAGTAAATAAGGTCCTTACAACGCTTCACAGGACTTTCAGCCCAAGTCCCTTTAAATAGCTGTGTTCTACTTGATGGCTTTGCTGTTGTTACGATTCGTTTGATATCCTCACAAATTTTCTATCCGATTAAGGTCCGGAGACTGAGCTGGCCACGGCATCACGTCGATTTTTTAAGATACAAGCATTCATAAGCTAGTTTACTAGTGTGTTTAGGATCGTTATCCTGTTGAATCGTCAATTTTAAAGGCATTTCCCGACAGGCATACGGTATCATTACATCCTTCAATAAATTAACGTTGACTGCTTTGTCTATAATACCTTTGATCAAATGGATAGGGCCAACGCCAGTCTATCAAAAGTAAGCCCATACTATAATGGTCAGTCCACAATTTTTAACCGTCTTGTTAGTGTATTTGGGGTGGTATTCTGTGTTTGGTTGATGACGAACATACTGCCTGGAGCCTGCTCCACAAAAAAAAAAATACTTTGCTCTCATCTGATTATAATACGTAGCGCCACTCTTCGGCATTCCATTTCATATAATATTTTGCAAATTGTATTTTTGCAACGACGTGCTTCTTCGTCTAAAGTATACCTTCCTGGAACTTCTTGTATTCAAATTATTTTCCATTAGTCGACGACGAATTGTCACAGCACTGATCGACAGATTTGGCTGACATTTAATCATTTTTGAGGACGCCGAGGGCTTAGTCTTGCAATATCGTGCACTTCGTCTGTCGTCTAATAACGAAATCTCGCGCTTACCACCACGATTTTCAGGTTTATTACAATAGGTAATAGCATCACAAACAAGAAAACACGAAATAAAAGTAACGCGATTTTTTTACTTTTCTGTTCTTTTTATTTAGTCCTACGAAAATTTTACTAAGGAGTTAAATTTTTAAAGCAAAATATTTTAGAAAAGAGATTTAGAAGTCATGTCCTGCAACACTACTATTTTTATGAACACAACTGTACATATCTTAGTGTAGTATTTTCGCAAAGTACTTAAGTACTACACGGTTAGAAATCTTGGAATATATTTTAATACAAGCGAAGTATTAACGGAACGGCACCGGTCGCCGACCGAGTTCATATATCCGACCGCTTTAAAAAACTCTATAAAAGTCAATAAATTTCCCGCGCAAAGTTTACGAAAGTGAACGCATTTCATTCTTTCAATGTCGATACGTCAACTGTCAAAAAATCATTTTAAAGCTTCAACGGATTTTTTGTCAGTTGAGTCTAAACTACGCAGCGGTGCAGTTCGATGGTTTCGCGAGTGTAAAAAAAGATAAAAAAGGAGTTTAAAGTTTATCGAATTTTCAGCAGAAATAAACTGAGCTGTAAATATTTTAATATTTTATTGTGTGCATATATATATGTTTATCATAATTACAAAGTAATTGCCACTTTTTAATTTAATTTAAAAGATTTGTGAAGTGATTAAAAACGGGCGGAATGTGGTTACGTAAAAATTTCCTACGTTCCTCATTCCGACTATTTGTCCGGTAACAGGATTTTTAAGCTTCGTTAAAAAAGATAGTAATTTTGTCTAGTTAGACTAAACACGTATAATTTTTGTTAGATTATTCAATCTATACATTATTCTACGATGTCGAACGTGTATACGACCTAGTTTAAATTAATAATATTTGCCATAATTTGACATGAAACTTTTTCGTTTTTACCTTATTTTCCTGTTTGCACACATACTTGCTCTATTGCTTTAGGTTTTAAATTTACATTAACATGCCTAATAGTACGGGAGGCAGAGTTGCATATTTGAAGGTCATTTCCTCCCGCTTATTTTTTTTGCAATTGTTAATTTAAGTAAGGCTGATAATGGAAATAAGCGTCAGTCGCCAGAATCGTGGTGACTCTGGTTGTGAGAGGCCGACGAAAAAAGTTTAGCTCAATAACTCGGAAAGTAAGCCACAAGTAAAAAATTATGTACAGACCAGTATTGTAAAGCAGATGAAAATACATCAATTTCATTTCCGTTAATTCTCCATACGATAAGATTTGACCCACCTTTCAACGTTTTAATGTTTCTAATAAATACTATAATTTTGAGCAGAAATAGCTATTTTGGGCGAAAAATATGATTTTCAGATCTGAACGAGAAATGTTAATTTCAAACTTTCAATAAAAACCTTATTTTTTCGAAAAAAAAAAAATGGATGAAAAATGGAAAAATGGATCAGATCTGGTCAAATCGAAATTTTTCTGATATATATAGGTAATTATACTTAGAAGTTAACTTTGTTTGTTTAAAATTAAAAGATTTTGATCAAAATCGTGAATTACATTTAAGTTTTACGTTTATAACAAATGTTATCTGAAAAACTATAGCTTTTTCTTATTGCGACATTAATGGTCGGAATTAGGTGCTTCAGTGGACGGAAACAGACAAAATAATCACAGGCCGGTCGGTAAATGGTGAACGTTGTGTTTTTTTGTATCAATTTTTTAAAAACAAAATTTAGTAATAAAAACTTTCATTTAAATTATTGTTAACTTATTTTTCCCACGGTAAACATCTGTAACAATAAATAGGTTAATTTTAGTGAATTTACATGACATATTTATGTATCTTTTAGAAGATTCAAACTGGCGCACCGATAAGTGGTCGTTAAGTGGTGCCTTTGCGTTACAAAGGTTTATACAATTTTGATTACTTTTGATACTTTTGAATAAATTTTGTATTAAATTTTAATACAGTTCAAACATTACAAAGATATTTTATACTACAATGCAATCTTGGTAATTCGGACACTTGCTAATTCGGACAAATCAATTTGATGCTATCGTAGTGTTACATTTGATTTTTAATTTATTATTTTATATTTTAATCCTTTTTTTATTAAATTAAAAAAAAATTATGTACTGGGATTCGAACTTGGTTCCCTTTTAATACAATGGTTGCATGCGCAGTTTAACGATAAAATATTTTCATCCGTTTGCAGCGAGCACTTAAAAAAATTATGTTAAATTTTACTTATATAAATTTTATCTGCTTCATAGCGTAAAAGCGGATTCAAAGTTTTGAATTTCATTCGCATGTTCGTATGTTCGAGTTTGTACAAACAAAGAATTTTATTTTTTTATGAAACTTCACCATTGCCTGCAAAAATATATAAATATATGTAGTGTATTCACATTTTATTTTGCTATTGTTATCCAACTATTATTAGCTTACATTGTTCTTTAAAGTAATTACCTAATTTTCAGAACGCATCTTTACATGTGCACCAATTTAATATTTCAATAGTTTCAAAACATTTTTTATGGTTTAAGAAATGGCTTGTAAAATCTTTCATTCGAATTTCATCTTTGGAACAATAAAGTTCTCTTTTAAATTTTACCAACGAATTTCCATATATATATGTATATAATGACTGCACGGTTAGAAATTTTGGATTAAATTTTAATACTTTTGGGCTTACATATATGACTACACCAGAATTGTATTAAAATTTAATACTGCCTAAATATTAAAATTCATTTTTAATACTTTTTTGTATTAAAATTTAATACTCGTTTTTATTAAGATTTATAAAAAAAAAATTTCATTTCTAATGGGATTCGAACCGGGTTCCTTGTGAAATCAATTGATGCACGCGCAGCTTAACGACATCAGCCACCGTAGTGTTATTTTTTTAGTTGGCTAAAAGTTTGTTTATACTGACAACAACATAAAATGAAAGTTCAATATTGAAGTATTAAAATATAATACAGCATGGTTTAAAAATCAAATATAATACTTATACATTAAAATTTAATACAAAATTTATTACAAAATTTTGTAATCTATTGAAAAGTATTAAATTTAATCAAAATTGTATTAAAAATCTTTGTAATATTTCGCTTATATTAAAATTTAATCCAAGATTTCTAACCGTGTGGTAACCGGACTGTATAAAAGGACTACGAAATTCATGGATCTTTTCAATGGGCTTGGGTCCCGTTCGCGCAAAATATTTTTTCCCCCAAGTACACGAGACGGTCTAGTAAAGCGTTCTTTCCCATGCAATTCAAACTAAAAGCAGCTTTTGACGTACTGATCTTCCAAAAAGTTGGTTCTCGCACAATCTATTTTGAATTGACCGCGCGAATAGCGGATTGAATTCATCTTTAAATACAATCTTTTGTATTTTCTTGGAAGTCAAAATATAACTGTATTTTGCTTCACAAATGATCGTCCGATCGGTTATTTCATCCGTTTTCCGTGAACGTTGTGGTATAGGAACGTGATTAGCTGATTTATTTTTTTCATCTTTATTTATGGCATTGATCTTAATCCAATTGGAAATCTTTGGCACCAGCTGAAAATGAACATTTCAAAGGAAAAATTTCGTATCTGGTGGAGTTAGACCAAGTGCCAAAGTAGGCCTGGAAAAAGATAACACCAGAGAAATGCCAAAAATTAATTGCTTCTATGGAAATGAGGTGCAAAGCTGTTATTACAAATAATGGTTTTCCAACAAAATTTTAAGTTTTTTAAAGATATTAAAAATTTTTGTAATTGGTCTTAATTACATCGCCATTCTTGTTCAGAAGTGAACTTCTGACTTAAGAAATATTTCTATTGATAATATTAAATTTTCATTACCTACATATATGTAGTTTTCGTTATGTAAATAAATTGTTAGAAAAAAAAAGAAACAGGAATACGGCTTGAGCGTTCCTAATTAGTCCGCCACCACTGTATATAATGTGCATATTATTTAGACTATTTTTGCTACTTCTACAAACGAGTTAAGCTTTCAGCTAACCAAAATAAATGTAGCTTAACAATTCGTTATGGAAGTTGAACTTTCTCTTTCATATTTTTCTATTGCTTTTTTTGGTGGCCAAATAGCAATTTGCATAGGGCCTTCTTAAAATGAAAGAAATAGGAAAAACGAATATTCATCGCAAATAGACACATATCACTTTGTTCTTGAAAACGGCATTAGCAAAACTTTAGCAATCAAAATTTGATTTTCAATCAAACGCAAAAATGTTCCTACGTCATCGTATCAATGTACAATTTTATTTTAAATTATGAAGTTAAAATGTACCTATTACTTAGATGAACACAAAAATTCAATATAGCACTGCTAACCTAAAGAAGAAAATTTTATTATCGCCATATTCGCAACTGCTCTCCTCCTGAGCAATTACCTTAACCATATTCACTTTTACGAGCGCTTCGCAATCGGAAACCTAATTATGTTACTACAATTTTATAACTTAAAAATACTTTACTTTTTTTATTTATTGTAGGTACAGACATCTCGGCCCTAGCTAGCACTGCTGACATAAATTTAACACTTCAGCGTGACTCATGCATATAAAAAGACACTCTTTGTTGTTTTTACTTATTTTTCTAAGCTGCCAACCATGAATTATAAACGTAAAAACGGCAACAAAACAAATATCTTAAAGAAATGTTTGAATAATAAGATTTTAGAATGCAAAAATGTACGAAAATATCTCAAATAACCAAAACAAGATTTCTGCTTCGTAGTGTAAAACGAAAAAAAGCAGAAGCAATAGAAAGATAAAAAATAATGTAACAGATACGCGCGCCTTACTAGAGACGTCGCTCGTGATAACGAAGCGTTTAGCCAAAGTCAGTTAAGCATTCCTTCCGCACATTCAGAATACATCAAGAATTTCCTACTATGAATACGAATATAAAATGTTAACACTGCGTTATAAATTTATATTGTAGTTTAGCTCCTAAACGAGCTAGGGTGTTTCATAGAAAACCCATATTGTTCTTTCCAAGCATCTATAGAATATCGTTTGATGAAATTAAATAGCCTTTGACGAATTGTTTGTGATTTATAATAATTGATTGTTAAAATATCAAATATTAAACTTATTTTGACACACTTTTATCAATAAAAATGTAACCGATCCTAAACAGCCTCGTTTTCGGCGCTAATTTCTGTATGTAAAATGATTTTTTTTTAACAAACTCGAGAACTTTTTGATATCTCTTATGTTTTCTGTTAGTAATTTTTATCTTTCAGTTGTTAAATATTTTTGTGGATTTTTTTTATGAAACACCCATACGTCAAATATTAACAATGTAGTGGGGGGATGTAGGTTAATCTCAAGTTACATAAATTCCTTATAATATTATGTACTTAAATAATAAACGTTAGATCGAGAAGAAATAGGACGACATAAATTTTGACATTAAATCAGTTAAAATTACGATGACTATCCGTCTTGCATTTCCGAGAATAATTGCATACCGTGTTCGCATATTGGTTATGTTTTTTTAAACATATGTACATATGTGCAATTTGTATGCAATACCCTGAAATTAAGACATTTCGTATTGAAACATTTTCTTTCTCCTATTAGTAGTTCGCTGTAATTGATTTCATTTATGTTAGAATTAATTTTCTTAGAACTTAATTGACACAAGCTGACTAAAAATTCAACACTGATCATTCGACAGCAGCTAACCTCGTCGGTTATAAATTTAAAATTAATAAATAAAAATTGCTTTTGCATGGAATCAAAATTACTGAAATTTTTTTTCCTCAGGTATTGTGTTGTATCGTTTTATAGTTCGAACTTTCGGTAGTTACCTCCAAATTGCGTCTTTCTCGCGCGTTGCTGAATACTGTCCTTACTGTGAGTATCATTTTCGACAAACAAACTATCAAACTATCTTTCTATATTAACATTTTTCTGCAAATACACTCCCGCTCAACTGAATAGGTTCAACATGTTTCTCGTATTTTAGCCTGTCTCCCTTAATTTCTGTTTTAGGTACACTTAGTTTTTTTATTACTTTTAAAAGATCATTTGTTTATATGTAATTCAAGAGAAAAAATTAACGGGAAAAATCTACAGTTATTTTGTTGTTTTGCTTTGATTTGAATCTGCCAATAATGCATAAAATTAAACAGTTCGAAATCAGTTCATATAGACTTTACAAACAAAACTATTCCATACTATCCAATTGAAATATTGAATAATCGAATTCCATATTCCAATACTGCAAAGTACTTAGGAATGACCCTAGATGCCAAGTTACGTTGGAAAGTGCACGTCAAAAAGAAAAAAGAAGAACTTGATATTAAATATCGAAACATGAACTGGCTCCTCGGAAGAAACTCACCGCTCTCCATTCATAGCAAATTGTTATTATATAACCAAGTTCTCAAACCGGTTTGGACTTATGGATATGGGGGTGTGCTGCATCAACTCATATAGAAAAAATTCAACGTTTTCAAAATAAAGTTCTTCGGTGCATAGTAAATGCACCTTGGTACATCAGATCAAAAGATATTCATCGTGACTTGAAAGTTGACACGATAACCAGCACCATTAAAAAAGTCGCAATAGCCCACCAGCAGCGACTAAGCCAGCACGTAAATGAAGAAGCGTCGAAACTTATTCATACGGCTGGAACGAGAAGACTTAAACGCAGAAAACCTTTCGAACTTGTTGGGACCAGAGAGTAGCTAGAACGTCCAAGGGGAAGCACCTAGCAATTATCATAAATTAAAATTAGACTCAAACTGCTCGTTAGTCATAAGACTAGTTGTAGTCATAGGAAATGTTTGTTAATTTTAAGTAAATATTTCAATATAAAAAAAAAAAATATCGCAATAAAAATTGGCCGAAGCCAAATTGTTGTTAGCAATTAGCTGCGCAATAAACTTGGCTACGGGAAAAATAAGAAAAGAAGGATATATAAAACCGCTACAGAAAAGGATAGTTAGGCCATCATCAGAACTGCGTGTAATTCCCGCGACTCAACCTCGAAAATTAAAGAAAAGGCGGTCATAGAGACTAGTTTATTAACCCCAAATCGTGTTTTTCGTAGAGTTAAATATTTAAAGAGACTAAAACTATAAGCTACTCCTAAGAGTAACTTACTTGCAAAAATCAATTCACTTGCAATATTCAAGTCGGCTTGCAGAGAAATAACTCATTCGATACAAAAAATCTAGTTCAAAAGGTACTTGGTAAAATTAATGCAAATGTTGAGTATCGTTCACATTGAACGAATGCAATTCAGGCTTGCGCTTGCTTTTTGAGTCGTGCAAGCTTCCGAATCGCTTGCTTTTTCAACTCATTTAGTGCACATATCTGGTCCCAATGTCAATATCAAATATTGATATTATCACACGAATGGAATTTGAAGTTCTTGGAATAGAATAGAAACATTTTTTTTATTGAGGTACGACCTTTTGAAAGTTATCGGTGATTATTGTAATTTAGTATTATAAGAAAATATTACTGATGAAAAAAAAGTCGTTTTAGCTTAAAGTTATTATTAGAATTTTTTAGTATCATAACCAACATAATTATGAAAGTTTATAACGTAACAAAAGAAAAGGTTTGTTTGTTATTTAAAAATGTGTAACGTTACGAATTAATTTTTAGTTTTGTGACTCTGAATAAAACTAATTTATGATCCATATTGGTCTCTTTCAATAAAAAAATCTCTAAAATGACTCATTTGATAAGCGTGGTCTCTTATGGCCTCTTAATAAAATGTGCATTTTTCGATGGTAGTATACTATAAATAGTAGATGTTGTTTATTGTAATAATTCATTTAAAATCTTTAATTAACGCACACACCGGTGATTATACTTATATGTATCTACATGCACACACATTTAAGTGAATCAATTCCACCTACGCCATGTTAAAAGAAATCCGATTACTTTCAAATGATGAAAATACAATAAAGAAACGACCAATATGTGTCGCATCGTGTAGAAATAACGAAAATTCTGTTAGATTTGGTTTTTTCTTTAATTCACTTCAATTCAAAGCATTCATATAAAAATAAGTCAGAGGATCATCAACAATTGTCCGTCCGTCCATCTTATCGACCGAATAACACGGAAAGTAGCCGTCAAACTGCGTTATTTAGTGCACGTAATACGATGAAATCACAAATATAAAAATTTTATAACAAAATTTTATCTATCAACACCACTCAAGCTACACCGATTCAGAACAACAGCAGTGGAGATCGGATCGTGAGCACGTTGCCGCTTGCCGTTAGTAGCGAAGAAGGCAATACAGTATCGCTAGCAACACCGACATTGCTATAAGTCGCATCCATATGTTGTTGATTATTGGCCGAAAATACAGTAGCAACAACAGCCAAAATGTGATCGTATGGCAAGATCGTAAAAATTTTTAAAAACTCAAAAACATTTTTTGTAATTCGTTTGTTTTAATTTTCTAGCTTTCTTTTAGGGCGAATGTGTTTATATGAAAATCTTATTTTTAGAATATTTGAAATTTTCTTGTTGTTTGAATTGTGGGAGCAGAGAAGCGGACGGACGAACAACGAAATGGAGCGCAAAAGAAATTTTGTTGAAAAATATGGCGGAATTAAATTATACTCGTTTTATTACAAAAATAACAAAAGAAAAAAGATTTTGAATTTTTTAACAATTTTGATAATTATTTTGTTTTCTGTCTTCTGTATCAAAACAGCAGTATTCGTTTTTCAAACACATTTTTTATTTATTTTTGTTAGGGCTTACACTAATAAGGCATGGGTGTGGCAATTGAAAACTTAAGAATTAGAACGAAAATAGGATATTTTATGTAGTGAGTTTGCTGGAAGAGGAAATCGTAAGAGTTTTGACTATAAAAGTAGTAAAATATCTCAAAAGCTTAAAAGTTGAAAGGGAATTTTACTAGTTATTACTCTTAATAGAGGCCAGAGGAAAAGACCAGCGCCTGCTAGATATACGACAAAATATAAATGCTGAAATTTTGTATGTATATTATCACTACTGCAGCTCAGGACTTACGGGGGTTGCAAATTTTAACTAATGGTGTCTTACGTAGGTATCAGGTAATAAAGGTGCACAAAAAGTGGGCTAAGTAACGTCAAAGTGTAAAGGCTGGAATTTATATACATATATTGTAATAAAACAATAATTTTATGACAGCATTTAATAAGTCAGATTCGAAGAGTCTAACACTCCATCAGACGTTATAAAGTTCAGCTAAAACTCTACATTCTGCAACATATACATGACTGATTCCATCTCAAATCGTGCGGTGCCCATACCCTTAGGTTTTCATAGAAACTTCGAACTGTCGTAACATTATTCTTCATACAAAATAAGTAAACACGTATTTTTAAATTTTTGGCTTTGCTCGAAATTACAGGTTATGAAGCTTAGTTGCTGCAAATTAAATTTACTAAAAATCGAAAACTGAAATTGGTTTTCTCGGCCGTGTTTCGCCATTTATATGCAGGTGATTTCGTATAAATAATAGCTTATGTGACGTATCACAAAATTTTTCTTCGATTTATAGAAAAAACCGTTTTTATTAACGCGTTCATTCCATAACTTTGACTTTTTTTGACTCAAAAAAAAGGAAAATGCATTTTCTCGAGAAGCCATTTTTTTCATTGCTGAGAAGTCGCGGGCATCAAGTAGTAATAAATATATGATATGTTATATAATAACATAATTTATTTTGCCTTTCATCACTTGCTATGTACACCCATCCCTCGATTTACGCGGTAGATAGGTTTTTGAAAAAACGGCGTAATTCAAAACCGCGTAAATCGAGACAAGAAGTCCATACAAATTGAGTGGATTGGTTTTCAGAATTTAAAAATCGTGTAAAACGAGCAATAGAACTCAAAGAAAATAGCATAATTGGTAAAAAATCCGCGTAAACTGAACCCATAATGTACATTAGACCGGTTCAAAAAAAAAAGTCTCTGAAATTTAGAGGCACCGGCAGTTTCTTATTTCTATAAGTGTCCCGAGTGGGATGTGTAACCAATTTTTTCTAAATATTGCTCTCCTGATTAGCGATTTCCATATTACTCTTGAAACTTTCGCATAAAAAAAAAGTTCACCAACAACCTAACCTAGCCTAACCTAACCTAACCTAAAAACGATGGTGGTTATCGCTGAGGTGAACTCTTTTTTTTTAATTCAGTCTCACATTCGGAGTAGTTTTAAATGGGGAATTCGAATTTCTCATAATTTTTTAATTATGTTGTCTTCAGTGGTAAAAACTGAAAATAATCATGAAATTTTGTCAAAAATTTAAATTTTTTTATTTAAAATGAAAAATCAGGTATAAATTTTTGAATTTTTTTTGCTTTTATTATTTTGATTAATTCATTTTTTCCTCCTCTATCTGATGGTGTTAACCGGAAATTTTTATTATTTTTGTACTTAAAAATATAAACATAAATATAATTGAACAAAGGATTTTTTTCATATTGAAGCTATGTTTTAACAGGGAATATAAATTTTAATGTGGAAATCTGTTTCAAAAATATGAAATCTAGTTTACTTGAACCAAACCAAGTGTATAGAATTAGATAAATATATTTCATTATTAATTATAAAAAGTAAGAAAATTAAATAAAAAAGTAACATGAAAGTAAAACCAAAATATTTCCAAAAAATATTATGTTGACCATTTTGTAATAACAAAGGTAAAGTAATTAAGGACAGCCATAAGTGTTGAAGCCATTTTAAGAGCGTGAGAGTATTCGCTGACTGGCTTTAACTTTGACATTATAACATTTCAATTGCTCCTTCAACAAAGTTAAGCGCTTTGATAAATTGCAGAGCTTAAGCATAAAGTTCTAGAAAACTTTCTGAATGATAAGCTGCTAATGTTGCGCAAAATAAGTACTTTAATTGTGACAAATTTGGTCGCTGTTGTTGTTATTCAATATTAGAAAAGACTTATTAGTGTCAGGTTGAAACCCGATGCACGATTTAAAATAATTATTTATTCGCAATAGAATTCTGAAAAGCCTAACACAAATACCACTTAGTAAAAAGTTGCTTCAAACGCTTCAAAAATGTTGGAGTTGGACCAATAAAGAAAGACAACTATATGTCAAAAATAAACGAAACACAATAAAGTCGAATTGGTGATAAATGTCAATGTGAGTCTATACTGGCCAATATCCAGAAAATGATGAGAGAAGTGTCATAATTACTCCACCTTTGTTATTACACCATGACTCCACCTTTGTCTTTACACCATGATGTTTACTACATATATACGAAACTTAGTCATATTATTTATGTCCACGTGTTTTTAACTTAAAAAAAAAATTTAGTCAAATAAAATTTTGAAACCGCGTTATTTTAAAACCGCGCAAAAGAAGTACCGCGTAAATCGAGGGATGGGTGTATATATCATTTTGCATATTACCAAATCCGGGTACCTATGACTAAATGGTTTACTCAGTGTACATACAGATTCTATTATTAGGTTATCGGCTTCATCAAACCTATATACATACATATACATATGTATAAGATCAAAACAAATTTTTTTAACATCCACAATGCATGAATACTTTAATCATTGAATCGCAGAACGATCTTTAGCTATTTGCCTCAAAAATCAAACAGATCGCTCACTTACTCACTTCGATCAATGCCCTTTTTCGTTAATTTAATATAGAAATTCAATTGGAAGTTGGTTGCTGCTTTTTTTTTTCGTTTACTGTTTATTTTTGTTGCACTTTTATTGCTTTTGCTCAATTGTTTATTGAAAGCTGCGCCACGCAACTGTAAATCAAAAGCATACGTTGTGCGCTCATCCGCTTGATCGCTCTCATATGGCCTGTCCCATTATTTTGTTGTCTATTTTACTGAACTTTTTCTATTTTAAAATGCGTTTGCATCAACCGCTACAACTAAGTACTACTACTGTCAGTCACTACTATTCTACGTCTTAGCCACTGCTTTGCAATGAGCCGCCAGAAAAGCAGCCAAGTTTCGATTTTGTTTGCTTTATTTTTTGTTGCAACATAACGCCAGCCAAGCGAAAGTCCCAATATACGATTACGCTGAAACGTCGCCATAAATCCCTAAGCAACTAAATAAAAGACAAAGCAAAGTAACAGCAGCACCCAATATTGGGTATACAGAAGGTTTAAATTAAATTTGAAATGCAATCAACGAAAGGTTTTACGATCTATGATCACGTCATGTTGCTATTATTGCTGAAGGCTCCAAATATTCGCTACTGATTTAATACATATAATTGAACGTTTTGTATACCACATGCCCTTCTGTTGTTACATTTGCTTATGTTTCTAATTGGTATTTTGTTTTTCAAGCATTAAATGCTGACATTTTGGTTTTCCACGATCAGCTAGAAGTAGGCGTGGTGCTCTCACACACTCACTTACCTAAGTTATAGTTATCGTTAGTATAATAATTTTTGTTTTCATTGCTTCTTTGAATTGTTAATTAAATTTAAAATCAGTCATGCTTCTCAAACTGTTGATCATCATCATTTGATGCGATCATGCATTGATTGCATTTGATCGCGGTTCATTGCACAATGCGAGTCTTTATGATGGCAACAAATCGTTTGTTATGCGAATGACACAAAGCTTTAAATATTTGTACTCACATATGTAAGCACACATATTCCAATAAACAATCATAAATCCTTGGAATTTGTTGACTTTATTGTTATTTTCAATCCATGTGTTTATTTAGGTTTTAGTTTAAATTATTTTAACCATATGAATAGTTTCTCTAACGCCGTTCATTGTTTAAATGAAATTTTTGGCGTTTCTGTTTGAAATATAAATAAATCTTCGTATAACACAAGAAAACATTCGAATACATATTTCATTTTTAAATTATAAAATACTTAGTTACACAAATAAAAAAATAAATATTCAACACCCCCATAACCTATGATATAAAGATTTCAACGAATTTCGTCACAATAAAAATGTTACATACATACAAATGTACAAATGTTTATTGTGAAAGTTGAAACCTCAAATCGTTTTAAATTCTCTTATGTAGAAGTGTGTAAATCTCACTTGACCAATCGAATTTTTTAAGTCAGTTTATTTACAAAAAATAAAAGGATTTTTTTGGAACGACTTCAACCATGTCAAGGTACATATATCGAAACTTTCTCATGTTGCCTTTGTATTTTCCCAATTAGTTAAGACATGTTTGGTGATTTTGAATCCCTAACTACTGCTTCGTAAAAAAATCATAATATATTAAATATTCCCAGTTAATACCTTAGTAAAAAAATTACGGACCCCCGTTGCCCTAAACGTCTCACGTAAAATTGGGAGGAGATTCCACTTTAGTTTGTGAGTTTTTACTGTATAGCTTCTTCACTATATTTTGATTTTCCTTTTCGTCTAATTTACACACTCGATTATTATTTATTCTCCGCATCTGCATCTTGAAAGAGCATGTGTATTTAAATAAATTGAAAGCGCCTTTCTCAGAATTTTTGGTTGTCTTATATATGTTTTGTTTGGGTATATTTGTTGTGTAGTTATACTTGACTTGATCCCCTTGAACAACTTGAAGTATGTAAAGAAATTTTTGATATCTTTTTGTCTCCGAGATATCTTAAATTTAAAAAGAAAAAAAAAATGTAAAAAATACAAAATGTACGAAAAAATTAGAAATGTAAAAGCAAAATGGTCTCCAATTTGTCGTAGAATGTCCCATATATTTGTATATATAGCAGAAAATTAAAAGAATGTAAATGACCGAAACAATGGAATAATTAGTAAGTTTTGGATAGTAAAATTTGCAAGGAATTAGTTTGATATAGATAGGTATATCCTTAATAATAAGCACCTTAAATGCTCAAAAAACATCTGGCTTCGATTGAGCAGCGCTGGAATCTTCTGCCTTCACTATACACCTAATTCTGTTTTTACGCGATAGATACACTTGCCCCTCGCTTTGCGCGGGGGTTAGGGGAATGAAAAGTGTCGCGCAAAGCGAAACCGCGTAAAGCGAAGTGAGGACTTCATGTAATTTAGGGAGTTACGTTCCTGAAAAGAGAAATATACATATACAACTAAGAGACATTTACGACACTGTAGCTATTATTTTGCTATACAAAATCATTTATTGCCATAAAAACATTTCTTTAAAACAGATAAAAAGGAACAACGAACTTTAAAACAGTAATTCAAACAAAAAGAAAGTTACGAAATTAATTTATAATAAGCGTCTTACAACACATTTGGTTGTTGTTTAAAGAAATCAGTCACAACCGATTGCCTTATATTTTTTCGATTTTTCTAAATGAAGCTCCCGGTAAGGTGCTTAGGCAGCTCTTATGTTGCTTTCAAACGTTCTCAATCGACTGTCATCTGGATCAATTTTTACAGCTTCTTGCACCAGTTTTTCACCCAAAGCTAAAACATTAGCCAAATTGGTCACCGGCATTTGTTCTTCTTGTAAAGTTCCAATCTCTTAAGGATTTTCGGAATGCCCACGGTCATCAAAAAGTTCAATCATCTCTTCTACAGCAATGTTCTGTCCATCTGCTTTAACAGATCATAGCATGTCTAACCCGCGCAGATCGAGGTCAGTCGCGCAAATCGAATTTTAGGTAGGCAAATGAATTTCGCGTAAAGGTGAATTAGCGCAAACTGAAGTCGCGCAAAGCGGGGAACAAGTGTACGTTCTCGAAAAATCCACATTTGAAAAATCAACAAAAATAATAACATAAGAGTATAAAAAATTATCGTTTTTATAGGCGCTGTGACCTATTTTATTTAAGTGTTTATAAAATACATACAAATGTATGTTTATTAATAAATTACATAGAACAAAGTAAAAAATACAATAAAAATATTAATTAATCAAAAAGAAAATTCATACAACATATAAGAAATCAACACATTTTACATAATACACACATTTTGAATAATAGGGGAATCCCCATATTTTATATATGGTGCATATGAATGATTTTTCTTACAAAAATTATATGATTTGAATTTTTTGAAACCCGTTAAATCAAATCAATTCGCTCAAAAACAGAACGCAACACTTTTTTTGAATCGCGTTAAATCAAATTCGCGTAAAACAGAATTAGGTATATTTACGTTATTTATAAGTAAGAGAACCAATCAATCGAGAGGCAGACGCGAAGAAATGACTAATTTTTTTTACATGTTTGTAATATTGCAATTTTTAAATGCGGCAAAAATACTTCGGCGGAAATTGTTTCTCTCGTTTCTTATGACATAATCTTTATAATAAACTCAATCCGTTTCACAATAAAATCACTTAGGCTTGTATGGCGGCTGATAAGTCCGCAGCCCGAGATACTTAGTTATGACTCATTATCTCACTTGTGTTAGCACTAATTGTGACACTCCTTGGTAGTATAAATATAACCTTCTTTCGATAGTGAGGTCATTAGAAAATTATACGAGTAGGTTGAAGAACAAACGATATCTTTTCAGCCGATTCGACTAGTTTTAGTAATATTGAACATCGAGCCGTGATAAATTACTTCATAATGCGTTGAACAGAATACGAACGGGGTCGGGAAATCGGCAACGATTACTCGCTGTCAAAAAAAAAAGCCCCATCGGAAGGAAAATCCTTCAAGTAAACACAATTGCGTCGGACGACGATCGAAATTTAACAATTTCTCTTATTACATATTTGAAATTTATTTTCGCGGAGTCCTTATATCAATCAAATATCACGTCCAAACCACAACTATATAGTTGTGTTCATGAAAATAGTAGTGTTGCAGGACATGACTTTTAAATCTCTTTTCTACCTTACAAATTGAACTCGTAGGACTGAATAAAAAGAAGAGAAAAGCAAAAAAATCCCGTTACTTTTGTTTCGTGTTGTCTTGTTTGTGATGCATTTACATATTTGCACCAAAAATCTGCTGTTCATGAAAATAGTAGTGCTATACGTAATTAGTTAGTTGAAAACAATTTTAGAAAACCGCCATAAGTGTAATTAAGTAATTCAATAATTTGCTTATATGAATTTATTGCAATCGAGGTACTCTTCCTTTTCTTAGTGGGTAGAGGATGGAATTGCTGAATCGAAAAGATAGAATCAATAGTTAGGCTAAGGAATCAGGGCAATACCTTCAAGGAAACTGAAAATATGGTTGGATGCACTACCCCTGATATTTAATGCTGTTACCTATTGTAAAAAACCTGAAAATCGTGGTGGTAAGCGCCAGATTTCGTTATTAGACGACAGACGAAGTGCACGATATTGCAAGACTATTATGCCCTCGACGTCCTCAAAAATGATTAAAAATCAGCCAAATCTGTCGATCACTTCTGTGCCAATTTGTCGTCGACTAATGGAAAATAATTTCAATACAAGAAGTTCCAGGAAGGTATACCTTTAGACGAAGAAGCACGTCCTTGCAAGAATACAATTTGGTAATGGAATGCCGAAGAGTGGCGCAACGTATTATAGTCAGATGAGAGCAAAGTATTTTTTTTGCTGGAACAGGCTCCAGACCGTATGTTCGTCGTCCAAATACACTACCAAGACGGTTAAAAATGGTGGACTGACCATTATAGTATGGGCTTGCTTTTGAAAGACTGGCGTTGGCCCTATCCATTTGATCAAAGGTATTATAGACAAAGCAGTCAACGTTAATTTATTGAAGGATGTAATGCTACCGTATGCCAGTCGGGAGATGCCTTTAAAATTGAAGATTCAACATGATAAACACACTAGTAAACTAGCTTATGAATGTTTGTATCTTAAAAAAATTGACGTGATGCCATGGCCAGCTCAGTCTCTGGACCTTAATCGGATAGAAAACTTGTGAGGATATCAAACGAATCGTAACAACAGCAAAGCCATCAAGTAGAACACAGCTTTGACAAATGTTTAAAGGGACTTGGGCTGAAATTCCTGTGAAGCGTTGTAAGGACCTTAATGACTCTATTCCACATCGAAGCAAAGTCGTTATGAAGAAAAAAAGTATTAGACCCAAAGAAACATGTAACATGTAGTTTAAATTAAGTTGTGTCGCTTTTTTTTAATTTTAGTAACCACTAAGGAGTGCGTCATAAGAAATTAGTGCATTGAAAAATAAATATATCTCAATAACCACAGATTCAATTTTCAAAAAGATTATATTTTTTTAACGCAAATTTAATTCAAATCCAGAAAATAATAGTAAAAAAAATATTAATTTTGCAGCGTAAAATTTTTTACTTTCTCTTTGACGCCTCTTATTAGTGCTTTGATGGTATTTTTTTGGATTTTTTGGCTTGACGAGCACCACTTGCGTCTAAAATGAGTTATGTCTTTGCATTTCCCTTTTGTTGCCTTTAATTGCCTCTTCACTAGAACTTAATATCTCTCGATTGACAGGAGTTCAGGGCAATTGGATGGGTTCGCTTCCTTTCCTTTCACTCTTTGCACAAATGACTCGGAGAAATCTGTTATCTGAGCGTTTTTCTTCCTGAAATGTTGAGACTTTTCTTCAACATGGTTACGACCTTCTTTGCCTTATTACGGTCACCACAACCCTTTTTCCAGCGCGTTCTCTGCTTTTGATTCATGCTAAAGTCTGCTGTAAAATTTTTCATTACTCAAGATACAGAATTTATGCTAACTTTAGCATCCCTTGCAATCCTTTTGAAGGTATATTGCAGGTTATTTAAAAAAAAGTTTAAAGTTTCTTCACGCATTTCTATTTTATTCCTCCTGTCTTCGCAAAATAATAGATGAAAATGCAGAGTAATATGAAATAGTATTTGACATAACTTTCTAAGCTAACCTGATCAAAATAATTTAACTTCTTTTTTTATGAAAGAAGTTATAAGCAAAAACGTGTGCACTAATTTCTTATGACGCACTCCTTACTATTTTCGTGAACACCATTATTTTTGAATTTTATTTTGATTTAGCCATTGCGTTAAAATAAATAAAAGTTTATAACAAAAGAAGCTGTAAATATTCTCGGAAATGAATATACATTACTATTTTTTCAAAACTTTAAATGAAAATTGTACTCATCATTTAATTTGATAGTAAAACAACAACCCCAGGACCCAACGGCACTACTATTTTCGTGAAAACAGCTATAAGTACATTATACTAAGGTATGATTCATATTATAGATAAAAAATAATACTAAACGATACTTTACCGTTTTCTAAAAAAATTAATCAATAGCACAAGGCATAAGTTGCATAGTGTTGTAGACTTACATATGTCACTTGTTTTTTTTTTTGTGTTTTTTCAGATAACTATCTAAATTTATATAGAAGAAACATTTTTTTGTTGCTCATTATTATTAAAAAAGAGTTTCAAACAAAACTGCATCGTTACTTTTTTCCATTATGTTTGCGGATTCCCGATCTAGCAAAAAGTGGCGGTGTATGTAGACTTTTGTCGCTCACTGTACAATGTACATATATTAAAAAACTAAAAAATCAAATTTATTTTTATTCAAATTGAAACTACATACAGTAATCCCTGGCATTGCGCGGTAGTTACGTTCTGAAAAAACAGCGCGCAGTCCGAAACCGCGCACTGTGAACCCACTTTTGTATGAAATTTGGGGAATACGTTTCAAATCCTAAATTCCTTATAAAAAATTTGGTTCAAATGAAGTCTTTTTTAAGTGAATAGTTATATTACATAAAATAAAAGTTAAACATAAATAAAAAATAAATAAAAATTATAAATTATATAAAAATACATACATATGTATGATAAAATAAAAACTCATTACATCATTTCATTTTCAAATTCGAAATTTATGTATGTTTTGCATGAAAAATAGTGCGAAGAAAGAGAAATGGAGAAATACTTACGCGCAGCTGCGAAACTTATACCGCGCAATGCGAAATTTCGGTGGCAAAAACAAAATCGCGCAACTGCGAAACCGCGCAGTGCGAGGGATTACTGTATTTACAATTTTAGGATTTTTCATCTTAGTTTTTATTGCTTTTATTTTAGCCTCAGTTTAAATATTTTTTTGTATTTTGAAGCATTTTTAAAAAATTTCATAGAATAATATCCATATTTAGAGTCAGAAAGGATCCATTGACCTTCATTGCGGCACGACATTTTCATCATCTTGAAATGTGAAGTGTGCAAAAAAGCACTGCATTTTGTTTCCCATAGAACTGATGTCCATGTTAATGCACCTATAAGTACTTTTATATAAAAATATTTCCTAATTTTATAACACATTGACACAAATAAAACAATGTCGTTGCAAAAACCAAATATTAACCTTAATCCTCAATCAAAGTTATTAAGGTGTATATTTTTTTGATAAGCTCGTGGGTATAAAAAAATCTGTTGTCTACGATATTTAAATCTAAATAGGGTAAGGTTTCAGGTGTCTCATATGCAGGTTACAAAAGACTTGTTATGCTTTGCTTTTATTATTATGAAGTACATAGTATTGTTATTATTGCAATTACGTATACTTCCATGTTAAATAATTTGCCTAATTAAAAGTTTTCTTTTCTTTTCAGGTAAGGTTGTATTCTTTAAGATATACAACATTTGAGTAAGTTTTGCAAAGAACATTTTTTAATTTAATGAATACTAAATTAGGTCGATTACAACGTAGGATTTCCAAAAAGTCGGAAGAAATTTCTTCTTATTGCCGATGTTAAATTTTATGTTCATTAAAAATAAACAAAGTGTAGGGCACAAAGTCCATGTTGGTTACACTGCGTTGCACTACCCCGACTACAAGTAGAAATTACGTCATTCCATTTTGGCAGAGCAACGCAAACTTGATACCCTGAAGTCATATGCTCGCATAATTTTAAACTTTTAACTACATAAATATTTTATTGTTTTTCAACGGAACACAGGCGCATCAAAAATCAAGAAAATATTGACCAGAAATTAAAAGCATATGGCCTTAGGTTGGTGTAGTGCTAGCTATGAATGATTGACCACAGTGATTATTCTATAGAAAAATCTTAACCTAATCTACAGTGGTTGAATTCACTTTAAAAAAACTTTAAGTACGCAGCATTAGGTTGCTGATGAGACCCTTACACAATGCTTCGTGTATTAAATGGAAATTTATAGAACATTGCAGCTTTTTGTGAAAAATCTTTTATATGTATATAAGAAAACATTTTACTGGGCTCACACCACCCAGTAAACTTATTTCTTATTTTGGAAAATTTAAAAACTTACTAAGAAGTGGGACATTTGGTGGTTTCTGTTTTTTTTTCTTACTCCACATGAGTACAGTTAGGATAGAGAGGTGGCTTAGCAAATAAGCTGAAGTTTTAATAAATGAGTACATACAGTATTATTCGACTTATTCGTGAAAAGGGGATTAAAATCCTTGCAAGCCAGCCGATGCAGTATTCGGATGGCTTACTCTTTTCTATAAAGCAATAAACTTTGAAAAATATTTATATTGCATAGAGATTTAAAAAAATCAACCAATGAGCTACCCTGTATTATTAAACCTACTGCTGAGGCAGTCTATTGTCGTAAAAATAATTTATTAATCTAATATCTAATGAAGTATGCATATTCTGTTGCGGTTCTACGATTTCGTCGTGGGTGTTTGATGACGGGAGCTGGATGATTAAAACATCCTACTGAAAATACAGAAAATACCCTGAGAAACCCTTGAAAATTAATACTTTTCTTATACGCTACCCTGAAAAACCGCAAGAAATTTAATAATCATTCCACCACTTTAATTCGCCACTGTCCCTAAATAGTCCGCACATTTTTAGACATTTTTGTAGGGTTATCATTTAGTTTTCTTGATTTGGGAATGCATTAGATTGCTTCATTTTGAGTTGATTTTATGAAGTTCTATAGCTTGATTAATGGACACGCGAGTAGCGTAAGTATCCATTCTCTGATGTATACTTCCATATAACGCGTCAAGTATTGGTACTTATGAAGCAAACACAGCATGTGAAATACGGGCACTCAGCAAATTACTCGTACTGTATATATGTATGTATATAAGTATGTATGTAGAAATGGAATGTATGTATGTGTGCATGGTTGAGGGATGAAATTTTATATTTCTACGTTTTGTTTTATTAAACAATTTGTATATATCCAGCTAACATATGAAAGATTGTTGAATCTGCCATTTTCCAGGCAATGAATTTGTAACTTTTTGTAATTGGTTTTTTGCGGGTTTTTTTTTAATTTTATATATTTTAATGCATTATGATTAATTTAGCTATTTGCGTACATACGACACAAATGTAAAAATATGGTTAGGAGCAAAGAACGGTGGCAATGTTGGTCGTCTGTTTCCATGTTATATTGGGTGCAGTTTTATTAACTAATCTTTTTCAATTATAAAACATCATAAAATCCAAATAAAATATGTGTACATAGAATATATAAGCAGTCTATTTGGCTAATGTGAAACTATAATTCTAAGTCCGAATCCGATGACGTAATAAATATTTGTATTTCGCCTTTAACAACAATCGGTTGCAACTCTTCTTTTCGCGATTCGCTTTAGCAGTAGCTTGACATCAGAATATTAGCTCGTGGGCGATCGAAACCATCGTCTCGGCGTTTGAGATATGAATCTTCCGCGATTAAAAATGTTTGCTGGCTATTTATCATTATCTCAGTTCTTACACGGCGAGGCTACATAGTTGCATATAACTCGCAAAAATATTGGGAAGATGTTGAAACGACAAGGACACAAAAAAAAACCAATCGCACGTCATTTTTGACGTTTCCGACCCAACTAAAAAGTAGTTCAGATTTGGACCCAATTTACCTGATATATGGTCAGATACGGATTCGATAATAACAATAAACGTCACACGTTATGTGAAATCGAGGTGTTTTCAGAAACGGTTAAGGGAGCGTTCAAGTATTATGTAGCGCAACCTTTGAAGATTTTTGTTTGGACTTCCTTCTCCTGTTTGCTAATTTCTCTGTCAAAGGCTGAAAAAATAACAAATACTTCTATATACAAATTACATACTTATATACTCTTACATACATATGTACATTAAATTTGTATACATATATTATATATCAGAAAATTTAAGCAAACAAACTTCTTTCCCGAAAACTGAAATTGTTTAATTTTTTCTCTTTATTTTCTGTGCACTTGAACAAACTGTTACTTATAATTTCTTCATGGCTGCTTTGGAAAAGCTAGTTGCCATAGCATAGCATACCATTTATATTTGCAAAGAAAGAAAAAAAAAAAATCACAAAACAACCAAAGAAACCAAACATAATTTCACCAATCCCCCGAGCAATATACTGTGCTAAGCTTATTAATGTAGGCCACCCCTTCAAGGGGCCCCCCCCCCCCGGCCAGAAGCTACTCTAGCTACCAAGGCGCCATACAAATGTAAAACTCATTGTAAAATAAGGGAATGACAAAAAAACAAGAAACGTATCAACAATTTTAAGCGTAATGACAGCACAATACAAAACCAGCTGATGTAAAAGTTACCCTGAAAACGAAGAAGAAAAAAAAAATACTTGTCAAACTTACGCAGCTACTTGCCAAACCTAACAAAGTCCATCTAAACATTGAGAAATATACGAATCTCTTAAAACCATGGACAAGTAAACAACTTACAACAACAACAACGACAACAACAACGTGAACTCAATCCAAAATTTAAAAACCATCTGATCGCAATCAACGTTATTACGCCCTAATCCTGACATATTTCCAAATTGGTTTCGAATGATTGCGAAATGTTTCCAACAAATTAGTGGAACGGCATCGAAGAAATCTCAAACCCCATTGGTATTTCAGCAAAAATAGCGCAAAACTAAAACGGGTGGTAAATTCCTTCCTTCCCTGCTTTACGCCTCCATAATGCACGTTACTTGTCTGTCTGTCTGTCTCTATGTTATTCAATTCAGACAGATAAGTGTTGTGGTGATGTGTGTGTGTGCAAATGGAATCACTACATCATTGGCGGAGAGCGAGAGAGAATTTACCGATTTTTATTCATTCATATTGTGTATTGGTGTTTTGTGGGGCAACTGCCGTAGTGTGAACGAAAAAGTCAATCTGACTGTCGATCTGCTGACGGCGGCGGCGATCTTGTTGATGTTGCTGCGTGCAGTGAATTCGGCTGAGTCAGCGTTGCCAGGTTAAATACGTAAAAAATGTTTGAGTCTGAATTTTTGCTTTGATATGCCAAATAATTATTATATTAAGCTCTTGGCTAAGCTCGTTAGCTGGCTTGTTAGTTTTCTAAAAAATACATATTGAAACATTTAAAGTAAATATTCTTTTAAACACATCCATATGGTCTAATGTACACATGCCTGCATTTCGCATTACTTTATTCAGAAACTTCTACTCTGTTTCATCACGTAAAATATTTAACAGTCTTCCAGAAGGCATACAAAACATTAAGTCTCCACCTCAAGTTATGGACAATATAATAGGGTCACTAATAACTTTGAAATATACATTAAATTTTTTTGGCAACCCCTTTATGATACCAACCGAAAGCTTTGGGTGAATTATTTAAGGGTATTACTAGCTCCGAAAATAGTTGGTTGAAAGCTCTGAAAACAAATGGTAAATTATTTATTCCTTCGATATAAAAAGATAGAGTCAAAATTCTTTAATATGATTGAATTAATAATTTTGTGATTAAACTATACATTGAGTATTGTTTTTATTGATTTCAATTATATATATTTTGTTTATTATAAAAAAAACATATAAGGTCGTTCAAATATGGGCCCCGGGCTAAGAATTTTACTGAGAAGAGTGCGCTATCATTAATCACTGACGTAATGCATCTCGATCGATTGGTCGCGCTCAAAACTTTGAATACAATGTGTTAAAACCAAAAAAACATACAGTGCGACCACGGTCAGCGCAACCCTCGAGAAATGCAACTCCTCAATGTACGCAAAGTGTGAATACCCGAAGATGGAAAAATGTTTATATAAATGGTTTCTTAGACCCATTAACTCAGCAAAGCAAAGTTAGCAAAATCAAATTTAACTTATGCCATAATTTAGTGCTTATTAAGTGCTAATTTAGTGCTGTAAAACAAAATTTAGGGTTGTACGAATTCTTGAAAAATTCAAGGTTTTTGCTAGCTGAATGAGAAGCTAGCAAAGCATATATGAAAATTTTTAGCAAAATCAAATTTAAACTATGCCATAATTTAGTGCTTATTAAGTGCTAATTTAGTGCTGAAAGAAAAAATTTAGTGCTGCACGAATTCTTGAAAAAATCAAGGTTTTTGCTAGCTGAATGAGAAGCTAGCAAAGCATATATGAAAATTTTTAGCAAAATCAAATTTTACCTATGCCATAATTTAGTGCTTATTAAGTGCTAATTTAGTGCTGTAAAAAAAAATTTAGTGCTGCACTAATTTCTGAGAAAATCCTATTTTTTTGATTTTGCTAGCTGCATGAGAAAGGTTAAGGTGAGGTACGTTAGAAATAGTTAGCAAAATCAAATTTAACCTATGCCATAATTTAGTGCTTAGTAAGTGCTAATTTAGTGCTGCAAGGAAAAATTTAGTGCTGCATGATTTTTAAAAAAAATCAAGGTGTTTGCTAGCTGAATGAGAAGCTAGCAAAGCATATGTGAAAATTTTTAGCAAAATCAAATTTTTCCTATGCCATAATTTAGTGCTTATTAAGTGCTAATTTAGTGCTGTAAAAAAAAATGTAGTGCTGCACTAATTTTTGAGAAAATCCTATTTTTTTGATTTTGCTAGCTGCATGAGAAAGGTTAAGGCGAGGTACGTTAGAAATAGTTAGCAAAATCAAATTTAATCTATGCCATAATTTAGTGCTTAGTAAGTGCTAATTTAGTGCTGCATGGAAAAATTTAGTGCTGCATGATTTTTAAAAAAAATCAAGGTGTTTGCTAAATTATGGCATAGGAAAAATTTGATTTTGCTAAAAATTTTCATATATTGTATGCTTTGCTACCTTCTCATTCAGCTAGCAAACACCTTGATTTTTTTAAAAAATCATGCAGCACTAAATTTTTCCTTGCAGCACTAAATTAGCACTAACTAAGCACTAAATTATGGCATAGGTTTAATTTGATTTTGCTAACTATTTCTAACGTACCTCATCTTAACCTTTCTCATGCAGCTAGCAAAATCAAAAAAATAGGATTTTCTCAAAAATTAGTGCATCACTAAATTTTTTTTTACAGCACTAAATTAGCACTTAATAAGCACTAAATTATGGCATAGGAAGAATTTGATTTTGCTAAAAATTTTCATATATGCTTTGCTAGCTTCTCATTCAGCTAGCAAACACCTTGATTTTTTTTAAAAATCATGCAGCACTAAATTTTTCCTTGCAGCATTAAATTAGCACTTACAAAGCACTAAATTATGGCATAGGTTAAATATGATTTTGCTAACTATTTCTAACGTACCTCATCTTAACCTTTCTCTTGCAGCTAGCAAAATCAAAAAAATAGGATTTTCTCAAAAATTAGTGCAGCACTAAATTTTGTTTTACACCACTAAATTAGCACTTAATAAGCACTAAATTATGGCATAGGTAAAATTTGATTTTGCTAAAAATTTTCATATATGCTTTGCTAGCTTTTCATTCAGCTAGCAAAAACCCTGATTTTTTCAAGAATTCGTGCAGCACTAAATTTTTTCTTTCAGCACTAAATTAGCCCTTAATAAGCACTAAATTATGGCATAGTTTAAATTTGATTTTGGTAAAAATTTTCGTATATGCTTTGCTAGCTTCTCATTCAGCTAGCAAAAACCTTAATTTTTTCAAGAATTCGTGCAGCACTAAATTTTTTTTTACAGCACTAAATTAGCACTTAATAAGCACTAAATTATGGCATAAGTTAAATTTGATTTTGCTAACTTTGCTTTGCTGAGTGAAAATGTCTTGGTTTCTTAAACAAATAAATGATGATTTCCTTTTGATGAATTGACGTTGTTTTATATTTTTTATGAAATATCTATCCCGGTTACCTAAGATTTTTTGACTCCATCATTGCAACTTCCTCGGTTATTGCAACAGGCTTGGTTTTTATTAGTTGCGTTAACCGAGGCTGCACTGTAATTGAAAAAAGTCAGAGCACGTAAAACGACAAAAAGGTAACAATCTTATCAAATTAGTGTCAACCCGTGACTCGTACAACTGAGTTGGGGCTGCAAGTGTCCTCCAGTATTGTTAGGCAGAGATTAGTGGAAAAACATCATTTTGGAAGAATATCGCGAAAGGTACCCGATGCTGACTTATAGGCATAGAAAAAATCGTTTGTTTTTGAATATTGCACATTTCGCCAGTTTTCACCATTCTATACCCAATTAATGTGGGATTTCGTGAACAGATTTTTTCAATGTATCAATGGTCCCACTCCATTTATCGAAATAAATCCGCACATTGAACCAATACTGTGTTTCACTGTTTGGCGCACTTGATTTAGTTGGGTTGTATATGAACCTTTATTCCAATATTGCTGAGAACGATAGATTTTAGTCTCATCAAATTGCATTAAAGATCTTAAAAAAGCAAAAGGATACTGGATTAAATGCTTAAATCATTTGATTCTTATGGGTAAAACAATAAATGTGCAAAGGGTGCAAAACTGTAACTTTTGACTTTTTTCTTCATTTTGTTGTAAGGGCGTTTTTTTTTTGTAAGCAGGCAGCCTAAATTAATTCTAGAGAGATATAATAAACGCACCATCAAAACATCAATGCAGAAAATACAACTTTGTTATGAAATTAACAAGGCAGACCGTGTTGAAATGAGAATATGTTTTCCATGTCCATTCAATATTGCTCGTCAGTGTAGTTAAAAATTTAAGTTTTGTACATTTTTATAGTAAGAGCATAAAGAATGAATTAGAGAATAGTTCTCAACATTAGCCAACCGAAATAACATATTGGAACGCTTTAAAAATACTAAACGAAAATGTTCTGAGGTAGATTTGATCACATTTCTTAAGAACAATCTACTACAAATAGTTTTTTTACCTCAATGTTTTGAGGGACTAATTTTGACCTTAACGCATTGAGTATGAAGTCTAGGGCTATAAAAAATCGCTGACTGGGTCTAAAAATATTTTTTCACAGCTTGTTGCCTTCGTGAACCATGGATGCAGCATTGAGAACGGGTTCCAATAATGGAAACACTTAAAACAGAAAATTTCAGCTTCATGGAGCCAAGTGTAAAAATGAAACCGATCGACAGCAATTTTTGATTTTGGCTTAAAAAAAACCGACTTGCTATGTTTTTCTTTCTTGTCTTAAATTGCTTGTAATGCAGTGTAGAGCAAAGAAATCCATGAACCATGTTATGACTCGAAGTTTTTATTTCAATTCACTCAGCAGTACCATGCTTTATGAGAAAGTATCAGTACAGCGACCATTGTTCGGTTTTTCATTATCATCCTAGGGTTAAGACTGAATTCAAATTGAAAAGAAAATCACAACTGTTATGTTGTCATGCCAACTTAGACAATCACAATATATTTTAATCCAATACATTTTTATCATGTTTGGTCGTTGTGCAAACATTCGATTGATCTTGACTTCATAAAGAGCTGGTCCAAAGAGTTTTGTAATCCACATAACAAAAAACTTTATATTCATCTTTGGTCAGACCTAAGTATTATGGATTATGCGTTCGTGATTTTGTGCCCTTAATATCAATGTTACATGTTCAAAATAACTTCATGTTCTAGAATTCTTCGGGAACACTTGATATTCGAAAACTTACTTCTTTTCGAGTAAGTATATCCTCATAGAGAAAGAAAAAAACTTTTAGGGTCGCTACCAAAGCTGCAAAATTGCAACTTTTCGAACTTTGAGTATAAAATCAAGATTTTTCTTATTTAAAATTATTATTCTTACATGTTTTTCCATTATCCTGTTGTACACATAAGGAAGTACCGAAAAAAATGTTACCTTATTTTAAATATTTACGTGTTTCGGTTTTGCACACGCCACAACACTTAACTTTTCTTTATCTTAAAGGTAATAGCTTAACGACCCTGTAAAAGTTGGTCCATTCGTTAATTAATTTAATTTTCATTCATTTGGCTTATCAAAGCTTATTCCGAGCGATTCCTTTTGGGGCTGAAGTAGTTTTTACGAATACAAGTATACTGCCCTCAGCGGAAAGGGCATATCTCAAAAAAGTATTCGTCATTCTTATGGCATCGAATAGCTTAAGAAATTATGCATCTAATGAATGACGCCAAATGCCGGTATCTCAGTTCAAACCTATAAAAAATTTCCTAAAAGAATTTCCTCGTATCTCAATTTTACATGTATTTCAACCAGAGTTCGTAAATACTCATCATTAAGGAGAAATATTTCACTCCTCATCCTCAATACAATTCAATTCAAGAGTATTCAATTTTGAATTTTTCATTTACAGTAGGTAACGGATACAAGAAAGTCAAAAAATCCCGGAAATTTCTTTCTTATATCAGTTTTTTCTTATAGAAGTACCACGTATATAAGAAAAAAATTTCCTATATACGTACTACTGATATTAGAAACTTTATTTCTTATATCCGAGTCGCACAAAAATCAGCAGTGAGTAATAAGTGCGTTCAGCAACTGCAATCGTTGATCGAAGAATGATGACATAAAGAAGGCGCGTATTTTCAATTTTGACCAAAGAACGAAAATTACGATTTGAAAAAATTTCTTATAAGCGTTATTTTTTTCTTAAGATTTTTCATATTGGTGCTTGGAAAAAGCTTTCTTTAATGCGTTTTTTTCTTATAAGAAGTTTCTTATATAGATTGTTTTTTACCTCATAACATTGGGGAAAAACGCGGTGCTTTCGAAAATGTTTCTTATAAACGTTCCTTTCTTATATGAATTGTGCTTATATCCGTTACCTACTGTATGAGGAAAAAATAAGGAGCGCTCAATCGCTTAATATCTTGAGCGAACAAACTGTTACTTTTGTCTTTCATATTTATTCCTCACTGAATATGATCTTCAAAAAAACTCAATGAGAGATACATACTTTTTTTTTACTCGCCCATACTTCTCACTCATATATTGCGCATTGAGCGCTCGTGATAAGAAATTTGAATAACTCTTCTTTTTGCTCGCTCAATTCTTTTAAATTTTTTTTTTGTTTCTATCTACTCTAACGGTAAATTATATTTTATTTACACCTTTAAGTCAAAACGTTACATTTATTTTCAGTCAACTTCAAACATTCTGAATGAAATACAAAAATCGTCAAATGAATTTATCATTTGAATACTCACGAGCGATAAGAATTATGCTCCTCACTTTTCACATCATCACAAAACGAGTTTATCATTTGATAAACTCGAAAGGGATGAAAATAAAACGAGACGCATCAACACGATGTTCACTCGTTTTTTATTTATCAGCGAAGAAATAAACGAGTGATGAAAACAAACGAGGAGTTCTAATTGAGTGAATGCTGATTTGCTTGCGCTCGTGAGTTTTTAAAATGAAAAGATAAATAAAGAAAGATAAGTAAAATGAGCAAAAGCGTATTTTGAGTGCTCTACGAACTCTGATTTCAACAAATTGACATAAGCAAAACATTAATTACCTCGAAACGCGTTTTTTTGAGATACGTCCCTTCCGCTTCTTAGGGCAGTATAGTTGATTTTAAAAACAATATTCTTTAAAACATAGTCGCACATATGGCATTCAAATTTTAAAATCTGGCATCTTTGGCAATTACCTGTTGATGACTTTGCGGTTGTAGAGCAAAATATATCGAGACACACGATCGTTCAGCTCAATCGGCTAAGCATTTTATTTTTTTCTAACGTTTTTATTTGTAAATCCAATTTATACATTTATTCTACTTTACTTATGTTAAATCAACTTGGCACAGGAAGGCATGTAGGTGGGTATGGAGAGAGTAATGCGGTGTAAGTTCGTTCTACAATTTGTTTAGTTTACTTTTGCAACAGATAGATCGCTAATTTTTTTTTACTTTGCCGGTTATTTCGCTGCCTTTGTCACGCGTACCATTTTAAGTAGATCTGGTTAAATATAACTTTTTTTTAGTTTTTTTAGACTTATACAAATAAAACTGATTGAATCTCTATTGCTTTTTGTTGTTGTTTTGCTGTTGTTGTTGTTGTCGCTGTTGTTTATATTTCTATGCCGCAAACGTAAACGCAAACATTTTACTATGATGATGACGAATCCATTGTGTTGTAGATATATATATATATTTTTTTTTTGATTTTCATTTTCATCGTACACATAACACGATCAACGTGCGTTGATGACAAAGACAGGCGCATGATGATTTATATTTTTTATTGTTCTACCAATGTTTTCTTGTGCGCTCTCATCTCACATCGACTTCAGAATTGAATAATTTGATTGCAAGATCAAATCGTTTAAACTACTTATTTTGTTGGCGTTTGCTTTTGCGTAAAGTTTAAAGAATTTTCAAATGTGCAGGAATTATTTATGGAAGGTAATTGAACTGTTGTTAAAGGCAGATCTCAAACAAGTGACTAGTAAAATTATTCATCAAAGTTTGAGAAATTATCATTGACCCATTAAAACCACAACTACATTTATAAACCGGAGGAATACTATGTTTTGGTATTGAAAATTTATGAAATGCTTGTTTTGAATTATTTCTTAAGCTGTTGTAATCTAATTATTTGACAGATATTAAATTGTATAAGAAAAAAAAAACCGCTTTCTCGAAACATGGGCTCTGATGGAATTTTCTTAATCTCTGGGGAAATATAGCTGATGTCATTTAACTGTCAGTCTCAACCTTCCAAAATAGATTTCCTAGAAAATATCTATTGCAATTAAACTTGATTGCTGGAATTTGGCGTGATACAATGATGTGTTGGGCAAAAAGTGAACAAGTTTATGAAGCGGCCGTGTCTAACCAAGAATCGTAGTTGAGTAAAGCAGGATGGACATTTTCTGGAAAACGGAAAAAATCAGGAAAATGAAGTACATAGCTAGACATATAGAAATTGGTGTCAGAAAAAACCAAAAAAAAATTGCAGTATTTTAACTAACTACATTTTTTTCCACCGTTTTGCTAGTTAATGTGATAAAAATACAAAAAAAAATTTGACCAAGCAAATTTTTTTTTGAAAACCATTCCAAAAACTTTAATAATGATTTATTAAAGTAAATGTTTTTAAACAGTTTTTGAGCTCTGAAAAGTCGTACAGAGATAAAAGTTGATTTATCATGAAAATAGTTCACAACAATTTTATAGAGAAGTCAGCTGAGCATATTACTGATGATTTTATAAATTGAAAAAAAGTTCATGTTACGGAACAATTTTACTTTAGGGGCGATGCTCCAAATTTTTTTTTTTTTATAAACATGGAGTTTTACCCCCTAAAACCGAATCTGAAAAAACAAGTCGGTCTCTTATGCAGGCCCGTATTTAGAAATTTGCCGCCCATAGACAATTGGAAATTTTTCTGACACGCCCCCCCCCCACCCCAAAACTTCTTCAATGGTGAAATAATTTTGAAATTTATGATCATTTTGATAATTCATTCAAAGTTTCCGCCAATATTTGCCGCCCTTCAATTCTTGCCGCCCTAGGCACGTGCCTACTCTGCCTGTATGGTAAATCCGGGCCTGCTCTTATGGCTTCCGAGATAAAATTGGTTATGTAAGTCGTGCTTACTGACTCGAGTTTCGGCATTGCAATGCATATAGCTTTTGATAACGAACCAAAACTTTTACTTTTTAAAATATAGATACTACATGCGAGATTTAACTTTCTCGACAAATATCTTCACAAGCAATATCTATTGAAATTTGAAAATAATATTAAGGCAAATCCTAAATCTTTCTGGCGATTTGTTAAATCTAAAAAAGGATGTTCGAATATTCCATCGTCAATGTTTTTGGGAGAAAAATTTTCTAATGAAGCAACTTGTATCGCAAATCTTTTTGCCGATTTTTTTAAGTCTAATTATGAATTGGCAAAGGATCATAGTTTAGAAGTATCCGATGATTTGATTCCTGTACTAGATATTGGATCTCTTGTTTTAGATTTTAATGATATTTTAAAGGGTATTAGTGACCTAACAAATTCAACTGTAAGCGATGTTGATGGTTTTTGTGCTTTTTTCATAAAAAATTGTGCTGTAAATCTTGCCTATCCTTTGATGATTATTTTTAATAAATCTCTTAGTTCAGGTATTTTTCTTGACTCTTGGAAAGTGACATCTATCACCCCTATACATAAATCTGGCTCTAAAAATAATATTGTAAATTACAGGCCTATTTCTAAATTATCAGTTGTGTCGAAACTCTTTGAGACTATAGTCAAAGATAAACTATTTTTTGCTGTTAAAAATATAATTTCACGCTGCCAGCATGGCTTTTTTTCTAAACGCTCGAGTGTTACTAATTTAACATTATTTTCTGAATACAGGTAAACCTCCTACAACGCGGTGAATAGGTTCCTGAAAAACTCCGCGTTGTAGGAAATCGCGTTGTAGGAGACTCTAACTCCATACAAAAATCAGAGTTTGGTTCCAAAGTAAAAAAATTTTCAATAAAATATTGGAATTTGTATAGTAAAAATATGTGCTTAATATAATTTTGTGTATTTATTTGTTGAGTCATAAGAACATACATATTATGTAATTTAATAACACTCCATTTATTTAAACAAAAACAAAACAAAACAAAATAAAATAAAATTTCAGTTCTACGTAAAATATTCAAGTTGAAAGATTTAATAAATTAAAGCCAAAACAGAACGATAACTTTCTACTCCTCCTCATCACTTAGTATGATTTGTTTCGAACGTTTTGTTCGTACTAGTTCAAAATCTGAGCTTGATCCACTATCAGATTCGGTAGAAAAAATCGTGCATTGAAGTTTGTTTGCTCTTATTTCGCAAATCTTTATAAATTTCTTGATAGGGAGCTAAATTGTTTTGTATTTGTTTGTCACTTTGTAAACACATGTTCAAGTGTAGGGTGGCAATGCTATAAAAAAGATAGGTATCAAAGTAAGAACAAAATGCAAAGAATTTTATTTGGGCAAGAAAACCTTTTTCAAAATAAAATAGTAAATATTTGAAAAAATTTTCGTAAAAATCGCGTTGTAAGAGTAGCGTTGTAAGAAAATGTCCGCATTTTGGGAACCGCGTTGTAGCGAAACCGCGTTATAGGAAACCGCGTTGTGGGAGGTTTAACTGTACTGTCTATCAGCTTTTCAACAAGGAACTCAAGTGGATGTTATTTATACAGACTTTTCAAAAGCTTTTGATAAAGTTTCTCACTCCCTTTTGATCAAAAAATGTAAAATGTTAGGATTTCACTCAAATTTTTTAAAATGGTTAGAATCTTATTTGCATAATCTTCAATGTGTTGTTTCTTTTGACAATGTCAAATCCTTTCCTTTTTATGCTACATCTGGTGTACCTCAAGGCAGCACTTTGGGTCCCGTATTGTTTGTTGTATTTATTAATGATATTACGTCTTTATTTATCCATTGTGAATGTCTACTTTTTGCTGATGATTTAAAATTTTTCCCAAAATCAGAAATTTATCTGATGTTGCGCTTTTACAGGAAGAACTGGATAAACTTTATGTGTGATGCAACAAAAACTTTCTTTTTCTTAATCTCAAGAAATGTGTTTGTATGTCCTTCTCTAAGTCTTTTGTAATTCTTCCTTTCTCCTATCATATTTCTAACTATCCACTTTCGTCAGTCCGTGAATTTAAAGACCTAGGTGTAGTGTTTGATTCTAATTTCTCATTTCGCTCCCACCTTGACTTCATCATTCCAAAAGCTTATGCTATGCTAGCGTTTATTAAACGTAATGGATCGTGTTTTATTGATCCATACAATCTTAAGACCCTTTTTTCAAGTCTGGTCTGATCCAGGTTGGAATATGCGTCTATCATCTGGAACCCTTTTTATGCTTCACATAAGGCGAGGCTTGAAAGAGTGCAAAATCCTTTACTCGATTTGCCTTACACACCCTTAATTTTGAAGGTTTTCTCCCTCTTACAATTCTCGTTGCCTTCTTCTTGGCATGAAAACCTTAGAAATCAGAAGAAATATTTTATCTCTTCTCTATATCTTTGATATTGTGTCTGGTGATATTGACTGTACTGCACTTTTGAGTCTCATTAACTTCAATGTTCCTCAAAGAGCACTTAGGTCTTGTGTGCCTTTTTATTTAGAAACAGTTCGAACTATTTATGCATCTAATGCTCCTGTCTTTAGAGCTTTAAAATTATTTAATGAGATAAATTTAAGTTCTAATTTAGATTTCTCAATATCAAAAAATGCCATGAGGGCTTTTTTAAACATTATCTGTTAGTAAGTAATGTATTTTATATGTATATATTTTTATTTTTAATTATCTAGTCTGTAAGAATAATTGTTCATAGGCTGAAATAAATAAATAAATAAAAATAAAAAATAAAAAACGGCTGGTCGGACCATTATCAAATTTGGCATGAAGTATAAAAATAATATAAGTTTTTTTTTAATGCACTTAAAAGAAAAATTTTTCTCAGGCGAACTTTGTAAAAAAAAAGTAAAATAAAAAATTTCTCATTTTCTTCAGTGTAGTTTTTATCTGTTTTAAAATCCAACTATGAAGTTGAAAAGGCCAATAAATGACGTATAAAATCCATTGGTTAGTTCATTTTACCAGACTTTTTTAACTGAATAATGGCATTTGAAGTAGTACATACCTTACGATTTCTCAAATTTTCAAAGACCCATATTTTGCAAACCAGTGTTGCCATTATAAAAATATTGTGTTTCTGTGTCGAGGACATGTACAACATATTCAAATATATCTGAAATTGGAAACTTGAACTTTATTTCCCCTGTCGGTTTCGCGTGAAATGCCCGATAAACAAAACATCAATTATCTCGAAACGCGTTTTTTTGAGATACGCCCTTTTCGCTTCTGAGGGTAGTATATATCAGGGATGCGCAGCCCATAGCTCGTTTGGCTCTTCCAGCTCTTACAACAATAACAAAAAATATTCAGCTCACTTCGAGCTCACTCCGTTATTTGAGGTAAATAATTTTGGTCCACAATCACCGCATGTATTTTGTTCGTGTAATTTTTTCTTCAACTCATCGACTCGTTCAGCTCATGCCGTTACTCAAGTTAAATAATTTCGGTTCGCTATCGTTGTATGGTTTTTGTTTTTGCAGTTTTGTCCTCAACGCACTTTATTGTTTGTGTGATTCTGTTTTCAATTCATTTGCTCCTTGAGCTTGAGATTTTTGTTTTTGTTTCCATGCAATTAGCTTGCCGCAGCTATTTAAAAATTTTCATAAATACAAGGAATTTTTTCGCAAAATATTTTTCAATACTACGAATTTTTTTCCAAAATATTTTTGATATTTTTTACTAGATTTGATGTTGTTGTAACCAGCTCGCGAAAAAATTTTTGTGCGCATCTCTGGTATATATCAATCAAAGTCTGGATTTAAGAATCGTAGAATACAAAATTTCGCCTTCCGAGTGTTTAAAATTTGACTACTTAGCGCATGTCATCATAACAATATCCTTGCCTACAAGTGCAAATAATAGCAGTTCTCAGTTACGTTTGAAGCTATTTAACACTTACAATATACAGAAAGATCAGTGGTGGGCACGGAAATCTAGCAAACGGGCACAACAACAACATCAAGCAACAACAAACTAAATTTTAAAGTTTTTTTGCTTTCATTTCCGAATTCGCCCACAGCAAAAAAAAAGTGCAGAAAGTGCTTGCTTGCCCATCGCTGGTATAGATTATTGTGTTGCAAATTCGTATCGAAAAAACAAAACACGTCAAATTTTTTTGTGCGTGCGACTCTTCTAAAATTTCAGATCATATTACTTACAAGAAGCCCATAAAAGTGAAAAACAAATATTTTTTCCGTGCAGCGCTACGAGTATTTGGTTCTTCAAGTACTTCCATCATTTTAAATGCAATGGCGCGTAATCAAAGTCAAAATAAAGTACACTATAAGATCTGTAAAGTATGCTAATAATAGAGTTTAGCTACTACAACTATTAGTCTTCTCAGCTATTTTGCTGGAATATAAATTACTTTCGGAGATATATGAATTGAAGTACATACACACCAGAGATGTGCAATGAGTGGCTCATTTTAATTTACCATTCGTTTATTCATTGCTATTGCCGTGCTTTCATTCGGCAACATAAAAAACGAATGCTGCAGTGCATTGGCTTTTAATTTTATTGCCATTGCTTGTCTCTTCTTTCTGTGAACCTACACGAAAGACAAGCACCATTCACTCAAACATCATCATTCATTTCTATTTCTATGCAACGAATTATATGGCTATGCAACGAATGCTATGGCTATGCAGCGAATGTTATTGCGCATCATTGAATGCTACTACGCAGCATTGAATGCTATTGTGCAGCTAATTCGCTTCGTATGCAATGAACGATTTGAGCTCGTGCATTCGCTACTATTGCTCTCAAGTAGTGTAGTACTTTTCTTGATATAATTTCTCTTATAAAAAAGTAGTGAAACTAAAATCAATAGCAATAACATTCAATGCTGCGCAATAACATTCGTTGCATATTCATCGCATTCGTTGCATAGCTATACAATTCATTGCATAGAAATAGATGTGAACGATTGATGTTTGAGTGAATAGTGCTTGTCTTATGTAGTGTGTTCGTTGCCTTCAAAGAAAACAAAGACAAGCAACGGCAATGCGATAAAAAGTACAGCACGGCAGCATTCGTATTCGTTTTGAGTGAGCAGTGTTTTCATTCTTTTCACACGTTTGATGCATAGTGTTGATTCACAATTCGTTTTATGTGAGTGTTTCACAACTGCGTTTGAATGCATTCATGCACATCTCTGATACACACCTGCTCAAAATAATAGTTACACTATTGAGTTTTTAGTTTAAACTCTATTACAAAAATATTTTGGAAATATAGAGAACGTGAATTTCATAATTCCCCTAAGTTTTGAGCGTTTCTACTTACTGTGCTTAGTTTGAAAATTTGCCTGCTCAAAATAATAGGTACACCTGCAAGTTGGCTCAAATTTTTGTTTGACAATTTTTTTTCTTATATCTTTTGGGAGCTTTTCTTAGAAGAACGGTAACTTTTATTTAATTAAACCTTTACATGCAGTGAATTGATAGGAAAAATTTCAGTTGAGATGGGTCGTAAGTCACATTGACCTGCTGAGGAATATAGACTGGCTTTAAGCTTGAAAAAAAGAAAGAAAATCTCTTCGATGGATTGGCAGGTTGCTGATTAGATCTCACAATTCCGTAAGAAATGTATTTAAAAATAAACTGCAAAAAGAAACTCGTGGTATACCACCAAAAACCGCTCCAACAGATGTTCGTCATAATGTAACTATCGAAAAAAAAGACACATTTAAACCTTCAAAGACAATTTTAGCTAAAATTGGGAACGCGTTTGCCGCTCAAACAATTCGACGACGTTGACTAAAAGTAAACCTACCGGGGCGCTTAGCTAAAAAAGTTCCTTTGCGACGGAAAAAAAAATTATTCATGAGGCTCAGTTTTGCAAGGGATCACGGAATCTGGTCAAAACCTGAAGGGCAGAAGAAATGGCGTAATATCTTAAGGAGTGATGAAACTAAGATGATTCAGATAGGATTGTGCGACGGCCTAAAGGCAAAAAGTTTGACGTCAGATTAACAAAAGATATAAACACGGAGGCAGATATGTTGTGAAAGTGAATTTCTTGATATGGGATAGGTTCCATATTCCGGACAACGAACAAAATGACAGCAGCCGAATACAAAGGTCTACTCAAAAACGCAATGCTGCCATATTCTGAGGAAAACATGCCTTGGATCTATCCGCAAGATAACGACCCAAACCACACCCCTTAGCTTGTGAACAAATGTTTTGAGGACAATAAAGTCAATGCGTTTAGCTGGCCCAGTCAGTCACCGGACTTAAATCAGATTGAAAACCTGTGGGGGCAAAAAAAAACTTTCACGAATAAAGAGCGATTGTGAGAGTGGGTCCAAGATATGTGGTATTAGGTGCCCAAAGAAACCTGCCAGGCTCTAGTCAACAGTATACCGAGAAAAGTTACGAAAGTTATCCAAAATAAAGGTGGATACACTTAGTAATGAAAGTGTAATTAAACATTTTCATGTCTTTAACGTTTTATTTTGTTTTTCTTTATGTCTTTCCAGTGTAATCATTTTTTTGAGCAGGCAAATATTGAGCAAAATAGTTCAATGACCCCAACTTTCGTAACTTATGGTAATTCTTAACAACGCTCTAATTTTTTTATATTTCTTAAATATTTTGAGTAAAAGTTTTTCCGGAGTAATACTCACTGACTCACTGACTCACTCACTCACTAATTTAGATCCCATGAATTTTTAGTTTATTATCTATATATACTTACATATACACGGTTAGATCTTGAAATAAATTTTAATATAAGCGAAATATTACAAGGATTTTTAACACAATTATGATTATATTTAATATTTTTGAATGGATTACAAAATTTTGTATTAAATTTTAATGTATAAGTATTAGATTTGATTTTTAAACCATGCTGTATTATATTTTAATACTTCAATATTGAGCTTTCATTTTACGTTGTTGTCAATATAAATAAACTTTTAGCCAACCAATATCCCATTTCCCATTTATCCCATTTTTTTTTAAATCTTTATACAAACGAGTATTAAATTTTAATACAAATTTGTATAAAAAATTAATTTTAATACTTAGGCAGTATTACAGTTTAATACAATTCTGGTGTATTCATATAGTAAGCCCAAAAGTATTAAAATTTAATCCAAAATCTCTAACTGAAAATGGCTGAAATTGTTGATTTGAAATGTTTTCTTCCGATTTTCTACATGGAAGCAAATTCAAATTTCAAATCTGATTACATAATTGAAAAGGACAGTCAATTTCCGACAACAAACACTATATTTAATATTTTATTGATAAATTGTTTAAGCCAAAAAACTGCTTCAGAAAAATCCGCATTTCATTTATGTACTTCAATTTTTAAGAAGGCCTTAACTTGACAACTAAGCCTCATATACAAAATAAAATTTGAGTGTTTACATTTACACCTTTTAGATGTACAATTAGGTCGAATGTAAACGAATTTCAGAAAGTCACAGTTTTCCTCTTGTCCACTTCACAAGAAATGCCCGATTTGTTATTCATTAGTTTTCCGTTTGAATTGATTCTTTTCTTCAAATCGCATTCCCCCTCTTTGAGATAAAAATAAATAATTCTTGTTTTTTTCTACTGCACGTCATGCCTTGATATTCTTTAAGTGGATGAAAAAAGTAAACAAAGCTAAGAACGTGTGAGTGTGTGCTCATATGTGAGTAAAGGAAAGGTCATGCCCCTGTTAAACGGTTTGCTTAGTTCATAGCATATGTGTTTGTTTGCTTTCAAGAAATGTCGTGTTGTCAGAAATGAAAACGAAATTGACAATAAAAAATTGGGGGGTTGATTGCTACACTTTAGGTTCTGAGTAAAATTTATTCGTAGAATCACATTTGTTTGTACCTGTTGCAGGTTTTTTTCGTGTTGAACTGTTGCTTTTATATCCGGATTCGGAGCTTATTGTGGAAAAATCTGAAACTCTGACACAAAGTAAATTATAAAAAAAAAAAATTTAAATATATATTCGAGTGGTACTTTCATGAAAATAAAATGGCTAATATGGAAATTTGTATGTAGAAATTCGATAATTTTGGTTTGCACCATTTGAGTTATTTTAAAGTATGTATGTGGGTAAAATTTGCCACTTGTACCAGGATAAAAATATTTGTGCTCTGATCTTGATGAAATTTTGGTTATTTGTAGTTCTAGTAGTGAGAGAATAAATTCCGGTAGAATTTTGCTCCAACATTATTAGTTTTTAAAATACAGAGGTGTAAAATATCATGTCGATATACGCAACACTGGCATTGCAGTAGAACAAAAAGTCTCACTTACGTCGTAGCCGAGCATTGAAATAATTTTTTTTTAGTTTCGTTGATATTTGAAAATTTACAGTTGATTGAAACGAAATATAAAAATTATTTCTATGCTCGGCTACGACATAAGTGAGACTTTTTGTTCTACTGCAATGTCAGTGTTGCGTATATCGACATGATATATTGGTGGGAGGTGGAGTAGGGTCTCTAGTATATATAGAGATGAATAACGGTTCTAAATGCAACGTTTAGCGGGTACAACAGGGGTACAACATTCTAAACATATTAAATGAGTGCTTACGGTTTTTCAAAATTCATCAGTTTTTAGAATGTATTCTTTTGCAAATTTCACCATCTTGATTGTATTAATTGGGCTTATAAATGGCTTTTTTTTGCAATTTTACCATGAAAATCGGAGAAAAAAACAAATCAAATTGCAAAATCGGCCCATATTATTTTAGCACCGATCCCGTTGTACAATATTTTTAATGTATTTTTATTTGCTTAAAAGAATGCCGTAAACCGCATATCATTATCTTATTTCAAAACCAAGATATCTACATTTTTCTAAACTAACAGACCTGGCACAATTCAACTATTCTATAGATTTTTCTAGGATTTTCAAAAACTTCAAATTATGCCAGATATGTTAACTTAGAAAAATGTAGATATCTTGGTTTTAGCTTGAGGAATAAAAATAGTTGTCTCAATATTTGAGTTTCCTATCACAAACCTGTAAACGAAACGGACGGAGTTTATGTCCGATTTCGTTGAAATTTGACGAAAAAAGCGACTTGCTAAAACGTAGAAAAATTCTGTCTAAGGTGCGAAGATATAGGGTTTTAGGTATTTTATTTGCATGGGAGCTGCCACCCACTGTTGTCAAACTACATCCACATTTTTCATCTAGCTGAAAATGCGGAAAAAATACACCCAAAGAAGAGTTTTTTTTTTAAATTTGTGGGAATTTTAGCCTATGTTTTAGCATTGGAAACGAAGGGAATACTCCCAAAATTTCAGCTTTCTAGATCATACCTGTGAACGGCGCAATCAGTTTTTTTCCAATTACAACTCATATGGAAACGCAAAAAAAAACTGTCTTTGTCTGTTTTCTGCTTTTTCGTTTTTCCATATGAATTGTAATTAGAAACAAACTGATTGCGCCGGGTATGAAATGTGTTTTCTTCTGCTCTACAATATTGGTCTTAACATAACTTGTGGCTTACTTTCCGAATTATTGAGCTAAACTTTTTTTATCAGCCTCTCACAACCAGACCCATCACGATTCTGGCGACTGATGCTTATTTCCATTATCATCCTTACTTAAACTATCAATTGTAAAAAAATTAAGCGGGAGGAAATGACCACGAAAAATGCACCGCGGCCTCCCGAACTATTATTTCCGATCATTAATAACAACTTTAAGACGGTTTTTTTATACGTGGAAACCTAAAGTCCTTAGTAACACTGCCCAACAGTTAAAATGTAGGGCCTTCAACAACCATTTCTTATGCCACAGCTGCGTTGATTCCGAAAAGCGCATTAACAAATTAAAGTTTTTCCGATTTGTAAAAAACATAGTCCCACTTAATGACACATTCAGCGAGTTTCAATTAATTGATTGTAATAAATTCTACAAAAAATTAAAGACAATTAAATTTACTGTCTTTTATTAGTACAATGTTTTTAAATTCAGTCAATAGTAGATAAACAATGATCTAATCAATGACTGATTTGGCTGAATGTCGAATGTACCATAAGTGGGAGTGTCTTTGAAAAACTCGGCAAAAATTTTAGCACCTTTTTGAAATGTGTTGTTCGAAATACGTACAATTATGAAAAAGAGACGTAATCTGTAGTATTATTTTCCTTCATATTGTTATCCGTCCATCTTATGCTTTAATTTAATTTGTTTGTAGTGGAATGTAGATACCAGGGTTAAAGCCCACTGCCAAAATGCAACCAACTTACCTTTGACATTGCAAACCAGTTCTGAAAACGCAGGGATAAACTTTATTCTTTAACAACATATTTTATTATGTGATACTAAACACACAACAATATGTATGTAGTTGTCATTGTTGTTTTACTTAAAACGAGTAGATATTAATATTGAGATCTCAGTAAAACGTGGGCTTTCCTGTTTCTCTGAATAAGTACGAATTTCAATGTACAGCATCAAGTATGGGTATTATTTGAACCTACACTCGATTTCTTATTTTATTTCATTCAAAGTTATTCACTTGAAACTTGAAAGACGCATAGCAAAGCAGTAGGTAAAAATATGACGTGGGCGATTTTTGAAAAAGGTGTTAAGAATTTTTCAAAGCCAAGTCGTCATCAGAGGTAACAAGTTGAAAATAACTAGTTTCCATTTGGTTTTGTTTCTTAGTATTTGTACTCGTATTTGTTTCTTTTTATTGTTTTAAAAATAAAATACTTATTACATGTCCAATCAAAGAGATGGTAAAGGTCCGAGCATATTTGCACTTACGTCTTACTAACGTCGATACAATAGCAAAATTAGGGTTAGGGTTAAGAGCAAGCAGCCACGATAAAGAATGGCGTTGTTTTATTTTATTTAAGTTGGAAAATTTTAGACGAGTGCTGATTTGAGAGCCGCAATACTTTAAACACGAAATAATGACAATTGCGACATGCAAGTGCGTGCGACAGTAGGTGGATACGCTGTGGATTCATTGTTTGTAGTTGCGTACATTACATTATATGCATAATAAAGATTTGTGCCAAGAGTTTAAGTTTAGTTACCACGTATTTTTAAAGATTTCTTTTTTAATAAATTTGGTGTTGTCTGATTTTATTTAATTGTTTTGCGGTACGTTTGCCGAAACAACACAGAAAAAAGTTAATCCGAAGAGTTTTAGTGATAGTGGCATCTGTTGCAAAAATATTTAGTTTTGTTTGTTTTTGTTTGTTTTATACAGATGTAAAAGTTTCATGCCTCAAAATCCTACAAGTGCTGAAGCATTTTATAGCGTCAAAAAATCTGCAGTTTCGAACTTAAATTTTATGTGAAATCGAAACAACAACATCGAATGTGACAAATCATTCATTCTAGAGCACCAAAATACAAATTTACTCGATTTAAATTCACTTTAATTTCACTCGGATTGTGGAACAATCCTGATGCTATCAAATTTAGATTCAGCACCAGCCTTGCCGTTGTTGGGTTTTTTATACCAAATATGGTAGGTTTTTTTTTGTCTTGGTAGGTTGACCCTGAACTCCTACTCGGCTAGATCTTTAAAGCCACCATAAAACATAGAACCAACATACATATTTGGTTTGTTTCCTCATTAGCATTCGCAGAGTAAATGTTTAACCGTACTCTTTTTCTTGGTTTCCACAACTCCTGCAGAATGAAAAGGTCATCATATCTGGCAGCCAATGAACCAATTACACAGTGTCCCCATCGGCACTCCTACAACAGAACTCCCTCCCGCTGAACCTTAAGAGAGCTTGTGTCCTTCCTAGGATCAGCTTAAGCCACATGTTTCGAGGCGTTCTGCATCTGGAGATAAAGTTCCACCTTCTGTTCGTTTGTATACGTAAAGTGTGTAACGTATTAATGTTAATAGGAGTTTTCATAAGTAGTCTTGTTTTTGGCCAACAAGATGCTCAATAATGCCACACAAGGTCATCGGAAATTCAAGAGTTTCCAAGCAGAGCAGTGTAGAGCATTTTTCTGACATTTTATTCCATACTTAACCATACGCAACATTTTCATATGTATAATGAAATAAAAATATAAAGGTTTTTCACAACTTGAGATACGTCGTTGTAACGTCTTATCGTTATTTTCTTTTTTTTTTGTTTTGTGTAGAAAAGTGAATTGCAACACAAGAGCTCAAATAGAATTTCGTTACCTATTTTTTTAGTGTTGTATTAATTTTTCTATTTTACTGCGAGAATCGCGTAGAGAAAGGGAGAGAATAAAAAACTCTGTAGATAAAAAATTTTAGCTGAGAAATTCTTATCGATAGGATAGGATGATGAATAAAAAATTCTTGCTTTTTTTTTAAAAAATTCTTGCTTTTTTTTTAAAAAAACATTGATATAATAAATTGTAGTTTATGAATAAAAGACCTTTTTTCCTTAGAATTCATGTATCCAAGGTAAAGAAACTATTATAAACAAAGGATGTTTACACTGCTTAAAATCAGAAGTTGTTGACATTATTCTTATCATAATATGTAGCAGTATAAAAAGTTCTTATACGTGCATTTATGTTTTTGTTATTTATTTATGTACACCCTAATAAACCTTTATGACTAACATATGTATTTTCTTTTTTTTTTTCATTTCAGGTAAGAGTTATCAGTGATACAACAATTGTTATCTTAACAGCTAAAGCACTTGACAGTTTAATTATCAATTGGTAGCCGATCAACTGATAAAGTTATCAATATCCGAACGAGCTTTGTTACGTTGATTGGTGGGCTATAAGATGTAGACATAACATCGAATGTACATAGGCCACCCCCTCAGATATGGGTAGTGTATATAAACTATCATTAATAGGTTTATTTTTTATAATAATAATATGCATTGGCAATATGTTGCCGTTGTTCTTATCGTTAAGGAATGAATTTCAATGTGAGGGTTCTATTTATGGATAATTTAAACGTCGTTTAAAAATGGCGTTTGTGAAAGTTTCAATAGTTAGAGCATCAATAAAAATGTTACTTCATTAAAATGTTAATAAATTTGATTTTTTAGGGAGAGGCTTCCGTTGGCTAAATCTTTTATTAGAACATTTTTTTTTGCATGTAGCGCAATAGCGCAAAACTGTAATTACATATGAAATTATGTCTTGTTAAAGGCTGACGCAAAATGACCTTTATGATTTGACTTAGTTATAACTTGACTTGAACATGAAAGATTAATAACAGCCCCTTCATGGTTGGCTACAATCTCGCCTTTTTAGTCGCCCAGATAAAATTGGCTTTATGGTTGGCGACATTGGTGAAGTATCTCCGCAACAATGTCTTCAACACTTTTTTTCTCTACATGGTTGGCGACAGTCTCTTATAGTTGTATACAGAAATGCCAAAATTTGGAGACAGCTATTTTGCTATCGCCAAACTGAAAAGTGCACGTAAATAAAAAAAATATTTACAATTTATGTCAAAAAATGTATTTCGGAATGTTCTTTCAGTACAAACATCAGCACCAAAAAGAGAATATAAGCGAAATATTGAAATTTTGGAAAAACAATTAATGTTAACAAATATTGGGCAGAAATGTCAAATTTCCTCACAAATGTTACGTTAGTCCAACAAAGTGTGGAACTTAATACTATGGAATACTGTATCCAACCATGAAGCCGAAAAATAAAACTGTCTCCATACTGTATCGTCTCCGAGATAAAAAACAGTAGCCATAACCATGAAGGGGCTGTAAATCTCGCAAATGTTGGGCATGTCCTGCTTCCCACATTCGATTTGATTCCTTACCAAAATTTTCAGGATATTTTATTGTGAATATTGGTTTCCAGTTGGTAAATGTTCACTAGCTTATTGATGAACACTCAATCCCTCCAAAAAGCTCAAAAAAAGGATCATGAGCGGTTAAATTTATTGAACGCGCGGAGATCACTTGAAGTAGCAACTGCACGACATAAATCGCTCGCTGAATATGTTCCGTAGCACAGTTTGCGAGTCTACCTAGTCATTTCAAAAAGGGTTTATCTGTAAAGAATCTATGCTTTTAAATTTTTTATTTTATTTGATATACTTAGATCTATAAATTTACATTTATTGGTACAGAGACTCCCAACTTATGCGATATATCTGAAAATGTGTCCTAGCCCAATAGCCCGCTGTAGAAAAGTCGAGTGTATAATACTACGGGATGCGATGTGCAATAAAGATGTAATTTTATCCACTAAAACAACAAAATTGAGCAAAACTAGGGAATTTTCGAGCAACAGGAAGGGTTTTGGCAAGCCAGTTCTGGTTGGTTAGTTTCACCAAAACGCATCACTATCTCAGCGATATCTCAGTGAAACTGAATTTCGAGAAATCGATGTTTTGTTAATTTGCTACAAAATACAGGTTTTTAATTAATAGTAAATTTTTAATTGATCATAAATTATACAGTGTAGGGTTTTAAATGGAATTGCATACGGAAAAATGGCCTCCTTGGCTTTGCTAGCACGTACACACCCTTACGTCAAATTTTTTAATGGCTGTTTTGTATAAATGTGGTTAAATTTTGTTGCTACAACGTTGAATTTAGTCGTTAAAGGCGTGGGTGGTCGGGGGTTTGTTGACATAAACCTTTGTTAGACTTAAAAAACCTCAACGAAAAAAGTCCAACGGCGTTAAATCGCATGTTCGGGGCGGTAATTCTGATCACCAAAACTTAAAATTTTGCGACCAGGAAATAAGTCAAGCACTAATTAAATTCTCGGGCTGTATGGCATGTGGTATGGTTTTGTTGTAACTCCATATCGGGATTATCATATCGCGATAGCAAACACCATTAACTGTTATTGCCTGACCAGCCGCATTTTCGAAGAAGAATGGTCGGATGATGCCTAATGCCGAAAATCAGCACCAAACAGTAAAACGTTGTGGATGCATTTGTGTCTCATTAATCACTTCTAGATTTTCTGTAACTCAAATGCGACAATTGTGATGATTAACGAAGCCATCATGATGAATTCGAGCTGAAGATGTTTTTGTTTGAAAAATCAGCTTCACTTGTTGTTCCTTCGCTGTCCGTGTTTAGTAGGCTTCATTTCTTGATTAAATTGAAATTTGTAAGCATAAAGATGCTTTCGTGATTTCGTGAAAATACGCTGTAGAGCGCTTCTCGAAATTTCCAATAGGGTGGAGCGAATTTTTTTTATTAATTGTATTAGCCTGTGTGGGCTTGTCGAACTTGATCTTCAGGTGCCGAGAACAGTTAAAAAAAAAGTTCGTTCAATTTATCAATATATTGTTAAATAGAATTAAATCTATCTATGCATTAACTTGGTGTGAAATCAGACAAAAGCTTTCATACAAAGATGGCCCTAGACATTTATTTGGAATGATTAAAAAATCTCGTTATTTAACTGTATCAGTAAAAAAAATAATTGATTCAGTAATTCAACGAAATGTTTATTTTTATCATCCAGAAAATCTTTTATTAGCTGTATTAGCCAATGAGCGAGAATACATTCGAGAATTAGGATCAAAGCGCATTTTGAATTTTAGAAAACCACTTAATCCAAAGGTTATTAAAACATTTCAATTTCCATCAATTAATTTCGGCTGTGACTACGTGGATCTGATTAATTGGCAGTGGGAATTACTGAACCACCATTGACATTTAGTTCATCAAAAGATTATCTGAAAAAACATCCCCGGAAATTTGCTCTTTTCTCAGTCAAGCAGTGGAAGAATGCATCAAATTAGTTACTAAAGCTTCAGCTGCAGTATGTGGACCAGAATTAAGATATGGATTCATCCCAAACAGGATATAGTCGCGACAAGTATTACCATATTGTGAAACAAAACAAAATTTTTTTAAATAATAAATTTTTATAAAATTACACTATCCGACACCAAATATGTTCCATGTTATTTATTAATTTTTTTATGATGTAATAAGGTCCCTAAGTTCAAAAAAGTTTTTGATAGACTTTTCTCACGGTTAGTTTTTTTAAAAATTTTTTTTAGTGTATTTTCAGTGTATTTTCAGCTTTTAGGCTATATCTCATCCAAATATAAACCGATTTTGTTCGAATAAATTTTGAAAAAAATGTAAAGGAAAGTTTTGGTTTTAATTTACAGGTTTCGAGATAAATTCTGACACATTTGAAAAAATTGATTTTTTTAAAAGTATCCAATTAAAAATAACTTTAAAAATATAAATATTTCAAAATACATCAATTTAGCTCTTTAATTAAAAAGAGGAAACTCTTCAAAAGAAAATAATACCAAGTTTTTGAAAATCCATTCATAAATGCCAAAGTTATAGCCAATTTAGTGTAAATTGTCATAATTTCATTTTACCATTTTTACCAATTTTTCAGTTTTTTCTTATTTATAGGCTATTAGTACAGTTATTTGTTTAAAAAAAAGAGGTTACCTGGAAAGTTTTCCGGGAGTTTTGAAAATGGGTAATTTTACAGATTTCGATGTGCTCTTTCCGAATAATAATTTTGCCACCTCGTATTTTTGCCGCTCGCGCCGCCAAATTGGAAAAATGGCACCAAAAATCAGTTTTTTGACAATATCTCCTTTCCTTTGTAGGTAATTTCCTCTAGTTTCATTTTGTATATAAGTGTATTTATAATTAAATCTGTATAATATACCGAAAATACATCGATAAATTTGAAAATTGCCGTAGAATGTCTTAATTCGTCCCAACACGTCTTGCCTCCAACTGTAATTGTGGCTACGTGGGGGCATTTGCTGGCGATTACGCTTATGGGAACTGGTTGATTTTTGCCTGTGTCGACGCTTCACCGAAAATTCATGTGAAGTAAAAAAAATATTTTCAAAAATAAAATCGCATGAAGTAACAACATTAAGTAAATAATGCATCTAAGCTGCAATTTAAATCGCATTTTGGCAGCAGCAACTTGAGAGCAACATACGCATATATGGCTACTGCAATTTGTGATGATTGCCTTCAAATAAAACGTTGGTATACCTAGGCCCCCCTTGGAGGTGTCAGCCTGCTAACTTGCCTGGTTGAATCGGCCATATATGGCGCAACAGTCGAGTTTTCCCACTCACATTTATGTCATATTTCTTTTTCTCGCTTGCCATCTACTTGAAGAAAAAAAACATTTTTGTCATGAGAGCGCATGAAACCGACCAACCGACGACTATAGTTGGACTGAAATAAATGAATGAATGCCTTTCTTTCAGTGGAATTATTTTTGTTGCCATAAATGTTTTCAGTTTTTTTTTTTACTTGTACTTTCGATTTCTTGTTATAGCTATAGGTACAAAAATATATGGTATATATACGAATATCAGACTGAACCAAAAAACAGAACAATTTTCTTTTGCTAATTCTAACGTAATAACTAACGCAAAAAGTATGTAGTTTTGTAAATGTTAGTAGAATAAGAGCTAGGAGGTATACAAAATTTCTACCAGTCCGTACAAATTCGTGTTTGGACAGAAGAGGTCATTATCGCGATTGGAGCATAGGTAAGGGAACCGATAAAGCGCGAAAAAATGCAGAAAAATAAACTACTTTAGGTTTAAAATTGAACATTGCATTACAAACTATGCGTTAAAGGCCCATATGAGGAATTCTTTAAATTTTCTGGTTTTAGACGTGCACAAATATCGAAAATTTAAAATTGAGGGCACACATCTGAAACCATTTTTAATCAATAGTTTAATCTATAGCACTTTCTATTCATGATAAAAAAAAAATTAATAATTTTATTTTCCTATTGGTTTATAACTTTTAAATAAACAATTGATGATAATTTTGTCTTCCCAATACGAAAAATTCAAATTTTTTTTTTGATATGAGCCTTGAATATTGAAGATTGAATATATGTAAAAAAAATTAAGTGTGCCGACACTCATTTCAATAAAAAAAGATTTTACATCGAACGATCTGCGACAAAATCCCATGCTCGCCATGCATTTAAACATAAAATACGCATGTTACGAAATCGTGCAACTTCTTGTAATGGAATCAAAAATAATTTAATTCCTATTTTATGATGGAACTGCAAAATTCGACTCCGAAATCTAATTTTTTATAATAGAGCTACAATTTTTTAATCCCTAATTTTGAATTCTGGAATGAAAATAACAAATTTCTGTGAAATTGTAAAATTCGATTCTGAATTCTGAATTCTTGAAAATAGAAGCAGTTTCTAATTTTGAATCCTAAAACTGAATCGACAAACCCATCAACTCCTTTCGCTGTGGAATTGAAAATGTTGACTCCAACTTTCGATTTCCTGGAATAGGAATAGTAAATTATCATTCCTACTTTAAAATTTTGAAAAGGGCATTGCTTTTTGCATGCCTTCTAAAATCCAATATTCATAAATTAAGAACAAATTTGAAGTTTTAAGTGACTTTAATTAGGTATATCGAAATTAGAGTAATGTCCACTAAACCCACTATAATCGCGTGCCAAGGTTACTGCAAAATTAAAATGTTTGCTCTACTATTCATGACAAATCAACTGCCCAAATTGCAAAAAAGTGGCAACCACCTGCTTAAAATTCAACTACATATTTTTATATTTATTATCACGAATAATTTGATCAGGAAATGATAATAGTTTAGGTCAAGTCAAATAAACAAAAAAAAAAAAAAAAAAACAATATAGCTATAATATATTAGGGTGTCTTATGTTTAAATCTTCTTTTCGCAAATTTACATAATAATTTTTTAGTAACTATACAGACACGTGTGAGTCAATGGTTTTCAAGATAATGAACAAGTACTTAATGTTATTGACTAATAGCGAAGAGCAAAGCAATATTTTCCGAAATGATCATCAGTTTACATACATTTTTATATCAAAAAGCTTTATTGCTTTAAGGGGTCATCTAAATATTTGAAAACGAAAAATATTTTTGGTATTTTTTGTATATCGCCGAGTTTTTCTTCAAAAGGAAAGTCGGCGCGACTCAGCATGTGTGACTTTCTTTAAAGTTTGTCCATGCATTGTTATTTTTTTTTCATACATAGTATATATCGATCTGTTCTTTGCAAAATTTCAAAAACTAATAGCTCCGTGTTTTAAATTAAGTCTTCAAAGACTTGTAGTACAGTGTAAGATACAATTTTTCGACATCGATTTTTTTAATTTTAAATAGAAGTCAAGAACTTTCAAGGATACCTTTTCAATTTTGAGGTCAAAGGGGGTTTAAGGTCCTTGACCTCTATGTAGGTACCACAAATGTTGCCAAAACCTGCGACATTGCTAAAGACTGTAAGCGATTACTCTAAGCGTTTTAGATTGGGATAACTTTTGTTTTGTGGGCCCAACCCAAGTCCAGTTTTGTACTAGAAATCAAAAATTACGAATGCAAATCTAAGAAGTCATGCCGGACCGACTTTCACTTTGACGTTAAATGGACGATATACTTAAAAGTTATGTATGTAAATTTCAAAAATAGGTACACCCTAATACTCATATATATTATGTGTACATAATATAACTTTATTAAAAGAAACCAACTTATATCGTGTCAAAGACAATTATACTCGAATTAAACCACACACAACTGGAACTTTCTTTTGCCTTTGAATCAAATTAGTCCGGTTGTTGTAAAGTCTAACGAACGTCAGTGTTAAAAATTCAACACCGCAATTTTTTAAATAACAATTGATTACATAAAAGTGATCTTTGCCAATAGCAGAGTTGTTGACACAAGAAAAATAATTCAAAAGCATAAATTTGTATCTCAACCGCCCACATAAGGCCCACGGTGCTCTTGAACGCGTATAAGGTTTGCCTACGCTAACGAAAGGTTTGGCTTATGGGGGAATAGTTATCTGAATGCTCTGATAATAAAACTAGTTAAGGTGTTATCTTCGACCAGGCCGAAACTCACATACCCTACACTGCACTGAAAGTACTTTCCAAATAAATGTTAAAAAGACGTTGAAAAGGTTGAAGTCGAAAATAATGTAATAAGGTTCAAAGAGGTTGAAAAGTGTTGAAACAGTTGAAAAAAATTCAAAAAGTCTGGAATGGAAACCATTGCAGACAGTGAAAAGAAATTGAAAAAGTCGAAAAAATGTGCAAAATGTTGAAAGTGGTCAAAAACTCAAAAATAATTGCAATAAGTTGAAAAATGTTGAAGCAATTCAAAATTCATGAAAAAATAAAGAAAATGTCGAATCAAGTTGAAAAAGCTTGAAAAAGTGGAAAATATGCATATGGAATATATTGGGAAAAGTTAAAAAGTTGGAAAAGTCAAAAGAATGTGGAAAATGTTGCAAAAAATAGAATAGAAATGCAGAAAACCAAATATGCCACGCCCACTGCTCCAATTCCACCTACTTTTGGTTCAATAAATTATATTCGTCATTGACATTCACATACTAAATTTTTGCAAAATAGCTTGTATGATTTTGATCCAGAAAGAGTTTTCCATGCACAAACCTCTTTTACCAAATTTCAGTATGTTTGCTAATAAATTTCGATAGATATGCGACTTATTGAATTTTACTTGTATGGGAGGTGCCACGCCCAGTGGTTCTATTTCGCCCGCTTTAAATGCTGACATACCTCACAGCAAGTAAACCACTTACATCGAATTTCATGCCAATTGCTGCAATAGTTCTCTTAAAATATAACTTCCAACTTTTGTTAATATGGGAGGTGCCACGCCCACTGATGAGATCCGTCGAAATTTATTTAATTTTATAGCTTATAATAATTGACATCTATTCACCAAATTTTATGAAGATTACTCTCATTGCACACTATCTAAACGTGTTTTGCTTATATGGGAGGTGCCACGCCCACCGGTTCTATTGTGCCAAATTTTCGTAAGAAGATACCTTTTAGCAAGTAGTATATCTGCGATACTAAATTTCATTACGATTACGTTGTTAGTTCTCTAATTATAACGTTTATAAATATTGTGGGCCACGCCCTTCAACAAGTTTTTCCAGTAGACTGATGAAGCTTGTATTGATGACTACTCTCAGTAGTATCATCCCTAAAATTTTTATGAAAATCGAATGTCCCAATTTTGAATTATACGAAAGCAAAATTTGTAATTGTTAAAAAGTGCCACGTCCACTTTTCCAATTCTGCCCACTTTAAACACAATTCAAGATATATATGGTCTGTATCCGTGTACCAAATTTCATCACAATATCTTACACGGTTTACGAGTTATGCCGTTATAAAAGTTAAAATTTAGGGCTGTGCCACGCCCCTTTAAGAGCCTCTGCAAATTTAAAACCTAGCCCAATCTTAATCTTGTTCACATGTACACCAAAACACCAAGTTTCATCAAAATCGCACCACCTTTTTTTAAAATGGGCTGAGGTATATTTACATAGAGTATGGGCGGTAGGCGTGGTCGTGACCCGATTTTTATATGCTAGCTGCTTGTAAGAAGGTGTGACCTGTGTGCCAAATTTCACTGAATTAGCTTGATTAGTTTACCCGTAAACGTGATTTCAACAAACAGACAGACAGACAGACAGACAGACAGACAGACAGACAGACAGACAGACAGACAGACAGACAGACAGACAGACAGACAGACAGACAGACAGACAGACAGACAGACAGACAGACAGACAGACAGACAGACAGACAGACAGACAGACAGACAGACAGACAGACAGACAGACAGACAGACAGACAGACAGACAGACAGACAGACAGACAGACAGACAGACAGACAGACAGACAGACAGACAGACAGACAGACAGACAGACAGACAGACAGACAGACAGACAGACAGACAGACAGACAGACAGACAGACAGACAGACAGACAGACAGACAGACAGACAGACAGACAGACAGACATAGCTATATCGACTCAGGTGGTGACGCTGATCAATAATATATATACTTTTCTATACCTGCCACGCCCCCTCCTATGCGTTACAAATGGAATGACAAAGTGAATATACCCTCTGTGTAGGGTATAAAAAATACCGATAATGAAATCCGAGCTGATCGTATGATTTTTTTTTTTGTGATATTCACCATTTTTCATGGAAAACAATTGAAAAATAGTTTTCTGATTTTTTTCTATTGTGTGGTTTAAAAACATTTTTAACTGAAAAGCCGAAAGAAAAAAAAATATATATATTTTTTTTGGGTATTCGTCATCTTCCATGGAAAAATATCGAAAGAAAAATCAAAAAAAAAATGCCTTTTGACTTAAAAATTAATGAAAAATAATTTTTTTATGGCATTTTAAGGGTTGTCTAGATTTTCGAAAAAAAAACTTCTTGTATCAATCGATGGGGTAACGTCGAATATGAATTTTTGCTGTCCGTTATTTCCAAAGTTTCTTTTATTGAAAAGTAAGTATCCTTTCCTTTGTTAATTGACAGTTAATCATTTCGAACGCAACCGACTGTGTATATTAATTTTGTCATTCCGTTTAAAACGCAAATAAGTGGGCGTGGCAGGTGTTAAAAATAATATAATCTTGATCAGCTTCACCCTAGCTTGTTGATAAAATATCGGCTCCAATGTTTTAGAAGTTATTATGATGTTTGCTCGGTTACCTAAAAACCGCCTACATAAGTTATTTGGCTTCCAAAAACAAAAAATTCTCTTTTAATTAGCAAATATTTTACATATTTTAATAAAAAAAACAATTATTTTCAGTGGATGGGATCACTTGCTATTAGCTATTAAATATGCCTTTTATTTACCATTTTTTAAAAGCTTTTCAAAATTAATTGACTTTAAAGGTGTCAAGGTTTCCTGTAAAAATTAAACCAAAACCTTATGGAAACTTGCTATTTAAGTAGATAATTCTTAAAAAAATTAAAAAAGTCATTGTAATTTAAGTTTTCGATACCTTTATAAGCAAAAGTTTGTTACTCTTGAACAAACCAATTAATTTTCACGAATCATATGGTATATCGAAGGGAATGTAATGGACTTTAATTAGTCGCTTAGAAATTTAAAAAAAAAATATTTAAACGTAATTATTTAACTAATTGTTTATAAACAATTATTTTTTTTTTGTATCTGACTCCTTTTAAAAATCTGAAAAAATGTCGCCATGATCCAAGAACCCAAGGAGTCTAAATCCGTTGAGAAAAGTTACTAGTCGCAATTATTTTAGAAATCATGATCGCTGTATAACAGCGTCGTTCGTCTTCCAATATAATAGCCAAAAGCCGACATATTTCCGAAAAAACTTGGGCCAAAAAAAAGGTGGTAACCCACATTTGGGACGGGATTTGGCAAGGCAACCCTATATATTTTATTAGAGATCATCAAGGTCTATCATTTGACACACATTTCAAGTTGCAATCTCAAACCATAAACATATTTCCGAAAAAAATTGGGCCAAAAAAAAGGTGGTAACCCACATTTGGGACGGGATTTGGCAAGGCAACCCTATATATTTTATTAGAGATCATCAAGGTTTATCATTTGACACACATTTCAAGCTGCAATCTCAAACCATAAAAATTTTTCTGAAAAAAATTGGGCCAAAAAAAAGGTGGCAACCCACATTTGGGACTGGATTCGGCAAGGCAACCCTATATATTTTATTATAGATCATCAAAGTCATCATTTGGCATACATTTCAAGCTACGGTCTTAAACCATAAACTTTTTTCCAAAAAAAGTTTGCCCAAAAAACGGGTGGCAACCCACATTTGGGAGGGGATTCGACAAGATTACTCGAAATATTTTTTTTAAGACTCATCAAGATCTATCATTTGATATGCATATCGAGCTGAAATCTTGAACTATAAACATTTTTCTGAAAAATCTTGGCCCAAAAAACAGGTGGCAACCCATGTTTGGGACTAGATTTGGCAAAGCAACCTTATATATTATATTTAGGCTCTACAAGCTCTATCATTTGACATACATTTTAAGCTGGAATCTTAAACCATAAACTTTTTTCTAAAAAATGTTGGCTCAAAAAACGGGTGGCAACCCATATTTAGGACAGGCTTTGGCAAGGCAACCCTATATATTTTGTTTAGGCTCGTCGAGCTCTATCATTTGACATACATTTCATGCTGTAATCTTATACACTTTTTATTAAAAAAAAAATGGCCCAAAAAACGGGTGGCCACCCATATTTAGGACAGGCTTTGGCAAGGCAACCCTATATATTGTGTTTAAGCTCATCGAGCTCTATCATTTGACATACATTTCAGGCTGTAATCTTATTCACTTTTTATTAAAAAAAAAATGGCCCAAAAAACGGGTGGCCATCCATATTTAGGACAGGCTTTGGCAAGGCAACCCTATATATTGTGTTTAAGCTCATCGAGCTCTATCATTTGACATACATTTCATGCTGTAATCTTATACACTCGACTTTTCTACACCCGGCTCTCCGCCTATAAGAATGATACTTGGGAAATAGTTTGTTAGCAAGTTGACATTTAATTAATAAGTGCTTGTGTTACGTAGTGTCTATTTATCAAATTTCATTATATTCGCTTTGCCAGTTTGCTTGAGATTATAAATGAAATTTGTCTCGCCGCCCTCTTGATCATTATTTATTTGATGTGTGCTTGTATAGCAAGGTTCTATGGAATGTTTCACACCCACTTGCACGATCCAGCCCCTTTTATGTTCCAAATAGTTGCATGTTAGAAAAACATTGCTGGCTTGACTATTATGCCATATATTTAACATTTCCTAGACTTATTGCGTATATTGGACATTGGTGAACATCGATCAGACACTAGATTATTTATTTAGATAACTAATTTTTCTTATCCGATTGATTTCCCATAATTTTCTAAGGATTTGTGATGGTCACCGCAAGGCACTCTGTATGGGACAGGGTCCAACACAGCCAGCTATAACTTTTTTTAGTTTTAATTTTTTTTTTTTAAAGTTTCGTCAAGTCAAGTTCAAACCTAATGTAAATATGCCATATTAGCACTTATTAAATAAATTAAATTAATACAAAAAAAAAAAAATTATTGAAAATGTTCTATTTTTCATGCCTCTAAATGCTCCTGCCCTCTCAAGCATCTAATGAACTTCGCCAATTTTACATATGTATATTTCAACAAATTGACAAGAACAAAACATCAATTATCTCGAAACGCATTTTTTTGAGATACGCCCATTTCGCTTCTGAGGGCAGAGCTGTCTTCTGTAATTGCCGATTTTATATGAATTGAACATTCCATTAATGCTGGAGCCCCCAGATTTCTATGCTCGCCCCTCTCGCTTTCCAATTTATTCCTTTGCGAACGACATCAATTTTTGCTATTTATTCCAAGAGCACCGAAACCCTTTGAATATTGCGAGTTAAAGGCGGTATATAAATAACATACTCCCAAATGACCTCAAAACAATCTCCGACTAGGGTGGTGTTAAACGGGTGCATTTACAATCCTAAGTTGTATGTTATCTAATCGATGAATATGTTATTCCCCTCATCGCTCAATATTGCTGCTGTAGATGCTATGACATTAACTACTCTTAAGTTCTGAGCATATCAGTTCAACTGACATTAAGATGGATACATCATATGTTCGTTGTCGAAAGAATCATGTAGGGTTTGTAAACCGGTACAAGACATACTTCATTCCTATCGATTTTTCAACTGTACATAATTCAAATATATTTTACTCGACCAATTCCGTGAACATATTTCTTAAATTCCTTCGAGTAAAATACTCTCAACATTATATGAAAGTTAAATTTAAAATACGCATAATTTCCATGCTTATTATAGGGATTCCATCCATATTTGCCCTCCACCCATAAGATGTCGCAACATAATGTGCAACTAATTGGTGTTGCTGTGTTATTTGAAATAGCGCACTTAGGTACCTGTAAACTACAAATTGAATGTTGTTGCTACTTAAAAATGTCATGCAGGTGTAAAAACTGACAATAACTGTCAGGCAAACTTCGTGTCATAGAGATGTAGCAAAATAAGTTAGTTTGAGATTTTACAATAACAGTATTCACGATCCGAGGCAAGTGACTAGTAGATCAGGTTGCTTTAAGCAACAACAAGCTGGCAAGTGCAATAAGTACCCCAAAAACTGCACTTGTCTTCCCATGTCGTTCAATACGAAGTTTCCTCGGGATAAATTTTTGCTTATCAAAATGAAATTTCGACTTACGAACGTTCCAACTCGTTATCGAAGCGTTAACTCCGCCCACAAAGAATCGAATAAAATCAATGTGATTTTCATCCAACCATTGGAGCGTCTGTACCTTGCTTTATGATCAAGTCGAAAAAAATTAAAATTATAACTCTGCATTTTTGCTAGTTTACTAGAGTACTTGCCTTGGATGGTGAATACCGCTAATATGTCTATTATAAAATGTAATGGCTTTGGTCTTAAGTTGTTGTCGTCATCGCAGTTCAAAACTTTTATTACATTTAAATTTGTTTTTGGCGTCACGGTGAATAGCGTCAGAAAACGTCAGCAAATTTTTATCTTTGTAATTTGTGGAATGAAAAAAAATTACAAATTTTTGTGTTTAATTTAGCATTATTTTTAAGCTTTAACTTTGTTTCAACTTAAGTTTCAAAACATTCAGTAAATCTTATTGGAAATTCCGAGAACAGATTGCGTTAAACATACACGCTCATAATTTTAAACAAATTTTAAAGTTATTTTGCATTGATTGTCTTAATTACAAATATTCAAACATCTGTGGCAAAAAAAAACTCTTGTAATTAAGTTCCGTTTGATATCTTCCGCCATAACACTTCGGAATAATAATTCACCTCATATGTAGTGAAAAACCTTTGACCATCCACCCCAAAATTATTGAATAAATTATTTCCGTCATAAAAAATCGCTTGAAAAATGATTGAAACACAATTTAATATTTTCTATAAATTTAAATTTTAAAATTAGTAGTCATTTGGTTAAAAAAAAATGAGGTTGCCTGGAAAGTTTTCCGGGAATTTTGAAAATTGGCAATTTCAATTTTGCGACCTCGTATTTTTGCCGCACGTGCCGCCATATTGGAAAAATGGCCCCAAAAATCAGTTTTTTGACAATATTTCTTTCCCGACTCATTTCACGATAAAAACATATATGTACATATATACAATGAAACTAGAGGAAATTGCCTACAATTTATGTCCCAATCTTTTTTTCGTAAAGTCAATAGTTTTGGCGTACGAGCGCCACAAAGTGTACATACACACGCTTTTTGACCAAAACAGTCATTTCCACACCACCTACAGGTAGAGTAAGCGGCGCGTTTTTTTATCGTGGTATCCCCAGTAGGTCGATTAATCCTTTATTGATTTTTCAAAGGATGTGCATTGCAAAAGAATCTGAAAAGAAACTTGAAAATTTCCTTACGTACGAACTTGCTTCATTTCCAGTATCCCTTTTTAATGAGGAAGGCATGCGCAAATGTACTAAATCCTTTATGCATAGTATAAGGCAGCGATTCTTAAACTGTGGTCCGCGGACCCCTGGGGGTTCACGAAGCCATTCCAGGTGTCCGCGAAACAATTTTGACGTCAATAATTTTATATCATCAAACTGTTCGCTTTATTCAAATAATTCATTTACAAAAAAATTCTATGGATATCTCTTGCGATACGGCTTTGAAACTTAAGTTCAATAAAATAACTTTTGGTTACTCCTAAAATCCGATTACCCTGCACTTGCAAATAAGGCTCTCCAAAACTTGATTCCGTTTTGCACAACTTATTTGTGTGAACAGACTTTTTCGGTACTATTATATATAAAATCGAAGTATAGAAACAAGCTTAGTGTAGAAGCAGACCTGGGGATAAAAATTTCGAATATAGAGCCCGACATTGTGGATTTCGTTTCGAGAAAACAACATCATTCATCTCATTAAGTAAAAACTTCTACAGAAGAAAATATAACAAATTTCGCATATAAAATAACAAATAGTCAACAAAAAAATAATTTTCATTTTAATTTTATGTTCAATTAATTTTCATTTTAAGCTTTATTATTATTTATTAAAAAAGCTATGAAAAAAAACATAACTTATTTTCTTAGCTTTATTTTGACCACAAAATATTTGTCTTAATATTTGAGTTTAATGTACATATTTTGACTTGTAAATTTTTTAATTCTTTTACTTTTCACAATTTTTATTCATTTTGTTTTTTAATTACATGAAAATCCTAATAAAAAATGTTTGCCTCTATAAATGCGTAAGATTTGTTAAAATACAGAGATATATGGTATCAGTATCAATATTTATTTTGGACCTTCAAAAAACGGAAATAGTGTTGGAAAGACCTTTAAAAACCGGAAAACTTAAAGCAAAGTAAAACTACTTCGTTCCTTAACCTCGTCAGATGATCAGTCATTTTATGCCTATCTGGGTGAGTTTGATAATCGGACAAAGCTTTCAAAAACCAGACTGTCCAGGTGAAAACCGAACGGCCTGAGTGTCTTTGTCATTATTGAGCCAGAAATTAAGCTTATGAACGATGTCAACTGTCTAGGGTTGGGAAGGGGTCCGCAAAAAAAAATTTAGCTCGATAAGGGGTCCGCGGACTACATAAGTTTAAGAACCCCTGGTATAAGGCATTTGAGCAACATTCTGGAGATATAAATTTTATTTCATTTTTTTTCTGTATATTGAAGATTCTCTATTCAGATGAAGTTGAAATTACAACATTCTAAACATATTTAATGAGTGCTTACGGTTTTCCAAAATTCATCAGCTTTGAGCAGGCATTCTTTTGCAAATTTCACCATCTTGATTGTGCTAATTGGGCTCATAAATGGCTTTTTTCTTGTAATTCTACCATGAAAATCGTTCTTATGTAACACACTACATACAGTGTTCAAGCATACATCCTTTCCAAGACTATTTTTCAGAGATATTTAATTTTTTTTCAGTTTTGAGCGGATATTTTTTAATTTCGTTTAAAACTACGTTCTTATCTTCTATTAAGCTTTTTTCCCTGTCCATCTTTGGACTTGCAAGTCAATCTAAAGTCTTCACGGTACGTTTTTATGATTTCGTGGACAGTTGAATGAGTTTTTCCAACTAATTCACCAATTTCGTGGACAGTTTTCCCTCTCCATGTAATTTTACAATAAGCTGGCATGCTTGCTTTCCTTTTGGAGCCATTACTGATAATACGCATTGTGATTAATATAATTTCTAACACTGAATGTAACTAATAGGTGCAAAGTAATACAACGTAAAACAAAATACTCAAAATAATCCTTTATAGAAAAAAATATCAACAATTTTTTCACTACTTGGTATGTTGTCCGATTATTCGTTGAGCAAGTAAAAGTGAGTTATTCAATTTTTATAATTTCTAAAAAAATTTTGGTTAGGTTTTTTTAAATTTTTTTTTGTTGTTGTATGAATAGAGGATTAAGGATGAATTGAATGGCATTCCAATTTTTTTGAAGTTACAATTGGTTCGTAATTTTTCATATAGTTTTTAAAAAAGTAAAGCTTTGTCCGATTATGCGTTGGAGCCACTGTATGTCATCGACGGAGGATACTTATTACACCGAGTCATTTGGCATCGCGATGCATCGTTTTCATCCATTTGCAATCAATACGTTACCTACGGTTGATCGAACTATACATCCAAGGCCATTATCGTATTTAACGGATATGGAGGCAAACCGTGGAGCGATCGACATCATCCACGATGGGGCAGCAGGCATTATAAATGTACAGCTTTTGAGTTATAGTTAAAAAAAATAAATAATGGACAAATTTGCACCGTCCTCAAAAGTCCAAGCCTATGCTTAATTGCACTTTTCGATTTATAATTTTTAGGGTACAATTGAACATATAAGACAATTAAATACCTTTAAAGGGCTAGATCCTTATTCAAATACATAATCAATAGCATATTAGTAGGGCAAGTAAAAATAAAATCAAAAATATGTAACATCATCAATTTGTACATTTTCTTTTGAATGAAACAATTTAAAGACGGTCAAAAAATAACTGACTTCTTTCAGTTAAGCACAAAGGTAGTAGGCTATATAACAGTAAAAAAATAATTTAAAAATTTTTGAAAATTTTTTTCTCGGAAATATTTAAGGTTAAAGTTGGATTTTCAGAAAAAAAATCTAAAATTACATGTTTTAAGTGTTGTAAAATAGAATTGAAACAATTTTAAAAGTTTCTGACCTTAAGAACTGGTTAATTAGGCTAAACATAGGAAAACTGCATTATTTTTATTTTGAAATATTTTCTTAAATAAAAGATATTTATGTGTTTCTAAGAGAACCCTTTAAAATTCAGATTAACACCCGAATTCGACCTTCCGGCCAAAAGCGCAATATCTAACAGAAATATTTTTGAATTTTTTTTTTATGCAAATCTTATTTAAATTCATAGTGCTTTCAGATAAGCTTTCAGCCCATTAAAAAATTCATATTTCGTAAATTTCTGAACAGGTCTAATATACAGTGATGTGCGATATATAAGGACAGTTCAAACAAACATCTGCTTCTGTTTGAATAAATTGAGATAAAATGTTTCATTACATTACTTGCTGAGATATCAATGCAGTAAAGAACCGTTATCAGAGTAAAAATATTTTTCTTCGTTTCGAAGTTGTTGATCGTATTGTGAAGTGAGCTCAGTTTAGCCTGTGGGAACTAATAGGGACGCGAATATAAAGTAAGTTATATTTTTGAATCTTTGTGGTTTTTAAACATTTATAAGTTATAACGGTATTGTATATGAGATGATCTGTAATTATAATTTGAATAAATAATTAAATAATGTAATTTTGTGATTCAGAATGGGGAGCACCGTCCAGCTTTGTAGACATAAAAGACCTTCACAATAATGCATTTTCATAACGAGAAATAGCCAGAACGTCGAATTGTTCCACAAGAATGGTAGAAAATGCAATAAAACATACTTCACAGAAGGAAACGAGTGGACGAAAGTCAAAAATATCGCCAATTCTTGAGAGGACTATGTTGAGATTTGTTATACAGAAACCCTTGGCATCTTCTTATGAAGTAAAAAAAGATCTTTACATGGATGTCAGCACTTCGACTATTCGGAAAAGGCTAATTAATAATAATTTAAGAGCAAAGAAATCCAGAAAAGTACATTTCCTGTCCAAACAGGACGTCAGTAAAAGGTTACTTTTCGTTGAAGAAATTGCGCAATATCCTGCGGTCTATTTTAATGTAAGTGTCGTTATTATTTCAATGTACATACATAAAAATCCTTAACCTCTATGCAAGATAGACATGAATCATATCGCAAAACTCCTCACCTTTAAGAACTAATCGCTAGCCTATAGATAAAATAATAGGGGATACATCTTTTATTTTAATATATAAATTCAAAGGAATAAAATAAAGTATGTGCTTCGTTGTATTAAGCGGATATATTTAGCTTAGAACTTCAAAGCCCTGCTGTTATTTCACAATTCGCTGTGACATCAATTACTCCCTGCCAGTAGTGACATTAATTTTACTTTAATCATTTCGTTTTCTTGTCTATATTTTAATAATTTTCCCGCGCATTGTGACAACAATGCGAAATTAAGTAGCTCAAAAATATAAATCAGCTTTACTTCTTCCTTTTCATTTTACCAACGCGTCATTAAAAAACTTGCAGCTCATTCGCCCTAGCGTGACCGAGACTTTGGCGTACTCTTGTGGGTGATACAAAAGCAGCTCAAAGTAGAAGTGGAGGAAATTACAATGAAAATGAAATTTTAAAATGTAGGCCAAGCAATATACAAAGTTGGTTCCGACCAACTGTTGTTCGTTTGTGTTTTGCGCCTTCATTGTTTAGAGGTTAGGTCTTCCCATGCCACTGTAATTCAAAATTCCCTTGCGCTCGCACCAAGCACGAAGTCAGATTATGAAAGTATGTTGGTATTAGCTGTACAAAATAATAAGCTAAGAAATCCATTAAAACTAAAAATAAAATGAAAACAGAAAAACAGGAAATCGCAGCTATAAATTAAAAAATTGTTAGAAAGTAAACTTGAAAAGTAGAATATAAGTACCTACATACATATATATAAATTGGGATTTTGTGAAAGAAAGTTTAAAAATGTTACACCGGCCAGACTAGTCATCGTTAAGCTCAAAAATATGCAATGAAATCTTACTACAAAAGCCTGTGTCGGACATATTTAATGCTGCCAACTTATTTAGGAGTACAATACTCCTTTGCAGCTGTCTGTACTTCTAGAGATATTGTATGTACTTCCATTTGTACTCCTGTTTGCGTCCAAAAAAAGCGGAAAGAACGTAGATGTAAGCGGACGAAATGCAAACTGCACTCAGAAAAACACTTCTCAGATGAAATGTTAGAAGCTTTGATGCAGCATTTTCTGAATGCTACCAATATCAATATTCTGTCAGTCGTTCAGTGATGCTCTTTTTACCGCTTATTGTAATTTTTGGGTTCGGTATTGGTTGATATTTTATTAAAAATTAAGAAAATGAAACGCGGCGTACTAATGTTTTTATGTGTAATACGTGTAATTCCGAATTTAACATTGCAAATTCTGAGAAAACAGCTATTGAAAAGCATTTGCTTATTAGTAAACACCTGCATTGAAATCTGCCCAGTGACCGGATATTTATTTATTATCTTCACTTGATCTTACAATGGCACAATATGAAGTCATTTGGACCTATCACGTGATTAAAGCAATATTGCAGTTTTAATTCCAGCAAATGTGTATCAAATATATTGTATTTCGAACATGCTTCGAATTGAGAACATTTTTTTTAGATATTTCACAGATAAATGTACTGCTTTTGTCGTGCAAAGGTCGTTTTTATTATATTCGTGACCTTTTTTTTGTTATTTTACTGAAATGTACTTCTTTTTGCCGATCCAGAGTTGGCAGCATTAGACATACTATAGAATGTAAGCCCTGGGCCCTATGTTTGCCCAACTTCATCTTCGCTAGCCAAAGTAATCATACATAAATGTCTGGGTAAGTCAATATTTACATCCTCCAATATCTCCAACACCGGCTTCGCGGTTCAGCCTGTAGTATGTTCAACACCGGCTTCGTTAGCCATAGTGATTTTGCATTCAAATTCAACTACATACCTTCAGGCATTTAACTTCATTAGTTTTTAGAAAAGTAACCAGGGTTGCCAACTGACCTGGATTGAATTTAATGTCAAAGCTTCTGAAATAGCCGGGTGATTTTTGTGACATGGACTTCAAAGCTTTGTTTAATGAGCACAACAAAAAAAGTTTTTCCCACAATAAAATGGAAGTTTTTGCCGTTTAATGAATTAATTTTTAATAGAGCTGTCAAAAAAAAATTTTCAAAAATATTTTACGGGGAAAAATGTTATTTTTTGGAAAATATGCGGAAGAAATATATATTTTGTGTTTGCATAAATTAAGTTTTAATTCTTTAGAACTACCTGAGGAAGTCAAAACCAGCAATAACTCTTTATGGATAAATAAACTTTTATACTACAACTTTTAACTTAACATGTGCATTTCGAACTGAATTTTCGACATAAAACTAAAATTCCAGGCTTAATATCTCAAAATATTCGTTTGAATTGCTTGGCAACCCTAGTTCTTTATGTGTGTGTGTAGATCTAAAATTTTATTGATGCAATATGTTTTTAGCTCCTTATTTCTGTTTACGATAGATCCTTAATAATTGGTGTAGAAGTATTAGATACTTTCTAAACTATTCTTATATTCTTATATTAATTTCTGAATTTAATCCTTGCACACAAAGAAAGCACACAGGATTGCAGTTCCTTTGAATCCTATTAGTTCCCTTGTCTCGAAACTCGGACATACCGGTATAATTTGTATTGCGTCATCCAGCAAGAGGTGTCAGAATTTTAGGGTAGCATTATCAGGCGATATCTACTTTGACACAAAAATTATGTTCAATTTTATGATTTTTTTCAGAGCATTTTATTGAAAATTGATAAAAATCAAAATAAATATAAAATAAAATTGTTAACTTTAACGTCGACTGATGGTTAAATCAACAACTGATTTGCTACTTTTTATAAACAATTGTGAAAATTGTTGTTTATCTTATCATATGTACCTATATGTCCATTTCGAATGAAATAAATTTTCTGAACATTTTGATTTTATGAAATATATAAGAAGGTGCAAGCTAAAACAATTAAAATATCTGCAGAAAAGAAAAACAATTCATTGTGTATTTAAAAATGCCAGGCTTGCAAAATATTTGAAATGGAATTAAAATCATAAGTTGCTTCTGAAATTCATCACCTCTTCTTTTAAGAAATCAATCTGGTTCAATATTGCGATGGCTTCATCCCTATCCCATATCGAAATATCGGTATCACTTTATACCAAATTGTTATCAATAGTAATTTTTCAAACTAAAAAAATCATAAATATTTTTTTTAAGAATTAAATTTACCCCGTTTTAATTTTCAGAATTGTGTTCACATTTTTAAAATTTTTTTTTTTTTCAACAAAATACTTCTCACATCGTGAGCCTTGTACAACAAGCAAATGGCTTGTGTATTACTGGTATGAAAATATGTAATTTTATTAAATGCTGCAGGCCAATCGGATGTTTTTTTAACGATATTTGTTTTAAACCATAATTACATATCGTTCACAATCGAAAAATATACAAACACTTGTTCGGAAGTAAAATAACGATAAGGTTATTTCAGTATATGGTGTCATTTCCCACGGGTGGAACCGGTTTTTGCTCTTGTACTCATTTATGATTTAAATGGAAAAATCAATTGGAAAACCAAACGTAGTATGAAAAAATAGTTGATGAAATATACAGACTGTTCTAGTTATGGTTCTTTTCAGTTCCATTCCATGGTTCATTGTCCAGGGTGTTAAACAAAATTTCTTTAGAGTTGTACTTACAAATAAAGATTATTTCATATCTTTCTTAATAATATGGATCTAAACCAGACCTGGGCAAAACATCACCCGCGGGCGACGCGATAGAACTAATCATATACGTATATAAAACGAGAGAGCGCAAAAATCACTTCAGTTTGATTTGAAAAGCGACCCTAAGCGTTAGGATTGGTACAACATTTACTATCTATTTAATCTTTTACTCTGAACTGAAATAAATATTTATTTTACATTTATATTCAAATACCACGACTTTTCATAATTTTAGTTATGTGATTATCATTAAAATGACAAATTACATCAACGCTTAATTTAGTTACCTCGTTTTACTTTTTTTTTTTAAAGTTCCATACAAATTTTTAGAGGCGATATCACACCTAAGGGAAACTAAGCAAATTTTATGTAAAGCTTGAGATAAGGTTAAATGAATTGTATTAAACTTTGCAGTATATTTCATAATAAGAAGAAAATTTAATGCCAAAAATTTTGCATGGGGGAATCGCATATTCCGCGTCTTCCATCGGTAAAATATTTGTCACCCGTGTTCTAGCGGTGCTTAGAATTTTTTTGGAACTGTCCCCATGCCCCTAAATGGTAAAAATGGTAATTTGGGTCCGTTGGGGCGTTTTTTGGCCATTTTAGGGGTGGGGTCAGCTCCAAAAGAATTTTAAGCACCACCATCGTGTTCAGAATCCTCGAAAACGGGAGGAGGAGGTGGTCTGGTTGCTGCTTTAAATATATTATTCCGACTCACAGAATCCACCATAAGCCCATTGTGCAGGGTTTCAAATATGTAAATAAAAATTACGTCCATTTTTTTTCTCAACGGAATATTGTACTTTTATATTTTTAACATTTATATAACTTTTTTCGTTTTTCGATCGGACAGGGAAGGCTGTTTTTCATTAACATTTAATAACTAAACATGTTTTAAAATATTGAAAAATACATTATTTAAAATTGAAAAAAATCTCACTTATACTCTATTTCAATACGAATCGAACACCGTTAAATTTATAAAAATCATCGAATCCGTTCAAAAGTTATAAGCTTTTGAAAAAATTTTGTCCCCGAATTTCAATTGCCTATGACAACAAATCACTTCATATTTTAATTTCCAGCACATACCACTATCCAAATCAAGGATGCGCAGTCCATAGCTCGTCTGGCTCTTCCAGCTCTTACAAAAATAACAAAAAATATTAACCTCACTTCAAGCTCGTTCCGTTATTTGAGCAAATCATTTTGGACCGCAGTCATCGCATGTATTTTGTTCCTGTAATTTTTTCATCAACTCATCGACTCGTTCAGCTCATGCCGTTACTCAAGTTAAATAATTTCGGTTCGCTATCGTTGCATGGTTTTTGTGATTGTAGTTTTGTCTTCAACGTACTTTATTGTTTGTGTGATTTTGTATTCAATTCATTTGATCCTTGAGCTTCAAATTTTTGTTTTTGTTTCCATTCAATTAGCAGCTATTTAAAAATTTTCAAAAATACTAGGAATTTTTTCGCTAAATATTTTTCAATACTACGAATTTTTTTCCAGAATTGATGTTGTTGTAATCAGCTCGCGAAAAAATTTTTGTGCGCATCTCTGATCTAAATAACAAAATTTCATTAAAAAATAAAAATATTTTTTTAAAAGTGGCCCAGTTCGTAAATTCTGACCCATATGTGACGTATTTAATGGTTCAAGTCGGCACGAGTTCATGTCCCTCAAACTGCTTGTTGTTTTTTTTTATTTTTATTTTTTGACACAATATAAAGAGAAAAATCAACGGAAACGCTTACCCAATTTTTTTTTTCAAAAATAAGGGACACCTACCGTTCATGAATAAGAACCAATAGGTTAAAGTTATTTGAAAGCTTCGCAGATGTTAGCTCTCAGAAGCACTAAAAATTTGTTGTGCAACTGTGACAATTTTAATTAATTAATGTGAGGAATAATTAATTTTAATGGTAATTGCTAGAAAAAATGGAATTTTTTAAACAAAAATCAGAAAACCTACTTTGGTGTCATTTCAATGTTTAAGTTGCATTCATCCTGCATTTTGACTTAATTTTGATGTTGAAGGTTGTCATCACAACAGCTGCTGTAAAAAAAAGTTCACTTGCATTTAAAATTTAAGCAAGACTTCATTCATAAATTAACAAATTGAACAATATAACAAAAAAGTAATGAAAAAATAGGTTCAACAGTTAATTGGTTGCTATTCTCCGTGTGTAGGGGTTTGAAAAACGACAGGATGGGTGGAGGTGCGCGGTTTCAAAACATTAAATCATTAGCAACACCTACGTCATGTTGTGTCACTAATGCCAGCTAAATTGCTTAAGTTTGAATGAAAGCTTTTGTTTCGATGAAATGCTTATAGAATTTTGTTAAGGTATCGATATGTGAATAAATTTCTACACTCAAACAAAAATCGTTACAACCTGAATATGGAGAACAAATTATTAAATTTTTACTCCATGTATTTAATTTTAAAAATTTAAAAAAAAACATTCATTCCCTTAATGCCAAGTTTTTTTCTGCTCTAAATTTTGATTGTTATGTATTTTTCTATGTAAGACAAGGATGCGCAGCCCATAGCTCGTTTGGCTCTTCCAGCTCTTACAACAATAACAAAAAATATTCAGCTCACTTCGAGCTCACTCCGTTATTTGAGCTAAATCATTTTGGTCCGCAATCACCGCATGTATTTTGTTCGTGTAATTTTTCTTCAACTCATCGACTCGTTCAGCTCATGCCGTTACTCAAGTTAAATAATTTCGGTTTGCAGACCCTTTCACTCAGCAAAGCAAAGTTAGCAAAATCAAATTTAACTTATGCCATAATTTAGTGCTTATTAAGTGCTAATTTAGTGCTGTAAAAAAAAATTTAGTGCTGCACGAATTCTTGAAAAAATTAAGGTTTTTGCTAGCTGAATGAGAAGCTAGCAAAGCATATCCGAAAATTTTTAGCAAAATCTAATTTAAACTATGCCATAATTTAGTGCTTATTAAGTGCTAATTTAGTGCTGAAAGAAAAAATTTAGTGCTGCACGAATTCTTGAAAAAATCAGGGTTTTTGCTAGCTGAATGAGAAGCTAGCAAAGCATACCCGAAAATTTTTAGCAAAATCAAATTTAAACTATGCCATAATTTAGTGCTTATTAAGTGCTAATTTAGTGCTGTAAAAAAAAATTTAGTGCTGCACTAATTTTTGAGAAAATCCTATTTTTTTGATTTTGCTAGCTGCATGAGAAAGGTTAAGGTGAGGTACGTTAGAAATAGTTAGCAAAATCAAATTTAACCTTAACCTTTAGTGCTTAGTAAGTGCTAATTTAGTGCTGCAAGGAAAAATTTAGTGCTGCATGATTTTTAAAAAAAATCAAGGTGTTTGCTAGCTGAATGAGAAGCTAGCAAAGCATATCCGAAAATTTTTAGCAAAATCTAATTTAAACTATGCCATAATTTAGTGCTTATTAAGTGCTAATTTAGTGCTGTAAAAAAAAATTTAGTGCTGCACTAATTTTTGAGAAAATCCTATTTTTTTGATTTTGCTAGCTGCATGAGAAAGGTTACGGTGAGGTACGTTAGAAATAGTTAGCAAAATCAAATTTAACCTATGCCATAATTTAGTGCTTAGTAAGTGCTAATTTAGTGCTGCAAGGAAAAATTTAGTGCTGCATGATTTTTAAAAAAAATCAAGGTGTTTGCTAGCTGAATGAGAAGCTAGCAAAGCATATCCGAAAATTTTTAGCAAAATCAAATTTTACCTATGCCATAATTTAGTGCTTATTAAGTGCTAATTTAGTGCTGCAAGGAAAAATTTAATGCTGCATGATTTTTAAAAAAAATCAAGGTGTTTGCTAGCTGAATGAGAAGCTAGCAAAGCATATGTGAAAATTTTTAGCAAAATCAAATTTTTCCTATGCCATAATTTAGTGATTATTAAGTGCTAATTTAGTGCTGTAAAAAAAAATTTTGTGCTGCACTAATTTTTGAGAAAATCCTATTTTTTTGATTTTGCTAGCTGCATGAGAAAGGTTAAGGTGAGGTACGTTAGAAATAGTTAGCAAAATCAAATTTAACCTATGCCATAATTTAGTGCTTAGTAAGTGCTAATTTAGTGCTGCAAGGAAAAATTTAGTGCTGCATGATTTTTAAAAAAAATCAAGGTGTTTGCTAGCTGAATGAGAAGCTAGCAAAGCATATCCGAAAATTTTTAGCAAAATCTAATTTAAACTATGCCATAATTTAGTGCTTATTAAGTGCTAATTTAGTGCTGTAAAAAAAAATTTAGTGCTGCACTAATTTTTGAGAAAATCCTATTTTTTTGATTTTGCTAGCTGCATGAGAAAGGTTACGGTGAGGTACGTTAGAAATAGTTAGCAAAATCAAATTTAACCTATGCCATAATTTAGTGCTTAGTAAGTGCTAATTTAGTGCTGCAAGGAAAAATTTAGTGCTGCATGATTTTTAAAAAAAATCAAGGTGTTTGCTAGCTGAATGAGAAGCTAGCAAAGTATAAATGAAAGTTTTTATCAAAATCGAACGATTTTTTTTAAGTTCTTAGTACATGCTAATTTAGTTCTGAAATTTAGAACTAAATTTTTTTTTACAGCACTAAATTAGCACTTAATAAGCACTAAATTATGGCATAGGTAAAATTTGATTTTGCTAAAAATTTTCATATACATATGCTTTGCTAGCTTCTCATTCAGCTAGCAAACACCTTGATTTTTTTTAAAAATCATGCAGCACTAAGTTTTTCCTTGCAGAACTAAATTAGCACTTACTAAGCACTAAATTATGGCATAGGTTAAATTTGATTTTGCTAACTATTTCTAACGTACCTCACCTTAACCTTTCTCATGCAGCTAGCAAAATCAAAAAAATAGGACTTTCTCAAAAATTAGTGCAGCACTACATTTTTTTTTACAGCACTAAATTAGCACTTAATAAGCACTAAATTATGGCATAGGAAAAATTTGATTTTGCTAAAAATTTTCACATATGCTTTGCTAGCTTCTCATTCAGCTAGCAAACACCTTGATTTTTTTTAAAAATCATGCAGCACTAAATTTTTCCTTGCAGCACTAAATTAGCACTTACTAAGCACTAAATTATGGCATAGGTTAAATTTGATTTTGCTAACTATTTCTAACGTACCTCACCTTAACCTTTCTCATGCAGCTAGCAAAATCAAAAAAATAGGACTTTCTCAAAAATTAGTGCAGCACTACATTTTTTTTTACAGCACTAAATTAGCACTTAATAAGCACTAAATTATGGCATAGGAAAAATTTGATTTTGCTAAAAATTTTCACATATGCTTTGCTAGCTTCTCATTCAGCTAGCAAACACCTTGATTTTTTTTAAAAATCATGCAGCACTAAATTTTTCCTTGCAGCACTAAATTAGCACTTACTAAGCACTAAATTATGGCATAGGTTAAATTTGATTTTGCTAACTATTTCTAACGTACCTCACCTTAACCTTTCTCATGCAGCTAGCAAAATCAAAAAAATAGGATTTTCTCAAAAATTAGTGCAGCACTAAATTTTTTTTTACAGCACTAAATTAGCACTTAATAAGCACTAAATTATGGCATAGGTAAAATTTGATTTTGCTAAAAATTTTCATATATGCTTTGCTAGCTTCTCATTCAGCTAGCAAAAACCCTGATTTTTTCAAGAATTCGTGCAGCACTAAATTTTTTCTTTCAGCACTAAATTAGCACTTAATAAGCACTAAATTATGGCATAGTTTAAATTTGATTTTGCTAAAAATTTTCGGATATGCTTTGCTAGCTTCTCATTCAGCTAGCAAAAACCTTAATTTTTTCAAGAATTCGTACAGCACTAAATTTTTTTTTACAGCACTAAATTAGCACTTAATAAGCACTAAATTATGGCATAAGTTAAATTTGATTTTGCTAACTTTGCTTTGCTGAGTTAATGGGTCTTCGGTTTGCTATCGTTGCATGGTTTTTGTTTTTGTAGTTTTGTCTTTAACGCACTTTATTGTTTGTGTGATTTTGTTTTCAATTCATTTGCTCCTTGAGCTTGAGATTTATGTTTTTGTTTCTATGCAATTAGCTTGCCACACACGGTACGCCAGAATTGACTTCAACCTAGAAGTCTTTGCACCTTGCGGATTTTTGCAGAGGGTCATTGTAGGGCTCTTTTCGGTCAAAAATATTCGAAAGTTAAAATCGTAGTGGTGGCCGTTTTTTTTTCAATGATTTTCAATTTTTTTTCTTTTTTTCATATCACACGACGCTTTTTTATATAAGTTTACTTTGGGAGTGCGTCTCACTTTTTTATAAAATCATATTTATCTTACTAGGGTTTCAATACTGAACACGAATATGGAATCAAAAGTTAGATAACGCACTTAATTTCGGAGATATAGCCATCGGAAGTTGGGGATATAGCTTTTAATGAAGTCGTTGTCATAATTTGGGAACACCTGTATCGACTTTCAAAAAATGGATGTCATATGAAAGATTATTTAATGAATATAAGTTCATAAAAGTTTGAAATTTCACCCATAGTTTTTGATAATTTTCGAGATATGACACTTTATCGAAATTTCTGGTAAACTTTTTTTTAAAAAAGCGTTATTTTTTAGAAAAATTTTTATTTAACAAAAATTTTAATTAATACATAAGAAAGCGCATTTGATGTCCTTTCAAATGACGTGCTATTCTAAGTTGGTTTTTCTTGGATATCCGAATTTTTTAAGGAAGGAAAGTGAACAAGCTCTAGAAATGTTTACTCATATCTCGAAAATTATCAAAAACTATAGGTGAAATTTCAAACTTTTATGAGCTTTTATTATAGTTCATTAAATAATCTTTCATATGACGTCCATTTTTTGAAAGTCGATTCAGGGGTTCCGAAATTATGACAACGATTTCATTAAAAGCTATATCCCCAACTTCCGATGGCTATATCTCCGAAATTAAATGCGTTATCTAACTTTTGATTCCATATTCGTGTTCAGTATTGAAACCCTAGTAAGATAAATATGATTTTATAAAAAAGTGAGACGCACTCCCAAAGTAAACTTATATAAAAAAGTGTCGTGTGATATGAAAAAAAGAAAAAAAATTGAAAATCTTAAAAAAAAAAACGGCCACCTCTACGACTTTAACTTTCGAATATTTTTGACCGGAAAGAGCCCTACAATGAATCTCTGCAAAAGTCCGCAAGGTGCAAAGACTTCGAGGTTGAAGTCAATTCTGGCGTACCGTGCGCCGCTACTTAAAAATTTTCATAAATACTAGGAATTTTTTCGCAAAATATTTTTCAATACTACGAATTTTTTTCCAAAATATTTTTGAGTTTTTTTACTAGAATTAATGTTGTTGTAACCAGCTCGCGAAAAAATTTTTGTGCTCATCTCTGATTTAAGACATACTTTTTGAGTAAATTGACAAAAACTGAGAATAGATTGTTGTGATTGAATCTAAGCGACCATTTTAGATCGCGCGTTCTTTAAATCAAAAACTTACAGTCGACTCGTGTTCAGTGATCAAAAAAATCTTGTGATACAAATTTTCAGCTAGTATATTTCATTTTGATATCGGAAATGATTTTTGTTCAAGGATTCCAAAATCGGTCCCACTGGGCGCTCCTGTTCCACCAACTAAGCGCAAGACAGATGGCAGATGAAATTGCAGCTGAACACGGACTACCACCGTAGTACTACAAAGTTTTAACCCTCTGTAACTGACGTGCCCTAATTTTAGCAATTCTACTGACGTGGTGTCTCATAGACACCTTTTTAAAATTGATTTTTTTTAGTCATTTCAGTATTAAAACCTATTAAGTTTTATTTAATTATAAAAATGAACATCTGAAAATTCATGTTAATGTAAAAAAGTCGAACAAAACACGTTTGTTAAAATTATATGCTGTATTCAATTTGGTGCCAGAGCAACAGAATGCACAAAGTTTTGTTTAGCGGTGTCTGTCAGACTACCACGTCAGTTGCAGAGGGTTAAATACGAAATGGATACCTTTTTTTTGATTTTTATGTAACCAGATTTCATGTAAGAAATACTAAAGCATCAGCTGAGAAATTTTCAACCTGAGATGTGGTAAAGTTCTGGTTAGATTTACTAGACTTTTTTTCTGAGTGTGCATACATACGAGTATGTTTATAGTGATCTGTATGACTGTATACATATTTGAAAGATCGTGATCTAATGCGCAAATTACAGATGCAAGCTGGCTGGGTGCATGTGTGCGTGTGTGTGTGCCGACGATCTAATTGTAATTCAATCGGTTCAATTTCATTGAATTAAATTAAATTTATTTATGGATTCCATTAAAGCTTACTATGTATTGTTACTTGTTACTCGTGTTTTATTAGAGTTTGTTGCGGGTGTAATATATTGTTGTTGTCTGAAGTAACTCAGTTTTTGTTGTGCTTTCCCATAAGTAATAAAATTCAATTTCAATTGCAACAAGCTGCTAAGAATCAACTTCAAGTCAAATAAAATAAAAAGCGTGCGCTCATTGAAATCCTTGCGCTGTTTTCTATAAAAAAAAAATAAACTTTTTTCGTACTTTTTTATTCGACACAATATTTGTTATAATATAAGAGTATTTGTAGCGACCTTTTGTTGTGTCGTATCGTTGTAGAATACGCTAGGCATTTGTGTCATCAATTCAAGCGTGTAATTTCCGCAGCATTTTGCCTTATCCTTCGTTTATCATCGTCACTTTCATCTAAACTCATAGGAAATAATATTCACGCAAAGTTTTGATGCTACACAATACAATTTATTATTGTAAACATATTGAAAATTCATGAAATACTTGTGTTTTGAGAAGAGTGATGTGGAAAGAAGTATATATTGGAAAATATAAGTTGCTATGTACTTCTGAGAAGATAAGAGACTGAAAATTGAAAGTTTATTATGAATTTCTTTCACAAGAGCGAAAGGCAACAGCGAAAGAAGTTTTCATTGATACAAATGACTGAATTTTTTTCAATTTGCAGATATTCCAATATTGATAGAGCTTGCACTGAAGCTCAAAGTTATGGAAAGGTATCTTAATCCCCCTTTTATTAAAGAAAACAACTAAATGAAAACTGATTGACAAAAATTGTCGGTTAAAATTTATTTATGACCCTCAACCTACTATCCAGTAGTTGTTTTTTGTTCATGCATGTCGAAAGAATTCGTTAGATAAATCCTACAGGCATTGGACTGAGATGCTTAATACGCGAATCTGCGTCATAGAATAAAGTCACGAATTTAATCATATCAAAGACCACCATTTATCTGGCAATTATTATCGTATAAAAACAGATTTTAACTGTTAGATATAGAGTTATACGAACTGACCTGACCCCATAATAAAAAAAACTTGCAGTAAATTATAAGAAAGCTTTTTAGAAAATATTACTCGTTCCCTGTGTAAATTGACATCAAACAGTCTACAAAAGCAGACAAACAGTGTGGTCAAATGAATAGGACTGTCGTAAGGTTAGAACCAAGATACCGGCATTTGGCGCAATTTATTAGAAGCGTAATTTCTTAAGCTGTCCGATGCCCAGGCCCGGATTTAGAAATTTGCCGCCCTTAGGACGAGCACAAATTGCCGCCCTTAGGACGAGCACAAATTGCCGCCCTTCTTCACTGGTAAATATGGGGAAAAAAAATTTTAATATCAAAAGTGAGGACCTTTTTTTTACCACTTAAAGACATTTAAAAAAATTTTCAAAGTTCCCAATATTTGCCGCCCCTAAATTCTTGGCACTGGCCTAATGTGTCTCTAAGGTAAATCCGGGCCTGCGGATGCCATAAGGATCACAAATATGAGTTTCTGTATTAGTCTTAAAATTTTACTACTCTAATGTACTACTTTTAATGTACTCTAAATTGTTAAAACGTGCCATCTTGAGACATTTCTATGTAATCTTTTAAAAGACGCATTTTTTTCGAATGTTTTTGATAACTTGGTCGTAAATTGTTAAATTTCTGATTTAAATCTAATTTTATAGATATGAAAAAACATATTTTAATATATACCTATTGAAGTCTTCCAGAATCAATAGTCAAATATTGACAATATGAATATTTAAAAACTTGCAATTGTTCCTATATTGTTAAAAAGATTTAATATTCAAGATTGATCTAACTAAATTTATAAAAAAAAGAAAAATGTCAGCTCTTAAATCACTGTGTGTGCCTTGTATGTCTGCTAACACATTTAATTTTTATTGCGATAAAAATTTTTTCGTTTCACTTTCCTTCTGTTTGAGGACACCACAGAAATATGTTGTTCCGCAATAAAAAAAAACCACTAACAACGAAGACACTACACAAAATCATTTGAGTGTTCTGAGTATGTACCCTCTTAAGACCGGAAAACTCATGATTTTCAGTGTGCTTTGGAAAAACTACATATGTATACATAAAAGTGAAAAGACTCACCAGTCTTGTGAAAACGTTTTCCTTCATATAATTTATCAAATTAAATGCAAGCTAAAAAATAGTTCAAATAAAACTGAAAATATTAATAAAAAATTCTTCTTCTATGTTGCGTGAAAACATGACGTGTGGCAAGTTTAATCATCTGCAAATTCTCCTATACTACGACTATTGTCGCCAATTGAATTTATATTTTCCTTTGATTTGAAGCGAAATGTCAGTCACGAACAATAAATTATATGAATCTAAATCTGGTCAATTTTTTAGTTTGAAAAGATTTAGTAGCAAACTCGAAATGAGTGCGGGGAGCATAATATTGGATTAAATTTTGTATTACAAAATTTTTTTTTGATTTTTGCTTAAAAATTAACTAATGGGAAGGATCTACATACGGTGAACTTTTAATTTTATTTAAACCATTTAATTAAGTTGCCCTGAGTACTTTTTTTCTTAACTCTTTTTATGAAAACAACCCCTCTTAAATTCGTTTTTCCGTTTTTCCATAATATATATGAAAGATATTTCTCACGATTTATTTTATATGTACATACATACATACAGTATAAACAAATAAAATTTTATCACTATTTTATATGGGTGCAATTATGCAACTTGGTGTAATTAATTATAATGCAAGCGATATTTTTTTGTTGTTTTGCTTAGTATTTAGTAAGTAGGTCATATTTTTTAATTTATGGGCTACATTTTCACAAAACAACAAATGCATTGTTTTTAATAGCTACATTCAAATTGTGTTGTACGTATGTCATGTTTTCGTACAATATTTCTTTTATTTCAGTTATGTTTACAATGACAATTAAGCATTTTATATGACATTTATTGGGGAAATGGAGATTTTTGCATGCTAATTTTTAAGAGGCGCTCAAGTCCATAAAATTTACATATGTATATATATCTGAGGAATCTTGAAATAAACTGAGTTAGTTTTCCAGCACAGTCAGTAAACTTATACTTACCCAAAAACTGCTAACAGTAACAGGTAATGCATTACCTTCAAAATAGTGGATGTTCCTGGAGATTCAACCATTTCAGATGCTGTTGTCTTTTTGCTTTCCAACTTTTATCTTTGGTCAATTGATAAAAGATGAAATACAACAATATGAATACAAATAATTATTGCATAAGACACAATCCCTGGTAAGAAAATATGATGTTCCCTATTACTGAACATGGGTACCAAAGAAAGTATTGTAACTCGCCCGTTGGAATTTGCCATTACTTTGAAGTTTCCATTAAAACATTATAAATGATTTAATGTTACTATCGCTTATACTAACGTATGTAAACTAAACTTGATATGGTGCCATATGCTGCTGAAATTCGAAACTTAAGGTTTTGTTTGTTTCAGTATCGGTTAAATTACTATCTAGAGAGTAAGAATTTAGACCAAACTTTATATGAGAAAAAATGAACCGAATAATAATAATAATTCGATTCACCAGTTGGTATATCTAAAATTTTCAATAGCTTTGTTTAAGGTTCAACAGTTATTAAGGTCTTATATGTTATTCAGTATACAACAGTTCAACAGTTATTAAGGTCTTATATGTTATTCAGTATACATCTCTTCTTCAATATGCCATTTTTTAAATTGGTAAAGAATTTTGGCTAATGTGTTTTGTAAAAAAATTCTTAGCTATATTTTTGAATATTGAGCACAACCTAAAAAGAATATCGAAAAAGTTTGAAAGCAATGTCGTCCTCTATGCTACCTGAAAAACTTATTGACAGCAAACCGCGAGTTTGCTGCTTTCTAAAAATATTTAATTGCAATTTCGCAGATTGCACATACATAAATTGCTACGGATTAAACAACAAAAATGAGAACCCTTCAAAAATAGCAGAGTGCCGCCACTATGACGCACAATGTTTTTATAAATATTTAGTTGAGTCTTTAGTGCTGCAACGGATAACAGCTTGGTAATTTTCCCTAGACCTTCATTTAAAAAACTCATTTCATAGCTTAGACCTTTAGTATGTGTTTTTTAATAAAAGTCGCATACAAATTGTTCGTGCTACAATACTTTGAAGTTTAAAAAAAAACATGAAATCTTTCTCAAATGTAGGAAATTAATAAAAAGTTCTGGCACACTTTAAAGGAAGAACACCTTTTCGTAAACATTGTATGTCCTTAACGCTTGGAAAACTTTTACTCAAAAATATTTTATCATGTGGGTGATTCCATCTAAAATGGGCCTATCATTACCCTGAGGTTTTTTAAATGGGATCAAACTTTTTGGAGTGATTGTGCCATCACGTAGCAGATAGAAAAAAATGCGATAAAATTTTTCGATCAATATTACCTATTGTTAAAAAAAAAATTTGTGTTTAAAAAAGCTCGTAAATAAACCTACACCATTCATTGATGAATATAAACATACAAACACAATTCAAATTTGCTTTCATATTATTTTTAGATAGTTGTGTATTAGTAGATGACATAAAAACTGCAATATCTAAACCTTATCTATATGCTAAAACATCAATTTCTCAAATACTCCATGACCGATTTCAGTCTATTTAGGCTCAAAATTTTCAAAACATATAGGAGTACCTTCTCTGAAAATTTCATCCATGTTTTTTTCACTCTATTTGGTTTAACATGCATTTTAATAAAGATATATGAAATTTAAAAATAAAATTTGAATATTTCATTGATATTTTTGTTAATTTTACGATACTTTTTGATTTTTTTTGCAATTTTTATAATTTTTTCAAAGTTTTGAAATCTTAAGCGTTTTTCAATTTTTTAAAGTTTTTCAATTTTTTAAAGTTTTTCAATTTTTTTAAGTTTTCTATTGTTTTGCGAATTTCAAAAATATAAAAAATTTTAAAAAAGTTTCAAAAAGTGGCGAAAAATAGAAAATTAAAAGCTTTAAAAAATTGAATAAAGGCAGATTTGAAGATTGAAGGTTTCAAAATTTTGAAAATTTTTTAAAGTTGCAAAAAATATAAAACTTATCCCCTTGTAGCTCAAGTTTATAAAAATTAAAAATATTTTGATATAGGACAGGTTTAAACAAATAAAAAAACACGTATTATTTAGAAATTAAAATATATCTATTATTTATTATTTATTGAACATTTTAGGGAGTGTAACATTACTGTAACATTGAGTTAAACGAAAAAAAATGTGCGTATGTGGTATGGAAAGATTTGTTTGTTTTTCTACCCAAATCGGCAGTGACCAATTTGATCCTGCGTTACTACCAATGGGGAGACATGTTGCGCAGGGCCCTTATGTTTTTTGGTTTGAATTTCATTTTCTAGAGACCTTCGACTCTTGATATTAGGCTTCAGGTCTAGCTTGCATAAAGTATCACCTGCCTCAAGTCGAAAATCTGCTGAAGACATTTGTTTGTCGTTGGCGTTTTTAGCCTTCCTTACTCTTCGGTATAACAGCAAAGAATTCGCTATAGTCAGGTGTAATAAATGATAGAGCATTCAAACCTGTCATATTTTACTTCGTATCATACATAATTGTATACCTTTCCATAAATATAAAAAATAAAATAAGAATTGAATAGGTGTATCGAGCTCAAGTAAATCAGGTGATAAGCTAGTGTTTCCCGTAAAACGCAACTGTTAGTCGCTTAAAACAATGCTATTTTTTTCTATTTCAATTGCTTTTGATTAGTCGAAGCTGTTTTTGATTGCCTTTTTTGCTGTCCAAGATCTGGAGACGAGGGGCCAGGAATGGGCTCACTATCTTCTGAAATCTAAAAATCTGGATCATTAACGCTATCATTATCGTCATCTAATCCATCTTCACTATCATATTAGTGCAGTATGTCATATATCTCACCATCCTGCAGGGATTTCGACCCCATTCTGTAGTGAGTTGAAATAATTTAGCATCAACATTCACAAACTTTCATTACAACTAATATTTCCGTCGTCACTCAGTGTAACAGAATTGCTACAAACATAAAAAGTTACGTTTTTCACATTAAAAAGTAAAAATATGCATTGATAACAATAAATGAACAACATAATTCACTTACCTATAGGTTTTGAGGAAAGCAATACAATTTTGTACACTTTTTGTATTTTTTTTTGATTTGAATGAACTAAAAGGTTCAGTACGTACTTTAGCGGGATTTTGAGGTTTGTTACAGAAATGTCACACGAGGCTAAAAAGGGTTAAACAAATTGAAAGATTTCGAAACTTTGAAAAAATTATAAAAATTGCAAAAAAATTCTAAAAGTTAAGTATACATATAAACGAGAAAAAATCTCTTACGAATTTTAATTCCGGACGCGATCGCTAACATTATCCAAAAAGAGTTAACTCAGCAGTAAACAAGTTTCTACCTTCAATTTTAATCGAATTTTCAAAGCATTTTTATCTGTGTAATGTACGATATGAAGAATAAGTCAGTTCATCAGTTACCAGATACCACAAGAAGGTTTAAATAATATGGATGAAATTAATTAAATTAATAATGGTTTGTTATATTGAAAAACACAAAAGCATATTTACCGGATATTAGATGAATCCGTACAAGAAGCGAATTTAATAATCTATTCGCACATATACAAATATGATACTAAAGGGAAACATTTCCACAATTTGTGAAATATGCAACAAGTTGTGATCGGAGAAAGCAATACTTCCATATGTGAAAAGTTTATCATCATTTATGTTTTTTTTTATTTTTTCACCCAAAACCTAATCGAATATTCTTTGGATATACATATTATCTCTTCTCACTTTTGTTTTTTTTTTTTCATTTTTAAGAAAAAATCGAAACTAAACGTACCTGCTTCTATTGTTTTTGTTTCTTAATTGCAAACAACTTTCATGTGTTTTTTTTTTTTCTATGTTGCTGTTATCTTCTTATGGTTAGCAACACCTACCCACAAACACGCGCCATTTTTAGATAGACATTCAAGTCAACTAAAACATTTTAATGAATTAAAAAAAATACATCGATAACTAGAAAAAATAAAAATTGTGACATCGGCTACAATAGTAGTAATGAACAAAAGCAATAAAAACAAATTAATACAAATATTGAACGAGATACATAGGTATGTATATACATATTACATAAATATAGAAAAAGTCATTCATTTGCCTACGCAACATCAGTAACTGCTGCCAAACTGGGAGTTGCAACCAAATAGGGCGACAAGCCTTCGAAAGAGACTCAAATAAAACAACAGCAACGTCAATAATAAAACCTAAGCCAAGTTAGTAACATAGCGGCAATAATAGCAATAACAAAAGCAACTTAACTAAAATTGGCTGCATTAAAAAAAACCTTCGCAAAAATTAATGCGTCTTAAATAAAAAAAAAACAAAACAAAGAATGAAAATATACAGGGCGAACTGGTTTATTTAAATTAAATGTTTTGAAATTTTTTCAGTGCATTTGAGCTGATTATTACAAAAGTGGCCCAAGCCCAAATTTAAAAAAAGTGAGTTTAGTTCAGTTTCATCTAATCTTTCAATATTTTCGAAACAATATTTTATGGTATGGCCAATATTGCAACACCTGCATCAAAATTGCAGCAGTATTTATTTTGAATTTCGCGCAAAATTTTTGTATATTTCTATATCTTAGCATGGACAACCCTTTTTAATCCTCTTAAATATGATGGCTTAAAAACAAATTTCTCTGTCGCAAATATTCATTTGCAAATAACTACCAAATCACAAATTGGGAGAGAAAGTCTTCCAGTGTTGCAAACATGCAAAAAAATTTTCGAAAAAAAAATTCGATTTTGATGCATTGAATTATCGATAAATTTCAATCTTGCGACATCAAAAATACCTTCTTGAATTGTACACCAAGCAGAAGGTAGATAGTACAATATGTTAAGAATTATGTGACACACCACAACTTTTTAACCATATTTTATGAAAGTGTTTTTGCACTCAACATCTTTCACCACAAGCTGGTTTCTCGTTAAAATCGGCAATTGACCGTTTCAAAAAAGATTTTTTTTTTTTTCGTAAAAATACGATTTTGCTTGTAACATACATACATAAATTTTTAAAATTTATTTTTATAATTTTTGTCATCAGTTTTTGTGTAATTTTGGCATTGAATTCGAATTTTGTATTGATTTTTTCTATCCCTTTTGATTTCTGATATAAAATTGTTCAGATATCTGAACATATATATATATATATATATTTCATATATATATCAATTTCTTCTTCCTTTTTGTGCATTTGTACCAAGGACAATACTCTTTTGGAGCATTTTACACAGATTTTGAGTAGTTTATTTAAAATAAAAGCCATGCAATCAGAAATGCTCCAAAAGAATATGTGTCTTTGGTAAAAGTTCATGAAAATTATCGAACTAGATGTTTTTGACTCATTACCACCAATTTATATCAAAAGTAAGACATGACAGAAAATGGATTATCAGATTCGAATTCGGCGTCAGAATTATGTGCGAAATGATAATCAATGAAATAAATTTAAAAAATTTATGTTTCAAGCTAATTTTTATTTTTTAAATAATATATTTCTTCCATAAAATACCAGATTCTGATGAAAAATTCGTGGTGAAAACTACTGTCACTGGAGGATGTGTGATTGATATAAGGATGAAGTGAAATAAAATCCCTTCAAACAAATATTTTAACTGATTCAATAAATATGTAATAATAAAACAACGCATACTGATATTTACCAAAGTCTATTTATAATTAATAAATAATTTTAGATGCGGACAACCAAATACATTTATTTAAGGAAAACTTTATGATTCAATTTGACGTTCTGAAACTGAAGCATATACAATAAAAAACCTAATTTGAAAACAAAATTATTCAATCATGTAATTTCGAAAAAAAAGCCATGACGCAATTGGGCCAAATAAGCAATGCATTCGGATTCAGGGACCAAAAATTCAATAGAAAAAAAGGTTGCTGGCTTTAGTAATAAAAAATAAATTTTTTTCTCTTCATAAATTTTATTGTCCTACATATTACAAGCAGTACAAACTTTTTTAATAAAAATATTTTATTTTTCTCTTGCTAACTCTCTAACCTCTCTGCAGATTTTGGACCGTTGAATCTGAATACGGCTCTCGCTTAACGGGCTTCAGCTCTTTTTTTTTTAATTTGTGAGTGCCAATTTTTTGAAATCCATCTCATCTCGAGAGGTATTTGTTTCAGAAAAAGTTGTTTATCGACAATAATTTTGGTCATTAGAAAGTAAACACAAATGTCATTTACGATTATTTGAACACCCTGTAATTAGAAAAAAAAATTATATGATCAGCTCAATGGCAAAACTTGAAAAAAACAAACAACTTAAAATAAAAAATTTCATAAAATAAAAGTTAATAGGTGAATTTTGTTTTTGTTGTTGTTGTTTTGCCGCTAATGTGACTGGAGCTGCCTGCCGTACGTTGCTGTCGCTGGCAACAAGTCTTCATAATTTCTTATTAATTTTTCTGAAATTAACACAATATTAGCGCTCTCGCCCACACCAACTCACACACACACACTCACACTCAGATGTAAACATACACAAATCGACACTTACGCCCTCTGGCGCACTCATTTTGCCTTCTAAGCCAACGCGACGTAAGTTGGCCAAATATGGCGTCTTAGAAGACAAGTTAATAATTGGCAAGCGGCAAAAAGACTTTATTACAAAGCATCAGAGCTGAACTCTGAGCAGAGCAAAGTAACGAAATTAATTGTAACAACAATAATAATTACGGCTGCCTGCTGTTGATTTATTAGAAAATCACTCCAACTTATGGGTTAAGGAAGCGTTCGTCGCTTTTGTGAGTAATCAATCAATGAATTTAATTAACCCACCGTCGTCACCACATTTGCATAGTTGGGAATTGCGATAGTGCGATATTATATAGTGTCTTGAGATTCCAAATACATAATCCGCGAAATCGGATCTGCTCATTTACTCCTTTTATGGCCATTTGAAGTTTTTACTTTGGCTGACATGGTTCGTTTCAAGCAAGATCAAAATCGGTACAAATTGTCAACCAAATCTGACAATGCACAATTATTATTTAGTGTTCGGAAATTCCAAAAACATGATCCGCAAAATCGTACCTAATCACTTACTCGTTTTATGGCCATTTTAAGGTAAACGCTTTTACCGATAATAGCCGTGTTTTTTTAACGCGGCTATAAGATAGCTTATTTAGTGGCAAAAAAATTATTCGTTAATCAAATTTGGCAGCACTCCCGTGGAACAACTGTCAAACAAGAAATGACAATTGAATTAAATTAAAACAAACTTAAAATTGAACAAAAGCGTTTTATAAAGCTCCTCAATAAACACAATAATAATTCAACAAAATTTAAACATTTGCTATGGATAATTCACGAAAAGTATAGGTAGGTGCAATGTATAGTTGTGCAGTCGTTTTTTTAGCTTCTAAATTTATTGATAAATCTACCAGGATGGTGAAGACTTCAAAGAAGTAATGGATTTATTTATCGAAGAATCATCGGGTTCCTCCTCCGAAGACTCTGAAACTGAGCCGGAAACGCATCCAAAATGCAATAATTTTGTTGGAACAATTTTTATAAGTCATACATAACTTCGTTGCTTGCTGGAACTCCTCTTTCCTTGCAGCATCTTAAGAAGAGCAAGGTGTCCTCCTTACTCCAAGACTTGCGTTTGCTAATAGGAATCAAATGAAAACTAATACAAAATAAAATATATCATTTAATTACCTTTTTTCTTCCGCCATTTCAGTTTTATGATTTTTTAACTTTTTAAATTTACTCTTGAACGTAAATATCTATTTTTTTTGCCTGTTGACGTTTAGAGATGGAACATTTTCGATTAAAAATTAGAGACTTTGTGAGACTATGCTGCCAAATCTTACATAAATTGCCCAATTGTGAATGATCCAATGCTTATTTGCACGATTAATATTTAAGCGGCGATTCTATCGCCGACTAATTTCTCATGCATAAAAACATTTTTTTTGGCGCGTAACCGCGTTCAAAAAAACACGGCTAATATTGATAAAAATGCGTTTTAGGAAAAATTGTGAATAAGTCATTAAAAATTTAAATTTGTTTTTTTTTTTGTTTTTCTTTTTGTTTTTCTTTGTGGACTTTGTAATCAAAAATACTTTCAAAACCCATAAAACAAAAATATATAAAAATTATTTTTCATTAGTTTTTAGGCCCAAAAGAGTTTTTTAAATTTTTTTTTAATTTTTTTTTTCATGAAAACGGTGAATAACAACAAGTGTAAAAGTTTTTTTTATTTCTTGCTTTTTGGTAAGCTTTGTATTCGAAAATACCTCAAAAATCCATAAAAAAAATTATAATTTAAAATATTTTTCTCTAGTTTTAAGGCCCAAAAGGATTTTTTATTTGAAATTTTCAATTCTTTTCCATGGAAAATGATGAATATTTAAAAATTTTTTAAATTATTTTTTCTTCGTGGGCTTTGTAGTCAAAAATACTTTTGAGCCCACAATATTGCCGTCAGAAGCGAAATAGGCGTATCTCAAAAAAATTGATATTCGAGATTCTTATGGCATCGGATAGCTTAAGAAATTACGCGTCTAATGAAGTATGCCAAAAAACGATATTTTAGTTCAAACATATAACAAATCCCTTAAGAATACTCTCTCTATCTCAATTTTACCCCAAATTACTAAGCTGTTTAGACGTATGTCAAGGATTCGAAGGTAAATGGTCGTATATTTGAATACGACTAATGACTGAATCATGTTGTCATTGTCGTTGTAAGTTCTTGTCATTATTTGTTTGTTCACTTCACCATCTAATACCAGAAAATATAATGTCTTTTTGGAGAGAACTTTCTATTTTTAAGGCTTGAGATTTCTTAAGTAACAATAATGCATGCTTAATTTTTTATATGTTTCTTTCAGTAAATATACTATAATTTCTAAAAATATAATTTGATTCTAGTTTTTATTTAATTTAATCTGTATTTTATGCAATAGCAAATATTATATCTTTTGTGTGAGAAATCTTAAGTAAAATGGCGTATCTACATTTTTAAAGCTATAAATACTAAGCGAAATGGCCGTATCTCATAAAAAAGGTATAAATACAAGGAATTTCGATATTTTCCCTTAATCATAAATAAATAACATTAAAATGATATTTAAATTTCCATAAATAAATTAAAAAATCGGTAAAGAAAGTAAGAAGAAAGCGGCATTTACAAAACATCAATTATCTCGAAACGAGTTTTTTTGAGATACGCCTATTTCGCTTCTGACGGCAGAATAGATATTAAAAAAAATTTTATTTTTCACTAGTTTTTCTGCCTACAGAAAATTTTTTTTTTTTTGGTATCGTGTTCAGCTCAAACTGCATAAACAACAGTTGTCATAGCATATTTTAAAATTTCACTTGATCTTAAAAGCATCATAAACTGCACAGTTCGCTTCATAATTTTATTAAAATTATCGGTAAAAGCGTTTACCTTAAAATGGCCATAAAACCAGTAAATGACCAGGTTCAACCCATTTCTTTATCCACTCCTGATTTTGAGTTACAATATTGACGATATCTCCAGTTGTCACTCACTGCGAACTATCTATCACCAGCAGCAATAATTGTATTGGAACGGAAAAGCGTGGTCGAACTATTGGCTCATAGCTAACGAGTTGGCGAACAAACCTATTGGTATTCATTTCTTTAGTGAAATGTTTCTCTGGTTCCGAGAAATTTAAGAATCATGGTGAACCATGGTCATAAGATATATTTCTGAGAAATATTGAGCTTTCCACCATATCTTGAATATTTCAGTAAACTGGCTAGACTGTTTTCAATTGCCTAGTTTAGATATTTGAAATAGTAGTATTCTGCCCTCAGAAGCGGAAAGGGCGTATCTCAAAAAATGCATGGCAGCGGATAGCTTAAAAATTGCGCATCTAATGTATTACTCCAAATGCCGGTATCCTAGAAAAACCTGTAAAAAACTATTATTAAAATTTCCTCTATCTCAGTTTTACATGTATTTCAACAAATTGACATAAACAAAATATCAATTATCTCAAAACGCATTTTTTTGAGATACGCCCTGTTCGTTTCTGAGGGCAGTATTGATATTTTCAAAAAATAATAAAATTTTCACTATCGTTTAGAATAAAAACTTCGAAAATTTTTGGCTTATAAACTTTAATATAAACTAAAATTAAATTAAATTATCCACATGAAGTAATGAAAACTTATTAACAATAAGTAAATATTTTGACATATGACGCCATTTTTAGCACCTTTTAAACGTGTAACCAACCAGTTACATTTTTGCCGCTTTTATTTTTTTTTTACACAAAACACCAATGTTTACCTGACTTTGTACGAAAACAAAACTCAGCGACTATAAATTAACTATGCAAATACTTTATGACAAATCGATTATCTGTCTAATAAAATAATGAAATGTATATGTACATTAAAAATAAAATTCAAAATAATTCAAACAAATAAAAAAATTGAATGCAATATTTTATGCAAACATAAAAAAAGGGTAACTTCGACCTGTCACTGGCGATCTCAGTCTGAATGCAGTCATTTTTAATTGCAGCAAGAGGTGTTGACTGAAGCTGTGAGGTAACATATGGTGTAAGTAATAAGTCATATGTACATTAGGCCAAAGTTGTCAACAATTTTTCTTTATACTCATACTACGTTCTAAAATAATAATTGATTTAAATTTTCAATGAAAATCGCAATTAACTCCACGAAGAGCCACGTTTACCCACTGTTAGTATATGACTTTGAATCTTTCGAATTTCTCATATCTTATCACTGTAAATATTTAATTTCAATTGAAATATGTGCAGTCAAAATTATATAAAGCTCTATAAAGGAATGGTCTTGTGGCTGAAGCGTTACACAACTTAGTGTACATCATTCCTAAAATACTTTCGGGAAGATTGGCTAACCTTTTACGTCCCGTATTACTAACATGCAATGGTATGATCACTTCACCAGCAGGGTGAGCTCCGACTACAGTTATACCAGAACAGCTGAAAATGTAAGAACACGGCTTGCAAACACCTCTAGAAATAGATTGCTTACATCCATTCTGCCACCTTCGTTTGCAGAGATAACAATGATCCAACCAAACTTAAAAGTACCATTTTTCTCAAACTTAGTGGCGATACAGTTTTGTTTTTCTTTTTAAAGTCATAGAATAGAGACGACAAATCACTTGATGGCAAACTAGTCTCCATGCATGCTTCGTCGATTTGGAACGCACTAGAAATTAAGGATCTTACTAGAAACTTATTAACATTAAAGCGCTGTGCGACGGTTTTAAATGCTGCATTGAGTACTACAACAATTTATCACTGTCAATCGAATCAAGCCGCGGGGTTAAGCAGGGTTGCTTGATGTCCCACCTGTCCTTTCTAATCATGCGGGATGATGTGCTAAACCGTACTCTTAGTGGAAACAACAGGATCCATTGTGATTTTGGTTTCAAGTGGAAAAAATAATTTATGTCAACAATATCGTCCTCCTGTCATCGCCCGATGTGCAAGCCAATTTTACAAGGCATAGCGATCAGGCAGCCACTATTGAAGTTTGTATAAAAACTGCGAAAACTGAAGCAATAGCAACAACAATGCTTCGCCCAAATTTCATGATATTCGGGAACAAAATAAAAACTAATACTTCATTCTGTTACCTTGTAAACGTTTTCACTATTATAAACCATGAAAGACGTGGCAGCGAGAATCAACAAAAAAGTGGTGCCTTTGCTCAACTCCATAAAGTATGGAAATTTAACACCATTTCAACACACATTAGACTTGTCTTGTCTTATATTCTTGAATATTGGCCCCTAGAGAGCGCTCTATGACGAATTCTAACTGTTATACACTCCCAAGACCCAGAACTTAGTGGCGACGAATGGTAGAAAATGATATATCAAAAGCAGGAACAAACTGGCACAGCATAAAAGAAGGTATCGACGTAGTCATACTACCACTGTTAGGGTCCTACGCTCCTTATGTACTTTAAGAATATTAGTAATGGCAGTGCAGATAAAAGATTTGATTACTAAAATTTATAAAAAAAATCGAAAAATCTTATTAAAAATATAACCAAGATAACTTATTATTATGTCCAAATTAGCATATTTTTTTTTTTTGGAGATTTTCATTGATTAAAAGTGACAATTTATTGAATATGCAGACCCCCATATCATTAATGTTAACTTTTGACAATTAGTACGTTCATTTATCTTGCTTTATTTAAGTCCATTCACAGTAAATGTTTACAAACAAAAGGCTGGCAGACAAACAAACAACTTATTTAATATTATTTATGAGCAAGGCTCAAAAGAGGCGTTTTAACGCTAACGCCGCAGATATGTACATACAATCAACATAAAACATTAAATGATGGAGCATCACGAGTGCGACGCAGCACTCAGCGTATCGAAACGGTTTGTATATGCACATGCGCAACGCGTTACCCCCAATAAAACAAATAAGCTCTAACAAAATTATAATAGTCAAAACGTGCACAAGATATCTGAGCCAAGTTATGAGGTAGCGCAACGACACGAATGTATGTTTTAGCAGTGTTGTTTTGTTTTAATGCAATTCGAGATTTTTTTTATTAATGAAGTTTTTTTCATATCCATTTAAGAATTAATGATTAATTCATTCGAGTAACAACGTTTACCATGACAAGAATTTCTATATCTCAATTAAATACTATATTTTTTTCAAAAGATAATTTGCATTGCTTTTTATTGAAAAATATGAAATCTTATGAATTTTAATTTTTTTCTTGTTACAGAAATTGCCCGAGTACGTGCATCACTTTTTCAAATAAATGGCGTCAAAAAGGAACCACTCATGCTGCCAGAGCCAGAAGGCGCTCCCATTACATTAAATGAAAAAGTCTATGTGCCAGTACGAGAACATCCAGATGTAAGTTAATAAACAAAATAAGCTAATTAACTTGGAGATACTCAGAAAAGTGTTTGAAAAAACCAACGTAAGGCGGAGAACAGAGGGTGGGAGTTGGGGGTTTAAGTGGCAGCTAGATAAGACAATTCAAGATCGATAAATTTTTTTATTTCATAAAGAAGAAAAACATAGAGTTTTTTTTAACTTAAATTCCAGAGTTTTTTTTAACTTAAATTCCAGAGTTTTTTTTAACTTAAATTCCACTTATTATGAAGAATTTTGAAACCTTTAATTTCCATATTTACTGTTTTTTAATCACATTACATACAGCTGTGTTCACAAAGATAGTAGTGCTGTTGGGTCCTGGGTGTTTTACTAGCAAATTAAATGATGAGTACAATTTTCATTTAAAGTTTTGAAAAAATAGTAATGTATTTTCATTTCCGAGAATATTTACAGTTTCTACTTGATTTTCTATCCGATTAAGGTCCGGAGACTGAGCTGGCCACGGCATCACGTCGATTTTTTAAGATAAAAACATTCATAAGCTAGTTTACTAGTGTGTTCAGGATCGTTATCCTATTGAATCGTCAATTTTAAAGGCATTTCCCGATTGGCATGCTGTAGCATTACATCCTTCAATAAATTAACGTTCACTGCTTTGTCTATAATACCTTTGATCAAATGGATAGTGCCAACGCCAGTCTAGCAAAAGTAAACCCATACTATAATGGTCAGTCCACCATGTTTAACCGTCTTGGTAGTGTATTTGGGGTGGTATTCTGTGTTTGGTTGACGACGAACATACTGCCTGGAGCCTGCTCCACCAAAAAAAAAATACTTAGCTCTCATCTGACTATAATACGTTGCGCCACTCTTCGGCATTCTATTTCATACAATCTTTTGCAAATTGTACTCTTGCAACGACGTGCTTCTTCGTTTAAAGGTATACCTTCCTGGAACTTCTTGAATTCAAATTATTTTCCATTAGTCGACGACGATGTCACAGCACTGATCGACAGATTTGGCTGATTTTTAATCATTTTTCAGGACGCCGAGGGCTTAGTCTTGCTATATCGTGCACTTCGTCTGTCGTCTAATAACGAAATCTGGCGGTTACCACCACGATTTTAATGTTTCTTACAATAGATAATAGCATTAAATATCAGGTGCAGTGCATCCAACCATATTTTCAGTTTCCTTGAAGGTCTTGCCCTGATTCCTTAGCCTAATTATTGATTATATCTTTTCGATTGAGCAATTCCTTCCTATACTCACTAAAAAAAGGAAGAGTACCTCGATTGCAATAAATTCATATAAGCACATTATTGAATTACTTCATTACACTTACTTATGGCGGTTTTCTAGAATTTTTATACAGTATCATCAATAGAAATACATACATATATCTTAAATCAAAAGTAATTCAGCACTTATGAACAAAGATGGTAATTAGAAACGATTAAAAAAATTGTTAACATCTTTTAAAAAACTTAAAATTTTGTTAAATTTTTTGTTGGATTTAGTTGATATTACAGCATTGCACCGCTTTAACATAAAACCAATCAATATTTGGCATTCCTTTTGGGTTATCTTTTAAAAAATCTCTTTTGCCACCCGGTCTAACTCCTCCAGGCTTGAATTTTTCCATTGAAAATGTCCAATTTGAGCTGGTGCCAAAGATTAATGCACCATAAAGCAAAAAATAATGCCATAAAACAAAAAATAAATCGACAAATAACGTTCCAAGACGCCAACCTCAATGAAAAATAAATAAAATAACCGACCGGAGAATCATTCGTGAAGCGAAATACCATCTTTTTTTGACTTTCAAGAAAATACAAAAGATTGTATTTAAAAAGGATCTCAATCCGCTATCAGCGCGGTCAATTCGAGAAAGATTGTGGGAGAATCAACTACTTCGAAGATTAATACGTGGAAAGCTGCTGGAATAAGGTTACACTGTTCTTAACTAGTCCGTCACCACTGTATGTATTAGATACATCTGAAATTTAAAAAACATCAGATTTTGCACAAACCTTAAAATATAGCACCACAACCCAAATTTCAGCTCCCTAGAGCATAGAGCTAGAGCAAAATCGGATGTTTTTCTCCTATGAAAAAAATTGGTTAGTCTGATGTAGAGACATTCAACAAATGCGGTGGTGAGATGAAATTTCCCAATTCATCTCGGAACTTTTGGATGGACAGAACTGGCGTTGTCATGATGAAAGTGGTCGATGAAAAAACGAAAAAGCAGAAAAACCAAAGGCAGTTTGTTTTTGCGTTTCCATATGAATTGTAATTGGAAATAAACTGATTGCGCCGTTCACAGGTATGATCTAGAAAGCTGAAATTTTGGGAGTCATCCCTTCGGATCCAATACTAAAATATAGGCTAAAATGCCCACAAATTTTTTTTTTTTAAAAAAAAAACTCTTCTTTGGAAGTATATTGTCCGCATTTTCAGCTAAATGAAAAATGTGTATGTAGTTTGACAACAGTGGGTGGCATCTTCCATACAAATAAAATAACTAAAACCCTATATCTTCGCACTTAAGGCATACTTTTTCTACGTTTTAGCAAATCGCTTTTTTCGTAAAACTTCAACGAAATCGGACTTAAAATCTGTCCGCGCCCTTTACAGGTTTGTGATAGGAAGCTCAAATATTGAGACAACTATTTTTATTCCTCAAGCTAAAATATAGGCAAAAAAAAAAAAAAAAAAATCCATCTCCAAAACTTTGAAAATAAACACCTAATATGTATATTATAAAATATTATATTTTAATATAAAATGGCTTTGAAGCAAGATGTGAGTAATTTTGAACTGGCGTCCGAGCTTCAAATATTCCTCCCAGAAAGGCTTAATTTTCTGGTATCGTTTTTCAAATAAAACCAAATCCCAAAAATCAGTTTCGATCAAAACTGGCGAATGTAGTTTAGTGTTGAAAAACATTTCTTAATTTATGTGCGTTTACACAAGTAGGCAGATAAGTAAATACATCATTTCATTGATCCGTTCAGTTGTTGCATTAATTATCATCGTTTATATAAAAATGTTTACTGCCGCTTAATTCTAATAAATCAATACATCAGTAATCAGTTAAAAGCGGATTACGCTTGAGAAGAGTTTACATTGCGTATTAAACGTTTTTTTTTCACTATTGTATTTGCATTTACATTCAGTAGTTGGAAATCGTTTTTTTTTTCTTCACCATTATCTTCAATTAACACATGATCGACAAGCCTATCGACATGATTGACAAGCCTGCAAACATAAACGGGAAGCCTGCCAACACGGTCACGATCTTATTTTGAAGATGATTATGATTTGCTCGCTGCCACTGATGATACATCATTGAAATTTAATTCTAAAAAAAGATTTTGGCTAAATATGCGTCATTTGTTTGCCTACTACACTTTTAATATCCATTCATACTCGTAACTCAGTTGTTATTGCGATTGACTTCCTTTTACACTCGAGTGAATTTGAGTCGTTGCCGTCGTACCGTCACCTTCTTTTTCGTGTTGTTCTGTTCTCTTTGAGTGATCTTTGAAGGCAAATGTAAACATTAGCTGTGGAGATAGAGCACTCCTCAAACAACACCAACATTCTTGAAAATCTCGGCAGTCATTCAACGTCACAGTCATCCCAGTAGGTCAATTCTTTATGCCTGCAATATCATACATCTAATGTGTTACATAACAATCCATAACTAACGCAACCAACTCCAAAGGGGGCGCACCTTTAAAGTGATTTCCGGCTTGTACTAAAAACTCATCGAGCTCCAATGAACAGTGTCTATCTGTCGTTATGTTTGTCAGTCTGTCTGTCGTTATTTATGTCAATTTTAATTAGCGGAAATTGTTGGAAAACTATGTAATTCTAATGTTAAAACAAATACGATTTTAATTTTAAAAATTCCCTCCTGTTGGTATCGTTAAGTTGTGCTTGCTAAATCAATACCGACGAAGCAATTAGTAACTGAGATGACTGGTGGTGCTGATTTGACTAACAATAAATATAGGGGTGTGCGAATGTTATTCAAATAGTGGTCTTCTATTCAGAGGCGGTACGCTTGCTCCACGTTTGAGGGGGTTTGTGTTGCTTTGTTAGGCTCTCGACGAACTTTAACAAGACTAAAAAATTAACCAGATATCTAAAACAATTTTCATAATAAAAAAGACTCACCATTTTTTTGTCCGCCATTCCAAATTATAACAAAACATAATTCTCGTGTTTGTAATATAAATACTTATATTTGGGACGGTCTTTTACAAACCGAACACTTTTCGGACGACGCATTTTTGATTTGGCTGAAATTTTTTTATGGGTTCTGTATCGAAAAAGAAGAGAGCGTATTCGAGGATTTTAAAAAAAAAACATTATTTTTTCAAAATAGAGCGAATTCAAATTTTGAGAGTTTCGTGATTTTTGGCTTGGATGCTCACTCTCAAAAATTCATAACTCCGGCTCTGTGAAAGCTAGAAATTTTCGATTGGAAATTTGACGCTAAACACGATTCTGGCATTAAAATTTTTGATACAGGGTGGAAGCAATTGTTTAAAATTGATTTGAACATTTAAATGGTTTAAAACAATATTAATTTGTTAATAACATTTTAAAAAAATATTTTTTTATTTAAGCTAATTTTCTTAGCTTTTCAATAAAATTAATCTAAATTTTAAATCTTTAACAGAAACAGAGTTATGAATTTTTGAAAGTGAGTCTCCAAGCCAAAAATTGCAAAATTCTCAAAATTTAAGAGAAATAATAGTTTGCCCATTAAAAAAAATATGTTTCGATAGGAAATTTGACGTAGAATGCGATGGTCATATTAAAAATTTGACTTTAAGAGAACCGGAGTTATGAATTTTTGAAAGTGAACTTCCAAGCCAAAAATCACGAAATTCTCAAAATTTGAATTAGCTCTATTTTGAAATTTTTTTTTTTTTTTTTACAGAACCCTTAAAAAAAATTTCAGCCATATCAAAAATGTGTCGGTCAGTTTTTGTCAAAATTCGTTCGGTTTGTAAAAGACTGGCCCATTTATAATAATCTCGGAGGCAGCATTGCAAATAACATAATCATTTAATCCCGTTTGATTCCTTTTTTAAATTATTCCTTTCACAGCGTCAGCTGCTTTAGTACTGATGTAACTGGTTGTAAGATACCGAAAAAAAGTTTGGCTCAAATAGAAAATTATATTGAAACCAATGTTGTATAGGGTATGAAAACACATCGATTTCGTCCCCGAAAAATCTCCGTGCCATTTGCTTTGAACGAATATATATATCGCACAAAATACGAAATTATTTTAATGCAACTCGTGCTCTTGCGGCCTTTGTATGTGACTTTTCATTCTCACATTGATATCAAAAACATGTTTTAAGTTTGCTAGTTTTCTTTGAAATTTTCCTCTAATTGCGCTCTAAGAAAAATTATTTTTTTAATCTGAAAATATTCATTTAATATGTTGTATATATCAGGAATTGAAATAATTCATATTCATAATACTTTGTTGTGTGTTAATCTTTGAAACGAAATACACATTTTATTTCGTATATAACCGTTGTTTTAGTTGTTAGTTGTAAATGAAAGAGAAATTAAAAATACTGAAGATGAATTTGAAGAAAATTCCACTGTCAATTTTGATTTAGACTCGGTGTTTGCCGTGATATCTATTAAATCTCTGTTTGTTGAATCGTTTTTGTCGTGATATCTGTTATTTATTATTAATTAATTGAATAAGCTCTAAAAAATATTTGTTAAAAAATTGCCAATAAATTGCCCTGGTATACATATATGTCAATATTATGTTCATGTTGATGTTTTGTTTTTTCTCAATCTGGTATCGATGATAATAAATAAGAAAAATAATGACAGTAAAATATTTTTTATTAGTTCTAAATACTAAAATGCAATTCGATGTGTCAAATGTTGAAATTAGCCATGTTTTATTATGTTTGTTGATGTATACGATGTCGTAGCGAACACCCACATAATTCTCTACCACCTACTTGTGACTGAAGAATTAATAAAATTTGAAATTAAAACTGTGGAAAGACCTGTAATAAAATAATGTATTCGTGTGACATAAATTTAAATTATGTAGATGTTTACGAGAATACATACATACACATATGTATGTGTATGTACGATGGAATAGGTGGAGAGAAGGAGAAAGTGGCAATATGGTAAAAAATTCAAACTGTTACGGTTTAAGTTCATTCCATTCTTTTACTTACATTCCTTTGTTTACTGTAGTGTCTCAACGGAAAATATGAGAGCAGCTTCCAAGGGGAGCATCTTTATTTACATAAAATTGATTATATGGAAATGGTTTGTAACGCTTTGGCGCAAAATATTCGGAACCGATTTAAATAATTTCTTTTTTAAAACAATATATTTCTGCTAAAGAAGGTTATTGCATACTTATTTTTTTTTATTTTTTAAAGTTAAATACCCTTGGTTTTAGGGTTTCTTTTTAGTAAAACCTCACAAAAATTGTCGATTGATTTTTCTATGATTATGCTTATTATGCTACTTCTTGAATTCTGTGTAGTTATTGTTTTTTTCTTGCTCTCATTTTCGTTTGTATTTGGCTCCGAAGTTCAAAGAACTAACTCTTTCAATTGTTTTTTTTTTTGAAGAGAATATAGAATGAGATGAAAATCATTACCATTTACCATTGAGCCATATTTTCAAGTTTGGAAAAAGATAATAGTCGCTGGAGGCCAAGTCTGGAGAATACGGTGGGTGGGGCAGCGATTCGTATTGCAATTTGTTCAAATTTGCTATTGCTTTGAATCACCGACACGATGTTGCTTTTGACCAATTGGCAGCAAAAGCGGCACCCATCGCGCGCACATCTTTTTCATTTCGGAATGCTCATGCAAAATATTGAAAATACTACCGATCGACAGCTTCATTATGTCTGCTAGATCTCTCCCTTTCACTTTGTGGTCTTTCAAAAGGATCAGATTGATTTTCTTGATCTTTTCTGAAGTGGTAGCCTTATTTGGCCTGCCCGAACGTGGTGCATCACTGGTGCTCGTACGACCCATTTTAAATTCAGCAAACCATCTGTAAACAGTTGTTTTCGATGGAGCAGATGTGATGCCATGTTTTTAGAGCCATTTAAATGTTGGCTTCTCGTTTTTTCCGATCACAAAGCAATGTTTTATCAAAATGCGAAATTCACTTTGTTCCATAGTAAACAGGTAAAAAAACACAGAGGTGATATACTTTGGACAGCTGTGAAAACCAAACTACTTTACAGATGTTAATGAAATTTCACATGTAGCCTTTTGAAGGATAGGTGCTGTCAAAAATAATATTTGATTCGATATTTGTGGCGCCCTCTGTGTGTCAGGCCTGGGACTTTTCAATCAGCCTAGTAGAGGTCGGCATGAGTGCACTCGAAACGTTCATCATATAAATTTCCGAATGCAATAAACTTCGAGTGCTTAAACCTGTAGAACATTTTATTTGCGATTTATTTGCAAGTGCAGTTCTCACCTCTCCTGCTTGGTGTTTCGATTTGTTTTGATTTGATTTGTGGTTCTTGTGCACAAAAACTCCATTGACTCGCAACGTGGCGAGTGGCTTGATGATTGTTTCGAGTGCACTCATGCAGACCTCTAATGTGAAATACAACTTCGAACTTACTTGCATTGCGTGGTTTGAGATTCTAAAAACTGAACCAGAGCTGCTTTGGAAAATTGCCAACCGGGATAATTATTCATTCAAACAACCTTTAGTTCCAGCGCCGTGTCAATTGATCTTAATTCCATTGCAGGCGTTGAATGAATTTTTTCTAGTTAACTGTTATTTAAAATGCATTCATTCGTTTTGTATATCGAAATTTAATAGCTTTAACGACCACAGTACTCCCAATTTTATTTGAACACAAAGCTACGAGAAATGATACCATTTTACATAATAGGATTAAATATATGTAGTACATATATAGATTCTGTTTAGAAATGGGAATAAAGGTGTATTTTGATGACCTATTTGAAATTTAAAATTAAAATAGCTATTATATTCAAACATAATCGGATTATAACAAAGTCTTGCTATTCTTCTTTCATCAGAAAGTTATGGACGACTAGCAGAATATATACTAAAGAATATTTTGTTGCAGAAAAAATTATAGGTGTGGTTGAAAATTCTTCCAGAAGTTTACGAAGCGCGATCTCGTAGACATCTCTTCAACAACTGCAACTTGCAACTTAGACATCTTCAAAAGTGGGAAAATTAAATTTTTATTTTTTTTTATTGAAAATTATTATTTATCCGTATTTGCTTGTTGTTATTATTGTATAAAATACTGAAATGCATATTTTTAACCCAATTTAAAAATATTTTCCTATATTGTACGTATAAAATCATACTCAAAATCATAAATATGTTTACAATTGTATATTTGTCTAGAACAGAATTGTTTCATGTAAAATGGTTCTATGATTAAATAATAGACGCAAACATTTAACATGTTTAATTACGAGAGTGCGAACAAATAACTGAAAGCAATTTTTCACACACTGACCAGAACACGTAAGAAAACATTTGTGGAGGCTCTCTCCCTCCAAGGTGGAAAGAAAATTCATATTTTGATGCGCAGCGTTGCCATATGTTTGCAATTCAACAATGCTTTATTTTACTGTGGCTGCTCAAATTGAAATTCCAGCACGCAGCGAATTCATTTAATGCGTTGAAATATTTAGCAAATACTTTGATGTTGCTCAGCTGTAGCTAAATTGCAAAAAAAAAAAGGTTGACGATGATGTGCTGCTGTAGATATAAAAAAACATACAAGCAACATTTTATGTGAGCAAAAATGTTTATTTATGAATATTTTTAGAAATTAAATGGAATTTAATTTGATTTTTTTATTCTGCGCAAAAATAATTGGAAAATATATCAAATATCCTTCTTTTTTTTTCTTAAAGTTCGAATGATATTCTTTTAATTAACCCATTTTCGGCGTACGCGAACAGTAAAATTGTTAATTTTGATACCCTGTATTTACTGTATCTTTTGAAAAATTTAAATTAAACTAACATTTAATAATTTAGTATGTTCTCTTGGCTTTCCAAAAATGGTATTGAGAACAAATTTGTATAAACCGTTATTGAGTTATCCCAAGGTCAAAAATACCCCCACTTTTAGATATTTTTTCAACTCAAGAAATGAGATATTAAATTTTGTTAAACCAATAATGTAATGATGAGGTTTTGTTCAGAAAATGGCATATTTTTCTTGTATGCATTCAAATTTTTTTAAACCTACCACAACATTGGCGTAGATGATGACTAACGTCAGTGTTCGCAAGCACGAACACTGGCCGCTATTTGGCATTTTTTTTCTCAGTACACTTTGAAATTTCGATTTACTTTTTCTTCATATTTTCTATTTCTTTTGAATTTTCATGCAGTTTTACGTTCAATCATAAAAAAAATATGTAAATTCAAATGATTTTTTGTAGGCTTTGACATTTATTTGTTCTTTTTTGAATTTATAAGTGGTTCTGATAATTTTTGTGCTGTGCTTTAAATAAGAAATTTGTTTCGAGATACATATGTTGTCAATTATTTCATATATATCCAAGCCAAGAGATGACACTGCCCCAGCAGGCAATTGAGCAAGGCCTGCTTCGGAGAAGACCTGCTAGCACAGCTGCGAGGCCTTCTCAAAACTAGATTTTCATGCAAATATGTATATTCATGAAATGCTATTATAGGTTAGTTTAGGTTAGATAGGAGTAGCAGTCAATTACGAAACCGACTCACTTAGACCAAATGTGATCCATTCTGATGCCACAGGGTGTCCAACTATACCCTCTCGTTGAACCAACCAGATTTCGCAATAAAACTAAATATCTGACCTATACCAACATGTCTAAGGTCATCCAGGTCATCAAATAAAAACGAACCAAGTGTTTTTTGGGGTTTTCTAGCAAGTGCGGGACAGGAGCAGAGAAAATGTTTAATGTTTTCCTCTTCTTCCACATCTCCACAAGTTCTACAGAAGTCAAAGGACCTAACACCTAATCTCTCCGCATGTCTGCCGATAAGGCAGTGTCCAGTTATGACTGCAACAACTGACAAGACACTATGTCTAGTGCGAGAAATCAGCTCTGACGAACGCTTAGCATCCCATTTCGGCCAGATCAGCCTAGTTATATTGCAAGTTGACCCTTGAGTCCATCTATTGTTAGCATTTTTTACCATTTCTTCTTTAAGCAGTAACTTGCAGGTAGCAAGTAGCATGCCAACACCTTCCCTGTTATTATGCCTTCCCACAGCAGACGTGCTATCAGCACTGATAGTAGCACTGGCAGCTCCTGCCCTTGCCTACTGGGTGGCTTTTATTTACATCTGTAGTTAGTTCGGCATTAGTGAACGTCTGGAAGCTGCATTGTTTTATGACTGAAAAAAAATTTCGTGTTTACGTAACAGAGAAATTACTGTTGACTTCGGATGCAGAAACAACTTAGCTGGAGATGAATTTAAACCAGAAAATATATAACGTATAACTGGAGACAGGCCCAGCGGAAGACCTGTCCTCGGTGTAGCGTACTCGACACACGGGGTGTCGAATTCCCCACCCCAAGCCTCTAACAATATATTTGTATGCCTTAAAAATATCAAAATATGAATTTGTTTTTCAATTTGTTAAAGATAATAGCAACTAAAAATGAGTATAGACATGAATATGACTATCAACTAGCGCGTTTAACCAAAACATTTTAAAGGTGCTCCAGCACGTTTCACTCGAAAACGTTAATATTTTCGCATGCTGGATCATATATTTTAACAAGTCAAGTATTATTTTTGAACTGAATACACTGAATTAATATTATTTCAGTTACATTTTTCATTTTTACTATCCATTTCTATCCATCTGACTTTTCAATTGTAAAAAAAGATTAACTTTTTTTTAATTTCATCATCTAAAAAAATATGCAAATAGCGGCCAACGTTCGCACTTGCGAACACCTCCTTCCAGGGCTCACAGACTAGTTAGCTCAAATCTGACAACGGATTTGAATTTTTTGACCCTAAATCACCCTAGATTACATGGTTTCATATAAAAAGAAGCAGTTTGAATTTTCGTGGCCGAAAATGGGTTAATTAATTTTTATTTAAATGACTAGAATTTTGCATAAAAATTATCTCTATCGAAATACGATCTATGTATTATATGTATACATATTTCGAAAACTAACTTAGCAACGAATTATTAATTAATTATTAAAGCGAACGATTTTACTAATCTTACCAGTCGCGGTTTTAAGGCTAAATCGTGGAGGCGGAAATAAAAGGAGCATTTTCTATGACAGACAGACAACATGAACTTCTTTAGTCCGTTGTATAGTACTGTTCCCAAAGATGTTGGAACTCCTTCAACATAATAAAATAAAAAATTTCTTGAACTATGCGAAAGGTTACTAAAAAAACAATACTTTGTCAACTTTTTATTTACAGTAACGATAACAATGTTAAATAAAATTCAAATCAAATCAAATTAATTGTTGTGAAGTGCAGAAATCTGTGACCACACGGAATAGCAACTTAAGGGGGCAGGGGCAGTCATGGTCGTGAAAATTAGAGCATTTTCAATAAGTTTTTTTTGGTATTAATTTAATTTATTTACAGTGCAGTCGCGGTAACGTGACCACCGTCTAACGAGAACAAAATAAATTTTGCATTGAATACCTTATAGCAAGATAAAATACGCAAAAGGCTGTTTATGTATTTTTATTTTCATATTTATAGTTTGTGAATGAGTTCTTTGTTTCTTTTAAAGTTTTTGTTGCTACAAATGACATGTAGAATAAAAATTGGATGCAAAATACGTTACAGCGACTGCGCTGCATAAATTTTGGTTTAAATTTTCATATTCGCCATCGTGAACAATCTCGCTACCGTTAACAGCCTTGGTTTTAATTAGTTCACGTTACCGCGACTGCACTGTAATAAAAGTGATAATATGGAATTATGACATTATGTTTCAACTTGACTTGACGAAAGTTTAAAAAAAATATTAAAAATAAAAAAAGTTATAGAGCTGGCCGTGTTAGACCCTGTCCCTTACAGAGTGTCTTGCGGTGACCATCACACATCCTTGGAAAATCATCTAAAATCAATCGGTATCAATTTTTTTTGTTTTTTTTTTTAAATCAACAAAATGGCGGCCTCAGGAATATTTACCTCCAGATTTTCGGTAAAAAACCAACAGTTACTTGTTCATAAAAAATCCTTCGATCAGGCACTAGCTTTTTATGTTTTTCAAAAACTGTGTAAATTTCATTGAAATCTATCGAGCAGTTTTCGAGTTACAGTGGTCACCGGTTCCGAAAACATAGTTTTGAGAAAAACGCATTTAAAGTTTTACATTCGGCACTCTTACTACCGAGAGCCCTTTGGTTATTGTCGAATAACTCCAAAAGTAATTGTCGGATTGACTTCAAATTTTCAGGATATATTTTTAAGATATTATTTATACTTTAAGAAAATGCAAAACAAAAAAATCGATTTCTCAAAAATCATGACTGCCCCTGCCCCCTTAACTCGATAATGGAAGAATTTTTGTTTTTCTAGAGAGTTTCATAGAGTGGGCTAAGCTAGCACAGTTGGAACATTTTCCTAATGCATATTTTTTAGAACAGTTAATTGATGCGCGGTAGGCACCTTCCCAGCAAGTTATTCCGTACTTCGATTTCGGATGAAACAACCCATATATATATGGATTTTAAAGTTTGATAGGAAATGTGTGTTCTGAGGCTGTAGAAACTTTGAATGGTTGAAAGTAATATTTTGATAGGTTTGAGATATGTTCTTTTCAATTTAAATTACAGTCTTGGTTTTATTACTGACAAATAGCTAGTGTACCGCCAACCGTGAGCAAAGTACGTGAACATCGTCGTTTAGATCAGCTATTAAATTTAAGGGATTAGTTGAATCGCAAGCAATCCCTAAATCATCCGCAAAGGATTTATTATTCTTTTATATGGCTGAGAAAAAAGTGAATCTAAGTAAATTAAAAATGAAATATGGCCAAGAACTGAACCCTGTACACCTAAATTTATGAGCTTGAAATCTCTTGGGCTATCGCCGATTTTAACTCTTTGTGTTTGATTTCCGACACAGCCGCTGTAAAAAAGCCACTAAAACCCAAACTATAAATTTTACTTAAAAGATAGCTATGGTCAACCATATTTATGCCTTTGTGCATTATAAAGCACAAGTCCAAAGGTATAATCCTATTTTTTAGTTAACCTTATCTTTTATGTTTCTGCTTTTAAACCGTGGTATCACGATAGCATGTTTTAAATCCTCCAGAAATGCGCCTGAAGCAATACTTGAATTGAAGATGTATCTAAAAATATCAACAATACTTAGAGCTATATTATTTAGTACAATACGCTTGAGATAACATCGTACCATAGGAATAATTATTTCTCAATAATTATATCGCTTTTATAATTTCCCAAATGGAAATAGACTCAAAATAAAAACTATTGCGACAAACCCAAAATCATTGCAGCAGTTACAAGGCAAAGTCAGATTATGCGGAAAAGTCAAAAACCTAAACAAATTTGTATATTTAAACTATCGCTTGACGATACAGCCTTCCAGCGTCGAATCATAAAGGTGTTTTTCAGCAGTAAGAAGTAATTGAAAAAAATCCGAAGTAATTTAAACTATCAAACTTAATATGCGTTAATGAGGCACCTTATCGTTAAATAAAAACTAATAATTTTCTATTTTTAAAAAAGGCGCTGATCAAGTAAAATATGTAATGAACTATTTTTTTTTTTGCTGTAAAAATAATTTTTTTTTAATTTATGTTTATTTGCTCTTTGTTATTTTGCCGTGAAATTAAGCATAAAAAATGTTCTCTCTTAATATGCAGTTTTCGTTCTACACTTGAGAGAATTACCAATCTCTGGATATCAGTATTGAAAATTTCGATCTCGGAAATTCCGAATCCAAAAAATGCTCGGGATTGTCACTCTTAAGACTTACGAGAACAAATAAAAAAATCAAGATAGAGTAGAGTAGGGTAGGCCATTTACACTCCGGCAGTTAAAATCTAAGAAACGTGCCATCATTCGTCCCGCCGTGCAGTTGCTGATTTCTATGCGCTGGTTCGTTTGAAAAATGAATATGCAAAAGACCCAGTCGGAATCAAACGTGCAAAAACAAAATAAATCTGCGCAAATGAGTTGCGCAATGCCAGTTGTGAAAATTTCAGGTCAAAGACATTATTTCTGCGAAAATCAATTTTTTACACATGTACTATATTATTAACTTATAAAAAAAAAGAGAGACTAAAAAAACTGCTCATTGTTGTAAAAAAACTCATATTCATAGAAAAATAGTTTTAATGCTTGGAAAAGTACTTTTTGTTTTTATTGATGAATTTTGAGTTTATTAATTTTTTGTGTAGCCATGCGATGCTTTCGCAGTTTATTTATTTATTTACATCAGTGATGCACGAATTTCTACTGGGTAATGTTTTCTTTACGTGGAAAAGACAAAACACATTTATACTAATGTTTTTTTTTTTTTGTTGGAAATCTTACACACATTTATACACATACTAGCACGAAATTTTTGTTGTAAACGTCAGCGCGCTGTCGACTTTTTGGAACCTCAGTTGGCCATCTCTAGAGTAGAGTGAGGAAAAAACATTTTGCAATATGGATATTAAAAAATACATTATAGTGTTTACAATAATGTCGTATGACCATAGATCTAAAAAAATATTTTAAATAAAAGTAGGCGTTATTTACAGCTGCTGTGAAGTCATTGAATTGTAACCTGTTTCACCAGAGGGTTAATTAGAAAAACATTTTAAGCAAATTATGGTTAAAGAGTAATTAGTTTTTAAGAGCGCATAAATCAAAAGCTTGGTAGGCAAGAAATACAAAGAGATAAATGCCCACACCGGCAATTAGACAGACAGACGAACAGATCAGTATGTTGCATTGTTAAACTGCCATATTTGGCGGCATAGATCAAAACATTGGCAAAAACTACTTGATTGATGTCATCTCTATAGCGTCGTGGAAAAGAATAAATCAGATGTCGACAGCTCTTGACTTGCGCTACAGATGCAAATAATTCGACGAATAATTAAAAATTAATACGTTTAATTAATGCATAATTGAACGCAATCAAGTTTTCATCATTGCACGCCAATATGACAAATACAATCGATTTAACTTTGTTGAACTGACACTCAGAGGATCGAGCATCATTCGAGAAACTCAACAATAAAAAAGTGCAACAAAGTGGATTTTAAATTGAATCAGAGGAATCACTGTAGTCTTTCAAGACAAAAAATGCTTTCTGCTTTGGTGGAATGATTTTAAATGGAATGTCTCACACTTCTAACTGCTGCTCAAAGTTTTGTAAGGCAGAAACATTAAAATGCATTTATACTTAAAAATTATTTTTAGTTGAAGGTACACAAAAGTTTTATTGCCATACAATTTGTCTCATGTTTTTTGTTCTAAAAGAAAGAATCAAATAAATTTTTATTTGCAATAGATAGGGACATGCTCGTTTGAATTTCACTGAATTATTCGTGACAATTAAAAAAGTTTATGTTGAGTGTCGTCTTTATAAAATTATATTTTAATGTTCTCGTGTCATATATTATACTGAGTAATTGATAGAATAATTGATTGACAATGTGCTTTTATACAGTTTCTTTCTTGCGGTTAGTTTAAGAAGCCTCAAGAAATCACAATTTTGTGAGAATTTTTGTATAAGGATATTTGTCACAAAAGTTCTGTTCCTAGCGAATACATAAATGACGGCGTTAAAGAAAATTTTAAATTTAAAGATTTAACGTGGCATAAATCGATGTTTGTTTCAAAATCGATGATCGGACACTTAAAGATTTTGTGCAAGAGAGATGGCAGAAATTGTCATATTCTGAAGCCTTGACGGTTAGTGAAAAGAAACCCATTTTCAATACTAATGCTAAGCAGATATGAACCTCATTTGAAAGATAAACGACTTTTAATCTGCAAGGCCAAGGTCACAGTTGAAGGTTATCAGAACCTTTCATATCAAAATTCCCGCCATAACTTTAGAAACTTCGAATTTTTTACTGATGACCCGCACCATGTTTTCAAAAAAGTTCGACTCAAAACTTTTTTTTTTGTTTTAATATTATTTTCAATCAATCTTAAGAATGTATCTGCATTCAAATCAAAATTTTCGCCATAACTTTGGAAAGTATGTATTTTTATGAAGGCGCGCACCAGTCTAATTGTATAATATTGATTGAAAATAACAGTTACAAAAAAAAATGTTATGTCGAATTTTATGTTGAAAAAACATGGTGCGCGTAATCAGTAAAAAATTCGTAGTTTCCAAAGTTATGGCTGGAGTTACGATATGAAAGCACATGTATTCTTTGGATTGATTGAGGAATAACATATAAAAAAATCATAAAAAAACAGAAGATGTTATATTGAAAATATTTTAAGAAAAATTTTTCAACTAAAAAAATTAGTATTTTAACAAATTTATTTAAATCTTTTTAATTTTTCTTATAAATCTATAGTATTTCTAAACAAAAATGATTTACTATTCTATCTCCTTAAGTTTTTGAGATATTTCGTTTCAAAAAATGTTCAAAAACGTCAATAAAAACAATTTTTGCAGTTATTTAAAGAATGACCCAGCTAGTTTTGACTCCAAAAACCTTTGAAATCAGCAAATGGACAATTTCGTTCAAATATTACGCCCAGAACCTATTTATGAAAATCCATTAATTTGCAATGTATGATATATGTCGGTCATTCTTTTAATAAACGCACACTTTGTCGTTATTGACGTTTTTGAGCATTTTTTGAAATGAAATATCTCAGAAACTATAGGAGATAAGATAAAAAATCATTTAATCATTTTTGTTAAGAAATACTATAGTTTCATAAAAAAAATTAAAAAAATTTAAATAAATTTGTTTTAACATTAATTTTTTTAATTAAAAAAAATTTTTCTCAAAATATTTTCAATATAACACCTTTTGTGTTTTTTATTCCTCAATCAATCGTAAGAATGCATGTGCTTTCATATCGAAATTCCCGCCATAACTTTGTAAACTACGAATTTTTTACTGATGCCGCGCATCATGTTTTTTTCGACATACATTTTTTTTTTGTTTTTTTTTTTTGTAATGTTATTTTCAATAAATCCACTATAGGTAATTTAATTCATTTTTGTGGCAAAACGTAATTTTTCGCACTTCCAAGAATACATTTTTTGTTGATGGTACTTGATAAACAAAACATCAGTTCATATAACGGTAAGTTTTGTTTTTCTAAAAAAGAAACGGCGACTGCTTAGCAGGTGATCAAAGTCATAGTTTGTGAAAAACATGTTGAACGAAGTATACGCAGTGATGGTTGTCGAAATTTTAAGTTGTTTTAAATATTTAAAAAAAGCATTAATTTCAATAAAATATGGAAAAGAAAAGTGATAGTAAGTGCTTAATAGTCTAAGAGAAAGATTTTGTTAAAAAAGTTTTTTATTGGTGAAAAGAACTAATACTTCTGACCTAACCTATAATTAAAGTTTTTTTCTGAAAAATTGATTTTGGACAAGATTTTAAAATCTTGGCTTAATTTGGCCGTGTTTAGACAATCAGAAATATGTAAAGTGAAGAATTTTGAGTTTAATTCGTCAATTTCAAGTTGCGATTTTTTGCGTTTTTTTTTAATGAATATTTTTCTCAGGTAACTTATTCGAAGTCTGGTTGCAAAAAGAAGAGGCCGTTTTAAATTATTTATTGAAAATACTCAGGATGCTACTAGTCTAAGATATTTGCGGCAGATTGCGCATAATTTTTGCATTAGAGTTTACGGAAAATACGAAAAGTGGGTAAAAAGCCACAGGAAGTTGCCTGTTTTCCAACAGCAAAATATTAATAGGCTTAGAAGCGAAATATTGGTAAAAAATTAAAAACCTGACGCAAAATTCTCATTCATTCAAAGGATATTATAGAGGGTTTAGTTCCTCCTGTTTACTTCTTCTCTGGTTTTAATAATTATGAGATTTGAAAAAAAAGTAATGCGTGCCATTTTTGACCCGGTAGTACAAGAGTTAAGATTTTTTTTGAGAATTCTTCCTTTAGTCTAGAGTCAACATAAAAAATACATTTCCAGTTGATCGCCATTATAATATAGCCGTTATTAGTTTTTGCCAGCAAAATGTGCTATTTGACCTATAGTGCAATTCTAAGAATTTCTTAACAAAAATGATTAAATAATTTTTTATCCTATCTGCTATAATTTCTGAGATATTTCGTTTCCAAAAATGCTCAAAAACGTCAATAACGACAAAGTGTGCGTTTATTAAAAGAATGACCGATGTACATTAGGGTTGTTCAGAAAACAAAATTTTTCGAATTTCTTGCTGATACTTTGGCATCACGTTCTACATCATGAAAGAACATCACATGAATTTTTTCTGATTTTTAAATGCATTTTTTGAGGTGGCTCACAGCAAAAATATATTTTTATTATTATTATTGTTAGCATTAATTATAAAATGTTGTCAAACCATTTGAAAAGGTTGTTCTAGAGTAACTTAAAAACATTCATTTTGTTTGTTTTTTAATGAACTTTAAAACCTACGTTCTAATATTGACAAAAAATAAATTTTACCCCTCTTAAATAACAAAAACTGCTTTAAAAAGGCGAAATTTAACGGTTTTTAAAAAAAAAAATTCATCGTGCTTTAAATAAAATGAACTTTTTTTAATATACAAGATTTCATTCGTAAGAGCCTTTAAAACAAGACATGGTAAGACTTTTTTGGTCCTACAGGCTCGATGATATAACGTTTAAAACATAGTGATGAAGCTTTTATTTCAAAACGAGCGGGTCGGCTATAAATTAAATCGACCCCTGATGTGTGTTGTGTTTCATATTCATCTTTTATTGAATACTTATAGCTGACATTAAAATCTACAATTTAAGATTTTGTAGAACCTTTTAGGCCATTTCGCAACAAATTTACAGCAGTTTTAAGTTTGAGAAAAATATCAAGTATGAAAATTAGACCATGAAAAATAAAACATAATAAGTAACAATTTGGTGGCTTTGAGCCACTTTTAAAAATGCATTTAAAAATCTGAAAAAATTCATGTGATGTACTTTCACGATGTAAAACGTGATGCCAAAGTATCAGCAAGAAATTCGAAAAAACAATTTTTTCTGAACAACCCTAATGTACATATCATAGTTTTTTTTTATGTTCTTTGCATTTGACTTCATAATGAGTTCTACTTGCAAAAAATATGTGTATATTCGAAAAAAAAAGGTCACGATATTCAACAAATTGTTGAAAACGAAAATTGTTGTTTGTAAACAGCAAACAGCTGTTGATTAGAAGTTGACACACCAACAATTAGTGGCTGAGTCAATAGCGGGAACAATATAACATTAATTGAGACCTCAATTTTTATGTAACTGACAAGTGACTTTTTTTCTGAGTTGTGAAGAGTACATAGATGCAATGCAACGCAGACCTTTTAGTTTTTAACGGATAGGACAGATGAATTAAAAACAAAACATCACATGAAAATGTATGGTAAAAAAAGATTTTGATAAATTGCGAAAGATTTTGACTTAAGACAATTTTACAAATTTCGAGAGATGTTTGAAAATGGAATCAGAAAAATTCGTTAAGATTTGGTGAAATAGCCTAGTATCTAATTAGTACGCTTAAAGCCTAGCTTAAATTTTTTTTGATCAGTGACAATACTGTTGCCAAATAAAGCTGGCCTAATAGCCAAAATTACTCTGGTGTAATATACTCATGTTCCTTGTTCTCCAATTATTTTGCAAGCCACTATTCAAATTAACGCAAAACTTGTCATAACGTTTTTTTTACTAACTCCTAACTCGTATTTCCGAAGTGCATTAATTACACAGGCACACAAAAAAAAAACAATCTCGTGACCCAGAAAGTAAACCCCTCTATTCCTACATTTAAGAGGTCGCTGAATCCGAATATGACCTTCAAAAATAGTTTCAATTGTCAGTTTTCCCGCTACTACCCCCTTACCACGCCTTTGGGGGTCGAAATTAAAATTGGAATACAAAGTTGAAATCGATGTTCATTTCTACGTTTCTTCGCATGCTAAAACCGAAAATGATAACAAAAAATAAGTTCGACCCTTCCATCACCCCCTAGCGCCCCTTTATTAGTCCTGGAAAGGGGTTGAAGCTTTAATTTTCATGCAAAAAAAAATTGGGTGCTAGGTGGTAAAGGAAATGTTAAATTTACTTTTCGTTATCATTTTCGGTTCCAGCGCCCCAAAAAACATTGAAATGCATATTCATCTCAATTTTGCACGAAAATTAGAGTTCAACCCCTTCCTAGGGGTAGTAAAGGCTCGTTAGAGGGTGATGGAAGGGTCGTACTTACTTTTTGTTATAATTCTCGATTTTAGCATACGTAGAAATGCACATTCCAACTTTGTATGCCAATTTGAATTTCGACCCCCAAAAAAGGGGTGGTGAGGGGGATGGTAGCTGGAAAACTGGCAATTGAAACCATTTTTGAATGTCATATTCGGATTCAGCGACCTTGAAAATGTGGGAATAAAGGGGTCTTCCCTCAGGGTCACGACCATTTGATCCTTCGTACCCCGCATAAATAATGAGTTATATTGTCCGTTACATGTTTCAGCAGTTTGCCTGAATAGACCGAGGAGTTCAAACTGAGTGTTCCAGCACAGTTCACAGGTTAGCCTAACTAATGTTAAAATTTCAAAGAGACTGAATTTATCTGACAATTCCAGATATTTGATACCAAATAATGCCTACAACAACTGATCCAAATTTTTGACTTTTGAGAGATAGCTTGACAACATAATATCTAGTGGTTTTCAAAACACTTGCGTTCGTGTAACACATTTGATAATAATTTGCTCGACATAGGCGAATTACTCTTTGTTTACTCAAACTAAGGACTGTCGCAGAAAAAACTTAAGTTTAGTTTTTCAGTTATAAAAGAATACCCAAAAAACTGTTTGGTCTTTTTTAATTTTTTATTAATTATTTCAAAATAGAAATAACTAAAAACTAATTAACAATTTTTTTTTTCATAAAAATTTCTTAATTTTTTCTTCCTTGTGTAGAAAACTACACAAAAGAGATTCTTTTTTGATTTTTTCTAAAACCATCAGATAAAAACTTACCAAAATTTATAACTTTTTCAACGACATTATTTCACAAGCAAAAATGGGTTTTCCGTTAAAATAAAAATTTTTTTGGAGATTCTATTCAAAGGGTTACGTTAGTGACCCTTTTGTGTAGATTTCTACACACATGCATGTAACATATCGCGCGTTTGCTGCAAGACCGTCATAACTCAAAAAAATTTGTTTTTGAGTTAATTATACACAAATATCCGCCGTTTCATGTTTTATTTTGTGTGAAAAAATATGAATTGCAACACGTCGGTTTTTCTAATGCTCCCCACACCATTACAACAACTTTACAGCTATGGAAGTGATTCTATCAGAAGTCTTATTTTCGCAATTAGTGAAAATAATAATTATATCCACCTGGTCCTTCTATATTGTATTTTTTTTCATTAGAAAAAACGACGTGTTGCAATTCCTGTTTCAAAGTAATATGGTCATAACAAAACTGAAGGCGTGCCCTTCTCGAGTGGCATTAACTAGTGGTTTTTTCTTCAGTTTTAGTCTCTTTAAATATTTAACTCTACGAAAAACACGGTTTGGGTTAGTAAACTAGTCTCTATGACCGTTTTTTCGTTAATCTTCGCGGTTGAGTCGCGGGAATTACACACAGTTCTGATGATGGCCTACCTATCCTTTTCTGTAGCGGTTTTATATATCCTTTTTTCTTATTTTTCCCGTAGGCAAGTTCATTGCGCAGCTAATTGCTAACAACAATTTGGCTTCGGTCAACTTTTATTGGGATATGACGATTATTTAGGCCGGATTTGCGAAACACTTAAACTTATCCTTTTTCTACTTCCGTCAGAACTAAGCCGCGACCAATTTTTTAAGCTAATGAAGAAAATTAATTGCAAATGTGAAATTTAGAAAAATTGCATCAATTTGACTACGTACTTTTACACCAATTAAAACTTTTGCCACTGAACCTATTCAGATGAGCCAAAAAATTACCATGCATTATTGGCAGACTCAAATCAAAGCATAACAACAAAATAACTGTTGATTTTTCCCGTTATTTTTCTTTCTTGAATTATGTATATATAAACAAATGATATTTTAAAATTAATAAAAAAACTAAGTGTACTTATAACAGAAATTAAGGGAGAGAGGCTAGAATACGAGAAACATGTTGAACCTATTCAAATGAGCGGGAGTGTATATTAAGCTTTCTTTTCTCCTTTATACTTTGTACAGTAGATTTTTATGTACCTACTTTAGCCGCCATATCTCGCACTGAGGTGCTGGGATTCTGCCTAAAAAGACGCTTTATCTTCGCTGCTACCTTTGGGTTGGAAAATTTTGGTTTTCTGCCTAAACCTTTTTTTCGTGAAACAGGTAGACCTTTCTTATATTAAGAAATAACCGTATAGTTGAATATTTTAACTTTGGAATTTGCAAGTATGTGGACAAAATCAGTTCGCGGACTTTTTCTTGCTTGCTAGACATCTCTGTCGTTAGAATTGTTATTTTCAAGTGTTTTACATCATATAAAACGTCACTTTATATAGAACAAATATTGTGTCTTTTAAGACCTATGAAATTAAGTTAAGTAAGTTTTTTCTGAGACAGTCCTTGCAAGGCCGTATCCAGGATTTTATTTCGGGGGGGGGTTTTTGATTTGAGATTTTTGAAAATCAATTTTTGCAGCAATATCTTTAATTTTTTTAACCGATGACCTTTTTTTTTCCTTAAAGTAACTCACTTTCAAATTTTGTAAACACTAAGTATGCTATGCACTATTGCTCACTTACTTCAAGACTGACATAACTCAAAAAACCTAAAGTGGCAGAAAAACTTAAAGTTTTCAATAAGTTACTTTTTATATGAAAATTATGAAAAGTATGTCTACATACATACGTAAACTCTTCTCACAAGGTAAGATTATTTGATATCTTTCTGATTTTTTCACATAAAATAAAACATGAAATGTTTATTTCTGCATCAGTAAATCAAAAATCACTTTTTTTGAGTTACACCAGTCTTGAAGTAAGTGAGCGATATGTACATATACAGTTAGTTCGTTTATAAAAAAACATGTTTCTGGTTTTAAGGTAGTAATTTTTTCCAACAAAAATTTTTAAAAAAATCGTTTACAGAAAACTTGAAAATCCTTTATTCTAGCTAAAAAAATCAAAACTAAATTATTTCATATATTCAGTAACTTGGGTAGTTCTTTTTATACTTATTTATAGTGAACACTTTTGTGACTTAAGCTACTTAAAACATTTTAAATAATTTATGAGGCCGCCCTGGTAGAAATCTTAAGCATTTATTGGCCAAAAACTGGCCATTAAAAATGTCCACTGGCCAAGAAATGGCCATTAAAATAGGCCAGTTTTATGGCATATATGAAACGGGTTTTCTAACCTTTTTCGAGCATTTAATGGCCAGTAAACCGAAAATAGGAAATGGCCATTTAATGCCCAATAAATGCCGGAAAAATGCTCTAAAACTGGTCATTAAATATCACTATTAAAAATGGCCAATAAATTCCTAGAAAATGCTCGAAAAAGGTTCTAAAAATGCTCGAATAATGCCTAGAAAATGTTCTAAAAATGTCCAAAAACTAGGCATTTAATGGTCAGTATTTTTATTTATAAGTATAAATTATGACATAAATTATTTATATTGAGTATTACAAATAATTCACCAAACATATCTGCAGCTTTTTTCACGAAATTATTTAAAAATATATCAGCTTCTTGCACTATTTGGACAGCATTTTCACGCAACAGCATTCTTATAGCAGCATGCAAATTCATTAAATTATCATACATCGGTAATATTATAATTTTTAAGAAATTTTTCTATAATTTTTCGAGCATTTTGGAGCATTTTTGGAATATTTTTAGAACATTTTTCGAGCATTTATTGGCCATTTTTAATAGTGACATTTTTAATTACCAGTTTTGGAGCATTTTCCCGGCATTTATTGGGCATTAAATGGCCATTTCCTATTTTCGTTTTACTGGCCATTAAATGCTTGAAAAAGGTTAGAAAAACCGTTTCATGAATGCCATAAAACTGGCCAGTTTTAATGGCCATTTCTTGGCCAGTGGACATTTTTAATGCTTATGATTTCTACCAGGGCGCTTTTGGCTGTAATGATGAGGCATACTCGCTATAAATTTGTCAAGTACTTGAGTACTGATCTCCGACCACTGTCCATTGGCGACGTTCCATAACCAGACCATACTGAAAACTGACACATGTAAACTGATTTCAATTAAAAATTTAGAGCTTGTTCAGAAAAATTCAAGCTTCAAAATCCATTTTTTCTCATTTCAATTATCGGACAAATATTTCGACAACGACGAAACGAGACATTGCAATGATTAAATTTTATCGAACTCTTTTTTCTAATATAATTGTAAGCTCCTTTTCGAAGATAGCTACTCAAATCGATATTTCCTCAACGACTATATTTGCCTCCACAACCCATTACAACTCACTGAGGTGCCTGGGTTTATTCAGCTGTTTATTTCGCAAGTCATTTCAAAGATATGTTTTCTGGGTACTCTCGATGAAAATTAAGCAAAATGTATTGAAAAAGCCCGAAAGACAATTAATTTACCGAATCTAAAAAATGAATTCGCGATCTAAATCGCGTTCATTTATCTAACAATCACAAACCAAAACAAAGACAAAGGGCGAATCTCTCACTGATGTTTTAGAAACATTTGAATCAATCCGCCCTAGACTTGAGGCAGTTTCGAGCCAACCACAATTCCTCAGGAAATTCAATTATGTGTTCGATCTGAATACTGGGCTTGTCAAATTCAAAGTAATTGTAGGCATTCCAAAAACGGGTGAATCCAATGATTCCGACATGGGAATGAAGTATTCAGATATGTACCTTAAGCATCGCGTGATGTTGAACGTACGTTTGCTGCGCATATCAGAACCTTGGAAGATTACCGTTGATCATTTTTGTTTGAAAATTTGAGAAAACTTATACTCATTAAGCGTTTCCATGACTTTCCTGAGCGTTAATAAAATAAATTAAAGAAAATTTATGTTTTTTTTTCGTAAATATTATCATCAATAATTTGCCTACTTTTCGTCCATATTTACATAAATATTTCGTAGGTTTTTCGTAAATATTTTATGTTGCCCTGCTTATAACTACAAACATTTTCATTTTTCAAGTTAAATCTGCATGTCCCACATACTGACGGTACTAAAACATAAAGATAAGTTAATACAGATCGATGATTACCAACTTCTTCTGATCAAAAATCATTTAAAAAATCTGATAACCTTTTTTTCAGACTTTTTTTCACAAAATCGATTTTATATAGTGTGTTCGTTTGAGAAAACCGTTTTTGTATAGTGTTTTCCTCTCTAAGTCAATTTTACATAGTGTCTATTCTTTGCAAAATCGTTTCTATATAGTGTCCGTCAAAAAATTTCGGGGGAGGTTCTATCCCCCTAGATACGGCCCTGAGTCCTTGCAATACCTTACACGCGAATCACACGAGTAGGATAATGATCACCGAAAAAATTATATAGGAATTTTTGTATAAAATTAAATCATAAATATTTTGTTTTTAAGCGCATTCCCATTCAGGAAGCGATTTGCAAGGAAAAGAGAACAAAACAAGCTGACCTTTTGAGTATTTTACATGTCTCAAAGATCACGGGTGCCAATGATGAGATTTTACATTTTTTCTTATCCTCTATCTGGACGTTATTCCTAACATATTCCAAAAAACTGGATGTTCCTTTTTCTTTCATCTAAGTCATCTGTTTGAACACCGTGTATCCTTAAGGCTTAAACCGTTCATAATCTTAACGTACAATGTTGTTATTGCTCAAAATTAAGTTTACACTGGATACTTCCAGACAATTCTTACACATTGATTTCAACAAGCAATAAATTTTTGAGGTCAAGCATTACAGTCATATTTTTAGTCATATCATGCTTTCTTTTAGCTCTTACAATGGCGGCTTGTATACTCTTCCCTAATCTAATTCAGACTTAATAACATTGTTTTAATTATTTTTTGTCCTCATTCAAAACTTTTTTTTGACCTACTACTCCTAAAAAGTACACCTTTAAGCCTAAAATTTTAAAAACTCAAAAGCCCTACCTACATACGAAGAGTTTAGTTGGGGATACAGGTTCATGCATTGTTTAATGGTATCATAAGCCTGATATGTTTCCCTTTTTGTTTAGATCTGTTGAAAACTCAAGCTGAAATTATTTTTTCTGCTGTGTATCTTTCTTGACAATTTTAAAATTTTTCTATCTATTGTTTTTAATTTGGGTTAAAAATACACAAAACCTGTGAATAATTTTCTGAATTTCACTAACATGATTTTTTCCGTACTTCTTATCATTTTGATTAAAAAAAAAGTAATAAAAATAAACGTGACAATTCTGTCAATATTCTGTCAATAACATTTATATGTCCAATATGTTTTTGTGTGATATTTGTGTTTTACTTTCAAATATACAAAGTTGTAAATAAACAAATCAACTCAACGTCTGCCTGCTATTGCAATGATAATTTTCATGTTGGTATTTACTAGTACAAATGTACCGTAAAGTCTTGTTATGCATTTTATAAAATCATAGCGTATCTGAAATAAAACATTGATTTCCGAGCTCCTTTATCTCGCCTGCTCGCCCAGTTGTATGTACAAGTGACTTTTTCAAGTTTGTACACATTGCATTATCAATTTTATTGATCTTGTTTGTCTGTCTGTCTGTCGGTTGGTTGGTTCAATTGTTTATTTGTTTGCTTCTTCAGTGAGGACTACAAGTTGTAAAATCTCAAGTGTTTCGGTAAATATTGTATTATCATTTATTAATGTCTTGTTTGAAGTGCGTGATTGAATCATTGTGGGAGTGTTGCGTACAATAGCTACATATTTGTTCAATAAAACATATATTGTGCTAGTGAAACCATTATTGAAGAGATGGTATCATTATTACACTTCAAATCAATAATTGAGTAATTTTTTTGTTGTAACTTTTTAAATAAAAAAAAAGTACAAAGAGCAAACACAAAAAAAATCAATGTATTTAGCGTGTCCGTCTTGCTTGCATTGCTGCCACATGAATAACGTTTTTCTTTTCGCGACTCCTCCGCTCGGAAGTAGCTTGTAATGATTCGGAATACACTATAATTTACCAAGAAAAGTTTCTCTCAATTACATAGAAATAGCCGGCATCAAACTGCAGGTCCCCCACCCCCGGCGTTGTGTGAATTCAAAATGGGTCTTGGGATTAGAAGCTGCATAACCTCCGAAGGACCAAGTCTAATATATTTTGTTGATGGAACAATGCGCTCCGAACAGTACATTAACATTTTGATGGAAACATTAGGTCATCCCAAGCATGAACATAAATTCATACAAGATGGAGCGCCTTGCCATACGTAAAGAGCCAGTATGAACGTCCTGAAATCTTTAAACTTAGAAGTGTTGCCTTAGCCAGGCAATACGATGGCCTTAAATGCAATTGTGAATTGCTGGTCTTATTTAATATCTCTTGTCTACAGGCGGAGAAATAACACCGTAGCTCAATTGAGAGAACACATTCGCAAAGTGTGGAATAATAACCCATCTTTATTATTATTTATTTTATTTGAAGAAAATGGAAAATTTTTATTATTTTTCTTCGGTCATAATTCAATGGGTAGATACTGTATATAAAATTGCCTATATGAAAATGGTTTGTAACGCTTTGTTTGCTTCTTCAGTGAGGACTACAAGTCGAGAAGGGAAAATTATCATTGATTGTTTATTTAAAAGTTATAAAAAAATGTGAAAATATAATTATTAATTTTTTTTTATCATGAAGAGAAAGTGCAATTAATTGTTAACATGTGTACAAAATTTTATAATTTTATGTTAACAACTTTAAGAGGAATTAGTTTTTCAATTAAACTTGTCGAAAAATTTCATTGCATAAGAAAAGCCAGTAGCAATTGAAATTTTGATTAATCTTTTGATATAAAATATTCTATTGGTAAGTTCTTTAGATTGATATATAAGACTTTAAATTCCAACACAAAGTGGAATTTTGGATGCCCACTTGGCGTGAACTCTGTATCTTACAATAAAGAATAGTTCAGCCAATTATTGACTTTTGCTACGCTGCTCACCGTTTTGTTACGCAATTTTGCTACCGAAATTTTATCCAAGATGGTAGTCGCGAACGTCCCGTTGTTTTTTTTTTTTTTGTAATGAAATTAATCCCTTAAAAAAAAGCAATTGGAAGAGAGTTTGGACAGTACAAATGAGAAAACAAAAGAAAACACAACAATAGCAACACAAAACTCAAGAAGCAGCATAAGCATCAGGAACAAAAATCAAACGAAAATTTTAGTTCCGGGTTTGCAAAAACTTAATCCTAAAAAAAAACTTAACTTAAAAAAAAAAAAAAAAATTGCACGCAATAACCTTCTTTAGCACAACTAAGTATGTTGTTTTAAAAAATACATTATTAAAATTGGTTCAGTATATTTTGCGCCAAAGCGTTACAAACGATTTTTATATAAGTAATTTTTTATAAATAAATAGTATAGTTAAATTAATACTCTTTTTGATATATAATCCCTTAGCAATAAATTTCTCAAAATAAATTATAAAATATCAATAAATTGAAGCAAAAACTCAACAGCCAACTGACTCATGTTTGAATGAACTGATCGAACACAATTGCTTTCGGGACTTCAAGGATTAATCAGCAGCTTTAAGCAAAACCCGAGTTTTCTCAAATCACTAACGTGTCTATTCAAAGATTGAGATGTTCAGTGAGTGTTGTGACGGAAAAGTCCTGAATTCGAAACGGACTTTAACCTGTATTGTCACATTTTTCAGCACGCTTATTGTGCGATTTATGATATTTCATCACTTTAAGTATTTTCATAAGTTTCAATAGGTACGAAGTATATCGCTGCTTCGTTTTGCTCATAATTTCGTAATTTAATAATTCTAAATACATAGAAGCTTGTTTGATGCTTCAACTATTCAGAAAATACCAGTAGCTATACATATGAGATTGAAATCTTACAGAAACTTGTAATTAGTTAGATAAACATTAAACTCAACAACAAAATACTTTATTTTTAAAAAAAGTTTTTCTTTATATTGTCAAAAGACACGCGTATACTGACTGTGGTACTATAATGACATTTGAATGCATGATAATTATTTATTTAAACATAATTAACATTAATTTGATAAATTCAATACAGAGACAATGGTGTGTGGTGTGCCTTATATGCCTATTGATGTTTGAAATTCAATTAATTAATTTTTAATTTAGTTCGGTTTTTTTCTTTTTTTCTTCTTTTTGAATAAATCAGCTTGTGATTTGATTTAAATTCTATAGAATTTCTATAGCACAATATGTCTTCTTTAGATTGAGTGGTTTTAATGGATTGGTGGATGCGAATACATTTTCATTGATTTCATGCTTGAATCGTTTCGTTTTTCATTTTAATTCAGTTTTATATTTAATTTTGTTGTCTGTTACTCACTTAAAATTGCTGGTTTGCATCATGTGGCATCTGGCTGTAAATTTGACACACGCCCACATTTTCTTTTATATAAGACTATTGATGATGATGATGTTATTGCCCGGGTAAATGCTTTGGTTGTAAAAGTTCTGAGTTTCCACATATGTAGCTTATTTATTTCCAATTAAATTTAAAATAACACCAAATAAGGAAGTTCAGTTCTATGATAAAATCTTAATTTTTTTATTTTTTAAATTTGTTTAAAAAAACTACGGTTTGGATTTGCACATAAGAGTCATAGATTGTTTGTCTCTTTCTGTTACGGTGATGATAAAAGATAACATTCAGTAGCATTTTATTGCGCTTTAGTTTGAATTAATTCCATAGATATGTTATCTAGTTTAAATTTTTATTTGATATGCAATTTTTATTCACAGCAATGACACACACAACTTTTTATAAAATTTATTTAAAATTTTACTATCAATGATTTTATTATAATAATACCATAAGCTACTTGTCATAATTTAAGCGTCCATATGCAAAACTTTGTTGTTGTTGCTTTTTTAATAGTCATGTGGTTTATTGTTTACTTTTTTCTGACCCCCAGTCAACAGCTTGCTAATGTTTTCTTTAAAATAAATAATTAAAATTGTAAATTTATGAAGCCATAAAAATTCTTTGCACGCCTTTGGGTGTGTACACGTAGAAAATTTCAATGCAGCTGCCTATTTCATTGTATAAAATAAAATTTGAAAAGTCATTAGAAAAATCATTAACGCAACGACGATCGCAAAATTAATTAAAAAGTGCTATGATATGTTTACTTCGATTTACCTTTTATAAAGATTTCATTTGACACAACATTGCAGCTATACTTCTCGATTTTCGAATGTCCATAATTTTCAAAATAAATTACCACCCAAATGTATCCAAATTCTCTCATTTAAAAGCCCATGGTAAAGCCATCCGTAAATTTCTTCATTTTCCCCAATTTGACAGCACTTTTACTGACATTTGTTTCGAGTTTCATTTTGTTTACGACAGCTGTTTTTGTATAGTTTCTTTCTCGATTTTTACTTATAATTAGTATTATAAAATGTGCATAGACCAATATGCATATGTATGGAATTTAGTCATTTCAACGAAATTTCTTGTCCTATAGCGTTCAATATTTTACAGAAAGGCTATCCGGAGTAGGAACTCCTATCAGGCAAGCCCTACCATAGTACGCTCCAGATCTGATTTAGAATGGCGAACCCTATTAAGGGCAGCCATATGTGAATCTTATCAGTATCTAAAAGGTGAAAAGATTTACCATATTGCAGCCCTATCAGGGAAAGCTTTATAAAATTGCGTCCAGTCCTGATCAGTTTTGCCAAACCATTTATGGCCTTTTATGAAAAGCTCTATAAAAATCTATACAGTCCTGATGAGCTTAGCCAAATCAAAAACAATGCAGGCTACTCAGATTAGGTGAAGGTGTGGTTGAACTTACTTTCGCCTTTAAGATGTAGACACTGTAAAAACCTACACGGCCTGATAGTCCGAGAGGCAGCGCACAGTTGTACCGAAAATTTGGATTTTATAGGAAATATCATGAGTATGGATATGTGTCTTCAGATTTTCAAGGACAATTTTTTGCAGAAAGCCGAAAATCTGTTCATACAGACAAATTTCCGGTTATACCAAGATAAAGACCCAAAACAAAGGGGGCGGTGTAGTTCAATCCTGGTAAATATACAAGTGTCCCGATTTTATGGCATCGCCAGCATAGTCGCCTGGCCTTAATGTGGTTGTAAATTTATGGGCGATTTTGGAAAAAAAATTCCGAACATACAATATTTCAACCAAAAACGACCAAAAAGAGGCACTTAAAACTGACTGGCGTAATATTGCGCCAGATACCACTAAAAAATTTGCAGCTTCGATACCAAACCGCTTGCAAAAGAAATATATTATTTTTGGCTAGGATTATCAATAATGCTAAAGTATTTTAAGCTCGAATTATTATTAAACGCTTTGCCTTAATTTCGCCTTAATAGCAAATTAATAACTCGACTTTACTCATATATTCCGAATAAAGTTACATGTGTATCTTAACATGTAATGGAATATGAAAAAAAGTTAGTAACGTTATTGTACTCGTACTTGTCACAATGTGTGTGAAACAAATAAATATTTATTTCGTAAGCATCAAATATATGTAGATATGTTATCTTTAAAAAATGAGTTTCGAAGTTATAAAAACTGGTTGCTTGCATTTAATAAAGACGGCCAAAATGTGAATGAACAATTCGTGCGTAGGGGCAACTTCAATTTTTTGCGTGGTTAAAGCCATTTAATATTTTTCATGTAAATGTTTTTGTTTTACGTGTTGGCTTAAATAAATTGACGTCATGTGGTATTTTGCACAATTTGCATTTTGGGTTTGAAAACAATAGACGAGATCTTGCATTTGTAAACGTTAAATTTATTTCACATTAAATTCTTTAAGCAGAAATATATAGATTGAATTTAAAAAGTTGAAATTTGTTTAATGGGCTATATACAAGTTACTACGTTTTATATAAAAAATTACATCAAATTTAATAACTAACACAAAATCAATTGAATTGAATTTTTTTTCTATTCTATATCCATCAAATTCCTAGACAATTTCTTGCAAAACGTTACGTTATTAAGTTTGTGAAACTAATGATCAGCGTCAGATTTAGACATTGCGGGGTTTAAACAGACAGCGGGCCCCTTCTGATGCAAAAAAAAAACTATATTGGTTACCGAAAAAAAGAATAATTCATTCAAATTAATACTTTAAAAATAGTTGAAATATTTCAAAGGTCCTGTGGCTATAGTCTCCTCTAGCCTTAACTTAATCCAGCGCTTACGATCTTAATATATTAAGAAAGCTGTCACTGGATTGTGTTGCAATCAAAAACACACTTTTTGAAATTTAATAATAAATGGGTACCGTGACATAACCCCAACGGTCATAATCCTAATTAATTTTTTTGGGATTAAGTCCCTCTTTTATGCGGTCATAATCCCAAAAAAAAATTTTGGGATAATAATAAATGGGTACCGTGACATAACCCCAACGGTCATAATCCCAATTCATTTTTTTGGGATTAAGTCCCTCTTTTATGCGGTCATAATCCCAAAATTTCTTTTTGGGATTATGACCCTTGCCATTGGGGACACAAACCCAATTGGGTTTCAGGTGTATAACTAAGTAATATCTTTTCGAACATTTAGATGTCGTCCAAGCCTTAATATTTATCGAATGTCATGAAACTTTGACAGTGTGAAGCGTCATTAACTATCATAACTAATAATAACTATCGTCATTATCGTGTTATCTCAGCGCAGTCAACAATGTTAATTCTGTGTTTTCATTTGAAAAAAACAGCCGCGGAATCGAACCGAATGCTTGTTAAAGCCTTCGGTGAACAAGTGGCAACTGCTAAAACGTGTGAAAGATGGTTTCAAAGATTCAAAAGTGGTGATTTCGATGTCAAGGACAAAGAAAGCTCTGGAGCTCCGAAAAGGTATGAAGACTCCGAAATGCAAGCGTTATTGGACGAAGACGATTTCCAAACGCAAAAAGAACTCGCAAAGCAGTTGAATGTGAGCCAGTCTGCCGTTTCCAAACGTTTACGAGACATAGGAAAGATTCAAAAGGTCGGTGGGTGCCACATGACTTGAACGAGAGGCAGATGGAAAGGCGCCAAAACACATGTGAAATTTTGCTCACACGGTTCAAAAGTAAGTCGTTTTTGCATCGAATTGTCACTGCCGATGAAAAATGGATCTTTTTCGAGAATCCCAAGCGCAAGAGATCCTGGGTAAACTCTGGACTACTGTCAACATCGACTACTCGGCCGAATTGCTTCGGCAGAAAGACGATGCTCTGTGTTTGGTGGGACCAAGAGGGCGTTGTGTATTATGAGCTTTTAAAACCCGGTGAAACGTTTAATACGGCACGCTACCAACAACAATTGACCAATTTGAACTGTACGCTGCAGAGAGAACGGCCGCAATATCAAAAAAGGCAACACAAAGTCATTTACCTCTATAACAACGCTCCATCACATATGGCAAGACCGGTTCGCGAAACGCTGGAAGCACTCAATTGGGTAGTGCTCGCGCATGCGGCCTACTCACCAGATCTGGCCCCGTCCGATTACCACTTGTTCTCATCGATGGGACACGCACTCGCTGAGCAGCGCTTCGTTTCCTACGAAAATGAGAAAATTTGGCTTGATAATTGGATTATTGAAAAACCCAAGGAATTCTATTGGCGTGAAATTCACAAATTGCCTGAAAGATGGGAAAATGTGTGAAAAGCGAGGGAGCATACTTTGAATAAACGATTCTTCCTTTAACTCTTGAAATAAACATATTTTTTTTAAAGAAAAAAACGACATTACTTAGTTATACACCTGGTATGTCCCTTTGGAGTTATGTCCAGATGCAATGGGGACACAATCCCAACGTTTTTAAAGGAGAAAATATTGAAACTAAAAGAAATATTTTAAATGAAAACACGACAGGTGTTGGATATATTATAGACTGATACGCGGCGAAGCCAGTGTCGGATTTTTGAGAGTTTTAAATCCTATGCTGCGGCCGTAGGCCGTCCACTTACCCTAACTCTTATGTAAAATTACTGTGACTAGCAAACCAGGTGTTGGCGGCCGAAAGCCGCCGCGAAGCCGGTGTTGAATTTTTCGGGGTTTTAAATCCTGAGCTGCGGCCGAAGGCCGCCTACTTACCATAATTTTTATGTATAGTTACTCTGGCTAGCGAAGCCGGTGTTGGACATACTATAGGATGTAAACATTTAGATCATGGTGCCACGGGAGACGTAATCATATGAGGTCATAATCCCAAAACAAAGTATGGGGTTATGTCTGCAATTTTTTTTAGGATTATGACCCCCTTCGTGGAGTGTCACAACCCCAAACGAAAAATTTGGTATTGAGACCTCAACATTAGGGGACATAATTCCAAAAATTCTACTTGGGATTATGTCACGTCACCTAATAAATGTAAATAGTTCACAAAATTAACCACGCAAGTTTAATTTGGCTACATTTCACTGAAGAGTCGGCGTATATTCTGCGAATTGATATCATTTTACTGATATCTATGTAGGTTGTTTTTATTGAGTTTGATCTTTTTCCATTGACATTTTATTTATTCCATATTTTGTTTTTTAATGGCTTTTGGTTTCCCTTTTTTGTGTTAATTTTCTTATTGTGAAAATCTTTATTTGCAGTAAATTGTGTTAATCGTAAAGTTTTATAAGTGCACGGATGGCCTTTGTAAGAGTTCCGTGAATTTTCGTAGTAAGATTTTTACTGAGCGAATTGGGATTCGGACTTATGATTATTTTGAAAAAATATTGTAAAAGCTTTTGCATATTTGTTGTATTTAAGTCCATACAAATGTACGTAATCATTCTACTTTTGCTGTTAACTCTGCAGGCATTAATGACCCGATTACTTATATTTGTGGTGGGTATCATCGATTAAATGTTAATTTAGTTAATAACTATTTACAGCGAGATGTGCTCACAGTTTAAAAAAAAACTTAACTGCGCTTATCTACTTCATAAATTGGCAAATGACTCAATTTTGTTGAGCTTCGTAGCTTAAAAACGTCATAAAAAAATGACATCTGTGCGCCGCGCAACTCACTCCATGGAAAAACAGAGAATGATTTCATTAAAACAACAATGTCAACAACAACAATATTATTATTGACAGCCGCCTTCATCTCAATCTCACTTGCGCTTCTTGATTCTGTTACTACAGTACAATCTATTTTTGTACCTACAATTAATTTATTAGAGTTACTAAATTAATTTGATCACTACTTGGTGTACTAGTTGCTGTTGTTGTTGTTGTTGCATTTAAATTGTGATCTCTTGTCGACAGTTGTTGCTAACGTTGTTATCTAGTTTGCCACTGGGGGAGCAACATCTCAGCTTAAATGACTGTCTGTCATCATTATCAACATCTCAAAATTTGTGATGTGTTGTATCGTAAACGATGTGGGTGGCGTAACGTAATTTTCTAATTTAACTTATGTACATACATATATTCCAAAGATATTTTAGTGAACAGCATTGAAATTGAAAAATATCAGTTTTGACTTTTACTTGTGTCTTTTTTATTTTGAAAATACGTACATAAATCTAGAATACAACCATATCTAAAAATAATAAATTAATTCGTTACTTTTTTGAAAACATTTATATATTTTATAGATTTTTAATAAAAAATTTATAAAGCCTTATTCACTTTCCCTGCAATAAGCCTAATGAAATATTTGGTCTATGACTTCTCTAGAAAAAATCCTCTACAATAAGTTATTTGTAAAAAAAAATTATCTATGGCATATCATGTTTAAGGAAATACAATAAGCTTTTTTAATTATTAATATACAGTAGAATCGCGAAAAAGTTAATCGAAATGTTTCAAGGGTGATTAACTTGTTCGAATTATTAACTTTTCTGAATGGTTTTCAAAATCCCAAAAAAATGCATAGAAATAGAACCGATAAATATAGATACAACCTGTTCAATTTATTTTAATGCGTTAATTATCATCACATGTAATTTCAAACATTTGAGTTGTCATTTTTGAGTAGCTGTCGAGACTAGTTTGTTTTTCTTCGTTTGTATGATAACTCTGGGTCAATTTTGTTTACATATTGATAAGATCTATCACCTGATTTCCATTGTTATTGATTCCATACCATTTGATCAATTTATTGATGCTTTCAACTGCTTCCTTGTAACTTGCTTTCAGTTGATTATTTTGCTCGATATCTCATCCGTCGTAATTGCTATTATACATTTCGGCTCCTTATGAGCTACCTACCTACCGTAATATGATCTTCATTCCAATTTTCAATTCCCTCAATGCTCATTTCAACATTATAGTTCACCTTTGAGAGTAATATTTGAATTCCTGAAGTGCATCATCGTAAGCGTTATTTGATTCAAACAATTTAGCCAATGGAATGTTTTCTTCATCCTCGTAGTTTGCGGCAATTCATGTTCCAAACTGACTTAAGAAGCCGTTCAAGTATTACGTAACGCATTTAGGGGGGGGGGGAGGGGTTCGAACAACGCATTACGCTGCGAGTTAAAAATCTCTTGTTTTATTTATTATTATCGCAAACGCGACTAAAATATAACAAAAGTCGCTAAAATAATATTCCGGTACATTGCGTAACATAATTGTGACTTTTAGATAAACATGGTCACTTGGGTGATACCGTGACGTTTAAGGAGAGGGGTTACGTAATACTTGAACGGCCCCTAAACAGTAATATTTCATCACGAACTGAATGTTCCTTAAATATAACTTCAATTGGAACGTTTTCTTCTGCGACAATGTTGCACTACAGCTTACTTCGATATCCCAACTTGACCAATCTTATTGAATTTTAATCCATTGGCTGCAAAAGGATTCTCAATGAAAACTAGATTAACGGAATACTGTACAAATAAACAGAAATAGAGCTCGCACTTGCTTGTGTCGCAAAACACTAAGATTGTTTTGAAAAACCCATACGCTCACAATAGCTAACTAAAGACTTAACATTTCAGAACTGTACGTGAACGCTAAAATCTGATTAACTTACGATTATGATCTTGGTTCGGCGTCCACTATGCGCGATTTCATATGAAATTGTATGCATCCAATTTTCTCGCATTGATCATCTTTGCGCTCGGATCCGCTTTCAGTGTGCACTGTGGGTGCACAAAAAGATCCCGCTTGTCATAAAAGTATATAAAGTCGAATATTAAACTATACTTTGTTTGGTCACTGTGCGTCAATTATCCATTATGCGTTAGCAGTAGGAGTGCAACCCTTTAACATAAGTGCAGTTTTAATCATTTTATTTATAATTTCATAGCTGTAAGCTAAGGTCAATACACAATCAAAAATAATAATCGACTGCAATTTGCTAATTTATTACTCTAATTCAAAATGCATACTTAATCCATATGCAACATATTGTTGTGTTGCTGTTTTTGGTTTTGCGGTTGATGTCGATTTATTGGCCCATTATCTATGTAACAACGACATTTAAACACTTTATGATTGATCGCTGTCGCTTAAGCTAAAGCTGCTAAACTCAATTGAACGAGCAGTCTGTTAAACGTTTTCAATTAAAAGTATACGCAATAAAGTTGGCCACAAGAAGGCGAAATTCTTACAAAATGAGGCAATATGACTTGATCTACCCAGTGAGAAAAAGTGCACAAATGCTGGAGCTTATAATATTATATACAGTAGAATCCCGATAATTCATAATCGCAACGGACCGGCAATTTTTAACGAATAACAGGGGTTTTCGTTTTAACGACGTTTCGATTTAGCGAGGTTAAAATAAGAAAAATACGAAATAACGGGGTTTTTTTTAAATTTATTTAATAACAAGAAAAAACCAAAACAATTATTTATTTGGCTGGAATACATATGTACATATCGCTCATTTACTTCAAGATTGGCATAACTCAAAAAACATAAAGTGGGAGGAAAACGCATTTAAAGTTTTCAATAAGTTACGTTTTTTATGAAAATAATGAAAAGTATGTCTACATAAACCCTTTTCACAAGACAAGTTTATGAGATACTTTTCTGATTTTTTCACACAAAATAAAATGGCGTATATTTCTGCGTCATTAACTTAAAAATCATGATTTTTTTAGCTATGCCTGTCTTGAAGTAAATGAGCGATATGTACTAATTCACTCGTACACTCTCTTCTTTCACACATATCTAGTGTGACGAACAAAATGGCAACGAAAAACACAAAAATTCCAAAAAAAAGTGAACCGTAAACGTAGCCGTAGCTTCCTACTATGATTGACTTTTTTTTTCAAACCATACTTAGTTCCGTAGAATTTTGGTTTTCATTACGAATTATAAGAGGTTGTCAAATCCAATTACGATTTATAAGAGGTTAAACAGAACGTGTATTGAAAAAAAAAAATACGAATTATCGAGGGGACCAAAATGTATGGAATTTTTACGAATTACAGCCATCTTTTTAAGTGGCCAACAGTTTGTTACGAATTATTGAGATTTCGAATTAACGGGGTACGAATTATCGGGATTTCACTGTATACAATAGTGACACCAGTGGCTTCGCACGCGCACGCCCACGCCCAGTTGGCCTTTTCATAATGAAATTACTCTCTTCACTTCACATTTTAGCTTCTCTCTTCAAAAGTGACAAAAAACCAATTGATAGAGAGTTCTTCTTTGAACTTTGAAGCCAAGTATAAACGGTACAGATGAGAAGAAAAAAAAAAAACAACAAAAACAACACATAATTCAAGAAGCATATTATATTAACTTAAAAATATAAAAAAAAATAGTATGCAATAACCTTTTTTAGTGCAAATATCGCTAGCTTAGAGTGCAAAGGCGCTAACTGCACTTTTTGAATTTTTTGAGGAGAGACAAAAAACTGTATAAAGAAATTTACATTATATTTTGTAAATTTTTTTGAATGGAATTTTATTTGAATTGTTGTTACATACATATACAGTAATAAAAAATTTAAAAAAAAAGTAGTATCTTTGATTTAGAAGAATTTTTTTTTCATTTAGCACCCTTTCTGTTGCTATTTTTGATTTGCGCGTATCATTTAGCACCTTTTCTATAAAAAATGAAATGTTAAATGTTCTAAAATAAATGTTAGAAACAGCAATAAATTAATTTTAACGGAGCGCGAACGAACAACCAGCCCAATTTAGCAACAATCACATGTGTTTAATGAACTTAGCGCGCGCTTTTTGACAGCTATGTACATGGCACTTTTGCGCATCAACACGAAACCATATGAAATAAAGAGTAACCAACCTTTTTTTTTTTTAACGATGTATTTTTTAATTCTCTTTTGTTCTGCATTAAAATCTCAATTTTGTAAAAAAGTGCAGTTAGCGCCTTTGCACTCTAAGCTAGCGATATGTTGTTTTAAAAAATAAATTATTAAAATCGGATCAGTATATTTTGCGCCAAAACGTTACAAACCATTTCCATGTAAATAATTTTATATAAAAAGTAAAGATATAGATATACATATATGTATGTTACAATTACTATGTTACGCAATATCCTAAAAGACGGATTAAAGAGTAATAAATAGTTATTTTCAATATTTTAAAGTGATAAAGAATTTTTTACTTGGAAGAAGTAAAATGGTTTGATTATTTTAATTTGCGGACGCTGTTCGTTATTTTTTGGGAATAACTTAAGGTACTTAACTGGACTTAAGGATGGTAGATGTTTAATAGTGGTTTTTGCCCATTTAAAAATTATCACCCAATTTCGCTGCTCTAAGATATAAACCACTGGTTAAAAGTTTAGGACCATTATGTATTCTTCAATGATTTGTTTTTCTACCTGAAGTATTTGACGTTTTCGCATGTCATTTTTATTACTAATGATATTTTCGCAACTTAAGGGCTATAAATTTTAAAGTCTTGAGCTTTGCAGCCAGATTTAAATGTGGCACATCGAAAAGCAGAAGAAAAAATCTGTCTGATGTGATTTGTGATTTGGCTGGCAAGTAAAAGTTAAGGATAGAATTTCATCTGCTAGCGAAATAAGAAACTAACACGTACATATGAAGCCCCTGAAATTGAACTTGCTTAACCTAAAGATGAGATTTTTTGTTTAACTTGTGGTAATATTTTCCTTACTGGGTAAACAAACGAAACAAAAAGTTTCATAGTCATAGGTTAATCGTCAACTTTAGCAATGGCAGCATATATCATTTTAGTCACCATTGATGGCCACATCAATTGCAATGCTTTGATTGTGCTATAGTGTGATTATTCTATGATTGGTATATCGTGCCAAAATAAGGCGTGTTGCCGCAGGAATTTTAATATTCCCATATGTTGAACTTCAACATATGTATTTGTTTACCTGCATGAGTGTTTTTTATTTTTTATTTTTATGCCCAAATTATTTTTATAATCACCTGGAGACTGTAGCCTTTGCGCAGATAATAATTTTGACTTTGAAGTAAATTAAATTTTTTTTTTATGTTTTTGCAACGCCACATAATTTTGTTATTTTTTCTCAATTTAATCTTGAATTTCTGTAAGTTTTTTAATTTTATCTTTGCAGTTATTAAATTGTGTTTTGCTTTTACGGTTGCAATTTATTATTTATGTTATTTTTCCTGGAATTTAAAAGAAAGTACTTTCCTTTATACAGAAAACAAACAAAAAATAAATGAAAATATATAAAAAGAAGCACTGAAAGGAGAGCTGGAGAGAAATTTTTATTTTAGCTCTTTTAATTTCTGAACTATGGAAATTAGAGTGAGAGTCAACAATTCATATGCACTTTGAAGATGAGATTTTGTAAAGCTCTATAAAATGGGTGTTATTGGTTAAACAATCTTTTGGGCGGTACACTTCTGGAAAATATATATGGAGATTTATTTATCTATGATAAACTGACAAAATTTAATTTAAAGTATATCATTTTATTTGCATAAAGTCGCATGACTCGCCTGTGAAAGCCGCGCTATGACTAGCCCTGTTCTATAACGTAGACAAAGTTAATTGAAATTGAAGATTAATTTAAAGGAGTAGTCTAGATATAAAGTGTGCTATCTGACTATAAATAAAAATATGGATTTTTGACGCCTCTGGAGACTCTGTTCTAAAATCTAGTTGTATGCCATTGAAAATGAGCTCAGTCCAGTCGGCTGTAAAACCTATCTTTTTAATTTTATGGAGTGGAAAACTGGCCATCTTCATATTGTAATCATAATATCTTTGATATTAAAACCTTTTAAGTTCAGGGCTTTTGGGGACTAACAAAACATTTATTTTTTGTTTATCTTTAGAAGCTTCAGAATTAGGCTTTGCCATCTTTTCACAAATGGTTATCTAAACATAAACTTTAATATTCCTAATAACTTTAAGAGCAGTACGAAAATTTTCTATTTTCCGGCCCAAGACTTAACGAATGTTTTAAAGCGAGTCTAAAACGCCCCTTCCTCGAAAACTACGTTTCTGCACACACTTTTTATACCCTACATAGAGGGTATATTCACTTTGTCATTCCGTTTGTAACGCATAGAAGGGGGCGTGGCAGGTATAGATAAGCATATATATTATTGATCAGCGTCACCATCTGAGTCGATATAGCTATGTCTGTCTGTCTGTCTGTCTGTCTGTCTGTCTGTCTGTCTGTGTGTCTGTCTGTCTGACTGTGTGTCTGTCTGTCTGACTGTGTGTCTGTCTGTCTGTCTGTCTGTCTGTCTGTCTGTCTGTCTGTCTGTCTGTCTGTCTGTCTGTCTGTCTGTCTGTCTGTCTGTCTGTCTGTCTGTCTGTCTGTCTGTCTGTCTGTCTGTCTGTCTGTCTGTCTGTCTGTCTGTCTGTCTGTCTGTCTGTCTGTCTGTCTGTCTGTCTGTCTGTCTGTCTGTCTGTCTGTCTGTCTGTCTGTCTGTCTGTCTGTCTGTCTGTCTGTCTGTCTGTCTGTCTGTCTGTCTGTCTGTCTGTCTGTCTGTCTGTCTGTCTGTCTGTCTGTCTGTCTGTCTGTCTGTCTGTCTGTCTGTCTGTCTGTCTGTCTGTCTGTCTGTCTGTCTGTCTGTCTGTCTGTCTGTCTGTCTGTCTGTCTGTCTGTCTGTCTGTCTGTCTGTCTGTCTGTCTGTTTGTCTGTCTGTCTGTCTGTCTGTCTGTCTGTCTGTCTGTCTGTCTGTCTGTCTGTCTGTCTGTCTGTCTGTCTGTCTGTCTGTCTGTCTGTCTGTCTGTCTGTCTGTCTGTCTGTCTGTCTGTCTGTCTGTCTGTCTGTCTGTCTGTCTGTCTGTCTGTTGAAATCACGTTTACGGGAAAACTAAGCAAACTAATTCAATGAAATTCGGCACACAGGTCACACCTTCTTTCAAGCAGCTAGCATATAAAAATGGGTGAAATCGGGTCACGACCACGCCTACCGCCCATACTCTATGTAAATATACCTCAGCCCATTTTGAAAAAAGTTGCTGCGATTTTGATGAAACTTGGTGTTTTGATGAACATGTGAACAAAATTAAGAATGGGCTAGGTTTTAAGTATGAAGAGGCTCTTAAAGGGGCGTGGCACAGCCCTAAAGTTTAACTTTTATAACGCCATAACTCGTAAACCGTGTAAGATATTGTGATGAAATTTGGTACACGGATATAGATCATATATATCTTGAATTGTGTTTAAAGTGGACGGAATTGGAAAAGTGGGCGTGGCACTTTTTAACAATTAAAAATTTTGATTTCGTTTAGTTCAAAATTGGCACATTCAATTTTCATAAAAATTTTAGGGATGATACTACTGACAGCAGTCATCAATACAAGCTTCATCAGTATACTGGAAAAACTTGTTGAAGGGCGTGGCACAGCCCACAATATTTATAAACGTTATAATTAGAGAACTAACAACGTAATCGTAATGAAATTTGGTATCGCAGATACACTTGCTAAAAGGTATCTTCTTACGAAAATTTGGCACAAAAGAACCAGTGGGCGGGGCACCTCCTATATAAGCAAAACACATTTAATGCTATAGATAGTCTGCAATGAGAGTAATCTTCATAAAATTTGGTGCATAGATGTCAATTATTATAAGCTATAAAATAAATTTCGACGGGATTTCATCAGTGGGAGTGGCACCTCCCATATTAACATAAAGTTGGAAGTGATATTTTAAGCCTTTGACGTCCGCTCCTGAACCGCGAGGAAATTTTAAAATCCGACACCGGATTCGTATTCGTCAACGGTAAAAATGTATGCGGCTGTTTTCAGAACTGAAACGTATTATATTACGCATGAACTTTTATTTATTTACTTAAATTCATGAAAAGGGCCGTCTATTGATTACGTGAGTCAAAATAGGGGGAGGGGCTCCGGCAAAATCTCACCAAGGGGGAGGAGGGGGTTAAGGAAAACCTCACGTCAACTTTTTAATGCAGAGAATTTACATTATTATAGCATATATCAGATTGTATCATATTAATTCGGTTTGTTTGGCATGTCGACAATTAGTGTTGAACACAATAACATCGATTTAGAAGCTAAACACAACTGGCACGTGCGATTTAGCTTCTGGGTCAAATCGGACCAAAAAATAGAATTTGTTCTATTTCTCTGCGATAAATTTTGTAGTGTCAATTTTGTACTAACTTTTAACGTATAGGAAATATCTGGACGATATCACACGTCCCAGTTATGTTTAGCTTCTTATGGGTTGCAGATGTCACGGCTGACTGAAAGCGCAAGGATGAAACTTCCCGAATGATATTTGACACTTGTACGGCGCATGTTTCAAATCGAGGAATCCCGGGCATAAGAAATATATGATATTTAATATGCCTGCGTGTCAGTCAGAATTAGTGACAAAAAAATTTATTTTATATGGATTATATAATCCAGGATTTATTTTAAAATTTATAATAATCTGAAAGAATATTAAAAAAGCTTTGAAATTTACTATTTTACAAGTTATTTAGTTCAAAAGTACATTTACATCTCACCAAGGGGAGAGGGGGGGGGGGGGGGTCCGAATTTTCACTAAAAAATACTTCACGTAATTAATGTACGGGCCCTAAATGAATGTTCAATGTAAAGATCAAAAAGGTAAACAACTTTACTTTTGTTCCAAATAAATAACTTCGAATTTGATTTTTACCGTTGACGACCATTGGGACATAGAGGTCCCAACAGATTGGGTGGTCGCGTGGGTGGTGAACTATCTTTTTTATTTTGTTTTTGTTGGAAAGAAGAAGGTTGCCCGCTACGTGTCCAAAAATTTTAGAGCTTTAGCTCCACCCACCTTTAAAATATTCCAGCATGAAAATGGGGAAGAAAAAGTTAAGATATTTCGACTTTCGAGTAGTCTGCTAAGTAAGTGGACGAATATTCCTTTAAAAATTATGTACTTTCTGAAAGCCACATTCATTCTCTATTGAATAGTACCTTTTTGACGAAAATCGATCTCATAGTTTTTCCAGGAAAAATACGAACGTAAAAGGGTCACCGGTGTCCCGATGGTCGTCAAAGGGTTAAGAGAACTATTGCAGCAATTGGCATGAAATTCGATGTAAGTGGCTTACTTGCTGTAAGCTATGTCAGCATCTAAAGCGGGCGAAATAGCACCACTGGGCGTGGCACCACCCATACAAGTAAAATACCATAAGTCGCATATCTATCGAAATATATTAGCAATCATACTGAAATTTGGTAAAAGAGGTTTGTGTATTGAAAACTATTTCTGGATCAAAATCAGTCGCGATTGTATCAGTGGGTGTGTTACCGCCCTAAATTTTAAGGTTAATTAAGGCATATATCGCAAACTATACAAGCTATTTTGCTAAAATTTAGTATGTGGATGTTAATGACGAATATAATTTATTGAACCGAAAGTAGGCAGAATTGAAGAAATGGGCGTGGCATATTTGGTTTTCTGCATTTCTATTCTATTTTTTTTGACATTTTCCACATTCTCTTGACTTTTCCAATTTTTTAACTTTACCCAATATATTCCATATGTATATTTTCCACTTTTTCAAGCTTTTTCAACTTGATTCGACATTTTTTTTATTTTTACATGAATTTTGAATTGTTTCAACATTTTTCAACTACTTGCAATTATTTTTGGGTTTTTTAACCACTTTCAACATTTTGCACATTTTTTCGACTTTTTCAATTTTTTTGACTGTTTGCAATGGTTTCCATATATTTTAGACTTTTTGAATTTTTTTCAACTGTTTCAACACTTTTCAACCTCTTTGAACCTTATCACATTATTTTCGACTTCTTCAACCTTTTCAACGTCTTTTTCACATTTATTTGGAAAGTACTTTCAGTGCAGTGTAGGGTATGTGAGTTTCGGCCTGGCCGAAGATAACATCTTTACTAGTTTTTCTTCTTTTCTTTGTACATTGTCATTCTTGTTTTATAAGTACATATTTAATTATTTATTTTAAGCTTAATTTATTTTATGTATTTTTTCCTTTTTATTTTAGTTCAATTTCGTTGGCAGAATTCTCGGTCCACGTGGCATGACAGCAAAACAATTAGAACAAGAGACTGGATGTAAAATTATGGTTAGGGGCAAAGGTTCGATGAGGGACAAAAAAAAGGTACGTAAATAAACCAATTGAAATTAAGACATGATAAAAGCAGTTTTTAAATTGGAAAGATTTAAAACTTAGCAATATCCAACAGAAAGTAGTTATTTTTTAAAAAAAATATCTTTAATTGAAAAAGAAAAAGACAACTCTGAGCAACTGTTGTATAGAAGTCCTTGAAAATAAACAAGAAAAAATAGATCAATTTAGGACTAGGGTTCGTCTAAACCGACCGTTAAGCTGATTAAGAGCTATGTACGTTTTTGGTTGTTGTTGTTGTAATAATTGGACAATATATCAGAAATGAAACATGGAAAGTATGTTTTTTTGAAAAAATTAATATGAAACCATGGCGAATAAAACTTTTTTTAAAATTAATAGGTTAGTCAAGGGTTCGTTCACATTGTGCGTAACCCGATTACCATATTGTTTATGACTCTATCCCCTTATTAAATTGTGTCACAAAATGCCAACATCTCAGACAGTAACGTCGGAATGGTGTTTGACCTCAAGACGTTGTCTCCCGCGATGTTTTTGAACACTTTTTCTTCAACAGCAGAAATGTTCTCAGCCGATCTTACAGTAAGTTGGGGTCCAGGTTTGTGTCTAGCAGCTACTTTATTCGAAATTCTTCACTACACCATAAATACTGCGTTTTGTTAGCACGTTATTTCCCCCAAAAAATTGCACGTACCTTTAATCATCGTCACATTAATCGATGATTGATTTGCATGAAATGTTTTAACAATTAAAACCCGTTCATTTACCAAAATGGTAAGTAGTATACCTTCCAGGACGACATCCTGGAAACATCCTAAAAATATACGTGGAAATCTATATTTCAGTTTTTACCAGGAGACCGACCATAATTTGGTATTTTGTTTTGAGTTTAAAAAGTCAAAAATATGGAAAAAGTTCAATGAGATTGATTAAGTCGAAAAATATGAAAAATATTTAAAATAGTTGAAGGACGTTGCAAAATCGAATAAGTTGAGAGCTATTGTGTGGTGTGAAAAGACCGAAAAAGTAAAAGAACATATGGAAAATGTTACAAAAAGTCAAAAGAAGTTAAAAAAGGCGAAGAAGTATGGAAAATGTTGAAAGACCTTGAATAAGTTGAAAAGTTTTGAAATAGATTAACAAACACGAATAATGTTGAACCAGTCGCAAAAACTGGAAAATTTTGAGAAAAATTAAATAGTTTGAAAAATGTTGATAATGTTAATAAAAACATCAAAATATGGAAAATGTTGAATAAATTGAAAGAGGCTAAAAAACTTGAAAAAAAAAAATTAAAACTGGTTGAAAAAATAGCCGTGTTGAAATGTTGTAAAATATTGGTAAACTCGATTAAGTTGAAATAGGTAGAAAAAGTTAAAAGAAAATTGAAAATGTTGACAAAGTCAAAAAGTTTTGAAAGAATGATGAATATCGAAAATTTTGAAAAGATGTTGAAAAGTAAAAAAAAAAAATATGTTGAAAACAAGGTCGAAACCAGTTTCCTAATTCCGCCTACTTTTAGGTAAATAAGTTATATTATATTATATTATTTGCTATATATGTATGTACGTCATTTAAGGTATTTTACTTGTGCAGGAGGTACGACGCCCACTGGTACTATTACACCTGCTTTTACTGGTGATATACCTTAAAGCAAGTAAGCCACCTGTATCAAAACAATTGCTGCAATAGGTCACTTAAATACAAGTTTTTGTTATTATGGAAGCGAAAAATTCTGTTGTTATAAGCGGACGACATTATAGGGAGGCGTTCAAGTATTACGTAACCTAATTTTGTAGAAGTAACCGACATCCCTATGCCAAATTTTATTACTATTATTCTGAAAGTACACTAAATATAGCATTTATATATGGGACGTTTCACGTCAAGCGGATCACCTTCGTGGTCAGAAATTTAAAATGCAAGATGGTGGATCCAATATGGTGGATTAGGTTATTGAGTTTCCGCGAAATTGGGTCCGCTGTCTTGGATTTTAAATTTCTGACCTTGGATTCGTATTCAGCGACCCCAGAAACAACCGTATACCAAATTTTGTGGTAATCGGTTGATTTTTAAACAATACGTCCACCATATTGAATCCACCACTTTGATTTTGAAAATTTTTGAAATATAAATTCAGATTCGTAATCAGCGACCTCAAAAACTCTCGGGTAACTAATTTAGTACAAATCGGTTGATTTTTTAAAAAATACGTCCGCCATCTTGGATCGGCCATCTTGATTTTGTCAAATCTGACCTCGGATTCGTGATCAGTGCCCCCAAGACAAGCTTCTTTTGCTGGACACTCGACTTTTCTCCGGCTTTCGGCTGCCATATTGGATCCGCCATTTTGAATTTCTGAACGGGCCACACGGCTTTTACAAAATTTTTATGAGACGAACATTTTAAGACTTCGTACGTCTTGATCGGTCCAGACAATTTTTGGCCGCGAAGGTGATCCGCTTATCCATATAAAAAAACTAAAACAAGAAATTCTTTTTGACCTAAATACAAATGAAATTTTCGTTTTTTAGGCTTTCAAAGTATTTTTTTTTTGACTAGACAGAGCTCAGAAAACAAAACAAAAATGTTTTTTGCTAGATTTTAGGCCGAAAAAAATTTGTTTTGATATTTTTTAAATATTTTTCTATGAAAAATTGTGTTAACAGAATAGAAATTAAATATTTTTTTTTTGGGTTAAAAATCCTTTTAAGCCACAAAAAGGAAAAAAATATTTTTCCCTAGTTCTTAGTTTTTTTATCGATTTATTTTCCATGAAAAATGTTATAAACAACAAAAAAAAAACTAAACCAATCAGTTAGGAATTCGTTCTCGGTGTTTTTTTTATTATCAGAGCGTTTAGGAGACAATTTTAACTTTTTTCGCGTTCAAGACCCCCGTGAATACTTACCCTAATAGCTACATATATAAGTTATTATGAAAAGAATTTCTCATCAATTTTGTAATTAAATTTAGCACATCCCAATGCATTAAAAATAAATTCATGAAAATGTAATAAAAATAAAATAAGTCATATAAAAAATTTCTTTTATTATTTTACAACTACTCGTACATAAGTTTTCCTCCCACAACAACAACTTAAAATAGCAGCTAAATAAATAAAATTACAAAAATTAAAAGAAAATGGAAAAAACAAACGCACTAAACTTTAGCACAATTCACCTGAAAATACTGTTGCAATAATGTTGCATTGTACATTGTATGTGTTGCAAACACATGCGTAGTGTTGCCAGTTTCGTTTAATTGTAAATAATGAAATAAGAAATTTCTTTAACGAATGTTTATTAATTTATTTATTCTTAAAAATAATAAATACAATATTAAGGATCTTCTTCAGCGAAAACTTCCTCAAATAAATATGAGGCATCATTTGCCCTAAAAAAAATAGTTGTCAGACAAGGCTGAAAATTGGTTTAGTTATTGTCCTATTAGATAGTACTTCTCTCACTAAAACTTTATTAATTTTTTCGGACAAATATGGACTGAGGTGGATCACGTGCAATTTTTGAACTTTTCTTGCAAAGCCTTGTATTCAAATGTTCCAGTTTTGAAAATCAAAAATTAATTTAATTTTTTTTTTAAAGTTGGATACTTTTGTTTTCTATACGAGCACCAATTTTCAGAGTGGCAAATTTATTAGAGTTTGAAAAATTGACCGACGAGTAACCAAATGCGCCACATTTCACATTTTGTCACTTTGTTCTCCTAAATTATAAATTTTCTGTAAAAATCGCACTGAGTAAAAAGTTTTTAGAATTGGCGAAATATTCAGAGAAATAATTTTTTTTTTTGGAAATTTCCAAAAAATATTTATTGGGTCAAGCATAATTGTTTGAGGGAAATGAAGATATTTTGCTGCTTAGAAAAAAAATTTCGGATTTCTGACATGTTTGCGAAAAAGAAATGGTAGTTACATATTACCAAAAATATCTTTAACGCAATTACATTATTGGCGACGTATTTCAATGGACTTAATTCCTATGACTACTTTCAGATATACAAATTTCAAATATGAAAATTCCAATGGCAACCTTTTCTCTCTCCCCTCCCTTCAAATAAAAACTTGATGGAATTTCTTTCTATTATTCTGTTAAAATTTTGTCCAACTGAAAATTACACTAGATTACAAAATTATTTTTTTTATTTGTTCCATAGATAAGAAGATACTTTTCCTATGTAGTTTTTCCTGCTGAGTTCGGAAATCAAAATAAAAATTTTTTGAATGACATAGTTTTCGAGATATTGTGGTTTTTTCATTTTTTTCGACCTTCTTGATTTGTTCTTCGATTCGATTGTTTCTCAACAAATTGTCGAAAAAATTAATATATTCAGAAAATGTGGCATTGGATTCTTTCATTCAATCGCTTCTAAGGGGACGTCCATTAATTACGTGAGCTAAAATAGGGGGGAGGGGGACCGGCAAAATCTCACCAAATCTCACCAAGGGGGGGAGGGGGTCAAAGAAAACCTCACGTCAACTTTTTAATGTATAGAATTTACATTAAAAATTAATATTTATATCTCACGGGAGGGGGGGAGGGGTCCCGCCAGATCTCACCAAGGGGAGGGGGGGTCAGAATTTCAAAAAACACCTCACGTAATTAATGGACGTCTCCTAACGTTGTCATTTTATGGTCGATTTTTTTTTGGTACATTTTAATTTTTGCGTAAATATATCAGCTCTGCGAAGCATAATTATTTTTGTTTATTTTATTTCTATTTTTCCGTGGCCATAGAATCAAATGTAAAGTTTGACTTTTTTTAAAATCTGGCCTGTTTTCATCGATATCAACGATAATTTTAAAGTGAAAGAAAGTCGAAAAAATGAAAAAAACCACAATATCTCGAAAACTGTGCCATTCAAAAAATTTTTATTTTCATTTCCGAACTCAGCAGGAAAAACTACATAAGAAAAGTAACTTCTTATCAATGGAACATTTTGAGTGTAAACTAGTGTTTGTTATTTTTTTTAACTTTAGGGAATCCTAAATTATCCTCTTATATCTTTTACAAACCTCACACCATATTGGACTTGATATTTTAGAATCGCCCGAAATTCTTTTTACAGCTTATGTATGTATGTACATAAAATAATTTGGCACGTATATTTGGATTTAGCTGAAAAATATTTTTTTCGAAAATATCCACTCATGAATTTTCGATAATTGGCTGGATTTTGTCAAAACTATTCATGCTTGAAGTCTAATATCTCCAGTTGTACTGATCCGATAAATGTCGAAATTTTTTCGTTTGATAGTCTATAACGTTACCTTTCGCAGTAAATTAAAAGAAAATTATATTGTCAACCAATGAAAAATAATAACAATTTAATTGCTTAAATAGTTTTAACATGCTGTCCCCCCAACTAGATTACATTTAGAAAAATAACATTTTGTTCCTTATTCTTTTATCTATAAATCCCATTTTAAAATGGGTTTTGTAGATAAAAAATAAGGAATAAAAACGACGAAGTTTTAATAAATGAGTCTAATGACATAAATATATAATTTTCGATATCTCGCTTGGTGTACTTTGCTGCTTAACTCAATACAACATTTTATCATGTATGCAGGTTTAGGGTTTACGTTAATTTCCAGGACTCAAATTTTGGCGCTTCGAAATAGCTCCGTAAAAAACTACCAAACTTCCATACATTTTTGGGAGTTATTTCATAATGAAATTCGTAGAATTTTATTACTTTTCATACGTCAACTTATGATATCAATGTATATTGCATATATTTCAAAGGATTACGAATAATACGAGCAGCGCTGCCACTTTGCCACGATCGTAGCAAATTTGCTACACTAAAGCAAAAAATAACACATTTGCGACTTTTGCTACCCACTCTCGTCAAATATATCAATTTTGCTACATTGTTCTCATCTCCAAATAATTTTGTATTATTTACAGTGGCGAACAGTGAAGTCCGGACAAACAGGTATGGTTTTTTTTACAGGTATGTCGTAGGTAGGGTTTTTTTTAGAGGTAGGACAATATCTTAGTAAAAATAGAAGTTATACTTTTAGTTTTAAATCATTCTTGTGTTGTTGTGTTGGAAAAGATGCCAAATCATAAAAAAAGGAACGAAGCGGATAAGCGCGAAATTTTGGCGTTTCGAAGCGGTACGGTACGGGAAATCTCTGCTAGAGTAGGCTTCAGTAAGTTGAAAAAGTATTCTAAAACTGGGTCGACAAGTCGAAAGGAAGGGTCAGGAGCGCGAAAAAAGACTGCAGAAGCTGATGATCCACTTTTAAAAAATATTAGTCTTAAAAACGGCTGTAGAAATTAGAAAATAGTTTGGTGAATGTGGAGCAATAAAAATTGCTCCAATGACTGTGTGACGACGGCTCTATGATGCTGGTTTATCTTCACATCATTTAGCTAAAAAGCCTTTTTCGACCAATCAAATGAGTCGGAAACGCTTGGATTGGGCCAACCAGCACAAAATGTGGACTGTATCCGATTGGCAGAATGTGATCTCAGATGAATCAAAGTTCAACATATCCGGCTCCGATGGAATGCTGGACGTACGCCGAAAAACTAGAGAGCGTTATAGCGACGAGTGCACCCATAGAAATCGAGATGATTCTGCGCCTTGTCATCGAGCGCAATTGGTAAGCATTAGTATTTTGTAAATCCTTATTTTGTACTTAACAATAACCCACAACTTTCATCCTTTTTTTTATTCTTCTTTTACAGGTAAATAATTACTTGAATGAACTTGGCATTTCAACTTTATCGTGGCCAGGCAATAGTTCCAATTTGAACGCCATTGAGAATCTTTGGCACATAATTAAGATGCAGGTAGCAAGCCACAAGCCCACTAATTTACATGAGTTAGACAGAATAATTCAAAATGTTTGATACGAAGGCATTTCGCAAGATCTTTTGAAAAATTTTATCTCTTCCATGCCGCAGCGAGTTATGGCGGACATAAAATAAAAGTGAAGGGAGGAACAACAAAATATTGATACCTGTTTTTTTTTTCAATCCTAAATATTAGTTCTTAAAACACCTGCTGTAAATATTTTAGAATTAGTTCCTTAAAAATAAAATTTTATAACATTTTACCAAAACTTTTTTTATCAATAAAGGACTTATTTCACATTTTTTGCTAAAAATATATGTTTATGGTGTGGTTTTTCGACCTACAGCAAAATATTTTCAATAAAAATTATTTACTTCTCTGCATCAGTTTTTGAATCGACAAAAAATTTTGATTCTAAGGGATTTTATTAAATTTTTTTTGTTCTGGATTTCAATGTTCGCCACTGTATATAATTTTTCTTATTTTACCTCCTGCGATTTTTTTATTAAACACATTTTCCACTTTTACCGAACAATTTTAAGTAATTTTTTGAAACTATGAATTATAAAAGTGTTAACGATATAACTTTTGATGAAGGCAGTTTCTTACCTTCCTCAGAAATTTATTGCGGAGTTGAATTTGAAATTTTTGTTGAAAATGATAGAACTGAAAACGATACGGTTGTTAAGGTAAAGGAAAATATTTTGGAGTTTTATAAGGAAATTTGCATTCAAATAGTAAAAAAAATTAATTTCAAAGACAAGAAACTAAGTCTTCTTTTTTATTTAGATCCAGAAATTGTAAAAGACGACTGTCCGAATATTTTACGTCTAAAAGAATTGTCCGAATTAGCCTCAAAGTCAGATTGGGAGGACATAAACTCTGAATGGAGACACTTAAAAAATTGCATTAACCATTTTACTGAGTCCATCGATGTTGTTCAGTTCTGGGTAAAAGTCAGCGAAACAAAAGATGGCATGGGTAAATTTTTGTTTGTAAAACTGGCCTCTTTTATGAAAAAACTGCTTACTTTGCCACATAGCAGTGCATCTACAGAGCGAATTTTTTCAGATCTTAATTTCATAAAAAATAAAAAAAGTAACTCATTCAAAATAGATACCATAGATTACATAATGGCTGCAAAATGTTTGATCTCAAATAAGGACACTGTATGGGTGGCTTGAAAAGATAATCAGATGAACTATATTATATGCTTATGAACTATTATATTTATTTTTATTTATGTGAATTGTAATGAGTCAATTAAATCTATGTCATGTAAGTTTTACGCCATTCTGAATTTCAATGTGATATTTTCGTTTAGTAAAAAAATTTATGTTTAATTTACTGTTGCAATAAAAAATAGTTCAGCCAATTATGGACTTTTGCTACGCTGCTCACCGTTTTGCTACGCAATTTTGCTACAGAAATTTTATCCAAGTGGCAGCTCTGAATACGAGCATATTTATTATTGTTTTGGGTATAATCGAGAAAAAAGAAAGACGTCCAATAGTAGTTTTGGCAACACTGTTTTAACAATTTTTTCAATTGTGATGCCAACACGTGAGACAAAAAGATAAAATTATCCTGTGACAACAAGTGCAAAATACAAAAACAATGGAAATGTGTGCTACTGTAAGATAGGCGTTGTATAGCTAAATCGTAGAGAACAAAAAAATAAACAAAAGCAATTTAATTGAAAAGTGAACATTTTAGAAATTCTATCTGTGCTGCGTCATATCCCCCAAAATAAAATAACAAAATTTTTATTTTCTTTGGTGAAAAAAAAAGAAAGTAAAATGTAACATTACTGCACTGAAAAAATTAAAAATAAAAATAAATGTGTCTGTTCTTGTTGACGTTTCTGCATGTTGTCACACTAGAGCAGAGTTTTACGGGTTTAAATAGAAAATCTAAAAAACTTTTGAAAGGCTAAAACTTTTTAAGAAAAATTTAGCTTCTGCTTTTGATGACACTTGTTGGTGAATGCAACGGCCTAGTAAATGTAAGTACTTAAGTGGAGGTGGAGGTGTACTGTGACATATTCTATTGCACGCCTAATTAGCAAAATATTTTTTTTTGTTTTAGGACTGGTTTTATGTCAGTCAAAATTGAAATGCATGAAATTACTTTTGTCTGGCGAGATGGTTAAAGTAAGGACTTTTCATATATAAGATTTATGATAGCCTTAGCGTTAAAAAATATATTTTGTTCAGTTTTAAAACGTAATAAACTTTAGTTTACATATGTGGCTCATATGTCAGCTCACAGTTTCCAAGATATCGGAGGTTTTATAAATAATATTGAAAAGTTTTCAATTTGGATTTTGACAGAACATTTCAGATTTCCCTATACGAAAATATACTAAGGGAATTCCTGAAAACTCGAAAAGCCTCGAAAACTCGAAAACATTTTCGAGCTTCGAAAATAATTTGTATGAAAAAAGTTTAGTTTGATGCGAAAGTAGCCTCGAAAGTTGGAAAATGAATAATTTGAGCGAGAAGAGCGCAATTGTTCTCAAAAAGATAAAAAAGTGTCAAAAACGAAAATTAAATTATGACGATTTTTCGATTTTCAAAACAAATTTGAATTCGCTACAACTTTTTATTTTGATTTAGTTAAGCAATTTTATGTTTCTATTTAAACAATATAGGTATCAGTTGATAAGTAATTTATTAAGCTATAATATTAGTGTGAAAAAGTTTCAAATCGGTCCATCTATAATCAAGAAGAATGGTTTAAAATTAATCCAAAAAAGTGATTTTTTTAACCAATTAAAGTTTTTTTATTTAATTTTTTTGATTGACAACTAAGACACATGTTGATTTCTCTCACACGAGTTAGGCAGTTTTATGCAACAAAAGGCGTTTCTCATTCGTTTGCATGTTTGCATAGATTGGGGTGTTCCCTTAAACAAGCTCGGAAACTTTCGAGGTCCATGCTTTCGAGTTTTCGCGTTTAGAGGAATACCCTTACTATAAAAACACTAGCTCACGAATTTTCATTTCGTAGGTAAAATAGTGCCCTGATTCTGAAAAATATAAACAAACAGGAATGGCTCAAATCATAGTAGGAGGGAGGAGACACCTGGGGATCAAACGAATAAATGAGCAAATAAATTATTAGAGGAGGCGTAAAAATTTCCTCACTGATTTTTGCCATAAAAATTTTATTCAAAAAAAATAGAATTTGAAATAAATTGTGAATTGGCGTTGAACTTGAACATTTTCTGTATATAATTTGCAATTAATTTTTTTATTTATTAAATTTGAGTTCGTCGTTTTTGTTTTTTTCTGTTAGGAGCGTGGTACCGCCCATTTAAAACAAATATCTTTACTTGGGATTCCATATAACTCCATACAAAATTTCATCAATATCGGCTCTAGTGCTTCACCGAGAACCGATAAATATCGTTATCGTTATCGGAACCGAGAACGAGGTCGATAACGAGACGATATTAAAAAAATTATTTCTCGTATGACCGAGGCCGAGAACGAAAAAGGTCTGGCCGATATCTCGTTCTCGGCGATAATGTATGGTTATCGTACGATAAACAAGTGTAAATAGTTATCGTACGATTTTCGATTTACAACGTTCAACGCTCATATACCATACACGTTTGCGTAAAAAAAAAAATTGTGCACTATATTTTTACTTAACACATGTACAGACCACGACAAAACGACAGCACAACTCATTTTTCGGTGTTTTAAAGGACTCACAATAATTACTAAAAACTTATTTTCCTGGTATGTATTCTTAAAGCTACGAAAATAAATAACAAAAATAAATAATAAATAATAAAACATTATTTTAATAATGGGTGGATCCTCCTTTATTCTTTACCACTTTAGTTATTCGCTTTTGTAAGGACTTAAAAAGCTTTTAACCGTTTTTTCGAAGAAGAACCTCCCAGTGGGCTAATAAGTATGCTGTTTTTGAGCTCGTAGATGGACTCATGCTGCCGGTTTTCTGGATACATCTGTCGAGCCAAACAACCCCAGCAGCTTTCAATAATATTTAGGTCAGGAGAACGGCCTACCAATCCTAGAAGATTGAAGTTGTTGTCCCGGAAAAGCTCTTTTACTATTTTACTGTATGAATTATCCTACTGAATATCATAGTATCACTGGTTAATTGCTGCCTACGTAAAGCTACTTCATTAAGTTTAAGTATCCACGCTTTTCATTTTTGGGAGCAAACTTTATTTCGGTTTTTCCCTGGAATCCGATTCCAGCCCATATCATGATAGTGTCAATATATGGGCTGGAATCGGAAAACCCGAAATAAAGTTTTTGCCCTAAAAATGAAAAGCGTGGACTACTTAAACTTAAGGGACAGTACACATTGGAAATGAAACAAAAATTTTTTTTTAAAATGCTTTATTTTTTATGAAAGAAAAGAGATTGTAATGAAACATTTCACATATATTATCTAGTCAAAATAGTATACAAACATATTTTTTTCGGCCTGTTTTTTGGCTGCAGCAGGTTTTTGAAAAAAAGACCAAAAAACCACGGCGGGCGTGATTGCTTCTCTCTGGATGGTCTAAAAAAAAAAAAAAAAAAAAATGGGTTTTAATCAGCATCTAAGCCGCTATAGAGTGAACTAAAAGAATTTAATTTGGACTAAAATTTCAGAACGATCGGACTACTAGTTTTCTTTTTATCACGCCCGCCAACTCAAAAAACGTTGTTTTGAGAAAAACCTGCTGCAGCCAAAAAACATGCCGGAAAAATCCGAAAAAATATTTTTATATACTATTTTAACTAAATAATATCTGTGCAAAGTTTTATTACAATATCTCTTTTCTTTCACAAAAAAAAAAGCATTTTTTTTTCATTCCAAGGTGTACTGTCCCCTTAATCGGATTCACATGTAAAAAATACTTCTTCGACTTAATTTTTAGAGTTACCTTAATGTAAGAACAAGCATGTTTTATTTTTGTGTCGTTTACTCTTGATCCACTTTTACGGCGTTGGATAATGGGTCTTAGCTCCTCCCATACAGCTAAACCCTTATATTGTTATTCTTGGTACTTATACAAATTTGTGAAATTCGGTACATGGACCCAATTGTCTGCAGTAAGGACTGCGTAAAATGTAAGTGGAATGGAACACAGGCAATACGCGGGTAAAGCCACTGGTCCAGCTAGTATTAAATGTTGTTTATACATACATTTAATGTAAACGAGAATAACCGAGAAATATCGGCGATAACGAGAACGAGAACGATACGATAACGATACAGATCAAAAAATTCTCGCACGAGAACGAGTACGAGACGATAAGCTTTGCGCCACTACGAGGACGATACGATAATTTTTGAATTATCGTATCGTTTACGTATCGGTGAAGCACTAATCGGCTCTGCCGTGACAGCGGCATAGCCCGAAAAACTATTTTTTTAGTTCTTCAAATTATTAGGAATCAAACAAAATTTGTTTTTAAAAGTTTTTAGCAATTAGATACTAACAAATCGATTTTAAAAATCAAACTAACATTTTATTCGTCTCGAATTATTTATATTGATTTTTGATTTTGACTGAATTTTGACATCCTCCTCTTTCATCGACCTGTATTTTTTTATTCATTCTCATTGAAATGGATCGAGCTTAAAAGAAATAAATTTTTGAGTTTGATTTGTTTTTTATTTTGCGTGTCAATTATGTTGTAGATATCGTAAAGTGCAACGTAATTGTCATACAATACAAATAATTTAGTCTGTTTAAAATACCATGCACTTACCTTCTGTCAAAACTTTTTTCCTCTCCTAATAACAGTTGTTTTCAAGTCACAGTCTATTCATTTTGACCCTAATCCAAAATCGAAGACTTAAACAAATTTTTAATGTTTGTGAACTGTTCGCTGAAGTTCTCTGAAACCAAAGGTAATGTTTGTTTTGCCTTTTCTTTGATCTTAAAGTAGTTGTTAGTTTATCTGATGTGTTATGTGACAGCTTCATTTAAATGCTGCCTTGTATGCTAACATTTTCTGTTTTATTTATCCGTTAACGCGTCTATCTGCAGTGAAAGTTTTTGGTAGTACTCGAAAGTAACCAACTCTTCTTATTTCAACACATATGTATAACTAAAAAATAATAATTCGAAATTGTACATATTTAAATGAGATATAATGCCGTTGTAAAATTATTTTGTGTAAGATTTACTTTAATTTGTTGTCTAGTTTAGTTATTTTCATACACACTGACGTTTTATCGACCTATTAGAAATTATAAGAACAGATAATAAGCACTTAGATTTGACCGATTGTGAGATTATTATTCAACCTTGAAGAAGTTGATATTATGTGACAATGTTTGCGATTGCTTTGCCAAACGTTCACATTGCGCAAAATATTTCCAAAAAAAAGTCAAAAAAGTTATAATTTGCAAATCGGATTTTGAGTTGCGTCGCTTATGGGGAATCAAGTATTCAATAGATACGCAACTTTTTTCCGAAAGTGATTTTAGCGGTAGTCAAGCGGCATTAGGGTGATGTTTATAAAAATCGTTCTTTTCCAGTATATTGATATATATTTTCTCCCGAATAGCTGTACCTATAATCGCCCAAACGCATGACCTGGAGAAACGCCCAAAAATCGGCTTCGGTTTTTGTGTATTTGGGAAATTCTGTACACTGAAGGTTTGCCCAAAAAAAATTCAAAATTGTTGGGCGTTTGTTATTTTTTTTTTTTTGCGATTGTGGGTACAGTCATAATCGCCACAAAAAATACAGATAAATCTTAAAATGCCAAACTCCCACAATTCTTAGTACATTTATTCTTTGGGAACAATTGTTCATAGTGATCGATTGTCCAAAAAAAGTATAATTTATTTGCCTAAAATAAGAAATTATGTATGGGCGATTGCTCATTTTACTTAACTTTTATGTAACAAAGCAGCTTTTTGAGTAGCGCTTTTTGAAATGGTCGGTTGATTCCCTTAAATGTTCAGAATTTTAATTATTTTTGCCTGAGAATGCCCATTCAAACAAACTTGAACCAAAAGAAAGACAAACAATTTTTATCAACTTTTTTATTTGAACCCTCTCGAATTGTTTCTTACCATGAAATATGGCTTGAGTTGGCAAAAACAAACCACATTTATAAATGAATATTAGAAATGGGACTTATTTTTGATTATTTTTAAGATTAACGCGAAAAAACCCTTAGAAGGGATGTTTTTTGTGTTTTTGAGGGTGTTGGTAATATCTTATGATATTCGAAACTCGATTTTCGGAATTACCGACCCAAAAACCGTATACATAGGCATAATATAATAACTTTCTTACCGTTAATCATCTCCGAGGCCTACCACTACATTTTCAATGGTCTTGAATGCTTGTGGCGGCTTGAGCGACCTCACCTGCACTTAAAAATTCTGAAGAAATAAATACTAGTTTCTGAGGACATGCCTTTGAAATGGGTTTAAAATCCGACTACTGGTGTAGAAATGGTCATAAACCCGACGAAGAGTAAGCCATGGAATAAATTATTTGCTCTTGTCGCGCCTTAGCAAAAAGTATATTAAAATACTTCGGGCAGCCGTTTTTCTTATCCTTGAAGGAATTTACAAAATTCCACCTTTATATTGGACGAATTCCATAATGAATTTGCTAATAAGACTGAAGTAGAGAAATTGTGGTATCACTATGGACCCCTGTGGTCTATGCGAGGCTATGTGGCTGCCACACAAACCTAACCTAACCTTCGGAGGTCATTTAGACATATAGGGGAAGGTGGGGAAAAGTGGTATGCCTAACGGGAAAACGAAGTTTTCACAAAAAAAGAAAATTTTTTTCGCACAATTAAACATGTTATTAGTTCGATCTATATTGAATCAATTAAGTTAATGAGGCGCATTACTTTCTCAACAGAAGATGTTTATTATTACGATGCAAAAAAAAAGTACGTACCGCTTTATACCCCACCTGTGGGGTAAAGCGGTATACGAAGTGTAAAATCACTCTGCCGCCATGACCTATGTCAGTGGTTCCCAAACTATTTTGGTCGTGGAAGCCCCAAATTTGATGCGATTGATCGCGGAACCCTGAATATTTTTTAAACAACGACTTTTCAAATCTGACATTAAATGAAACAAGTATTATTTTTGCATCTCAGATTTTATTGAATTAGAAAAATTAAAAAAAAACTAATTCATCATAGAAATTAAAAAAATACAAAACAAACTAAAAGAAATGAAAAAACTTTATACTTAATGTGACGAATGCTTCTTTGATTCCATGATTCTCTTAAAATTCGGCGTTATGTTTGATAACAGAACTCGCATATCTGGTGCAGCATCAAGTTTGTTACGATATTTGGTTTTCGTCGCAACATATTTTGAAAACCCAGCTTCATACAAATACTTAAGTGGTTGCAAACGGCAATAGAATTCGAATAGCCTGTTTTGATAAATTTTGATATTAATCGAATACATACATCTAAACAGAATATTGTTAATGAAGCTGTTCTAAATTTAGCTTCTAATTGTGTATCCGAACTCAATTCAATCATATTTTCATAATCCATGGAATGAAATCCTTTTGTTTTATCTTTTATTGTGAAAGGATTTTGAATTATCTTGATTCTCTAAGTTTCGAAAGAGATCACAGTGATTACTGTGATCCGGATTTCCGAGTTTAAATCCACTTTAGATTCTTCGAGAAAATCATCGTAGTTATTTTGCTCCCCAGCTGAAATCCAATATTGTATTTTCCTTTAAATTTGTCACGCGGAACCCCTAAACTTTTTCGTGGAACCCCAGGGTTCCACGGAACACACTTTGGGAGTCGCTATAACCTGGCAGTAACAAGAACACTACTCAAACACAAATTTGTTATAATTACATTAGATGGCGTTGTAATGCAAGGATAAATATACCCTTTGTACCGCTATGCCCCGTGTACCGCTTTGCCTCGCCTTCCTCTACTAGAAAGTGAACTTTTTTTTTATCTGAATCACCCTAATATACTTACATACATAAATATTTTGGCATGAAAGCAAATTTAATTTTTGATGTGAGCGTTAGGAACGCCAGATGGATTGTCTAATACACCGATTTCGACGGCACTATATTAGCGAAAAATATCGTTACTTTGATTTTAACCCATTACATATAACTCTGGTTCAAATTCTTTTGACCACGTTTAAATGATAAAGCTAATAATTTAAGACTGATATCTAAACAACATTAAAAAAAAATGGAAATAAAATCTTCCTACATATAAAATGTGTTGCTAATTTTAGCCAGCACTTAAAATATAGAAAAAGCGTTGTTTTTCTTTTCTTAATTCACTTAATTAAAAATTTTTGTTGACAGCGCATTTCCGTGCCAAATAAAAACCATTTTTTTTCTAGTTTTCCCCTTTATTGCTGTCCATTTCCACAGTTGAATCAAAACGGTGATGATCATCTTCATAATTTTAACGTGGCTCACAAGATTGTCAAAAATGATTTCATTTCAGAAGCAATAAACTTTTCTCCACCCATAAATAAAAAAAGAACATCTAAGCAAGAGTTTTAATACTTTGGCAAGAAATTTGGCAATATTTTTTTTAACTTGGTCATTCAAAATTTCGTACAAGTATTTTTGAAAACAACCCACCCACACCCAATAGAAACGTGATTCAAACAATGACGAGTGAGTGCATAAGCGCTATAACCCACATAAGCTCTCAACTTATCGTATCATTGGTCAGTCTCATCCCAGTAAACTTTTGTTTTAAAAATCACCAAATATTCTTAAACACAAATGTAAATGCATACACACATCGTATATAATAATAAAATAAAAGTTAAAATCGGTCTACTAATTTTGAAGGTAAAGTTTTTTTTTGCTTAAACTTCGACCATTTTTAATCATTAATGTGTTCGATAGAAATGTATAATTAACTATCGTTTTTATTTAGAAAATTTATTTTGTTCCAATGCAACGTAAAATATATTTTTTTTTCGAATCATCAATCAGTTTTGTTAAAGAAAGGGGTGAAATCTACATTGGTCATATCGAAAGTTATTGTGTACTGGGATATTCTTCTCAATGTGTGTGGAGCAAGGAATGGATCGCTTCTTCTATTTTGTTTTTTCTTGTGAAAACCATTATGACCAAAGTGGTATTTTAAAAAAGCAGCCTTTTGACAAAAAAAAATTGTAAAATTAGTCAGCCTGATTTGTGACAATAAAACGCATGACAGCTAACTAAGACTGGCCAGAATGAACTCTTCAATTAGCTTTAAAAGATATTATTCCAACTTTTTTAATCGTTGCTGTTGTTAATTATTTTTCTGTTGAATTTAGAAATGTGCTATTTCTCAGAGTTTTCCGTTGGTATTTTCTTGTAATTTTTGTTGTAGGTGAATGTATTTTAGTGACCTCAATACTTTTCTCTACTGAAGTGCGTGAGCGCTTTTGATGAAGGAATGTGATTTTGAAATTTCTGTATTTTTTTCAATTGCGACTTTACATCTATAGATTTTCAATTGCATAGATTTTGTTCCTTATTTTGAAATTGTTTGGTACGTAGAACTTCTCGTCATTGACTACTATGACCTTTTTACAATAAAAATTATGCAACATTTTGAAACAATGTTCGCTGCTTATGGAGCTTAAGAGTTGTAACATCGCCTTTAAGTCTTAATGTTTGCATAAAAGATTTGTATGATCCCATTTTTGCTTTTTAAACTGCTAACAGCCAATTTTAGCTTTCAATTTTGATTCGAGGAGATCGCTCATCGACCTCGTTTTCCAACGGTTTTCCGGCTCGTCTTGCACATGGAGAGCTGAAATAAAGATTAAATGCGACGAAATGTCAACGAAAACGGAGTATGCCATCTTATTCGTCGTAGCCTAAAGCAAGGATGCGCAGCCCATAGCTCGTTTGGCTCTTCCAGCTCTTGCAACAATAACAAAAAATATTCAGCTCACTCCATTATTTGAGCTAAATCATTTTGGTCCGCAATGACCGCATATATTTTGTTCGTGTAATTTTTTCTTCAACTCATCGACTCGTTCAGCTCATGCCGTTACTCAAGTTAAATAATTTCGGTTCGCTATCGTTGCATGATTTTTGTTTTTGTAGTTTTGTCTTCAACGCACTTTATTGTTTGTGTGATTTGGTTTTCAATTCATTTGCTCCTTGAGCTTGAGATTTTTGTTTTTGTTTCCATGCAATTAGCTTGCCGCAGCTGTTTAAAAATTTTCAAAAATACTAGAAATTTTTTCGCAAAATATTTTTCAATACTACGAATTTTTTTCCAAAATAATTTTGAGTTTTTTTTACCAGAATTGATGTTGTTGTAACCAGCTCGCGAAAAAACTTTTGTGCGCATCTCTGGCCTAAAGCATCAGGAATAGTTTCAAGTTCCGATGGAATAAGATTTGTGTAGTAGTAACGCACATACCTCCTTATTTACTGTTTTTATGTGTAAATGATTGCTACTTATACTTTCAAAATGATTCCATCTCGAAAGCTTACGGCGATCTATATTAGGGTGTTTATTTTGAAAATTTTGTAGATTTCTTTTACTCTTATTTTGCCTTTGTTATAGCATGGGGCTTACAAATAATTGTCCCAAAAATTTTAGCTTCCTAGCTCAAACCTGTAAGCGGCGCGACCACAGTTTGTGCTCGATTTCGTTAAAATTTTACGAAAAAACCGGCTTGCCAAAACGTAGAAAGAATCTGATTATATAGTTGTATGGGAGGTGCCACCCCCTGTTCTCAAAGCAGGCATATTTTTCGTGTGGCTAAAATAGTATACATACGATGGAGTTTTTTTTGCGGTCCCATGGCCCATGTTATAGAATCGGATTTGAAGAAAATTCTCCCAAAATTTCAGTTTCCTAGATCAAACCTGTGAATGGCGCAAACAATTTGTTTCCTATTACAATTGACATGGAAAAATCGAAAAATCAGACAAACGAATGACAGGTTTTTTCTTCGTTTTAGTAAAAACATCGCTTTTTACACATGAATTGCAATAAGAATAAAACAGTATGCTCCGCTCACAGGATTGATTTAGGAAGCAGAAATTTGAAAATGTCGCTAATTGAAATAATGGTAAATACATACTATATCATCGAGATGTTGAAATTTTTTTTAAACTTTATTTAAACTATTACCGTTCGCGTGAATTTGACGATTTACCTTAACACGTTGAGGACGAAGCTGATTTTGCTTATGTTTCCCCAGGGACCACGGTATTTTCGCGAAAAACCCCCAGGGACCACGGATTTTTTTTTAAATATATGTGTCCTAGGTAAAACAAATTTGTTTTACCCCGTCCTGGATCTCTGACGTCATTCTAAATCCCTTTTTTGAAAAGTATTGGTGTCGCACGTTTTCAGATGACATGGGCCTAAAAGAAAAATTTTACTCTGGGAGCCCATGTCGCACGAAAACGTGCAACGCGGCATGGCATGCTTTATTCTGTCGAATTTGGTTTTTTTTCATTCGCCGTTATATTTTTACAGATATTATTTCAATTTTATTGTTACTTGCTCCGTTTGAGCTATAAAAATAAATCATTCAGTTCGTAATTTTGCGTTGTACGGGTAAAATATTACATAATAGTGGTAGTGTTTTGAGTGTTAAAAATGTGTAAAAACATATTTTTACAAAAATTAAACAGAAACATCGGATATTTTTCGATATTTGCTATTTTTTACTATTTCTTTCAATTCTGAAAGAATTACTTAATTTTTTTTACTTAATTTCATCTCATTATTTTTAACTTTTTGTAGTCAAATTTTAGGCTTAAAATTTTCTTCAAAAAAGATAATGCTACCAGGACGTGTTATATACTAAAATGTAGGCAGTGTTTTACTTCATTCTCCAATACAAAAAATATATATAACGTAGCACATAAAGTTGTGATGAAAACAAAAAAACAAAATGTACTAGCGTCGCACGTTTTCGTGCGACATCGTCCTCAACGTGTTAATTGGCGACTCGCGTATTTAACATTAGGTCCGTTCGAGCCGGAAAAAATAGGTAAATATTTATAAAGTTTTACCACAAAAAGCATTCGAGCCGGAAAAAATGTGGTGGTTGAGAGAGAAAAAATGTGGTGGTTGAGAGAGAAAAAATGAGAGTAAGAAAACAGCTGATCACTTCCCCCCTCCAAAGAGAGTTTCCTTTTTCACCCAAAAAAATTTCTTGTGGCTAAAAATTGAAGACTGTCAAAATCGTGGGTAACGAGATTAGAAACTCACTTTTGACAAGCGAGGGAAAGAAAATTTCATGTCTCAATTATATCTGTCCAATACTTGCTTTATCAAATATTTTTCAGTACTTCATTTTTTTTCACTTGTTGAAAAGTTATGTTAAGAAGGAGCAACATAACAAAAAGCTTGAAATCACTTTTTTTTTGGTAAATGCTCATTTATTCAGTTAAATAGATGAGCGATTTTTGATTGAAAAGGAATAGTCAACCAGATAATTATTTCTAAAATATTGTTTTTCGGTGCGCACAGTTTTAAAATAAGAAATTGAAAATGTAGCTAGATCAAAATTACCTCATTTTTCATTATTTTATACAATTCCATCGAAAATAAATTTTTGTTTGAAAAAAAAAATTTTTCTTCACTAATTAACTGTTAAATTTAACGTAAATTCCTTAAAAAACCCATGCGAAATGAAAAATTTTTGCAGTGCACAAGATTTTAACCCTTTTTAAAGCAGCGGGAATATTTCTCCCACCATCTTTTTTTAAAATTTTTGTTCAATGAATTTTACGGAAAGTTTTTTTTACTTATGGCAAAATTTTTATGGACATTCGGTTTACATTAAAAATAATATCTTTAAAGCATATACAAAACTGTTTAACTCAAAATGTAAAATAATTTTGGTAAATTTAAACCAAATCTCTTAATTTATACTAAGCAATAGTTTTAAAATGCACTTTATATACTTTAAAAAAATCTTCAAGCAAAAATTGTAGCTCTAATCTACTTTCGGATATATAGTCATCGGAAATTACTCATATAACTTTTTAAAATTCACTACTTGTTGAAGGAAAACATATGAACAAGAACTAGAAATTTTAATAAAATATTGGTAATTATTCGAAAAATGCTATACGTTAAATAATTTCGAAAGTCGGTCATTCGCTTTTTGAGTTATATCGTATTTATTAATAATATTCTCAAAAAGATTTCACTTGGCTTCCATTTAGAAAGTATTGACCTAACGGTTATGCAACTATGACGCAGGTTTTAATTCCTGAACCCTGCCAATGGTTGTTTACAAAAATAAACGCAAATTTTTGGCAGTCTTCATTTTTTACTCTTTTTTGCGTTCGAGCCGAAAATTTTGTTTACAAAAATAAACGCAAATTTTTGACAGTCTTCATTTTTTACCCATTTTTGCGTTCGAGCCGAAAATTGTGGTGGTGAGACTAGTCAGAGAAATTTCAGCTTTTACTCTCTCGAATATCGCGATTTGACAGTTTTAATTTTTTACCACAAAATCCGGCTCGAACGCCGATATTATGGTTTCCGAATGTACAAGTTCGCCTTCAAAACAATGCTGTCAAATCAGAAAACAGAAACTGACGGCTGATAAACTTCAAATTTGATGTTTTAGAAATACTTAACTTCTAATTTTTATAAGTGAAATAGAAATGATTTGAAAAGTGGAGCTATTTTTTTGAAGACGAATATTTTGTTGTGGAGCAATATTCAAAGATGATAAAATGGTTCACCAATATATATTTTACTTAATAAAGAAGCCCTTGTGTTTTTATTGGAATACAGGGAATGCAGGGAATGCAGGGAATGCTCGTTCATTTCAATTTTGAAACTATTTCATTTGGCGGTGTAAACATGCGCTACAATACTCGTGTTGACGTTGGATGCATCATTACTTTGCATAACTTATTTCAACCTCTCCAATTACACGTGGGTGGTCGTAACGAATTCCATTCAACTGCCAACATTGCTTTGTTGCTCTTCTTGTTCGACCCAAAGCTACCAAATCCTTTTGCTAAATCGAGATTTTCTTGCATCAGCTTTAGCATTTTCTGGAACTGATGAGCATTGGTTTTTTCTCACGCTAATAGTTAAATAATATTTTGCATATATCGTCTACCTAACTACCAAAAAGACGGATCAACAAAACATTCAAAATCGAGTTTTTGATTGATTATGATGCGTTCGACCAAGCATTTTGTTTAAATGCGATTTTATTAACGTAATTCACAAGGCCATAATAAAAAGTGCCTGAATTTCATATAGCAATAGGCCTAACACAATTTTATGTAAAATAAAAAGAAACATGATATTGAAATTTTTTAGATACCTAATTTGACTCTTTTTAATCTTTTACGTAAGAAATTCATAATAGTTACTTTGGTTTTCTCATTATCAATTTCATACATGAAATTCAAAAATTCTTAGTTAAAAATTAAAACAAAACATTTTTTCAGAAATCCCAGTAATTCAAAAATATTTCAGAGTTATGTATAGCCTTTGTTTTATATGATGTACAAACATTTTATTGTTGATAACTACTTTTTTTTTGTTTCAGAAAAAAAATATCCAAATAGACGTAACAAACATAACTCGAAAGATATTAAAAACAACAAAATTTTCCTTCAGAAGTAAATGTGACGTTATGACTTAAGCAAGATTAGATAAAATTCTTTCTACATAAATCCAAATTATTTTTCAGTATTACAACGTTTTTTGGTTCTCCTGTAAAAGACTTTTAAGTGTTGTTACATCTTTTTGGATGTTAGATGACGATATATTTTTTCAGTTTTGAGCTAAGTGTAGCAAACCCTCACATGTACTTACACCATAGAAAACCCTCACATTTTTATTTTTAAATATTGAATGTTGATACTCAAATGATTCAATAAGTTTGCTTTTCTGTTAAAAATTTTAAAAGAATTACTTTACTTAAATAATTATTAAACACTCATTGAATGTAATTTATTACAATTCAAAATTTCTCACAACTCATTTAAAATATTTTTAATTTATTATTTTTCTTAATGTTTTCCCCTTATAATTTTATATTTTAAAAATGTGCCAATTTTCGTGCTTTGGCAGCAGATTTTCACGATGATGATGATACACACAACTGATTGTAGCAGAAAATTTGATTTGGAAATTATTGCTTTAGTCTGAGATTCTATAATTTAAAATGTGAAATTTTCATTTCAAACCGCAATAGTCAGTCATTTAGTCAGATTGGTTTGCTTGGCGTCAAGCCATTTCCAACGAATATTTCTATACTTTGTGATACATTTGCAACAAACTCATTAAATGTTAATTTATTGTTAAATCGTACACTATATAAAAAGTTTTCAACATATGAAATTTTGTTCTTTCATGTTTTTCAGGAGGATGCAAATCGAGGCAAACCCAATTGGGAACATCTTTCTGATGATCTTCATGTGCTGATCACAGTTGAAGATACAGAAAACCGTGCCAAAGTAAAGCTGGCCCAAGCTGTAGCAGAGGTTCAAAAGCTTTTAGTGCCGGTAAGTCTTGAGAAAATATCAGATATGCGAAAAAATGGTTTTTTTTTTCAATAATCGTGTTTCCTTTATTAATTTTCATTAACTTATGCTCTGCTATCGAAATAATTTTCAACACAAAAAAAATACCTAAAAATTAAAATTAAAATTGGGACATAAACCAAATTTTAGTGAAGCGCTAAAAAAATTAATGTAATAATATTTTAATTAATGAATCGAGTAAATAATATCTATTTAATAATTTTTATGTATAAGTTTAAATACCTTTAATGTGCGCTACCTTAATATTATTTATTTCAAATTGTTTTTTTTTACAAATAATAATTTCAAGCTTAACATTTTAATAATTTTTTTTTATTAATTTTCTCTAATGTATAATTTTGATAAACCAACCAAAACAAAAATTGTACTAACAGCAAGCTGAAGGCGAAGATGAACTTAAAAAACGTCAACTAATGGAGTTAGCCATAATTAACGGCACCTATAGAGACACAACAGCGAAATCTGTTGCTGCAGGTATGTCCTCCTACCTTACTTTTGTTGAAAACCCTTAACTTATTCTATTGTTTTCCTATGCTATAAATTAAAACACTAAAATATGAAATACTTCCCAAACAACATCAAAAATAATTTTCTAACAAATTAATCTTAAAATAATTTACGTAAAAACATGTTTGAACCAAAATTTGTTGCATATGTCTTGATGGAAAATTGCATCCTTTTATTTATACTAGAAAACTTGGATGAACAAAGAAATCCAAAATCAGCAAAAGGTTCAGTTTCCTCATATTAAAAACAGGGAAAAATGAAACGAAAACATTTTTCTGACTTATTATTCCGACAAAATTAGGCTCACTTCAACTCTAACTGGGTTATTGTGGAAGAGGTGTAATATCTGACTCATGTCGTACCCTTGTCTATGTAAATAGATGTATTCAAAATGGGGGACAGAAGAATTTAGGGAAGGGTTGGGTTTCTCGAGGCATTTTTTTTCTATGAAAAAGAATCTGAAATATCCATTTATATTCCAAATGAAATTTTGTGTCGAAATTTTTTGAAATGAAACAAAATACCGGAGCTCACCAAAGCTAACGTTCATGTCGAAACAATTTTTATAGTCTCTGAAAAACGTGCCATCATAATGAGGCTAGCAACCTAAATCCACTCAGAAAGAAGTTATAAACAAAAATTTAAATAAGAACAACCAGTTTTCGGTTTTTTAAATAGTCTTTTTGACTTAACGTATTTAAAAAATAAGCTTTTTGACTTTACAAAGTGCCATTTCGATAGGAAATCTGATTCTCTACAAAAAGTTATATGATGTGTTGATATTAAAAATGTATAGTTTTTGAGTTATAATTAAAAAATAAAAAATGGACAAATTTGCACCGTCCTTAAATGTCCAAGCCGAAGCCTAATTTCAATTTTGGATTTATCATTTATAAGGTATAATTGAACATATAAGATAATAAAATACCTTTAAAGAGTTAGTTCATTGTTAAAATACATAGTCAATAGCCTATTAGTAGAGCAAGTAAAAATAAAATCAAAAATATAGAAAATCAACAATTTGTACATTTTCTTTTGAATTAAGCAATTTAAAGACTGTCCAAAATAACTGGCTTACTTTAGTTAAATAGAAAGGTAGTAGGCTATACAATAATAAAAAAATATTTTGAAAATTTTTTTCTCGAAAATATTTAAGGTTAAAGTTGGAATTTCAGAAAAAAAATCTAAAATTACATGTTTTAAGTGCTGTAAAATAGAATTGAAACAATTTTAAAAGTTTCTGACCTTAAGAACTGGTTAATTAGACTAAACATAGGAAAAATGCACTATTTTTATTTTGAAATATTTTCTAAAATAAAAGTTATTTATGTGTTTCTGAGAGAACCTTTTAAAATTCAGATTAACACCCGAATTCGACCTTCCGGCGAAAAGCGCAATATCTAACAAAAATATTTTTCAATTTTTTTTATGCAAATCTTATTTAAATTCATAGAGCTTTCAGATAAGCCTTTCAGCCCATTAAAAAATGCATATTTCGTAAATTTCTGAACAGGTGTAATGTACAGCCTCAGAACCATTGTAACCATGGATTCTAACTCGGCGTTTACACACCCGTATATCGATAGGTTAGGTCTACCTGTAGAAATAGCAATTACATACTGAAATAATGAGCCATATAAATTTATGACATCTCCAATTATAGCAACCAAGATATAGTTTGGACAAGCTCTGAAAGAAAAGTAACATGAAGTTGGACAAGAGCACGCACAATCAAAAACTTCAAAACTCTGAGAGAATTATTTAAGGTGATCTAAACTTCATACCAATACAACTAATGCTTTGGACTAATAGAATGCCGAAAAGTCATCACACCTGAAATATTAATTGGTATCCATACAGAACATTATATTATAGACAAGTACACATCAAGACTAGGGTTTGCAGAGCTGAGGAGATTTTTGCAAAGCTGTGCAGAATCTGTACTACGATTCTGACGTCAAAGAGTCTGTCTTTGTGAATGTCCAGAATGTCACCTCTTCGACGCTCTTGAAGAAATCGCTCAAAAGAGTCAAAAATCCGTCTAACAATAAAGTGAGAACCGGGTATACAATGGGTTCAACAGCGTACAAAGGCATGATGACCAGTCAACTAACATGAAAAGTACCTTTTAAAAATTATTTGGAAGTTTACTAGGGTGGAGGGCGTCGCTAGAGCGCAACGGGTTTGGGGCGGCAAAATGGATGTAGTAATATTAAATTCAAAATTTTGCTTTTGATCAATTACATGCAATTGACAGTTTTTAATCATGTAACGGATACTACCTGATAAAATTTTCTATAAAACGAAAAATATAAGTGATTGCTGATTAATCAAATTTAAGCCACTTCTTTCGACGTTTTCTAGATGACGCAAACCTTCCTTTGGTAGGTTTAATTTAACGGCTACCGTTATTTCCAAAAAATTCATTATTGACTTATCGACTTATCCCTGTACATATTTGGCATTTTCTATATTTTTTCTTAGTACGGAAAATTATAAAACTTTTGTAGTAAATTTTTGAAGAAATTGAGGAAATATAGGCTCTACTTCCAAAAATGTATTACGACTCGAAAATCAGTACATTCGTAAATGAAAAATGAAGTAAATGAATATCATTCCAGCAAACGTTATTTTACTTTGTCCAGCAACTGCATTGGTGCAGGTACCTATTGATTAGGCCATTTGTAAAACTAAAGTTTATTTTTGTCACAGTCCTAAGCTCTATAAGTTCGAGTAGGAGCATTCTGCAAAAAATGTATAATTTTTTTCATCATTTGCAATTTTTATTGGTTTTAGACATGAGCTTAAGAAAAAAATATTTTCCATTAAATTTATGTGGTCCTTTATATTTAATTTTCTGTTTTCTCTATTTTTCCTGCATGTCTCTTTATAGCCTGTGAGGAAGAATGGCGCCGCGTTGTTGCTGCATCGGCTGAAAATCGTCTGTTGAATCCAGCGCTTCCCGGACTGGCACAACAAATGCGGACACAAACAGCTGCGCCATTGGGGGCTCCATTGATTTTGTCACAACGAATGACGGTGCCCACATCAGCCGCCAGCCTATTGTCCGGCCAGCCTGCGCCAAATGCCTTCGAAAATACAGCGCATGGAATGATTTTTGCGCCCTACGGCGATTATGCGAACTATGCAGCGCTGACCGGAAACCCTCTGCTTACAGAATATGCAGATCATAGCGGTGGGTTATTTGCTCGATAAGCACAAAACTTTTTCAGTTATAATTTTTTTTGCAATTTTTTTAATTTTACGTATTACTTATTTTACTCAATTAAAATTACCGTATAGTATTGAAATTTAACAAGAGGTTCAAGCAAAAGAAGCAGCGAGTTTTTTGGAAAACTGCTGCAATAATTCAAAAGTGAAAAGAAAAATTAAATTCTTAGTATAAACTAAAAACTAAAATGAGAACAATAATAATATAATACAATACATAATTGGCTTGATATTATTCTTGATGACCAAAATACTTACATATGACGCATTTCTTAACTAATTTATCTAACTTCTCTTAATAGTACATTAGGTGTTATTTAACATACATTCATATTCATATACATACATAATATCATTGTAGTTTATTTTTTAATTTTAAGAAATTAACATATCAATACATTAAAATTATTATAAACACTATTACTACCCAAATGCCAATCTAATCAAATCATTTAAAACTTTAATAAGTGAAACAACCATAAAGTTTTCAAAGCAATTTTATGCATTTATAAATTTCGATAGTACGTACTATATAGAAGTAGATTTCAAAGTATACATGACTGAGAGCTAGCTATTAGTAAAAGTGGTCAAAGAAACTAAACGTTAATGCTATCGATAACTCAAATTCCAGACTAAATAAAAATTTCAAATGAATGATTGGATTCACAAATCATAAAAAAGTAAAAGTCACAGGTCTGACATTGCTAGCTCCATCATAACGTATTCATTTCTATTTTTACAACACTGCATTTAAAATTTTTAACTATAATTTTTCTTTGCAAATAGTTTATTAAAAATAAGTAAACCGCCAAAGAAAAGAATTTAGTAATAATAATCCAAAAACATTTTAAAATTGCACTCTATATATAAACCTCAGTTCAAACTTTAACTGTTAGCCCTATACCCAGCTAAGCTCACGAAATACTCTGAAATGTTAAAATATTAACTTCACAAAACTATACACACTGACCTTTCATGTAAATATTGTTTACTATAAAGTAAAACTTTCAGAATTTAATAAAGTGATTCGTCACGAGTAGCTCAATATAGAGGACAACAACACAAAAAACATTTTTTTACTTCCAAATAATTGATACGTCCACCTACTAATTTTGGGTTAAATGTTTTAAAAACGTCAATTTTAGGAAATTATAAGAATTTTTTATGAGAACTTCAATCGTTTCCTTTTGATTTTTTTACTGAACTGAAGAGACATACTCTTTAAAGGTACCCAACGGGAAACGGAAGTGCGAACAAAGAGCTTCGGATGTGCTTCAAGGGAAGCTGTTTCAAATGCACTTCTCACTGCTTAACTTTTTAACAAAGGATCCCATTGCGGGGACGCATATCTTTGGAAGCATATGAAATACACTTCTTTGAATGCTAAGTGAAAGCACATCTTTGGAAGCATATAAAATGCACTTCCTTGGATGTTGAGTAGCAGCACATATACTATGTATACATATAACACAAAAATGAAAATAGCAAAGGGCCCAAACAAGTTCGTAAAACTATAGATTTTAAAATGAAAATTTTTATACGATAATTTGGGATTTCGGAATTTGCTAATAAGTAAAAATCTAAAATTCGTTTTTCTATTATCTTTAAACGAATCAGAGCTATAAATTTTCAATGCGTCTTTATAAAAAAAGTTCTGAAAATTTGGGTCCAATCACCGAAATGAATTTATCGTCAATAAATGACTTGTACCTACTGGTCCACAAACTTTTAACAAAATATATATTTATATATAAATATATATATATATATATATATATATATATATAATTCAATTGAAAAGTACATAGTAGACCAATGTAATCCATATATTCGAAAAATTTTAATCTGCAGCTTTCTCAATATTTACACAGCAAAAAAAAAATCATAGTAATATAATATTGATTTTATTTCAAAATATCAGTCACCCTAAAATTAAAAATCAAAAAATATTTACATGCTGTCGTAGACCATTTTCCCACTAAAATTATTTCTAATAGACACACTACACAAATTTTAAAGGTACTTTTTCGAGTAGCCCAGTCGCAAAATTTGAAATTTAATTAGAGACCGAATTTTAGATAAATGTCAAAAACTGTTATGTTAAATTACAAATCAATTTTTCAAGGTCCCCAAAACCTGTTAAGTCTTGAACTTTTCTTAGAAATAATTCTTTTGGTTGTAAATGTGAAAGATGACTTAGTATGATGCAAAGCAGTGAAATAATAATGTCCGTTTTTTCTCAAAAGCGTCAAATGTAAATTTTGACACACACTTATGTTGCGTAAGACTTTTTTGTGTTAGGCTTTTGGGCGTTAATGATTCAAAAATCGAAAGAAAAAATAGTATATCGAATTGGCTCAGTCACTGACGTGGATTCTTATATCGTTCCAGAAAATAAAAATCCAGTGGTTCCGGTGGCTTTTCCTTACTGATAAAGCCAAAACAAAGTTTAAAGTTTTTTATGAACTCTAAGGTATCCCACTTTTATTTTCCCAAAAAATATGGCCTCTGCTACATTGTGTCCGACTTGTGCTCTGATTTGTCGTAAAAATCCTAGTTTTGATAACTTGTAAATTACTAAAAATCATTATGCCCGACTTATGATATAAAATGTAGAAAAATAATTTTTCAGATTTGATACCCAAAACTTTTAAAAAACCAAAAATCCATACAAAAAATGTTGTTTAATTGTTACATGCAAGGCTTGAGTTTAGGCCTAATTCTCTAATGTTGAGCTCAAGGTATTCTCCACCAAAAAGGCACAATGTTTATCTGGCGTATGGTCATATTTTGAACTGCAACTTAATATTGTTTTTATGTGTTTTCGAACAAAGTTATTTTTTAAGCTTTAAGTGCAATCCAAGGTTGAATAGAATGTTTATTGGGTCGTGGCTTAAATTGATAACAATCCAATGATGTCTAAAATTCTTATTTTCATTTTTTGGTCTGATAGCAGATTTTGCAACTGGGTAAATCATGTAATTGTTTGTTTACCAGGAATTGTACTACGTTCCAATAAATATTGTAGAAACATGTTGACATTTTTTCTTGAAACTTTCAGTTATATTAATAAATAAATAATTAAAAAGGGTCGTCTACTAAATAATGTTTAAATAGGAATAAATCTTCAAATAATTTCTTTCGTTTTCTGCTCCTTTAGCCGATTACAAAAAAAGGTATTTTGCGAGAACACAATACTTAAAAACAAGCTCAAAAAATTTGACGGACAAATTGTTGTACCAAAAGTTAGTTCACCTTTTAAAAAAGAACAAATAAATAAAAAATCAATTCATACTAAGCTGAGGATTTTTATTTATTTTTTCCCCTATAATTTTGTTGTTTTGATTTTGTTTGTTTCGTTTATTTAATAATAAACAACAAAATACATTAAATGCAATATTTTTTTAAGATACGCTTTGAAAAGTTGAATGCTTTTTAAATATTTAATTTTTCTAATATGCTTTTATTTAATTAACTAAAAAAAAGAAGCTAACGCCAAATTAATTTAGTTATAACATTATGTTTTTTCTTATCTAATATATTTCTGTTATATTTGATATATTTTTAATGACTTTCATATAAATTTATTGCTATAATATTTACTTGTTACCACGAATTTTTGCAGTTGGTCGATTTTTGCATGCCGGCTCCGTCTTTTGAACTTTAAGTTATTTACCTAGAAGATAATTGAAAATGAATTTTACATACAAATGATGAAAACAAGAACAAAAAACTGAACAAAATATGGCAACAAATTTTAAATCAAACGCCTACAAAAATCAAAAATAAAATGAATACTCAAAAAATAGCAAATTAATTTATAATCACCGAAATTTTAAGAATTATATATAAAAATTCATAAAACTTTTGCTCGTTAAATTTACAAAAAAACTATTGAAATTGTGCAGATTTTAGATATATAGAGTAGTATATGAAGAATGAAAATAATACGACTACGCGGCAATAGCTCTCTCAGAAAAGTTACTAACAATTTTTCCCTTTGAGTGCAAATAAGTGATTTTTAACTACAAGTTATATTCGTTTCTTAAGCACCACGGAAAAAGTAAAGGATTTTCTTTATTTTTTATCTTAATGAGTAATATCTAGTTTCCAGAAATTTTTCTTTAGAATTTGTTACATTTATTTTTTTATATAAGGCATATATTTTAGTACACAATTTAGTTTTATTTGGTGTTTGGAGTGTATTTTTTCGTTTAGATTATTCTGTTGGAAATAATTGTTAAATTAAGTTAGCGAATCGAATTAAGAATTTGCGATATACATACATTGGTTAGAACTAATAAGTCTTTTAAAGCAAATGACACATTATTATTACGACATGCATATTAAACATTTTATTTAGTGGTTAGCTCATGGGGGTTATTTGTGGTATTTTAGATAAGTTTTTAAAGCAAATGTTGAGAACGCACCAGATCTGCAATTATCTTTTTTTGCGACGTTGTTCAACGTAAATATTGCGCCTTTAGTTTTTATAGTAGTGAATGTCACTTTTAAACTAAAAATATGCGGATATATTTAAAAAAATAGTTTGGGCTTTATTCTTCTAGCAATAAACGGATAAGGAAGTATTTGAAATAATTATTTGAGGGAAACTTTATTCCTTCTTATTAATACATACAGCTTAGTAGTAATTAACTTAAAATAATTATTCTAAAGTATAAGAACGATATATCTAAAAGTCACGTTGAACTAATAATAATTATAAAATTGTCCTTTAGAGAGAGGACTCTACATATAATAAACTGAAAAAAAATCTAAATCAATAATGAATTTCTATATCGGCCGTTCTTTTACAAAATTCAGGAAAAGAAAACCTCGACTTCTCCAAATGCGATGATAATTTTTTTCTTGCATATTCTAACAAATTCAGTTGACCCATGTTTTTTGTTTTTGCTGAAATTTTTTTTCGAAAATATCTACATATGAATTTTTGATAATTGGCAGGATTTTGTCAAATCCACTCATACTTGAAGTCTATTATCTCCAGTTCTACTGATCCGATCAATGTCGAATTTTTTTTATTTAATAGTCTATAACGTTAGCTTCTGCAATAAATTAAAAAAAAAATTTATACTGTCAACAAATGAAAAATAATAACAAGATAATTGTTTAAATAGTTTTAATATGATGTTTCCCCAACTAGAATACATTGAAAAAAATAATATTTTGTTCCTTTTTTTTTTAATTAAAAAACCCATTTTATAAAAAAGTGAAGTCTCTGTTAGATCGGAAGTTATTAAATACTTTCCACCGCAAGTCATGAATTCCAGAACAAATTCAGTGAAGAGGAGCGGCAATTTGTGAAAAGGGCGGCAAATTTCTAAATCCGAGCCTGAGTTTGACCTAACTGTTGTTGAGTAATCTTGCGAACCGGACGGGATTTTTCACGTCCTTTATAGTGCCCCAATCTGTTGACTAACGACTGATATGCATGGGGTTGCACATCAGGTACCTTTTTTTGTCAAAACCTAATGGAAATCAGCGATTACAGGTTTAAATAATCACAGTTTTGAATTTCTATTTCTGTTAACTTACCTTAAATCAAAATATATATTGGTTCCGTAATTGTATAGGATGTGAATTCAATACAATTTTCGGTTAAAAAGATCATATTGGGCACAATTTCAGGGCATAAAATATTTCGAAGCTTTCAAATCAAATGTAACATAGGTTTTTCTTTTTTTGTTTTGTGTTTAAGTCAAACTTTTCAAGCTAACATTTGTAATGGAAAAAATATAAAAGGTTCTGTAATATTGCCATTATTTTACACCACAGTAAGACCATTACTTTTCATCACGACTTTATTTATAGCAATTACTACAATTTTCGAAATTCGGCGCATAATAAAATTAAAAAGAAAGATACCGTCAGTATTATAAAACCTTAAAGTTTAAATGAAACCACGCTCGTCTCTGCTCGCATACATTTTTTTACTATTCTTGCAACATTTCAGATAGCACAGTGAGATCAAATCTCTAGTTCTGAAAACGCGCTGAATTCAAATCCGAAGTCAGAATATTTCTCATGGTTCCAGTTTTTGAGATGGCTTAACCTAAAATAACGAAAATCACTTTTTTTCGAAATATTTGATATCGAAGGTTTTTTTTATATATATAAAACCATTAATGGGGTCTGCAAGAACTATTCTTCCCCTTTTAAAGACGCTTTGAATTATATCGATATCTTCTTTTTTTCGAGACATCGTAAATTAAAATTTATTACACATTTTCCAGTTAATCTGCCCTACTGAAACTAATGTAGATTTTTATGAAGACCCTTTTCAGTATATAATAAATTTCAAGAAGAAAGAAAAATTTAACATCTAGAAACCGCGGACATCGTGTTGCGTTGTGTAATCTTAGCCTGAAATCCAACTCTTCTCAGCTAACATGTTTACCATCGTACCTTACAATGTTGACTTTATCGCAGATGAGCAGAGACCGGAATCGAGTCGAGCATGGTTTAGATATAAAATGTTAGACTGCGATTTGAATTTTAGAATTGGAATTATATTTTTAACCAAAGCAGTCTTCAAAAGATGACTATAGATTTCAAATAACCACAATATACAAATAGCTATTTTTGAAAAGGTCAATTTGTGTTAAACAACTACCCCCCCAAACAATAATTCTGTCACGTAACATTTTTCTTAAAATTAATATATATTTTTTTCAAAAAACTTTACAAACGTTCCCTACTGATTTATTTAAAAATTCGTTCTTATGAAACTCTTCAATCAATTTTGTATTATGCTGATTTTCTCAGATCATTGGCGGAAAATCCGAAGCTTTTAGTACATAAAAAAAATGTAACCTAATGTACATGGAACATTGCTTGAAAAAGTTGATTAACGCAAAACTACCTCTCATAAAATAAATATTTTATCTATTATATTTTTTTTAAAAATTGCTTTACAGTGTAATCAGAGCTCGGTAACATTAAATACTTTTTCACCAAATCTAAAGAGTTTAAAAGCTTGAGCTTTTCAATATCATTGCAAAATAATGAGCTAATGAATTAATCCTGAATAAAATAATAAAAGTGGAATTTAACTAGTCTTAATTCCATTCCAGAGAATTGGATTTGGATTCGAGCCTACCGATTCAATGGCAAGAGAAATGTTAACAGGCTGATCCATTCTCATTTGAAAGATATTTTTTGAATACTCTAGAGAATGAAAACATTTAATTAACTATCCCAATTTTTTAGAAGGAAGCGGACTAGTAAATAAATTACTTGAAAGTAATCAGAAAATTAATACTGCTATTGCCATAAGAATCAGATGTTAAATTCCAACTCTCTGGAATAGCGATTTCAAAAGAATTTGATTTCGAAAGTTATAATTTCTACCCAACTATTTTAGTAATAACATAAGTAGTAGTTGTTCAATGTGACTAGCCATCTTTTTACTCGTATAATGAATAGTTTTTGATTTATCTTTATAATATAGTATATTTTTCCATAAACACAAACTTTTCTTTTCAAATTTATACGTAACAGTAACTAAATATATAATGAGTCGAATCAAAATGGTGCTCGTTAATTGATTATTATTATATAATATATTTTAATTTATGTATAAATATAAATGATAAGAAAATTAGATTAAAAATAATAAGGTTTAGGTTTTCTGTCCTTAAATTAACGTTGCCCTAAGGCATATAAAATCACATATCCGAATGTGCTTACAAACCTCCTATTTTATAAAATTTGCCTATTTGAAGTCTTAACTTCAACTAGGAATTTTCTGAACTTCCCTTGTGCAACAGCTTAAAGCAAAAAGAAAACCCTACGGCGTGCAGTGGTTTGAAAGCGTAATCTGTTAAAAGCTTATTATAATATTTAAAACTATGAGGAACATTGTAAAAAACACAAAAGCAAATTTTCTTCATGAATTTTGACTGTTGAGTTTGAGGCTGGTTATTAGTTTTTCTATCATCCCTTGCCAAGAATGCCACACCTTCCATTTAATTCGTACTCCTTTTAAATCCTCTCAATCAATGTTTGGCAAACCTTCATCAATGCATGTCAATGGGTGCGTTAACTACACCAGGAGAAATTAGGGAAGAACATAAAAGCTGACGGCTGTACACCAAAAATCAGCCGAACGTAATCGAGTCGCAACGAGTATACGTACACGCAGTCTCTGCTTGAGATCTGCCGCAATTGCCCGCGGGCGGCAGAATGCCTTACACTGCTCTAAATACACCAATTATTGAAAATTCTTTGATACTGAATTTAAATTCACCTGCGGAATTTCTCTAGCAGCTGTTGATGTAGTTTTAACATTAAAGTAGCGTAACGAGTAGTAACGAGTTTCGTAGATACTCTTATGCTAAATTCAGAAATTTTAAATTCTCAAAAATCCACTCTGTTAACGAATGAAAAAAAATTTCTTATAAGAAATCACAGGTTTCTTTCTAGACATAAGCCGTCAAATTAACGTAATTTGCTAAAAGTTAATTTACAGGAAAAAGAAGTCGAAAATGCGGATTGGACCATTATAATAAAGTAGAATAAAAAACATCATACGGGAGCGGTTCAGAGTGAATTCTAAAGATACTTCATTAGTTAGAACTATTCTTAGTCACGAATTACTGAAATTCATAAAAAGCCACGTAGTTTTGTTCGAATAAACGACAAAAAAGTTCGTGAATCTGTGTTATTCATCACTTGCACTAAACAGTGGCGTACTCCATGCTATGTAGTGCCACACACAATTTCAAATGGTAAATCGATCAACATTTAAATAAAATTAAATCGTAAAGCTATAAATATCATTAAAAAGTTGAACAACTTAAATGTGAAAGTTTTGCTTCTGTGGTATAGAACTACTGAGAAAAATGTTTTCAATGACCGACTTTTGAGCACATGACGGTGCACAATTTTTGACACTTTTTATACATAAAATTTTTAATGGAAATTAATAATTTTGATGTTGATATTAAATTTACGTCACTTAAATATTTTGAGAAAATCTAAGAAAAACGTTTACTATTGTTACCCATGATAACACAAAACTTCGACAAAAATGAACATTATCGATATCAAATTGAATTGAATTGAATGTCAAAAAAGAAAAAAAGATTCGTGGAAGAATTAGAATCAAAGTATATCACTGCTTATACCGCGCCACTTAAGTTAAGATAGCCTTCTTTCTTTAAATTTAAAATTTCGTCTGCAATATAAATTGCATCGATTGGTTTTCCATTAAATTTAACGCTAACTAAGCGGTTACGGCTCGATGTTTATCTTCGTCCATCTGTATAATAAATATATGATATTTCTTCTTTCATTTAAATCTGAAACTCTTCATCTGAACTCAAATTAAAATGAGCAAAGTAGGGCCAGATTATCAATAAAGAAACATTTTTTCTGCCGGATTTCGACATTTATAAACCAACTTACAAAAATAATCTCTTTTTGCACCATATCGGTTAAATTTTATTAAAACATAAAATGATGTTTCCAAAATATATATCAAAAGTTTTTTATATTTTCAGAAATAGCATACCTTAAGCTTCTCAATCCGTATTTTTAAATAACTTGAACTTGATTATTTGAATATGCACCACCAAATCAGGACCTGATAATGATCACACACATAAAAGCGCAACTATACAAAAGTGAATGAAGAGCAATAAACACAACTGACCAAAAATCTTATAAATTACGTTACTTAGGTATTTTTAGAATAGAAAAAAAAATACTTGTAACAAACGAGAGCATTAGTTTTCGTTTATTATCAGCTAAATTGAACTTTCAAACCACTGTGCGAAGTGTTAAGAAAAACAAAAAAACAAAACTATTGCTGCACCGTTGTCGTAAAAATAGCGACCAAAAGCATTTCTCGCAAATACCTTAAGAGGCCATCATTAACCTGAGATAAAATCCCGACGACTGAATTAAATAATCACTTACATATTTCCAATATATCTGTGGTTTTGAAACTACTGTATCTTCAATAAAAAAAAAACTCTGATTTCACAAGTCGGGGCTCGTTTGTAAGCTTTTTTCTTTTTTAACTAATTTCCTTTCAACTTCTTACTAACGCAGTAAAACTAACGAATGCACAAAATTATTGCTCAATTTTTCAAAAACTAAATTAATAAATAAATCCTTTCAGCGGACAATGAAGTTGGTACTTTTTTCACTTAAATGTTGTACTCCAATGTTTTTTTTGAGTTACAGCAGTTTGGAAACCACTGAAGTTCTTTTTCGTCTTAAGTACATACATTGTTTATTAATTTATCTGGCCTATGTATTTGGTGATTTATTTGATTTGTTCGTTATTCTCGTCTTTTTGAGAGCGATTACTGTGTGCGAATTTTAATTGAATGTTTCCAAAAAATACTTCACTTATGATTAAGCGCTCGAAATGTGATGTTACGAATATGGTATCGGGTAGTGGCGTATCTTAACCAACTTCATTCGTAGTGTCCGTAGAAGCTTTTTGCTTAAATCATATTTTTTTATTATATTTCTGCTAAAAAATAAATATTTTATTATCGTAGTAATTTTAATTTTGTTTTCATTACTTTCGTTTTATTTTTTTTTTCCTTCAGCATGTGATTCGGAAACGTGGCGTATCGTAAAATTCTATTGAGAATAAAATTTCTCGCCACGACGTCATGTTAACGTTTTGAGTATTTGAGTAATCACTTAACCGCATTGCGATTTCTACTTGACAGTTGGCAACATTACGTCACATCGCATTACGAGCGTATAATCAGGTCTTAAAATTCATTCAGGTCAAAAGAGAAGAAAGTCAAATGTGCCGATTTCAAATGGTCTGACAAAAAATATTATTTATAAATTGTATAGTTAAGTTGGAAACATAATTTTCAAGTTACGTCATTCGACTGCTCGTTTTGTTATTCTTATCATAAACTTAAAGTTAAAAGCACAAATTAAATTCGAAAGTAGTTGGAATTGCTAGAAAATTCAGAAGAACCACGCAGTCAAGAATGACTGCAGTTAAAGCTTTATGTTTGAAGTTGTTTTAGATGGATGTGGAAGAATAAGCCATCTCTTCAAATGTCTTTTTAATTTAAGTTCAAAATGTTTAGATACAAAATGTACATATGTATGTATGTTTGTATGTAAATGCATACATAATGTTCTATATACACAACTAACGTAGTTAAAAATCACTTTCCTAATCAGCCTATAGTTCATATAAACCAATTATACTTTCAAATACATAAACATAAATATGTGTGTATGTATATGTATGTACACATACGAGTACGATTCATTCCAAAGAGCAAAAATTTTTTAAATTTACTTTTATAAAAAAATTATGATTGGCAAAAAATATAAAGAAATATGAAAATGGTTGACTTAGCCGTTTATTGATAGTGGCATTTCTTTCTATTATTTTGACTACTTTTTTCCGAATTTTTATTAGCTGATAGGTATGAACTCAATTTAAAAATACCATATTATATTAAAATTTTTGTAAAAAAAAATTAAAAATTTACCAATGAAATTTTATTGTATCTAATTATATTTGTTATATATTACTAATTCTAGTAGGAGCCATAAAGCAACAGCGTCGTTTGGCTAACAGAGATCATCCGTATCAGAGAGCTACGGTTGGGGTACCGGCAAAATTTGAAATTTAAATAGTGACAAAAAAAAAAAAACAAAACGGAAAAAAACGTTGCATATTAAACAAAAATTAAGTTTTAGATACAGTTTTATTTTTAAATCAATATACTTACATACAAATAAAGTCAACAACAGTTCATGTTATTAAGTTGCTTTAATTCTCTAATTAAAGAATTCCAAATTTTAACATTTTGCATAAATTCTTCCAACACGAACAAATTGGTTGCTTGCCGCTGGTACCCCACCTTAAATTTGCTCTGTTACCTGGTTCTTATGAGAGATCAAAAATCCTTAACAATATGACTTTTAAAAATTTCAGCTCATCCAGGTTAGTCTTATCTTAAAATGAATTTAATAGATTTATTTTCTCTTAAAAAATTCCATTGGATTTTGCTTTCATCAAAAAATGGAAATTTTTGAGCTAATTTAAAACTGTTATAATTTTCTTTTATTATTTAATTGTTTTACATACATAATTTTTATTCAATTCGTATTTTTTAATAATGTTGATTTTTTGATTTTATTTTTTTGAAGAAATTTTAATATTAAAATGTTATTTTAATTACGATTTGTTGAAGTTCAGTCAAAAAGTAAAAATTGTTGGAATGTTGACTTGTGCCTTGGATTTTAAATTACTTATTTGTATTCGTTAAGTCATAATAAATAGTTTTTCATAGTATTTTAAGGAATGAACTTGTTATTTTATTTTTTAACTTAAGTAAAAACATTAAAATTCTGCAAATCAATCAAAAATTGTAAAAGATCAGGCAATCTAGTACTTTAAATCCCAGTAAAATTATAAGAATTCATAATTGTTAGCACTTAAGGAATTGAATTTGATTATATTGAACCGACACAGGGAAAATTGTCGAAAAAGTCTATTTTTATTTAAAAAAAAACAAAGTTTTTTGCTTGTAGCTAAGTAATTTTAGACCAAAAAAGCTTACACGATTTTTGATAGAAATTTAAGTTATTAGTACCGGAAAAAGCTTAATTTTATTATATTGATTTGGACTTCTCAAATTAACTAAAGGATTACCCAAATAAATCAAAGAAAATCTTGTAACTTGCAAATGACTTTCTCTTAAATTTTTAAAGTAAAACTCCGAAATTTGTATCATCCTTAATATCCCATGAGAAAACTAGAAACTACAAAGTGTTGTTAAATTTTTGCGGAAATGTAGCAATTTGAAAGTAGTGACATTTGACCAGTGTAATAAAATTAAATAAATTACTATAGATGTATTATAACATCAGAAAATTTAAAACTTCAACTAGCTATTTTGCTTAACATTTTGGAACAACAGCTTCATCTACAACAAAAATATTTTTTAAAACGTTCCGAGTAACTGCATTCACACTGGGTAAACCAACGAAATAATATTTGTTCGTATGCTCAGTGTAATTGCACATTAACTTAAAATATTTGAAGAGCAATGTCATTAAATAGTCTTACATATTGGCTAACAACTTATTAAGAAAAAATGAGATGCTAACATGCGGATGAGACTATCCGATTTATTAATCTGAAGTGTATAGTTTTAACAATCTTCTTTAAACCAACGATGGGCAAAATACGAAATATGAGCCAAGTGGCTCTTTACAATAAAGACGTTATTTTTCTACGCACATTTTTATTGTTATGACTTTTTTCAATACGTGCTATATTCACATTGAATTTACATTGGGATTGGCATTGTTGTTGCATCATTCAGAAAAAAAGCGAGCGAACAAGAAAACAACAATGCGCACATTGAGGACAGCTTCTCTTGTTTGATCAATGTACTTTTATTTCTGCGCAAATGTTGTAATTTTTGGTATGTTGCTGAACTTTTTTTTTGCTATCGAGATCGAATTTATGGTGGGTTTTTTTCTGTTGTTGTATTTGTTGTTTTTGTTGTAAGTGACTGTTGCTTCCAAAATATTGCCCATCTATGGCTTAAACCAAAAGTTCGTGCACCTTAAGCGTTGTCTATATCCTTGTGGTTAGCAATCAGCTGATTAGTTTCTCGGTTAAATCTTTTCTTCTCGCATTCAGCAGAAATTAATCTTCACGAGCTTTACCTATTGAACGTTTTTAGACAGACAAGTTCTTACATCTTACATATCCGATATTTGCAAATATGTAGCTGAATTCAGTTTATACTTTTATATATATATTTATTATATATTTTTTTTTTAACCAACTATTTTAAAAATTTCTCATTTCTTTTTGGAAACACTTAAATTGTTTTCAATTTAATAAATCTATATTAGCAGACCAGTTGACTTTGCTATAGGTAAAGAGCATCAGTTGCTGGCTCTAATCATACAAACAGGGTATATCCTGAGGCTTGTATAGCTGATGATATCTTAGATCAAAGCAAGGAATTTACACTTTAGCTGTAACTTTTGTGTAAAAACCATTATTTTTTAATTTAAATATCTGACCAAGAATAATGCTAAAATTTTTATACTAAGATTTTTAAACTAGGCAATTTTAATACTCGTATATAATTTGTTTTTATTGTGTAAGATAATTTGTACTGTAAGCCCAGTGAAATCAGAGAAAAATAAAATATTGAAAGGTTAAAGTATTTATTCTAATTTTAATACTTTTTTCAAGTTTAAAATTAAAAGTTTAGTTCTAAGAATATTTTGGTTTTTTTTTTTTTTTGTAAAATAAACTGACTTTAATACTTTACAATAATGTTATACAAACAATTTAATAAATTTAATTTTTACATTGCAGAATGTACTTTTCCCTTAGAAATGAAATATACAAATGTAATTATATGTAAAGATGTTATAAGCTGCAATAGAATACAATAGAAATTTGTAGGCGTAGACATTTTATTAATATTGTACATCACGTGAAATAAAGATCAATGATTTTGTTACAACAGAAAATATGACCGTATTCTTTTGTTTTACTTTTTTTATTTCTTTCTTGTGTTCTAAGAACTTGTACTAAAACACTTAAAAATTAACTAAAAAAATAAGAAAACTTTAACTCATTGATCACTAAACCGCATTAACAGTTTTAATGAAAACTTAATTATGGTCTTAATTAGGTGACTAATTTAACAATAACTTGTCATAAATAATACGTTATAAACTTATACCACTAACACTTTAAGTCTGGCACCACTGCAATAACCGTTAGCAACGTACTTTTTCAAAAGTGAAGTGAATTGGCTGAAAAATTCCCTTCAAGTACATATTATGATGATGTTGCAGCGAAAACAACGTTGGAAAATTTTTCGTTAGAAAAAGAGTTTTTTGCTTTCTAGTACTAGCACGGACAAAATTCTAAAAATAAAATATTAACTTTCTTACCATTAATATTAAATAATAATCGATATAAGGCGCTTAAAATCATACATCTTTTGCATTTTAATGGGTTCCTGGTGTTTTAAGCAAAATTATCTGTAATGCTTAGTTTAAGAGTAATTTTTTTTTGTTAACGCATCCAAGTCAATTTAAACCAAACAAAAATGCATTTTGCATTGCTTTTTATTTGTAATAATATCAAGGTCCTAATACGACCGACACCCATACACAATAATTTTTTTTATAAACACGTGCATACACACTCTAATTATACTCAACCTACTACAAATTAATATTTCAATTTTAATACAATTCATCTCTCCATGACAAAATATCCTCAAAACTTAAATAAAAATTAACAGTTTATACTTAAATTTCATTTTATTAATAATGATACATTATATAATATAAGTTAAATGTCTTTAATTAACATCAATATATATTATACACATAATATATACACACTCTATTTTATTTATATATATGTAAAAAATAACGTTTAGTATATGTGCACAAAAAATAATAAAAAAAAATAAATTTGTAAAATAATAATCTAATTAAAATTGCCTTTATATCATTCCATGATATTCTCTTTTAAAACATGCAAATAAATAAAACTCAACTCTATATGTTTCATAGAAACTTAATTTCATATAATATTTAATAAATATCTTTAAAATAAAATTATAAATATTATTGCTAAAAATTAACTAACCCAAGGCCAAGTTAACCAAAACAATTTTATTATTTTGATTTGATTCTAAAACCGAACTTTTGAAAAATCAAATTTTTGTTTTAATGTTTTTAATATTTCTTTACCAAAAAAAACTTAATGAATTAATGCACTTTACCTTATTAAAACACAAAAAAAAAGAAATTAGAATAACATGCGTTTGCCAATTTAAGTGAATTATTTGTGTTTAATTGTCAAAAAATTTTGTGTTTTTGTGTGAAACTTAACAATATATCAATGTTCTGAAAAATATTTTGGGTAAAAGGGTTGCAGTGTTTATGAAAATTCTTGCTTTCAATTAAATTCCACTATTCACGGCAATTGAGAGAAAATAGTTTATATTTCATATCGTATACAAGAGTTGCTTGCATGAATTGATCACTGAAGCCTTGCAATCATATACATACATATGTATGTACGAATACAAAGAAATAAAATATATTCATAAAAATATTATTAACAGCGAATCACTACATATAACCCTCAACTGACTGAAAAAGCATAATTGTAACTTTTCATATATCCAATTTGAAAAATCCTGCCATAAATGATCTAAATATTGAATTTACATAATCGTCACAAAACTTCAAACCTTCCTATTATTGTTGTCAATTCAGATATATCTGCTTTTGCTTGATAAAGTAATTGCTTTTCTTGTTTTTGTCGTTTAATGTCAATGTACGAAATTCAATTGTGACACCTAAATCATTTGAGGATACCAAGTTTCTAGCACGGGAATTTTGTCATGATCGGCTTATTTACATCGATAACACAGGCCGACAAAAATAAAAAAAGTCCAAAACCAGAGACCAGACCTATCATACCCGAAGGACTTTAATGCGCTGAATCCGAATCCAAGCTCAGAATTTATCCTATACGTCAGGTTTCCGAGATATTCTAACCTAAAAGTGCAAAAAACACGGTTTTTGGCTATATTTGAGCTTATTTTACATCGCAAATAAATTTTTTTTCTGGTTACGGCATCTGAAAGTATTACTCTTCCCCTTCAAAATCTTTTTTAGGTTATGTCGATATTTTTTTTTTCTCCGAAATATCGTAACTTGAAATTTATTACATAGGTCTACAAACAGATCTACATTAATTCTAGTATGGCAGGAATCTTGCCGCAGGATGCATAAAAAATTTAAATTTATGATATGTCGGTGATTAAAAAAGATATCGACATAATTTAAAATGGGTTTTGAAGCGTAAGAGTAATACTTTGAGATGCCGCAACCAGCTTTGAAAAAAAGAAATTTGTTCACGATGTAAAATAATCTCAAATATAGCAAAAACCGTGTTTTTTGTACTTTTAGGTTAGAATATCTCAAAAATCTGACGTACGTACAGGAGAAATTCTGAGCTCGGATTCGGATTCAGCGCATCAAAGTTCTTCGGGTATGATAGGTCTGGTCTATGGTTTAAAAATTTGTTGGCCTGTGTAATCAAAAGTTTGCACCTCTGGAAGCTGAAACAACATCAGGATGTCAGAAATAAATGTTTTTTAATGAGGTTTAAATTCCTAAAACAAACAACCATCAACCATAGTTTTAGACTTTTTCAGATTGGTCTTCCTAAATGTAGCGTTTGGCAGTTTTTAACCAAAATTGGGCGTAATTGCCTCACAAGTAAAGCGAAATTTGATATTTGTATTTCATATGGCTATTAACGCATTGAGAGTTACTGTCTTAACTAACGTAGCCTTCCTTTCATCTTGCTCGAAACCTTGAACAAAAATCTTCATTGTCTCGAAATGTAGTGTTTTGTATCTAGTTTTCGATGTCGTGTTGCATTTTTTTTATTATTTCAATATGGCAGCCTTAAGAAGACCTTAGGCACAATGTCTAAAATTTAATGCATGTTATTTTGCAGCAGCTAAAACTATTTACTTTAAAAATTATATATTTTTTAACCCCATTTTAAAGATGAAGCTTTGTAATTTTAGAAAATAAATTAAAAGACCAAATCCATCTCAAACCATGCAGTCGGAGTGGCCTCAAATTGCGGAATTGGTTGCCGATTAAATATGATGTTTTTCAAAGTAATTAAGGAATTATACCGTTCATCGATTTGATTGAAAATTATTTTTTTGCGAAGTTATGCCCATTTAAAGTTTTAGTGTCAGAGCTTGAAAAATCGTTGAAAATTGTTTCAAAATAGTCGCATTTTCATCGAAATCAAAATAAGAAATTTTTAAAATTGTTGAAAATTGGCGGAGTTATAGTGCTTTTTCTGAAAAAAAGAAGGCTGATTTTTTCAAAAACTCCAATTTTTTTTCGCTTAAAATTTTACTGTGGATTTGTATTAATATGATAAAGAAATGACATGAGTTTAATGCCTGTTAACCCACATTTGAGGTCAGGAGATTTTTTTCCCCAAAATTTAAATGTCAATTTTTTTTTTTCATTATTGCCAAGCCACTCTACGGTACTATTTTCAAAGCAGATAACAACAACATTCCAAATTACTTTCTGCAAGTCCTGCTTGCATTCTGCATACTTTTTTTGACCATTATTTTCGTAATAACATTTTATCATAGGAAATATATAAAAACATAGTAAGCACATGTAGCTTTTTCGCTGGCAAAGTCACGCAAACGAAATATGTATTCAAAACCCACAGAAGTACAGTCAGTGAAATAGCTATATTTGCGTACAATGTTTTTATATATTTCCAATGATAAAATGTTATTACGAAAATAACGGCGAAAAAAAGTATGCAGAATGCAAGCAGGACTTGCAGAAAGTAATTTGGAATGTTGTTGTTGTTATTTGCTTTGAAAATAGTACCGTAAAGTGGCTTGGCAATGATGAAAAAAAAAATTGACATTTACATTTTGGGGAAAAAAATCTCCTGACCTCAAATGTGGGTTAACAGGCATTAAACTCATGTCATTTCTTTATCATATTAATACAAATCCACAATTAAATTTTAAACGAAAAAAATATTGGGGTTTTTGAGGAAATCAGCCTTCTTTTTTTTTCAGAAAAAGCACTATAACTCCGCCAATTTTCAACAATTTTCAAAATTTCTTCAAGATTCTGACAGAATCAGAAGTTCTATTATAATCAGAAGACAAAAGTGAATTATTTTGATTTGGATGAAAATGCGACTATTTTGAAACAATTTTCAACGATTTTTCAAGCTCTGACACTAAAACTTTAAATGGGCATAACTTCGCAAAAAATAATTTTCAATCAAATCGATGAACGGTATAATTCCTTAATTACTTTGAAAAACAACATATATAATCGGCAACCAATTCCGTAATTTGAGGTCACTCCGACTGCATGGTTTGAGATGAATTTGGTCAAAATTTAAATAACTTTTAATAGTGGCTAAGGAATAATTAAAAAAAATAAGATGTCGGATTTTTTTGATGAAATATTTATCTCTCGAAATTGGGAAGTAAAAAATTGATTTAGCAAAGGAAAAATGTTTTTCTTAAGGTGGTCCTTTTTGTGCCGTCCATAGTAAGTCCGCAACGTTGAAATCTTAATAAAAAACATGATGTACAAAACACTAATTTTTAAGACCAAAAACAATTTTGATCAAAAAAATGTAAAGTTTGACGCAAAACGTCCGATATACATACAGCCATGATCATATAAATAGCACACATTTTCTTAAGTTTAAAAAAGATAATTTTATTGGCAGGAACTTACTTTTTTCAGAACTATGGAGATACACAAATTTAACTTAATGTATTACGAATTCAGCTAGCAAAAAAAATTGAAATCAAAATTAAAAAATTTTTAATTATTTAAAAAAAATGGCTCACATAGCCAATATGTGATGTTCATATAAATAGCACAAATACTAAAATTTGGAATTTTTTTGATTTTTAATATTAAAATCTAAATAAATCTGAATGTAAATGATTAAGTATAATTAATATTTTGTACTAAGTCCCTTATTTTGCATGAACGCTTCGCATCTTCGGGTCAAGCTCTCCACAAGTCTTTGATGCCTCTCCTAAGGAATGAACACCAAGTTTCTTGAGCTGCAGTCCACAAATCGTCAAAATTTTTGATATTCTTATTCCATAGTTTTGCCTCTACATCACCCCATAAATTTTTTTTTGGAGTTATGGTCGGGACTTTGAACTGACCAGTCCAAAACACTTATTTTCTCTCGCAGAAGCCAGGGTTTGATGATACTCGAAACATATGACCAATATCATCAAATTCTGGCTTCTGCGAGAGAAAATAAGTGTTTTGGACTGGTCAGTTCAAAGTCCCGACCATAATTCCAAAAAAAAAATTTATGGGTGATGTAGAGGCAAAACTATGGAATAAGATTATCAAAAATTTTGACGATTTGTGGACTGCAGCTCAAGAAACTAGGTGTTCATTCCTTAGGAGAGGCATCAAAGACTTGTGGAGAGCTTGAGCCGAAGATGCGAAGCGTTCGTGCAAAATAAGGGACTTAGTACAAAATATTAATTATTCTTAATCATTTACATTCAGATTTCATTAGATTTTAACATTGAAAATAAAAAGAATTCCAAATTTTACTATTTGTGCTATTTATATGAACATCTCATAATGGCTATGTGAGCCATATCTTTTAAATAATTCAAAATTTTTTAATTTTGATTTAAATTTTTTTTGCCAGCTGAATTCGTAATACATTAAGTTAAATTTGTGTATCTCCATAGTTCTGAAAAAAATAACTTCCTGCCAATAAAATTAACTTTTTTAAACTTAAGAAAATGTGTGCTATTTATATGATCATGGCTGTATGTATGTAAATATATCACATATGTATGTAAGCTCATATATCATTTAGTTAAAGTTTGATATTGCATATATTTTGTTTTTACAAAACACAAAGTGACATACTTTTTACAAGCAAACCAAACTTAATTCAACATTTACTACCAAATTAATATCTATGTATTGAAAGTAGTCCTTAAGTATATCGCATAATTCACTAACAATAACCAATAAACATATTTGTTTGTTTTTTTCTTCTTTTTCTATTTTACATGCTAACACATCCGGTGCCATGGTAGACGATAATAATATTTTGTAGAAGCGATTACAATTTGATCGATGCTACTTGTTTGTACGTAAAAAACTATGAAAAACCAAATTCATCAGAATCCTCCTATAAACTCTTCACTAACCGTAATATTTTATGTGTGCAGCTTGTGGATAAAACAACGCAAATTCTACCTTCTGCTACCAAATGAAAACTACTACTTTAACTCCTATTTTAACTACTTAACTACATGTGCAATGGGCAAAAGAAAAGTTTATTAAAATTGTAGGATTCTACATTGCAGCAACAGCAACTACATACCAAAGCAAAATCAAAACGCAGCGAAATCGATTATATTAAAAATAAAATAAAATTTTTTATAAAAAAAATTTCTTGATGATGAAGAAATAGGGCCCCCCAAACATAAAAACCGGCAACTCTGGTAAGTTTCGCCTGTTCGATTTCTGTTTGTTGAAGTATCAATGCTGCCTTTTCTAGCGCAATACGTGTGCAACATACATACATAATACATATATGGAAAAGAATAAATTTAAGTTATTACCTTTTTGGAACAAAATTATTCTATATGTAATCTCATCGATATTTGCGAATCTCATATGTGAACCCATTATATTGCTAACACTTTTCGAAATATTAATTTTCTGTTTTATCATATGTAAAGTTATTCTTACATTGATGATGATTTTGCATTGAATATGTTTTATTTTATTTATTTAATAATTAAATGTAGACTTAAGTATAAAAAATATATATTCAAAATTATTGTTTGATGTATGAGTTAAAAATTTAGCAATATTTTGAAAATATTGGACTTATAAGAAATTATTTTAACTGATTAAAAAAACACTTTGATATATGTAATTTTAGAAATTACTGTAGCTTTGAAATACTACCTAGCAAAAGCAAAAAAAAAAAAGAAAAAGTTAAAACAACAATAATTTTGTATCACAAACGCCATATTTAGTTATAAAAAACTATTAAATATTTCCACATTATGTTGTATTTTTGTAATTAAAAAAATTGAAACTCTAAAAACCTAACATACTTAATTTCATAAAATATTAAATAATCAATTTAACAAATCAAAAAATAAAAATTGCAAAAATTTTGTAATGCATAATAGAATTGTATTTCATAAAGTCCATGGCGTTATCTGGTCATCTTAAATACCTTAAAAAATGTTATAATCTGAAAAAGAAAAAATTAATTAAATAAACGAAATATGTTACTAAGAAATAGAAAAATTGCTATTTTATAAATATTTTAAATGTCGTAACGCTTTATTAACTCCGAAAAAAATTAAGTTTTGAAGCGCTAAGAAGAAACAACTTGGCAAATGTAAATGTTATTTATTGATTCGATTCCTGGATTCAGTTCGAGTGTTTCAGTTTAATCATTTAAAAAATGCATAATATGCAATAAATAAAAGTAGGTTGAATAGTCTTATGCTAGTGTGATATAACTCTAAATATACCCATAGATTGGACTAATGTATGTACACCAGTGATGGTATTTGGGTTTTGTGAAAATGTACTACATCGAAACTTCAAATGTACTTTTTAGAGGCCGAATGCACTTTTTTTTTGTCGTGAATACCAAATTTTTCTAAAAACTACTAAAAAAAAGGTTCTCATTTTTGCTATCTCAAAAACCCTACCAAAATGAGAGATGATATGTTTCACATTAAATTCCAAAATCTACACACTGTGATTATTTTCATTTACTAAACATAAAAGGTAATTATTATAAATTGTCCAAATGTACCGAAAATGTACTGAAATTTCAACAAATGTACTAAAAATACTGCAAATGTACCGAGTGTTCTGAAAGCTTCTCTAATGTACTGACGATAATTTTTCAGGACGCAAATGTACCGAAAAATGTACAAGTGTACTGAAAATGCCATCACTGATGTACACACCGCAGGATACTATAATATTTGTTGGACTATGAATTTGTTCTTAATCGTTTTTTTGCTTTAATTTTTTTCTGGAATGTTAAACTCCACTGAATTGAAAATACTAAGCAAAAAGAAAGTTATGCCACTTACATATGTACTTAACGCAAAGCCTTTTTGATTGTATTATTGAAGAAGTTTACAATACCAATTTAATTATAATAATTATATAAAATGTGACAGGCGCAAGAGGACAAAAAAACTTTCACGTTTCCTTAATTTTCTTTTTGCCTAAAACAGTTTTTATGTTAATTTTCCATGGTAATATATATGGCATTAGTCATTTTTGGACTTTTAAAATTCAAAACCGCTTCGTATATATTTCTTCGGACTAACCACTTCGGGCCATTTTCGCATATACATATTTTCAACTTTCGAAGAGCAATTTCTCGAAGACAAGTAAAATGGATTTAAGTCGTTATTTTATGTAGCCACAATATCTATCACGTTTTGGAAGCCCGCCCTATTGTTCATTGGAATCCAAAACTCTTTGATTTCTTCGCATCCTAAGTTTCTGCACATTAGCATTACTCTTTGGGTATGAAAATTGTCGCCGAAAAATAATGTCTATAATTTGATACAGAATTTCGTTTAGCAGTAGTTCGGATGAAAAAAATTAACAAAAAAAAAACTGAATAAGAGTGGGGGAGTGCATAATAGTCATGGCAATACGCTTATCGACATAAAAAGTGTTAAAAGAAATGTTTATAATTATGAAAGAAAATTTGCTTATCTGTTGAGAATATTCGGAATCGAATGAATTTTTTCAAAATTTTTTTGTATTGTTTTTGTTTATAATATGAATCTTCCAATTACAGCTATGAAATAAAGAAACCCTATCTAAATTTTTATGAATCTTATCGAAAATTTAAACACATGATTCGTAGGAAAATTAAATAAGAACAAATATTTGACAGAGTGGTATGCTTAAAGTCACGCCCATTCACTTTTCATTAGGGAATTAGCAAATTACTAAACAAGATATACAAAAAATATGTTTGGCATACTTGAAATGTCCTTGATTCTTACCTTTGTCCTGGGATATAATGTCCCAATAAGGTTCTGTGATCGGATATAATCTCCCAATATAAGAAAAATAAATAAAAATTTATTTATTTATTTATTTTGCCAGTTTCAAAATTCATTTATTTTATTTATCATAAGGTGCAAAACATGGGTAGCATAAGACATTTTTGCAACCTGAGATAACGAATTTAGTTCTTTATCCCTTCTGTAAGGATGTAGATCGCTATATTCTGATAAATAAATTCCACTTAAAAAGTTTATTGGGACTATGTATCCCAATTCATTGAATTTTGCTGGGATGTATGATCCCAGTAGGGGCGAAAGGGATAAATTTAGAAATGTTATAGAATCTATTTATCTATGCAGATATTATAGTTTTTGAAACGAGCATTTAAAATAATCTTTACTTAAGCTGAATTGGAATACAAGTTTTTGTAATTTAAGTTTTTCTATTTCTTCTTTGCTCCTGAAGATGATATTCCCTGTGTATAGACATATATTTTTGAACGCGGTTGTAGATTTGGTTTTAAAAAAAATAGTGTGATTCAATTTCAATATATTACTCATTTGAATATACAAAGTTTTAACAAAATAAAAAAAAAATTAAAGTAGATGAAACAAACTGAAATTAGTAAAAAATTAAAATGGCGATTTTTAAAAGATGTTATTTTTACAAGTTAGTGACAACTTAATGATCAACTTTTTCTGAAACTAACAAATTGCAAGACCTTACAAGAAATAAACTATACCAGAAGTACGATGATTATAAAAAAGCTACTAAAATCGTGGCTGTCAAAATGTTTCCTCGCGCATTAGAAAGCGTTTCAGAACTCAAAGAAGCATTGACTTGACTAAGATTTCTTACAAAATAAATATACATACACAGAGGCAAACAGTTGCAATGCCGAAAAAGCATTTTTTTTTCACTATCGAAAAATTTTGTCGAGCAAAACAACAAAAAAAAGGAAGGTCTTCACTTTTGACATTCATGAACTGTACCAAAATGAGATATCTTTCACTTTAAATTCGCGAAAATTTCCACCCACACATAAAAATTTACTATATTCAACTATTTTCATTTACCAAGCCTGGCGCTCGGGGTGACCGCTCGCTCGTTTCCCCCTAGGTACGCTACTGTACATACATTGATTATTTGATTAAGCTCATTCAAAACTGTCTAAAAGTGAAAGCAAACTGAAGCCATGTAGTCTAAAATGTAAAAAAAAGCTAAGAGCGTGCTTCTCTCAAAGGAAAAGTTAAAATCAGAACTGTTTTACCATAAAACATTTTGAATTTTTAATTTCTGCACTTGAACGTATGGCAATAAATAATGAAAGAACCTCAAAGGTTGTGTCCCATACGTTGTTATATTACCTTAAACATTACAGAAAGCTCGTAGTAGTTTTGTTCAAATGGAGATGTCTCAAAAAATTTCACAGTGCAAAAGCGTAATTGCTTTTATTAAAATGAGTAACATTTTTCCATTTTAGAATAAAGAGTAGTTTTTCTTTTCTTATTTTTGTCAACTTTCTGGAACAAGTGATATGGTATCAGCAATCCCCTCTGAAACGAAGACTCGAATGCCATGATTTCGAGTTGAAGACTATCTGTTACAGTTCGCTGCGCAGTGTGCAGGGCTTACTTTAACTTTATTTCAACTCCAAATAATGTTTAATTTGCCATGAAAAAATTTAAAAATTCGGTGAAATATTGTTCATAGCTTCATCGCTATGTTATGGCCTCTTAGTATTTGTAACAACCTTAGAACTAAACAAGAGATTTCTGATAACTTTTGTTTAGTAAGCCATAAATTGAAATTGAATAACAATGGACTTATCCGAAGTTAAATTCTGATTATCTTTGCAATTTCGTTATACATTTCAAAAAAGTTTTTTTGGCAACAAAAATAAAAACATTTTATATTTCAATCAAGTAGAATGATGTAAACAAAATGCATTTAAATGTTGTACAAAATTTAATTTAACAGCTATTATGAAATATATTATTTTTATCGGAAAAATGTTAAGTTGCTGAAAAAACTGTTGTAATATAGTGTTAAACGGTTGGAATCATAAATTCATGAAATGCATATAATCCTTACTATATTGATGGTAATATATAAAAATTTTAAAAATAAATTTAAGTTTATTATCTAAAGAACAATACATTGTGCCTTAGTTAATATTGTATTTATAAAAACAGAAAAAAAAAAGTGTTTCAGTTTACACCCCCTACCGAAAAAATTTTACAATTGAACTTTTGCAATTTTTCATATAAATTTTTTTTTACTATTTTATAGTCTCTTATTAAATTTTATTGTTATAACTACTTACATGTGTACTATATAACTTAAAAAAATTATACTCATTTGATGTGCAATTAAGAAAAAAACAAAAATAATAATTTTTTCACTTTTTCATTTGAACTTAATAAGATAACACTTTTTGTATCTGACTTTAAATTTGCATCTATAGATGGCAAATTTACAAGTTTCTCCCCTTTTTATGATAATTTTTTCTTATTGAAACCCTAGTAAGTTAACTTTTTATTAATTGTTGAGTGTTTTCTAGAAATTATGTGTCAAATACTTAAAACTGAATGAGACATCCCTTAGGACTCGTTTGGTTTCACATTTTATATTCATTATCTTTAGTAATGTTCATATTTAATATTATGTAATTTCATTGCAAAAAACAAATAAAAAGAATTCAATAAAAATTAATTAAAAAAAATTATATTTGTTTCAATAATACTAAATGAAAATGGACTGAATCACTGGGAAGAAAAATTATGAGACATGTAAATTGTTGAATGTCCGACTGCAATGGATATACATTAGAGCGGTTCAAAAAAAAAACTTTTTGATGTGTCAGTGGATTACAATAGCCCTATATGTCTAGACAAAACAACTCATTAGGATTTTCATCAATTTTGAAAACTGAATTGCCGCCGCCTGTTTTAATTTTTCGAAAATATTGATTTAAAAAATGGTGCAAGCTAAAGAGGTTATCGAATTTTGCAACAAGGTGAGTATGCTTTTCGAACTATTATCGATCGAGGAACTCGAATCAGTAATCAGAAGTACTTCTGCCTCAGCTTTATTTAAAATTACAGCACGAAGTAAAAAATAAAATTGAAAATGCATGTGCAGTATGCTTGACTACCGATGCATTGACATCGCGAAATAATGAAAGTTTTATTGCTATTACCGCGCACTATATTAATACTGAAAGTATGCAATTACGTTTTAATTTAATTGGTTGTATAGAATATGGTGAGCGCGATACTAGTCTCAATTTAAGTGCGTTTTTAAAAGACGAAATAACGAAATGGAATATCCAAAACAAAGTCGGGGCTGTCGTAAGCGATAATGCTGCGAATATAATTTTAGCAGTTCAGCTAGGTGGTTGGCGTTCTATCGGGTGCTTCGCTCATCTTTTGAACTTAACAGTGCAAGCTGCTATTCAGCATATTTCTGTAACTGTTAATCAAATGATTAACCCTTGGGGTCCGCGAAGCCATTCCAGGGGTCCGCGAAACAATTTTGTCATCAAATAATTTTACTTCATTAAACTTCTTGCTTTATTCAAATAGCTCATTTATTTAAAATTCTACATGGCCATGGCTTTTTGAATGATTGCACATATTTTTAAAGAAAAAAGCGTGCATTTGCTTTTGTTCAAACCCGGGATGCCTAGCACCTAACTCTTCCCACTCTTTGACAACAACTTTAATTTTTGTAAATTTTGACCAAGAGATATTTATCTAAGTTTAATTTACATATGTATTTTGACTTGTAATTTTTTTAATTCTTTTACATTTCCACAATTTTTCATCATTTTGTGTTTTAATACATGAAAGTCCTAATAAAAATTGCGTCTCTAAATACGCAAGATTTATTAAAGTACAGAGAGTTATATGGTATAAGTATCAAAATATTTATTAGAAAGTAGTGGCTGCAGACTTGTCAACTTTTGGACCTTCAAAAACTGGACATAGTGTTGAAAAAACCTTTAAAAACCGTAAAAATTAAAGCAAAATAAAAATACTTTTATGTCTGGTTGAGTTTGACAACTGGACAAAGCTTTCAAAAACCAGACTGTTGGATAAAAACCGTACGGTTGGCAAACCTGACTATCTCTGTCATTATTGAGCCAGAGATTAGCATTAAGACCGAGACGTTATAGCGATAGAAGAGGGAGCATCCTGGCTGAGTATAAATGCTGTATCCCGAAAGGATATAAACATTTATTCAGATAGTCAGGCTGCTGTCAAATCTCTAAAATCAGTCTTTCTAAACTCACTTGTGGCCCAACAATGCCGCTCGTATCTAAATGAGATGGCCCAGCATTTTAATTTTCACCTCATCTGGGTGTCAGGGCATTGGAGAATTGACGGCAATTGCAAAGCTGATAAACTTGCTAGACAGGGGACTCCTGCCCAAATTCCTCAGGACAAGGAAGGTGTTGGCATGCCACTTGCTAGCTTCAAGTTACTGTTTAAAGAAGAAATGGTAAAAAATGCTAACAAAAGATGGACTCAAGGGTTAACTTGCAATATAACAAGGCAGATCTGGCCGAAATGGGACGCCAAGCCTTCGTCAGAGCTGATTTCCCGCACTATACATAGTGTCTCGTCAGTTGTTGCAGCCATAACTCGGCAGACATGCGGAGAGATTAGGTCCTTTGACTTCTGTAGAAGTTCTGGAGATGTGGAAGAAGAATACACTAAATAATTTCTCTGCTTCTGCCCCGCACTTGCTAGAAAACGCCACAAAACACTTGGTTCGTTTTTATTTGATGACCTGGATGACGTTAGACATGCTATTATATGTAGGTTCAACGAGAGGGTATAGAAATCCTGTTGTATCACAATGGATTACATTTGGTCTAAGTGAGTCGGTTTTGTAACTAACTGCCACTCTTGCCTAACCTAACCTTAAGAACGACGTCAAATGTCTAGGGCTCTGGGGTCCGCAAAAAAAATTTAGCTCAATAAGGGGTCCTCGGACTACATAAGTTTAAGAACCCCTGTTCTAGTCAAAAGTAAAATTTTGTACCTCATTAAAAAAATAAGTTCCTTTTTTGATGAAAATATTTGTAACTTTTTTAATTTTTTTTAATCAAATGAATTCTTACTATTTTTTCATAATAAAATATTTTACTAAAATATATGTTTGTTTGTATAAACATTGTTCTAGTCAAAAGTAAAATTTTGTACCTCATGAAAAAAATAAGTTCCTTTTTTGATGATAATACTTTTTATTTTTCTTTTAATCAAATGAAATCATAATATTTTTTGTTATAATAAAAAATCTTGTTAAGATATTAACATAAAATTTTGTTTTTAAAACATTTCAGCGTTTAAATTCACTTTTTACCAACAGCATCTAAATAAGGAATCGGAACTTTCCATTTCCCTTTCCACGGCAATAAAAATAACAAGTGGAACTAGATAGTTCCGCGGACATGTTTCCGCGAACTAGTTCCGGCTTACAAAAGAATCGTTCCAGTTCCGTTCCGTCTTCGGAACTGTTTTGCACAAACCTAATTTCATATGAATAATTTAAAAAATACCGTAGTATAGTATTAATGACATTCATTTTTATCGACAACGATTTGTTTATGTTGATAAATTTTGGTTTCGCGAGTCTGTATGTTTACATAGATCATGGCGGCACAGTGGTATTGCACTTCGTATACCGCTTTACCCCACGTATAAACGTACTTTCTTTTTGCATCGTAATAATAAACATGTTCTGTTAAGAAAATAATGAGCCTAATTACCTTAATAGATTCAATATAGATCGAACTAATAACTTACATGTTTAATTGTGCGAAAAAATTCTTCGTTTTTGCGTTAGGCATACCGCTTTGCCCCACCTTCCCCTATGTACTTACAATACATGTAATAAAAATCATACAATACTCGGCTTTTTAGGAATTTTTTCAATTCCTGAAGGTCCCTCGGTTTTGGCCTCTTATTCCGGACTTGACCAAGACAAAACCGGCCAATTTGCAACCTTGTTCGAACATGATTTCGACCAGTTTTTGGAAAAAGTTATTTATATATATTTATGTTGAAAATGAATTTTCCTGGGACGTTCGTGCCAGCATTTTTTTCTCATTTATTTAAGCTAAGCGAAACCAAGTTCTACAGGCTTACACCAATTTTAATTAAAACTTGAAATTAAAACTAAGCGTTATTCATTATTATTTTAAATATTTCTTTAGACCACCAAAAAACTATTTAATTTTCTGATGTTAATTCATAAAGAGATCTTATATTTAGACTTAGACATTTTATAAAAAAAACAACCTGTTTTGGCGAATAGTTCTGATTGGGACAGTAACATTTTATTACTTAATTTTTGGCATTTAGGGGGCGGCATTGCAAGTGTTCGCACCAGGCGCCAAAAATGCACGCTACGCCACTGATGTCGATAAGCCTGCAACGAGACTTATACGATGGAATGGATTCCCTCAAATCTAACGAAAAAAGAGAAATTTTCAGAAACTTCTTTCGAACTTTCAAGACAATTAATATGAATAGCATACCACTATCCCTCGATTTACGCGGTAGATACGTTTTTGAAAAAAACGCGAAATTCAAAACCGCGTAAATTAAGATGAGTCCATATAAATTGAGTGGATTGGTTTTCAAAATTTAAAAATCGCGTATATCGAGCAGTAGAACTCAAAGAAAATAGCATAATTGGTAAAAAAAATCCGCTTAAACTGAACCCATAATGTACATATGTATGTACATACGTAACTTATTAAGAATTGAAGGTTATATAAAAATAATAACACACAAAAAAAAAAGTCCCGTGACCCAGAGGGTAGACCCCTCTAGACCCAAATTTTCGAGGGGGCTGATTCCGAATATGACCTTCAAAAATGGTTTCAATTGCCAGTTTTCCCGTTACCACCCACTTGGGAGTCAAAATTCAAATTGGCATACAAAGTTGAAATGGATGTGCATTTCTATGTTTTTTGAGGTGCTAAAACTGAAAATAATACCAAAAAATAAGCTCGACCTTTCCAACACTCCCTAGCGCCCTTTTACTAACCCTAGAAAGGGGTTCAAACTTCAATTTTCATGCGAAATTGAGATTGATGTGCATTTCTATGTTTTTTGGGACGCTGGAACCGAAAATGACAACGAAAAAGAAATTTGACCTTCCCATTACCACCTAGTACCCCCTCACTATCCCCAGAGAGGCGTAGAAACTTAAATTTTTGCGCAAAATGGAGATAGATGTGCATTTCTATGTGTTTTTGGGACGCTGAAACCGATAATGGCAACGAAAAGGGTGGGTCGATTTTAAACTTTTTTCGATTCGAGATTTCTAATAGTGCGGAAAAGTTGCCTTAGTACTTCCCGATTCCAATGCAATTTTCCGTTTTGAGATCGGACTGCATCTTCAACCCCAACTTCGGCCTTGAAATTTCGGAAATTTTCCTAAAATCGTGAAATATCCTACCTAGCGCCTAAAATACGCCTCTCATGGCAAAATGTTTGAAACAAAAGTTGTTTGTCGCGTCATTAGCTACCGAAATGGTACACATGATCATGGCCGTAGGACGAACCGTTCCCGAGATTCGAGCGAAAAGGCGGCGCATCGCAACGCAAGGTGAAAATCGGCTTGCGGCCACACTTCTCCCTGAATCCGCCAACAATGACGTCTGTAGTGACTTAATACCAACACACATAAACAACAACACATAAGAAACACTATACACAAAAACAACTTATAAAATTGTTGTTTTATATGTTCAAAATAAATCTAAAAAAGTATATAATTAAAAATTTAAATAATATCAAAAATAAAAGTTATATAAAAAATAAAATATAATGAAATAGACAAGGCTCTATAGGTCTCCACACAAATATTCTTTCATCGAGTTTCATCACTCTTGTCGTTGATTTCGCCGAGCGCTATCACTTACATTCATTCCCCTGTGCCATACGACACGTTCGGACAGGTTTCCACACAAATATTCTTTCATCGAGTTCCTTCACTCTTGTAGTTGATTTCGCCGAGTGCTATCACTAACAATCTCACAACAGAACACAAAACTCAACATGTCTGTTTCTAAATTTAATTTAGACTGAAATGTCCTGTGTTTGGCATACCACTGCTCACAGCTTATTTCATGCAGTGCATACTTTTAATTTCAATGCTCTGTAACTTTCAAACTAATTGGAATATCGAAAAAGTTTTGATACCATTTGAAAGAACAAAAATTGTAGTTTTAAAAAAATGTTTATTTAATGTAAAAAAATATTACCTGGAATTTTTATAATAAAAAATCGAAGAATACTACTGAATTTCATGTCACAGCTTATTTCATGCAGACATGTATAAATTGAAAATCCCTTGTTTAAAATAATGATTTCATAATTTTAAGTATGTAATGTGGTAGCCTCTTTGGTCAACTACAGCTTAAAGATGGTTTGGCATCGAAGCTGCAAATTTTTTATGTGTCTTCAGATAATATGTGTCAAATTGTTGCAGTGTGCCGAAAATCTTGCCATGCAGACAAATTTACGGTTTTACCAAGATAAAAACCCGAAATACAAAGCAGACTTAACTCAATTCTGGTTAATATACAAGTGCCCTTATTTAGTGGCACCGCCAGCATAGTCACCTGACCGAACGGTGCTTGTAAATTTATGGACGATTTTGGAGAATAATATCCGAATACACAACATTTCAAGCAAAAACGACCTAAAAAAGGCACTTAAAATTGAGTGGTGCTAAAACTCGCCACATACCAATAAAAAATTTGCAGCTTTGATGCCAAACCATCTTTAAGCTGTAGTTGACCAAAGAGGCTACCACACTACATACTTAAAATTATGAAATCTTTATTTTAAACAAGGATTTTTCAATTTATACATGTCTGCATGAAATAAGCTGTGACATGAGATTCAGCAGTTTTCTTCGATTTTTTATTATAAAAATTCCAGGTAATATTTTTTTACATTATATAATATAAAAAATTTTTTTAAAACTACAATTTTTGTTCATTCAAATGGCATCAAAACTTTTTTCATATTCCTATTCGTTTTAAAGTTACAGAGAATTGAAATTTTAAGTATGCACTGCATGAAATAAGCTGTGAGCCACTGTATAATCCGTACGATCTCACAGTTACCAGGATGTTCTTTTATGTTATCAGCTTGAAAGATTTCGTATAGGGCGACTCCGAGGCGACAATTATGAACCTAGGAGTAAAGATGTTACAGAAATAAGTTGAAAATATTTCCAAAAAGTCATCTATTTCGATAGTCTCACACACCAAAGTTCTACAAATGCTCACCACATATCATAACCAAATGTTTTTAAGGAACCAAATAGGTTTGCGCTCTAAAAGAGACGACTTTGTCTCTTCTGCCGCAAAATTATTTGACATCGCTACTTGTAAATGCATTTCTTTTTCTTCATGCAATTGTCCAAAGGCCAAAGGAAAAGAAAGTTCCTATCATTGAACAACCATTTCTCTTGGACCAGAGAACCAGAAGAATTGGCCGCATTGGAAGTGTTGATCTACCTGAAACAAAAAAGATTACAAAGAGAAATGAACGTAAAGAAAAGCTTTCAAAACGTTATTCAACAGCAACACTTACCAGAAAAGTATCAACTACAACACACAGATGACAACAATGTCGGTGCGTCGCACATAGCTTCTTCCAAAAACGATGCTGATGCTGAATTTTCTCTTCCATCCTCTTAAATCAAACAAAACTCACTATTATTAGAACACACTGCTTTAGCTGCCCAAAGATTCGGATTAAGTGACAGAGCAGCGGCCTTGATTGTTTCATCTGCCTTTCTGGATGCCAAAAAAGCAGGTTTGATAACAGAGGATCAGGCTAACTTTGTCACTGACAAATGCAAGAATAGTCGATCAAAAAAAAAGTGTTAGAATTAAGCTCGAAAACACCGAAAGTATTGACTCTGTATACGCTGTATTTTGACGGCCGCAAAGACAATACACTCACCCAAGTCCGCGAAGGTGAAAAGTACTACCGCGACACTGTCAAAGAGGAACATATTTCTCTTGTAGCGGAACCTGGTTCTCATTACTTTGGCCACGTCGCCTCTCCTTCCGGGTCAGCTGAGGATGAGATGCAAGCTATATGGCAACATTTACAAGACAATTCAGTAAATGTGGAACATATAGAAGTTTTCGGTGCTGTTGGAACCAACACGAACACAGGTGCCAAAGTTTAGTACAAAATCTGATTTTATCAATCAATTTGATACAGATTCAGACTAAAACAAGCCTGACATATGGTTGGTTGGTTGGGTTGGGCGTGGGAGGAACCCGAAGTGCAACCACCTCCACGTGGTGGGTTCTGGATAATCAACACAGGTTAGCTGAGAGCTGCAACAATTTTCACCCGCTCGTATCTCGGGAACGGTTCGTCCTACGGCCATGATCAAGCATGCCATTTCGGTAGCTAATGACACGACAAACAACTTTTCTTTCAAACATTTTGCCATGAGAGGCGTATTTCAGGCGCTAGGTAAGAAATTTCACGATTTTAGGCAAATTTCCGAAATTTAAAGGCCGAAGTTGGGGTTGAAGATGCAGTCCGATCTCAAAACGGAAAAATGCATTGGAATCAGGAAGTACTAAGGCAACTTTTCCGCACTATAAGAAATCTCGAATCGAAAAAAGTCCAAAATCGACCCACCCTAACCTAGAACCCCAGAGAGGCGTAGAAACTTACATTTTTACGCAAAATTGAGATGGATGTGTATTGTCTTGCTTGTTGGGTCACTCGAAATTCAACAAGATATGGCAATATTATATGCGTTCAAATTTTAAAGAAACGTAAACTTAAGCAAACGGCAACACTGATTTCTTACAACTCACCAATTTTACTTCTGTTTTGCTTGATACTTGTTTAATACATGCCGCGAAGTATAGCTATACTAAACGGAAGTTTGTGAAAAATGTACATATCATAGAATTAAATGAATAAAATCTATTTGAAGATACATACTTACAAAAATCCTGATTTCCATCATGATAAATAAAAGCAAAATGAATTAAGAAATATTGTTTATAAAAACAAATTAATTAAAGGTAGGGTCATTTCGCCTGTTCGCGTCCATTTAGTGCAGTTGGCAAGTTTGACGGCGATAATAAAAATATCCCAGCACTAATTTCTATGAAAAATTTATGTAATGTGTTCATTATATAGTCTATTTTAAGATTAACTTTTAGTTTTGTTTGAAACATCTTGTGTTTTTTTTTTAAATAGAAAAACTTCAGAATTAGGCGTTTTACCCACTTTGCGTCCACAAAGCGCACGGACCTTTTGTCCATGTGTGCGTGCCTCTTATACATTGAGGTATAAGTGGTAATGACTTTTCGTTTGATTGGTGTGTTAGTTTACTTATTTCGAGGATTTTTAAAGGGAGATTCGTAACATGGACGCAAATTGGTCAATGGACGCGAACAGACGAAATGACCCTATACACAATGTACGTACAAATTACACAATAATGAAATTAAGAGAGGATTATATATTCAGTATTAATAATAGTAAAAGTAACATTATTACTCGCTTTTCCGAGATTGTTGCTTGTTGCAGCGGTTTTTAATTTTCCGAAAGATTACGCGCAACTAGTGCTTCACCGAGACGAGAACGATACGATAATTCAAAAATTATCGTATCGTCCTCGTAGTGGAGCTTATCGTCTCGTACTCGTTCCATAATTTTTTGACCTGTATCGTTATCGTATCGTTCTCATCTCGTTATTGCCGATATTTCTCGGTTAATATCGTTTACATTTATACACTTAATACTAGCTGGACCAGTGGCTTTACCTGCGCACTACCCGTTTTTCCACCCCTCTTACACTTTACGCAGTCCTTACTGCAGGCAATTCGATCCATGGATCGAATTTCTAAAATTGGTATAAGTACCAAGAATAAAGGGTTTGCTTGTATTGGAGAAGGAAAGACCCATTATCCAACGCCGTAAAAGTGGCTCTATCGCATAACATAACAAGAATAAAACATGCTTGTTTTTACATTTAGGTAACTCTAAAAATGAAGTCGAAGAAGTATTATTTGAAGTATTATTTGCTACCACGGTCAAATGTGATGTGAATCCTCTAATTTTGTTTTGATTTAATTTTTTTATTTTTACGAACTTTTTTGTTCGTTTTCAGAAAAAAAATATTAACCTCGGTGTATGCACATACATGTGCTTATAAAAAATATAGTGCAAATTACGCTAACGTGTGTGGTATATGCGCGTTCAACGTTCTAAATGGTTATCGGACGATAATCAAGTGCTTATCGTACGATAAACACTACATTATCGCCGAGAACGAGATATCGGTCAGCCCTTTTTTGTTCTCGGCCTCGGTCCTACGAGAAAAAATTTTTTTAATATCGTCTCGTTATCGTTCTTGTTCTCGGTCCCGATAACGATATTTATCGGTTCTCGGTGAAGCACTACGCGCAACTCGTTAAAGTATACGTCGTATGACCTTTCTTCTTTTGAAGTAACTTCTGTTGTTAAAAGGAAAGTATTTATTTCATTGTATCTTAAGTCTATGATGTTGACTTATGTTGTAAACAGAATTGGGTCGGTTCGGAAAAGCGGAAGCGGAATTCCGCTGTCAAAAATTAGAACACACTTGATGCTATGAAATTGAACAGAACTGCGGCGTACGACTGATAGTCTACCGACGGACAACCGTCGATTTAGATTTATTTCTATTTTCTCCGTCGGATCAGGGTTGTATTTCCAATCAGCTTGTGTCAATTTTTTTGTTTACGTTTTAAATGAGAATTTTGTAAAAAGTAATCTTACTATAAATATATTCTGCAAAAATGAAATCTATTTAAAAATATTTCGGATTAAAGAATTTAAAAAATGAGTGAAACAAGTTATAACGAGAAATTGATTGAAGAGATCCTCCCAATTTTTTTCTTCTTAGGGATAAAAGGGAGTTAAAAGCAAATAAAAAACATTAAAAAATAGTGTCACTCGGATCTAGTTTCGGATATAGCTTTTGTAAAAACTATTATAAGTTGAGAACTCCTGCAGTGATATCAAAAATATGGGTGTCAAATGAAAGACAATTTAATGGCCTACAATAATGGTTCGCAAATCTCTGGAATTTAATTCAAAAATTTTTTTCATGTAAACTAAATGACAGCTGAATTTTCCGTTCCGCCGCAATTGTGTTTATTCAAATGATTTTCCGACGGACTTTTTTTTTGACATCGGAATTCTGCTTCCGCTTTTCCGGCTCCGACCCAATTCTGTTTACAACATTACAGTGTATATCTTCAATGTACTTATGTTCATCGTTTTTCCTTCTCTTTATCCTCTTTTGTACGAACAAAAACGGTGTACATAGCAAATTTACATTGTTAGCCGCCAATATATATATGTATATATTAGGGTGTTTATTTTGAATACTATACCTTGGAGAACATGATAACTTGGCCATATGGTTTTAGCGACTTCAGTTCCTTTGCGTCATCATAATTAAACCGCATTATTAATTCCTTAGAAAATATTCTTTCAATATTTTTTAAAGTTCTCCCCATCATTTGTTTAAGTGCTGTAACATCAAAAACGGTTTATATTTTTATGGTACGCAGGGCCGTATTAAGGTTATATGCCGCCCGTACGCCAATAAAATTTTGCCGCCTCCAAAATTAAAAAAAAAAATAAGTAAATTTTTAGTAGTACAAACGTCTGACAACAAAAGCAACCTTATGGGGCCCATATACGTTCAGATTTTTCATCAGACGTGTCAAAATCTGATGAAAAATCTGAACGTCTGAGGGCTGTACGAAAAAACAGACGTCGGATGGACGGTCGGATGAAAATCAAAATAGTTTGATTTTTTCACAAGTTGAGCAAAAAATCTGAACGTGTGAGGGGCAGTCGTACGAATTCATGCTTGCTTTCTCTCTTCATTCGCATTTTTTCTGTTGAAAATAGAGCTGGGAAAAAGCGATAAAAAATGTCAAAATCGATATTAATCGATAAAAACGATTTTTTTTCGCTACAGAGAACGCAGGTACAGTGACGAGGAAAATTCCTTCCCTGCAGGGAACGCAGGCACAGAGACGAGAGAAACTCCTTCCCTTCAAGAGACGGTTTCTCTGTCCCTGCAAGGATTCGTCCGAATATAAACAGCTTAAAAGCTTTTCCAGCGGTGTCATTTTCACTGTCAGAGCGTTCCACAACAATTTTTCCAGCGACAACACCGTACTCGACTGGAAGGTGCGTTTTAAGGTGGTCTCTCAAATTGGTTGTATTCCCATCGCTAGCAACCTTTTGCTTACAGCCTTTAATTTTCAAATTACACTCCGTTTGTCTTCACACTGTTTAAAATATTTCCAAACGGTCGCTCGTTTGGCCCGAACTCGATATCTATTACAAAGTTAATAGATATTTTATTTCGTGAGTAACAGTTATATTATTCATTAATATATTTGGAACAGGTTTACTTTAGCTCACATTCTCCAATTTCTTTTTTTTTTTGGGGTAATAGGGGTAAAAGCAAATAAACTTGAAAAAAAAAATGTCGCTCGGATCTAGTTTCGGAGATATAGCAATCGGAAGTCGCGGATATAGCTTTTGCAAAAGTCATTATAAGTTGGGAACCCGTGAATGGATATCAAAAGAAGATAATATAATCGCCTACAATAACGGTGAGCAAATCTTTGAAATTTAACCTATAGTTTTGGAGATATGATGATTTTTCTGAAATTTTCACCATTTTTTTTTTTAAAAACCGTTATTTTTTCCAAAAAATATTTTTGATATTCATTTAGCGGTTCCCAACTTATAATGCTTTTTCCAAAAGCTACATCCGCAACTTCCGATGGCTATATCCCCGACACCAGATCCGAATTCGAATTAAAAAGCACATAAGATAAGTTTGGTTTTATAAAGATTTGCGAATGTGAGGTAAAGTAAACTTAAGCCATATATTTTACTTACGATCCTGGAGAAGAAATCTTGCCTGATGCACTTTGCATAACGCTGAGTTACATACACAAATTCTTGCCGAAAAGTTTCCTTATTTGTGGACCAGAGGGGAAAAACCAAAGAGACGAAGTACAAAATTGCAAATGCCAAACAAAAACTACAAGAGAATTTAATTCACCGAATTTGCCTGTAAACGCCGAGATAGCAGCAGCAGAAAACAAAACACATTGCACAATTGAAAACTGTGAAAGAGATTTCGATATTAATCGTTAGTGCTCAAAAGAATCGATAATTAACGATGTTACAACACGTCGATTAAAATCGATACTTAATCGATTTTCCCCCAGCCCTAGTTGAAAAGCAAACATCATAGCAGTTACATGGCTGAACTTTTTTTTGAAAAAGTCAACAGCGATGAGCTAAATTAATGTTGCCCAAGTTTTTGGAAGCGATAAAATACTTTAATATTATTTTTTTTTTGATATTATGAAATTCATTTTTTAAACGCAATCGACTCTCTAAAAATTAACAAGAAAGAAACATAAGCGTTTTATAGGTAAATAAAAAGAAAATTCCAAGATAAAGATTTTTAAATTTTCAAAGCATTTTCTTTGACGCAATTTATACGTACGACGCAATTTATACGTATGCTTAGATTAAGCATGGGTAGATATTTTCGTTGTTTCGTTCGGTGGACAGTAGCAAGAAGTAGCAAGCCATGTGCATTAATTCAATAAAACAATCGCAAGTAACCATGGCGACCCAGCTGAAGCTATATTTTTGAACTTTGAAACTGCAAACGAAAGTAACCGAATCGACACAACTGGTACAATTTTTCGGAGCGAACCGTCTCCTTCAACTTTGAATAAGCAATATTGGATGTTGAAAAATCAATAAAAACTGCACCAGCTGAGTCGATTCGGTTAAAGGTAAAAAATCGTCAATTTTGCGATAAATCGCCATGGAATTAATGCCGTCCAGAACAATATTGCAAAGTCTATCGCGTAAATATGACTTAATACATTTCAAAATAGTAGAATGAAAACCTATCTCCAATTTGTGCCCGAACCAAATTCAGGCTCGGATGTTTTCCCTATGTATCGAAAAATCATTCGATATTTCTTCATCGGTTGGAGGGAAATGTTGGTTCAGAAAAACGGGTCGAAATCGATCTAAAATGGTGGTACACACTAAAATATTTATATACATATAGGCTATTCTCATAAAGAAATTGAGACTTACGAGAGTGCTGATGCTTGTAGCAAACAATTGCAGGCCGATTAAACTATTTCATTGGGGTCAATAGTTGCCGAACTATTTCGTATCATGTGAACGCTTGCCCTAATACGTGACATGTGCCGGGTTGCTTTTCATAGAACAATTGGCTTTTCCAGCGATACCGACATGGTCCAAAAAAAGTGAAATATATTTGCTTGTGCATCTCTGATTTTTTTGAACATTCTTTTTCTTTTAATACTCGTTGAGTATTGTAAAAAAGTACTTGATATGAAAAGCGTTTTTGTAGTACAGTCATTTGGTTAAAAAAAATGAGGTTGCCTGGAAAGTTTTCCGGGAAATTTGAAAATTGGTAATTTTTATAGATTTTGATGTGCTCTTTCCGAATTTCAATTTTGCGACCTCGTATCTTTGCCGCTCGCGCCGCCATATTGGAAAAACGGCGCCAAAAATCAGTTTTTTGACAATATCTCCTTTCCGACTCATTTCACGATAAAAACGTATATATACAAAACGAAACTAGAGACAATTGCCTACAATTTATGTCTTCATCTTTTTTTTTGTAAAATCAATAGTTTTGGCCTACGAGCGCCGCAACCTTTACTTCCACATACGTTTTGGCCAAAACACTCATTTCCACACCACCTTGAGGTAGAGTAAGCTGCGCGTTTTTTTATAGTGGTATCCCCAGTTGGTCGATTAATCCTTTATTGATTTTTCAAAGGATGTGCATTGCAAAAGAATCCAAAAAGGAACTTGAAAATTTCCTTACGTACGAACTTGCTTCAATATCCCTTTTCAATGACGAAGGTATGCGCAAATGTACAAAAGGGAAAGGTATACAAGGTATAGACTATACCTAAATCCACTCAGAAAAAAGTTATAAAGAAAAATTTAAATAAGGACAACCAATTGAAAATTTTCGGTTTTTTTAAATAGTCTTTTTGACTTAACTTATTTAAAAAATAAGCTTTTTGACTTTACAAAGTACCATTTCGATAGGAAATCTGATTCTCTACAAAAAGTTGTATGATGTGTTGATATTAAAAATTTATAGTTTTTGAGTTATAGTTAAAAAAAATAAAAAATTGACAAATTTTAGTGCTTCACCGAGACGAGAACGATACGATAATTCAAAAATTATCGTATCGTCCTCGTAGTGGAGCTTATCGTCTCGTACTCGTTCTCGTTCTATAATTTTTTGACCTGTATCGTTATCGTTATCGTATCGTTCTCGTCTCGTTATCGCCGATATTTCTCGGTTAATATCGTTTACATTTATAGACTTAATACTAGCTGGACCAGTGGCTTTACCTGCGCACTACCCGTTTTTCCACCCCTCTTACACTTTACGCAGTCCTTACTGCAGGCAATTGGATCCATGGATCGAATTTCTAAAATTGGTATAAGTACCAAGAATAAAGGGTTTGCTTGTATTGGAGAAGGAAAGACCCATTATCCAACGCCGTAAAAGTGGCTCTATCGCATAACATAACAAGAATAAAACATGCTTGTTTTGACATTTAGGTAACTCTAAAAATGAAGTCGAAGAAGTATTATTTGAAGTATTATTTGCTACCACGGTCAAATGTGATGTGAATCCTCTAATTTTGTTTTGATTTAATTTTTTTATTTTTACGAACTTTTTTGTTCGTTTTCAGAAAAAAAATATTAACCTCGGTGTATGCACATACATGTGCTTATAAAAAATATAGTGCAAATTACGCTAACGTGTGTGGTATATGCGCGTTCAACGTTCTAAATGGTTATCGGACGATAATCAAGTGTTTATCGTACGATAAACACTACATTATCGCCGAGAACGAGATATTGGTCAGCCCTTTTTTGTTCTCGGCCTCGGTCCTACGAGAAAAAATTTTTTTAATATCGTCTCGTTATCGTTCTTGTTCTCGGTCCCGATAACGATAACGAGAACGATATTTATCGGTTCTCGGTGAAGCACTAACAAATTTGCACCGTCCTCAAAAGTTCAAGCCGAAGCATAATTGCACTTTTGGATTTATCATTTATAGGGTATAATTGACCATATAAGACAATGAAATAGCTTTTAAGAGTTAGTTCATTGTTAAAATACATAGTCAATAGCCTATTAGTAGAGCAAGTAAAAATAAAATCAAAAATATAGAAAATCAACAATTTGTACATTTTCTTTTGAATGAAAAAATTTAAAGACGGTCCAAAATAACTGGCTTCAGGGGCGTCGCAACGGGGGGGGGGGGGCAACTGAAATTAAAAATGTCTACAAATTTTTCTGAAAAAAAAAATATTTATACTGTACTAGAGAACGGGACATAAAGAGAATTAATTAAAGATAAAGTTTTGTTCAAATGTTTCCAAAACTGGCTTATCGATTTCTTCGCGAGATGAACTCTTTCATAGCTCGTCGCAAATCTTAGGATCCAGTTGTTTCCTTATAAACATGAAGGAGCATTGTATGGGTAAGACGTTTTTGGGTCATTTGTAAACGAAGATAAGCCTTTAAACGTCGCAAAGCGCTAAATGACCTTTCACAAGAAGCTGCTGAACCAGGCACTGTCATTATTAAATTTACATTGATTTAGAAGGTGTTTCGTTGTGTCAGATGATTTCCGAAGTTTGTCCGCGATTTCAGCGCAGCACGTTGGTTTGTTGCCAGGCATGTTTTTCAATATATGGAGTTGAGGACGAAGGTTGGTCAGTTCAAAATCGTCAGAGAAAATGCCCAGTTTTGACTTCAAAATTTCTTCAGTGGGTACATTTCCTTTGTATGCGTCAAGAAGTATATTTTCTAATGACTCTAAAGAATCAAGGTCTTAAAAAAATTACAGTTGAATTATCATTATTATCAGTGCAACAGTAATTGAAAAAAAAGATGTAAATACGCATATGTATACTCCATATTATTACATACAAATCTTTTGCTTATCTCTTGCGTTGTCGTGAATATTTTTGACTTTTTCATATTTGAATTTGGTATTCGCTACACCGAAAAAAAAGACCGTACTAAATTTGAAGAACTGCCTTCCTCCGATTTAGTGTAAAAATTTTCCTTAATCTAAGTTATTTTTCCTCATATTGATGAAAATATCGTCTCTTTTAGTAATTGAGTCCTTTGAAATTAGTTCATGTTTCATTAAAGCAAGTCAACGCTCTTCCTCAAATATAGAGTTTGTGGTTTTAGTAAAACTTTCCTTTGAAATAGTAAATTTTTCTTTGGGAAGAACTTTTGAGGATAACTTGTTCCTCATTTGAGTAAAAACTTCCTCAAACTAATGGAATGTTTTGTTTAAGGAAAATCGTACTCAGTTTTAGTTAGTTTCTTCAAAAAATTTACTATAACGTAGGAAAATTTTCCTTAATAAATGAGTGGCAACACTCGCTGCTTTACTCGCTGAAATTAATATCTATTCTTTTCGTAAGTATTCTGTTTTTGCCTATATATTTATAGTTGTTTTTTAAATAAAAAAATAAAAAAATTTAAAAAAAAAAAATATGTCGTCGCCGGGATTTGAACCGAAGCTTCCCTGATCAGACAATGGTTGTTACATGCGCAGTTTAACAACATCATTTTAGTATGTCTTAAAAATGCTGTCGGTGGCTCAGTTGGGTAAGATGAGCATCTTTGAACAGTGGCATGGCGCAGAACACAGGTTCAATTCTCTGATCAGGTGACAGGTAAAAAAAAATGTAAGTTCTTCTTTGAAGTTTTAAAAACGTATTACAATTAAAATAAGAATGACTGACAATAAGTAACCAACAAATAAGAAAATAGAAAATTAACAAATTTTTTTTGAAATCAACGAATTTATTTTATTAAATTTCTTTCATTTAAGGATACCTTCATCCTTAGAAAAAGTGAAATTTTCCTCAGTTTTATAACCTTGTCCTTACATTGAGTAAACTTTTCCTTATTTCAAAGCAGCAACATTTACTTGTACTAAGGAATCCAACTTACTTATTTTGAGGAACCCATGGCTTTAGCTCGTATTGAAGGACATTTTTTCCTTACATTTAGGCATTTTTCCTTAAACGGAGTAAGTTTTTTTTTCGGTGTAAGGAAAGTTTTCATTAAATTTCAAAATGATCAAAATCCCTGTTGTATTTCTAAGATTTATTGAGTCTGCAGCCCCAAGGTGATATAATTGACAACCCGTAAAAATTTCAAGTTGAGATTAATCGAGAAAACTCAAAATATTTACCTGAAATATTTTCAACCCTTTGGCTGTGTTTCGTAAATCATCAATAAATATTTTCAGGTTTCAACGTTAATATTTTCTATTTTATTTTAGTTTAGATCGCGTTAGTTTAAGAAATGTAATTTTATATAAAAAGGCTAAGATCGATCTTTTCCAATTAATTAAAATCAAGTTAAAAGACAAGAAATCTAAAATTTTTCCTGCAGCTCCAACGTTTCGATTTCTTGTGTTTTATCTTTATATTGTGTTAGCCTTTATATATCAAATGAAAAGTTAATATTTTCTGTTGCTCTTACCATTACTATTATGATTCAAAATGATTGAAATTCATTCATCCATCATCATTATCATTTATTATACGAATCATAATTATAATTGTGTAATTTTTTACCAAATCAAAAAATATACCAAAGAAACGTCGAGTAGATCGTAATATGAAAAGTAGTACCTTTTTGGTTGAATCTTCTTTCCAATTCGTTTGAGAGAAGGTCCAACACTTCAAAGTAGTCTTTCCGAAATCGATCTCCTGATGATAATCTTACGTCAGGAGTGGGACAATCGGTTTGTTCTAAGTGTCGAAGGATTTTTCTGGTTCTGAGCACAGAAGAATAATAAAGTTCAAACTTATTAGCTTCATTCAGCTTCTTTAAAAATTCGTTCAAATTCTGTATCAGAACGGAGTCCTTGAATTGTTTGGAGCAAAGTCTCGCTGGCTGTTTAGCACCTGTGACTGTTAATCATGGATTTTGAAGAGCTCGAGTAAGCTGTTCACAAGAACCGAAAATTTCAATACTCAGTTGTAGGAAAAACATTGTATCAAACTTATTCTCGAATTTTTGGCATGATGGTTTCTGGTTCGTCAACAATTGCTTTCAGTGTTTCCTTAATTCCAAGAAACTGCTGCTTGAATCGTACTAATGAGGTTGTTCTTACGCACCATGGCGTGGGAACACTCACAAACTAATGGAAAGATTGCTTGAAGCTCAGTTGATATACATTAGGGTGGTTCAAAATGCAATACATGTTCCGATTTTTGGTGCTCAGGCCCGAAAATATATCTTTAGCCCATGGAGCTATCGTACCAAAATTTCAACCGATTCGAACCACGGGAAGGCGTGTCAGTGGGTCGATTTGTATGATTTTTGTGCATTTTCGAGACGATTTTTTAGTAAGAAATAATCTTTTAATTAAAAAAAATATCAACTTCGAGGTATATTCGTGGTAATCATTTTTTACGGACTCAGTATGCCGCCGAAAACCGGAAAAAATCTACAAAATGAACAAATGTGAAATATTAGCATTTCTTGAACAAAAATAAACTAAAAATCTTTATTTTCATATGACGAAAATGCTTGCTTTTATTAATCAAATTTTCTCCAGATCGCATCGTTCGTATAAAAAATTTTTGACAGATCGTCTTCTATGTAAAAAAAAGATTTCCAATCGATTGCGCATAGCGCCGTGGCCAAAAAATATGAAATAGGTATGGTTTCGAACGGGCAAAGTGGAAGTATGTCATATTTTTTAGCATTTTTCACATTCGTATCAATGAATCAATACTCAAACTTGCGGCGATTTTCTGATTTACAATTTTCACACATATTTCACATCATACTGAGTCCATAAAAAATGATAACCACGAATATACCTCGAAGTTGATATTTTTTTTAATTAAAAGAAATAATACTAAAAAATCGTCTCGAAAATGCACAAAAATCATACAAATCGACCCACTGGCACGCCTTCCCATGGTTCGATTCGGGTGAAATTTTGGTACAAGGGCTTCATAGGCTCAATGTATGTTTTCAGGTCTGAGCACCAGAAATTTGACGGCATTTAATTTTTCCATACGATTTTGAACCAGCCTAATATACATACTCTTTTTAAACGTTCATTTTGTCACATTTCGATAGACTCAAGATGTGAGATAATCACATTAATAAAAAAAAATGCATTATATAAAGATTTTAAAATAAAAATAACAACAAAAAGAACAACATCAATAACGGTTTCATACAAAATGTACTGAAATAGATGATGGGGCCTCCAGGGCCCCAAACACGTATAGAGGTTGTGTCGCCTCAAGTTCTCTTTCACTCAGCCAGTCAAAACCTATAATTGGATTTCACGTTACTTACTTGGTTAAATAACACTTTTCTCAATTTGGGACTTTTTGACAATAGTTTCAATGTTTTTAGAAGAGACAGACACTTGGAAGATGTTTCTTCTGTTGGTGGAGGCGTCTTAATAGCCATAAAAAATCATTTAACTAGTTCATTAATCGAAATTGCCTGCGCATCTAATATTGAATTATTATGCGTTAAAGTTACACATTGTAACTCCAATATTTATATTCTTAACGCTTATATTCCTCCAAATAGTAGCACAGATGTCTACGAATGTTTTCGATGTCCATAGAATACATAATAAATGAACTAGACCAGGGGTTCTTAAAATTATGTAGTCCGCGGACCCCTTATCGAGCTAAATTTTTTTTGCGGACCAACCCTAGACATTTGACATCGTTCATAAGCTTAATTTCTGGCTCAATAATGTCAAAGACACTCAGTCCGTTCGGTTTTCACCCGGACAGCCTGGTTTTTGAAAGCTTTGTCCGATTATCAAACTCTCCCAGATAGGCATAAAATGTCCGATCATCTGACGAGGTTAAGGAACGAAGTAATTTTACTTTGCTTTAAGTTTTCCGGTTTTTATAGGTCTTTCCAACACTATTTCCGTTTTTTGAAGGTCCAAAATAAATATTGATACTGATGCCATATATCTCTGTATTTTAACAAACCTTACGCATTTATAGAGGCAAACATTTTTTATTAGGATTTTCATGTAATTAAAAAACAAAATGAATAAAAATTGTGAAAAGTAAAAGAATTAAAAAATTTACAAGTCAAAATATGTACATTAAACTCAAATATTAAGACAAATATTTTGTGGTCAAAAAAAAGTTAAGAAAATAAGTTATGTTTTTTTTCATAGCTTTTTTAATAAATAATAATAAAGCTTAAAATGAAAATTAATTGAACATAAAATTAAAATGAAAATTATTTTTTTGTTGACTATTTGTTATTTTATATGCGAAATTTGTTATATTTTCTTCTGTAGAAGTTTTTACTTAATGAGATGAATGATGTTGTTTTCTCGAAACCAAATCCACAATGTCGGGCTCTATATTCGAAATTTTTATCCTCAGGTCTGCTTCTATACTAAGCCTGTTTCTATACTTTGATTTTATATATAATAGTACCGAAAAAGTCTGTTCACACAAATAAGTTGTGCAAAACGGAATCAAGTTTTGGAGAGCCTTATTTGCAAGTGCAGGGTAATCGGATTTTAGGAGTAACCAAAAGTTAGTTAGTTCAATTTTATTGAACTTAAGTTTCAAAGCCGTATCGCAAGAGATATCCACGAGTATATCTTGCTGTAATGTCGATAATTTCTTAGCATTACTAACATCTGTGTTGAATGGATCCCTGATCCAGTCGTTGCCAGAGTCAGGACAGGGAAAATATTTTCGGAAGCTGATTTTTAAAGTCATTAAATGTTCGACAAACAGGAGCCGCGTTTCATTGTCGAGCTCTTTATTAGAAACTTCTATAAAATCGCTGAATGTTGGAAAAGACTCATATACACACTTTTGAATGCGTTTTGACCATAATTCGGTTTTTTTTTTATAATCGCTTCTATTTTATCTTCAACTTTAAATTTATTTACAGCCGCACATTGTAGGCTCAAATTCAGCTCATTCAAATAACAAAAAATATCAGTCAAGTAAGCAACCTTAGCTAACCAGAGAAAATCATTAAAATATTCTTTCAGTTCGAATTGCGTGTCCATTAAAAATAATCTTATTTCGTCACGAAGTTCAAAAAGGCGACTGAGTACTTTCCCACGTGACAACCAACGTACTTCTGTGTGTAATAATAGTTGTTTATGTTGACTCCCCATCTCCTCGCACAAAACTTTGAAAACACGGGAATTAAGTGGGCGAGCCTTAATGAAATTGACAACTTTAACGACTTCATCCAATATTTTTTTCAAATCTGTTGACATATTTTTAGATGCTAACGATTCCCTGTGTATGCAGCAATGGTTCCAAACGACTTGAGGTGCTATACTGTAAACGTAGTGTGAATGGGGGTTAAGTTTTTCAAGTGAAAAAGCATTGCGTTGGTCAACTTGTAAAGCCGAGTGGTACCCGTCTATTTGGGCTAGCGGTCAGTGGCTGGGGAGGTTCCTGGCTCTACTCGATACCAATCACCACTACAACATTTTATTATTAAAGAGTCCCTGTAGAAATAAGAAATAAAAATAAAAAAAAACGAAAAAAAAGACTTAAGACCGGTATACTATAAAAGAAATGGAACTCAGGTACAAATTTCTCTCTCAATAGGGTTTCGATTTGCATATCTTTAAATAGAGTGCAGATATGCTCGCTCACAACCCATCCCTACCAATGATCTTTCTTGGCAAAACTATTTAAAAGATCCCAATGTGAAATTATCTTACCAACTTTACTTCTCCATGCCACAGAAACCGAAAATTAGCAATTCATTTTTAATATAAAATTCATTTAAGTAGACGTTTTATTAAACATTTCGATATCACAAATTGATTTTTACTTATAAAATTTAAATTCAAGTTTCTTATATTCACATTTTAGTATATGTAGTTGTAGCAAAATTTATATTTAGTACTAGATATAAAATTAGGTTTTTTAAAAATTTAAGGGTATGAGTAGATAAGTAGGTAGGTAAATAAAAAAATTAAGAAATGTAAATTAATTATGTCTTTAGCAACTTATAGCACTAATTTAACTTTAATGTCAAATAAAAAAATTAAGCCACAATTAACATGCGCTGTTTATATGAAAAATCTCCGAAAATGCATGATCAAAACAAAAATAAAACAACGAAAAAATTACAGTCCGCAATAAAAATAGAGTAACCAGTTGACTTTGCATTCGAAATTAACTTGAACTAAGTTAAACATTATCTCTCCAGACATGCGCAATGTAATGATAAAAAAATAAAAAAATTGTACAACCAAACTTACATACAAATCCGCAAACAGCTTGCTGAAAGGCCTTCCATCGTTTTTTGCTGCGAAGATGCTGTGGGCGATTAAACAAAAAAATTATGATGATCAACACACAACCATACGTTTGCAGAATCTGCAGATCGTATTCAGCGTATGGTTGTTGTTGTTGTAATTTCCGAGTTATGTTTAATAAGTGTCACTAAGCGCAAATTGATTTTATTAGTGCACAGTTAAGTTACAATTTTTGTGTCATGACTCTAATCATAAAAATGCATGCTACTTTTATGTGTTTTTCTTTATGAAATGTTAGATTTTTTGACTATATTTTTTTTTTAACTATTTCCACGAAAATTTTTATAAAAATGATTTTAATGATTAACACTAACGTTAATGGTAAAGTAGGAATAGAAAAAAATAAAAAAAAAAGATAAGTTTAACTAATTTTCACCTTTTACAATTCATTACTTTTTGGATGCACTTTTTCCAACTTGTCACTATACTTTAAGAATTGCGCATAACTATAGATGCCAATTACTAATTCTGATCACTATTTTTTGTTTAATTTTTTTTTTGTTTTCTTCTTGCTTTGTTAAAACTTCACAGAGTTTTTACAGAAATTCGAACTAACCAAATTTTAGAATGATAGCAAAATTTTTAATCGTTTTTGGCAAGAATAGTTTTTTCTTAAGAATTTTCCACCGAGAGATTTCCGTATAGTTTTTTTTTTTTTTGGAACCACTTTTCTTAATATTTAAGGGGAACTTAAGGGTCTTTTTTTTTAAATTTTCTTTCTACCCAGACTTCTGGATATTTTGCACTTAGTTTTAAAAAATTCCTTGGAGCACAGTTTCTCGGCATTCTGACGATCAGATTTTGTGCGCTAGCGCTGATTGTGCACTCTAACACTGCAGACGGTGGTGATGGTGACGGCACGTGTAAGCAAAACGGACTGATAGCAAAATTGAAACGCTGACGTCTTGTAAGCAAAGGCGCAAAGAAATCTTAGTTGTTCCTTAAAAAAAATTGAAAAATAAATTCCCTGAGTAGCAAAAAGGTAAAAGAGAAACGATGCAATTGCATACTTGTTAATAATGCTAGTACGTTTTTTAGCATTAATGTTACCTTATGCTCCAAAATATAATATTTTTAAAAGAAAATTTGTTGAAGAGCTTGAATTATAAATTCATTTCGTGAATTCTAAATAATAAGAAAAGAAACAATAACTTTCAGAAAAGCTGCAAATCAGAAGATTCATCTAAATATATTTACCTAATTAGTTAATTCCTTAGGGTATGATTCACTTAATAATTTCAGATTTTTCTGATTGTTACCAACGATCCGATCTTCTTGGAGTTCTACCAGGAAAGGAAGAGGAAACTTTTTTAAGCAGACTAACTAACTACCTAACTCTGTACTACCACTGTATTTTACATGTTGGTGCAATTGCTTTTGATTAAAAGGTAGTGCTTCCTGTAAAGTTGAAATCACTTAAGTCAAACTTGGCATAGAAATTAAATGCTATAAAGGGTTATTTTCTAGGATGTAGTTTAATATAATATTTTACTTAATTTAAGAAAAAAAATTTCTTTTTCATGTGAAAAAATAAAATAAAAAGAAATAGACACAGAAAAAATTCACCAACGTAAGTAAATCTAAGAATATCGAAAGCTGAGAATTTTCAAGCCATACCAAAAAAAAAATTACACATTATAAAAATTTTAACATACATAAAAAAAATATTTTACTTAAAGGGCTTGTTACAAAACCAGATAATCTGGCAGCTGTTAGCAGAAAGATTAGCTGGAATAAAAATTATTGCCGAATATCCTTCGCATGGAACGTTCCTATAGTTTTTTCTGCTAAATCCTCTTATATATAATAATGGTTTCCTAGTTTTTCTTTCACTCGAGCTTTCAGAAACTTAGGACTTAATTTTGCATTAAAGTTTCTAGCGAAATCACTCTGAGCAAAATTTCGTCTAAACACTTCTTGGCCTAATCGAAATGATACTGGTCTGGAACGAAGATTATATTGTTCAACATTTCTCTCGTATGCTTTTTTCATGTTTTTCTGCGCATCAGCTCTAAGCAGTTCTGTTCTATCCGCAAGTTTTATTGAAATATTAGACTCCTCCAATAAACTCAGATCTCTCAGTAAGCGATACTGGGAAGCATGCGTTACCATATTAAAGCCAAATAATATTTCATAAGACGATCGATTAGTTGTTTGATGTATTGAACTTCTAAAAGCACAAGATATGCTGCTTAAGTGTTCGTCCCACTGCTTGTGGTCGTTTTTTATGTAAGCGCGTATCGCTGCAATCAACGATCGATTGACTCGCTCGGAAGCATTACTTTGTGGTGAATGCAATGCAGTATATACATGATTTATTCCATATTCCGTGAGAAAGGCGTTCATTTCACTTGCCTTAAACTGTACACCATTATCACTTATGAGAGTCTCAGGTACACCAAAAGAATGAAAAATTTCTTTTAACAAAAAATCTTGTATAACAGATGAGGTGAACTTTCGCAATGGGCAAAGCCAATGGTACTTGCTAAAGTGATCGACAACTATAAGCAATCCTATATTACCTTTTCGGCTCCTTGGATATGGACCAAGTATATCAACGTATAAACGTTGGAAAGGACGCTGCGATACTGCCTGTTGTCCCATTGGGGGTCTAAGTGTAACATTAGGCGCTTTAGTTTCTTTACACACACTACAGTTTCTTACATATTCTTTTACTTGTTTCACAAGTCCTGGCCAAAACAAAAATCTTCTGATTCTTTCAAGGGTTTTACCCATGCCACCGTGGGCAGAAATCACACAGTCATGTGCACGACGAATGACATCAATACGTTATCGGAAAAGTTACGTCAGCGAAATTCTCGATAAACCTTCTATACCAACCACAAATACCCAAGAAACCTGGCACTTGCTTTGAGTTTCGTGGTACAGGCCAAGAAATGATAGCTTCAATTTTTGAGGGGTCAGTCGAAATTCCTCCACTTCCGATTACATATCCTAAATAGTTAACTTTCGTAACACAGAACTGACTCTTACTGATATTTAACGTAAGATTTGCATTTTTGAATTGCTCAGCGATTTTGATTAAAATGGATAAATGGGATTCAAAGGTTTCGGAAACAATGCACAGATCATCCAAGTAACTGAATACGCAATGGCGAAGCTCTGGAGGAATGATTTCATCCATGAGCCTGCACATAGTGGATGGTGCATTGCACAGTCCAAATGGCATGACCACAAATTGGTATAAAGGTCGGCCGGGGACTGTGAACGCAGTTTTATTCTTAGCATTTGGCTCTAATTCAATTTGCCAATATGCATCCTTTAAGTCAAGTTTAGTAATTAGATTGGCTTTAGGTAACCTTGCAAAAATTCCTTCTATGCTCGGTAAAGGATATGCATCCTTCTTCGTTACTTCGTTGAGTTTTCTGGCATCTAAGCAAAGACGTACTTTTCCAGGTTTTACCACCAAACGCATAGGCGAACTCCATGGACTGCAGGACGGTTCAATAACTCCAAGTTCAAGCATACGGTCAATTTCCTGGAACATTAATTTTTCCACATTTGGGCTCACAGGATAAAACCTTTGTTTGACTGGCTTAGAGTCACCAACGTCAATGTTATGCCTTATAAAGGGAGCACGGCCTAAGCCTTGAGTTTCAAAACTCGGAAACATAGTCTTTATCAACTCCAATTGTTGTTTTTGCAATTCATTCAAAGGATAATTGTTATTAGAAGTATCTGAAACCAAAAAATCTGGTTCATAAGAAATGGAACCAATCAATCCTGGCGCTAGATTAAAAATTTTCCAAAAGTCGACGCGTAAAATCAAGCGGTTTGCTAGCGACGGAATAATGAAAAGTTTCATTAGTCTTTTCATGCCTTTATACTCAACATCAACTTTTAGATAGCCTAAAACTGAGTGTGGCTTACCATCAGCGGTTTTAGCATAAGATTTAATGGAATGAAATTCTGAAAATTGGGAAAAATCAGTATAAGCTAATGCGGAACCTATGCAACTTACATTAGCTCCAGTATCAAGAAGACCTAACTCTGTAAATTTTAAAAATTTCACCTCAGCATAAAAACGGTTTTCTGAGTGATTATTAAAAACGGCGGAAAGCAATAGCTTTCGCGTAGGCTTAATTTCTTTGAAATACTTTCGTATGCGCAACGTATTTCTTTTTGTTGGCAATTTTGGTGTTTCATTAAAAATTCTACTTCGAACTTCAATATAATTTTGTAATCTTTCATGGTACGGACGTAAATTTAAAGGAAAGCTATTGTAACTAAAATTATCTAAATTTTTAAATTCATTTAAATCATTCTTATTATTCGGTTCACCTTTGGAAAATTGGCTTAACATAATATCTGACTGAGTATCTACTGAGCTAGCCGGCAATTCATTACTTAGGAACGAGCTTTCTTTTAAGATTTTGGGTGCATTCTTGGGGTTTTGAATGCACCCCTCACTTGCTTTTCCATACGGATGTGAGTACACTTTGGACATTGTGGCTTGTAAATTTCGGGCTCACCACACCCATAACAAAATATTGTTTTGACCGCAAAGCAATCCTGCCAGTGGTGGCCTTCGACTCCACAATTCCAGCATTTGGAATTCACTTGCTGCATACCAGCGACATTCGTATCATGTTCAATAACTACATTGTCATCTTCGATAGCACATGGAACTTCTTCAATAGCGGATATGTTGCGGCGAACGTTTGCGTTCGGAAAATTTCGTGGTACTTGAGGTCGTCGAAAATTATCATCGGCCAGTAGATTTTCTCTCATCTGGCACAATTTTTTTAAGTGCATAATCGAATGGATAGGCACATAAAGCAATTCATGGCGTATTTCGGGCTTTGAATTACGAGTGACTATTTCAATTAATTCAGATTCATCCATCGGAATCGACAATTTATCACACATCATACAAATCGCGTCATAGTAGGACTCAAAAGATTCTCCGGGTCTTTGCTTTCGACTCCTAATCTGTTCTTTCATATCAAAATTTGATCTAAAGTCTTTATACTGATATCTAAGGGCTGCACAAAAATCTTGCCATTCAACACTCCTCACCTGCTTATGGTACCTCCAGTACCAGTCTCGCGCTTTTCCATTAAGTAATATGTGGATGTGCTGACAAAGCAAATTAAAGTTATTATTCAAATGAATAGAAGTAAGCGAAGTTATTCGATATATAAATTCTTCGACGGTTAGTCCGTCGGCAGAACCGTCGTATTTAACATTCCAATTTTGGAGAATATTAGTTACTTTTTCGGAATTTAAGTGAACAAAATTAACTGGGTTTGCATCACGTGCTCGGGGCTGATGTCTATAACGTCGATCAACCGAAGGCGAACGATTATTTTGGTTAATATTTAAACCAGCTAACATACGAGTAACACTTTGCTCTACCAGCTCTGCAACTCGATCATAATCGATACTGCTTTCGTTATTATCTGTGCGACCATTTTCTACATTACGGGGCGTATGTGCGACATTATTGGAATTTCTCGCGTGAGTGCCGTTAATATCTATCAATGGCATCGAAAGATTAGGTGTAGGTGCTTGATTATCATTATTATTGTTGTTGGCGTTATTTAAATCGGGAAGTGAATGAGCACTCGTATTTTCTGCTCGTAATTGATTTCGTGTGACCATACGTCGCTGGGCACCACGACCACGACTTCTTGAATTGTTACGAGAGCGATTTTGTTTTCGAATAGTAATATTTATAGGGACACAATCTCTTATATGAGTGAGTCTACGACAACATGGACATTCGTTGTCATCTATCAACCATCTTTCAATGCATGCTTTGTGGTAGCAATGATTACAAGGGGTGATCAAACACTCATCAGTATCCGTCATGTTATGTTGGCATATAACGCAACGACATTCAGCCGTAACTGCGGATAAAGCCGAAGGAATATTTTCTGTGCTTCTCACGACAGACATGTTAAAATAATGTGCAAAATTGTATCAAAAAAAAAAACAAATAAAAATTTGAATTTGAATTTTATGAATGAATTTGATTTGAATTTGAAAATTCAAAGCAAGAAAATTTGACAAAAATCAAAAAAAAAGTTAAAGCAATCAAAGTAATAAATTCACTTTAAAAAAAAAATCATTAAGTAAATTATAATCAAGAATATCAATAAAAAAAATAAATTCGTTTTCTATTATGGCGTTTTCAGGAGAGTAAAATTTGGTAAGACAAAGAAAATTTATCTAATCATATTGAGAGAAGCAGGAATCCAAAATCTGGTCTATTGCAAAATAAATCTCAGAGATGCATTTAAAATCAGAATTTAAGTATAAATATTTCGTTAAGCTAAACCAAACTTAAAGTAGAGAAACATTGTAATGGAATGAATGTTAGTATAAAAAGGCAGAAAGATTATTAGAGAGCAACTTGTCAAGTGGTCGTCCAACCGGAACACGTGCCAGTTGTCTGAAGATCCAACGTGAAAATCGTAAAAATATAAAAGACAGCAAAATGTGAGACTTGTGAGACTTTTACCCTGCGGTCAACCTAATCGAAATCTAGCCAATTATTCGAAAAATCCAGCAAGGAGCCGAGTCACGCTAATCTGAATCTAAATTTTACTTCTACATTACAAAAATTTAAGTTATACAACGTTATCATCTCTGGAACTGTGGTATTACAATTCTGTTACTCTAACCAAAATATCATTCACCAATGAAGCGGTCAAAGCACTCGAAATCAGAATCCAGTGTTTGAAAATCCAATCTCCATAGTGGTATGCATCGTAGCCAGAGTAAGAAAAATTTTATTTTTGAAAACTATGAGTGAAATCTAAAAATCGGAAATTTTGGAACCAAACAAGGCAGCTTTTTTTTTTTTTTTTTTTTTAAAGATTCAAAAACGTTTCTACTGAAAATTTCAGCTGACGACTGAACTTGCTTGGCCCCACGATGGGCGCCAAAAATGTAAACGTCGTGTGAATGGGGGTTAAGTTTTTCAAGTGAAAAAGCATTGCGTTGGTCAACTTGTAAAGCCGAGTGGGACCCGTCTATTTGGGCTAGCGGTCAGTGGCTGGGGAGGTTCCTGGCTCTACTCGATACCAATCACCACTACAACATTTTATTATTAAAGAGTCCCTGTAGAAATAAGAAATAAAAATAAAAAAAAAACCGAAAAAAAAGACTTAAGACCGGTATACTATAAAAGAAATGGAACTCAGGTACAAATTTCTCTCTCAATAGGGTTTCGATTTGCATATCTTTAAATAGAGTGCAGATATGCTCGCTCACAACCCATCCCTACCAATGATCTTTCTTGGCAAAACTATTTGAAAGATCCCAATGTGAAATTATCTTACCAACTTTACTCCAGAAACCGAAACTATCGAAAATTAGCAATTCATTTTTAATGTAGAATTCATTTAAGTAGACGTTTTATTAAACATTTCGATATCACAAATTGATTTTTACTTATAAAATTTAAATTCAAGTTTCTTATATTCACATTTTAGTATATGTAGTTGTAGCAAAATTTAAATTTAGTACTAGATATAAAATTAGGTTTTTTAAAAATTTAAGGGTATGAGTAGATAAGTAGGTAGGTAAATAAAAAAATTAAGAAATGTAAATTAATTATGTCTTTAGCAACTTATAGCACTAATTTAACTTTAATGTCAAATAAAAAAATTAAGCCACAATTAACATGCGCTGTTTATATGAAAAATCTCCGAAAATGCATGATCAAAACAAAAATAAAACAACGAAAAAATTACAGTCCGCAATAAAAATAGAGTAACCAGTTGACTTTGCATTCGAAATTAACTTGAACTAAGTTAAACATTATCTCTCCAGACATGCGCAATGTAATGATAAAAAAATAAAAAAATTGTACAACCAAACTTACATACAAATCCGCAAACAGCTTGCTGAAAGGCCTTCCATCGTTTTTTGCTGCGAAGATGCTGTGGGCGATTAAACAAAAAAATTATGATGATCAACACACAACCATACGTTTGCAGAATCTGCAGATCGTATTCAGCGTATGGTTGTTGTTGTTGTAATTTCCGAGTTATGTTTAATAAGTGTCACTAAGCGCAAATTGATTTTATTAGTGCACAGTTAAGTTACAATTTTTGTGTCATGACTCTAATCATAAAAATGCATGCTACTTTTATGTGTTTTTCTTTATGAAATGTTAGATTTTTTGACTATATTTTTTTTTTAACTATTTCCACAAAAATTTTTATAAAAATGATTTTAATGATTAACACTAACGTTAATGGTAAAGTAGGAATAGAAAAAAATAATAAAAAAAAGATAAGTTTAACTAATTTTCACCTTTTACAATTCATTACTTTTTGGATGCACTTTTTCCAACTTGTCACTATACTTTAAGAATTGCGCATAACTATAGATGCCAATTACTAATTCTGATCACTATTTTTTGTTTAATTTTTTTTTTGTTTTCTTCTTGCTTTGTTAAAACTTCACAGAGTTTTTACAGAAATTCGAACTAACCAAATTTTAGAATGATAGCAAAATTTTTAATCGTTTTTGGCAAGAATAGTTTTTACTTAAGAATTTTCCACCGAGAGATTTCCGTATAGTTTTTTTTTTTTTGGAACCACTTTTCTTAATATTTAAGGGAAACTTAAGGGTCTTTTTTTTTAATTTTCTTTCTACCCAGACTTCTGGATATTTTGCACTTAGTTTTAAAAAATTCTTTGGAGCACAGTTTCTCGGCATTCTGACGATCAGATTTTGTGCGCTAGCGCTGATTGTGCACTTTAACACTGCAGACGGTGGTGATGGTGACGGCACGTGTAAGCAAAACGGACTGATAGCAAAATTGAAACGCTGACGTCTTGTAAGCAAAGGCGCAAAGAAATCTTAGTTGTTCCTTAAAAAAAATTGAAAAATAAATTCCCTGAGTAGCAAAAAGGTAAAAGAGAAACGATGCAATTGCATACTTGTTAATAATGCTAGTACGTTTTTTAGCATTAATGTTACCTTATGCTCCAAAATATAATATTTTTAAAAGAAAATTTGTTGAAGAGCTTGAATTATAAATTCATTTCGTGAATTCTAAATAATAAGAAAAGAAACAATAACTTTCAGAAAAGCTGCAAATCAGAAGATTCATCTAAATATATTTACCTAATTAGTTAATTCCTTAGGGTATGATTCACTTAATAATTTCAGATTTTTCTGATTGTTACCAACGATCCGATCTTCTTGGAGTTCTACCAGGAAAGGAAGAGGAAACTTTTTTAAGCAGACTAACTAACTACCTAACTCTGTACTAACACTGTATTTTACATGTTGGTGCAATTGCTTTTGATTAAAAGGTAGTGCTTCTTGTAAAGTTGAGATCACTTAAGTCAAACTTGGCATAGAAATTAAATGCTATAAATGGTTATTTTCTAGGATGTAGTTTATATAATATTTTACTTAATTTAAGAAAAAAATTTCTTTTTCATGTGAAAAAATAAAATAAAAAGAAATAGATACAGAAAAAATTCACCAACGTAAGTAAATCTAAGAATATCGAAAGCTGAGAATTTTCAAGCCATACAAAAAAAAAATCACACATTATAAAAATTTTAACATACATAAAAAAAATATTTTACTTAAAGGGCTTGTTACAATACCTTTAATAAGAGCAATCAACCCAGTTCTTCTTCCTGACATTGCACGAGCACCGTCAGTGCAAATCCCAACACATTTTGACCACTGGATTCCATTTTCGGTTATAAAATGATTCAAAGTATTAAATATGGCCTTAGCTGTAGTACACGATGGTAGGGAATCACAAAATAACAAATCCTCTTGTATTTTAAATTCAAATTCATATCTAATAAATGCTAACAAATTAGCATTATTAGAGACATCGGTACTCTCATCTAATTGTAGTGAGTAATATTGACTTTTAAGCACTCTTGAAATTAATTGCTCTTTTATATTGCAGGACATATCTTCAATTCTATTCTTGACCGTATCTTTTGATAAGGAAATGAAATTTAAATCTTTTGCAGCTTTAGCCCCCAACATTGTATTTGATATTGCTTTTGCAGCAGGAAGAATTAGTTGTTCTGCTATATTGTGAGGTTTTCCAGCTTTTGCTACTAGTAGGGATACTTCATATGATGCTTTTACTGCTTTTTTATTGATACTTCCAGTTGCGGTATTTTTAATAAGACTTTGACTGGAAACAAGTTCTTGTTTTTTGATATTAAAGAAATCGACAGACTTACTAATGTGCTCGCTATGCTTTGTTTCCAAATGACGTCGGAGTTTGGCGGGTTTCATGCATTCATTTGATAAACTTTCGCGACATAACAAACATAAAGGCCTTTCTACATCTTCTTTGCTTACAGAAGTAAATCCAAATGATAAATACTCATCACAGTACTTTCTAGTTTTACGTTTCTTGATGGAGGTTGATGGTCCCTCATCTGAATCGCTTTCACCTACATCTTGTTTGAGTATAGATCCTGTTTTTAGCCAACGATCCATTTTAAGACTCAAATTCTGAATTAAAGTATAACTACAAAAATATAAATGACGAATAGCGTTTTTAAAATATATAATACAAAATAGAGTTGGGTCAAATACTTTTTAAAAGGATTTAATATGATGTATGTAACAGCTGCAGCCAGGAAAATTGAACTCGTAGCTGGGAGAAGTAATCGGAAATTAATCACAACTGAAGACACCAAACGTACGTGTATGTAACACACAGCACACAGAAATTAAATAAAAATATATTTCTTAAATTGAAACGCGGAAAAATTGTACTATTCAAAAACTCAAAATTTGAAAGTCAACGCGTACTTTGTTTTTTTAGAGTTAGATGCTGGGCATCTTGGGTTTGAATAAAAGTAAATATAGTATATGCAATCATTTAAAAACTCATGGCCATGTAGAATTTTTTTGTAAATGAATTATTTGAATAAAGCGAACAGTTTGATGATATAAAATTATTGATGTCAAAATTGTTTCGCGGACCCCTGGAATGGCTTCGCGGACCCCCAGGGGTCCGCGGACCACAGTTTAAAAATCGCTGAACTAGACACTAATGACGACATTTTATTGTTAGGTGATTTCAATCTGCCTGACCTTTAATGGACTCCTTCGGATGATGGTACATATTTTTATGCATCGTGTCCAAAAACTCGACAACAGCAAATTTTTGTTGACGAATTAGATTCTAATTTACAACAAGTAAGTTGTAGAACTAATTCTCATGGACGACAACTTGACTTAGTCTTAGCTGCAAATAGTAGTAATGTTGTTGTAAGAAATGTCTTCCATGCTCTTTCTACGGTTGATTCATATCATCCACCTTTGAGTATTGTGTACCAATCTGACAATGAAAATTTAATTGATGCATGTTCTTCCATCAATGTTTATGAATTCAATTTTAAAAAAGCTGACTTTTTAAAAATGAATGAGAATTTAAGGAACAAATTAGACAACCTAATTATTTTTTTCAATAATACGAGTAATTCATTTGATGAGTGCATTAAATTTTTCTATGGTGAATTTTTTTCGGCCAAAGCATTGTCAGTGCCTTATGCAAAGAGGTATGTTAATAATTCTTCATACCCTTGGTACACAAAGGATTTTAAAAAAATTTGCAATGGCCTTAATTGGGCATGGAACAAATACGTTTGTAGCCAGGACCGAAATGACTTAGTTGCTTATCAGCAACTTTTCCATGAATTTAAGGATATGTTGGCTTTAGTTTATTCTGAATATTTGAATAAAATTAAGCTGAATATTCTTCATGACCCCAAGCATTTTTGGGGTTTTATTAATACAAAAATAATGTCTGTCGGGTTTCCATCTGAATTCGGAACAGTTGATGGGCTCACTAGCGACCCACAATTTATAACTGGTATGTTTGCTAATTTGTTTAAAGAATCCTTTTCTACGGAATTATTTAGCCCTGAGGTCAACTATTTTGAATATATGGATAACGACCCTTTAGTTTCGATTAATGAGATATCTTTCTCACCTGACCTAATAGAGAAATATATCTCATCTCTTGATGATGACTTCAGCTCCGGACCTTATGGTATTCCTGCGACAGTACTAGTTAACTGTAGCTCTGTGCTGAGTCAGCCCCTCAGTTTTTCATTTAATAAATCAATTAGATATAGCTATTTTCCTAAATTTTGGAAAAATGCATACATAAGCCCCATTTTCAAGAAAGGGTGTAAAAATGACGTTTCAAATTACAGGCCCATAGCGAAGTTATCATCGATTCCGAAAATTTTTGAACGCATTCTGAACGATCAAGTTAAGGTGTGCTGTAGTGAAGTCATAACAACTCGTCAGCATGGTTTTGTTAATGGCAGATCTACAGTTTCTAACCTCATTGATTTTACTTCCTCTGCACTAAGATCTTTTTGACTCTGGTGGGCAAGTTTACTGCATCTACACTGACTTCAGTAAAGCATTTGACAAATTACCACATAATTTGATTTTATTTAAGTTAAAGAAGCTTGGATTTCCTTTAAGTTTTGTCAGCTGGATTGAATCTTATTTATCTGATCGCTCTTATCAGATAAGATTTCGGAGGGTGTTTTCCTCCCCATTCAGCGCGGCATCAGGTGTTCCACAAGGAAGCCACCTGGGGCCGCTCCTGTTCATTTTAGCGATTAATGACGTTACACATGTCATTAAAAACTCGCATCTGCGACATGAAAATTTACTGGAACGTGAAGGGGGTTGGGGATACTATTCCACTTCAGTCTGACTTGAAATCCTTTGAGGCTTGGTGTTCTAAAAATAACTTACATCTTAATCCTGATAAATGCCAAACTATGATTTTCACCAGGAGAAAAAATATTGTGGAGTTTGATTACGAATTAAAAGTTAAGAAAATTGGTCGTGTCGATTTAGTTAAAGACCTAGGTATATATTTTGATGTTAAATTAACTTTTAATGAGCATATTAATCAAATTTGTAAAAAATCCTCATCTCTGCTTGGCTTCATTAAGAGGTGGGCAAAAGGATTTAATAGCCCTTTAGTAATGGTGACTTTATATAATACAATATTGCGTCCTCACTTAGAGTACGCCAGCCAAGTGTGGTTACCATTTTATAATATTCACATTAATAGAATTGAGAGAATTCAAAAAAATTTTATTCGTTTTGCTCTCAATGGGTTAAATTGGACTGACTCATTAAACTTTCCTCCTTATGAGGATCGTTTGAAGTTACTACATATGCAGTCTTTGAGCTCGCGTAGAAATATTGCGGATATACTATATCTGCATCAACTTGTAACTGGGTCTCTTGCTGCACCAGAGCTTCTTAATTATATTCACTTAAACACCAATCGCAGGAGTAATCGTTCCTCTTATTAATTATTTTATCAACCTTTCAGTAGAACTAATTATATGGCTACAGCTCCTTTTAATCGCATGACTACTCTTATTAATAATTGCGATGTATATGATATTAGCTTGTCAAAAGGTCAACTCAAGCTTAGATTGAAAAATAACTATAGTTAATTTTGTAGCTTAATGGTTGTTGGTCTTTATGTTTGTGTTGTCCGAGCCCCACAGCATGATGGGTAAAAATTTGTTCTGTAATTTATGACTTGCGCTGGATATTTGATAACTTCCGATCTAACAGAGACTCCACTTTTTTGTAAAATGGGTTTGGTAGATAAAAGAATAAGGATCGAAATGTTATTTTTTCCAATGTATTCTAGTTGGGGAAACATCATATTAAAACTATTTAAACAATTAAATTGTTACTATTTTTCATTTGTTGGCAGTATAAATTTTTTTTTTTAAATTTATTGCAGAAGCTAACGTTATAGACTATTAAATAAAGAAAATCCGACATTGATCGGATCAGCTAAAACAAAAAACATGGGTCAACTGAATTTGTTAGAAGATGCAAGAAAAAAATTTTCATCGCATTTGGAGAAGTCGAGGTTTTTTTTTCCTGAATTTTGTGTGGTTTGTAAAAGAACGTATGCCCTATTAAATTTCTTTTCATATGAGTCCCTAATTTTTTAAATTTGTCTAGGGGTTCTCAACTTATCTCCTATTATATTAAACGAGCAATAATTGTATGTAAATATATATGTACCTATATACTAAAGGGCTGCAAATGACATCTTGAAGTGCAAACATTGTTATGACTCTAATTCAATTGACTGATCGAGTGTTGTCATTGCTTTTGCAGCATCAAGCGCATAAAGTCTTGATGCTCTCGCATACCCGATAAAAAACGAACAACAACACTTTATGTCAATGAAACGAAGAACAACACAATAGTAAACAGCATTGTCAATATTGTGATTCTTAAATTCCGTTGTGGCAATATTGAGCAACAAGAAAGTACATATAAAGAAGAGTAATAATACATTTATGTGTGTATGTGTGTAAGCTTTTTTATGAAGAGTGTCACAGTAAAAAAACGATTAGGGCTGCAGGGGACTTCTTTTGAAATGATTCTATGTGGATGTTATTAGAAACATGAGGGGATGATCAATTGGGTGTAGAGCCACAATGGAAAAACTTTGATATGTTATGCAAAGTTTAATACTAGAAAAATTGCACTAAAAATAAATTGGAAATAATTATGAAAAATGGAGGTTTAAGAAAATATGGAATCATTTGACAAGGTATTTTGAATTTATTTAATTACTCAAATTAATATACAAATTAAAGAATACAAAAAAAATTATTCTTATCAAAATAACAACACATGTTATGGAGATAATGCAACTTGGATATGATTACTAACATAAGTGCTTTTTTCATATTCTAATTTTGTACATAAAATTCATACAAAGTAACAAAAATTTCTAAAAAGGTTTTATTCCCAAAGGCACCTGATGGTAACACTCTACCTATATCACATTTTCTTATTAAATTGCTCCGCATTCTTAAACTTATGATGCAAACAATGTGTGCATATTTCGCTGTTCAGCTAGAATCCAATAACGAATTCACTAGTGTATTTGTTGCTCTTGCTATTACTATGTCTGCTTTTATATTGCTGTTTATTGTCATATGCTGTGGTTGCCTCTGTCGTTAGCGATCAAGAGAAGATCGTGTTGTGTCGAAAAGGCAATCGGGTTTTCTGCACGACCCGACTTATTCACTGCAAGCTATGTTATGACAATACTCAATACAGAAAAAGTAAATACTGAAAGGCGATAAGAAATACTGTGAGATATTGTTCAGCACAGAATATAATGTCTTTTGCAGCGCTTTAGTATATACACATAAATATATAAATATATATATTGTATATGGCAGAACCTTATTTCGAAAACGGCTGCTGCGATTTTGATAAAATTTGGTGATTTGGTGCATGTGTATACAAAATTAAGACAGAGGCAGCTTTTAAGTTTTTAGAGCCTATACCAAGGGCGTGGCACAGCGCTAAACTTTAATTTTTATAACGTCATATCTCGCAAGCCATTCAAGATTTTGTAATGAAATTTGGGACACAGATGCAGATTATAAGTATCTTAAATTTTACCAAATTTGGGCAGAGTCGAAAAAGTGGGAGGGGCACTTTTCAATAATTGAAAATTTTTATTCAATTTTACTCGAAAACGGCACTGACGATTTTCATAAAAATTTTAAATATAATACCATCATAATAAGGTATGTCACTATACTGGCAAAACTCGTTGAAGGGCGTGGCACATCCCACAACATTTATAAACGTTATAAAAGAAGAACTAACAATGCAGTCGATATGAAATTTATCATAGTAGGTATACTTGCTTTAAGGTATTTTATAACCAGAAACGGGCGCCATAGTACTTGTGAGCGAGGAGAGAATAACAACATTCCTGACATTTTTTCAGACAGTCGTATAAAATGGGCTTTGAACTCTTTCCATCCTTACAAATCCGCTGGACCTGACGGTATAATTCCTGCAATGATACAAAACGTTCAGGACCTAATACAATACTGGCTAAAAGCAATATTTGAGGGATGCTTAAAGTTCAATCTAGTTCCGCAGTCATGGAAGCTCTCACGGGTTATTTTTATTCCCAAAGGCGGTAAGAGCAGCCACGTGAAAGCAAAAGACTATCGACCTATTAGTCTAACATCTTTTCTACTCAAAACTATAGAGCGAGTCATAGGCTCGTATATAAGAGAGAAAATTCCCAATGACTTTCTTTCAAACTCGCAACATGCCTATCAGAAAGGCAAATCAACAGAAACAGCTTTGCATGAGGTAACACAGACTATTGAAGCCTCACTCCAACACAAAGAATACACACTAGGGGCTTTCTTAGACATAGGAAGCGCAACATAACAAACGTAGCGATAGCGGATGCGATGGAAAAAGCACGAATAAATCAACATATTCGCGACTGGATCAACAGACTCCTTAGTTGTCGAACAGTGATGGCAGAATGGGGCCACACAAGTTCTATTAAAACTACAATAAGAGGTACACCGCCAGGGGGGGTGCTATCTCCTCTCCTTTGGATACTTACAGTTGATCCATTACTCCATATTCTAAAGCAACAAGTTGTAAAAGCAGTAGCATATGCCGATGACATTGTAATTTTAATATCGGGCAAATACTTAAATGTGATGAGTGAGCTAATGGAAAGAACCCTCTCAACCATAAGCCTGTGGGCTTCAAAAATAGGTCTATGCATTAACCCGCTTAAAACATAACTGGTTCTCTTTTCAAGAAAATACAAAATACCCAAATTCAGCGAAATAAAACTAAGAAACACTATTATCTCAGTTTCAAACGAAGCCAAATTCCTAGGTATAATTTTGGACAAGAAATTATCCTGGAAATCAAATGTAGAAGAACGTATAAAAAAGCACATAATGCATACTACGCATGCAAAAAAATGTTTGGAATCAGATGGGGATTAGCCCCTAAGGTGACACACTGGATATACACCGCTATAGTAAGACCAACCTTACTCTATGGGGTCGTAATCTGGTGGAAGGCTCTAGAGAGTAAGCCTACACTCTTAAAATTGGAAAGGATTCAACGTCTAATGTCCATAGGCATTACTGGAGCCCTGAAAACAACATCAACAGCGTCATTAAATACCATACTAAACTTGCTTCCTATAGATATATTTGTAAGTAGTGTAGTTTATAAAACAGCGCTTAGACTAAAAGAGTCTAACTGTTTCAAAGTTAGGCACTATGGGCATGGTAGTATACAATAGACAATATAGCACATATTTCTACAGACTACCTTAAGCCTAGAACTCTCTATGATCAAAACTTTTCCATCAAATTCCCTTCAAGAAACTACTGGTTCAGAAGGGGAGGTGATCCTCCAAATCGTATCAACTTATATACAGATGGTTCCAAACAAAACGAAGGGGTAGGTGCGGGTATCTTCAATACCAACACCAACTTTAAAGAACACTACAGGCTTCCAAACCCTTGCAGCATTTTTCAAGCCGAAATAATAGCAATTCAAAAAGCAGCAGAGAGCATTTTAAGGGACACCAGTAACTGTCGCATAAACATATATGTGGACAGTCAGGCCGCATTAAAAGCTCTCCAAAGCAAAACAATAAAATCGAAAGTAGTTCTCAAATGCTATAAATCTCTATAAGATCTCAGCACAAATAACAAAGTATATTTGTACTGGGTACCTGGGCATCAAGGCATCATCGGAAACGAGATTGCGGACGAACAGGCGAAACTAGAAGCGATTCTGGACACAGCGCCTATAAGTATCGCAGCACCTATACAATATTTTAATTTAAAAATGGACATCTGTACACGGCAAAAAGTCTGGGTACAAAGTATAAACTTATTAATACTATTTGTTTTTATAAACTTATGCATACTATTTTTTTATGAAATTTATATTATTTTTTTTTATAAGACTATTTTATACCAAAATTTAATAAGAATTAAACCAAATTACCTATTAATAGGAAATTTAATAACAAATTGATATGATTTTTATACAAATGCTCATATACAATCATAGTATTTATTCCAAAAAAGTATAACGTTTATCTAAATGAGAAGCATAGAAAAATTATATACTAAAATATTATAAATTATATACAAATTTATTATAAAATTACTAAAAGTTAATACAAATGTATTATAAAGTCTGTATAAGTTGTGTATGTCAAAAAGTTGTTTATGTGAAAAGTCAAAATAATGGAATTAATTTCAAACAAATATTTTTTTATTGCAAAAGTGCAACGAAATTCAACATTATAAACAGGAGCAGATAGAAAAAATGGTAAGTTAAAGTTCTATTCGAAAGTGTTATATAAATTTTGGTTTTATTTCACAGACTTTGACACGTCCACTTAATCCGTTAAACTTGATAAGGCTCTTACCACCTCCACCAAATGTTAAAAAGAAATTGAGCCGCCTAACTGCCGAGCAAGCTGTAGAAAAGCTTATCGTTTTTCAAAAGGTTTGTTAAAATTGAAAAGTTGAGAAGATCCTTATTTTATACGTATATGTATTTCAAATTTTTTATGGTGCTGTTGCGGAAAAATTGAGACTATGATATGAAGAAAATTTTCACACAAACTTAGCTCTGTAGCTCAATTTTGAAAGGTGGCGCTGAAATCTGTTAGTTCTACATATAAATTGTTTGGAAGAACTATATTTTATTAAAAAGGTTTGTGAATGAATAAGTGATGAATGTTGTTGGGCTACTGAGGGTCGTTCGTAGAAGTAATTTTTGGCGCTTAGTCCTAATCTGACCTCAGAATCGACTCATCACGTCAGAACTTTGAAATATTTGGGGTTAAGTGCAAAAAAAATGTTTTTTCATTATTTCATTCACAGACCTGTTTAACAAAGTTTTTCCATACAATTTACATGTAAAGTAACAGGTTCGGTGTCTCTTTTCAAAATTGAGCTACAGAGCTGAGTAAAATTTTAAAAAATCGGTTCGGCAGCAACTACCGTACAAGCAACTTCTCTTGAGAACAATTCTTTTTTTTAATGTTTCGATACTTCGAAAATCATTTGAGAATATCTTATGATTACAATATGGCACTACGAAAATTGAAAAAAAAAAAAAAAAAAAAAAATTAACATTAAACATTAATTTTTAACCATGTACCTGAAACCCCTCTCAAAACTAAATTTTATAGAATTCAGAGAACTTTTACAAAAAAAATGACGTCATATTGGGTGCGCCATCTTGAATTTTAAAAAACTGAAAAAAGATTCGAAATAAGCACCCTCGAAAACCCCTATCTACCCCCTCGATACTTGAAATTATATATGAAATTTATATTGCGTGCATAAAAAAGTCAGTTTTTTATGAATAAAAAACAAACCGCTGAACCGATTTTTTCCAGACTCCTTTCAGATCTGACGTGGCGTATCGATTGATATGGTCATCAAAAAATTCTGTCCGGTAGTTATTGAGGAAACGAAAGCCAAAATATGTCTACATACGTACATACGTACATACGTACACACACACATACAGACATCACTCTAAAAATACTTGTAAACGATTGTCGAGGTCTTGAAACGTAAAGAAAACACAAAATTACCTATTTCGATTTTCGGACCTATTATAATAACTTCTCAAGAGAAGTTAATTATGTAACTTTAAAATTAAAATGAATTGCTCCCGCTTTTTGTGTAACAAAAAGAGTTAAAATATTTCATTTCAACACTGAAAGCTAGAACTCTTTCTGTTGCCAAATGCGTATAAGTAATTTATGTAAAACTTTATAAAAATGTAAATTTCTTTATATATTAAAATATGTAAATAAAAACATGTATAATTAACATAAATCAAAAATTAATATTTTTATGTATTGGAACTTGAGAGTAACATTCTTTCACCAATCATCAAAAGAGCTGAAAGAATGTTACTCTCAAGAAATGCTAACAGGGCTATTCTGGCAACTATCTTAGAACTCACCAGAGTCTTCACTAAGACAAAAGTCTTACTTAAGATGTTTTGGTATTCTGGCAGCTATCTTGAAAGCTCTTTTCTGTCTTTCGTAAGACAATTTTAAAGACCTGCTACGAGCAGGTCTTTAATCTATTAGTTGTATTGCTAACATTATTAGCGCAAAAAAAACTATACAGAACTAGTTTTTGAGGGGTTTTTATTTGAAGTGGTAAAAACAGAAATACTTCCCTCGAGGAGGCTGATGCAGTACCCGTTGAACTTCTTATGAGGAGATAAACTAGAACACTTGTATTAGCTCGAAAAACTTTATCTTATCCTAAATTCGCTCCGAAAATAAATAAAGACCTTGATAAAAAAGCTGAACTTGTAGAACATGGCTGGATTAAGGCAACCATAACAAATTCACACGATGGGCCTAGGCCGTACTGGATACAGCTTGAAGAAGGAGCGGTATATAGAAGGAACTCAAAAGGGTTGGGAAAACGAACAGAGGGAGATGTTGTAAATAGAAGCTGGCAAATCATTTTCATAAATTGAGTAGAGCAGTCGTAGTCGAATGTTTGATAGAATACTACAATAACTTGAATACAAAAATTAAAATAAAAAAAAAGTCTGTAGCATCATGAAATTTTTTAAATATATTTTTGTTATTTGATTAATTTAAATTTGAAAAGTCAAAATTTGACAAGTTTTCCACGAAAGGTTTTGTGTGGGGAATTCAAAAGCTTTATCTGAAAGACTTTTGTGCTAGAATACCTAAAGTCTTAAAAATCGTCTTACAAAATATTTTCGTAAGACTTTTAGCTGTCTTTGCCAGAATAGCCCTGTAAGTCTATTATATAGCCATTCAGATACTGTTGATTATTTTGAAAGAAATTAAATTGTTAATTTAAGTAATAAAAAAATATTTAGTTTATAAATAAAAAAAAAAAATAAATATCTCACCAAAATTTAAATTTATTAAATTTTTTTTCTCCACATTACAATATGTAAGAGGGCTTTGTGCCTGTTTATTATATATACATATATAAGCATAACCATCAATAAAGAAGAAAAAAAAAAAATCCGCTTTGAAGTTTTTTACAATTTTAGTTTTATATACTAAGCCCAAGCACATATCTATCACACTTTCCAGCAGTTTTCAATGTCTTCTTGCGACAAAAAAAGCATAAATTAAATTTTTAAATGCATAAGATATGTAATTTTTCCTGCCTACAAAAAACTCAACTTCAACAATCAATTGCGTCGGATTCTGCAAACCTATTTCAGCAAAATTTACTACTGTATTAGCTATAAGAATTCCCTATCATATAAAAAAAAAATTATCAAAAAATCTTTATTCGTTCAGAAGTTATGATTTTTGCAATCAAAAAAGTCATATCGTGCCACTGTGCGTCGTGCAACGAGTATAGGACAGGATGTCCAAGTGTTCTGAGCCTTGTCCGCGCGAGTGCAGGGCAGTCGCAGAGTAAGTGCTCCAGCGTCTCTTCCGTATTAGGTTCCTTGCAGTTCCTGCACATATCATTTTCAAGCAATCTCATTTTACGTGCATGATGACCTATGAGGCAGTGTCCAGTTGTTACACCTGTTAAGAGACGGCAGTTATCCCTGGATAAAGATAGTAGGAATTCTGTATTGGTCTTATTAACATTAGGCCAAAATATTTTTGTTATCAAGCTAGTGTCCAGCTGTATCCATCGTGTGTTAGCTTTTGTTAACATACACACTAAAAAGTCTTGGTATAAAAATTAAACCAAATTGGAATAAATATGAATCCACACCAAATTTGGTTTAAAATCTATACTATTACTTGTTATACAAACAGTTTATACCAGTTCGTATATATTTTTTATACAAAAAATGTATAAAAACCATTTAAACCATTTTAGTATAAATTTTATAGTATAAATGTATACAAATCTTTTAAACGAATTTTGTAATAAATTTCATATATGTATAGCTCACATAAAAGCATTTTAAACCATTTTAATATGAAATTTATAACAAGCGCATATAAACAAAATTTATATTATTTTAGAATAACTATTTGGCTATTTTTACTTACGTTGTATAAGTTCCAATACATAAAAATATTAATTTTTGATTTATGTTAATTATACATGTTTTTATTTACATATTTTAATATATAAAGAAATTTACATTTTTATAAAGTTTTACATAAATTACTTATACGCATTTGGCAACAGAAAGAGTTCTAGCTTTCAGTGTTGAAATGAAATATTTTAACTCTTTTTGTTACACAAAAAGCGGGAGCAATTCATTTTAATTTTAAAGTTACATAATTAACTTCTCTTGAGAAGTTATTATAATAGGTCCGAAAATCGAAATAGGTAATTTTGTGTTTTCTTTACGTTTCAAGACCTCGACAATCGTTTACAAGTATTTTTAGAGTGATGTCTGTATGTGTGTGTGTACGTATGTACGTATGTACGTATGTAGACATATTTTGGCTTTCGTTTCCTCAATAACTACCGGACAGAATTTTTTGATGACCATATCAATCGATACGCCACGTCATGACTTAGATCTGAAAGGAGTCTGGAAAAAATCGGTTCAGCGGTTTGTTTTTTATTCATAAAAAACTGACTTTTTTATGCACGCAATATAAATTTCATATATAATTTCAAGTATCGAGGGGGTAGATAGGGGTTTTCGAGGGTGCTTATTTCGAATCTTTTTTCAGTTTTTTAAAATTCAAGATGGCGCACCCAATATGACGTCATTTTTTTTGTAAAAGTTCTCTGAATTCTATAAAATTTAGTTTTGAGAGGGGTTTCAGGTACATGGTTAAAAATTAATGTTTAATGTTAATTTTTTTTTTTTTTTTTTTTTTCAATTTTCGTAGTGCCATATTGTAATCATAAGATATTCTCAAATGATTTTCGAAGTATCGAAACATTAAAAAAAAGAATTGTTCTCAAGAGAAGTTGCTTGTACGGTAGTTGCTGCCGAACCGATTTTTCAAAATTTTACTCAGCTCTGTAGCTCAATTTTGAAAAGAGACACCGAACCTGTTACTTTACATGTAAATTGTATGGAAAAACTTTGTTAAACAGGTCTGTGAATGAAATAATGAAAAAACATTTTTTTTGCACTTAACCCCAAATATTTCAAAGTTCTGACGTGATGAGTCGATTCTGAGGTCAGATTAGGACTAAGCGCCAAAAATTACTTCTACGAACGACCCTCAGTAGCCCAACAACATTCATCACTTATTCATTCACAAACCTTTTTAATAAAATATAGTTCTTCCAAACAATTTATATGTAGAACTAACAGATTTCAGCGCCACCTTTCAAAATTGAGCTACAGAGCTAAGTTTGTGTGAAAATTTTCTTCATATCATAGTCTCAATTTTTCCGCAACAGCACCATAAAAAATTTGAAATACATATACGTATAAAATAAGGATCTTCTCAACTTTTCAATTTTAACAAACCTTTTGAAAAACGATAAGCTTTTCTACAGCTTGCTCGGCAGTTAGGCGGCTCAATTTCTTTTTAACATTTGGTGGAGGTGGTAAGAGCCTTATCAAGTTTAACGGATTAAGTGGACGTGTCAAAGTCTGTGAAATAAAACCAAAATTTATATAACACTTTCGAATAGAACTTTAACTTACCATTTTTTCTATCTGCTCCTGTTTATAATGTTGAATTTCGTTGCACTTTTGCAATAAAAAAATATTTGTTTGAAATTAATTCCATTATTTTGACTTTTCACATAAACAACTTTTTGACATACACAACTTATACAGACTTTATAATACATTTGTATTAACTTTTAGTAATTTTATAATAAATTTGTATATAATTTATAATATTTTAGTATATAATTTTTCTATGCTTCTCATTTAGATAAACGTTATACTTTTTTGGAATAAATACTATGATTGTATATGAGCATTTGTATAAAAATCATATCAATTTGTTATTAAATTTCCTATTAATAGGTAATTTGGTTTAATTCTTATTAAATTTTGGTATAAAATAGTCTTATAAAAAAAAATAATATAAATTTCATAAAAAAATAGTATGCATAAGTTTATAAAAACAAATAGTATTAATAAGTTTATACTTTGTACCCAGACTTTTTGCCGTGTACAGATGTCCATTTTTAAATTAAAATATTGTATAGGTGCTGCGATACTTATAGGCGCTGTGTCCAGAATCGCTTCTAGTTTCGCCTGTTCGTCCGCAATCTCGTTTCCGATGATGCCTTGATGCCCAGGTACCCAGTACAAATATACTTTGTTATTTGTGCTGAGATCTTATAGAGATTTATAGCATTTGAGAACTACTTTCGATTTTATTGTTTTGCTTTGGAGAGCTTTTAATGCGGCCTGACTGTCCACATATATGTTTATGCGACAGTTACTGGTGTCCCTTAAAATGCTCTCTGCTGCTTTTTGAATTGCTATTATTTCGGCTTGAAAAATGCTGCAAGGGTTTGGAAGCCTGTAGTGTTCTTTAAAGTTGGTGTTGGTATTGAAGATACCCGCACCTACCCCTTCGTTTTGTTTGGAACCATCTGTATATAAGTTGATACGATTTGGAGGATCACCTCCCCTTCTGAACCAGTAGTTTCTTGAAGGGAATTTGATGGAAAAGTTTTGATCATAGAGAGTTCTAGGCTTAAGGTAGTCTGTAGAAATATGTGCTATATTATCTATTGTATACTACCATGCCCATAGTGCCTAACTTTGAAACAGTTAGACTCTTTTAGTCTAAGCGCTGTTTTATATGACGCTGTTTTAATGACGCTGTTGATGTTGTTTTCAGGGCTCCAGTAATGCCTATGGACATTAGACGTTGAATCCTTTCCAATTTTAAGAGTGTAGGCTTACTCTCTAGAGCCTTCCACCAGATTACGACCCCATAGAGTAAGGTTGGTCTTACTATAGCGGTGTATATCCAGTGTGTCACCTTAGGGGCTAATCCCCATCTGATTCCAAACATTTTTTTGCATGCGTAGTATGCATTATGTGCTTTTTTATACGTTCTTCTACATTTGATTTCCAGGATAATTTCTTGTCCAAAATTATACCTAGGAATTTGGCTTCGTTTGAAACTGAGATAATAGTGTTTCTTAGTTTTATTTCGCTGAATTTGGGTATTTTGTATTTTCTTGAAAAGAGAACCAGTTATGTTTTAAGCGGGTTAATGCATAGACCTATTTTTGAAGCCCACAGGCTTATGGTTGAGAGGGTTCTTTCCATTAGCCCACTCATCACATTTAAGTATTTGCCCGATATTAAAATTACAATGTCATCGGCATATGCTACTGCTTTTACACCTTGTTGCTTTAGAATATGGAGTAATGGATCAACTGTAAGTATCCAAAGGAGAGGAGATAGCACCCCCCCTGGCGGTGTACCTCTTATTGTAGTTTTAATAGAACTTGTGTGGCCCCATTCTGCCATCACTGTTCGACAACTAAGGAGTCTGTTGATCCAGTCGCGAATATGTTGATTTATTCGTGCTTTTTCCATCGCATCCGCTATTGCTACGTTTGTTATGTTGCGCTTCCTATGTCTAAGAAAGCCCCTAGTGTGTATTCTTTGTGTTGGAGTGAGGCTTCAATAGTCTGTGTTACCTCATGCAAAGCTGTTTCTGTTGATTTGCCTTTCTGATAGGCATGTTGCGAGTTTGAAAGAAAGTCATTGGGAATTTTCTCTCTTATATACGAGTCTATGACTCGCTCTATAGTTTTGAGTAGAAAAGATGTTAGACTAATAGGTCGATAGTCTTTTGCTTTCACGTGGCTGCTCTTACCGCCTTTGGGAATAAAAATAACCCGTGAGAGCTTCCATGACTGCGGAACTAGATTGAACTTTAAGCATCCCTCAAATATTGCTTTTAGCCAGTATTGTATTAGGTCCTGAACGTTTTGTATCATTGCAGGAATTATACCGTCAGGTCCAGCGGATTTGTAAGGATGGAAAGAGTTCAAAGCCCATTTTATACGACTGTCTGAAAAAATGTCAGGAATGTTGTTATTCTCTGAATAAATTTCATTGTTTGAGCTCAGATAGGGATTATGTCTGCAACCTGGAAAGTGAGTTTGTAACAGTAACTCAATTGTTTCCTTAGGATCAGAAGTCCATTGTCTTCTTCTGTTTGTAAAGGTGAAGGTGATAGATCCTTTTTAGTAAGAATCTTTCTAAGTCTAGCTGCTTCAGTGGTTCTTTCTATGCTGTCGCAAAAATTTTTCCAGCTTGAGCGCTTAGTGCTACGTAGCAAGTACTTTAAACTTTTTAGTTCTGCTCTAAAGGCATTCCAAAGTGATTCAGAATTACTTTTTTTTGTCATTTTTAAAAAGTGTTTGTACTGTTTTTCTTGCTTCTGCTAAGTCTTTGGTCCACCACGGGGATTGGATTTTTTTCCTAGATTTTCGAACAGGACATGTTATAAGGAAAGCTTTGACTAGAACAGCAGAAAGCTTTTCATTAGTCTCTTCGATTTCGATTGCATTATTAATTTTTGGAGTGATGTTTTTGAGTTTGGACCAAACTACATTTCTAAACTTAGTCCAGTCAGTTTTTTCAGGGTTTCTAAAGGCTTTAGGTACCGAATTCGCATTGAAATCTATTTCGTAGCTAGTGTATTTGTGGTCAGAAAATGAGGCCTTATTAAGAATTTTCCAATTAATAAGGTCCCAAGTCATGTTACCAGAGTATAAGGTTAGGTCTAAAATACTTTCGCTTGTCACACCTATGTAAGTAGGTTCTGTGCCGCGGTCACCTATACATAGGTTATTACTATTAATAAATTAAAGAAGAGACTCACCTCGAAAGTTGTCGTCTTAACACCCCCACACATGGTTATGTGCATTTGCATCACTTCCAATGATGAGGCCTATATTCCTGTAATTTGCTTCATTTACCAGATATTGAATCTTGTGGAGCATCCTTATCATGTGCCGTATAAGAGGACGCTATCAGGAGTTTTCTTCCTCTTTTGTCCTGGCTTATAACGGTAGTGAGATCATTTGTACTAAAATTTGGTTTTAGAATAATATTTAGTTGTTTTTTGGCCATAATGGCCGACCGTTTCTTACCTTCAATCTGAGCGAAAAAAATGTTGAAGCTATGTGACGGCAGCCCTTTTATTGTGCCGCTGTTATCGAACCAAGGCTCTTGGATGAGCGCCACATCATAGAACCCCTCATCAAGGGTTTGGTGCAGAACGGCAGATGCCGCCCTACTGTGATGAAGGTTTATTTGTAGAAACCTCATTTTGGTCGCTTTCTTTTATGGTGGCATTAAGCTCATCCATATCTACATAAACCTCTAGTTCAGAGTCCTCTTGTGCATCTGCAGGAGTTTCTTCGGTCGATGAGATTCTTGTGGCAGACTCAAAAAGCGCCTCTATTTCTAGATCGGTATCAACCTCGTCCAAAGAAAGTGTGTTTGTGTTATCGTCCGTTGGGTTTCGCTTTTTTAGACGTAAGTATACGCAAGCTATACCAAATGCCATTTTTCCGAACCTAGGGTAAAGAATATCCTTTGCTTCCTTATTTATTTGAAGGATTAGGGTGGTTCCTTTACCTAGTTCGGTTCCTTCAATTTCTTTTAGGACTTTCCAGTTACCTGTCGGAATGTCTGGGTTCTGACTTTTTAGTAGCCTTAATACTCTTTCGTGTGGTGCTTTGACCGGAAGGACCAATTTGGCTTTCGGAGCCACTGGAATCTTCCTTCTGTCCACAATTTCTAGGGACGCGTTTTGCCATAGTGGTTCTAGGCTTTTCACAGCCTCTTTGCACCATTCTAGTGATAGCTGGTCTCGGCAGCTCATAATTTTTACGCCCTGGTACCACCCGGCTCCATCGTACGTGGGCATTGGTGAATCCTCATTGGCGTCCATAAAATCGAATATCTTGTTTATTAGTTTGGACTCCACCGTTCTCCAGTTCTCCACTGTAATCTGGCCGAACGGATTGCTGTGGTCCACTAAACCTACTATCAAGTCTTTTTTAGCTATGTCGCTCAATGACTTTTGCCCCGACCAGGAAGTTGATGATGGCCCATGCCGACTTCTTTTTGACACTTGTGCGGTCATGGAGACTTCCTCCAGTGACCTCTGTCGTTTAGCAGTCGGTTTGGCCAACACCTCTTCCCCTATGCGATTGACAAAAGTTGAGTTTTTTGGTTTATAGTTGTCCTTACTTTCAAAATGTTTCCGACTAGTGTCCATTGTCGATTTCGCCCACTCTAGTTTTTCCGACTCTTTAGGCGAAAGCTCTTTAGGGTTTCTAGAGCCTAGATTCTTATTTATGCCTATTGCCGCCTTCTACCGGCGTAAGGCATTACGGTCGAACTTCGGCGCCTGATTGGTTTTCCCTTCTGAGCCAGGGGAGCGCAACAGCTGTTCATATCGACGGTGATTTTCGCTTCTGCCATTTTCTATTTTTGCCTGAATTTTAAAGTAATGCATTTCATTTAAAATAAAAAAAAGAAAAAAATAATCAAATTCACGAATCCAAGGTCTCTATCCCAAATTGAAACCGATCTCAAAATCAAATAGTAAAAACTACGATTCCAAATCAGAATCCTGATAAAAATTAATAGAAATCAAAATCTTAATCAAAATCAAAATTAAAATCAGAATCGAATTCAAATTTAAAATCAAAAATAAGATTAAAAGCAAAATTTAAAATTAAAGTCAAAATTGAAATCAAAACCAAAATCAAAACTAAAATCAATTGAAATCAAAAACTGTATGAAAATTAAAATCAAAGTTGAATATTAAAATTATATCGAAGTTGAAATCCAAAATATAAATTATAATCACGTTCGAAAACAACATCAAATTCAAAAATCAGAAACCAAATCAAAATTCAAAATTAAAATCAAAATCAAATCCAAAATCCAAAACAAAATTGAGATCAAAATCAGAATTAGAATCAAAATCAAACTTGATATCAAAATTAAAATTAAGATCAGAAAGAAACTTAAAATTATATCAAAATTCAAAGTAGAATTAAAAATTTAAATCAATATCAAAGTCGTAATTAAAAAATAAAAACAGATTTAAAATCAAGTTTAAAATTAAAATCAAAACCAAAATCACTCAAAATTAAAAATTTCAACTCCAAATCAAAATCAAATAAAATTATAGTCGAAATAAAAATCAGAATTCACTACTAAAATCCAGACTTAAGGTAAAGATTACTTTGATACTTTGTATTCGGTTTTTAGCATTCGCTAATTTACCATCCCTTATAAGTTGACTGTCCCTTATGAGTTGACCAGCATTGACGTGCTCTCATCAAACCTTTCAGAACAGCCTACTGATCAGAACAGTAGTCACAATCAGTAAAACAAACCAGAGAAAGAGCGCAGACTAATACCAACATATATTATGCCGCTAGTCTGTTGCAACTCGTTCTAGTTTCTTTTACTTCTCGTTACTATCGAATTCTATGTGTAAAAAATTTTAATTAATTTCAGAAAATGTATTATGTTTAACTCACTTTAATTGGTAATCAAAACACACTTTGCACTTAATTAGTTGTTTATCTGAATTTTACACTCACGGTGCACTAATTTGAAATACTAAAAATTTTCGTTAAAATCGAATTTTCTTTAACAAATGCGGAGCACTTTAAATACGCGTCTATATCGTTTTATTCTCTTGAGATAGTATGAAAGTCGCGTTAATAAATATAAAAAGATACTTTTAACTCGCAGCGTAACGCGTTGTTCGAACCCGCCCCTAAGTGCATTACGTAATACTTGAACGGCCCCTAATTTGATTATTTCTTTTGAATATTGTAATGCTTCCAGATGGTCTTGCGTGAAGAACTGCAAGCATGGCGGCTCAGTCACTTCGAATTTGAGCAATTGATCATATTGAAATATGAGTCATTCTCAAAATTTATAAAATGATCTATTTGTGGACCAAACATTTGACGAATGCATCCTGATGCTTCTTTGCGGGCGGCTAAAATCTCCTCATAGCCATCTGAATGTACTTGCGGATTTGGACAGACCCGGATTTACCATACAGGCTGCAAATATTGGCGGAAACTTTGAAAAAAAAAATTTATTGAATTGAATTTCCCGCCTATTTCGTTGCCACGCCTACCCAAATTATAAGGGAAAAATGTCATTATAACTGAACATTGGTGATCGATTGGCTAGTGAAAAACTACTTGAGATCAAAACTGGTTGCAGAACGATTGAACGCACTTGCTTTGCTAACAATAGAGTCAGCTTTGCTCATGTCTTCAGATTGTGATGACATTATCAATGACTCTGTCATCCGAAAATCAAAACGTACAAATTTAAACCAATAAGCAATTATTTTTCCACAAAAATCAACCGCATACATAATGGTAATTGTTGAATAACATAGGTAATTTTCTTACATACTTCATGATTAGAAGGCTGACTGTAATAAAATAAAATATTTGCTCTCAGAAAAGTGCATTTTATTGATTGAAAAGCTTTTCGTACCAAATTTATTTCACCATTGAAGAAGTTTTGAGGAGGGAGGGGGGAGGCGTTAATTTTAGCAACTGACTAGGGCGGCAAATTTTTAAATTCGGGCTTAGATTTGGGTTCGTTATCATTATAACAAAACATTCAATTAAATTTTATAACTTTAGTGGAATACAATATAGACGAATTTCCAACTGATATGTATCTCACAGGTAAAATGAGCAGCAATAATAAAATACATTAAGAGAGTAATAACGGTATTATTCCAACTATCATTCGATTAGAAATCATTTTAGCACTACTAACTATAAATACCAAAGATATGACGAAAAATTTAATAAGGTGATCCCTACGTTCGGTAAAAAACTTTAAAAACATTTTTAAAAATAGTTCTAATACTTCAGTTGGAAAAATTTAATGTTTTTTTGCAAGCTTTAATTTTCTGATATTAGAGTGGTACATTAGGATGGTAGGAACTAAGATATGGTGAGTAAGTTCAAAAACGGGACACTTGATGTCAAGGATCATTAGATCAAAAAGTTGGTCTACTCAAGACAAAAACATTGATATATCATACTTTAAGATCGGACTGTCAATGCCGAAGATATGATGTTTTTCTCAAATGCGCGACCTCTATTTTCGTTCAAAAAAAAAAAATTTTTTTCGAAATTAACTTGCAAAAATGCTTCAGATTTGCTGGTGTACGATGAACTTTCTTTGTTTTTGCCTGTAAGGTGGTACGGTCTAGTGTGCAGGTATCGAGTATGTACAAGAATCGAGTCAGTACTGTATGATGCATGCAAAATAAGGCATTTATTATTATTGAAAGGCAGTTATTTATTGCGTAAAAGTATGTATATGAAATATATTCCTGACAATAATTTTATTGCACCTATCGATAAACAGAGGTCGAAAAATTTTTCTTATATTACCAGCGGCATCCTGCGGGCCCGTTTTGGGCCATTTTTCTTTTAACTAACTTGGTTCCTATTGGTCTGACTTTAATTTATGTTGGGGAAAATCGTAGAATATCTGAGTTTGTATAACAAATGTTTGCAACATTTTTACGTGTGACCAGCCGCATTCATGAATAAATAGTGCAAAACCTATTTTTAACGTTTAATTTTGAATATTTTTAAAAGGGTTGAACTAACGTGATAAGCGGCGTTAATTTAATTTTTTGAAATCGTCTTATCTTTAACTTTTACACGGATTTAGTTTGTGTCCGCTGTTGTTTGTTACGTTTGACCTTGAATATCAGAGAAAATTTAACCTTTCCGCATCGATTGGTGAAAACATTTTTTTTTCGGAATATTTTTGAAACAGATTTCCACATTAAAATTTATATTCCCTGTTAAAACATAGCTTCAATATGAAAAAAATCCTTAGTTCAATTATATTTATGTTTATATTTTTAAGTACAAAAATAATAAAAATTTGCGGTTACCACCATCAGATAGAGGAGAAATAAATAAATTATTCAAAATAATAAAAGCAAAAAAAAAATCCAAAAACTTATACCTGATTTTTCATTTAAAAAAAAAAAATTAAATTTTTGACAAAATTTCATGATTATTTTCAGTTTTTACCTCTGAAGAAAACAACATAATTAAAAAATAATGAGAAATTCGAATTCCCCATTCAAAACTACTCCGAATGTGAGACTGAATTAAAAGAAAAAAGTTCACCTCAGCGATAACCACCATCGATTTTAGGTTGTTGGTGAACTTTTTTTTTATCCGAAAGTTTCAAGAGTAATATGAAAATCGCTAATCAGGAGCGCAATATTTAGAAAAAATTGGTAACACATCCCACTCGGAACACTTATGGAAATAGGAAACTGCCGGTGCCTCTAAATTTCAGAGACTTTTTTTTTTTTGAACCGGTCTAATGTGACATCTACCCATATGACGCAAATTTTATTGATTACTCCAAATGCATACAGAATGAGCTCGAAAATCTGCAAAACCAATCTTAAGGTATAACCTTGCCAAAGTCAATTTTTGTTGAAACCAAAAAAGTTTTAGCATTGGTCAAGGACGAGCTGATACAAATAAATATTGATTATGATCTTATACTGGATGTTAGAAAAAAGTTTGAGCAAGCCCACCAGGGTAGAGCTGACTCAAACACCACTATTACTGGCACCGACATTATAGATGACACTGGTGAATTGACCAGATTCTCTTCAGATATTGCAATACTGCTATACTGCCCTCAGAAGCGAATTGGGCGTATCTCAAATAAATTTATATTCGTGATTCTTATGGCATCAGATAGGCTAAGAAATTACACATTTAATAAACTACGTCGAATGCCACTGTCTTAGTTGAAACCTATAAAAAAATCTCCTAAGAAAATGTCCTCTATCCCAATTTTACATGTATGTCCCGACTAGAATTTTTCTTAGGCATGCCTAAATATACATTCGGCCATAACTGGGATTTAACGAGGTTAGCCTAAATTAGAAATGTTTAGCAGCAGCCTATTTAGGCAATCCTAAAAAATTTCTAAATTTGATTTACCAATCGACTGCCTGATTAGGCCTTACTACGGCTAGTAAAAGGCATGCCTACGTTGGGTTTGCCTAATGGTTTGGTCATGGTTATAGCCTAAGGAATGCCTGAATTTGATAAATCTGGGGAATCAGTAATGTGGTAGTAGTGACTAAGTTCTAACTTACTCCTGAATTGTGAGAAATGACCGCAGAGACAACTGAACTTACACAAGGTAACATTACGACAATTTTTCTCAGCGATTTTTGCGTATTTTACTTTTGACCTGGTTTTTATTGTAGGAGCATTGAGACACATCAATTCTTTTGAAGTCGTACGAAAAAAATTATTATTTGTGGTGAGATTTTTAGTCGAAAATACCTCAAGAATTTTTTTTTAAATTTTCATTTCTTTTCCATGGAAAATGATGAATAACATAACATATATAAAATTTTTTTTATTTTTTATTTCTTTGTGGGCATTGTAGTCAAAAATACTTTTTAAGCCTACAAAAGATAGTAAAAAAAATTTACTTTTCACTAGTTTTTCGGCCATGTGCGTTGTCAGATTTGGTTAACAATTTTTACCAATCTTTCTTTGAAACAAACCGTGTCGGCCAAATTGCTAACCTTAAAATGGCTATAACACGAGTAAATGAGCATATCCGATTTCGCGGATTATGTAATTGGAATCCCAAGACACTATATAATAATTGTGCATTGTCAGATTTGGTTGACAATTTTATGGATCTTGATCTTGCTTCAAGCGAACTGTGTGCGGGGTAGAATCATGCTCATAACTTCATTATATGACCAAATAAATTCATTCAAACAAAAGATATCCCTGTGGAAAATACATATGAAAAAAGAAAATTTATCAAATTTTTCTAGTTGTAAGACTCCTTTGCTGAAATATCGAGAATTAAAATTTGAAAAATATGAGAAACAACTGAAAATGTTGGAAGAAGAATTCGAAAAGAGGTTTTCGGATTTTCAAAGTACCGAGTCCCATTTAAATATTTTTTGCTCTCCGATATTGGTTGACATTGAAAATTTGCAAATGAAGTATATAGAACTACGATGCGATACCTATATTTTGTAAAACGCATATTATACTTTAGGGACCTAAAAAAGACACACAAAAACGCCGAGGCACCCCAACTTATTTTTTGGTCGTAGAATACGATGGCATACTCAGTTTTTTTCAATTAGATCAAATTCTCGAGATATTCGCGATTGATGTTTTGTCACCTTTAAACCCCTGTTTTAGCTATATTTTTCTTAAATACATATGTGGAAAAAGACATCGAAATCGAATGAAATTTAGTACATTATTATTTAAAACTATTTTTCGCAACTTCCTATCAAAAGCCCATAGTTTAATGCTCAAACATTAAATACGTAACCTGAAATTATTATTTTAAAACTAATAAATAAATTTTTCTTTGTAGAAAGCAAAATGTATAAAAATGTATATAAGCCAATTGTATACGTCTGAAAATTAACGGTTGTCATTGTAAGAGTTATGTTTCGATTAACAAATAATAAATATGTAATTTAATTTCGAAACATGTTTCAATGTCGTTTTCTCCGAAAATAGGAAAAGTATTGCAAAAAAAGGGTCGAACATGTACTAAATTTGAATCGCAAATATCTCGAGATTTTGATCTGATTGGGAAAAACTGAGTATGCCACTACATTCTGCGACCGAAAAATAAGTTGACTTGTTTCGGCGTTTTTGTGTGTCTTTTCAAAAGTTGGAAATTTACCTACAGTGTTATCCATGTCTGGTAGCACATATTTTTGTGAACAGCTTTTTTCACAAATGAAGATGAATAAAACTGCGCAGCGAACCAGATTAACTGAAGAACATTCAGCATCGATATTATAAATTTGCATCAAGCCAAAATTTAACACCAGACTTTGATGAATTGAAAAATGACAAGCAGTGGATTATATCCAGCAAAAAATAATTTATATTCTTTTTATTAATAAATATATTTCTATAAATTTTTTGTTTGTTTTTTTATGAATTATTTATATTCAATTTCCACTCAAAATTTGAATTTTCAAGAAAAAAAAGTAAATGCGGCCCGCAAGAGGATTTAGACTATAATTTTCAAAGGATTTGGCCGCACAATGAAATGAGTTTGACATGCCTGGTGTAAACACTTAATTTTTTTTTATATAAGGCATAGTTCTCAAGTTAGGGACTTCTAAAAATTGACGTAATATGAAGAATGGATTTTTCGTAACCAGTTTTTCCACCTTAACAAATTTTCAATAAAATATTAAACATTGTGGTTCCTATAGGAAATTTACTGCTCTTTTCAATTACGCGTTGCGCTTTAAGTCGCGAGCTGGCTTTAAAGTTTAATTGCACAAACGCGGCATAGGGTAAGCTTTATATTTTAAAAGATACGTATCTTTATAAAACTATAAGAGGTACAATTTTTTTCAAAGTATTGCATATGCAAGAAATATAGTAACTTTTTTTTTTGTCTTTTTTCCAGATGCTCTTATTAAGAGTTTTTCTAAATCTAGCGAGGATGTAATAAGTTAATTTAAATTATACAGTCCCTGACATCTATACTACACCACTGCAGGGAATGGGGTGGTGGCCGTGCTGCACGCAGTACAATGGAGAAATAAATGCTGATTTTAATTTTGTTTATTAGTTATCAAAATTATTCAAGACTAACTCAACTTTCATGCATTTTAATTCGTTTCGTTGTGAAGTTTACAAACCTGTACGCTAAGTTTAAATTTTAGACACAAGCAATAAAATCTGTATATTTTAAATTTGACGACGAAGAGAATTGAAATGCACAAAAGTTGAGTTAGTCTTGAATAGTATTCATAAAAATTACTTTAACTTTATCCTTACTTGACGACCAATGGTCACACGAATTTAAATTACTATTTACTGGCTATTTATCAGCCTTATTCCGATGAACAATTTTCAATCTGTATTGTTCCTTAGCTTAGAACCTAAGGAATTACTATTTTATGTTTCATAAAACATATTATAAGTATTATTAATTAATATTAAAAATAAAATTTGAGTTGAATTAAATAAAAAAAAATGTACAAATACAATTAATGTTGTGTTGATTTGATTTGTGTATTTAGAACAAAGTGCGGTAGCAATTAGAAAATGTCGCTAGGCGTAAATAAGGTCCCCATTGGTTTTGCCTAGCCAGAACGTTAAGGTCAAGTGTGGAACCCCAACGACAACCTAATTTGGATTGTAACGGTGTGCCCCAAATTTTCCTAAATAGGATTGTCCAAAGCCCACCTCATTAGGCTCTGGTTGGGTTTTGCCTAACCAGAACCTTAAGGCCTAGTGCACCCTTCCGATTTTAATGAAACTTGGCATACTACTAAAGGACATATAGAGAAACATGTAATATTTTTTCTAAAGTTGTAACACAAAAGTGAGTTACAAAAAATATTAAATAAACTTTTTACTGACAATTTTAAAGCTCATATGCAACGGATAAAATTATCAAATAAATATTTTTATAAACTCTGGAATGTCTTCTTACGCCTCGATTTTAGTTAACTTTCCTAGCTTCGTAGTTTAGAAAACATACGAGTTCAAAGAAAAGTCCGTTTCGGACAGTTTTTTTTATATATGTATCTTAAGAACGCTCCATCATTGACACTATATTTCGTGTACTTATATATTATATATATGCCTTACATGTGGGTATACATAACAATATATGTTCCTATTTGGGGCACATTCACCACGCTAACACGGCTAAGCCCTTTATGACCTATATGATTTATTAAATTTTGTCGGACAAAAATGTTGGATCGTTTAGCGCGCCCGACACGCCGACTATGCCATCTTTATAAAATCAAAAAATTTATGACCTAAGAGCCAATTTTGGCAGAGTTCATTGTAAAAAATTTTTAAAATCAAGTTGTAACATTTTCGGACAATTTTCAGGGGGGGGGGGAATTGTTCTCGGACGCATTATAGTCAAGGGTTTCGTGCAATCAAAAAATTTATTACAACAGATACCATTTTAATTTTTAATGTTTCTGTTGCATGTTAAATTCATATTGAACCACTTATCTTAACCCAGCAATACCCAGCGTATGAAATTTCATACAGTGTTTAAACTCTGCAGATCGCTATTTTTTACCAACAAAAAAGGTAGTCGGTGATGACATTTTTGATTTTTTTGGTGTAAATATTTTCATTAAACAAAATCAAATTTATTTTTTTAACTTTTTTTTTAACAAAATGCATTTTTTTTTGTTATTTTTCCAAAATCGCATGAAAAATTTTTTTTTCTGGGAGCTGCTGAGTTAAGTAAAAAAAGTTTAATTCTGTTTTTACGCGAACTTTTTTTACGCGAATTTGATTTAACACGATTCAAAAAAAGGGTTGCGTTCTGTTTTTGCGCGAATTGATTTGATTTTACGAGATTCAACAATACATGAGCTTGAAAATGAAGTTGAAACTCTAAGTGATGACAATGACATTTAAGTTGCTCAAAAAGAATGAGTCTTTTATCAGAAAATAATACCTATTAAATAATGCTTTACAATATATTTTACCTGTTTTATTTTATTAAAATTAATTGTTTTTTTTTTTTTTGTTGATTTGTTGTGTTTCTTATATGTTTCTTATACATATGTAAGAATTTTCTTTTTATTTAATTAATATTTTTATTGCATTTTTTATTTTTTCTATGTAATTTATTAATAAACATACATACATACATATGTATTTTATAAGCTACTTAAATAAAATAGGTCACAGCGCCTGTAAAAACGATAATTTTTTATACTCTTATGTTATTATTTTTGTTGATTTTTCAAATGTGGAATCAATCCCCTACTTTTATATGGATACTGTATCTTTTTTACGCGATTTTTTTTACCTACATATCTATCGCGTAAAAACAGAATTAGGTGTATTTTATATAAAAACACCATTGACTTGCACGAAATAGTTAATCAGTTTCCTATGTACGATCTTTAAGTGACTTTGTTTCATTTTATCAAGGACAAATATCATTTTTTAGTAAATGCATTAATAGCGACAAATTTCTCCTTATTTTCTTCTTTTTTTTTTCTTTTTTTTTTGCCAAAATACCACTGTGCGGCATGCCATTGCTGCTTTTGGCTGTTTGGGGAGAATGAAAAAAATGTTATACAATTTGACTTATGTATATTTTTCAAGTCAACCAATTTTCTTTCACAGTGTTTTCAAATTGATAAACAAAATAAAAGCTCACTTTTCAATATCTAACTGACGGACAAACAAATATTTCACTGAATCACCAAGCGCAGAACTTCTTCCCAACATGTTAAAATTGATGAGAAAAGATAAGAGATAAATGATAGACAGACAAGTATCTAACGCAACACGACGGGAGGTGGGGAGGGGGGCGTGGAGATTGTCCGCACCCACAGTACCTACAGAAAAGTCTATGAAACTTTTCATTCACAATTTATTTACGTTTGTTGTGTTTATTAAATAGTTGGTAATCACATTTGAAAAAATTAGTTTCATTCATAAAATCAAAAAACGTGCAATCTGTGATTCGGAGCATGCGTCGCTCTCACTAACAATCTTACGGCGAAGAGAACAAAGCTTTTTCTTAAATTGATAACATTCTCCAGCATCCACTTCTTGAAATAAAACCAAACGACTTTAGTAAACTGGCTACAGTTTGCGACGGTATTTAAAAACGAAAGGACGAAAAATTTGGTCGGTTGAAAGGGTTGCTCTATTGAAGGCACTTTTTTGTGACTAACAATAAGATAAACTTGTTGATGTTTAAGTTATCGATTGATTGAGTATTTGACCTTTAACTTTGTCAACGTTCGTTTCGGAAGTGCAGTGTATTTTCAATTAAATTTCATTGAACTTATCAAAGGACATTTGTGAGAGGACATTTGTGGCACACATTGTACGGGTTGACATGCTTTCTTCAAATCCATTGACATGTTATGACTTAATTTTTCCAATATCTTTTTTTTGCTTGATGTGTTGTGTAAACTCACAAAATGATCCCAACACCACAACACCACCGACATCAACGCAGTCGGATATTAAATGTGGTGAAGCGCAAAATATGGCAGATGAGTGCTTTAAGGATTTGCCTCCTCATTTAATGGAATTTTTACAGACGACAAAAATCGCTGCCAATAAGCAGGAAGTTGAATCAAAGTGCATGTATGTAAGAGCTTTATTGTTTAAAAGGATTAGTTTCAACTTCTACAAAAATTCTGGAAAAAAAATTAGCTGCATTATTTACATCTAGAAAACGGCATTACTTTATACTCTATCTGTTATTTAGTTTTTCCATATCTTTGATGTATGAACATTGGCTCGAAATAAGATAAAAAAATTTTTTAAAATTTTTATCTTTAACCCATACTGACCCTATTTCAATGTGAAGTTTGGCCTAAGGCGTAATTTTTTTGAACCATTTTTTTGAACCATTTTTTTGAACCATTTTTTCTTACGTGGTTTTTAATTTAAAAAAGAATATATCAAAAATAAATGTTGCTCGCATTTAGTTTCCGAAATATAGTAATGGAAAGTTGCGGATATTGCTTTTCTAAAAATCAGTATACATAAGTTGGAATATCCTAATAGATTCTAAATATTTTGATGTCATATGGCAGGTAATTTTGCAGTCTATAAAATTGATGCATAAAAGTTTGAAATTCAATATATTTTGTGATACAGTGGTCGGCATATATATTTTGACAAAGATATGCGTTTTAGTGTTCTTTCTGCAATGGCTAACTGTCAATGCTAACGGTATTATATACTTATGTAAAAGAAATAAAACATGCTAGGTGTCAAAAAGAACAAAAAACCTGCGTACTTTCTCTTCTGATTTAAGTGCTGCAGTATATTTAAAAGGTAAAAAACCATTTTGTGGATGGCATAAGTATATTGACAATTTTTATGGCATAAGTTTACTTTGGGAGTGCCGCTCATATTTTAATAAAATCCTACTTTCTTACGTGGCTTTCAATACTGAACACGAATATGGAATCAAAAGTTGGGTGACGCATCTGTTTTCGGAGATATAGCCATCACATGTCGGGGATATAGCTTTTAATGAAATCATTGTCATAATTTGGGAACCCCTGGATCAACTTTCAAAATAAGGATATCATATGAAAGATAATTTAATGAGCTATAATATAAACTCATAAAAGTTTGAAATTTCAGCTACAGTTTTTAAAAATTTTTGAGATATTACAATTTATTTAAGTTTCCGGTCAATTTATTTTGTTAAAAAGCGTTATTTTTTTGGAAAAGTTTTTATTCAGTAAACATTTGAATTAATACATAAGAAAGCGCATTTTATGTCCTTTCAAATGGTGTGCTATTCTAAGCTGGTTTTGTTGGATTTCCGGATTTTTTAAGGAAGGAAAGTGAACGAGCTCTAGAAATTTACTTATAATATTGGATCGCATAATTTTTTATTAAAATTTTTAGTTTTTTTTTTGAAAAATAACACCGCAAACAAATGTGTTATTGTTTTTATTGTTGTTATTGTTGATACTGTTGCTGAGATGCTCTTTTATTGTTGTTAGTGTTCTTGCTTTTGTTTTTTCAACAAATCCCAAAATATCAAAAATATATGCCGACCACTGTATGTCTGTTTTTAAAAATTTTTTGACCAAAGCCATCTCAAACCATGCAGTCGGAGTGACTACAAATTGCGGAATTGGTTGCCAATTAAATATGTTGTTTTTCAAAATAATTAAGGAAATATACCGTTCCCCGATTTGATTGAAAATTATTTTTTTCGAAACTATGCCCATTTAACCCTTTATGGCGCTGTGTTGCAGTTCTGCAGCATACCAGTTAAACCGCCATGAATTTTAAACTGAAACTAAATATTAAAATTTTCGCGCTGTTATACTTTTACAATGAACTATTATACACATTATACATATTAGTTAAGAGTCACCTAACTAGATGGCGACACTGTTGATGTTTTCTATAGTTAAATTCGCGAACGTGAACACAATAAACAATTTTGTTTTTGCGAATTTTAGTAATAATACTGATTTTTAAAGGCTGAAAATACATGTGAAGTATAGGTAGGACATACATATTTATTGAATTAGTGTTATTTTATCAAAAAAAAAGCTTATTGACTAGCTGTAGGAGCCCTTTTTGTTTTGTTGCAACAAACATGTTTTCATGAAAAATAAATATTTTTAAATAACTCTGAATTTTTTAATTATTTTTCCTGTTCATTATAAGATATTTATAATACATTACCAATAAAATAAATTAAAATTTCGATCTTGCGCCGTAAAGGGTTAAAGTTTTAGTGTCAGAGCTTGAAAAATCGTTGAAAATTGTTTCAAAATAGTCGCATTTTCATCCAAATCAAAATAATTAAATTTTGTCTTTTGATTGAATTATTAACATATTTATAAAGCTCAATTTATTCCCTTTAAGATGATATAACATTTAAACAAAAATTTTTGACATTTACCCTTCCTTACCGAAAAAATGTTACTTTATTTGAGAATTTTGTGCTCTAATTTCCCGAAAATGCATCCAAAAAGTCTGATTTGTCGGTGAAAGTTGTAGATATTGAAAAGACGAACCAAACCTCAGCACCAGATGCAATAAAACTCAGTTTGTTTACGAGATATATCGAAAAAATCACATGAATCTAGGTGCAAAATTCAAATATTCATTTCTCGAAAATTTGAGCCAACTTAAACAAACAAACTGAGCCTTCTTGTTTTGGCCTATATTTTCACCCCGCAGCGTCAGTTCCGAGTAGACTTTTGCGAAAAAAATGTTGTTCCACAGTGTTATTTGTTAATCTCACAATCAGTATGAATGCTAAGAAGTGAAAATATTAATCTCCGAATCTGAATTAGAAACAAGAGAAGAAAATATTGCTGTTTTTAAATTCGGGAAAAATAATGGAGTCCAAAATAAATTTTTTAAGTGCCAAAGAGTGACAAAAATGTCTGTAAGTGCACAAAAGCGATGTTTGTCACTTAAACAAAGAGTTTGATTTCTGTCCAGCCAGATTAAAAGATATTAATATATTTCTTGGCATGAAAACTCTAGAAAACCGAAGAGATATTTTGTTCTTTTTTTAATGTTTGATATTGTGTCTGGTGCTATTGACTGTCCTGCACTTTTGAGGCTTAGGTTAGGTTAGAGTGGTGGCTTAGCAAACAAGCTTGAAGCACTAAGTAGCACTGATTGTGCCGTTTTAATATCACCATGTTAAAATAGCTATATCCAGTTAGCTTTATTAAGGTAGTGGAGCAGAGATCTGATTTCAACTTCAGCAAATTCGCTGAAGTCATTGAAAAAAGGTTTGCCAAGATATCTTAGCCTGATTCTTGCTAAAGTTGGACAGCTGCAAAGAAAGTGCTCGAGTGATTCAATCTCGCTTGCGTTCACGCAGCTGCGGCAGGAAGAATTGAATGGAATACCTAATCTTTCAGCGTGCTTGCCAATTGCCCAGTGTCCAGTGCAGGTCGCTGTGTTTCTTGCAATGTCAGACCGTCTCCTAGACAGTAAGTAGGTGGTTCTCAGATTGATCTGGCTGTTTAAACAGGTATGTAAAGACTTCCAGTGGTTTTCGGCTACAGATAAAAAATTCTCTTCTTAACTAAACCGATAGGAGTGAAAACATGCTCCGGTGCGGTTTCATTAAGAGAGGAACCACGCCTTGCTAATTCATAAGCCTTTTCATTTCCCTCAATGTTCCTATGTTCTTTTGAGTAGACTCCTGCGCCTACTCCACAGTCCGCCTTGGACCCATCGATGAATATAATAGTTTCAACATTTAAATTGAGAGTGTCCTCTTCCTACTGAACTCGCTCCGGAATTTTCATCTGAAAATTTTTCTCAAAGCTTAGTGTAGGACAGATGTAGTCCGTTGGGGAGTTTGAAAGCTCGATTGGTAGGGTTTTGAGGCTTATTAAGTTTAATATTTCTCCAAGAGCTCTTAGGTCTTGTGTGCCTTTTTATTCGAAAACGGTTCGAACTAATTATGCATCCTATGCTCCAGTCTTTAGAGCTTTAAAATTGCTTGATGAGACAAATTTAAATTCTAAATTAAATTTTTCAGTTTCAAAAAATGCAGTTATGCAATTCACAGTTAATTGTAAAATTAGAACGTGACAAAATTACAATGTGTCAAATCAGACAACTGTGAGCTGAAAAATTTTTGTTTACAAAGTTTGTTTTTGTCACTCTCTTTTCTCTATACGATCCTCTCAGCAAAATAGCAAACATTTTTGTCTCTCTTTTCCCTTTACGATTCTCTCACCAAAATTGAAAGCGAATACTACTTTCAAAAAACATGCTTAAAGGCATGTTCAAATTTGTCGACTAGTTGTAATTAGCATTTGTATGGGAAACAATAACAACACAAGTTACAACCTTGTCAAATATTGTAAAATTACAATATTGTAAATTCCCCAGCCCAAATTACAATGAACTGTAAATTGCATAAGCATTTTTTTGAAAATTATGTAATTTATATTATTTAATTATGGTTAGGATAGTTGCTGTAGTAAACACGATGTAATTGAGGGTTCGCATGCATTATTTCTCAATAAAATTCGAAATCGAACTGGTTTTGTTTGATATTTAAGTTCCATACAAAAAGTCCCTTTGCCACTAAAAAGTCAAAGCTTATATTTTTACCATTTTAGAATTTGTATTAAATAGGCAATTTTTAAACAAATTGGCTACTCAGCTTGTCTTACATTTTTTTTTACAGCAAATCAGCTTAAAGTATGAAGAAAATATAAAGCAAACAAATTTTTTAAGTTTAACATCTAGTTTTTAAAGAACCACTGTACTTACGGTTTAATTTTTAATCACATCTGAAAGCATATTACAGTGAATTGAATAACATTATTCGATCAATTATATATTTGCTAATAATTACCAAATCATATTTTGGTTGAAACAAATACTATTTTTTGACTAAAAAAAAAAAATTTTTTCGCAAACGTACATAGTACATATGTACATTCATTAATATCGATTTGTGATAAAAATCGATGACCTAAAATTTCGTATTAATCCTTATACAGGATGCCGTTGGTATTTATATAATCATAATTACCTAAATTGCGTACCAAGCAGAATATACTTAAGTAGTGTTTAACTTGAATATGTTGTGAATTGCAAAGTTTTCATGTTAATGAGAAGTGAAATCAAATAAAAATAGGATTAACAAATTATATTCAACCCAAACAAATTTTTTCAATCGACTAAAACTAATATAACGTTTGGCCCAATAAGCAACCATTTAAATTTCAATGAAGGGCAAAATTTGTTGATAGTTAACAAATATTTTAAAAATCTATCAACCCAATACATTTATTTAAAGTAAGCATACTCTTTTCTCAGTGTACGAATAATTCAAAGTCCTACAGGTTTCTTTACCCCGTCTTAAAAAAACTGTGTTTACCTTGCTCCAAAATGAGCATCTTTTGAAATGTGCCCTCCTGCGAAAATCAAGCAAACTTTTCTTGGTGGTACATAGCATATTTTGTGCAACTCGGCCATTAAAATTATTTTTTCGGAGAACTATTTGAACTGCTACGGTATAAACCTCTTTTGAAAATTATTTTTTCAGTAAGTTTTGAGCGAAGTGTATTTTTTGCCTCCGTACGTTTTTTATTTGAAATTCTTTTGTCCTCTTTATATTTTTTAATGATACCGTGAATCGTAGACCAACCTTTTTACAAAGTTGCAATTTCGCATTCGATTTTTCTTTTTAAATATCTATTAATTACGATTTTTCGTTCTTCTAACGTTAATTGCTTACAATAGTTGTATGCTGCATTTTGGTATAATTTTAAAACTTTTTATCTGATGACAGCAAGAAGTTAACTAAAGTCATGGGAAACCAAAACTAAGTACCTATCGGTTCACTTATGGTTTGGTTTGTTGAAAGCTTTTCAAACTTTTAATTAAAAAGATCTTTGAGTAGATAGCAATTTGTACATATACATGTATGTATGTATGTATATACTGTTTAAATAACATTTATTGAAAGTGAAAAAGCTGCAAGTCTTAACAGGAATATAGTAATGAAATTAATAGCAATTCGTAATCAGAAGGATTCGTATGTATGTATGTCAGTTGCTCACAGCTTATTTTATGCAGTGCATACTTTTAACTTCAACACTACATAATTTTGAAACTAAATGGAATAAAAAAAAATGTTGATATCATTTGAAACAGGACAAATTCTATCTTAAAAAAAAAGTATTATTTGGAATTTAAAAATTAAAAATCAAAACCTACTACTAAATTTCATATCACAGCTTATTTTATGCAGATTGTAAAAACACTGTCAAAAGTAATAATTTTGTAATTTTTAATATTTAGTGTAGTAGCCTCTTTGGTTAACTACGTCTTAAAGGCAGTTTGGCATCGAAGCTGCAAATTTTTTAGTGGTATCTGGCGGAATATTACGCCACTAATTTTAAGTGCCTCTTTTTGGTCGTTTTTGGTTGAAATATTTGATGTTCGGAATTTTTTTCCAAAATCGCCCACAAATCTACAGCCATAGTAAGGCCTGGCAACTATGCTGGCGATGCCATCAAATCTGGGCACTTGTATATTTAGCAGGATTGAACTACTCCCTCTTTGTGATTTTGGTCTTTATCTTGGTATAACCGGAAATTTGTCTGTATGAACAGATTTTCGGCTTTCTGCAACAAATTGTCCTTGAAAATCTGAAGACCCATATCCATACTCATGATATTTCCTATAAAATCCAAATTTCCGATACCAGCAGCTGACATGCAAGCCCAATCCATATGGCGCTGTCATGAAATTTAGTAGAAGGTTTTGATTTTTAAAATTCCAGATAAAACATTTTAACAAAAAATAATTTTTTTTAAACTAGAATTTGTGCTCTTTCAAATAATATCAATTTTTTTTTATATTACATTTAGTTTCAAAATTATAGAGTGTTGAAGTTAAAAGTATGCACTGCATAAAATAAACTGTGAGCCACTGTACATATAAACTCGCACTGTATCGTTTCTATGGCAAATGTTTCGCAATACGACGATGGAGTTCGTTCAACCAAGCAAATACCAAAAGCTTGCGCATTGAATCCAGCAGTTCTGTCAAGAAGCTTTGCGCATTCCACAATTTTCTTGCTCTTACTAAATCGTTTTTAGAAAATTTTTAAATTTTTATGGGAATAAATGGCTGAATGCAGCTAAAGTTGCTTGGATCTTTAATACTCAAAGAAAAACGATAATTGGAATAAGTGGCAACCTTCCTATTATTTTGAGTTTTTAAAATAACACGTATTGTTATGTTATTTTCTTTCTGTATTTTATTGTAAAGTGTTGTAAAATGTGAAAAGGTTTTCTTGTATAGCTTTTGGATTTTTGGAAATAGTTTTCAAAAGGGTGGGCGGAACACTTTACTACACTGATAAAATGATTTGTTTGAATATAACAAACGAAAATTTCATACTTCGTTTTTCGAAGTAATTTTTTTTTGCGCTGAATCCGAATCTGGCCTCAGAAGTGACCCATCACGTCAAAATTCTGAAATATTTTAGGTTAATTTACCTAAAACATGATGTTTTTTGTCTACTTTCGAGGCCATGTACAGAATTCAAAAAAATTTGTTCAGCTTATTTTTAACAAAAGCATCATTTAGTATCGTCCTTGCCCTTTAAATTGAAATTTCAAGTGGAGAAAATTGAGGTACTGTCTACTTTCGAGGCCATGTACAGAATTCAAAAAAATTTGTTCAGCTTATTTTTAACAAAAGCATCATTTAGTATCGTCCTTGCCCTTTAAATTGAAATTTCAAGTGGAGAAAATTGAGGTACCTACATAGCTAAATTTTCAGAAAAATTTGCTTCATGTCATAAACTTAGTTTTTGAGTAACAACACCTTAAAAAACAAAAAGAAAAAATTTGTATCACCCTAATGTACATATATATGTATGTATTTATTTACGCACATAAATTTACTTACAATATAACCATAAGTCCTATCAGGATTACGCGTTGCTCTTTTCACTGAGCAAACGGAAAATCTACCAAATATTTTTTTTTTCCTGTGCATAGGATTCAAATAAAATGCTATGAAATTTATTTATTTTCTATTTTAATTTCAGATAAAATTTCTTATTCGTTCTGAAATAACCTGATTAATTTAATCCAAAGGTTTCATAGCATAAGCATTTTTCTGGATTCATTGCTATTGAAATAAATTGTAATTCTCAATTTTAATCTGAAAGCAGTGTGGAGATTTACTAAAAAGCTTTTATGCAATTAATTTATAGCTTTGTTAAATCTCCAATTGCAGTCTGAAACCACAAATGTGACCATAATATGCTATTGGTATCGGTATGTTAAATATTTCATTTTCAAATTAAATACCTAAATTCGAGTATGTAAATGCATTTAATCAACTTCAATTACGCACGATTATTGGAATTGTGACCATGTCAAAATTTTGTAAAATTAACATTAGTTAGGAGTATTAGTGTCAGATGGATTTCGAATATAAAACAAAGGGTCTATACCAACTGACATCTTTTACGTAGGCAAATTTGCGTAGAAAAATTTGTTTGTCTGGTGAATAAATTTTTACTTCGGTGACTAAAATTTCGAATATTACTGTCCCAATTGATGAATTTGTAACAGCACATAATTTTTACATTTCATCTGATTTTAATTAAAATCTGAATTAATGTTTTTGCAATTAAAATAAAATAGTGGTATTCAACGCACAAGTTTCCACAAATCTGCAAATAGGCAATTTTGCGCGAAGTGTTTTATGAACGCCCATTCGAAATTATTGTGCAATTTGTGGCAGTTGATGAACATGCCAAATTGTAATTGTTAAAACATTAAAATTAAAATGCTGAGAGAAAGAGATGGTAAGAGCATTACTGAGTTCCACAATTGTGCGACAATTTGGTCACGCAAACTTGCGTTGTTTGTTCAAAAAACTTTCCATACGATTTTTGACAGTTCGCTTGCGAGGGTTCGAAAGTGCACAGTTTGCGAGGGATTCGCACGCTTAGATGAATACCATTAATATTTTTGTTATATAACTACTTATCAATTTCTATCAATTGTCAAATTCTTGGCTATCCCACACCGGGGCGACAGCACGTTCTAAAAGCGCGGATGTGGAATTCATTTAGTCGGGGAAGGGGGGTTCGAGAATGATGAAATTTTTAAACTGACGGTTGATAATATTATTATCATGATTACGAAAAAGTAATGTAGGATATATACAATAATTTTCTAAGTGATTATTGAGTACATAAAACTACGTTTATTTTGTCAGTTTGCCTTATCTTTTGGTTAGGCGAACACATTTATCCTTTTTGAATTTTTAACAATGAATCCATCTAACATTCTTTCTATGTCTATTCTATCAGCCAACTCGTGGTATATATGTAAAATCGCAACATGATTCAAACGTTTTTGACCCATCGTTGAGCGCACATTCGATTTCAGCCTCTTAAGAGTTGAAAACTTCTTTCAGTAGTGCAAGAGGATGCAGGAATAGTCATTAACAATTTCACGAACCGAACGAGTTCTGGAATGAGGGCCTTGCACCATAGACGTTTCTGTAACAAATCTACTAGATCTCTCAAACTTTTTTATTTAGTTTCATTTCTGTCCGCCAAATCAAGAAACATGTTTCGGTCACTCAGTAAATTATCTTTTTTGATATCATCTTTATAAAAACTTATGACTTTATCAACAGCAGAATTTTTGCCAAGTACAAAAGCTTCAAGGGATCTGAAAAAGTTAACTGAATCTGACCCAAATCGGATCCTCATCGACAAAAGAACTTCATAATAAATTTGTCTAAAATATTTTGGAGTCTGAAATATGTACATATATGATTTTCTACTTCTGAATAGTAATCAATACGCTTGGGAATTCTCTTATGGCAGTTTTGATTTTTCGACATCAAGTTTTTCAGCACTGTCGTTAGTGTCTTTTCAAATTTGTACAAATTTTTCAACGCGAGATATTTTTAAAGAGTTGGAAATGACATCAACTTTGTTAAAAGAATCAATTACGTTCGGTTGGGAATTTAACAAATCTTGATTTAAATTTTCAGTTTTATGAAAAATTTCAATAAACATTGACAACATGAAAAAAAATTCAAAAGAATCCATTTGTTGACAAAATTCTGCTAATTTGGCCGAGGCAGTAGAATCTAGGGATGGATCAAGGAGGAAACAAGAACATATAAATTGCATTCATCGACTCGAGACATTGTCAAATAGAATCATATTAGATTTATAAAAAAAATTTACCTAGTGGAACAATAGGCTGCGAAGGCGACGTACATTAGCGGCCATAAGGAAAAAAAAAGTTCCGAATTTCTTAAAAACTAATACATATGTAGATCGAAAAAAAAATCTTCAACCAAGAGCAATCTATAAGAATATCGGAAATATGTATGTGGAAATTTGAATGAACAGCATGCACGGATACTTGAAGTTTTATTCTAAAAATTTACAATTTTAGTTTTATGCAATCCAATATCTCAAGTTTAGCTGTTATTATCTCCAAAACTATTCAGTCAATTTACAAACATATACACATTTTTGAAAAATTTGGTGTTTCTGTTTTCTAAAAATAGTATTTTTGAGAATATTGAAGAATTAGTTTCGCTTCAAGGTCAGTTACAAGAAAACTTCCTTAAGAAAAAGAAATTTGCAAAAATTGACAAAGTTTAGCAGAGGGAAGCAAAAAAACATAGTCTTTGATTTTGCTTAAACTTCTGTATAATATTAATACATTCAATGCAAATAGATGACAAAAATATAGATTTGCACTTTTGCGTTATATGTATGAAATTCAATAATATCTTACACCACTTTTTCGCAAAAAAATGTCTAAAACCGAAATATACGAATGGAGTGAATTATGCGAATGAATTTGTTTTCACTGATGCAGGTCATGTTATATATCTTTTAAAAATATGAAAAAATAGTTTTCCAAATCTGTAAAGTTTGCTTAATTCTGTTGAATAGTTTAAAAGCAGTTGTGGATTTAAAAACATGTTTCGATGTTCTTGATATATAGTAAAGTGAGTAAAACGGGAAAAATTTCCTAACTTTAAGTGTGAATAGCAAAAAAGCATAGTCTTCGATTTTGCTTAAACTCCGTATAGTGATTATACGTTCAATACAAATAGGTGACAAAAAAAGAGACTTGCACTTTTACGTTATATGTACAAAATTCATTAATTACTTATAGCATTTTTTTCCTTAAATGAACATAAAAACGGTTAAATTGCTTTAAATTCTACAAAAATCAATTAAATGACTTAATTTGATTTTAATTGTGAACGAAAACCACGCCTACCGCCCATACAAAGTGACCACATAAATATGGTAAATTCTATTTAAAATCCATACAAATTATGTATATGTTAAGTTTAAAAACTTAAAATTTTGTACATCAGCCAGGGAAAGTTCAAATCGTGATCTTATTGTTTCACTTTTAGTTAATTCTAACCCTTTCATTTCTTCGAATAGAAATATTTTCAAAAAGAGAGAAATCAGTGGTATGTTTGTATGTTTCTTGCCATACGTTGAGAAATATATTGAGGACGAAGAGACTGACAGCTTTCTGGCTGGAATTAATATAGGAGATTTAGTGTCCAGTGACACATCAGACTCAGACAACATAGTCACCTATGGAATGTTTTATTTTAATATATTTTTATTTGAAATATTTTCTTTAAATATGAATTATATATCTATCGTTTCACATTTATGTATATATGGGACGATCCATGTCAACCGGATCAATGCTGTGTCCAAAATTTGGAGTGACCAAAAAAATTGCCCGAAGGCTCATTTTGAAGCTTAGGGTATATATTTTCAGATTCCGTAAGCGTCTTTGAAAATTCCAATATGGCAGTTCCAATATGGCGGCCGGAAGCCGAAGAAAAATCGAGTGTCCAGCAAAAATGCTTGTAAAAATAAAAATTCCCATCCGATCGGATCGTTTTTTGGCTAAAATTGTAGCTCTTAAAAAGTTGGCGTGGAAGGTTGACAGAATTCATCATGGCGGATCCAATATGGCGGTCAAAATCCAATATGGTGGACGAATTTTTGAAACTAGTTCGATTTGTACCAAATTCGGTATACAAGGTCTTGGGGGTCACTGATCACAAATCCGAGGTCAGAATTTACAAAATCAAGATGGCGGATTCAAGTTGGGGGATGATTTAAAAAAATTTTTTTTTGTATTGGAGCTATGCTTGATTATGAACCGATTTTATTCACTTTCACAAAATTTCTTAATCTTTACAAAAAAACAGTCCATACCAAATCTCATTATTCTACGACAACTCCTTATAGTTTTGGCCGCAGCTTATATGAAAGTGTTACACTGTGCGACGCTTTTTTCGTTTTATCTTCTAATAAATAAGATTACTGTCAGATTGAAACCCGCTGGATTATTTAGCGTAATAGAGCAAGAGCCAGCGACGAACAGACCTTCTTTATTTTATAACAGCTGAAAGTTTCTCTGTGTATGTCACTATTGGAGGTAACAACCATCCCCGACTATGAAATATGGATAACGGTTACTTTGGAAGATAACAGGTAGCAAAGGTGTAAAAAATTGCATGTAACTTTTGTCATTTTATAAAAGCTGAATTTTATATATGTTACTTGAGGAGCTATCAAAAGATGTTTTTTTCAGATGGCGGACACTCCTGATGGTTATCATAGTCTGCCAGACACCTTAGTAGTACAGTATAGTTATATGATAGAAAGTGTCATATATACTTCTACAATAAATATCGATTTGAAACTAAGGTCATGAGTTCCAGGAGATATGAATATGATATCATGTATCCCATATAAAAAATTATAAAAAATATTTTTTTTTTTCAAACTTTTTTATTTATTTATTGTAGCAACTCGCTTAGAGACTAACTGGCTAATGGTCTTGAGTTGGCTACAGGGGTGGCAAGTCTTGTCTCTTTAGTCGAGATGTATTCGATGTTAGGAGTAGGTTCCTAGCCAGCGTGTTTGGATGTTACTGCAGTTTTAGATGATATGATTGCTTTTTGATTTCCTTTAGCTGCTTAATAAAAGGTATTCCAAGGTCTTGGTGTATGTTTATATTCTTGACATACCGGAAATAGTTCGAAGTATTTTCGACTGCGACCTCTGCATAGTTCTATATTTGATAAGCTTGCGTTGCCCAACAGTTGGATTCCGTACGACCAAATAAGTATTATAATAGCTTTATACAAAAGTACTTTATATTTAAGATTTAGTTTTAAGTGTTTATGTATAAGCCAATTAATGCTTGATGCTTTCAACTTCATTTGCATTTTTTTCTTTTCAATATGAGCTTTCCTAGTAAGCCGTCTATCAAGGTGCATACCTAAGTATTTGACTTCAGCGCTCTGAGGTATTGCGGTGTTATTTAGGTGAACTGTGGGGCAAGTCTTTTTATTAAGTGTAAAAGTTACATGTGAACTTTTTTGCCCATTAACATTTATTCGCCAGTTCAAAATATAATTGCTCCGCGAAAATAAACTTTAATTTATGGTAAAAAGTGCGAACATCGGCTCTAGTTTTGAACCATTAAGGTGCTCCAGGTTTGCTGCATTGCGGGCTGTTGGTGTCTGCTGTTCCTGCAGTTGTTTCTGCGAATCAACCGGTGAGTGCTTAGTTTTCTGACTGGTGGGTGCTACGAAACAAACAAACTTTGGACTTTGACCCTTTCTGCTAAAAGCTCCTGCTGTGTTTACTGTCGTTCACCTTTAGTCTGATTGATCGTCGAAGTTCAAATATGATACCCAAAGTTAAGCTTAGTTAAAGCTCATAAAGGTTTGCAAATCGAATTTAGTGAAGACCCAAACCTTTAACATTCACAACATATAAAAAAATAAGCTTGCAAAAGCTCTAGCAAATTGGCGCTGCCATTTATAACAAATCTGAATATATCCTTGAAAAATAAAAAATTACCCAAAAATACATAAATAGTACAAAAAGCATATGGATGAAATAGAAACCCCTCCACCCGTTGGTGGGGTTTCAAAATTTCACCAAAATCTCGAAGATGAGATGAAGCTTCTGAAAGTAGACTAGTTGAATTAGAACTCATGTGCAATGATCTAAAAAATGAAGTATCATCACTTCGTACCGAGAATAGCCACTTAAAAATTTGGGAAATCCCGAATTAATTAAAGAGCAACCAGAGTACTATACTGACGAGGACGAATTGGCAAGAGAAACAGACTGGATTGTTAAAAAAAAGAGACCAAGCAAAAAACGAAAAGCTACTTCTTCTCCAGAAGCTCTACAGGATTCAAACACTCAGCCTAAAAATTTAAATGAATTACCCGTTTCGGTTCAAGAAACAAAACCTCGTCCTCCTCCTCCAATTTTGGATTCTGAAATTAATAACTACGGCCAATTCTATGAAGCCATACGCGAAAATACTAAAAAGGAATTTTCAATTAAACTAATGAGCAATGGCTCATATAAAATAAACACCACAGATAGTTCAGATTATAGAGTAATTAACTTACGAAGATAAGCAAACTCGAAACATTAAAGTTATTGTCAAAAAACTTCATCACTCTTGTGAATCTGATATGATTGTTGAGGATTTGAAATCCCAAGGCTTAAAAGCGTTAGAAGCTGTTAATAAACTCATGTGGAAAACAAAGGAACCACTTAATATGTTCCTAGTTTCATTTGATTCAGCAGAAGATATCAAAAAAATATATGATATAAAAAAAATTTTGAATTCGATAGTGACTGTTGAAAAAATAAAGAACTCGAATTTGATACCACAGTGTAAGAAGTGTCAAGATTTTGGTCACACCAAAAATTACTGTTCCAAGCCTTCGCGATGTGTGAAGTGCGCTGGTCAACACCCAACTATTGACTGCAAAATAACAAGCAGCCAACACCCAAAATTTTGCTACTGCGGAGAAGCTCATCAAGGTTGCATTGTAGCAAAAGAACTACAAAAAATCAGAAATAAATCCAACAGCGAAAAAGCAACCAATGCACATCCAGCTGTAATTCTCAAAGTCATGGATCAACCTGCTTTGCCTAAAAATAAAGCCCAAACCCAACCTGCGAATAAAATAACTTATTCTCAAGTAGCTAAAAATGGTAATGACTCCAACAGAATAAACCCAGAAGAAAATAATAAAATTCTGTATGAAATTCTATCCAAGCTAAATAAACAAGAAGAATTTAATAATTCATTGCAAGTTCGGCTTGAGAAACTAGAAAAAAGCGCTCGTTAAATCAAATTATGCTTAATGTCTATAAGAATTATGGCATGGAACGCAAACGGACTGTTCAAACATAAGGACGAACTCAAAGCAGTTCTTGAAACAGAGAAAATTGATGTTTGTCTAATTTCCGAAACGCACTTTACAAACCAATCACATATTAAATTTCGAAACTATGAAATTTATCATACAATACATCCAAATAATTGTGCCAGAGGTGGAAGCGCTGTTATTGTAAAAAGAAATTTACAGCACTACGAAGGTGAAAAATTAAGCACAAACGAAATACAAGCGAATTCTATTGTTATTTCTGACAACCAACACCCATTATCTATTACAGCACTTTACAGTCCTCCAAGGTACAACATCACTGCTGATCAGTATAAAAAACTCTTACTAAGGGGCAAAACTCGATTTATTATTGGTGGAGACTTTAACGCGAAACACACTCACTGGGGTTCACGTCTAATAAAATCTAAAGGCCGTGAATTACTTAAACCGGCTCATTCTACCGGCTGTGAATTAATGTCTACTGGTAAGCCTACTTATTGGCCAACCGACCCTAATAAAATTCCAGATGTAATAGATTTCTTCATGATAAGTAAAATTTCAAAGGACTACTTACACATAGAAGAAGGTTTTGACTTTAACTCTGATCATTCCCCGATCATTCTAACAATTAGCGATCATATTATTTATAGAGATCAAAATACTGGGCTATCGAATAAACTCACAGATTGGGACTTCTTTAAAAGTATCCTCGAATTGTCAGTAAATCTTCAAACAGCTTTTAAGATAAAAAGATCAGATGGAAGAAGAAATCTTGAAATTCACCCAACAGATTCAACAAGCAGTATGGCAAAAGTAAAGGCCTAAAAAGACCAACATCCCATCAAAAAGAGTAATGGTGAGTGGGCTAAAAGTAATAAGGATAAAGCTGAGCTATTTGCTAACCATCTCGAGATAACTTTTCAACCTAATGAAAGCGAAGATTACTTTACGTGTGAACATTTTGAACAAAGTAACATATTAATTCCACCCATAACGACAGCTGAAGTTAAAAAATATATACAAACAAAACTAAAACCAAAAAAAGCGCCAGGATTTGACCTAATCACTGGTGAAGTTCTGAAACAACTTCCGCACAAAGCTATTGTAAAGCTCACTGCTCTATACAATGCATCAATCCAGCTCAAACACATAGCTAGTCACTGGAAAGTAGCAGAAGTGATTATGGTTCCAAAGCCAGGAAAAAACCTGCACGAAGTATCTTCGTACAGGACTATTTCGCTTCTACCGATCATGTCAAAGCTGTTCGAAATGCTTCTTTTAAATCGATTGAAACCAATTATTGAAAGTAAAAACTTGATACCTACCCATCAGTTTAGTTTCCGAACGAAGCACTCGACACTAGATCAAGTTCATAGAATAACTGATTTTGTAGAAAAGTCTCTAGAAGAAAAAAACGTTTGTTCCTCTATTTTCCTTGATGTCGCACAGGCTTTTGACAAAGTTTGGCATGAGGGACTTATGTTTAAATTAGAGTCTTCACTTCACTCCAAGTTACACTCTAATTTTAGAGTCCTATCCCAAGCAGCGCTACTTCAGAATCAAGCAGGATGATGCGTATTCAAACATAAAAGATATTAAAGCTGGCGTTCCTCAAGGAAGCATCATAGGGCCCATGCTTTATCTAATTTATACCAGTAATATCCCAAACCCTACAAATTGTAGGATTGGTACATTTGCAGACGATACGGTGATCTTTGCCACCGGAAAAAATGCTCAAGAGTCGACTCAAAAACTTCAATCTGCTGTTCGTAAATTAGCCCTTTGGAACCAGAAATGGCGCATAAAATTAAACAGTTCAAAATCAGTTCATATAGACTTTACAAACAAAACTATTCCATACTATCCAATTGAAATTTTGAATAATCGAATTCCATATTCCAATACTGCAAAGTACTTAGGAATGACCCTAGATGCCAAGTTACGTTGGAAAGTGCACATCAAAAAGAAAAAAGAAGAACTTGATATTAAATATCGAAACATGAACTGGCTCCTCGGAAGAAACTCAGCGCTCTCCATTCATAACAAATTGTTATTATATAACCAAGTTCTCAAACCGGTTTGGACTTATGGCATACAGATATGGGGGTGTGCTGCATCAACTCATATAGAAAAAATTCAACGTTTTCAAAATAAAGTTCTTCGGTGCATAGTAAATGCACCTTGGTACATCAGATCAAAAGATATTCATCATGACTTGAAGTTAACCGTTAAGTTAACGGTAACCAGCACCATTAAAAAAGTCGCAATAGCCCACCAGCAGCGACTAAGCCAGCACGTAAATGAAGAAGCGTCGAAACTTATTCATACGGCTGGAACGAGAAGACTTAAACGCAGAAAACCTTTCGAACTTGTTGGAACCAGACAGTAGCTAGAACGTCCAAGGGAATGCAGTTTCTGGCTTTAAGATAATTCTCTATTGAGCAACCAAGAATATTTCTGCTCCAAGAGGAAATATGGTCATATCTCTGTATCCCATAGACATAGCGAGTAGCATTGTTGAAGGCAACTTGCAATTTATGCAACGACCTGGAGTCTAATTTGCTATAGACAACCTCAAAGTACGTGATAAAGGGAACTATAAGCTGCAAGAATAGCTTTCTGTTAGTCTCAACCGGGGTAATGCCTGTAGCCGCAGATATCGCAGGGTCGCATATATTTTTCTTATAACAAGGTTGATGTGATCAACACAAGTTAAAGTGGAGTTTATCTGAAACCCAAGACAAGTGGCTTTATCGACAAAATTCAATAGACTACTGCCAATATGAAATGAAATAGACAAGGCTCTATAGGTCTCCACACAAATATTCTTTCATCGAGTTCCTTCACTCTTGTCGTTGATTTCACCGAGTGCTATCAGTTACATTCTCTCAACAGAACACAAAACTCAACATGTCTGTATCTAAATTTAAATTTAGACAGAAATGTCCTGTGTTTGGCATATATCAGTTTGAAAGATTTCGTATAGGGCGACTCCGAGGCGACAATTATGAACCTAGGAGTAAAGATGTTACAGAAATAAGTTGAAAATATTTTCAAAAAGTCACCTATTCCGATAGTCTCACACACGAAAGTTCTACAAATGCTCACCACATATCATAAGAAATTTCTGACACTTATGTTGTAAACAGAATTGGGTCGGAGTCGGAAAAGCGGAAGCAGAATTCTGCTGTCAAAAATGAAAGTCCGTCGGAAAGTCATTTGAATAAACACAATTGCGGCGGAACGGAAAATTCAGCTGTCATTTTGTTTACATGAAAAAAATTTTTGAATAGAAATATTTTTGCAGTGACAATTTAAGTTTTTTGGTGATTATTTGAGTTAGAATTATTGTTGAAAAAAAAAAATGAATTCCAATGTGCAAACAATAGTCCGTATAATAAAAATTGTAGCAGTAATGGACGCTATGTACAACATTTATGTTTAGGCATGTAAGCGCATAAAAAGGAGGTGGTGGATGCGTCCTGTTAATTTAACCAGGAACGAGTAGGGGTTTTACGGAACGTGCTTTCTTGAACTCAAAATGAAGGACGAGGAACACTTTTTTAAGGCCACTAGGATGAGCGTTCCCAAATTCTATACACATTTGTCCTTGATTCAAGAAAAGCTTCAACGCTTTTCGAGAAGAGCGCCAATAAGCCCAGAAAGTCGTTTAGCACATTAATGTTAGTAATTTTGGTCATAAATGCAATAATATGGCAAAATATAAATGTGTCTCATTTCAGGTACTTATCGCAAGGATGCAGTCCACAATATCTTGCGTGGTCACACAAGTTGGGAGTGTCCACGGTTAGAGAAATTGTTTATGATACCTGCACACAATGCATACTTTTTTGTGGCATTCAAGAAAACGAGCTTGGGAGTTGAATCAGCAACGCTCTACATTGGAATCAGCTGATTTAACTAGCGTGCCCGAACAAGCAGTGTTAAACAACTCCACAGTCCCGTATACACGCGAAAGGTTTGATGCACTTTGCATCAAATTTATATAATTTTATTTTTGACGTGCAGCCCCCACTTAGTTCAACTAATTACCTTTTCGAATTGGATCACCATACGCAAGAGATTGTGGCTGATGTTCTAGCAGCACGAAAAATTGGCATTCTTGGTCCAATACCGGCAAAAGGTAGTGAAACAAAAATTAATATTCCTACTTACATGAATGCCATACAAGTAAATCGTCTGCGTAGACAATTTTTAAACTACAGCAAATTAAATCATGCTACAACGAGCAGTTTGGATAAAGTACCACAACTGTTTGTACAATTTCTTAACTCAAATTGCGGTCAATAAAAAGTAAATAAGAATTTAATTTAAATTATTTTTATTTAAATTAGTTAACAAAATGTTTTATATGTACATACTAGTAGAAATATTTTATAAAAATATAACTATGTTTACTAATTCATATACATACGATAATTTTTTTTGCTAGTGAACAGCACATCTAGGTTAAAACTAAGTCTCAATTGTATTTGAATTTGTACAAAATAAATTTATGTAATGAAAAGACTTTTCAGTTAAGTCAATAAAAATGCATACCTCTTGAAAGCAGTGCATTTAAAAACTATTCAATAAAGTATAACAAAAAAAAGGAAGAAATCATATTGCGTTATACTGCAAAATAAAAAAAATAAAAACTGCACATGCTAATTAAAAGAAAACTTAAAAATATTCAATTTTTCGTAGTTTATGACACTTTATTGAAATCACTAATTCATTATCGTTACAATTGTCCACATACATTTCTTTTTGGATTTAATTTTTTGGTTTTTGGCACACCCAGAATAAACTCCCGTATTCACTCTTCAGCATTACCGCGGATTCCGTGCGTATTTTGTACGTCGTCCAGTTTCGCTGCGTTTTATTTTAAAGCCAACAGCTTTAACAATTTCCATAAGATCTTCATGCGAGGGCTCTACGCTGTTTTCGCCCTGAATATCGCTAAAATGGTATAGTAATGGGCCAAGATTAACCCAAATACCACCAAGTACAAAAATTCTATAAATAAGTGAAGTTAAATTAATTGTGTTGAAGAAAAAGAACACTTCACATACTGGTAAATAGTTTCAATAAATTCAGCGATATTATTCGCACAATCTATACAAAAACGAGTCAAATTAATTGGGTTTCTTATAAACCTGAAGTTGCAAATGCCGGCTGGCGCTCCGCAATTGCCGTGCATAACAACTTACTTCTTTTATCTTTTTTCACCTTCTTCTTTTTCCAAAATTAATAACAAATACGTTTTGTTAATCAAAAATTTAAAAGTTCTTTATTAATTATTTATTAACAATATAAAAAAACTTATTTCCAGCAGCAACACAAATGTTCTATACTTGTTGGCACAAAGACGAAAATCGAATGAATAAACCGAACAAAGAGAAAAAAGAATGAACATAAAAAATGTGTGTGTGAATGCATAAAAAAATATGTGTGTGAATACAGAAAAAATGTGTGTATAAAAAATGTGTGAATGTATGTGTGTATTAAGAATTTAGTGTTGCCATTGTGCAACTTTATATAAAATGTTTTAAAATAGAATAAATTAGAATTTAGTGTTGCCATTGTGCAACTTTATATAAAATGTTTTAAAATAGAATAAATTAGAAAACCGCCACACTACTACTCCTCCAGTGATTTTGTCACGAAAATTTTTTTGTGGCTTTAATTATTCGACCACTTTTTGAGACTGGAGGTGGCTTAAATGTGACCGATTTCTTTACATTATTTTTGTTAATTTGATTTGGTAGTTTTAGAATTCTAATATTATTCATATTATTAGTTTTCAAATTCTTATTGGAACTTAAATCATTTTTAAAATTTATTTTTTTACTTAAAGTGTCTGGGTTATTTTTTGAGCAACATTTAAAGGTAAATCAATATCGTCGTTATCGATAAACGTTGACTTTAAACGATCGATTGCAACTTCTTGTTTTTTTCCATGAATTTCAATTATAAATGTCGATTGTTTTCTTTCCAATACGGACCGTTGTACGGCGGTGTAAGAGGTGATGAGACCGCGTCACTACGAAGAAAAACATGAGTACATGAATTTAAATTTTTTTGAACAAAAACTTTACGATGCGTATTATGATTTGAAGTTTCGATCGGTTTTAAATTTTCAAATATTGTTATTAAATTTTTGACATAATCGGTTTGAGGAATCTCTTTTGTTGAATCAAAAAATTCACCAGGTAATCTAAGTGAAGTGCCATACACTAACTCAGAAGGAGTTGCTTGTATGTCTTCTTTAATGGTCGAACGATGACCCAATAAAATGGTTGGTAAACAATCTACCCAATCGTTTGCGTTATTGCATTTAAGAGCTGATTTTATTGTTCTATGTAGACGTTCAATAACTCCATTGCTTTGCGGATGGTACGAAGTAGTGCGGTAATGCTTGATACCCAAAATTTTTGTCAATTCGTTAAATAACCTGGATTCAAATTGTCTGCCACGATCAGTTGTAATATTACGTGGAATACCAAATCGAGAAATCCAACCAGTCATAAGTGCTTTAGCTACCGTTTCGGCGGAAATGTCATTAATTGGAATAACTTCTGGCCATCTCGTATAACGGTCAATACATGTAAGGCAGTAATTATATCCACGAGAGCTTGGAAGCGGTCCAACCAAATCGATATTAATGTGACTAAATCGTTCGTCTGGAAGTAAAAATTGACTCAGTGGTCGTTGATTATGACGAATACTTTGGCTTTTTGGCAATCGATACTTGCTCTTGCCATAAGATTGCAGTCTCTTTTGATACTTGGCCAAACAAATTTATCTGTCATTAATTTAATTGAAGATTTAATGCCTGGGTGATTAAGATTGTGAATCAAATTGAAATATTGCTTACGCAAATTTTTTAGGACATATGGCCTTTTTTTACTACATGCTGTATCGCAAAAGATTTTGAATTTTGTTCCTGGAATTTCAAGGAGTTGTAAATTCAAATTTAATTTTGCATCATTTCATAATAATTTTAATTCGTCATCATTTTGTTGTTCTTTTTGCAAATGTTCATAATCGATTGTGTGAATTTCGGAAATTTCTGGATTTTCGATACGAGACAACATGTCAGCGATGAAATTATTTTCACCAGAAACGTGTCGAATATCCGAAGTAAATTGTCCAATAAAATCGATATGAGTCAGTTGACGAGGTGAACATTGCTCTAATTTTTTCTTAAACATTGAAATAAGTGGCTTGTGATCGGTGTAAATTGTAAATTCACGCCCTTCGACATGAGTACGAAAATGCTTAACAGCTTGATACATGCCAAGTAATTCACGATCATACGCACTATATTTCTTCTGTGTCTCTGACATTCGTTTAGAATAAAAACCGAGTGGTTCATGTACATTGTTAACAATTTGATGTAAGGCTGCGCCAACACGAAAATTAGAAGCGTCGACGAAATGCATAATTTTGCAGTGGGGCAATGATGTGCCAATACGCGTAAGACTGCCGCTTTAATTTCTAATTTGCATGCTTCAAATGCTTTAATTGCATCATCGCTCCAACTCCCAAAAACGTGCGATCTGCTTGTCGATCGCAACCTCACTAAAATGAGTAAGACATGTAGTAAAACTGGATAATTCACTACGAGGTATAGGGCCTGTAAATATCCAACCGAAAACAGTTTCTTGGGCAAGAAGTGACCCAAGAATGTTGCGTTGGATGCCATCGAGAATTATGGCGGGGTACAAATCGACACCGATTAATACGTCTATTTAGCCACTATGGAAGAAATGTGGATCAGTCAATTGTAAATCAGGCAGGCTCTTCAGCAAAGTTGATTCAATCGAGATTGAAGGCAAATTACCAGTTAAGCGGGACAGAACAAAAGCTGTAGTTTCAATCTGAAACTGTCTATTTTTCGGGGAACTTAAAATCAAATCGCAAGCTTGAGTAACCTGCGCTGAAACTGCATTATTGAGCCCTGAAACTTGAGCATTGACAGCACGAGTAGGGAGCTTCAATAACTTCTGCAAACGTTCGGATATGAACGTACCGTCAGAGCCAGAGTCGATAAGCGCTCTGGTTGTGTACGCCGAACCCAAATGACATACGGTCACCATTGCAGTACCAAGCAATACGTGCTTAGTACTAGAAGCGAAGCATGACTGGATGTCTGTATTAGTGGACTGTATTTGTGTGGAGTGAGTTTGAGTATTAGAGCCCGGGGGGTTGGGTCGCGAATTCGACTTACTTGAGTTTACACTCGAAGTAGGAGATGAGGCTGGTGCCGAATTGCGATGCAAAAGTGTATTGTGACGTTGTTTGCACGTTGCACAAGTATACAGACTCTTGCACTCTTTTATCTCATGGGAGTTCGCTAAACAATTGATGCAATAGTGATGCTTGCGAACAATTGCTAAGCGTTCTTTTGCATCCATTTTCAAAACACGAGGGCAAAAACGCAGCGCATGCTGTTCCGACCAGGCCCGTACCTACCATAGGGGCTAGGGGGGGCTTAGCCCCCTCTAGCGCTTAATTTTCCCCCCTAGCGCTTCATTTGCCCCTTGCGTTTCATTTGCTCTTCACGCGGTTTTTTAGGAAAACATCAAAAACAAAAGCAATTAGAAAATTATATTTATAGTTTATGCTACTTAGGTTTAAAGTTTATTTTTTTTTAAATAATTACAATTTAAAATAGCTGTACTCTGCGATCTTTCAGGGCATTAAATCTTTTTAAAACCATGTAGACTCAAGACGTTTGTGCTCGAAAGCCAGGAACGATAAATTATTCAGCCTATCAGCCAACATGTCTATTCGTTGTGGCCGTATAATTCGTGTTAATGCCGAAAATGACGATTCGCATACTTCCGTTCCAGCCGGGAAAGTTTCGATGGTTGCAAAAAGATTGTATACTTTTTCCATTACTTGACGCACCTTATACAGCTCCGTCAGCACCACCGTCTTAATTTTTTTTTTGTTCCGGCTTTTTAAATTTGTTTAATTGATCATTCTCCGAACGAATTCTATCTATATATTCTTTGGCAATTTTGAGCTCAATTTCACTTGGTAACTGGATGCCCAAATCGGCCTATGGGTGCAGCTTTCCCAAATCCATTTCATCAGCTGTATTGATAGCTGTGAGAATGCCATTGTTTGTAACAAAGCGATTGGTCATTTCAATTAATACGATATCGATTGTTTCGTAGAATGTTGATTTCAGCATGATGATCGATTCGCTTCGTTCACCCAGTGTTTCTTCAACAACTGACTCTTTCAGCATTTTTGACTGCTGCCTATTCCGAATTGGACGACTTGAGGCGTGAGCTGATTCTGTGGCCTTTAATTGTTCCAACAGATCTATCGTTTGAAAATAGTATTGATCGAAACTATTTTGTGATCTCATTTTTTCAAGCATTGTAGAAACAGCTCAAATGAGTGGCATAGCGTCTTTGTATCCCATTGCTCGGCCTTGAATCGCTTTCGTTACTGGTTCAATCGATTGCAATAAATCCTTCATAAACACTAATGTGAAGACAAATTCCAACGATACCATCACGTGTGACAAACCGACTGCTATTGCTACGTCATCACCATCGAATCGTTCGCCAACTATTTGAGGCAAAGTATTCATAATATGGATATAGTTTTCAAAGATGGATTTAGAAGCACGTAAATGGCCAACCCAATGAGTATCGATTAATTTCAAAATGGAATGGCCTTCATAATGTTGTTGTACTTTGTGGCGACGGAAAAATTTCGCAATATGTTTTGTCCGAAAATATTAAAATACGCATTAAGCACACTAGATATTCATATAGTTTACACAAAATATAATCTTATTTCTCAAATACTTTTTTCTATGTATTTTGGGGTGTAGATTCCAAATATACTAATCATTTTTTTTCTTCTTAAGAATCGTTTTCGAGATATCCCCAAAAAAAATATACATATGTATATTGAACATACATATATAATTAAAAAATTAAAAATAAAACAAATAAGCACCGTCTCAAAAGTCCAAGCCTAAATTTAACAGCACTGTTGGATTTATCTTTTATAGGGAACAATTGAACATATAAGACAATAAAATATCTTTTACGAATTAGTTCCTTATTTAATTACATAGTCAATGGCATATATGCGGGAATGCATGAAAATATGGAAATTACCCATTTTCATTGATTTTAGAAGAGCACTCACAGATTTTGTCCGACTTGGACAAAATTACACTTAAAATATTTGCAAAATAATATTTTTGTGTTCAAACGGAGTAATTGAAATTTTGTGATATTTAAAAAAGACCAAAAAAGTAGCTTTTTGTGAAATTTGATCGGTTGTAACTCCATCCAAAATTTTTCAAAAAAAAACGTTATATATAGTAAAATTTTTTGTGCCCCCCCAAGCAAAGTCGGGTAGGTACGGGCCTGGTTCCGACGAACATAATTTGCAATTTGCTGGCGTGATTTTAACTTGATAGTTATTTAATCGCTTACTGGAATTAGAATTAATTTGTTTGGGGGAGGATGGCATAGGATTTTGCCGAGAAATCGCACCACTTGAGCTGCGAATGTCAGAAACGGTTTCTAGCGTTTGAAACCGACTTGTCAAAAATTGGTCGAGGTCTGTCCATTTCGGGATTTCATTCTTATTTTGAATGGATTGCTCCCATAATGACAGCGTGATCTCTGGCAATCGTGTAGAACATAGGTACACAAGGATTGCATCTCAATTCGAGATATCAATATTGTTTGTTTTGAGCGCGAAAATACAACTATTGATATCTCTCTGAAGTTTTTTGAGTTCTGTGCCAGATTCTCTAGGCACATGAGGCAGGTTGAACATAATTTTTAGCTGGCTATTGACTAAGATACGTTTGTTTTCGTATCTGTCAGATAAATTTTGCCAAGCTTGCACAAAACCTTCGTTTGTTAAAGGAGATTTCCGCACAATCTCCTTTGCTTCGCCACGTGTTTTTTGATTTAAGTGGAAAAGTTTCTCCACTGAAGTTAGCCGCGAGTTGTTTATGTAAATGGCCGTAAACATGTCTCTAAAGGACGGCCATGATAGGTAATCGCCATCGAATACCTCAGTATCGCAGGGGGTACAGGCATGCTGTAACCCAATGCAGGCGTAGGATCTGTAGGACGGGAAGACTTTGATTGAGAAAGCTCCGAGATTTTTCCTGCTAATCTTATATATGCAAGGTAGCAAGTGCGATACTTTTTTTTAACAGATTCAATTTCTTTTTGGTCAGTTGCAGTTGATAATTTGTCTAAACAAATATCATAAGCAGATTTGACTTTGCTCCACTGAGCTTTTAGTTCTTCATTTTGGGCATCCAAAGAAAATACTGGATGCGATTCCACAGCATTGAAATCTGACTCGAATTCAACAAGGGAATCGGTCAGACGAATAAATGTCTTTAAATGAGACATGGTTACTGTTTTATTTTTCCTTGTATGCAGTTCAGACAGAAAAAAATTTAGAAAAATAAAATTTTCCTTAAGGAAAACGACAAAAAAAAATTATTGTAAAAAGTTCTTTACTGCAAGATAAGCAACAAAAAACGCACTTAAACACTTTAACAATGCTTAAAAAACTGCACCTAGAATTATAAAAAAAAACAAAATATTCAAATATAAAAAAAAAATTTATTAAATTTTTAAGATATATTTTTTATCCAAAAAAAAAAAATATCTTTTACCCACTGTGCAATTTGCTCCAGAAACCAAACTCTTTTAGCTTTGCCGGAAATTGCAAGGTTTAGTCCCACTGTGCAATAAATTTACTCTCACTTGCAAAAAAAAATGCCGAAAATTTTAGCAAGAGAGTTTGCCAATTCCTAAGCACAAAGCGCTGTGTTAGCTTTGACCAGAACGGACACGGCACAAAGCAAAATAGAAAAAAAGTCTATTGTGTACAAGAGCAAGATCACTTTGTACGAAAAATGGGGTGGGTAATTGCAATTTACTAAGCACAGAGTTTAAGTTTGGCTTCGGTAGCCAAAATATGCGGCAAAGAATTACAAAAAAAAAATGAGTGGGTAAGAGTGCAGAAAGGCTGCTTGTACTCTATCACCAGTAAATCTCGTTTTTTTGATTTGTGAGAATAAAAAACAACAATATTTATTACTAACCCGATTCTAAATTTTTCGCTTTGCAAAATAATTTTCGTTAGTTCAAGTTCAAAAATCCCTTTTTGCAACAAAAACCACAAAAGAATGTAAAGTTTGATGAACTTAAAAAACGTTATGCATATATGTAAATATGTACAAAAAATAGCGCCAAAAAATAAATCTATATATATGAATATATATATACGTAATCCTCTTTTTCTTTAATAAATCTTTTTGGCTATTTTCTTTTTAAATAAACATATGCACACACAAAATAAATTCACAAAATTCACAAATTAGAAAAAAACTCAAAATTAAAGAATCGAACCGAACCGAATTTATGGGCGGAATTCGAAACCGAGATTTTATAAAAAAAAAATGGTTGAATTTAAATTCAACTTAGTTTCACTTTTTTTATTTATTAATTTCAAACAAAACCACGTACCTTGTTATTTTTCTGTTTGCAGAAAAATATTTAATATTTTAAACCAAAATGCCGTCGGCAAAACACAAAACAATTCAATGTGTTGTTGGAGCTGCTGATTTTGATGAAGTTGATGCTGGTGATGATGTTGCTGGGGTTTATTGTTTTATTTCACCAAAGTGTTTATTTTTTTTTTAAAAATATTTTGTTTTTTTTTTGTTAAAAAATTTTTTAAAAAGGTTTTTTTTAGGGCGGAACACTCGCGGCGGGAGTTGTAGCGCGTAATTTTGATTTAATAAAAAATTTAATTTTTAATGACTTAAGTCGCGGAACTGCACAAAACGGTTCGAGAAGGACCAAATATTTTTCCTTGGGGGGTTGATGGAGGGTAAATCACTTTGTTAAACTAAATTTTCCAAATATCGAAATTAAAACGCACGGCGATTAAAAACTTTAGAAAAACCAACTTTATTGCTTGTTAACAACCAAAACGGAAGTGAAGTTATTTTTACATAGTCAAAATACAAAAAAGAGAGGGAGCGAGAAGCGCAGCCCAAAAGAAGGCAAAAAACTTAACGAACACCACTATGCCGGTATTAAGGCGTAGGGTGTTCATGGTTGACATAAACAGGTCGAAAGTCACTGAGCGTAGATGGAGAAGGCTTTTTTGGGACAGATAATACAGCAGCAATCTTCCACATTTTAGGAAAGCAAGAAGTGGTTATACAATGATTAATTATATGTGTTAGCGGTGCAGTTACATATGGGAGAATAAGCTTTATAAATTTAATGGGAATACCATCTTCTCCCAAAGCATTTGATTTAATTTTCATTAAGCCTCTATAAACATCAATTTCATCAATTACATGGAATTCAAAAGAATTATTAGAGAGGTATAAATTCTTCACATTAGGTTCAAAGGTATTACCACAATTAAACGAGCTCTTAGTTATAAAAAAATCATTCAGCAAATTGAGGTCCAGATCGAACTATAATTTGTCATTTTTGTAAACGCCAAGCTGTCGAAGGTTTCTCCAAAGTAGCTTTTCCGGTAAAGACGTATTTAACTTAGTGCTACAATAATGCCTCTTAGCTTGCTTAACAGCAGAAACCGCAGCATAGCGAGCTTGTTTATAAACTCCCCAGTTAAGATTCGTAGGATGCTTTTTCCATTTAGCATGCAGCTTGTTCCTTAGTTTGATCTGTAATTGAACATTAGGAGTGAACCATGGACAAGAACTTTCCAAAGTCCTGAAACTACGTACTGGAACATGAGCATTAATAAGATCATTGATTCTGTCATTGAAATAATCTAACTTTTGGTCAACAGAGCTGAAATACCATCATTCACTCCAGTTTACCTGCATCAAATCTTCATAGAGGCCAGCAAGGTCAATGACTGGAAATCACGATAGGAGATTGTTATTGGTTGAGATTTACGACAAAGCGTTATATCAAAAGTGCAAAATAATAGGCCATGATCGGAAATGAATGAAAGTTGATCAAATAAAAGCAAAGGTGTATTTTCAGACTTAACAAAAACATCAAGTAAGCTTGAAGATGCATTGTTCGCAAACCGAGTTGGTTCTGCAGTGTTGACAAATGATAAGCCAGCAGCACTCACCAGATCATGAAACCTCATAGTTTCATAGTCATTTAACAATAAATTGAAATTAAAATCACCACAAGTTATGTAGTGATCAAAGTCAATTAGACGTAAACTCAAGTCAGAAAAAAAAGTATCAAGGCTATTGGATCTATTGGGATTGTATACACATGAAACCAAAACTTTTGTTTTAGAGCAGGGGTCGGCAAAATTTGATTTTTCATAGCTCAATTGAGCTGGAGTATATCACACGCATTCTTACGCTCTTTCATTCAGTTGTCGAAAAACCACTGACAAAGCAACATCGTGCGCTGATGTAGCTCTTATCGCCTTTTATGCACATAGAGAATTTTTTCTCAGTTATGCCAAATGACACAACACTTTTTATGTGTTTGGCAACATGTAATTTTTGTGTGTTATACTGTCGTTTTAAAGTAAATTCATAATTTCCTTTTAACGACATATAACAAAATAGACATTGTACTTTAAATTTAAAGATTAAAAATGCCTTTTCTAATAATTTTTTGTTTTTTACTTTCTGCCGTAACATTCATTTCGCAAACGATTTCTGTGAAAATTTTGTTTTGATGCAGCCTCTCTTCTCTCACCAACACAATGGCACTTTTAATTTTGCCGACCCCTGTTTTAGAGTCATAGAGCTCAATATTCAAATATTCAATGGTTTCAGAGCTAGATTTGCTAACAATGGCAACGCCACCACCCTTTTTTTTTATTCTGTCATTCCTGAACAACTTAAAATGAGGTAAAAAAGTAAGAGTCAGATATCATGGAATCAAACCATGTTTCAGTAATGCAAATAACATCAACCGAGGAGTCTTCAAATGCATATTTTATGTAATCCAACTTAGCAGTATTCAAACTTCTGGCGTTAAAATGCACAATTTTAAGACCACTGCACTGTTTACCCAACACATCTATTAGAATTTTATGATTCCATACAACACCATTGGAACCGTTAGAGCTCAAAGCCATACAACAAAACAACAACAGTAAACATTTCCAGATATGGATACAAAGGTAAACCAAATTTCATAAAAAAACCAAACACTTTTACAGAAATTAATAATATTAATAATACCCTCAAAAACAAAAATATAAAATTACACATCATCAGGTGAAGGCAAAGCAATATTTGTATCATCATTAAATTGATCTAAATCAATTGCACTTGTTATGGAAACTGCATTTGAGTTTTTACGGCTTCTGACGTAGACAGTTCCACGAAGAGTGAAAACACTGTGCAGTTTTTTTGTTTCTTAAGTCTAACTGCTGCTTGTACCAGTTTTCTGCTTTCAGACAGGGACATAACTATTATAAGTTTTTTGTCAAAAAAATTGTTTCATAATTATTATTAATAAGAGATATTATATTAATTGTCGATAACTATTATTTTTCAATATATATTTTTTACGTTGAGTCATAACTGTTATGCATAAGAAATTGTTTTTCCATTGTCCATAACTATTATTTCTCAATGGATTTTTTTACGTTGAGTCATAACTGTTATGCATAAAAAATTTTGGAAATTTCTTTATACACTTATCGAAGGAAAGAGGTCGAAAATGGATTTTGACCATCTTAGAGGTGGTTCCGAGTTCCAAAAATGCCCGATTTCGGTCCATTTTCGCAAAAAAAAATGTTATGCACCAATCGATGGAAAGAGGTTGAAAATGGATTTTGACCATCATTAGAGATGGTTTCGAGTCCCAAAAATTTCCGATTTCGGTACATTTTGGAAAAAAAAATGTTATGTCCCAAAAATTACCGATTTCGGTCCATTTTCGAAAAAAAAATGTTATGTACCAATGGAAAGAGGTCGAAAATGGATTTTGACCATCATTAAGGTGGTTCCGAGTCCCAAAAATTAACGATTTTGGTCCATTTTCGAAAAAAAAATGTTATGCACCAATCGATGGAAAAAGGTTGAAAATGGATTTTGACCATCATCAGAGGTGGTTCCGAGTCCCAAAAGTGACCGATTTTGGTCCATTTTCGAAAAAAAAGTTATGCAACAATCGATGGACAGAGGTCGAAAATGGATTTTGAACGTCATTTGGAGTATCTCCAGACCCTAAAAAGGACCGTTTTTACCAATTTTCGGAAAATTTTTTTTTTGCTCCAATCGATTGGGTAAGTTCGGAAATTAATTTCGTATATCACATTGGTTGGCTCCGGACCTTGGAAAGTACTGTTTTCGACCCTTTTGGTGCTTTCCAAGGTTCGGAGCCACCCTGAGGTATGTCTAAAAGCCATTGCCGACCATTTCTTATCGTTTGGAGCAAAAAAAATTTTAGGGTGGTTCAAAAATAAATTTTTTTTTGCACCAATCGATGGGGAAAGGTCGAAAATAGCCATTTCCGAGCTCAATCTATCAACTGGTGCAAAAAAATTTTTTTTGAACCACCCTAAAATTTTTTTTTGCTCCAAACGATAAGAAATGGTCGGCAATGGCTTTAAGACATACCTTAGGGTGGCTCCGGACCTTGGAAAGAACCAAAAGGGTTGAAAACAGTACTTTCCAAGGTCCGGAGCCAACCAATGTGATATACGAAATTAATTTTCGAACTTACCCAATCGATTGGAGCAAAAAAAAAATGTTCCGAAAATTGGTCAAAAACGGTCCTTTCTAGGGTCCGGAGATACTCCAAATGACGTTCAAAATCCATTTTCGACCTCTGTCCATCGATTGGTGCATAACTTTTTTTTTCGAAAATGGACCAAAATCGGTCACTTTTGGGACTCGGAACCACCTCTGATGATGGTCAAAATCCATTTTCAACCTCTTTCCATCGATTGGCGCATAACATTTTTTTTTTGAAAATGTACCGAAATCGGTAATTTTTGGGACTCGGAACCACCTCTAATGATGGTCAAAATCCATTTTCGACCTCTTTGCATCGATTGGTGCATAAAAAAAATTTCCAAAATTCGACCAAAATCGGGAATTTTTGGGACTCAGAACCACCATTGACTCAACATAAAAAAGAATCCATTGAGAAATAATAGTTATAGACAATGGAAAAACAATTCCTTATGCATAACAGTTATGACTCAACGTAAAAAAGAATCCATTGAAAAATAATAGTTATGGACAATGGAAAAACAATTTCTTATGCATAACAGTTATGACTCAACGTAAAAAGAAACCATTGAAAAATAATAGTTATGGACAATTAATATAATATCTCTTATTAATAATAAATAAAAAGCAATTTTTTGAAATATTCCTTAAAATTGGGCAATTTTTTCAATCACAAAAAAAACAAAATAATAGCTATTTTCGGTCCCTGCTTTCAGTAGTCAAGCTCTCATGTATAAAAACAATGCTTTTTAGTGTAGAGCCTGTTTCACTAAAGTAAATAGATTTTTTGGTACTTCGCCTATACTTTCCAAATGCACTAAGTACTCGATTACGATCAAAAGGAGTGAAAAACTTCACTATCACTGCCGAGTTAGGATTATTTGTGGTTGACTTAGTGCGAAAAATGTTCCGTACTTGCGGTGGCAAAAAATCAATGGAGTTACAAATTATATTAAAACTAGTTCTCAAATCCTCAGTATCACTAGCAGGAACGCCAATCAATATAGCATCAGAAGATATGTCAATATTGCTTCTATTTTTCTCACAATCAAGTTTTAAGATATTGAACTCAGATCTTATTTTTTGCAGTTCAGTTAACTCAGATTCAATTGTCTGCACTTTTTCATTTAAATCAACGACCCTTTTATGCAATAGATTATCCTCCGATTCAATTTTAGCCACCAGTTTATTTTCAATATCTAAGAGTTTCGAAGTAATTTTACCAAACAAGTCCTCAGCTTGTAATTGTAGCCTCTCGTCCATAGATTTCATATGAGAGAGATTCACTGAAGGCATTTCATCTCCACTCAGCCCATTTCTTACTTTATTAGTAGTTGAGAACAGGTGTTTCCGAGTCCGAGCCACAGTTTTCCTTAGTGTTATAGCAGCTGGCGACGACATTAGCTTTTTACCATAGTTGAGGGTAAACAAAAGAGAAAAAAAGTCTACTTTTAGGCCGACAGATAATGTTGACTGCAGACTTTTGACTAGTAGTCGTACAGTGCAAAACAAAAGTTGAGATGGATTCCACAAAACAAGACCCAAGAATAGTCAAGAGTTTGACAGCTGCTAGTGGGAGTCTCAATTTTAATTGTATTCTGCTTTGTACTCACAATCCGCCAAAAAAACCACCACAGCACAACAAGATTCAATTCTAGTTAAAATCCAACAAGACGAAACAGCTGCACTCAGTGCTCACCAGATGCAGCACAACCAGCACTCTCCACCTCATACACCTCACACTAATCAGCACTCAATTTATTGAAAACAAACGCAATTAAAAACACCGATATAAAATTCACAGCTTATAGACAATAGCGTTGCCAATTTCGAAAAGTAAAAAATATTTGTTTTTTTGTATTTTAAATTTTTAAATTCCTTTAGTGCCGATGAGCCATCGCAGCCCCATTTGCAGATCAGCTGTAACTTTCCACTGCAGAGCTTGATAACCTCTTCAGGCATACTTTGCAGTAATCGCTTAGCACAGGGGTTCTTAAACTTATGTAGTCCGCGGACCCCTTATCGAATTAAATTTCTTTGTGCGGACCCCATCCCAACTCTAGACATTTGACTTCGTTCTAAGCTTAATTTCTGACTCAATAATGACAAAGACACTCAGGCTTGCCAACCGATGTCAAACTCAGCCAGACATAAAATGTCGGTTATCTGGCGAGGTTAAGGAACAAAGAATTTTTATTTTGCTTTAATTTTTCCGGTCTTATTTTAAAGGTCTTTCAACACTATGTATGTTATGTATGTCCAGTTTTTGAAGATCCAGAAGTTCAGAAGCACACAGACTTTACTTTAGAATAAATATTGATACTTATACCATATATCTCTCTGCATTTTAACCAATCGTGCGCATTTATAGAGGCAAACATTTTTTATTAGGATTTTCATATAATAAAAATACAAAATGAATAAAAATTGGGGCAATGTAACAGAATAAAAAAGTTCCAAGTCAAAATATGTATATTAAACTCAGACAAATATTTCTTGGCCAAAATAAAGCCTAGAAAATAATTTGTTTTTTTATATCTTTTTTAATAAACAATATAATAATAATAAAGCTCAAAATGAAAATTATTTTTTTGGTGATTATTGGTCATTTTATAAGCGAAATTTGTTATATTTTCTTCTGTAAAAGTTTTTACTTAATGAGATGGATGATGTTGTTTTCTTGAAACCAAATCCACAATGTCGGACTCTATATTCGGAAGTTTTATTCTCAGGTCTCCTTCTACATTAAGTTGGTTTCTAAAATTTGATTTTATATATGTACATATAATAGTACCGAAAAGCCTGTTCACACAAATAAGGAGTGATTCATAAGAAATATGTGCAAACGTTTTTGCTTATAACTTCTTTCATAAAAAAAAATTAAATTATTTTGATCAGGTTAGCTTAGAAAATCATGTCATATACTATTTCATATCACTTTTCATTCTCATCTATTACTTTGCGAATACATGAGCAGCAAAATAGAAATGCGTGAAAAAAAATTAAAAATTTTTTTAAATAACCTGCAATATACTTTCAAGAGGATTGCAAGGGATGCTAAAGTTAACATAAATTCGGTATCTTGGGTAATGAAAATATTTAAAACAGACGTTAGCATAAATAAAAAGCAGGAAACGCTCTGGAAAAAAGGTTGTGGTGACCGTAATAACGCAAAGAAGGTCGTAACCATGCTGAAGAAAACTCCAAACCTTTCATGAAGAAAAATCGCTCAGCTTTCAGATATCTCTGTATCATTTTTGTGAAAAATGAAAGGAGAGGCTAGGCTGAAGATCTACAAAGTTCAGAAAGTGCCAGATCGGAATGCTGAAAACAATTTCGAAGCAATAATACGAACTCAAAAACTGAGTAAAGATTTTGTGTCCAAATTCGAATGTGGCATTATGGATGTCGAAACGTTCATCCTTTCCGACATTTTTCAGTTTCCTGACCAAGAATTTTATTTTGCCAACGCTAGTGGACATGTCTCAAAAAATTTAAAACACAAAATAAATAAAAAATTTCCCAAAAAATTTCTTGTTTGGTGAGCAATTTACAGTTGTGGTAAAAGAAGCCAAAATTTCGTGACCAGAGGCACAATGAACATCGAAATCTTCATCATGGAATGTTTCGAAAGATGCAAGATGTAAGAGATTATTAGGTATCTACCTTTTATTGGCCTTATCTTGCTTAATGTCACTACAGTAAAGCGGCTCTTGAGTGGTACCAGTAAAATAACATTACTTTTGTTCCTAGAGAAGCGAACCCACCCAATCCACCAACTCCTGCCAATCGAGAGATATTAGGTTCTAGTGAAGAGGCAGTTAAAGGCAACAAAAGGGACATGTAAGGACACAACTAATTTTAGACGCAAGTGGTGCGCGTCAGGCCAAAAAATCCAAAAAAAATACCATCAAAGCACTAATAAGAGGTGTCCCAGAGAAAGTAAAAAATTTTACGCTTCAAAATTAATATTTTTTTTTTAATATTATTTTCTGCATTTGAATTAAATTTGCATTAAAAAAATATAATCTTTTTGAAAATTGAATCTGTAGTTATTGAGATATATTTATTTTTCAATGCACTCCTTACTTCGTACAAAACGGCAACAAGTTTTGGATGCCCTTATTTGCAAGTGCATAGTAATCAGATTTTAGGAGTAACTAAAAGTTAGTTAGTTCAATTTTATTGAACTTTAGTTTCAATAGCAAGGGATAGCCAAGAGTATATCTTACTCTAATATCGATAATTGCTTAGCAATACTAAAGTCGAAGGGATCCCTGATCCAGTCCTTGCGAGAATCAGAACAGGGAAAAGAAGAAGAAGAAGATTTTGTTCTATTTCTCTGATAAATTTTCTAGTGTCAATTTTGTACGCACTATTAACGTATAAGAAAAATATGGACGACTGTGTTTAGCTCTTAACTTCAACTTTAAATTTATTTGAAGCTGCACCTTGTAGGCTCAAATTAAAATTTACAAAAATTGATGATGTTGTCAAACAGTGGGAAGAGTGGAGAGAGTTAGATGCTGGGCATCTAACTGTTTGAACAAAAGTAAATGCAGTTTTTTTTAAAAAAATATGTGAAATCATTCAAAAAGCCATGTCCTTGTAGAATTTTTAATAAATGAGTTATTTAAATAAAGCGAAAAGTTTGATGATGTAAAATTATTGATATCAAAATTGTTTCGCGGACCCCTGGAATGGCTTCGCGGACCCCCAAGGGCATTGTCCATCTCCTGTATTTGCTGAGGTGTTGGGAAGGCATTCAATACCCTTCTTTGATGATTTGGACTAGCCTTTGAAGCGCGTTCAACAATCTTAGCTTCCAAAAGCTTATGTGCGGAGTATAATTGCTGCAAATAGGCTTTTTGAGAACAACTTTGCCAGAAGTTTTCGAGATCTCCAAAAGTTTTCTTCTTTGAGAGCGGTCAGAACTCTCATGGAAAGGCTTTGTAGGTCTTCCCCTTTTGGCTTGCTGTACGTCCTCATCTTCATGATCGATATCAGAATCGATTTGCTCGTCTAATACAAAATCGTATTCCAGTACTTATTTAAGCCAAGCTTCGTTTGTCTGCTTGAACTTCAGCTTGGAGTGATTACAGAGGTTAAGGCGCTTTTTTACGCTGTTACTTTCTTTAATATATAGTATTGTGGCTAACAATATTATCGCCAATTATAACCGCAACTATAATATCATTTTCTAAATTTTCCATTGCTGTAATGATTGCGCTTGAGTTTTTTTGTGTGAAATACTTTGCCTATGGGTGTTCGGCTTTATATAATTTTATTGAAATCAATGTAATAAACAATAAAAACGGTCATAACAAGAAGTTTTCTACAAAGGAGTATGAACAGATGTGCACAAAAAGGGTTCTACCTAGGACACTATTCAGATATATACCTGTGGCGATACCTGCGATGGAATTCATCAAATGTATGATTATGTGGAATTGTGTCAATAAAAAGGGATAATTAATATGTTGAAATACAAATATGAACACTACAGCAAAATAAATACAATTGTTTTATGGCAGTGCCATATAAATTCAGGTCAGTTCATATGAGGTGCCTACCTATTTTTGAAAAAAGTGTTCTACTGGCGGGACATGACGGGTATGGTGTGTTTGGGATAAAGTTTCTAGACACTTTAGCTACCTGAAAAACTTAACCAAACTACGCCGACTTTCACCGGCCAGTAGTTATCTCTGAATTAGTGCAAAAAATTGACGTTTACAAAAAAAAATATTTGTGTAAAAATATTGTACCTTTTTAAAGTTACACAGCTCCAAAGTTGGAAAAAATTCGTAATGAAGCGGGCGGCTAAAATCTTCTCATAGCCATCTGAATGTACTTGCGGATTTGGGCAGGTCCGGATTTACCATACAGGCGGCAAATATTGGCGGAAACTTTGAAAAAAAATTTTTATTGCTGTTAATTGAATTTCCCGCCTATTTCGTTGCCACGCCTACTCACATTATAAGGGAAAAACGTCATTATAAGTGAACATTGGTGATAGTGTAAAACTACTTGAGATCGAAACTGGTTCCAGAACGATTGAACGCACTTGCTTTGTTAACAATAGAGTCAGATTTGCTCATGTCTTCAGATTGTGATGACATTATCAATGACTCTGTCATCCGAAAATCAAAACTAAAAATTTAAACCAATAAGCAATAATTTTTATACAAAAACCCATCGCATACATAATGGTAATTGTTGAATAACATAGGTCATATATGTGTGGTGACTTAACACCGACATAAATAAACAACAACACACAAGAGACACTATACATAAAAACAACTTATAATAATGTTTAAGTTATTATTGAAAATTTTTAAGAATTAAAATTTTTGTTTTATTTGTAAGAAAATTAAAAATTCAATTTTAAAAAAATCTTCAAAATAAAAAGAACACAAATTTAATAATTCAAAAAAAAGAAGTTCTATTTAAAATATATTAGAGAGAACCTGATACCAAAACTTTTAGTTTAATGTATTGTGTTGGACGAATGAACATGGTTGTTCGCATCGTCTGGCGTTTTTACCAAGTTTATAATGATATTGAAATAAAGGGATTGGGGAACGTTGATGAGAGGTGTTTCGGAAGTTATATCTGTTTCTAGAGAAACCTCTTGATCGAGAGTTTGAACGTTGGTATGATCGTTCATGATTACGTTCTGCTCTAATTGATTCTACCTCTAATGTTAATTTGCTGACTTTATCAAGAAGTTGTGAGGTTGTTTGTGTTAATGATTGCATTGCTATTGTTAAATCATTTTGTGTGTGGTTTGGTAAATTTGGACTTTTATGTATTTCGGAAATTTCGTTTTCGGAAATAATTTCCCATAGTCTATCTGCTAATTTCAGGAGTTCATTCAATTCATTATTATTTGCACTCGTCAAAGCAATTTTTAGGCTCTTCGGTAATTTTCTGATCCATAATTTTCGTAGAAATTCTGGGTCTACCGAAGAACCTGCTAAAAGAAGTAGCGATCTGTAGAACTGAGATGGTTTTAGGTCACCAATCTCAGTGTCAGAAAATAACTTATCGAGACCCTTGTTTTCACTTATAATAATGTTTAAGTTATTATTGAAAATTTTTAAGAATTAAAAATTTTGTTTTATTTGTAAGAAAATTAAAAATTCAATTTTAAAAAAATCTTCAAAATGAAAAGAACACAAATTTAATAATTCAAAAAAAAGAATTATTTAAAATATATTAGAGAGAACCTGATACCAAATATGTACTTCATGATTATAAGGCTACTGACTGTATAAAATAAAAAATTTGCTCTCAGAAAAGTGCATTTTATTGATTGAAAAGCTTTTCATACCAAACTTATTCCACCATTGAAGAAGCTTTTAAGGGGGGGGGAGGCGTTAATTTTAGCAACTTCCTAGGGCGAAGATATGACGAAAAATTTAATAAGGGGACCCCTACGTTCGTTAAAAAACTTTAAAAACATTTTTAAAAATAGTTCTAATGGAGTAATCGAAATACTTCTGTTGGAAAAATTTAATGATTTTTTGAAAGCTTTAATTTTCTGGCATTAGAGCGGTACATTAGGATAGTAAAAACTGAGATATGGTGGGTAAGTTCAAAAACAGGGCACATGATGTCAAGGATCATTAGATCAAAAAGTTGGTCTACTCAAGACAAAAACATTGATGTATCATACTATAAGATCGGACTGTAAGTGCCGAAGATATGATGTTTTTCTCAAATGCGCGACCTCTATTTTCGTCAAAACAAAAAAAAAATTTTTCGAAATTACCTTGCAAAAGTGCTTCGGATTTGCTGGTATACCGAGAAATTTTTTTTTGAGGTTCGGTCTAATGTACATATGTATATAAAAACGAAATTAGTCTTGAAAGAAATTTATGTTTAAGTATATGACAACGTTTTATTATGCGTACGATAACGCCGATTGATTCGCGACTAAGTAACAAAATCGAATGCAAAAAAATGAACTGAATTATATAAAACAAAATTTAGAAAAACAAAGTTAATAAGACAAAGAAAGAATTTTTAAGTACTAAAATTAATGTTGCCAGATTTTCATTGCTATTCTGAATAAACACTGTGGAAGAAATTTTTTTTGCAAAACTCTACTCGGATCTGACGCTACTGGGTGAAAATATAGGCCAAAATAAAAAACAATTTGGCTCAGTTTGTTGAAGTTGGCTCAAATTTTCGAGAAATGAACATTTGAATTTTGCACCTAGATTCATTTGGTTTTTCGATATATCTCGTAAGCAAACTGAGTTTTATTACATCTAGTGCTGAGGTTTTGTTCGTTTCATCAATATCTACAACTTTCAATAATAGACCAGAACTTTTGGATGCATTTTCGGCTATTTAGAGCACAAAATTCCCAATAAAAGTAAAATTTAAACATTATTTAATCGAACTTACAGTCATTCAGCAAAGACCAATATTGTAAATTTTTACTTATTGATCAATGTTATTTTTTTATTCAACAAACATGACAAAGATAACAAATGTAACAATTTTAACCTGGTTATTGGTGACATTTTTCGGCTATTACCAAAATAGCCTCATCAGACCAGTTTGGTTAATGCTGTACATGGACTCGAACCCTTACCCCTGACCGTTCATGCATTGCAATTGCATATTTTTGCGACGGCCGCTCTAACACTTAAGCTTTTGAGGATCTGCCCTTGAGCTGTACAGAGTGCGTATATTGCATTTGCTATCTTTTGTCACTTTCTCGTTTGTTGCCATAGCCGTTAGACCGTCTTCCTAAAGGCATGCTATGATTTATTTTTCGAAAATTGTGATGTTGCCAGCCACATATTTTTTTGAAATTGGCGTGTTCTCCATATGGTTAAGAAAGTTGATTTTATCGACTGATTTTTATTATAATTAAACATTATTTAATCGAACTTACAGTCATTCAGCAAAGTCCAATATAGTAAATTTTTACTTATTGAGCTTTGCTGAATAAAAAAATAGCATTGATCAATAAGTAAAAGTTTACAATATTGGTCTTTGCTGAATGACTGTAAGTTCGATTAAATAATGTTTAATTATAATAAAAATCAGTCGATAAAAATAATCAACTTTCTTAAAAGTAAAATTTTTTCGGTTAGAAAGGGTTAATGTCAAAAATTTTTATTTAAATGTTATATCATTTTAAAGGGGATAAATTGAGCTTTATAAATATTTTAATAAAACTGTAGAGTAATAACGAATTTTTTTGGAAAATAACGGTATTTTGAAAAAAAAAAATCGGTCCGAATTGCAGAAAAGTCGTAATGTCTCGAAAACTACGAGCCGAATTTCAAAAATTTTTAGATCAATATTATAGCTTATTATATTAACACGCTCAAAGTAAGACAGCAACTTTTGAATTTTTTTTCTAAGAATGAGATAGAAAATCTTCACTGCAAAGGTGACGCAGATAAATCTAAGAGCAAAAATAAAACAACTCAAACTGCGAGCAACATTGAGATAACTCGGTGTTTCATTTTTGCCGTAGAGTTTTTGTTGTCTCTTGGTTTCATTTATTCTTCACTCGATTTCTTTTCACGGTATCCTATGATTTGTTTTGTTTATTTTCGCTCGTTGTGTGTAGGTATATCTGTTTCGGTAGGAATACATTAAGGTGTCTGTGTCACATAAAAGGAAACGAAATAGAGAGAGAAATATGTACACTTGTGCTAACATGATTAACAGAATGGGAGGCAGCGTTGAATTTTGCGAAGCAATTTCCTCCCGCTTAATTTTTTTTTGCAAATGATAGTGGGTCAAAATTTCTTAAGCGGGCACCTAAAAATCGACTGTTTCATTTTAATATATCTATTAATGTATTTTGGTTAAAAGTATTACCCTAAAATGGTTTTTGAAAATTTTAGTTTTTACAAAATTTATGAGCGATTAAAAATTTTTCGTACTTTTTTTTTAAATTACAATATATCAGCGAATAATTACTGAATCTCAATGAAAATTGGATTGTATGTTAAGGAATAGTAGAGGAACAGAAAAAAAAAATAATTCACGTAAAAAGAATATAATTTGTTTATAAATAATTAATTTTACAATAAACAAATGGTAATTTAACTAACTTCTCGGTGTTGTAGGAAAAAATTTTCTTTACATAAATATTCGTTAAACTATTAACTAAATGACTGGACAAGAAAACTTTCGTAGTCTCTTACCAGAATAAAGATCTGAACGATTTAATATAATAGACAGCGGCATAGGCGACTAAAACGCTACGTCACGTCCAATATCGCCAGAATAGCTTTCAACGGAGCGCTCGTCAAGAAATGTGTAATATCAAAAAGCTACAAAAGCAATTGCATGTGAAGGAGGAAGGAATGTGTGTGTGCACTGTGTTTTATGTTTTGCTATGATTCTCAACTAGTCAATGCAGAAAATAAAATATAGTGTGCTTGCAGACTATTAAAAGTCGGCTAACAAAGCTTACTGATGAAGTGACGTAGCGTCATGGAAACTAGTATAAGCAGCTCGTTGCCCATTTTTTGTTTCTTTAATGCATTTTTTTTTTGTTGCACTAAAACTACTGAACATAAAAGCTCAGTAAAATACAAATTAAAGTTTTACATTGTTCCAAAAACACAAATAAATAAAATTTTTTCCTGTCAATTCACTGCATTTTAAGATTTAATTTAAGAAATCTCACCGTTCTTCTAAGGAAAGCTCAAAAATATTTAAAAAAAAAAAATTATCAAACATAAATTTGAACTAACTTGCAGGTGTACCTATTATTTTGAGCAGCCAAATTTTCAAACTATACACAGTAAGTAGAAACGTTCAAAAATTATGGGAATTACATTATTTGTTTTACTGAAGATCGTGCTACCAAATTGTGTTATTCACGTTACCACTACGATTTTTCCTCTATATATCCAAAATATTTTTGTAATAGAGTTTAAACTTAGAACTGAGTAGTGTACCTATTATTTTGAGCAGGTGTGTATATCAATAGATATATTAAAATCGAAATCGCTTAAGAAATTTTAACTCAGTTTAAGTATAGCTGATATTCGAAATAAGCGTCAGCCGCCAGAATAGTGGTGGGCCTGGTTGTAAGAGGCCGACAAAAAAAGTTTTGCGCAATTACTCGAAAAGCAAGCCACAAATAGAAAAATATATTAAGGCCAACGTTATAGAGAAGATGAAAACACATCGATTTCATACCTAAAAAATTTCCGTATTACAAGATTTGACCCACTTTTTATAGTTATAAAATTATTAATGACCATCTCCATTTTCGAAAAATTACGATTTTTATTGAAAGTCTTAAATTAACATTACTTGTTTGAATCTGAGGACCACATTTTTCGCCCAAAATATCTATTTTTGCTCAAAATTACAGAAGTTACTGGAAACTTTAAAACGTTGAAAAGTGGGCCAAATATTGTCGTTTGGGAACTTTTCTGGTATGAAATCAATGTGCTTTTTTCACCTCTACAACATTGGTCCTAACATATTTTTCTACTTTTGGCTTACATACTTTACGAGTTATTGCGCAAAACTTTTTTTGTCGGCCTCTGACAACCAGGCTCACCATTATTCTGGCAGCTGACGCTTATTTCGATTATCAGCTATACTTAAACTATCATTTCAAAAAATTATTAAGCGGGAGGAAATTGTTTCGCAAAATGCAACATGCCTCCCGTACTATAAGTCATTCGTATGCTACGTACCATTTTGTTAAAATTTATTTATTAATTTTTTTTCTGCAGCAGATTTCTAAATCCGAGCACAGTATACATGACGCGCTCAAAACAAAACCGAACCATTTTATTAGCTACAAGAAAAGTGAACTAAGAAATTCCAAAGACGAGAAACGAACTTTCATTCTGTTTTGTTTATTTAATTTTGTATGTATGCGTAAGCTAAAGGGTGATTTTTTAGCAACTTTCTTTTTGGCAACACTGTTTTTGGCAGCTCAGCTGTTTTCCTATAACATGTCAACTGTCAAACTTGTTCAGTTTGGTCTATAATTTAACCATGAATCGACTTACAAACGAACAACGTTTGCAGATTATTGAATTTTATTATCAAAATTCATGCTCGGTTAAGAGAGTACACTTATTCCACTTTATGGTCAGTTTGGGCGACCTTCTGAGGCGGCTATTCGGAATCTTGTGACTAAATTTCGCACCAAATTTACATTATTGGACATTAAACAACCACACGCATACGTAGAGTGCGGACAGAGAAAAATATCGCAGCTCTATCCGCCAGTGATTTTGCTGACCGTGAATTATCGATTCGGAACGTTACTGTGAATTACCGTGTGATGGTTACAAATTTTTTTTGCCCAGAATAGAAGAGCTGGACACAGCACGCGAAACAATGGCCCAATTGAGAGGCGAGTTCGGGAACAGCTTATTTCACGTTTGGGGCCGGTCCATTGGCCGTTTAGATCGTGCGATTTAACGCCTTTGGACTATTTTATGTGGGGCTATGTTAAGGCTCATGTCTATAGGGACAAGCCCGCAACGGTTGACGCACTGGAAGCCAATATTGAAGAATTTATTCGTGAGATACCGGCCGATATGCTGGAGAGAGTATGCCAAGATTTTACCAAGCGTAAGAATCATTTGAGGTGTAGATTGTCGACTCAAATAAAGATTTCATATGTTTCTTTAAATTTTATGTGTTTTTTTTTAAATCAAATCCGAAAGCTCTTAAGAAATCACCCTTTACATATGTAGTATTTCACCGAAAAAATATTGCATTTAAGTTTTAAATTTGTAGAATTACTAAGTTTCATTTCGGTTTCTGTCACTTTTGAATTCATCAATTAAATATTTTGCACCTTAAAATCCAATAAGCATTAAGTGGATGGAGAGTTATTTAACTCCAACATTTATGAAACCATAACACTCGTAGTTGGGGAAGAAAAGCTTTGCAGTTTCCCGTTTCGAGGTGCATCAGGACTTTCAGAATTTAATAAGAGACCGATGCCTACGGTTACCATCTGTATCAGTTTAGTAGCACATTTACTACTTTTTCGCTTTTGAACTTTTCTTCGTAAAAAATATTTTCATAGGCATTAACAGATAGAAAACATTTTTTGTGAGAGAATCGTGTGGGAAAAGAGTGATGAAAACAAAATTTGTAAACAATAAATTTTTGCTGAGAGAATCATATGGTTAAAGAGAAAACATAATAAGAAAGTTATGAAATGGAAAGTGACTCTCCTCTCACAACCGTTGATTGTTCGCCTTTTCTTATCACCATCCGCATCCTATGACACGTCCGGATGCATTCAGCAACCAAAGCAAATTCAAAAGACCTTTTTTGTTCAGAAAAGAAAAAAATTTATGTAGTCCTTTGTTAAATTTAAACATATTTCAAATTTACAACTTTTGAATATAAAAATAAGACATTTATTCTGGAGCACGCACTTTTTATTTGGTGTGTGTATATGAATTAAAAATTATTTCAAATAAAAAGATCCCAATGCCTACACATTTGATGTCAATTGTTTTTTTTTTTTCAATTTGATTACAATAAACGGCACAAAATCCTCTATATCTCTTATGGAATTGTTTGTTTTTGTCGATTGATATTTAAGAGCACCCTCTGTGAATAATATAGAGAAATGTTTTATGATATATGTAAGTACATACTTATCTTTGTACAATCCTTCTACTTTCATTTACAGTAGCGATCATAATAAATGCAACTGTGGTCACTAAGTCATAAAATATGCGATATCTTAAAAAAAATTATATTAGAGTTTTATAATATTATACGTACATGCAGATGGTCCCTCACGTTCTTGGTGTAAATTCTTGTCAAATAATCTGCATCCAGTATCCTATAATGTATCAAATCACAAGACAACCTCAAAAAATAAGCGAGCAAAAAAAATGCAACTCTTCAAAATTCAATTTCTTGTATTAGTTTAAGTATTCTTGGCATACCATCATTGGCGATAACTGCACGCAGTCTGGAGGGCATGGAATCCACTAGGCACATCAAAGTCTCCATGGAAATCTTCCACTCTTCCTTAAGGATTTTTACCAATTCCTTTATATTGGAGGGGTTTTCTTTTGTACTTTGCGATCTACTAGCTCCCATAGATTCTCTATGGGGTTAAGATCCGGTGACTAAGCTGGCCACTCTAAAATCTCCACATTATGGTCACTTAAAAACTCCCGAGCTAAGCGACTTGTGTGTTTGGGGTCGTTATCATGCTGAAATATACTACCGGGAGCTATTTTATCGCTAAACTGTGGCAGCATTATTCCATTTATTTTGACCAACGGACCAACTCCATTACGGGAGAAGGCACCTTAGCATGAAGAAAAATTAGACAACAGTTGTGATCATCATTTATTTTTACTTACCCCAAACCATTATGGACTAGCCGCCATGTTTTATCGTGGGTAGTTGGTATTTAGGTAAATAACGTTGCTTTGGGGGCCTCCTTACATAATTTACTACATCGGAGCCGAACAAATTAAATTTGCTTTCGTCGCTCCATAATACTTTACCCCATTGCTCGCTTGTTCAATGCAGATACCGCTTTGCAAATCTAAGCCGCTTTCTTTTATTGGCTTTGCTAGTAAGCGGTCGTAGTTTTTCGTGGACGACCGCTTCCTCGCTTTCGCTCGACGTTCTTATTCAAACGGTATCGAGATCCAATTCGAGATACCGTTGATTTGTCAATACCAAATAGGGACCTGATCTCTTTCAGGGATTTTCCTGCTTTCAATTCCTTGATAATGGCTGATTTGCTATCGACCGATATGTGTTTCTGAAAGAAGGCCTTATTATTTATTATTAACTTACTTTCCGCATATTTTCCTGCCGTTGCATTTTTTTGCTCGCAAGAAACTTTCACTTTTTATTAAATTTATAACACTCCACAAGCAAAACTGGAGTAAAGTGATGCAAAATACACAGCTTTATTAGAAACGAATACGACAACAAAAGAAGAAGCGAATCCGTGAGGACAGCGACTCTTAAACTGTGGTCCGCGGACCACTCACTGGGGGTCCGCGAAACCATTCCAGGGGTCCGTGAAACAATTTTGATATAAATTTTACATCATCAAACTTTTCGCTTTATTTAAATAGCTCATTTATTAAAATTTCTACATGGACATGGCTTTTTGAATGATTGCATATATTTTTAAAAAACAAAGTGTGCATTTACTTTTGTTCAAACCCGGGATGCCCAGCACCGAACTGTTTCCACTCTACCCACTGTTTGACAACATCATCAATTTTTGTAAATTTTAATTTGAGCCTACAAGGTGCAGCTTCAAATAAATTTAAAGTTGAAGTTAAGACCTAAACACTGTTGGGACGTGCGTTATCGTCCATATTTCCATGTAAGTTAATAGTGCGTACAAAATTGACGCTAGAAAATTTATCGCAGAGAAATAGAACAAATACTATTTTTTGGTGCGATTTGACACAGAAGCTAAATCGCAAGTCCCAACTTGTGTGTTTAGCTATTTAAAATAGAAGCTATTATAATAATACGAATTATGATCAAAGCGCTTTCAAAACTGTGGGTATGAGTCTTTTTCTACACTCATCGACTTTATAGAATTTTCTAATAAAGTGCTCGATAGTAAAACGCGCCTGCTTTTTATCGAACATTTAATGCCTCTAAAAAGCAGCTTCCGGAAGTATTTTCCCTGTCCTGATTCTGGCAACGACTGGATCAGAGATCCATTCAACACAGATGTTAGTATTGCTAAGCAATTATCGACATTTGAGCAAGATATACTCGTGGCTATCTCTTGCGATACTTCTTTGAAACTAAAGTTCAATAAAATTGAACTAACTAACTTTTAGTTACTCCTAAAATCCGATTACTCTGCACTTGCAAATAAGGGCATCCAAAACTTGATTCCGTTTTGTACAACGTATTTGTTTAAACAGGCTTTTCGGTACTATTATACATAAAATCAACGTACAGAAACCAGCTTAATGTAGAAGCAGACCTAAGATTAAAACTTCCGAATATAGAGCCCGATATTGTGAATTTGGTTTCAAGAAAACAACATCATCCATCTCATTAAGTAAAAACTTTTACAGAAGAAAATATACCAATAGTTACCAAAAAAATAATTTTCATTTTAAGCTTTATTATTTTATATTATTTATTAAAAAAAATATGAAAAGAAATCAAATTATTTTCTAGGCTTTATTTTGACCAAAAAATATTTGTCTTTTTTTACTTTTTTAACTCTTTTACATTTCCTCAATTTTTATTCATTTTGTATTTTAATAACATGAAAATAATAATAAAAAATGTTTGCCTCTATAAATGCGCAAGATTAGTTAAAATGCAGAGAGATATGTATATGGTATAAGTATCAATATTTATTAGAAAGTAGTGTCTGCATGCTTTTCAACTTTTGGATCTTCAAAAACTGGACATATGGTACATAACATACATAGTGTTGAAAAGACCTTTAAAAACCTGAAAAATTAAAGCAAAATAAAAATTCTACGTTCCTTAACCTCGTCAGATATCCGGACATTTTATGTCTGGTTTAGTTTTGCATCGCTTGTCTTTGTAATTATTGAGTCAGAAATTAAGCTTAGAACGACGTCAAATGTCTAGAGTTGGGATGGGGTCCGCAAAAAATATTTAGGAGACACTTTCAAATATTGCATGTCACAGAGTTGCATTTCTTATGCTCGCTACTGTACATATCTAAGCAATGTTTCTCAATGAGTTTTAACATATCAAACACGGCTTATTATGTACATGTGTACATGTAACGATGAGTCATATTGATTTCTAAGTGCACAGTCATATCGATTGCTCATAGGGTCTGCACACCTCACAGTAAACTGTTCTTATTTAATTTTTGCAATCACTTACGTGGAAACCATGTCGCTACGAACTTACATTGACGCATTTCCTTTATGTAAACATTACTAATTTGCCGTTATCTCCACCATTACGATTATTATTTCCGTTTTTTTTTTTTACTTCAACCAATCAATTGAGTGACTAGAGCTTTTAAAAATCATAATATGCATGCGAACAGTAGACAACGTAAACATTAATCTAATTAAAAAAAAAGTTTCTATTTGAGGTACAACACCTACATACGTGTAGATGTGCACTAGGGTGGTTCAGACATGTATGGGAAAAATTAAAGTTGCTCCAGTCTTCGCTTCCTGGGCACCAAAAGTTTCGTATTGGTGCCAATAAGAGCCATGTAAAATTTGGTCTATTTTAGAAAATATTTGATGGGCGCGCGACCGTTTTGAAAACTGGAAAATGGTCCTTAATCTATCAAAAATCAATAATATCTCCCCGAAGCTACCTCGCAGAGGGATCAAATGTATCACAAAGTCCTATTATTTTTTCTCCTCCAAAATTTTTCCCCAAAATACTTGCCCCCTATCACAACCCCTTAGGGGTGTTCCCCTGCAAAAATGACATTCTCGTAAAATTATGAAATTGACTCCCCTCTCTGCTCAGACGCCTCTGCAGGGGTAAAATGTTAAACCATTTTCTATTATTTTTACTCTCTCAAACTTTCCTCTCGACACGCCTACCCCCTATCTGCCACTCTTTTGGGGGTCCCCCTACAAAAACACACAAAATTTCTAAAAATAGTTCATAGCTCCCCCGAAATGACCCGTCGAGGGTTCATATGTATCACTAGGTCCTACTATATTTTTATTTCTAATATTTTTGCCCAAGATACCCACCCTCTATCTGCCACCCTTTTGGGGGTCCCCCTACAAAAAACACCAAAAAATTAGGAAAATTTTGGAAAACAATTTATAGCTTTCCCGGAGTGACCCGTAAAGGGGTCAACTGTATTACCAAGTCCTCCCTACATTTTTTCCGAACCTACTTACCCTCTATCTCAACCCCTTTGGGGGGATCCCTTTGAAAAAAATTAAGAAATTTTTGAAAATAAATTAATATCACTACTAGGTTGTATTATATTCATTTTTATTGTGTTCATTGCTTATATTAACTTGCTCTTTTCACAAAAAGGATACTTTTTACGATATGCTTCTACGATTTGTAGCATTAGCTGTTTGTATTCTCCATCATTTGACAAAATTTGGTTGTATTCTTTCATGAACGCAACACCTCTTTCAGCGGTGTCATTTACGACATCTAAGCCTTTGCAAAAAGAGAGAACACCTTTGAAATCATCATCAGATTCCCATGTGGATGGATGATTATTGAGAAACTCTGTATTCAATCCAAAGAAAACAATCGAATATCGAAATATTCGAATTTGCTAATATTAAGAACTATTTATTTGATACAAGTATTATCTGCTTGAGTTTGAACCAGTAGTGAGGTTCTTGAAACAAGTAGAAATTTCTTGCGTTTCTAAAATTTTACAAAATTTAATCGAGACAACGAGATTCGATTCAATCATATTTTAGTTGAACTAAGTTTTGATCAAAACAAACTTAAAACTTTCTTAGTTCAAATAATTTTTTCTTGATTTTTTAGTATTTTTTTAGTTCAATTCCATTTCATTTCCATGCAGCCAGTGAATATGATATTAGCAAGTATATTATGAGAATTAAGTCGCATGCAATTGGTGAAGATGGAATAACATTGAAGTTTATCAAACTTATTATTGCTCATATTATTAGTCCTTTCACGTAGATAGTAAACCATTGCTTTACATCATCTTCTTTTTCTGACGCTTGGAAAGTTGCTCTTGTCATTCCTGTGCCTAAGAAAGCTGCAGCAAGTGAGCCGAATGATTTCAGGCCTATCAGTATTTTATCTTGCTTGGCTAAAGTGTGTGAGGCCCTCATTGCCAATCAAATAATTAAATTTGTAAATGAAAAAAATCTTTTATCTCCGCTTCAATCAGGCTTTAGAGCTGGACATAGCTGCTCTACGACTACTGTGAAATTATTTGAAGATATAAGGCCACACTACGATAATGGGTCAATAACGTTACTTTGTATGCTTGACTTTTCCAAAGCTTTTGACAATGTAAATCATTTTTTACTGTGTCAAAAATTAAAAAATTTGTATGGCTTCAGTGACAGTGCGGTACAACTCCTAAGAAGCTATTTGTCAAACAGACTTCAAAGGGTTAAGGTTGACGACAAATACTCCCAGTACAGAGTAGTCCCAAATGGAGTACCTCAGGGATCAGTGCTCGGCCCGCTGCTTTTCGTAATTTTTATCAACGACATTTTCTTAATCTGCAAGCATGCTTCTATGCTTGCATATGCAGATGATATTCAATTACATCTGTCTAGCCGGATTGGCCTTCTTGATGACCTGTGCTACCGAATGAATAAGAATCTTGACTTTATTAGCGAATGGGCTACAAATAATTGTCTTCAGCTAAATGCAAATAAATCCTATGTTCTACCTATTTCTAAGGATAGAATTTACTTGGAAGACATACCAAAACTATGTATATGTAGATGGAAGAAATCTTAAACTTATAAATAAAGCACTCGTTTTCACCTAAATTCTTCGCTAACATGTGTTGATCATGTAAATAGTATTGTGAGAAAAATTTATTTCACGTTACGTAGTCTCAGAATGTCAGCTGATTTTACGCCCACTGATACAAAACGTAAACTTGTTATTCAGTTAATAGTCCCTATTATAACATATTCAGAGGTAGTATACAGTAAGCTTGACTCAGGTTCCAAACTCAAACTAAAAGTTGCATTTAATCATGCCACACGATACGTATATGGTCTACATAGATACGATCACATATCTAATTTTACTAAAAGGATACTTGGGTGTGATGTAATTTCTTATCTCAGTTTTAGAAACTGCTTGTTTCTTTACAGGCTCATACATTCAAAAACGCCATCTTATTTGTTTGACAAATTGCAGTTTAGCCAGTCGCACAGGAGCAATTCTCTAATTATACCAAGATTTAATTATTTGAATTCATCCAGGTTATTTTTCGTTAATGCCAACAGACTCTGGAACTCATTGCCAAGCAACTTTAAATCTATTAGTGATATAAGAAAGTTTAGACAGTTGATATTTAACTACTTTTCTAAGTGATAAAATTGAAAAATAAAATGTACGTAACCATTTCTCTCCCTTTTTAAGTTTATATTTTTTTTTTTTTGTTGAGGTGTTTTTTAACTAAATCTATCTCGTTATTGATTTTTCTTTCCAATTATTGAATATTATTTTATCTAGCTTCCTTTTTATATTGAATTAGATATTAAGATTTTAAAAACAAAATTATATATTTAATTCGTAATTTATATGCATAAATGTAATCTACTCACTTTATTATTATATGCTTTCCATTATAAAAGAACTTAGTTCTTATTATACGTAAATTTAATAGAAAAATAAATTGAAATTGAAAATATATTGCATTGTTTTATGGTTCGACATTACTTTTTCGTCATCTGCATTGTACATATACGACATCAAAAGTGTACAATTGGTTAGAAGTAAAGAACGGTGCGCATGTTGCTACGCTAGCCTTGTGTTTCATGTAATGTTAAGTTGTTAGAGTGTTTGTGTATAAATGTCAAATTATAAATTAAAAGAAAACGAAACTAAACGAAACGAAACGAAAAAGTAAAAAATAAACATTAAAAAAATATCAACGCAGGGTCTCAAATTCAAATTTCATTGGAATTGGTTTCTCGAAAAACTACTGCTTGAATCCCAGAAGTTCTAACAATTATGGTTTGATTTAAGAAGTATTTCGTAAGTTTATTTGATGTAGATGATTCTTGGATCAAGAAAAGCAAATGCATGAATAAAATAAAAATCTGTTTGGACGAAAACCGTTCTACGATTTCTTGATTCAAGTAAATTCTACTTCCATTTTAGAAATTAATTCCCTCCGTGTATGAAAATTTCAGATCAAAGACATTATTTCTGCGAAATGCAATACTAACGCATGTATTATTGACTTATAAAAAAAATGAGAGACTAAAAAAACTGCTCTTGTGTGCATCATTGTTGTAAAAGAAACTTATATTCATGGAAAAATAGTTTTAATTCTCGGAAAAGTACTTTTTGTTGTTATTGATGAATTTTGAGTTTACAAATTTTTTGTGTAGCCATGCGATGCTTTCGCAATTTACTTATTATTTACAGCAGTGATGCACGAATCTCTACTGGGTACGTTTAAAATTCTATACATATATTTTTTTTTCGTTAGAACTCCTACTCGTTAGAACTTATACACATAGGTACTACCCAGCAGGGAAGCGAGCGCTCCATAATCGCATCTGAAGCGCTCTAAAAGAGCAGTAAAGCGCTACAATCTCCTTGCGTATAGCGCCTTTTTTAACATATGTAGGCATGTCATCAGATGTAAGCGCTCCGTTCTCGCTGTAGTAAATATGAAATCGTAGCGAGAACTGAGCACTCCTTCTTTTCTTTTTCTTCATTCGTTGCTATACCCCTACATTTTATAGTTCATATTTTTTTGTTTTTATTTCGACTTACTTTCATTTTTTTTTTTCGAATCAAACACTTAACAAATAGTTCACGAGAGAAATTTTTAAGTACTGTTGACCACGCCACTGACACTTGAAAAATAAATTTCTGGTTAAAGTCAAATAGAGATGAGAGAAATTGAACCAAAATGAAATGAAATGGGAATAAAATAGGAAATCGTAGCGTATAAAATATAGCGCCACACAAACAGCACTATTTGCAAGGAGAATGAAATGCTCTTTATGTGCATCTAAGTAATGCGCATTGAAATTTTTTGCTGGGTAGGTGTAAACGTCAGCGCGCTGTCGACTTTTGAGCACCTCAATTGACCATCCCTACTCTAAAGCACCAAATACACGACACAAACTGTCTGCGATAATCGCTCATTAGTCAAGACGTTGTAACGTCTACACATGCACAGACAAAGTTTGCACAGTAGACTTGGTGATATTTTATCGATATATCAAAATATCCGATATTTCAAGGGATATCGTTATTGTTTTTTTGATAATATTTTTGACGCATGATATATCGATATCAGATTTGTCATATCGGTTTTTGATATAATGGCTTTTTGGAACTTTTTTTACCTTTTTTCTGAATTTCAAAAAAAAACTTACCATAAACACATAAAACGCATGCATAGCAATTGTTGAGAATCGGTTTGGCATGCTGCCTACTAGGCGTGCACAAAAAAGTATTCAGTTCACAAACGGAACACCTTTTGACTTTTGGAATATGATTTATTCTTTGAGTGAAGAACGTCGCATATAGGGACTAACATCGTTCCCAAGTACGTTGAACTTGGATTCAACTCTTTAAATAATCACATTCCAAAAATTAAGGCGTTTGAAATAGCGTTCCGTTTCAGAGCCGAAGACTTTTATGTACACGCTTCGTAGGCAGCATGCCAAACCGATTCTCAACAGTTATGAAACTTAAAGGCTCTCCTACTCATTATTAAGCTAAACTAATAAAAAAATAATACTCACACCAAAAGTTCAACAATTTCAATAACTTTCTTCCAGATGACTGAGCACAGCATATATGGGGTAATCCACAAAACCTTTGATTTTTTTGATACTCGGTAGTCTACGCATGAAAAACGAATTAAAAGTATGTACCAAGCCCGTAGATCTTTAGTTCGCCTACACGACTAACCGATCTGATGATATGCATAAGGACGACAGTTGATAAAAAGTTTCTGGAAAGCTTTAAAAAATGAAAAACCTCGAAATTTACACTTTTTCAAGCGATACTCAGCAAAAATATTTTTTCTTTTTCTAGATAATTTTTTGAGGCGTGAATGAATTGTTCTGAAATTGTAATGAAAATTCAATTCATAAGCGTAAAATCAGTGTGCCATTCAATGATTCATAATGATTAGCACTCAAAGTAGCGATACTCGATTTTGTGCAACCAGCAAATTTCTCAGTTTTTTGTGTGTAGTTTTTTGAGGCATTTACATATTGAAATTTAGGTTGGACAAAATGATTCCACATGAGTGAACAAAACAATCTGTCGTTTTAAAATTCATGTGCCATCCCAAATATTGAAACTGGAGGCACAATATTGGAGCACAGTGTCCGCGAAGCCTTTTTTCGAAAACCAGTTTTTTTGTTGGCACAGCAATAATTTTATGTTTAGCACGTCAGAACCTGTTGTTATCTATTATTCTTCACTTCGATAATATATTATTAAAAGCCTCACCTAGACGGATGAATGTATCGAACGTTATTGAGGTATACGTGAGTGACAAGTACTCCGCACACTGAGCCAAAACAACTGAAACGCGGCTATGAATCGCAATTTTCATTCGAATGACTTGAAAATTGTTTTAGGGCTACTTTTTGACATGTTTAATAGACTTGTAATAACACAAATATGAAAAAGTGTTTCAATGGGTATAAATAAATAAAAAAATACCGTTAAGCGCAATTCTTCTCATTTAAATCGAACATTATTGAGGTCTAGCCGAAGGCCTTCGCAGCTAGTGCTAGTCTTTATATAGTTTAGTAATTTTAATTGAGAACTATAAATAATAAATAAATAAATAATAAATAAATTATTGAGGTCTACGTAAGTGATGAGAACATTGATTTTCCACGTTGATTTCTTTATTATCAAGGTAACTTTTTGAGGCATGATTAAAAACAAGAACCACCAATATATTATTGCTTCAAAACGTCTAAGAAACATGTCTACCAGAGTTAAGAATGTGTGCCTTAAAATTTCAAATTGAGTTTCCTTTTTGTGAAAAATCAAAGGTTTCGTGGATTTCCCCATATGACTTTTATTAACGGTTACATTTTTCGGGATAGAACCCAGATATTTATTTTGATTTGTTTTGTTGTAAATAAACTAATAATATAAGAATCAGAAAAAAAAGAAGTAAATAAACTAAACATTGTTTAATCGGACTTACAGTCATTCAGCAAAGACCAATATTGTAAATTTTTACTTTATTGATCAATGCTATTTTTTATAACAAACATGACAAAGATAACAAATGGAAAAATTTTTAACCTGGTAATTGGTGACATGTTTCGGCTATTACCAATAGCCTCATCAGACCAGTTTGGTTAATTCTGTACATGGACTCGAACCCCTGACCGTTCATGCATTGCAATTGCATATTTTTGCGACGGCCGCTCTAACACTTGAGCTACTGAGGAACTGACCTTGAACTGCACAGAGTGCGTATATCACATTTGTTATTATTTCTTTGTCACTTTCTCGCTTGTTGTCACAGCCGGCGCGAATCTTGTCTTGCACGGCTATGATCTATTTTTCGAAATTTGTAGTGTTGCCAGCTACATAGTTTCTGAAATTGGCGTGTCCTCCGTATAAATTAAGAAATTTTTTGATATTTAGCGACTGATTATTTTGTAATTAAACATTGTTTAATCGGACTTACAGTCATTCAGCAAAGACCAATATTGTAAATTTTTACTTTATTGATCAATGCTATTTTTTACAACAAACATGACAAAGATAACAAATGGAAAAATTTTTAACCTTGTAATTGGTGACATGTTTCGGCTATTACCAATAGCCTCATCAGACCAGTTTGATTAATTCTGTACATGGACTCGAACCCCTGACCGTTCATGCATTGCAATTGCATATTTTTGCGACGGCCGCTCTAACACTTGAGCTACTGAGGAACTGACCTTGAACTGCACAGAGAGCGTATATCACATTTGTTATTATTTCTTTGTCACTTTCTCGCTTGTTGTCACAGCCGGCGCGAATCTTGTCTTGCACGGCTATGATCTATTTTTAGAAATTTGTAGTGTTGCCAGCTATATAGTTTCTGATCAGGGGTTCGAGTCCATGTACAGAATTAACCAAACTGGTCCGATGAGGCTATTGGTAATAGCCGAAACATGTCACCAATTACCAGGTTAAAAATTTTTCCATTTGTTATCTTTGTCATGTTTGTTGTAAAAAATAGCATTGATCAATAAAGTAAAAATTTACAATATTGGTCTTTGCTGAATGACTGTAAGTCCGATTAAACAATGTTTAATTACAAAATAATCAGTCGCTAAATATCAAAAAATTTCTGAAGTAAATAAACTTTAACAAAAATGGTACGTAGCATACGAATGAATTAATTATGTGAGCACAAGTGTACATGTATTTTATGTAAAAGTATAATTTTTAAAGTAATAAAAAATTTGCACAATGAATAGGTTAGTTTTTTGTTCAATTTATTGAAGCTTTGCTGCTTCAGCATGTAAAAGAAACTATTTACCGCGTGCACCATCCATGTACATATTTATATATGTATGTAAAACGAAAGTAAAAATGGAATGTTCAGCTTAAAACTGGTTTATTATTTTCGATCTGCTCAGCAGTACTCGTTTTACTAAGCTTAACTTATTCTAACTACAATTATGTTTCAATTTCATTTTGTGTACTTATGATTAATACATATTTATGTACATACATATGTATATGCGAATGCAAGTTTTGTTAAACATGTTTCAAATTTTACAAGTGCAGTATAAAAATAACAAGAATTCAGTTTTCTATTTTTATATAATAATTAAATTAAAAATTCAAATAATATTTTATATAAACTTTACATTATGGTTTTTAATAACCTTTTTGCTTAGTATTCCAAATGCAGGTTTGAATCGATCTATTGAAATTGAAAAATGTTTACCGTTTAAATTAACTACAAAACATTTGCGTAGTTTTCTGATTACCGCAAATGGTCCATTATATGGCATTATATGGCTGATGTTAATAAAATGATCAAGTTTCGTAAATTATAGCTTTTCTGTAAGCATTGGAATTCTTAAAATTCTTATATTGAAACTTTCTATATGATAGGGGCGCTTACTTTTTCCAATTCATATAAATAATTCCAGATATAGGACTTCAAAATTGAAGTTTGTTTTAAAAAAAAGAAAAGATGGTTTTTTTACATACATATTTTCGATCAGAACAGTAATATCACTAATACTATTGGCACGTTTCATACCGTAAAAATTTTGTCAGACTCTTCTCTACAACACAGAAAAATTTTAAATTGATTAGTTGACAATTAAAGTTCATAAAATTAAAAATGAAATGCGAAAAAGTATTTCGCATGTATTTTGTTCTTGTGACTTGAGTAACGGCAAGAGTTAAACGAGTCGATGCGTTGAAGAAAAAATTACAGGTGCAAAATACTCTTTCACGCTGTATTTTTCATAGCAAACTGCTGAAGCACTTTTTTAATGTAAAAAAGCCTCAGCTTTCGATTAAAAGCATTAAACAAAATATTAAAAATATCCTTTTTGAGATATAACACGTTTTGTGATTTTTCACCAGGAAGATGAAAAATTTCGGAAAATCTGACAAACCCATTGGAAAGCTGAGGAAAAAATACATGGAAATGATGGGTCGGGAAATTTTTTTAGGTAAATTTATGTACCAGCAGCACGAGTTGAAAACAACAGAGTTTAGCGCTCGCGCGCTGCGCTAGGACATTTGATGTATTTCTCCCCATATTTGTTTTGTTTCTAGGTTACATTAAAAGATTGAGGTTGTATAGATAGTCGGTAAAAGCATGCTCAGGAAAGTAGAGTTTCATTACAAATACTAGAGATCTTTACATTGTAGTGGACGAAAAAACGCAAAGGCCCTGAATATTTCGACAGTCATCATTTATTTTCAAGTTTTTTTTAATAGTGATTTTAAAAATTTACGGGTGCCTTCGAAGAACTACGGGCCCGGGGGGAATCCACCCGTAACCCCCCCCCCTGTCGACGGGCATGTCTGTCGTTATACTTAGAGGTACATCGTATCTAGAATGTACTAATAAAGTAGCATTTGCTAGGGTTTGCTTAATTTGTTCAAAATTTAATTGGCATTCATTTGGCCAAGAGAAAGTTAACTTAACTTTTGTAATTTTTTGTAAACAAGACAAATGAGAATATATAGGATTTAGCAAAGCAGCAAGATTTGGCAAAAATCTATGGTAATAATTAACCATACAAATAAATCGTAGAATCGATTTGATTGAATTGGGTTGGTGCAGGTCTAAAATGGCATTAACCCTGCTTCCTGAAGGAAGAATGCCATTCTTAGAAATCGAGTATCCTAAAAATTCAAGTGTCTTACTACCAAAAATGCACTTAGATGATTTAATTGTTAGTTCAAACTTTGATAACCTTTCAAATATTTGCTTTAAGTGTTCTTTATGTTATTTCTCATTACAACTAGCAATTAATATGTCATCTATACACGGCTGTCAGGAAGGCGAAAAAAGTTTCGTCACGATCGCGACGAAAACCAATTATGCAGGGTTGTAGAGGATGGTTTTTCGCAAAAGTATTCCGCTGAGCACCAAATCGTAGCTGTTCATTTGACGAATTTTTGGCCATTTTTTCGTGTAAAATTCACTCAATTTCACCCATATGTGCAAAAGTGTTATTTGTTTCGCTCCACAAACAATTTCTAATAGAATGAGGGTAAAAAAAAAAGATTTGCGAAAAAATGTTGTGTTTCTATTGGAAATTGTCCAGTCGCATTTGATCCAAAATCTGAAAAATTAACTTAAAATTAGTTTTTTTTTATTTATTGAACTACAACCGATTTTTAGTGATAATGACCTTGGACATTTTGATGTAAAATTAAATGGTTAATACATCTTTCATACACTAGTTTGATCTATATGTGTGCGTTCGTGGTCTTAAATGATGTTAAACTAAAACTTTAAGAAAAATTTCGCCATTTTTTTTCTCTTAAAGGGTTCTCCTTAACTATTCAAGGAAGGTAAAATGGTTTTCGTTGTACTGTTTCATAGAAAATTTAATGTAGTTATCGCAAAATTATTTTGTTTTTTAAATGTTAATTTTTGGTGCCAAAAAAAAAACACTAAAGAAAAAATAAATTTTAATTTTTGTTTTAAATTTGAGCTTAACTTCTTCTTATACGATGAACGGTTACATATGACTGAACAATTTCTCTAAGAAAGATATTTATCATTTTGTATTGCATAAAATTTGTCTAAACTCATACCACCTAAAACCGTTGCTTTAAGAGTTATAGGTCGACAAGTCAAAAATCCCGTTTCAAATTTTATCATTTTGTATTGCATAAAATTTGTCTAAACTCATACCACCTAAAACCGTTGCTTTAAGAGTTATAGGTCGACAAGTCAAAAATCCCGTTTCAAATTAATCTTATGGTCTTCTTTTTGGCACCAAAAATTAATATTTAAAAAAATAAAAAAAAATTTTCGTAAGCTACATTAAGTTTTCTATTAAACAGTAGAACGAAAACAATTTTACCTTCCTTGAATGTTAAGGAGAACCCTTTAAGAGAAAAAAAAGGCGAAATTTTTCGTAACATTTTAGTTTAATATCATTTAAGACCACAAACACACACATATAGATCAAACTAATGTATGAAAGATGTATTAACCATTTAATTTAACATCAAAATGTCCAAGGTCATTATCACTAAAAATTGCTAATTTTAAGTTAATTTTTCAGGCTTTGGATCAAATGCGACTGGCCAATTTCCAATAGAAACACAAAATTTTTTTGCAGATCTTATTTTTTACCCTCATTCTATTAGAAATTGCTTGTGGAGCGAAACAAATAACACTTTTGCACATATGGGTGAAATTAAGTGAATTTTACACGAAAAAATGGCCAAAAATTCGTCAAATGAACAGCTACGATTTGGTGCTCAGCGGGATACTTTTCCCAAAAACAATCCTCTACAACCCTGCATAGTTGGTTTTCGTCGCGATCATGACGAAATTTTTTTCGCCTTCCTGACAGCCGTGTCTATAGACAAAAATAAAGTCTAAACCGCAGGAGACTTCTTTCATAAACCTCTGAAGGGTTTGACTCGCATTCCCAAGCCCAAAACCCATGCACGGAAACTCGTATATCCCAAAAGGGGTTGTTATAGCCATTTTATAAATTTCCTCTTCGGCGATTGGAATTTGGTGATATGCTCTGAACAAATCAATTTTCGAAAATACAGTAGACGTCCAATATAACGAACTAATTAATGCACGGGACAGTCGTAATATCGTAAAATACGTTATATCGAAGTGTTTTTTTATTAAAGAAACTGGCTTTTATTATCGCATATATTAACTCGTATAAACGTTAAATTAGATTTTGCAATGCTTTTCTTACTGGCGATCACCTTTACTGGTAAAAAAAGTTATTTCAGTTCAACAGTTATTTTTGCATTAAACAATGTTCGTTATTAGGAACGGAAAACATTTTTAGCGTTCTTAATTTAGAGACATCAATGGAAAAGTCTCAATTTGGAAAACTGTTCATTAAAATGGAAATTCGTTATATCGTTATACGTTATATTGGAAGTCTACTATACTTCACAATTTACCTATCGCATGGTCAAGTCCTGTATATGCGGTATTGGATACCGATCGGGAATAGTTACGGCATTGAGGCGCCTATAATCACCGCAAGGTTTCCAATCACCTGTATCTTTTTTCGGCACTAAATGTAGTGGTGAAGAGACTGGTGAGGAAGAAGGACGGCAAATATCAAGTTCTACCATGTGATCAAACTCAAGCTTAGCTATTAGCCCAACAGCCGGCTGTAGAAAAGTCGAGTGTATAAGATTACAGCTTGAAATGTACTTCAACTGATAGAGCTCGATGAGCTTAAATACAATATAAAGGGTTGCCTTGCCAAAGCCTGTCCTAAATATGGGTTGCCACCCTTTTTTTGGGCCATTTTTTTTTAATAAAAAGTGTATAAGATTACAGCTTGAAATGTATGTCAAATGATAGAGCTCGATGAGCCTAACCAGAACATATAGGGTTGCCTTGCCAAAGCCTGTCCTAAATATGGGTTCCCACCCGTTTTTTGGGCTAACATTTTTTAAAAAAGTCGGTTCGGCAGCAAGTACCGTACAAGCAACTTCTCTTGAGAACAATTCTTTTTTTTTAATGTTTCGATACTTCGAAAATCATTTGAGAATATCTTATGATTACAATATGGCACTACGAAAATTGAAAAAAAAAAAAAAAAAAATTAACATTAAACATTAATTTATAACCATGTACCTGAAACCCCTCTCAAAACTAAATTTTATAGAATTCAGAGAACTTTTACAAAAAAATGACGTCATATTGGGTGCGCCATCTGAATTTTAAAAAACTGAAAAAAGATTCGAAATAAGCACCCTCGAAAACCCCTATCTACCCCCTCGATACTTGAAATTATATATGAAATTTATATTGCGTGCATAAAAAAGTCAGTTTTTTATGAATAAAAAACGAACCGCTGGACCGATTTTTTCCAGACTCCTTTCAGATCTAAGTCATGACGTGGCGTATCGATTGATATGGTCATCAAAAAATTCTGTCCGGTAGTTATTGAGGAAACGAAAGCCAAAATATGTCTATATATGTACGCACATACATACATACATACATACGTACACACACACACACAGACATCACTCTAAAAATACTTGTAAACGATTGTCGAGGTCTTGAAACGTAAAGAAAACACAAAATTACCTATTTCGATTTTCGGACCTATTATAATAACTTCTCAAGAGAAGTTAAAAAAGTTAATGGTTTAAGATTCCAGCTTAAAAAGTATATCAAATGATAGAGCTTGAAGAGCCTAAATATAATATATAGGGCTGCTTTGCCGAGTCCCGTCCCAAACCTGGGTTGCCACTTGTTTTTTGGACCAAGTTTTTTCAGAAAAGTATTTATGGTTTGAGATTTCAGCTTACAATGTGAGTCAAATGATAGACCTTGATGATCTCTAATAAAATAAATAGGGCTGCCTTGCCAAATCCCGTCCCAAATGTGGGTTGCCACCTGTTTTTTGGCCCAAGTTTTTTCAGAAAAGTGTTTATGGTTTGAAATTTTAGCTTGAAATGTATGCCAACTGATAGACCTTGATGTTCTCTAATAAAATATATAGGGTTACCTCGCCGAATCCCGTCCTAAATGTGGGTTGCCATCTGTTTTTTGGCCCAAGTTTTTTCAGAAAAATGTTTATGGTTTGAGATTTCAGCTTACAATGTGAGTCAAATGATAGACCTTGATGATCTCTAATAAAATAAATAGGGCTACCTTGCCAAATACCGTCCCAAATGTGGGTTGCCACCTGTTTTTGGGCCCAAGTTTTTTCAGAAAAGTGTTTATGGTTTGAAATTTCTGCTTGAAATTCTATCTATTACACTTTTTATTAAAAAAAAATTGCCCAAAAAAGGGGTGGCAACCCATATTTAGGACAGGCTTTGGCAAAGCAACCGTATATATTGTGTTTAAGCTCATCGAGCTCTATTATTTGACATACATTTCAAGCTGTAATCTTATACACTCGACTTTTCTACAGCCGGCTCTCCGCCTATATGCGATGGTTGCTTGGATCAAGGCTACGCACAGTGTAACATTAGCGGCCTTAAGAACAAAAAAAAAAGTTACAAATTTCTTAAAAACTAATACATGGATCGACAAAAAAATCTTCAACTAAGAGCAATCTATAAGCATTTTGGAAATATGTGGAAATTTGAATGAACAGCATGCACGGAAACTTGAAGTTTTATTCTAAAAATTTACAACTTTAGTTTTAAGCAATTCAATATCTCAAGTTTAGCTGTTATTATCTCCAAAACTATTCAGTCAATTTACAAACATATACACATTTTTGAAAAATTTGGAGTTTTTGTATTTCAAAAATGGTATTTCTGATAACATTAAAGATTTATTTTGGCTTTAAGGTCAGTTACAAGAAAACTTTCTTAAGAAAAAGAAATTTGTAAAAATTGACAAAGTATAGCAGAGGGAAGCAAAAAGACATAGTCTTCGATTTTGCTTAAATTTCTGTATAATAATAATACATTCAATACAAATAGATGACAAAAATATAGATTTGCAATTTTGCGTTATATGTATGATATTCAATAATATCCTACACCACTTTTTCGCAGAAAATTGTCTAAAACCGAAATATGCAAATGGACTGAATTATGCGAATGTTTGGTGAGTATTTTCGGATATTTTTTTTCACTGATGCAGGTCATGTTATATACTTTTTAAAAATATGAAAAAAGCTTTTCCAAATCTGTAAAGTTTGCTTAATTCCGTTGAATAGTTTAAAAGCAGTTGTGCATTTAAAAACATGTTTCAATGTTCTTGATATATGAGGCGCTCAGTTTCAAAACCGGCCAAGTCCCTTTTTCTTACTTTTGAAAAAACAACGAAAAACGTTTATCTTCATCTAAGTTCATTGAAAAATTAAAAAGTATTTCTCACATAATAGCTTATAAAATTTCTTACTCAAAACACGTCAGATCAGACTTTTCTAGTTTCATCTGCCGATGTTTTTGAGGAAACAATTTTGCACTTGGCCGGTTTTGATCCATGGAACATGCACTTGGCCGGTTTTGAAACAGAATTCAACAAGATTTGTTTGAAAAAAATGCAATTGGCCGGTTTTGATACCAAGGTACTGCACTTGGCCGGTTTTGATATTAAGATACTGCACTTGGCCGGTTTTGATACCAAAGTACTGCACTTGGCCGGTTTTGATACGAAAGTACTGCACTTGGCCGGTTTTGATACCAAAGTACTGCACTTGGCCGGTTTTGAATACAATTCAATTGAAATAATATGTAAACGTGAGAAATATTGTAGGAGTCACCGAGGTGAGTGAAAATCGCGATTATGTAGTTAGCGTGCGATTTTTAACGAATTCCACTATAACACCTATAGGTCACGTTAGTGCAAACTCTTATCGCACATAACTACGTTTTGCGGTGCGTGCGATTTTTTAATTTTATTGCTTTAAGGGTATTTTCCTCGTTCTTTGGAGTATCCCCGAGGTAGTCACTCCATAAGTGACTACTCATCGAGGCGGTTCACTCCCAGTCACTTTGGGTCACTTGGAGTCACCGAGGTGAGTGAAAATCGCGATTTTGTAGTTAGCGTGCGATTCTAAACGAATTCCACTATAACACCTATAGGCCACGTTAGTGCAAACTCTTATCGCTCATAACTACGTTTTGCGGTGCGTGCGATTTTTTAGTTTTATTGCTTTAAGGATATTTTCCTCGTTCTTTGGAGTATCCCTGAGGTAGTCACTCCATAAGTGACTACTCATCGAAGCGGTTCACTCCCAGTCACTTGGAGTCACCGAGGTGAGTGAAAATCGAGATTTTGTAGTTAGCGTGCGATTTTTAACGAATTCCACTATAACACCTATAGGCCACGTTAGTGCAAACTCTTATCGCACATAACTACGTTTTGCGGTGCGTGCGATTTTATTTTTATTTTTTCTGATTTCGTTACATTGCTTCCTGTCGTCAGAGGACGACGATATACTTAATTTTAAACAAATCCACTTAAATTCAAAAATCGCACGCACCGCAAAACGTAACTTATTTGCGATAATTTCTTGTACAAACGTGGCTATAGGTGTTATACCACAAAATTACAATTTTCACTCACCTTGGTGACTCCAAGTGACCCAAAGTGACTCGGGGTGAACCACCTTGATGAGTTGTCACTTATGGATTGAATACCTCCGGGATACTTCAAAGAACAAGGAAAGTATCCTTACAGCAACAAATTCCGCAAATCATTCTGTGGAAATACCCATATATAGGTTCACAACTTAATTTCGAAAGAACTCCAATTGTGACAAAATTTCAGCTAAATTGAAACCAAGTTCATGTACTTGGCCGGTTTTGAAACCAAGTTCATGCACTTGGCCGGTTTTGAAACCAAGGTACTGCACTTGGCCGGTTTTGAAACCAAGTTCTTGCACTTGGCCGGTTTTGAAACCAAATCATCAAAATAAATTTAAAAAGTTTTATATATCTGTCAAAAAAATTTTTTTTAATCTAAAAACATAGTAGAACGATAAAGCATGATCCAGATTTTGATATATGAGAATATCTCAAAGTTTTATTTTTTTGCACTTGGCTGGTTTTGAAACTGAGCGCCTCAATTACTTATAGCACTTTTTTGAAGAAAATTGCCTTAAATGACCACATAAAAACGGTTAAATTGCTTTAAATTCTACAAAAATGAATTGAATGACTTAACATTTTGCACATATAATTTGATTTTAGTTGTGAACTTTCACTTTTAGTTGTATCAAATTTGAACAAAAACCACGCCTACCGCCCATACAAAGTGACCACATAAATATGGTAAATTCTATTTAAAATCCATACAAATTATATGTTAAGTTTAAGAACTTAAAATTTTGTACATCAGCCAGGGAAAATTCGAATCGTGATCGTGATGGGATCGTTTTTTGGCTCATATTGGTCCACACAATTCATCATGGCGGATCCAATATGGCGGTCAAAAATCCAATATGGTGAAAGTCAACCGATTTGCACCAAATTCGGTATACAAGGGTCTTGGGGGTCACTGATCACGAATCCGAAGTCAAAATTTACAAAATCAAGATAGCGGATTCAAGATGGCGGACGTATTTTTTAAAAATCAACCGATTTGTACCAAATTTGTTGTGCAGTGGTTTTTAGGGTCGCTTATTTCGAATCTGAGGCTATATTTTAAAAATTTTCAAATTACAAATGGCGGATTCAAGATGGCGGACGTATTGTTTAAAAATGAACCGATTACTACCATATTTGGTATACGGGGGTTTCTGGGGAAGCTGATTACGAATCCAAGTTCTAAAATTTAAAATTCAAGATGGCGGACCCATTATGGTGGATTAGGATATTGAGTTTCCACCATATTCGGTCCGCCATCTTGAATTTTAAATTTCTGACCTTGGATTCGTATTCACCGAACCCCCGTATATATGTATATTTTTCAAAAAAATATCAAAAATACGTGAAAGCTTTTAACTGGTTTTAAATGGTTTATTATTTCCTTTTAAAGAAGGTAAAAAATTGACGACATTTTTTTCAGCATTATTTTTAAAGAAGAATGAAACCGTCTTGTGAAATTTTCTAAAAAAAAATTTTAAAAAAAAAAAAATTTTTTTGTATCGGAGCTATGCTTGATTATGAACCGATTCTATTTATTTTCACAAAATTTCTTAATCTTTACAAAAAAACAGTCTATGCTAAATTTCATAACTCTACGACAACTTCTTATAGTTTTGGCTGCAGCTTATATGAAAGTGTTACACTGTTCGACGTGGCCTGCAACAAGGCAATTGACCCGTGGTTGAAATGTGGTGAACTACAGAATGTTGGACAGGTTTATCGAAATAAGATGTAGCACTTAAAGTAGGAAACTTTTTAAGGAATTTAGTGTATTCGTTGTCTCTGGCATATGCAAGTGGGGTTGGTGTATCAAACTTCACACTGAATGTTTCAATGGATAATGAAGTGACTGTCAATAATTTTCTTCCTTTTGAGGTCGACAGTAATTCCGAATTTAGACAGAAAATCTGCACCTGTAATTAGTCTATTGATCTTTGCCAAAGTAAAATTGTATTTGAAATTTCGGCGCAATCCTAAATCTAATTCTAATAATTTACTTCCATAAGTAGGAATTTGTGTTCCATTAGCTGCTGCCAAACAAAAATTTGTTGTTTCCTGTTTTGGTCTTAAGTCAAATTTGTCCATTGATACAAGACAAATCCGCACTGGTATCTATTAAAAAATTCATATAGTTAGTCTTATCTTTAACAAATAGGCGGCTATTACAATTGAACGATCCACTGAATGCCGCTGCAACTATGCTTGCCAGATTCAAATTGTGCTTCACCTGGACATTTAAAAAATAAACATAAAAAATCTGGATTTTTCTGGACACTTAAAATAAAAAATCTTGATTTGTCTGGACAAAAAAGAAAACCCAATCTGACCTTTGAAAAACATATGCATACATTTAATTTAAACAAAATAAACAAAAATTCATTTTTTAATTAAGGGGTTGTTCAAGCAATGGCGTAGCTGAGCGTCCGCAAACCCCGCGGTGAGGGAGGGCCCCGAGCCTAAGGAGGCCCCGCGAGCTACCGCGAAGAAATATGAGTGTTAAATAATTAAGTCTGCAAACCCAAGTAACCGAATCGACCCAGCTTGTACAAATTTTTGAAGTGAAACTTCTTTAGTGGGAGACATTTGAAAAATTTATAACGCAAAAGTTTAAACGATTGTTTTTTAAATTGGGATCTAAAATAGATACAGCAATAAATTAAGTATCAAATTAAAGTACTCATCGAGAAAAGTGTGCTGAAACTATCAGCTTTGAGATAGGGAGGAATAGGGAGTTTTGTCAAGTAATGCACTGATCAATTACCAAAGTCTTGCTTGCTATAGCGTGGAAAATTACGTTGATTGCTTTCTACCGAGTACCGATCGGAAATCGTGCAAGAATCGACAATACAATCGCGTGTGAAATGAAACGCTCATACCTAAGTGGTGCTCAGAAAAGAAAAGAAAAAAAATCAAGGGTTGAGGATGCTCAAAAATCATCTCAGAAATTATCTTCGTGGATAAAAAGTGCTGAAAAAGTAGCTGATAATACCGCTGAAGTCAGTCTTGGAGGAGGCCTCATAAATGATTTTGCAGGGGGTCCTATTGTCTCTCAAACTGCACCAGTTGGATCAACTCGGTTTTTTACGCTTGCAAATTCAACGATCAAATCAATTGTACCAGCTGGGTTGATTCGGTTACTTAGGATTGCAAGAATGTCACGAGTTGGGTCGTTTCGGTTACATGGGTTTACAGATTCAACGATCAATAAATAGTTTGAGCTGGGTTGATTCTTAGGTTTGCATATTTAATTATTAAAAAACTGCACGAGCTGGGTCGATTCGGTGTTTACTCATCGAAGATAAAAAAAGTGTTTCAAGGGGGCCTCACTAGGGTTGTTGATTTTGAAATCAGTACGCAAATCTACTGATTTTTACCAATTTGTACTGATTAGTACTGATTTGCAGTGATTTTTACATTTTATTTGAATCACTAAATAATTTTTACATTTCATTCTTAATTATTACCAGTAGCGTACCTAAGGGGCTGTAAAATGATCCTTGTTTTGTAGCAGGAATGTTACGAATGTTCGCATCCGCATCCGCAATTGCGGAGCTTCCGCATAGATTTGGACATCTGCATCCGCATCCGCAATAATCAATGCGATGAGTCGGTGACAGGATTCGGCACGTTTGTTCTTCGTAACTTTGTTCAATTTTTGAGTGTATTGTGAATCTGAATATACAGTCGGACAAGGGACATCTGGTATAGTCAAAAAACCATGCTTAAAAAGCGAGCAGGCTATGATATTAGATTCATCAAGTGAAGATGAGAGTGAAGAAATACCAGAAAATTGTAGTGCTGAAGTTATACTCAAAAAAGAATTAATTGCTTACCGCATTAAAAAAAGGGCCCATTTAGATGAAAATCCTCTTAAATGGTGGAGCGTTCATCGAAAAGAGTTAAAACTGCTAACACCAATAGCACGCAGATTTTTATCGACACCACGACTTTTTATTTTTGTTTTTTTGCTAAGGTTTTGTGGAATCCGAAAAGTTGTAACTTTTTTTTTGTAAATACAAAATTTTGCAACGTGATTTTTATATTGACACTGAATGAGGTAAAAAATTTTGTACTGATTTGTACTGATTTTTTGCGTTGAATATACTGATTTTGTGTTTCAAAAATCTGACAACCTTAGGCCTCACTAAGATTTTCGCGGGTGGGCCCCTCAACTCTTAGCTACGCCACTGCGTTCAAGTATTACGTAATGCATTTAGGGGGGAGGGGGGTTCGAACAACGCGTTACGCTGCGAGTTAAAATTCTATTGTTTTATTTATTATTATCGCAAACGCGACTAAAACATAACAAAAGTCGCTAAAACGACTTTCCGGTATATTGCGCAACATAATTGCGACTTGTAGGTAAACATGGTCACTTGGGTCATAGGCGGCGACTATGGGGGGGCAAAGCACTTTTTTCCCCCTCAAAAAATATTTTGAGGGGCCTCGCCCCCCCAATATTTTAGAGAGCAAAATGTTTTCTCACGTAGATGCTACCATCACTGCCATTCAAAAGAAACAATTTCATTTTGGTAATATTAAAATACTGATCGAAAATTTAAGCGAAACTATTGCAAGCTTGAGAGATGAATTCGCAGTGATTTGGAGTGAAATTGATAAAGAAAGAGTTTTCGTAGGCATTGAACTACCACAAGAAAAATGCAACAGAAATGTTCCAAAAAAGTTAGATGATTCGAATAATATGCTAAAGATTGTTTCCAAAACCACGAAAAAAAATTCAGAAGTCAATATGTACTATGAAATTATTGACAATGTTGTGAATTGTTTGAAAGCAAGGTTTGACACGAAAGCTTTCACTTTTCTTAGCCATGCATTTTGCATGTATTCCGAAGATGCATTGAATGTAGATTTAAAGGAGATTGCGTTTGAATTCATAGAACGATGTGAAATTAGACGTAAAACATTTGCATTGTCATAACAAAAATTTTGTAATGTGTTGAGCAATAAATTTTGATTACAATTGAGAATGTGAATACTCTTCATGTGTTTTCATTTTGTGTTTGTTGTGTTTTACTTTTACATTTTGATGATCATGATTCTACAACTCCTCTCCCATGAAATATCACTGGAAAAATTTTTTTTAAGTTTGGCCCCCCCAATATTTATTAGAACTCTCCGCCTCTGACTTGGGTGATACCGTAACGTTTAAGGAGAGGGGGGGGGGGGTTAAAAATCTTCAAAAATTGCGTTACGTAATACTTGAACGGCCCCTAAATTACATTAAGCCCATAAATACTTATTATTAGATCGAACTGCTTCTACCAATTTGCTTCCTCTTGGTGTTTCTAAACAGTTGTTAAATGATTGACAGTTTTCGCTACAGTTAAAGAGCTAAACCGAATTGGGACGTGCAATATCGTCCTCTTTTTTCCTATACGTTAGTAGTTAGTAAAAAATTGACACTAGCAAAATTTATCGCAAAGAAATAGAAGAGATTCTATTTTTGGCGCGATTTGACACATATGATAAATCGCACGTCCCAATTCTGTTTTAAGCTTTAACCTTATTAAGAGTTCTGACTTTATGAGATCTTTCAATATTCGATTTCTTTCTCTAGAGTACAAGCTATGTAAAAGGCTAAAAACTTTTTCAAAATAAGCGTTGGTTATCGGAATTGAAAAACAAATGGCTTCAATTTTCTTTAGTTTTTCACTTCGTCATTTTTAAATTTGGGAAAAAAATTTCCACAAATTTTTTCGTTTGGAAAACAATAGATTTTCACTCATATATATATACTACGTAAGCAATAATAGTCTGTACCATATATAGTCATCATTGTTTACATACATATTTTGTTTGAGAAATGTCAAATTTTTACGAGCATTTCGCACATTCTGAACATAACGGATGTAAAGACATTTTTAATCCATGCAGTAGATGTTTTTTGTACCTAGTCTTTTTATTTCTTTGTTCGAATTTCATCTGGACATACTGAATGTCTGGACTCTGGACTTAGGATTAAAAATCTGGACAATCCAGAACAATCTTGCCCATCTGGCAACCCTAGCTGCAAAAGTGGATGAGTATCATTTGATTCTACGTAATCCCAAGGGTTAATGTATTTTTTGGCTTTATTACCAAATGTGTGATGGTACAAACATAGTCGATTTTTATTTTGCACAGTGCGGTTTCTTGAACCAGAACGTGAATTTGGTCGTTGCCTAACGCCAGAATTGAGTCGCTATCTGTTGAGTTGCTTGGACCGATTTCCACCGAAACTTATTGAAGATATCATTTGTTTTAAAGAAAAAATTTAATTTTCCAATTTTCTGAATTTATCATTCTGATTGTCATGGTAACTTTGATTTGGTTTCAAAACAGGTTTGGGTTTATCAATAGCGGATATGCTACTAGATGACTGAATTGATTCATAAATTTTGTCAGCAGTTTCTAAAACTTTATTGAAATCAGAATCACCCTGGGGAATAAGAGCTATATTTATTAAGTTTGGTAAACGCGAAAACCATAATTTCTGAATAAGCTCCTCGCCAAATGTACCAGAATCACCAGCTAAAACTTTAACCTTCTGAAAAATTCACTGGGTTTGCTATCACCCATCTCCTCATCTGAAATAAGTTTCTTAATGCGCTTTTCAATACTTAATGAGTGACGACTTAGCAAAGTTTGACTAAGATTTTCGTAAAGGTTGGAGTCTGGAGGACTTTCAAAAGCATCAATAAGGGACGCTGCCACTTCTTGCGGTAATCCCGCAATCAAGTGATTGTATTTTGTTATATCATTGGAAATGCGACAAATACTAAATTGAGCTTCAATCTGTATGAACCAAGTGTTCAAAGAAATTGGATAATATGGTGGTAACCTAACCTGTACGCGACCAATTTCTCCCTCAAAATTTGATTTACCTCCTGTTTTTGTAGCGTCATCTTTGGATGAAGTGTCCTGCTCACCCTGAAATATTAATATTTTCGATTGAAACTTGCACGCGTATAGCTTACTCACTATAGCTTTATAATAAAATTACACAATAAAAACTGTAATTGGAAAATGAAAGTTTAAATCTGCAATATGTGTGATTAATTAAGCAATATAATAAATAAAATGATTTCACTTAGATATGTATGTATGTATATGAAAAATTTTGTTGTTAACTTTATTAAACTAAGAAATTCAATTCAAAGAGTACAGAATTATAAAGTAAATCATTAACAATCATTAGAGAAAAACACGAAAAAACCGCTTTTTGATGGTATATATAAATTTAAAGTTGAGTTAACTGTACAACTTCAGTATATATGAGACATCTGTTAACTAACTGTTTTGTGCAGTTTTTGCTTTAATAAAAACAATTTTTCTTATAAATTTTGTATGGATTGTTCAGGGGCTTGCATGTCAGCTGCTAGTATCGGAAATTTGGATTTTATATGAAATATCATGAATATGAATATGTGTCTTCAGATTATAAGTGAAAATCTGTTCATACAGACATATTTCCGGTTATACCAAGATAAAGACCAAAAACATAAAGTGGTCGTAATTCAATCCTGGTAAATATACAAGTGCCCGGATTTGATGGCATCGCCAGCATAGTCGCCAGGCCTTAATCTGGTTGTAAATTTATGGGCGATTTTGGAAACAAAATTCCAAACCTACAATATTTGAACCAAAAACGACCAAAAAGATGGACTTAAAATTGAGAGGCGTAATATTCCGCCAGATACCACTAAAAAATTTGCAGCTTCGATGCCAAATCATAAAATAAGCTGTGACATGATATTTAGTAGTATATTTCGATTTTCTATTATAAAAACTCCAGGAAATATTTTTTAACAAAAAATAAACGTTTTTTTAAAACTAGAATTTGTGCTCTTTCAAATGATATGATTTTTTTATATTCCAATTAGTTTCAAAATTATAGAGTGTTGAAGTTAAAAGTATGCACTGCATAAGATAAGCTGTGAGCCACTGTAAATGCAACGAAATAACAAAAACAAATAAACAGAATAGAATAGAACAAAAAAAAAGCATTAAGAAAACTAAACTGCGATAGAATGTGACGAAAATGTTTATTAAAATTATAAAAATTGGCATCTGCAATATCTGCAGCAGTAAATGGTATATCAAATTAAAGTATTCATCGAGCTGAGTGCACTAAAACTATCAGCTTTGAGATTGGTTAATCAAAAACTGAGACATAAGCGTGAAAAGATTTGCTATCTCTTAAATTTTTTCAAGTAATTCACTGATTAACTACCAAAGCCTTGCTGTACCTATTCTACACCAGTCGGCATAACTATTTTGACAAAATCTATTTGCGACTATCGAACGTTGCTTTGTTTAGTACCGTTAAATAACGGTGCGAAAATGATGCGCAAAACAAAGAATTTATTTTTAGCTCTATGCATGCCAAATTTTATATTGTTTACCTCTTGCATTCTCTTTCTACTGATAATACAACGAATTTTTTCGTGGTATAAGTATTTTGACAATTCCTATTGCATAAGTTTACTTTAGGAGTGACTCTCATTTATTATAAAGTCCTACTTTTCTTACGAGGCTTTCAATACTGAACACGAATATGTAATCAAAAGTTGGGTAACGTATCTAGTTTCAGAGATATAGTCATCGGAAGTCGGGGATATAGCTTTTAATGAAATCGTTGTCATAATTTGGAACCCCTGGATCGACTTTCAAAAAATAGATGGATGAAAGATTATTTAATGAACTATAATATAAGCTCATAAAAAATTTAAATTTCAGCTATAATTTTTGATAATTTTCGAGATGGGACAGTCTTTTACAAACCGAACGAATTTTTGACAAAAATTGACAGACACATTTTTGATTTGGCTGAAATTTTTTTATGGCTTCTGTATCGAAAAAAAAAAAATACGCATTCGAGGACTTTAAAAAAAAATTTTTTTGATTTTTGAATTGTTTAAAATTGATTTAAGCATTTAAATTGTTTATAATAATATTAATTGGTTAATAATTTTTTTAAAAATTATTTTTAGCTTTAAAATGACAATAAAATCAATTTTCTAGCTTTAACAGAACCGGAGTTATGAATTTTTGAATGTGAGCTTCCAAGCCAAAAATCACGAAATTCTCAAAATTTGAATTCGCCCAAGAAAAACCAACTTAGAATAGCACACCATTTGAAAGGGCATAAAATGCGCTTTCTTATGTATTAATTGAAATGTTTGTAAAATAAAAATTTTTACAAAAAAATTACGCTTTTTAAAAAAAAAAGTTGACTTGAAATTTAGATAAATTGTCATATCCCGAAAATTATCAAAAACTATAGCTTAAATTCAAATTTTTATGAGCTGACCAAATCGATCTCAAACCATGCAGTCGGAGTGACTTCAAATTGCGGAATTGTTTGCCGAGTAATTCAGGAAATATACCGTTCCCCGATTTGATTGGAAATTATTTTTTACGAAGTTATGTACACTCCTCCACCAATTGGCGAAAGTTTTGATGAAAAAACTGCAAATAAGGAGAAACGATTTGCGAGGAAAAAAATAATTCAGGAAGAATTCCGTAACAAACTTGGAATAAGAGTTCACCAACCGTTACAAGGTTTTGGAAATACAAATGATGTATTGTTCGATAGAAATGAGATAACCGCAGAGATAACGGGTGTTGACGGAGAGATCATCAAAAGGTTGCAAGTTATCCTCAATGTCTTAAACTGCAACGAAAACGTAGACCCAGAAAAGTATGGGATATATGCAACAGAAACAGCCGATTTAATCCATAAAAATATCCTGAAAAAATGTTCACATATACACTGCATTAAGTCTTGGCGCACGGTAGAGACATCATAGAATATCAGTCATTACGAATTCGAGAATTGTCCGAAGAAGCACAAGAATCTAAAAATAAGGACTATAAAAAATACAGATACCTACATAAATACCTGCAAGATTTCTCGAAAACGGCAAAACGAGGATCTCTTCAATATATTGGAAGCATCATCAGATCCGAAGATTTCATCATTAAGGCATGTCCGAACTCAAAATGAGTTAAAAAAAATATATTCTCCGGAAATGTTAGATTTATTAGATAATTATATAAATATCGATGAATGTTTCAAAAAAATTTAGATTATGCTTTTAAATTATAGGTACTCACATAAAACTGCATGTTATAATAAATTTTTTTTTCGAAACTTTTTTTTCTAATAAATGAAATTATACTGAAAATTTAGTTTTCATAGATTTTTACTCTTCAGAAAGCTAACCTTCAAAAAATAATTCGTAAGCATCCTGTACGTCTATTTAAATGAAAATTTGAATAGTTAGAGCTATTTTAGTTTTTAGTCTATAGAAAAAAAATAATGAGGTACCTCAATTCGTTTAGACGATCAAAAGATTTGCATTTCCGGTGTTTTTAAAGTTTTGGAAACATTTTTTTTTTTCAGTGTAGAAAAAAATTTTGAACTTTAAAAATTTTAATTAACTATGGATTTGTGTAAAGCAATCATAATTCATGGTTTTAATAATTTTTTTTCTAAAAAGCACTCATATGGAGAACTTCATATTCATAATTTGTACATATATTAGAAAGTCTAACTTTGCCCATGAATATCATAGGATCTCTTTGATCAGTTCCAATAAAATTTTGTGCAGTAAAAGCTGTATTATTTTTCTGTCCATAACAAAAAAAAATCATAGAGATATCTCAATTCGTTCAGAAGTTATGATTTTTGCAACGAGAAAGGTCAGATCCCGCTACTGTGCGACGTGCTGAAAATCCAATCATATATTCGAAGCTTTCTACTCGATCAGGACTACAGGACGTACTTGGACGAGTAATCCAATTGAACAATGAGAACTCCCACGACCATAATCGAGATGAAAGTGGCCGCATTGCAATTATGGGAAGTTGTTACGTATGCAAGCAACTACGAAAGAAATCCTGAAAAACTAGGAAATCCTGTACAAGTTGTTTCAATTCAGTTTGTAATGAACAATCAAACCCATTTTCCCATATGCGCTATCTGTATGCAAGGTTTTCAATGAATTTTCATAACTTTATCTCTCATTTTTTTTAATGTAATTATTCCTTTTTTTTATATGAAACTGTGGAGGAATTTCTGCATATATTTAAAATAATATTTATGTATTGCTCAATAAAGTTTCATTTTAGTCAAACAAAAACCAAAATTTCATGCTACTCCATACAAAGTGTAGAGAGGGTACCTGGGTACCCTGTTAAAGGTGTAAAAAGAAAATGGCTGTGCCAGGCCCTCTCAAACTGATCAAGTGAAACCATTCATATGAAAATATATTATTAACATAATATTAGGAGTTCTCGTAAGGTTTCAGAGTTGTACAGTATGTGGAACCATAAAATATTTTGAGTTGAAAATGAAATGAGTACCCAGGTACCCCGTCACACACAGAAGGGTTAAATGTGTGTAGGAATTCCAACGAAAAAAAACATGAGTATAAATGTGCTTTGTTCGTACATAGTATGTTTTTCAATTTTTTAACGACCAATTCTCTGTTGGCGTCAGGACAAATTTCCTTATTTTTTCTACCAAAATGTTGTAAGCACTGTTTTTAAGGACTCTATTACTATAGTCCTTATATTTTATATTCCATAATAATCAGATAAATATTCAAAAGATTTGATTTAGCAGCACCTCAGTCTGCACAAACACAGTCAAAAAAATGTTCATCCAATATTGCCAAAAAATAAAACCACTTGCTCTGCATGTAATTTATCAAAAAAACTTAAAGCGAAAAAATTGCGCCAAAAAATATTACCAAGAAAATTATTCACGTCCAGAAACTATTTACAAATATATTGTTAGTTCAAAATTTTTGGCAATGTTGCCAAAGATATGGCAGCACAAGTTATCGAAAAAACTAGAAGCTTAAAAAACTTTCCAAAAAATTGCAACTCGTTTGCTTGTCCAGAAAATATTTCTTAACGAGCAAATGAGGTGCAATCTCTGTAACTACATATTAAAAAATTAATTTCAGTAAAGGTACTTTTTTAACATGCCCAGTTGTGTATCTTTTCAGTGTGTTTAAGCGTGGCATAGACTGTTTTGACAACTACTCGGAACGATGTTTATCAGACGAAAAACAGTTGATATTCAAAAACAACGTAGCTGGAGCAAGAAGGTTTCTAGGCAAATTTTGTGATGATGAGCAATTTCAGCAAGGTAAAGAATATTGTAAATTATACTTTTGCACGTCTTTATCGGACTAGGCTGTTAATATTCTATAATGATGTTGACAAGATTTATTTCTGCTACAATAAATAATACTCGAGGAAAACGAAAATATTCCTAATTTTGTGGCACTTCTCTTGTACGTACGTAAAATTTTAATATTTGTCCAGTAAAAAGTATTTTTGATTATGTTGCAGCATTCATGGCATTTTAAATCAATTTGTATTTTATTACATTAAGCCATAGATTGCCAAAATACACCGCGGCCCACCTATTTTCTCTTCTCTCTGTGAGAGCCTGAACCAATCTTATATTATTTCTGAATATTCCTTACTTTTTTATATGGATTTTCTTTTTGTAAAACTATCGGACTAACCTGTAACGAAGTGGCATGCCCAGTGATGTACCAAAACGGGTTTTTTCATTTTCGACAAGCAAATTGGGTTTTTTCGATTTTATTATGTATTTATGGCTGAAAGCACTAATAGATGATTAAAATTGCAAAATTTTGTTAAGAAATACATTTTATTAAATAGAAAAAGGAAAGAAGTAGTAAGTAATATAATGACAGTGACTTGTACCCTGCACTCTAAATATCCATAATTTAATCCAATCCACGTACGCCAAATAACTCCAGCAGACGATATTCTATCAGGGACATAACTACACATTATAAGTTTTTTGTCATAAAAATTGTTTTTTAATTATTATTAATAAGAGATATTATATTAATTGCCGACAATTATTATTTTTCAATAAATATTTTTGACGTTGATTCATAACTATAATGCATAGAAATTGTTTTTCCATTTAGACTAAGAGCTGACTACATAAAAATGAACCGATCGACTATACTCGTGATTTTTGTTTTATAAGTTCCCAATGACATTGTCAAAACAAGCGTCCATTTTGCAAAAGTCTCATTGGAGGGGGAGAGCGTGGGTGGTCGGTCAACCGTGTCAAATTTTCGTGAAAAAAAAAACCGATAAGATATACATAACTCTGAAAATTGGTATAGTATTAAATATGGCACATTATTTTTCAAATCGATCAAGGCACAGGCCCGTACCTACCCGACTTTGCTTGGGGGGACACAAAAAATGTTACTATATATAACGTTTTTTTGAAAAATTTTGGATGGAGTTACAAGCGATCAAAGTTCACAAAAGTTACTTTTTTGGTCTTTTTTAAGTCACTAAATTTCAATTACTCCGTTTGAACACAAAAATATTATTTTACAAATATTTGAAGTGTAATTTTGTCCAAGTCGGACAAAATCTGTGAGTGCTATTCTAAAATCAATGAAAATTGTAATTTCCATATTTTCATGCATTCCCGCATATAGGCCATTGACTATGTAATTAAATAAGGAACTAATTCGTAAAAGATATTTTATTGTCTTATATGTTCAATTGTTCCCTATAAAAGATAAATCCAACAGTGCTGTTAAATTTAGGCTTGCACTTTTGAGACGGTGCATATTTGTTTTTTTCTTATTTTTTTAATTACAAATGTATGTATATTTTTTTTGTGGATATCTCGAAAACGGTTCTTAAGAAGAAAAAAAAATGAATGGTATTTTTGGAATCTACGCCCCAAAATACATAGAAAAAAGTATTTGAGAAATAAGATTATTTTTTGTGCCATTTACGTGCTTCTAAATTCATCTTTGAAAACTATATCCATATTATGAATACTTTGCCTCAAATAGTTGGCGAACGATTTGATGGTGATGACGTAGCAATAGCAGTCGGTTTGCCACACGTGATGGTATCGTTGGAATTTGTCTTCACATTAGTGTTTATGAAGGATTTATTGCTATCGATTGAACCAGTAACGAAAGCGATTCAAGGCCGAGCAATGGGATACAAAGATACTATGCCACTCATTAGAGCTGTTTTTACAATGCTTGAAAAAATGAGATCACAAAATAGTTTCGATCAATACTATTTTCAAACGATAGATCTGTTGGAACAATTAAAGCCCACAGAATCAGCTCACGCCTCAAATCGTCCAATTCGGAATAGGCAGCAGTCAAAAATGCTGAAAGAGTCAGTTGTTGAAGAAACACTGGGTGAACGAAGCGAATCGATCATCATGCTGAAATCAACTTTCTACGAAACAATCGATATCGTATTAATTGAAATGACCAATCGCTTTGTTGCAAAGAATGGTATTCTGACAGCTATCGATACAGCTGATGAAATGGATTTGGAAAAGCTGCACCCATTGGCCGATTTGGGCATCCAGTTACCAAGTGAAATTGAGCTCAAAATTGCCAAAGAATATATAGATAGAATTCGTTCGGAGAATGATCAATTAAACAAATTTAAAAAGCCGGAACAAAAAAAAATTAAGACGGTGGTGCTGACGAAGCTGTATAAGGTGCGTCAAGGAATGGAAAAAGTGTACAATCTTTTTGCAATCATCGAAACTTTCCCGGCTGGAACGGAAGTATGCGAATCGTCATTTTCGGCATTAACAAAAATTATACGGCCACAACGAATAGGCATGTTGACTGATACGCTGAATAAGTTATCGTTCCTGGCTTTCGAGCACAAACGTCCTGAGTCTATAGATATAGACATGATTTTAAAAAGATGCAATGCCCTGAAAGATCGCAGAGTATAGCCATTTTAAATTGTTATTGTTTAAAAAAAAAAATAAACTTTAAACCTAAGTAGTATAAACTATAAAAATAATTTTCTAATTGCTTTTGTTTTTGAAGTTTTCCTAAAAAACGCGTGAATAGCAAATGAAATGCTAGGGGCAAATGAAGCGCTAGGGGGGGCAAATGAAGTACCTATGGTAGGTACGGGCCTGTCAAGGCAGACCAAAAAAATTTATAGATTTGCTTAAAATTTACAGATATTAATCTGCGTTCAATTCTAGGGGACCCATATTTTTTTATTTTTTCTGAAAGGACCCAATTTTCAAAGTTATGGTCATTTGAACTTTGTCCTTTAAAATTATAAAAAAAAAATTCTGAAAGGACTTTTTTCAAATTATCGATATTTCCTTATTTAATAACTGAATTTCATAATTTTTTTTTCAAACTTGTAATAATTTAATGGATTTTATAAAAAGATGGCATTTAGTGCAAAGTAAACTGTTTTGTGGAAAAGATTGCAAATATCGTAAACCAGAGGCACTTTTTTCAAATCAAAAAACTTTTAAGAGCAACAGTTTTTCTTTCCTTGAAATTTTTTTTATCAACACAGAAAGGCTTAAACTACATTTGGTAAAAGTCCCAACTGTCGAAAACGGCTTGTTCTTAATTGAGAACATTTTTCTTAAAGCTCAACTATTTATAAATTTTAATTGAGTAGTTGGGTGGAATAAGGGCACTTTTGCGGGAGTGCCCTTTATCCGCAAATTACCTCTATATATACGAGAGACCCTCCTTTTCCTCCTACCAAAATATCACATCGATATACGCAATACTAGCGTTACAGTAGAACAAAACGTATCACTTACGTACCTACCGAGCATTGAAATATAATTTATATTTCGTTTCAATGAACTATAAATTTTAAAGTAGTATTGAAACAAAAAAAAAATATTTCAATGCTTGGCTAGTACGTAAGTGATACATTTTGCTCTACTGTATCGCTATTACTGCGTATATCTATGTGATATTTTGGTAGGAGGTAGAAGATGGTCTCTCGTATATATAGAGGTAATTTAAAATGCTCTCAATTAAAATTAAGCCGTTTTCGACAGTTGGGACTTTTACCAAATGTAGTTTAAGCTTTTCTGTGTTGATAAAAAAAATTGAAGGGAAAAAAAACTGATGCACTTAAAATTTTTTTGATATGCAAAAAATGCCTCTAGTTTACGATATTTGCAATATTTTCCACGAAACAGTTTACTTTGCACTAGATGTCGTCTTTTCATAAGATCCATTAAATTATGAAAAGTTTGAAAGAAAAAATTATGAAATTCCGTTATTAATTAAGGAAATATCGACAATTTGAAAAAAGTCCTTTCAGAACTTTTTTTTTTTAATTTTAAAGGACAAAGTTCAAATGACCATAACTTTGAAAGTTGGGTCCTTTCAGCGAAATAAAAAGATATGGGTCCCCTAGAATTGAACGCAGATTAATATCTGTAAATTTCAAGCAAATCGATGACACTAAATTGACTTATTGTTCGATTTGAAAAATAATGGGCCATATTGAGTATACAAACGACAAAAAAGTATTCCCAGAAGTGTAGGTGGGGGAGTAACCGCTCCCTCTATCTGCCACCCTTTTGGGGGTCCCCCTACAAAAAACACAAAAACTTAGGAAATTTTCGAAAAACAATTCATAGCTTTCCCGGAGTGACCAGTAGAGGGGTCAAATGTATTACCAGGTCCTCCCTACATTTTTCCCGAACATAGTTACGCCCTACCTCAACCCCTTTGGGGGGATCCCTTTGAAAAAATTAAGAAATTTTCTTAATTTTCTGTTTCCGGTGAGTAGACAGTCAAAAGGGTAACAGATAGAGGGTAGATATGTTTGGGAAAATTATTGGAAAAAAAATATAATAGGACCTGGTGATACATATGAACCCTCTATGGGTCACTCCGGGGGAGCTATGAACTATTTTTCGAAATTTTTTGTGTTTTTGTAGGGGGACCCTCAAAAGCGTGGCAGCTAGGGGGTATGTGTGTCGAGCGAAAAGTTTAGGAGAGTAAAAATAATAGAAAATGGTTTAACATTTTACCCCTCCAGAGGCGTCTGAGAAGAGGGGGAGTCAATTTCATAATTTCCCAAGAATGTAATTTTTGCAGGGGAGACCCCTAAGGAGTGATGATAGGGGGTAAGTATGTTCGGAAAAAATGTTGGAGGAGAAAAAATAATAGGACCTTGTCATACTTTTAATCCCTCTACGAGGTAGCATAGGGGAGATATTAATGATTTTCGATAGACTAAGGACCATTTTCCAGTTTTCAAAACGGTAGCGGGTCCATCAAATGTTTTCTGAAATGGACCAAATTTTACGTGGTTCTTATTGGCATCAATACGAAACTTTTGGTGCCTGGGGAGCGAAGATCGGAGCAACTTTAATATTTTGAACCACCCGCTGCGCTCGGTGAAAAAATCGTTTTTTTTCCAATTACCCTCACTTTTAACTTCTGCAAATTTTTTAATTTGTCTAATTGTATTGTAAGCTTACAGAAAAACAAATTTGCGGAAATATATCTTATGAGTTATTTCTCGACATATACCTTACCCCCTTTATCACTTCTGGGGGCGGTTACTCCCCCACCTACACTTCTGGGAATAATTTTTTGTATACTCAATATCTAATACTATACCAATTTTCAGAGATATATTTTATCGGTTTTTTTTCAAGAAAATTCGACACGTTGGACCGACCACCCACGCTCTCCCCCTCCAATGAGACTTCTGCAAAATGGAAGCTTGTTTTGACAATGTCATTGGGAACTTATAAAACAAAAATCACGAGTATAGTCAATCGGTTCATTTTTATGTAGCCAGCTCTCCGTCTAATTGTCCATAACTATTATTTCTCAATGGATTCTTTTTTACGTTGATTCATAACCACTGTCAATTATTATTCAATGGTGGTCCTGAGTCCCAAAAATGCCGATTTTGGTCGAATTTTGGCGATTTTTTTATGCCCCAATCGAAGGTAAGAGGTCGAAAATGGATTTTGACCATCATCAGAGGTGGTGGTGGTTCCGAGTCCTAAAAATTACTTATTTCGGTCCATTTTCGAAAAAAAAATGTTATGCTCCAATCGATGTAAAGAGGTCGAAAATGGATTTTGACCATCATCAGAGGTGGTTCCGAGTCCCAAAAGTGTCCGATTTCGGTAAATTTTCGAAAAAAAGAATTTATGCTCCAATCGATGGAAAGAGATCGAAAATGGATTTTGAACATCATTTGGAGATTCTCCAGACCCTAGAAAGTACCCCCTACTTTTGGTTTATAATTACTTGGCTACCGAATACGGTGTAGGAGACATACTAACTATAGGCTTTTTTAATATCGATATTTCGAAAACCAAACGTGGTATCGATATTTTTTATTTAACATTTTCGATTTATTTTGACGTGTTTTATCGAAAACAAATAAAAAATTTATAAAAAAATTTTTACACAACTTATTTACACAAGGGGCCCCCCTTGGAATTTTCAAACTTTGACCAATTTTATCTCGGAATCCATAAGAGACCGACATTTTTTTTTTCAGATTCGGTTTTAGGGGGTAAGACTTCAAGTTTCTAAAAAACAAAAAAAAAAAAAATTGGAGCATTGGCCCTAAAGTAAAATTGTTCCATTTTTAGTTCGTAACAGTGTTAAGCAATAGCCGTGTATCAGAGAACTGCATTGAGTAGCTCACTGAGGGTTATGAGCCACTTGCAAAAATATGAGACGTGAATGTGCATATTGCATGCAATAATGAGTGTGAATCAGAGTTGCGCTCACTAATAGTGAATGCGTAGATAGCTCATAGCTCATGAATGTGAGCTGCTTAATAGCTCTAGTCTCATGAATGTGAATGCCTGAAAAGCTCACTCACATGCAGTCAGCATTCATGAATCAGTGAATGGTTTGAGCCACTTAAGTTGAACTGTGTCAAGAAAAAAATTTTTATTTGCTCCAATCGATAGGGAAAGTTCGAAAATGGCCTCCGGACATCACTTTGGGAGGCTCGGGACCCTGGGAAGAACCGTTTTTGTCCAGAAAATGGGTCCCCGGACCATGGTACCTGTGTTTGACCCATTTTCGGAAAAATTTTTTTCTGTTCCAATCGATGGGGAAAGGTCGAAAATGGACTGTAGACATCACTTGGAGTATCTCCGGACCCTGGAAAGGACCGTTTTTGACCCATTTTCGGAAATTTTTTTTTGCTTCAATCGATGGGAGAAGGTCGTAAATGGATTTTAAACACCACTTGGAGTACCTCCGGACCGTGGAAGGACCGTTTTTAAGCCATTTACGGGAAAAATTTTTTTTTGCTTCAATCGAAGGGGAAAGGTCGAAAATGGATTTTGAACATCACTTGGAGTACCTCCGGACCTTGGAAAGGACCGGTTTTGAACCATTTTTGGAAACATTTTTTTTTGCTCCAATCGAAGGGGAAAGGTCGAAAATTGATTTTGAACATCACTTGGAGTGCTTCCGGACTCTGGAAGGACCGTTTTCAACCCACTTTCGGAAAATTTTTTTTTTGCTTCAATCGATGGAGAAAGGTTGAAAATGGATTTTGAACATCACTTGGAGTACCTCCGGACCCTGGAAAGGACCGTTTTTGACCCATTTTCGGGAAATTTTTTTTTTCTCCAATCGATGGGGAAAGGTCGAAAATGGATTTTGAACATCACTTGGAGTACCACCTGACCCTGGAAAGGACCGTTTTTGACCCGAAAATGTGTCCCTGGGCCATGGTACCCGCTTTCGACCCTTTTTCGGAAAAAAAATTTTGTTTTTTCAAACGAAAGAGCTCAAAAATATTTTTGGACATGACTAAGGAAGGCCCGGGACCCTGGAAAGAACCGTTTTTGACCCGAAATTGTGTCCCTGGGGCATGGTACCCGTTTTTGTCCCATTTTCGGGTAAAAAACGGTTCTTTCCAGGGTCCCGAGCCTTCCTTAGTGATGTCCAAAAATATTTTTGAGCTATCTTTCGTTTGAAAAAACAAAATTTTTTTCTCGAAAATGGGTCAAAAACGGGTATCATGGCCCAGGGACACATTTTCGGGTCAAAAACGGTCCTTTCCAGGGTCCGGTGGTACTCCAAGTGATGTTCAAAATCCATTTTCGACCTTTCCCCTTCGATTGGAGCAAAAAAAAAATTTTCCGAAAGTGGGTTGAAAACTGTCCTTCCAGGGTCCGGAAGTACTCCAAGTGATGTTCAAAATCCATTTTCGACCTTTCCCCTTCGATTGGAGCAAAAAAAAATTTTTCCAAAAATGGGTCAAAAACGGTCCTTTCCAGGGTCCGGAGGTACTCCAAGTGATGTTCAAATTCCATTTTCGACCTTTCTCCTTCAATTGATGTTCAAAATCCATTTTGAACCTTTCTCCTTCGATTGGAGCAAAAAAAAAATTTTCTGAAAATGGGTCAAATTTTGACATTTCCCTATCGATTGAAGCAAAAAAAAAATTTCCAAAAATGGGTCGAGGAGGGTCCTTCCAGAGTCCGGAGCCACCCCAAGTGATGTCCAAAGTCCATTTCGACCTTTCCCCATATTTTAAAAAACACAAATTTTTTTCATACGAAAGCAAACGAAATGAAACGGCATTCACTAGAAGTGAATGTGAATCACATTCGCATTTACTAGAAGTGAATGTGAATCACATTCGCATTCACAGACTTCGCTATGAGACTGAATACCATTCAGTTTCACAAAATTTTCTGTGAGTGTGAATCTGTGTGAATCAGCTGAAAGTTTCAACAGATTCATGAATGCCAAAATGATGAGTGGCTCACTGCAGTTCTTTGCCGTGCATTATTAGTTTTGGTTAAACCAAAATTCCATACAACTGCGTGAACCAGCTCAATTTCTAGTTCAATTGATTGAACTTTTTTGTCTATGCTGAATTAAAAGAATAGATGTCGCACGTAGGAAGTAGTTCTAGACACAAACCTAAAATAATCAATTATGTATCGCCAGTGCCGGATTAAGAGTACTTGATGCACTAAGCAATCTACGCCTGTGGGGCCCACCTTATCCACTAGTAAACTAGAATCGGTCTTTAAAAAAATTTTAACGTATTTATTATAATGAGATACGTACATAGAGTATGTACGGAAGACGAAAGAGATACGTGGAGTAGGTACAGTAGAATCCCGATAATTCGTAATCGCAAAGGACCAGCAACTTTTTACGAATAGCAGGGGTTTTCGATTTAACGAGGTGTCGATTTAGCGAGGTTAAAATAAGAGTTTTTTCAATTTATTAAATAGCAAGAAGAAACAAAATAATTATTCATTTAGCTGAAATACATACATTTCCACTAATACTAATTCACTCATAGACTCTCTATTTTCACACACCTCTGGTATGACGAACAAACTGACCACGAAAAACATAAAAATTTCATAAAAAAAGTGAAAGGTAAACGTAGCCGTAGCTGCCTACTATGATTAAATTTTTTTTCTATACCATAGTTCCATGGGATTTTGCTTTTCATTACGAATTATAAGAGGTTGTCAAATCCAATTATGATTTATAAGAGGTTAAACAGAACTTATACTATATTGAAAAAAGGGTACGAATTATCGAGGGGACCAAAATGTATGGAATTTTTACGAATTAAAGCGATTTTTTTCAAGGGACCAACAGTTTGTTTCGGATTATTGAGATTTCCGAATGAACGGGGTACGAACTGTCGGGATTTCACTGTATTACAATAAAAACCAGATCATACATTTTTTTTATATATTGAAATGTGATTTGCGACTTTGCCTCTATATAATATTGATAAAGCATCGAGCCTTTCCTGCAGCATCGTCGTTCTTTTCTCAATTTTTATTATATTCAATATCGAAAAAATCGTTCCGCTGTGCAGTTCGATATCACCAGGCATAAAAATATACGCAACACTGTGTCCACATTAGGGAACGCTGATTCAATTTTATCATCGTGTATTTGATATGAACTTGTGCGAGGCAAATCACTTTAACTTATTTTATTTATAACATATGAATGAAACTGCTGAATTTCGGTTTCTAAATCGGTATTAAGGTCTTGCGGATATGCGTCTACTAAATTTCTGCACTGCTGACTATATTCTGATTAATGATCGGAGCAGACAATTTTATCTGTATTGTAGCGAATTTTGGTTTATGCCAAAAAAATTCTCGTAATAATTATTAAACGATATTAGCTAGCATCACTGACCGTAGAAAAATACTTGCATCACTGACCGTAGAAAAATACGTGCATTACTGACCGTAAGAAAAATACTTGTATCATTGACCGTAGAAAAATACGTGCATCACCGACCGTAGAAAAATAACACCATCTAGCGACATGTAGCATGTTTTCTGTACTATAAATGATAAAGTGGTACGACATTATCAACGTCGATAATCGCCATCTAGAAGGCACTGGAAACGACATTCTAAACAACGGCAGATGGTTCTAGAACATGATGACTTTAGTATAAAAGGCTGTCATATGAGCAGCAGAGACACAGTTGATATTGAACAGTGGAACACAGTGGATCTTAAGTGAGAACATTTGAGTACTAAAGTGATATACTGGATTTTAAGTAATAAAGTATAACGTTTGTGTATACAATTTGAATGTAAAGATTAAATAAAGAATTGTACTGTGTAAAAGTAACGTTTGTGATTTAAATAAACCATTTTATAATTAAATAAAGATTGCGTTTTTCTTGATTATTACACAATCCAGTGATCGAACTCTGAAAGTGTAAGAGACCGAAATTATTGTCAAAGGGACAGGAAATTTCGTAACAATTGGTGTCAGAAGTGGGATTGTGTAAAAAGAATTAACAATCAAATAAAAAAAAAAAATAATAATAATAAAAAAATAAATAGAAAAAAAATGGTTAAGTTTGACGAACTAAAAGTGGATCAACTGAAGAAGGAGTTGCAGCCAGTGCTGTCGTTTCGAAAAAAATTTAAGTGCTCAATTTTATATTTTTGGGTATTTTTTTGTGAAAATGGGTAGTACATACTACACTAATATATATTTACTTACACTTACTCATATGATAAAAATAATTTGTTAATAAAAGTTTATATAGTATTTGTTGAAATTCATTTATTTTTGTACGAATATTGTTACATGAAGAAACATTTAAGTTATGACTAGTTTTTCATACATAACTATATACCCTCCCTATAACTGTATACCCTCCTCCAAAATTAACTCGTTGACAGTTTCCGTAGCTTTTGTTTTGGCACATTTCAGATCTTTACAAACTTTAGAATCTGATGCTACCGCTTTTATTAAAGCTACGATGCCAGTAACAAGAGAAAATGGCAGATTATGCTGCACCAAAAACATAATTATTTGGAGCTCAGATGTTTTAACTTTGGTAAAACTTTTAGCTTGAACGACCTCATCTATTACTGGCTGATTTTTTAAGCTGCGCATCATTTTGATGTGGAACTTAGAAGTTTCATGTCTCACCAAAAGCGTTCTGTTATTGGGTATTGAAACTAAACAATACTTACAAAAGGATCTTGCAAATTTTTTTGAATTCTTCCGCGACTCGAGCCATTTAAAGCTTTCTTGCCAAGCTGGTCGAAATTTTTGCAATCTTTTTGTACTGGAATCCGATAACTCAATATTTTCCAATTGAGCTTCTTCATTAAAGTTCAATACCTCGTTACTACAGGCTGGGGTTTCTGTTGCTTCTGGCCCTGAAGGTATTTGATGTACAGATTCTTTTTCCGCGTGAATATCAATTTTGGATAAATTGGCGGCTTCTGCTCTTGATTTTATTAGGAACCTACGATGAAAAATAAATGATTATCCAATCAATTTTTACCATGGTAAATTTGAAATTTACTTTTCCATGACAGCAATAGAAATAATTACATTAATTTTTACATTAATATTCCAAGAGACGCATAAAAAAATTATTGCGCAATTGGCCGCGTTTAAAAAGTATGAATCAGCTAAATTCTAATGGTTGATGTGATGTTAAAATTTTTTAATGTCAAAAGTAGTAAACCAAAATAACGAGTGATGATTTTGACACTTCAAGATTTAAATATGTCATCTTCAGGGATCAGTTTAATAACTTGCATATGCCAATGTAATTGAAGCATGATAGATCAAAGAACGGTGGGGTAGTACAAATTGCGGATTGGTTGGCGAAAATTTTCGGTAGTACAAATTGAAGGTTGGGTAGTACAGTAGTACGCTTGGCTGAAGAGTAGTATAAAAGTACTATAGTAGTACAAACGACAGCACTGGTTGCAGCAGCTGAATCTGCAATCATCTGGCGGAAAGTTGGAGTTACAGAAACGCTTACGGCAGGCTCTTGAGGCTCAAGGGGTAGACCTGGAAGAGCATGAATTTTATAGTGATGTCTCAGAATCAACAGCGAAAATGGAGGAAGCTTCTGGATCGGCGGCAAGTGGTGAAGTTGTAGATATGTCAAAGTTCGAGAAAATGTTAATGGCGCTGACACAGACAAATCTACAGATGAATAAAAATATCCAGGCCGTTCGGGAAGAAATTAGCCTGATCAGAGGTTAAATTAAAATGCATTGCAGATAGACCAGAAGTTGAGTCAGAACGCGATGCAGATCCACGAGGCTGTTCGAACGGAGGTGTCCAAAATGGTAAATGGCCTCGATGCAAAAGTGATTGAGTTACGAGACGACGTTGAATCATTCAAGGAAAAAGCCCAAGATAAGTTTGAAAAAGTTCAAAATAATCTTGAAAAAGTTCAAAATAATTTTGAAGACGTTAATAAAAGGATTCAACAGTTGGAAATAAGCGGACCAACCACTCAAGTAATAAGAGAAATCAGCGCAGAGAGGCTTAAGGCACCCATGTACGATGGAACAACGCCATTTAGTGTTTTCAAGCTCCAGTTCGAAACAACATCTGCTCATAATCGCTGGGATAACGATAGCGCAGCAGCAGCGCTAATTGTGGCATTAAAAGGCGCAGCTGCAGAAGTATTGCAAACGGTTCCAGTGGCGGAGCAAAAGAATTACAAGGCGGTGATGGATGCTTTACAGCGAAAATATGGCAGTGACCACATGAAGCAGATTCACAGACTGGAGTTGAAAAGTCGTGTCCAGAAATCTGGTGAGTCTTTGCAGGAGTATGCTGCGGATATTGAACGATTGGCACACCTTTCCTATCCTGACGAGTTAAGTGTCGTAGCTGAAAAATTCAAAATAGAGGCTTTTATTGACGGCATACGTGACTCAGAGACAAAACGCGAGACAATGAGGAACCCGAAGACAACATTTTATGAAACAGTAACGGTTGCCCTCACTGAGGAGGTGATTGCGTTGACATGCCGCCCATCATTGAAAACTCGTCGGATGGAGGTGGAGGCTGAGAACAAAAATTCGTCGTTCGCCAGCAGTAGCTTCAGCGGAAATTGCTATAACTGTGGCAAGCAGGGACACATGGCACGTGACTGCAAATCACGTCGTAAACGGTCTGCATCACGTTCACCAAGAAGAAAAATTGGAAATAGGGTGAACGATGGTGAAAATGGTAGTGAACAGCAGTCGTTTAAGCGAGCCAGTACAGCGGGGCGTGAGCTGACTTCCACTTATGATTGTCCCAAAGTCTTAGTTTCGAAGCTCTGCCGAACTTCCAACTGCCTTACCATCGGCGGAAAAATCAACGAAAGACCATGTGAGCTGACTTTGGATACAGGCGCATCGCACTCAATTGTGAGGACAGATTTATTTAATAGGCGACGAGTAATGCCATTAAATGGAATTCAATTGAGAACAGCGACAGGAGAAATTGCGCAAATAGAAGGAAAAGTTACAGCGAGTATTCTTATCGGCAACAAAACTGTGGAACATGATTTTATTGTTGCAAACATCACCGATGAGGTTATCATTGGCGTGGACTTCATGATTCGACACGGGTTCAATTTGGATCTTAAGAAAAAGACGTTAAGGTATGCCAATGTAGAGTTGCCTTTGGACATTGGCTGTGGACAAAAGTTAACAACTGCAGGAGTCTACATAAGTGAGCCCTGTCGAATTGAACCCAACACTGAAGAAACAACAAGTGAAGACTGTGGGATAGGCCATCTGTGGGTAGTGGAAGCAGATGAGAAAAATTTAGGGAAAGACCTGATGATTGGAAAGACCCCAGTAAAAACAAGAGTGGACGGCAAAATACCGGTGCAAATTTTGAATTTCGCTGACAAAGTCAAGCAAACGAAACATTCTAAACCCACAGAAGTACAGTCAGTGAAATAGCTATTTGTGCGTACAATGTTTTTATATATTTCCTATGATAAAATGTTATCACGAAAATAACGGTATATTGCTTGCATATTGATAAGTACCTAGAGACCGACCACTGTTCGGTTTTCCGTTTTGAGGTTGAAAAAATCGAAAAAATATGGAATTTGTTGAAAAAAGTTGACTAATATTGAATAAGTTGAAATATTTGAAAAACATTGAAAAGAGTTGAAAAGCCAAAAATAAAGGTTAAAAAAGTTGAAATGGGTTGAAAAGGCGAAAAATCTTCGAAAAGTCGGAAAAAAATGGAACAGAAAAAAGTTGAGAGAAGTTGAAGCGTGAAAGTGAAAAGTGTTGAAAAAGTTGAAAGAGGTTGAAAATCTCCAAAAAGTTGAATATATTGAAAAAAGTTGAACGATGTTGAAAAAGTCAAGAAAAGTTAAATGAAGTTGACAAAGTCGGAAAAATATGGAAAATGTTGACAAAAATTAAAAGAGGTTGTAAAATGTTGAAACAGTTGAAAGAAGCTGAATAACTCAAAAAAAGTTGAAAGAGGTTGAAAAAGTCGAAAAAAGCTGAATGACGTTCTAAAATTCGGAAAAATATGGAAAATGTTGAAAAAAGTTGAAAGAGGTTGAAAATTGTGGAAACAGTTAAAAGAAGTTGAATAATTCGAAAAAAGTTGAATGAGGTTAAAAAATCGAAAAAAGGTGAATATGGTTGAAAAAGTCGAAAAAATTGAATGAGGTTGAATAAAGTTGAAAGAGGTTTAAAATCTCGAAAAAGTTGAATACACCTAATTCTGTTTTTACACGGTAATGGGTTCCAGGAAAACCCGTGCAAAAAACCGTGTAAAAAAAGACATTGATCGTATGCAAAATAGGTGATTGGTTCCTTATCTCTAAAACCTATTGAAATTAGTGAAAAGCAAGGATTTTTTAAGAACAATATTCAGGGTTATTTTATTAAATTACATATACAACATATAATGTGTTTTTACACAAGCATAGTTATTAAAGAAAAAAAAGATATGCACTCTAAGCTTTTTTTTTATTTATGTGAACTTTTTCATTTTGGCGATAGCAAAATAGTTGTCTGCAAATTTTGACATTTCTGGATACAACTATAAGAGACTGTCGCCAACCATGTAGAGAAAAGAAGTGTGGAAGACATTGTCGCCAACCGTGAAGCTCCGCCGTTATCTCGGCGACTAAAAGGCGATATTGTAGCCAACCATGAAGGGGCTGTATATTTAACCAAAAAAAATTTAAGCCGAAAAGATTTTGAATCGTGCTAAATGGAATAAAATCGTGTAATAAAATTTAAAATTTGTTTATTTTCAAACCGTGTTAAATCAAAACCGTGTAAAAAAAGACCGTTTAAAGACAGAATTAGGTGTATCTCTAAAAAAATTGAATGAGGTCGAAAAAAGTTGAATGAGTTTGACAAAGCCGGAAAAATATGGAAAATGTTGAAAGAGGTTAAAAAAAGTTGAAACAGTCGAAAAATATTTAAATAAATCACAAAATGACCCACTTGCAACATTTTGTTATAGTAGGAAGTACCACGCCCACTAATGCAATCCCGTCGAAGTCCATTTAATTTCAGAGTTTTTACTAACCGACATCTCTATACCAAATTTTAAAAAGATAACTCTCATAGCACACTAAATAAAACACAAAACGTGTTTTGCTTGTATCGGAGGTGCCACGCCCTCTGATTATATCCCGTCGAAATCCAATTAATTTTAAAGCTTATAGTAACCGACACCTCCATACCAAATTTCATTAGGATTACTCTTATGGTTCACCAAATATAGCACAAAACGTTTTTTGCTTAAATGGGAGGTGCCACGCCCACTGATGCAATCCTGTAGAAATGCAATTAATTTTAAAGCTTATGGTAACCGACATCTTAGCACCAAATTTTAGAAAGATTACTGTTAGGTATTTGTATTAAATAGGTAAATCTGGCAAGGCTGTTACGCTTAAAAAGTAAGATTAGTAATAAGAAGTAAATAAATGGATAGTCAGTCTTTGAATATAATTAAAGTGAAAGACACGCGTTTTATTTCAATGGTGTAATACACTATAAATGGCGACGAGGTTGAAAATTAAATAAATGTTATAATTGTTTTTATAATTATTTCTAAAAATAATTGTGTATTTACACAAATAATTGCAAACATACATGCAAATGGGTTGAACATAAAAAATTTTTTTTTTTTTTTTTTTGTTGTTCCCGCCAATTAAACTTTTAATTAAATTAAAATGACCGATCCAGTTGCAGTTACATTGGCTCAAGCTCAAGCCATATCGGAGTTTTCACCGAATACAGACAATTGGTCGATGTGGAAAGAACGTGCACGAATGCCACACGAATTGCAAGCTTAAAACAGCAAACGGAAACTGATTTAGATGTAATAATTAATAGATTTTTGATAGATTATCGCAACACTAGACACTGCGTTACAGGTGAATCACCTGCAAAATTATTTTTCGGTAGAAGTTTGAAAACGCGCTTCAGCAATTTAAAACCGCCATTAACAAAAAAAAATATTATAGCAAGTCAGGCTAAAATTATTAAACATCATAAAGGTAGGCGTGACGTTCAGTTTAAAGAAGGCCAAAAAGTCCTTATACGTAATTATAATAATCCAAATAAGCCAAGCTGGTCTCCAGCCACTGTCAAAAAGCAAATTGGTACACAATCGTATTTATGTTTATTTTCAAACAATGACAGAGAAATTAAAAGACACTTAGATCAGATTCGTGATATAGGTAGCGGTAACAACAACAACAGCAACAATAATATTCAAACTGAAAACGAAATATCAAATACCACCAATGAGCAAAATGAAGTCTCTAAAAAAATTGAAAATGAAGAAGTTTCTGGCGACGGTGAGCAGGGAGCTACTGGTCAAGTAACTGAAAATGATTCCGAGGCAGTGAGTAACGAGATACCAAGAAGGCAATTAAGACCTAGAAATAGGGGAAAAGTAGTAACACAAAACTTAAGATTAGATAGAACTTAAAAACACTTTGTTTTATATAAAAAGGAATACATATATTATGAAATATTTATAAAAATAAGTCAAATTATTTGAGAATTATAAAATCTTATCCTATGAATTTACATAATGAATTAATGAATTGCATTATAAAATAGTAAATACTATCATGATAATATAAATATATTTATATGATTTAAACTAATTAAACAGCTTGAGGAGGAGCGTGTTAGGTATTTGTATTAAATAGGTAAATCTGGCAAGGCTGTTACGTTTAAATGTAAGCTTAGTAATAAGAAGTAAATAAATGGATAGTCAGTCTTTGAATATAATTAAAGTGAAAGACACGCGTTTTATTTCAATGGTGTAATACACTATAATTACATTAATAGCACACTAAATATAACATTTAAAGTTTTTTGCTTGTATGGGAGGTGCCACGCCCACTGGTACTATTGCACCCATTTTTGGTTACAAAATACCTTATAGTAAGTATACCTACCATGCTAAATTTCATATCGACTGCATTGTTAGTTCTCCTATTATAACGTTTATAAATATTGTCGGCTGTGCCACGTCTTTCAACGAGTTTTTCCAGTATAGTGACATAGCATGAAAGATAGCTCAAAAATATTTTTGGACATCACTAAGGAAGGCTCGGGACCCTGGAAAGAACCGTTTTCGACGAAAATGGGTCAAAAACGGGTATCATGGCCCAGGGACAGATTTTCGGGTCAAAAACGGTTCTTTCCAAGGTCCCGTGCCTTCCTTAGTGGTGTCCAAAAATATTTTTGAGCTATCTTTCGTTTGAAAAAACCAATTTTTTTTCGAAAATGGGTCAAATACGGTCCTTTCTAGGGTCTGGAGATACTCCAAATGATGTTCAAAACAAATTTTTTTTCCGAAAATGGGTCAAAAACGGCTATTATGGCCCGGGGACACATTTTCGGGTCAAAAACGGTCCTTTCAGGGTCCGGAGGTACTCCAAATGATGCTCAAAATCCATTTTCGACCTCTGTCCATCGATTGGTGCATAATTTTTCTTTTTCGAAAATGGACTGAAATCGGTAATTTTTTGGGACTCGGAACCACCTCTGATGATGGTCAAAATTCATTTTCGACCTCTTTCCATCGATTGGAGCATAACATTTTTTTTCGAAAATGGACCGAAATCGGTAATTTTTGGGACTCGGAACCACCTCGGATGATGGTCAAAATCCATTTCGACCTCTTTCCATCGATTGATGCATAAAGTTTTTTTTTCGAAAATGGACCGAAATCGGACATTTTTGGGACTCGGAACCACCTCTAATGATCGTCAAAATCCAAAATTCCTAAAATTGAACCAAAAGCAGACATTTTTGGTACTCTGGACCACCATTGACAATGGAGAAACAATTTCTTATGCATAATAGTTATGACTCAACGTAAAAAAGAATCAATTGAAAAATAATAGTTATGGACAATTAATATAATATCTCTTATTAATAATAATTAAAAAGCAATTTTTAAAAATATTCCTTAAAATTGGGCAATTTTTTCAATAACAAAAAACCAAATGGCACGATTACGATTTCCGTGGCGCCTCGATTTTTTTATTTTTTCGATAAAACACGTCAAAATAAATCGAAAATGTTAAATAAAAAAAAAATGAATATCTCGTTTAGTTTTCGAGTTATCGATACTTAAAAATTTGTTTTTGATAATATCGTTAGTGCCAAAATTTCAATGCCGCCGCAATTCAAGGATGGTTTTCAATAGAACAGCTCAAAATAAATCGAAAATATTAAATAAAAAAAATCGATAACTCGTTTGGTTTTCGAAATATCGATACTTAAAAATTTAATTTTTATTATACCCCTACAAGTAAGAGTCCTGCGGCACCACAGTAATTTTACATAAAAGTAAGGGTAAGTGGGCGGCCTACGGCCGCTGCTCAGAATTTAAAACTCCCAAAAATCCGACACCGGCTTCGCCGCGGATCAGTCCATAATATATCCAACACCTGGTTTGCTAGCCACAGTAATTTTACATAAAAGTAAGGGTAAGTGGGCGGCCTACGGCCGCTGCTCAGAATTTAAAACTCCCAAAAATCCGACACCGGCTTCGCCGCGGATCAGTCCATAATATATCCAACACCTGGTTTGCTAGCCACAGTAATTTTACATAAAAGTAAGGGTAAGTGGGCGGCTTACGGCCGCTGCTCAGGATTTAAAACTCCCAAAAATCCAACACCGGATTCGCGGCGGCTTCGGTTCTATTGAAAATCGTCCTTAAATTGCTTTCAAAAACCATCAAAATCAATTGTTTAAGTATCGATATTTCGAAAACCAAACTAGGTATCGATTTTTTTTATTTAACATTTTCGATTGAAAACTAAACGAGATATGCATTTTTTTTATTTAACATTTTCGATTTATTTTGACGTGTTTTATCGAAAAAATAAAAAAATCGAGGCGCCACGGAAATCGTAATCTCCCCCTACTTTTGGTTTATAATTACTTGGCTACCGAATACGGTGTAGGAGACATACTAACTATAGGATTTTTTAATATCGATATTTCGAAAACCAAACGTGGTATCGATTTTTTTTATTTAACATTTTCGATTTATTTTGACGTGTTTTATCGAAAAAATAAAAAAATCGAGGCGCCACGGAAATCGTAATCTCCCCCCACTTTTGGTTTATAATTACTTGGCTACCGAATACGGTGTAGGAGACATACTAACTATAGGCTTTTTTAATATCGATATTTCGAAAACCAAACGTGGTATCGATTTTTTTTATTTAACATTTTCGATTTATTTTGACGTGTTTTATCGAAAACAAATAAAAAATTTATAAAAAAATTTTTACACAACTTATTTACACAAGGGGCCCCCCTTGGAATTTTCAAACTTTGACCAATTTTATCTCGGAATCCATAAGAGACCGACATTTTTTTTTTCAGATTCGGTTTTAGGGGGTAAGACTTCAAGTTTCTAAAAAACAAAAAAAAAAAATTGGAGCATTGGCCCTAAAGTAAAATTGTTCCATTTTTAGTTCGTAACAGTGTTAAGCAATAGCCGTGTATCAGAGAACTGCATTGAATAGCTCACTGAGGGTTATGAGTCACTTGCAAAAATATGAGACGTGAATGTGCATATTGCATGCAATAATGAGTGTGAATCAGAGTTGCGCTCACTAATAGTGAATGCGTAGATAGCTCATAGCTCATGAATGTGAGCTGCTTAATAGCTCTAGTCTCATGAATGTGAATGCCTGAAAAGCTCACTCACATGCAGTCAGCATTCATGAATCAGTGAATGGTTTGAGCCACTTAAGTTGAACTGTGTCAAGAAAAAAATTTTTATTTGCTCCAATCGATAGGGAAAGTTCGAAAATGGCCTCCGGACATCACTTTGGGAGGCTCGGGACCCTGGGAAGAACCGTTTTTGTCCAGAAAATGGGTCCCCGGACCATGGTACCTGTGTTTGACCCATTTTCAGAAAAATTTTTTTCTGTTCCAATCGATGGGGAAAGGTCGAAAATGGACTGTAGACATCACTTGGAGTATCTCCGGGCCCTGGAAAGGACCGTTTTTGACCCACTTTCGGAAATTTTTTTTTGCTTCAATCGATGGGGAAAGGTCGTAAATGGATTTTAAACATCACTTGGAGTACCTCCGGACCCTGGAAGGACCGTTTTTAAGCCATTTGTGGAAAAATTTTTTTTTGATTCAATCGAAGGGGAAAGGTCGAAAATGAATTTTGAACATCACTTGGAGTACCTCCGGACCTTGGAAAGGACCGTTTTTGAACCATTTTTGTAAAAATTTTTTTTTGCTCCAATCGAAGGGGAAAGGTCGAAAATTGATTTTGAACATCACTTGGAGTGCTTTCGGACCCTGGAAGGACCGTTTTCAATCCACTTTCGGAAAATTTTTTTTTTGCTTCAATCGATGGAAAAAGGTTGAAAATGGATTTTGAACATCACTTGGAGTACCTCCGGACCCTGGAAAGGACCGTTTTTGACCCATTTTCGGGAAATTTTTTTTTTCTCCAATCGATGGGGAAAGGTCGAAAATGGATTTTGAACATCACTTGGAGTACCACCGGACCCTGGAAAGGAACGTTTTTGACCCGAAAATGTGTCCCTGGGGCATGGTACCCGTTTTCGTCCCATTTTCGGGTCAAAAACGGTTCTTTCCAGGGTCCCGAGCCTTCTTTAGTGATGTCCAAAAATATTTTTGAGCTATCTTTCGTTTGAAAAAACAAAATTTTTTTCTCGAAAATGTATTACAATAAAAACCATCATATCATACATCATACATTTTTTTTATATATTGAAATGTGATTTGAGACTTTGCCTCTACATAATATTGATAAAGCATTGAGCCTTTCCTGCAGCATCGTCGTTCTTTTCTCAATTTTTATTATATTCAATATCGAAAAGATCGTTCCGCTGTGCAGTTCGATATCACCAGGCATAAAAATATACGCAACACTGTGTCCACATTAGGGAACGCTGATTCAATTTTATCATCGTGTATTTGATATGAACTTGTGCGAGGAAAATCACTTTAACTTATTTTATTTATAACATATGAATGAAACTGCTGAATTTCGGTTTCTAAATCGGTATTAAGGTCTTGCGGATATGCGTCTACTAAATTTCTGCACTGCTGACTATATTCTGATTAATGATCGGAGCAGACAATTTTATCTGTATCATCATGATATTTCTTTATATCATACATGTATAGTATATACATTGGGCTGTATCGAAATGTATGAACGCATTTTAAACCCCAATTGCAGGGCCAAATAATGAAATAGGAAGAAAAGACAAAGCAGCACATATAATTTTTTTTTAACTTAACCCTCTAACCGGTAAAGCTACCCTGAGGCAGGCTCGTGCGCAAGGGGAGCTTTGGGGGTTCTAACCCCCCCATTGGAAATTGGTTGCCGAAATTGGTTGGCGGAACTGGTTGCCGATTAAATATGTTGTTTTTCAAAGTAATTAAGGAAATATACCGTTCCACGATTTGATTGGAAATTATTTTTTACGAGGCTATTCCCATTTAAAGTTTTAGTGTCAGAGCTTGAAAAATCGTTGCAAATTGTTTCATAATAGTCGCATTTTCATCCAAATCAAAATAATTAACTTTTGTCTTTTGATTCTAATAGAACTTCTGATTCTCCGTCAGAATCTTTAAGAAATTTTGAAAATTGGCGAAGTTATAGCGTTTTTGATGAAAAAAAACAAGGCTGATTTTCTCAAAAACCCCAATTTTTTTCGCTTAAAATTTTATTGTGGATTTGTATTAATATGATAAAGAAATGACATGACTTTAGTGCCTGTTAACCCACATTTGAGGTCAGGAGATTTTTTCCCCCAAAATGAAAATGTCAATTTTTTTTCATCATTGCCAAGCCACTCTACGGTACTATTTTCAAAGCAAATAACAACAGCAACATTCCAAATTACTTTCTGTAAGTTCTGCTTGCATTCTGCATACTTTTTTTCTCCGTAATTTTCGTGATAACATTTTGTCATAGGAAATATATAAAAACATTGTAAGCACAAATAGCTTTTTCGCTGACAAAGTCAAGCAAACGAAACATTCTAAACCCACAGAAGTACAGTCAGTGAAATAGCTATTTGTGCGTACAATGTTTTTATATATTTCCTATGATAAAATGTTATCACGAAAATAACGGTATATTGCTTGCATATTGATAAGTACCTAGAGACCGACCACTGTTCGGTTTTCCGTTTTGAGGTTGAAAAAATCGAAAAAATATGGAATTTGTTGAAAAAAGTTGACTAATATTGAATAAGTTGAAATATTTGAAAAACATTGAAAAGAGTTGAAAAGCCAAAAATAAAGGTTAAAAAAGTTGAAATGGGTTGAAAAGGCGAAAAATCTTCGAAAAGTCGGAAAAAAATGGAACAGAAAAAAGTTGAGAGAAGTTGAAGCGTGAAAGTGAAAAGTGTTGAAAAAGTTGAAAGAGGTTGAAAATCTCCAAAAAGTTGAATATATTGAAAAAAGTTGAACGATGTTGAAAAAGTCAAGAAAAGTTAAATGAAGTTGACAAAGTCGGAAAAATATGGAAAATGTTGACAAAAATTAAAAGAGGTTGTAAAATGTTGAAACAGTTGAAAGAAGCTGAATAACTCAAAAAAAGTTGAAAGAGGTTGAAAAAGTCGAAAAAAGCTGAATGACGTTCTAAAATTCGGAAAAATATGGAAAATGTTGAAAAAAGTTGAAAGAGGTTGAAAATTGTGGAAACAGTTAAAAGAAGTTGAATAATTCGAAAAAAGTTGAATGAGGTTAAAAAATCGAAAAAAGGTGAATATGGTTGAAAAAGTCGAAAAAATTGAATGAGGTTGAATAAAGTTGAAAGAGGTTTAAAATCTCGAAAAAGTTGAATACACCTAATTCTGTTTTTACACGGTAATGGGTTCCAGGAAAACCCATGCAAAAAAACCGTGTAAAAAAAGACATTGATCGTATGCAAAATAGGTGATTGGTTCCTTATCTCTAAAACCTATTGAAATTAGTGAAAAACAAGGATTTTTTAAGAACAATATTCAGGGTTATTTTATTAAATTACATATACAACATATAATGTGTTTTTACACAAGCATAGTTATTAAAGAAAAAAAAGATATGCACTCTAAGCTTTTTTTTATTTATGTGAACATTTTCATTTTGGCGATAGCAAAATAGTTGTCTGCAAATTTTGACATTTCTGGATACAACTATAAGAGACTGTCGCCAACCATGTAGAGAAAAGAAGTGTGGAAGACATTGCCGCGGAGATAGTTCGCCAATGTCGCCAACCGTGAAGCTCCGCCGTTATCTCGGCGACTAAAAGGCGATATTGTAGCCAACCATGAAGGGGCTGTATATTTAACCAAAAAAAATTTAAGCCGAAAAGATTTTGAATCGTGCTAAATGGAATAAAATCGTGTAATAAAATTTAAAATTTGTTTATTTTCAAACCGTGTTAAATCAAAACCGTGTAAAAAAAGACCGTTTAAAGACAGAATTAGGTGTATCTCTAAAAAAATTGAATGAGGTCGAAAAAAGTTGAATGAGTTTGACAAAGCCGGAAAAATATGGAAAATGTTGAAAGAGGTTAAAAAAAGTTGAAACAGTCGAAAAATATTTAAATAAATCACAAAATGACCCACTTGCAACATTTTGTTATAGTAGGAAGTACCACGCCCACTAATGCAATCCCGTCGAAGTCCATTTAATTTCAGAGTTTTTACTAACCGACATCTCTATACCAAATTTTAAAAAGATAACTCTCATAGCACACTAAATATAGCACACTTGATCAGTTGAATAGTTTACTTGAGCCAAACCAAGTGTATAGAATTAGATAAATATATTTCACATTTTTCGAAACAAATTTCCACATTAAAATTTATATTCCTTGTTAAAACATAGCTTCAATATGAAAAAAATCCTTTGTGCAATTATATTTATGTTTATATTTTTAAGTACAAAAATAATAAAAATTTGCGGTTACCACCATCAGATAGAGGAGAAATAAATGAATTATTCAAATTAATAAAAGCAACAAAAATCCAAAAATTTATACCTGATTTTTCATTTTAAAAAAAAAATTTAAATTTTTGACAAAATTTCATGATTATTTTCAGTTTTTACCACTGAAGAAAACAACATAATTAAAAAATAATGAGAAATTCGAATTCCCCATTCAAAACTACTCCGAATGTGAGACTGAATTAAAAGAAAAAAGTTCACCTCAGCGATAATCACCATCGTTTTTAGGTTGTTGGTGAACTTTTTTTTTATGCGAAAGTTTCAAGAGTAATATGAAAATCGCTAATCAGGAGCGCAATATTTAGAAAAAATTGGTAACACATCCCACTCGGGACACTTATGGGAATAGCAAACTGCCGGTGCCTCTAAATTTCAGAGACTTTTTTTTTTTGAACCGGTCTAATATGTATGTATATATATATATATAAATACATACAATTATTGCTCGACAGTTTGGACGTCGCATGTTTATTCGTTGTGATATTATGCTCTTTCTAGTGCGAAAAGTCAGTGGATAAACACGTCAAAATTATTTGTGATATTTCAAAAGTTTTTATATATAAAAAAATAGTTTCTAATCGTTGTTTCGCCGTAAGAACTTTTGCAGTAAATGCATTTTGAATTATATTTTTATACTAAATGATAGATTTAGCAAAAAAAAAAAAATTAAATTCGGGTTTTGTGTGAAATTAATGAAAGTGGCCTGTAGGCAGCTATATCGGTTTATTCCAATTTTTTTTCATTGTTCTGTTTTTTATATGTTTCATAAGTACTAGCATATTTAGGTTTTATTTACCGTTATTTTACCTTTATTTTTCATACAGATTAGGAAACAAACAGTTCATCTATCCTAATCTTGGAAACAAAAAAAAAAAGATGTCTCGTGCAACTAACCAAAAATTCAATTTGTCAAAAATGTCTGATGATGAAGTTCAGGAGCTATTGGCTTCAATCGAAACTGATTCAGAAGATAGTAATAGTGATGCATGTTTACGAGTAAACAGAACCACGCGTCAACACTCATATGTTTACGCGTAAACTTTAGAAATGTCAAACGGCAACACTTTCCCTCAACTCTTCATTCTCAATTCAGCAAATTAAGACTCCAGTTAGTACGTGTTGCCGTCCCTGTCTCTCCACCCTGACATTGACAAATGACATTGTCAGGTCAGCAGATTTATAAAACACTCGTTTCTAAATCTCCAACTGAATAACATCGTGGTTTTTTTACTTTTTTCTTAAATCTAACTTAAAATACTTAAAATTAACTTAAAATATAACTTACTTGCTAAACTTAAAGTTACCTAAATATATACTTAAAACTAAAATCAGAAACCAGGTTTTTTAGTGATTTTTTTTCAATCGTTCTGCTGGTGAAAGCAGCAAGAGAACTTGTGCATTTTTTTCTGCACAGCACCCATCATCATCATCATCATCATCATCTGCATCACCATCGTCACCGCCACCAAGGAGAGCACCACGTCGCCGTATCCACCACCATCAGCAGCAGCATCATCAGCACAACAACAACAACGACAACTGAACCGAGTTATCCCCACAAGGAGCACCCCCCAATATAAAGGTAATCCTTTCAATTTCACAAAAAAAAAAAGGAAAATTTCGGCCACGCCCCAACATTTGGTCCTTCGAGCCGGAGGAAATCAGAAAAAAAGCGATAGTCGTAATGCTCAGACTTATGCATCTACCATACAGTCCACTCCCGAAGATCTGACTACGTCAGAAAAACATTCTTCAAACTCAGCTGAAACAATCAATTCTTGTTTCACTACTGCGACAAAGAAAGTGCTTCTTGGCACAGCTCTTATCGATATTTATCACTTAGGCACGCCATATAAAGCCCGTGCTTTAATTGACCCAGCGTCTGAGTGCATCTTTGTCTCTGAACGCATTCAACGGATACTGAAATTGCCCACTAAGACGATTTCAGCACAAGTCACAGGACTAAATGGAGTTGTTAGCATCAAGCCGTCAAGGATGTCATCATTTTACATCGGTTCTACGCTTAACAGAGATAATCCAGTAGAAGTAATGGCTCTCGTGGTGCCAAAAGTAACTGAAAAATTACCATCTCTTACTTTTGACATCTCTCAATTTGCAAACATGCCTACATTCAAATTTGCTGATCCAAACTTTAATCGAAGCTCTTCCATAGATTTTCTCATTGGAGGAGACATATACCCCTTAATTCTACTCGGGGGAGTACAAAATAATGTCTTTGGATCCCTTGTAGCTCAAGAGACAATTTTTGGGTGGGTTCTCACAGGACCGGTACCTTCTCAGCCAAAAATGCATTCTCTAACAACAGTTGTCTCACATTTCACAGAAATATCTCTGAAGGAGCAACATAAAAAATTTTGGGAAATTGAAGAACCCCCACAGAAAACCGCAGTCTCTAAAGCAGACAAAATTTGTGAAGAAATTTTCACCAAAACTACTAAAAGAAAATCAAATGGCAGATATATTGTCGATTTACCATTCAAATTAGAATTTCAAAATTCATTGGCTCTCGGCCAATCGAAATTCATTGCTCTAAGTCAATTTCTTCGAAATGAAAAACTTCTGCTCAAAAAGCCTGAGATTAAGACACAATATGCCAACGTCATATTAGAATATTTGGAACTCGACCACATGGTCAAAATTGAATCTCAAAACTTTCAAGAGAAAAACTCTTACTATCTCCCACACCATGCCGTGCTTAAACCAGAGAGCACGAGCACAAAAATGAGAATTGTATTCAACGCGTCTTGCCTAACTTCAAATTCAAAAAGTTAAAATGACATTTTGTTCACTGGACCAGTTCTTCAGACCGATTTGACTTCACTTATACTCAAGTGGAGATTTTTAAATTTGTTTTCAACGCGGACATCCAAAAAATGTACCGACAGATTTTGATAAACCCATCCCAAACATCATATCAAAAGATAATTTTTAGGCCGAATCCCGATGATGAACTTGCCGAGTACGAGCTAAAAACTGTTACATTTGGCGTGAATTGTGCACTATATCTCGCGATTCGCACACTTTTGAAGTTAGCTGATGATGAAGAGCATCTTTTTCCCATGGGTTCTAAAATTTTGCGCGACTCTATGTATGTCGACGACGCATTAGCAGGCGCTCACGATATTACATCAGCGAAAAATAATCGTGATCAACTTAAAAACATTTTACTCTCAGCGGGTTTTGAATTGCGAAAGTGGACGTCAAATTCAAAAGAACTTCTCATAGATCTTCCTCAAGATCATTTATTGCATGCCGATTTCCTCTCTCTAGAGGACAAAAGCTTAGCTAAAACTCTGGGAATCCGCTGGAATGCGAAACTTGATTATTTTTATTTTAATGTTCAATCTCTCGAACTTAAGCAAAACTACACAAAAAGGGAAGTTTTATTGACAATCGCAAAATTGTTTGACCCAGCAGGTTGGCTGTCACCAGTTATAGTGACAGCAAAAATAATTATGCAGTAGCTTTGGCTGGAAAAAACTGACTGGAATGAAAATATTAAAATTCAGTCACTCCACAAATGGCAAGCCTTTGTGACAAGCTATGACAAAATTAACTTGATCACAATTCCTCGTTGGGTACGTTTTTCTCCCACAAGTAAAATCGAATTTCACGCTTTTTCAGACGCATCTGAAAAAGCATACGCTGCAGCAATTTATGTGAGAGTCGAAATACAAAACGACATATTTTCTCATTTACTTGTCTCAAAGACAAAAGTAGCTCCAGTGAAGACGATATCTTTGCCCAGGCTAGAATTATGTGGCGCAGTTTTGCTTGCAAAATTAGTCAACGCTGTGATCCCACAACTTAACCTCGAAAATTGTTATGAAATTTTCAAATGGACTGACTCAACAATTGTGCTCTCTTGGTTACAAAAACCACCATACACATGGAAAACATTTGTGGCAAATAGAGTCACAACTATTCTAGATAAAGTTGGCATCGAAAGCTGGTCTCATGTCGACACACACGACAACCCCGCCGACCTAGCAACCCGGGGGCTGCATCATTCGGACTTAAAAAACAGTGAGCTTTGGTGGAATGGACCATCGTTGTTAAAACTTCAAAAAACTCAGTGGCCACAAAGTGCACTATCAGTGCAACCGGATACAACATTGGAAATCAAACCTATTAAATCTTTTTTCACTAGCTCGGCGGTGAATGAAAACCTTCTAGAACGTTTCTCTTCGTTGCCCAAAGCATTGCGAGTCATCGCATATATTTTTCGATTTTTTCACCAAACTCGACAACTTGAAAACTCAAACTACCTTTTTCCTTCAAAAAATATCTCTTCGGAAGAGCTCAAGTTTGTAAAAATGAGACTCATAAAAAACTCTCAACAAAGACATTTTCCGAAAGAGTATCAAAATCTTATTAATAAAAAGGCAATTGAAACAAAAAGTCAGTTGCTAACGTTAACTCCCTTTCTAGACAAGGACGGCATTCTAAGAGCAAATGGGCGCTTAGCATCTTCCCCAGCTCTTGACTACAACGAAAGGCATCCTATAATTTTGGCTTATAGCAGTCGTTTTGCTCGCCTGCTGGTAGATTTTATTCACCATATTTCGCTTCACGGTGAAAATCAGCTAGTTCTTCGACTAGTCCGTCGTGAGTTTTGGATACTCAAGCTAAAAAATCTAATTAAAACTTGTATCCACAATTGCAAAATTTGTGTAATTAGCAAAAAGCGATATCACGGTCAAATTATGGCAGCGTTACCTCCCGAACGTGCAACCTTTTCACGCCCCTTTACAAATACTGGTGTTGACTTTGCAGGTCCTTTCGAAATAATAAGCTTCACGGGCAGATACTGCAAAATCACTAAAGGCTATGCATGTCTCTTCGTATGTTTCGCAACGAAAGCTATACAGCTTGAGCCTGTTAGTGATCTTTCACCGGGATTTGTTTCCCGGAGAGGATGCCCAAACAACATTTACTCGGACAACGGTACGAATTTCGTTGGAGCTGCTGGAATCCTCAAGAAAGACTTCAAGCGATTCATTCAAGCAGCAAAAGACGACGCCGTAAAGAAATATGGTTACCACAATCTCTCATGGCATTTTATTCCAGCCTCAGCGCCTCACATGGGCGGCTTATGGGAAGCAGGCGTGAAATCTTTCAAACGACATTTTCGAAAAATCACCGGACAGCTGAAATACACATTTGAGGAGTTTGCAACATTACTCTCTCGAATAGAAGCGTGCCTCAACTCTAGGCCTCTTAACGCTGCGTCTGAAAACGTGTCTGATCTTGCGGTTCTCACGCCAGGTCATTTCCTGATAGGAGCTCCATTATTATCCCCCGCAGAGCCAGAAAATTTATCTACCTCTGTTAGTATTTTGAACCGCTGGCAAAAGGTTCAAGCTATAGCTCAAGAATTCTGTCGTCGATGGAAGAATGAATATTTGAAGGAACTGCTCAAGCGTACGAAGTAGAAAGTCCCACAAATTGATCTAAAAATTGGAGACCTCGTAGTCGTGCGTCAAGAACCGCTGTGTCCCACCGAATGGCGATTAGGACGGATAACCAAAATCTACTTCGGCAGCGATGAACGAGTTCGTGTAGCAGATCTCAAAACTCAATTGGGAGAAATCACTCGGCCAATACATAAACTCGTATTGATTCCGCAATAATTGCATCTTCTCATAAAAATTTCATTCTCAAAAACATTATTCTCATTACAAATTTCACATCAAATCATTCTCAAACCTGAATTTAAACCATCTCTCAATATCTCAATTCACCATTTTTGGCTATTCAAGTCATCATTTATCATTTTCATCATCATTTATTTTTATCATAATTTTCTCTTCCTCGTCTAGCATGTGGTCCCGTAATGCCAGAGGATTTGATTTTCGGTGCCCTATGCGCAAAGGGAATCATGGGCTACGTAGCTGCGTACGGTTCCGCAGATTGGAGGTCCGCGACAGAGTCAGAGTGGTGCACATCAACCGTCTCTGCAAGAATTGCCTCGCGCATTCGCACTCTACAGAGCGATGCATAAGTGACAACAAGTGCCACATCTGCAACTTGCAGCATCATAGCCTACTCCACGACGAGACTGTCGTGATAAAAAAGGAGGAGCAGCTGGTAGATGCCTCAACCGTCACTTTGAAAATGACAGCTCAAGTCATTGTAGAAGGTAGAAAAGATTTCGTGGTGCGAGCGCTCATCAACCCAAATCAGGACCAATCCACGATTTCCATGTCCAAAGCCAAAGAAATGGGCATTACTCTGTTTTATACAGCCACACACAAAAGGCATCCCACTTGCCATATCCGGTTGGCGTCTTTTATAAATCCATCGCTTGGAATCACCTCATGCTTTCACGTCGTCCATGACAGTCTTGGAACGTTTCCACCGCGTCGGGCTGATAGAACGCCAATTAATATTTTTCACCCGGATTTAATCCTAGCGGATCGCTTTTATTACAAGCCCCTCGAGGTCGATCTCGTCATTGGAGCTGAATTGTATCCGCGAATTATAAAAAACGCTGTGCGTGCCATCCCAGGTGTTCCTCTGGCCCAGTCTACGATATTCGGATGGGCATTCGTCGGCGTCTGCCCTAGAGCAGACTAATGTCTATTATTGTCATTTACTCATTTTCTACTTTTTCGATATTTTCTTATTTTAATTCCTATTTTCACACTCATGAAGTGTAAATTATATAAAAACAAAAAAACGTAAAAATTTGAAATTGAAATTAAAAATTAAAATGAATTAAAATTTTTTGAACTAAATCTGTATTTGAAACATAAATTAAAGGTTTTGGAACTAAATCTGCATTTGAAACATAAATTAAAGGTTTTTGAACTTAATCTTTATTTGAAACATGAATTAAAATTTTTTTTTGAAACATAAATTAAAATTTTAAAATCCAAAGAATATCAAATTAAAAACTAATATGAGTTATTGTTAAGTAAAAACGTAAATCCATACTTATAAATTGTATACTTAAGCTAACTTTTCTCAAAAATACATAAATGTTAAATTTCAATTTTGTACTTAAGTATTTTCTATTTAATCGAAAACCCCATGATCTCGCACGCTCCCACGTCCGCCCGCTTCTCTTTGTTGCAGTTACTGCAAGGCGGGCAGTATGTTTACGCGTAAACAGAACCACGCGTCAACACTCATATGTTGACGCGTAAACTTTAGAAATGTCAAACGGCAACACTTTCCCTCAACTCGTCATTCTCAATTCAGCAAATTAAGACTCAAGTTAGTACGTGTTGCCGTCCCTGTCTCTCCACCCTGACATTGACAAATGACATTGTCAGGTCAGCAGATTTATAAAACACTCGTTTCTAAATCTCCAACTGAATAACATCGTGGTTTTTTTACTTTTTTCTTAAATCTAACTTAAAATACTTAAAATTAACTTAAAATATAACTTACTTGCTAAACTTAAAGTTACCTAAATATATACTTAAAACTAAAATCAGAAACCAAGTTTTTTAGTGATTTTTTTTCAATCGTTCTGCTGGTGAAAGCAGCAAGAGAACTTGTGCATTTTTTTCTGCACAGCACCCATCATCATCATCATCATCTGCATCACCATCGTCACCGCCACCAAGGAGAGCACCACGTCGCCGTATCCACCACCATCAGCAGCAGCTTCATCAGCACAACAACAACTGAACCGAGTTATCCCCACAAGGAGCACCCCCCAATATAAAGGTAAGCCTTTCAATTTCACAAAAAACAAGGAAAATTTCGGCCACGCCCCAACAATGCATTTAGATCTGACGATGAATATGCAGACCCAGATTATAAACCGGATGAGATTTCAGCTGAAGACGACCAATGCATTAGTGATTGTATTTATCATATGAACTCAGCTGAGACTGCGGATGCTTTCATTGAAGCGGCCAATTTATCACTCAACATAAGTAACATATCAGCAATCGAAGAAGTTGAAGTAGTACCAATAACAACAGCTTCAGAAGTTTCTCCAATTGAAGAATCGCCTGGAATTCTACCATCTACCAGTGATTTCTTCAGCACCAACAACAACAACCTCAAGTTTGTTTCAAACCACAACAATACTTGCATCGCTGATTGCAACAACCATCGCAAACTATTTTCAAACCTCCAAAAAGACCACGTTCACCACCACCTACTGTTGAAACTACTGGTCCCGAAACTTCTCCATCTGCAGGTGGTTTTACTGCTTCAGAATTGTCAGCTATTTTAAAAGATTCTAAAGAATTTTCAAGCATCACCTGGAAAAAGAAAAGTATGCAGTACCATGTGAATGAAATAGCTTTCAGAGGAAACGCTGATTTGCCAGATTCTGTAAGAAAGCTGAAAACACCACTGCAGCTGTTTTTGTATTTTGATGGATGATATAATCTGTGATTGTTGAAGAAACGAATCGCGCAGCTATAGCTGAAAACATCAACCCAAAGTTTAGAGAGGATGCTGATGAGATATACAAATACATCGGTATTCTATTTATTACTTCTATTATTAGACACTCAAGTTTAGAAGAGTATTGGGGTGAAGATGCAATACCGTCAGTACAAAACACCATGCCTTTTAAAAAATTTATCGTTCTGCAATGAAGATGAACGTATCAAAAAAAGGTGATCCCGGATACGATCCATTGTTCAGAATCAGAAAAGTGGATGATAAACTAAACGAAAGATTTGACTCCATCCCGAAAAACGCTCATTTATGTGTAGATGAACAGATGTGCAGTACGAAGCTAAAGCATCATCTTCGCCAATATATGTCAAATAAGCCCCATAAGTGGGGAATAAAACTTTTTGTTTTATGCGATTCATATGGTTATGCTTGAGATATATAAAGGTGCTGGTGATAATGTGGTCCTACCAGATGCACCAGATTTAGGTGCAACTTCTAATGTTGTAGTACGTTTGTCGCAAACTATTCCGGATTTCGTGCATCATATTGTTTACTTTGACAATTTTTACACCTCTCTTCTCTTGTTAGTTTACTTGCGAGCAAGAGGGATTTTTGCTTTAACGTTTAACGTTTTGTTTTGACAACAAAAACGTTCGTTTGGCATCAACTTACGTCGGAGTGAAACCGTTTTTACGTTCTAATCCATGAATGGCCAGAAGAGTTAAGTTTGGAAGCAGGAAATCGCTAATCACCTGATTAAGCGAGCAAATGCGCAAATTTGCAAAATCTAATTCCAAGAATTGAAAAAAATCGAAAAAACGAAATGCGATGGGAGCGACCGCAACAACAATTACGTATATTTCATTTCGATACACAAGCATGAAGTCAAATGTGTTGAGACATTTTTCGTTGCAAGCGTCGAGCCGCGGCGCTAGTTCTTATTTTTCCGTATTGTTGTTACTGCTTTTTATTTTGAAAAATAGAAAATTACAAAAACAAAATTACTGGAAGTGAAAAAGTTGACAAAAAAACTCGAACGGTAAATGCAACAATATCCAATTTTATTGTAGTTCGCCTGTACTTAGTATTTTTTAAGGAGTAATTAAATTTTGTTCGACCTGGCCATCCCTGTTCTAATCCACCCAACCAGCCTGCGGAAGCATCGCGGTACGATAGGGAACAAAAGACGTATGTTGAAATCGATAGTGCGCAAATAATACGTGAGTATAACTTCCATATGGGAGGAGTGGACCTTATGGATGGGCTTATGGATAGATACCACATCCGAATTAAGACAAGAAACGTCGTGCTAAGGATTTTCTGCCATCTTATTGATATGGCTGCAACCAATGCATACCTTTTGCATCGCCGTATTCATGCAACTGTTCCTGATGATTCTTCATCTTCAGAAAAGGAAAAATTGTTGCAGTTACCTGAATTTAGGAAGTCAATTGGAAAAGCGCTTGTAGTTTATAAACATAAACGCCCTGTTGGACGTCCATCAACTGCTGTGGCACCAGAAGAACAGCCTAGCACCAGTGGTCATTCTATTCGACATGGCCACAAAGCAAAACATCCAGTAGCTGATATGCGGTATGACGGTTTCAACCATTTTCCTGTGTGGCTCAGCAAAGAAACTGGTAAAAAAAATGCAAACTATGCAAACAATCTCAAACACAATGCATTTGTCAAAAGTGTAACCTACATTTATGCTGCTCATTCGCCAGAAATTGTTTTTTAGATTATCATACTCCTAAATAAATATTATATAATTTTCTCAACAGACTTACATTTTTCTTCTTTGTTCAATTAAATATAATTTTATTTCATATCCAAAATGCAAACCTGTATTATTTTTTTATACCTTATCCGATATAGTAGCGCGCAGGCAGCTTTATATTTTTTTTAATTTACATGATGGATTATTTTTCGTCTGAAAACTTATTAGCATGCTCTTTAAGAGATCAATGTAAAAGTCAAAATATATTGAATGCCATGTTCTCTTGCTCAGGTCCCTGTGGACAGGTCTTTCATGCCTCTTGTGCAAATCTTACTAACAATACTGATTTATTATCTTCCAAACGTTCGGGCCTGCATTGGTACTGTCCATCTTGCAGGGCCCTGTCTCCGTCGGTTTTTTCGAAAAAAATTAAACAATTTGGGGAAAATCTTAACAATTTGAATATTAATTTCAGAGATATTCTAAATAATTATTTAGACATAACTCCCCAGATTGAAAAAAGCCTTAATGAGGCTGTCTCACCCGATGTTAGTACGCTTCAAAATAAAACTATTACTGAGGCTGCTATGGTTTTTTCTTCTACTCCTTCGATCACTACTCTACCCAAGCAAGCTATTTCCCTGAAGAAGAAAAGAAAACTTAAACGAAAATTAAATACAAAATTAAATAAGAATCAGTCAGTCGAATGTGAATCTGGGTGGTGTGGGGTTGGCGAGCGACACAGCTGTTAATCGTGAAAATACTGCCTTAGATCCCCCTTTAAATACCTCTCCATCTACTTCCAACTTTCCTGCTACTGCTGCTATAAATAACCCTCCATCCCTTTCCACAACTATCGATACTCCTCTATCCATTTCTGTCATTCCTAATCCGCAAGGTGTTGTTACGATTGGTGGTTCTGTGGCGCCTGTCTCCTTGCAAGCATTGCCAAGGTTGAAATCGATTTTCATTTCACGACTTAATGCTAACACTACCACTGACAATGTTATAAACTATATCAGACAAAACCAAATTATTCCTGCCGACACCTTCGTTTCTTGTAGGAAAATCGGTAATAAACCAACCCACGCGTCTTTTAAAATTACAGTGGCATCTTCTCATGTTTCTGCCATTCTTAATTCTAATGCATGGGTCGATAATATCTTAATTTCAGAATTTAAGTCGAAAAAAAATAAGACTGTCCGTTCCAATTCAAAAAACTGAAGCGGTTATCCTTTTACTATCAAAATGTAAGGGGTTTGCGTTCTAAGACGCATGACATCTTTTTAGCCACTCAGAATTTTTATGAGGATATTATCGTTTTTACCGAGACTTGGTTAAATAACACTTTTCTCAATTTGGAACTTTTTGACAATAGTTTCAATGTTTTTAGAAGAGACAGACACTTGGAAGACATTTCTTCTGTTGGTGGAGGCGTCTTAATAGCCATAAAAAATCATTTAACTAGTTCATTAATCGAAATTGCCTGCGCATCTAATATTGAACTATTATGCGTTAAAGTTACATATTGTAACTCCAATATTTATATTCTTAACGCTTATGTTCCTCCAAATAGTAGCGCAGATGTCTACGAATGTCTTTCGATGTCCGTAGAATACATAATAAATGAACTAGACACTAATGACGACATTTTATTGTTAGGTGATTTCAATCTGCCTGACCTTAAATGGACTCCTTCGGATGATAGTATATATTTTTATGCATCGTGTCCAAAAACTCGACAACAACAAATTTTTGTTGACGAAATACTTTCAAGTTTACAACAAGTAAGTTGTATAACTAATTCTCATGGACGACAACTTGACTTAGTCTTGGCTGCAAATAGTAGTAATGTTGTTGTGAGAAATGCTATCCATGCTCTTTCTACGGTTGATTCCTATCATCCACCTTTGAGTATTGTGTACCAATTTTATTATTATTTTTTTTAATAATACGAGTAATTCATTTGATGAGTGCATTAAATTTTTCTATGGTGAACTTTTTTCGGCCATAGCATTGTCGGTGCCTTATGCAAAGAGGTATGTTAATAATTCTTCAAACCCTTGGTACACAAAGGATTTAAAAAAAATTCGCAATGGCCGTAATAGGGCATGGAACAAATACGTTTGTAGCCAGGACCGAAATGACTTAGTTGCTTATCAGCAACTTTTCCATGAATTTAAGGATAAGTCAGCTTTAGTTTATTCTGAATATTTGAATAAAATTAAGTTGAATATTCTTCATGACCCCAAGCATTTTTTGGGGATTTATTAACACAAAAAAAAAAGTCTGACGGGTTTCCATCAGAATTCAGAACAGTTGATGGGCTCACTAGCGACCCACAAATTATAGCTGGGTTGTTTGCTAATTTGTTTATAGAATCCTTTTCTACGGAATTATTTAGCCCTGAGATCAACTATTTTGAATATATGGATAACGACCCTTTAGTTTCGATTAATGAGATATCTTTCTCACCTGACCTAATAGAGAAATATATCTCATCTCTTGATGATGACTTCAGCTCCGGACCTGATGGTATTCCTGCGACAGTACTAGTTAACTGTAGCTCTGTGCTGAGTCAGCCCCTCAGTTTGTTATTTAATAAATAAATTAGATAAAGCTATTTTCCTAAATTTTGGAAAAATGCATACATAAGCCCCATTTTCAAGAAAGGATGTAAAATGATGTTTCAAATTACAGGCCCGTAGCGAAGTTATCATCGACACCGAAAATTTTTGAACGCATTGTGTACGATCAAGTTAAGGTGTGCTGTAGTGAAGTCATAACAACTCGTCACCATGGTTTTGTTAATGTCAGATCTACAGTTTCTAACCTCATTGATTTTACTTCCTTTGCATTAAGCTCTTTTGACTCTGGTGGGCAAGTTGACTGCATCTACACTGACTTCAGTAAAGCATTTGACAAATTACCACATAATTTGATTTTATTTAAATTAAAAAATCTTGGATTTCCTTTAAGTTTTGTCAGCTGGATTGAATCTTATTTATCTGATCGCTCATATCGTATAAGATTTCGGAGGGTGTTTTCCTCCCCATTCAGCGCGGCATCGGGTGTTCCACAAGGAAGCCACCTGGGTCCGCTCCTGTTAATTTTAGCAATTAATGACGTTACACATGTCATTAAAAACTCGCATCTGCTAATATATGCAGATGACATGAAAATTTACAGGAACGTGAAGGGGGTTGGGGATACTATTCCACTTCAGTCTGACTTGAAATCCTTTGAGGTTTGGTGTTCTAAAAATAACTAACATCTTAATCCTGATAAATTCCAAACAATGATTTTCACCAGGAGAAAAAATATTGTGGAGTTTGATTACGAATTAAAAGATAAGAAAATTGGTCGTGTCGATTTAGTTAAAGACCTAGGTATACATTTTGATGTTAAATTAACTTTTAATGAGCATATTAATAAAATTTGTAAAAAATCCTCATCTCTGCTTGGCTTTATTAAGAGGTGGGCAAAAGAATTTAATAGCCCTTTAGTAACGGTGACTTTATATAATACAATAGTGCGTCCTCACTTAGAGTACGCCAGCCAAGTGTGGTCACCATTTTATAATATTCACATTAATAGAATTGAGAGAATTCAAAAAAATTTTATTCGTTTTGCTCTCAATGGCTTAAATTGGACTGACTCTTTAAACCTTCCTCCTTATGAGGATCGTTTGAAGTTACTACATATGCAGTCTTTGAGCTCGCGTAGAAATATTGCGGATATACTTTATCTGCATCAACTTGTGACTGGGTCTCTTGCTGCACCAGAGCTTCTTAATTATATTCATTTAAATACTAATCGCAGGAGTAATCGTAACTCTTATCAATTATTTTACCAACCTTTCAGTAGAACTAATTATATGGCTACAGCTCCTTTTAATCGCATGACTACTCTTATTAATAATTGCGATGTATATGATATTAGCTTGTCAAAAGGTCAACTCAAGCTTAGATTGAAAAATAACTATAGTTAATTTTGTAGCTTAATGGTTGTTGGTCTTTATGTTTGTGTTGTCCGAGCCCCACCGCATGATGGGTAAATTTTTTCTAACATTTATGCCTTGGACCATGTTAATAAATTCATACAATTACATTCATGCAATTGTATGTTTATATACATATGATCTGGGTGGGTATGTTGAGAAAGTGTGATAAAGCTAAGAAGAAATTATAAAAAAATAAAAAATTAATTGCATGTATAATTTTTTCATTTCCATTAATATATAAGCTTTTTACTTGGTTTCAAAGCTTCCTGCTAAATTGCTAAGAAAGCTAATAGCTGTAGTAGCTAAACTCTATTATTATTATTATATCTAAAAACAGACCACAGATTCGCATTTTTCAGCCCAAAATTAACCTAACACCAAAATTCTTACTTTCCTTACAATAGTAATTCTACATTGGAGGTTAGAGGGTTAAAATAAATTCCTAGGTCCCAAATAGCTGTTATATATGAAAACCGTACAGTTTTGCACTGGAGCATATCTTATGGTATAATTTTTTCTGAAAAGCACTATAGAACTCGATTTATAGTCAAAAACAACTGATGCGTGCAAATTTTCAGCGTGATCGAACGACGTGCTGGAGTGTCAGCAATGAAATAAAAAACGATTATTTTGAATCAGACGAATATTTTTTGCTCTGGAGCCTATCAAATCTCAAATATACTAAATTCAATGCTTAGAACACAATTCAATTCAAGACCAAAACCTTTTTTGTATTTTAAATAAAAAACATGTCTTACAAAATTGCAATTAACTTTGTTGAAGAAATTTTAATATTTTTTCGGTGCTGTTTATGGTGCCCCCCGAGACGTGGTGCCCTAAGCAATTGCTTAATTTGCTTATGGGCTAATCCGGAACTGTGTATGGCAGCATTGCTTGAATTTACAAAAGCGGTTGTAAGTTATGCGAGGCCCTATGCATGCAGTAGGTGTGGGGTCCAAATACCAAAATAAAGTCACGTAATAAAAACAAAAATAAATATGAAACAACATTTATTAATAACTGCTTTGATTCTAATATTTAGGTAAATTGCTAAGTTTAATAAAAAACAAAAACCGCCTTAAATGACTTCGCTTTAAATTAAAAAACCCGTAACCCGACCAAATCAGCTGTTGCTTTACATGCAATCGAAAATTCGCACAGCTTTACAATAAAAAAATTAAGATTATTAAAACACATAATCGACGACAGAAGCTTAGATGCCTATGAGAGCATTTACTTGCAGAAAAACCAAAACATTATGATGAACACAATGGAAGCTCCGATCAGGTCATCTCTTTTCAACTTAGTAAAATATGCTAAATAAACACCTGCAACAAGTGAATCTTTTCTTATGGGTCTTAGTCTATTTATATTATGTTTATAATTTTACAATTGTTTCTCAGCGCTTATTTTTTGTTTTATATGTTTTGCGCAATTTTATGTTTCATATTTAGTTTTATTTTTATTGTATTACAATTATTACTTTTAATTGTTAGTTTAGAGTTTAGTCTAATAAAACCGATTAGCTGATGATGACGTAAAGTCGAAATGCATCCCAAAATTTTTTAAAATTTCGTGTTTATTTATTTTAAATAGTTACGGGTTTTTTTAATTTAAAGCGAAGTCATTTAAGGCGGTTTTTGTTTTTTATTAAACTTAGCAATTTACCTAAATATTAAATTGAGACTTCGCGGTATTGTCCTAAAAACAATTATTTTCAAATAATATAATAATAATGGCTGGCCAACCAACAATACAAGGACAACAAAATTAATTTTTTAGACTCAAAACTAAACTACATCTTTTGAAAGCTGATCTATTTTTTCTTAAAAAGTGCACTAAAAAGATCGTGACTCCAAAATTTGTTCAAATCAGGTGCAATGTCAATAATAATAGAACGGAAGCTATGTTAAAGAAAAGTAAAAAAATTTGGTTAAACTTAGAAACTAGACACACATATAGCAAAATTTCTAACACTGAAATTGAAGTTTATAACACACATTTATGGTTAGCGAAAAATATGGATTTTAGTGATTTTCTACGATTTCAAGACGAATGCAGCCACAAAATAACAAAACTATGTTTATCTAAACAAAAGAAATTAAATAAAAAATTCAAGCAACTAACTAGCAATAATAAAACTATATCTAAAAACAACCACAAAAATTACAAAAAAGATACTGACAAGTTCGTGCGCAACATTTCGTCGCAAGTTTTCGATGAAGAAGAGATGAATGTATTACGAAAAGGACTGAACTACACAGCCAAACCTAGAAAACTCCCTTTTGAAGATATTATTGCTGATATTGAAACAGGTATCAAGTTTTTACCAGAATTGAAAAAAGAAAAAATAAGAAACGAAGTCAAGCCTGTTTTAGAAAAATTTGTAAAAATAAGACCAAAAAATATCGGTAAACAGTCAAGTGACACAGTAATTATTAAAAAATTACGACAGAAAAATTGTGTGTACATGAAGTCTGATAAAGGTAGAGATTTAGTCATAATGGACAGAGCACAATATGATGAAAAAATGTGTGAAATAACTTCAGCTAACAACTTTGTTGAACTTAAAAAAACTCCACTGCCAAGTATGGTCAAAAAAACATCCGCATTATTGAAAGATATTCAACAAATTTTTGGCGCAAAAGTTAAGTGGAAGTTAATGGTTGCAAATCCATCAGTCCCAAAACTTTACGGCTTACCGAAAACTCATAAGCCAATTCTACAAATGAGACCAATTATCTCCAATATAGATTCACCAACGGAAAAAATATCTAAATGGCTAGTGGAAGAATTTAAAAAATACTACCAAGGTTTCAACAAAAGTGTCAAAAACACGTTTGAGTTTGTGGAAAAAATTGGCAACGTTATTTTGAAAGAAGAAGAAGTTTTAATTTCCTTTGATGTTGTTGCTCTTTTTCCTAGTGTCCCTATACAAGAAACGCTAAATTTTTTAAAAGACTGGCGTAATGAAAGAGAACTTGATGAAAAAAAGAAAGAAATATACTTCAATGCAACAAAACTCTGTATGGAATACAACTGTTGCCAGTTTTTAAATAAATTCTACAAAATAAATGAAGGTACAACTATGGGAAATGCATTGTCACCGTTTTTGGCTGAATTGTTCATGTCCAATTTTGAAAAAGATTTAGAAGCTGAAGGTAATTTGCCAACTGTGTGGTTTAGGTATGTTGATGACATTTTTGCTTGCATCCACCCGAATAAGATCCAAGATTTTATGGAAATCATAAATTCGAAATGGCCGTCTATCAAATTTACTTTTGAATTAGAAAAATATAGAAATTTACCTTTTCTAGATTTGGTAGTAAATAGAAATTTAAATAATAAATTGGATGTCAAGGTGTACAGGAAACCAACAAACATTTCTAGATACATTCCAAGCGACTCTCACTGTCCTATTCAATATAAAAAAGCAGCCTTCAATAGTATGGTCTTTAGACTATGTAAACTACCTTTGAATGTAGCAAATTACATGGAAGAATTAAATTACATCCAATATGCTGCTGAACTAAATGGATATGACAAGGAAATAGTGACGAAAATGGTTAAAAAACAATCAAAAGACTTAATTCAACAACACTTAAAACAATAAATACAAATGATGACAACAAACGCTTAAAAATACATTTTGCACCGATAATAACAAACAAATTAAAAATAATTTTTAAAAAACATAACATAGATCTGGTTTTCTCCTCAAATGAAAAACTAAAACATAAATTAGGAACCACAAAAGACAAGACTGAGAATTTAAAAAAGGCGGGTATATATGAAATCACATACAACGAGTGCGAGCAGAAGTATTACGGACAAACTAAGCGAAACATAGAAACAAGGTTCAACGAACATATAACACACATCAAATTTCAGAGACCGACCAAATCAGCTGTTGCTTTACATGCAATCGAAAATTCGCACAGCTTTACAATAAAAAAATTAAGATTATTAAAACACATAATCGACGACAGAAGCTTAGATGCCTATGAGAGCATTTACATGCAGAAAAACCAAAACATTATGATGAACACAATGGAAGCTCCGATCAGGTCATCTCTTTTCAACTTAGTAAAATATGCTAAATAAACACCTGCAACAAGTGAATCTTTTCTTATGGGTCTTAGTCTATTTATATTATGTTTATAATTTTACAATTGTTTCTCAGCGCTTATTTTTTGTTTTATATGTTTTGCGCAATTTTATGTTTCATGTTTAGTTTTATTTTTATTGTATTACAATTATTACTTTTAATTGTTAGTTTAGAGTTTAGTCTAATAAAACCGATTAGCTGATGATGACGTAAAGTCGAAATGCATCCCAAAATTTTTTAAAATTTTGTGTTTATTTATTTTAAATAGTTACGGGTTTTTTAATTTAAAGCGAAGTCATTTAAGGCGGTTTTTGTTTTTTATTAAACTTAGCAATTTACCTAAATATTAAATTGAGACTTCGCGGTATTGTCCTAAAAATAATTGTTTTCAAATAATATAATGCTTTGATTCTGCTTTCCTTTTTAATATAACGTCAAATAGATTTGTTCTTTATCTTTTATCGTCGATTTTTTTCTATTCTCGGAAAGTGAAAGAAAAAACGTTGATATAAGCGTCTACGACGCTATAGATCAGTGCAAAATAAAGCCCTGCATGAATATATTCTCTTTGTTGATTGTACCGCTGCACTTGCTATACGAGTACTTCGTGAACGAAGAAAGTAAACGACATAAAGGAAGAGCACAGAGAAGCAAAGCTTATCAGACCGATTATGGTATCGTAGTCGCTTCGCTTGACATGCACTGCTTCTCGATATTCGGTCATCATTAAGACCGCTTTGTTGTTGTTCGGTGACCGAGAGCTTGATAAAGTAATCGAAGACATAGCAGCTACACCGATTATGTATGTCGAAAAAACCGTAATTGTTTTTTATTATTCTTCTTTGCAATTATCAGTGTGTTGTTGCAAATAAAATTTTGGAAATTTTTTTTTTGTTTTTTCCTATTTTTACCTTGTTAATATACATAAAGTTGATCAATAAATTTTGAAAAAGCAGAAAAAGTTTAATTTCTGTTTTCCACCTCCATGATTGAACGTGCTAAATGCTCAATTTCTTCTAGTCTATTCATACTGAACATTATTCGTTTATTCGGTGCAGGGAAAAAGTGACCGACTACTTTTATTCCGTTTTACTAGCTGCTTACGTATACAAATGAGTCAGTGTACTGTAGCTACTTTTGTTTCGTATTTGTTCGTACTGCAAAGAGACCGGTACGGTTGTGTTTCGTTCTTCGTTTGCTACGATGAACTGACGTCGTGTGTGCATGACACGCACGAATTTTTTCGTTGCAGTGCTCTAGTGCAAAAGCAATTGATACCAATTTTTTGAAAAAAAAAAAAAAAAATATGTACTGATGCGTGAGGCTCCTTACCGTGCTAGAACCCGTTCAACCATACGGCAGCCATGAGAACGGCTCTGATTTTAAAACAGAACACTGTCATGCCTCCTAGTGGTCAGTACCAGAATTAAAAAAGGTTAAACTTATGCGTTTTATTCACTTTTAGGTTTAACTAAAGCGAATAAAACACAGCTAATACCTTCAAAAAAATCCTCACAAGTGGGGATTCAAAGTGTTTACAAGAGCTGGTGTTTCAGAAAATATATTGTACATGCCTTCAGCCTTTACTTTCGAGAGGGAACATGTCAATCATTTGGATTAGGAATATCTTCGGACAGTCTTCTTCATTTGATCTCCAACATTCCACAAAAATCAAAATTTGACATTGATTTTGACGATTGGTTTATATCTGTAAGCCTTATGATCGCTTTGAAAGAGAATGGTATCTTAGCAGTAGGAACAATTCGTAACAATCTATTAAAAAACTGTCATCTAAGTCATGAAAAGGAGCTATGTAGCTCGAAAAGGACGAGGATCACGCGATATAAAATTTGAAGCAGGTTACAACCTAATTGATTGCCGCTGGTATGATAATAAGGGTGTTCAACTTATTTCGAATTATATTGGTGCCAATCGAATTAGTGAATGCAAGCGATGGTGTCGAAAAGAGAATAAATATGTAAATATTCCACGTCCAGCTATTGTTGAGTGCTACAGTAAACACATTAAATTCTAATAAAAATTTCTATTTATGTACATTCGATATAAAAACTGTATCGTTCATGCATTACATTTTATAAACTTTACCATTGGCAACATCTTCTACAGAACAAAGTACTCTGGTCCTTGAACTTAATACCATTTCCACTTTACATCACTAACGTCGACGCTCGACAGCGGTGAATAGGGTGAGTAATTTTCTTTGTGCGACATGAGTCATAACATACCAATTCCTCAACACATCTGCCAAGATCATCAGTCTCAAGATCACAATACTTTCTTTCGAACGTCAGTTTATGGTGCATGAATGTCTTAAATCCAAGAAATTTACTTGATTTTTTACCATGACGACATTTGTGGAGTGCCTTTTATTAATTTATTAAAATTTAGAAATTCTTTTGTCCTTATGTTTTTCTATTTTTGAATAAAGAAATTGAAATCTTAATTTTATGAAAATTTTAATCAGAATGATAAAAATAATTTTCTTACTTTGACAACTTTAAAAATGCATATGTAGATTCATTTTTGAAAGCAAAAAAATTCAAATTTAAAGTAATTTTTAAGCAAGTGTTAAAATGTTGAAGTGGGACACTACACATTTAACTCAACTCCTGCTATTACGTCGGTGAAATCTTTCATTGCCGAAACTCTCACGCTGCGTTCTGAACCGTTTAAGCCAACCCATACTTTAAAAAGTTCATGAATTTTGATCAAAGTATGCTAGAGGGACTACATATATCATTTTCTACATCCTGTGTACCATTTTCGCATCCGTTTGTCTTACAATTTTAATCCTCAATATTGCAACACACAGATTGTAAGATTTTTTGGAAGCAGCTAGGGAACAATTTTATGACTTTTTCGCAACCCTCTAACAAAAAACTGAAATTTGCATGATAAATGCATACACAAACATTTGTTATGTGGCATTTTGCTCGAGAGTTGGATATGCCTTGGTCGATTTTGGAATAAGGTCGATTTACTTACACATTCGCCAAATAATTTATTTTATAAACCTTGTACGCTTCTGATACGGTTACCAGCTTAAAGCGCTTATATCTTCACGCATGTAAAGCCTGTCACCACTTCAATTTGGTTTCCATTTCCAAAAAGAGTTTCGGTAGCATTTACTGGTTCGACATACTTCTTATATAATGCTTCAATGACTTTAACTTTTCTAGCTTAGCCCATTTTGTACGTTCCTTACTGCATTTCCAAATGTTTGCTTGAAGGTATAAGCAAAGAGGATAAATAATATATTATTTATCCTCTTTGGTATAAGGTTCAAAGTTCTCATTTTCTTTATCATCATTTTTCTTTTTATCGCGCACCTTTTTCTGCCTTATACGATCATTTTCCTTTTTCTCTTTCAGCAGCTAAAGCAGCTAGTCTGAATGTACAGCTTGAATTGAAATTTCGCTCTGTTTTCAAAAGACTTCGAATTGACTTGGATACTGCCAAAAATATTATTGTTGCTGTTGCCGTGCTTCACAACATCGCAACTTTATTCGACTTTATCAATATTGTTAACTTTTTTCGTCTTTTGCAAGTGTTTCAACTTTTTCGGTTTTTTCAACATTTGTCAAATTATTCCAAATGTTTAACTTTTACAAAATTTTTTCGACTTTCTTAAGTTTTGCGAATTTTTAGGCTTTCGACTGTTTCAAGTTTGTTCGATTAAACTTTATTTTACTTTTGCAACATTCCGCATTTTAGAACATTCTATGCTAACATAACGGAACGTTATACATCACGTCATGATTCTCGCACTGATCTTGTTTTTTTTATAAGTGGTTTCCATTAATTACATAAGGGGGTTTTATGAAAATTCGGACCCCCTTCCCCTTGGTGAGACTTTCCTCCTCCCCCTTTGTGAGACTTTACCTATAATAAAATATATAAATAAATTTACTTGATATATTGATGTATTTTGCTTCATGCCACTAATACTAATCTCTTCTCTGCACTCGGAACGTAACTTTTCAGAAAGTTTCAGAAACAGTATGTAACGTACCAGAAATGTTACATTTGAAATATTGCAAACGGAACAATACAGAAATGTTCCTTATACATATATTTTAAATGAACTGTTACACATGCAATCATTCTGAACTATTTCTGAAAGATTACAAATTAGTCTCAATGACTTATGGCATCATTTTGTAAATCACTACACGCCACTTCGCGCTGTGTTGTTGAAATTCGCAATTTATAAAACGCAACTCTGCGCTGAGCGTCGAAAACCGCAACGCTGCGATTTCGTTCATATGAACTGTCAATTTCATCACTCGTTCTTGAGCTGCCGTTAGGCTTGTAGATGCTCTAAAAAAGCAAGCCGAAGCAACAAATGAAATGTGTATTAAAAGTTTAAAAAATAGGAAAGTAACCCAGTCGCCATGGACAAAATCTTTTTTTCTTATTTATAATTGAACTGTTCTTATTGTTATTTTACCTTACACATTTGGAATCAGTGACAATTCAATAATAAACAAAACGAACAGCTGATATCGTTAGCAGAAATTTTTTAATGCTTGAATTTTTCACAACTGTAGCTGAATGACAGTAGGCTCAAATTAAGTGAATCGGAACACGTTTGTCCCGACTACTTGGAATTTTGAAAGCAATGTGTTATTTTAATACTACAGGTAATAACTAAATAAGTGTCAGAAAAGTTTTTATAAATATCAATTATTATGATTATTATAAGCAATTTAAGTTTTAAGCAATAAGCAATTTAAGTTTTAGAACTTTTTTTTGGAAAATCATGTCTCGGAAAAAAAATTTTCCGACGACTTGTTATGATAAAAGGCTTGTTATGAAAAAGGCATTTTCAAGATATTTTCATATATTTATAGTTCTCTACTTGATTTTTTGTTTTTTAAATTAAAAAATAAAAAAATTTAAAAAAAATTATGTCTTCGCCGGGGCTTGAACCAGGAGCTTCCCTGATTAGACAATGGAAGTTTTTTTTTGCAATATGTTTCACGCTTTTGCTGATTACGCTAAAGTATTTTGTTGTAAAATCAGATAATTTGAATTTGCAAATCCAAAGAACAAAGGGTTTTGATTTAGCAAATTTTTCTTTGATTCAAAGAAATGAATTATTGTATTCCACAAATTTTAATCATAGAATTGCAATCCTTTGATTTTACCAATCTTGTTTTTTCTGTGCAATTAAACTACCCCACAAGTTCACTATACAAAGTTTTGACATGAGTCGTGTGCAAATTTATTTGGATAAGTACTCAAATACCTACTCCACTCAATGAATTTCTTGATCGTAATAAAATATTTTAATGTCTATATCTCTTATGGACTTATCAGATTGTAAATTCGCAATTCGCTCATAGAAACAGAACCTACAATATCTTTTTTAATTTTAATAAAATAATTTAATGGTAAGTGCCTCTGTTCCCCACTGTGGTCGAATTGTGAAGAAATTTTTGAATTTAAAATCTTAGAACAGATGCATTGAAAGGAACGACCCATCATTGGCCTGCAAGATCACCAGACCTAACAGTTTTTTGGCTTCACAAAAGTAAATAATTATTGAGAAAAACGCACATTTCACTGAGGTTGTCTTATCCCATGATATATAAATAAATAAAGTCTATCGAGTCTATCTTGATTTCTTTACATTTCGCTAATATTCTTTTCTTTAAATAAGTTTCTATCATATTACAACTTATCGGTTTGACTGTTTGATTTTTTGCTTATCGTAAGGGAGTTATTTAATATATACTATGTATTTTTTCAGATTATCTGAAGCATAAAGATTGTTTCACATATATCCAAGAAGACTGGAAGAGATGCACTAGAACGTATAAACACATTGTTTCTGAAGAGTTTCATAGTTTTGTCGAAGAAAATTCAGACTCAGAGAATCTTACACAGAATTTTATGCAGTTTTGCTGGTGAGTACTATATTTGAATTCAGGGTTATCAAGTCGTACAGAAGGAATTCCGCGACTTCTGAAAAAAGAAAGTTAGTCGCCTGAAAAAAAATCGCCCATTAAAAAATCAATTCATAAAATGGTAAAAACTTAAATTTTTGAGTGGAAAATCTTGATGACCTCTCTTCTTTGGTCGTTAAACAGAAATTTGAAATCCGTGTCACAAAAATCGTCCAATTGCCGGCTAATGCAGAAATTTTTGAATTCCTAGCACGCCCCCTGCTGTGACATGAAATTCCGGGTTAACTCTTTTTGTAATACATAATCCTCTTTGAATAAGGTAACCTGTAGCACTAGACCGCCTCAAAAAAAAAAAGTCTCTGAAATTTAGAGGCACCGGCAGTTTCCTATTCCCATAAGTGTCCCGAGTGGGATGTGTTACCAATTTTTTCTAAATATTGCGCTCCTGATTAGCGATTTTCATATTACTCTTGAAACTTTCACATAAAAAAAAAAGTTCACCAACAACCTAAAAACGATGGTGGTTATCGCTGAGGTGAACTTTTTTCTTTTAATTCAGTCTCACATTCGGAGTAGTTTTGAATGGGGAATTCGAATTTCTCATTATTTTTTAATTATGTTGTTTTCTTCAGTGGTAAAAACTGAAAATAATCATGAAATTTGTCAAAAATTGAAATTTTTCTTCTTAAAATTAAAAATCAGGAATAAATTTTTGGATTTTTTTGCTTTTAATATTTTGAATAATTCATTTATTTCTCCTCTATCTGATGGTGGTAACCGCAAATTTTTATTAGTTTTTTACTTAAATATATAAACATAAATATAATTGAACAAAGGATTTTTTTCATATTGAAGCTATGTTTTAACAGGGAATATAAATTTTAATGTGGAAATCTGTTTCAAAAATATGAAATCTAGTTTACTTGAACCAAACCAAGTGTATAGAATTAGATAAATATATTTGATCCATGGAACGTGCACTTGGCCGGTTTTGACATAGTATTCAACAAGATTTGTTTGAAAAAAAGTGGACTTGGCCGGTTTTGATACCAAAGTACTGGACTTAGCCGGTTTTGATTTCAAGGCCTTGAACTTGACTGGTTTTGAATACAATTAAATTGAAATAATATGTAAACGTGAGAAATTTTGTAGGAGTCACCGAGGTGAGTGAAAATTGCGATTTTGTAGTTTGCGAGCGATTTTTAACGAATTCCACTATAACACCTATAGACCACGTTGATGCGAAAACTTATCGCACATAGCTACGTTTAGCGGTGCGAGCGATTTTTAGATTTTATTGCTTTAAGGATATTTTCCACGTTCTTTGGAGTATCCCGGAGGTAGTCACTCCATAAATGACTACTCATCGAGGCGGTTCACTCCGAGTCACTTTGGGTCACTTGGAGTCACCAAGGTGAGTGAAAATTGCGTTTTGCGGTGCATGCGATTTTATTTTTATTTTTGCTGATTTCGTTACATTGCTTCCTGTCGTCAGAGGACGACGATATACTTAATTTTAAACAAATCCACTAAAATTCAAAAATCGCACGCACCGCAAAACGTAACTTATTTGCGATAATTTCTTGTACAAACGTGGCTATAGGTGTTATAGTGGAATTCTTTAAAAATCGCACGCAAACCACAAAATTACAATTTTCACTCATCTTGGTGACTCCAAGTGACCCAAAGTGACTCGGGGTGAACCGCCTCGATGAGTTGTCACTTATGGAGTGAATACCTCCGGGATACTTCAAAGAACAAGGAAAATATCCTTACAGCAACAAATTCCGCAAATCATTCTGTGGAAATACCCATATGTAGGTTCACAAATTAATTTCGAAAGAATTCCAAATGTGACAAAATTTCAGCTCAATTGAACAAAAAAAATTGGACCATGTACTTGGCCGGTTTTGAAACCAAGTTCATTGACTTGGCCGGTTTTGAAACCAAGTTCTTGGACTTGGCCGGTCTTGAAACCCAATCATCAAAATAAATTTAAAAAATTTTATATATCTGTCAAAAAAATTTTTTTTTAATCTAAAAATATAGAACGATAAAGCATGATCCAGATTTTGATATATGAGAATATCTCAAAATTTTATTTTTTTGCACTTGGCCAGTTTTGCAACTGGACGCCTCATATGTATACGGCGGATCAATAAGTCCGTGATTTTTCGAACTTTCCTCGTAGTTACATGAAATGCAACACTGCTCATGTCAAGTTATGGACGGCAAATTGAGGTATTGACCTCAAAAATGTCGAAAAAATTTACGATAGGTTGTTGGCCGATCGCAAAGTGAAAGTGCGTGAGACTATTGATGCCATAAGCATTTCATATGGCACTGTGGTTTCGATTTTAAATGATGAGTTGGGTTTCAGAAACTATCCGCAAGATGGGTGCCACGTTTGCTCTCAATTAACCATAAACGCAATCGTAAGACGTGTGTAGTCTCAGTGGAAAATTTCCATGAATTTGGCTACGACTTGGCACCTCATGCGCCATATTCTCTGGATTTAGCCCCCAGTAACTATTTTCTATTTCCAAACCAAACAAAAAGGCACGGACTAATTGATCTACCCTCGTACATACATACTAGAGAACTGCATTCAGTAGCTCACTGAGGGTTATGAGCCACTTCCAAAAATATGAGAAGTGAGTGTGCATATTGCATGCAATAATGAGTGTGAATCTGAGTTGCGCTCACTAATAGTGAATGCATAGATAGCATGCAGCTCATGAATGTGAGCTGCTTAATAGCTCTAGTCTCATGAATGTGAATGCCTGAAAAGCTCACTCAGATGCAATCAGTATTCATGAATCAGAGAATGGCTTGAGCCACTTAAGTGGAACTGTGTCAAAAAAAAAATTTTTATTTGCTCTAATTGATAGGGAAAGTTCGAAAATGGCCTTCGGACATCACTTTGGGAGGCTCGGGACCCTGAAAAGATCCGTTTTGGTCCAGAATATGGGTCCCGGACAATGGTACCTGTTTTTGACCCTGTTTCGGAAAAATTTTTTTCTGTTCCAATAGATGGGGAAAGGTCGAAAATGAACTTTAGACATCACTTGGAGTATCTCCGGACCCTGGAAGGACCGTTTTTAACCCATTTTCGGAAAAAATTTTTTTGCTTCCATCGATGGAGAAAGGTTGAAAATGGATTTTGAACATCACTTGGAGTACCTCCGGACTCTGGAAAAGACCAATTTTGACCCATTCTCGAGAAAAAAATTTTGTTTTTTCAAACGAAAGATTGCTCAAAAATATTTTTGTACATGACTTAGGAAGGCTCGGGACCCTGGAAAGAACCGTTTTTGACCCGAAAATGTGTCCCTGGGCCATTGTACCCGTTTTTGACCCATTTTCGAGAAAAAAATTTAGTTTTTCAAACGAAATATAGCACAAAAATATTTTTGGACATCACTAAGAAAGGCTCGGGACCCTGGAAGATGACCCGAAAATGGGACAAAAACGGGTATCATGCCCCAGGGACACAATTTCGGGTCAAAAACGGTTCATTCCAGGGTCCCGAGCCTTCCTTAGTGATGTCCAAAAATATTTTTGACCTATCTTTCGTTTGAAAAAACAAAATTTTTTTTTGAAAAAGGGGTCAAAATCGGTCTTTTCCAGGGTCCGGAGGTACTCCAAGTGATGTTCAAAATCCATTTTCGACCTTTGCCCTTCGATTGGAGCAAAAAAAAAATTTCCGAAAATGGGTTAAAAACGGTCGTTTCCAGGTTCCGGAGGTACTCCAAGTGATGTTCAAAATCCATTTTCAACCTTTCTCCATCGATTGAAGCAAAAAAAAGATTTTTCGAAAATGGGCTAAAAACGGTCCTTCCAGGGTCCGGAAGTACTCCAAGTGATGTTCAAAATTCATTTTCAACCTTTCTCCATCGATTGAAGCAAAAAAAATTTTTCCGAAAATGGGTTAAAAACGGTCCTTCCAGGTTCCGGAAGTACTCCAAGTGATGTTCAAAACCCATTTTCGACCTTTCCCCTTCGATTGGAGCAAAAAAAAAATTTTCCGAAAATGGGTCAAATTTCCCTATCGATTGAAGCAAAAAAAAAATTTACAAAAATGGGTCGAGGAGGGTCCTTCCAGAGTCCGGAGCCACCCCAAGTTATGTCCAAAGTCCATTTCGACCTCTCCCCATATTTTAAAAAAACACACAAATTTTTTTGTACAATCGTGTTTCATGAATAGATCACGCAACACTCATACGAAAGCAGACTGAATACCATTCAGTTTCACAAAATTTTCTGTGAGCGTGAATCTGTGTGAATCAGCTGAAAGTTTCAACAGATTCATGAATGCCAAAATGATGAGTGGCTCACTGCAGTTCTCTGATACATACGATAACACGATTTTTATTCCAAAAATTTGTAAAATTAAGTTACTAAGTCATACTGTGTAGTGCACAATGACCACGTATTTATACATCGAGATTCTTTGAAATCGAGTCGTGCCCATATTTACACAAGATTCAGTTGGTGGATTGCATAAATTGCGTAGTTATGATGTTGAAAGAAACTTTTAGTAAACTTTCTCATTAGATTTGTCGTTTTTAGAAATAATTTTACTTCATAATGTTATTTCAGTCCTAAACTATGCCTGAAATAAGAATACAACTTTTAAAAAAAAAATTTATATCTTTGGAGACAAAAATACATATTTTGAATACAGAAATACAAATTGAATATTTTGAATAAATGGAGCAAAGGCAACTGACATTTCAAAAAGTTTAAATTTAAATGAGGTAACAGTTCGAACAATTTAAAAAATTTTAAAAGGAAACTACAAGAGCAGTTACGCAAGACCTTCGATACCCGCAGTATATGCAGCTCGTTCCCGCGCTTACTAAGAAATAAATAATACTGGGTCTTAAAAAGTTTTCGGAACGCATTCCTCCATTTTTTATTGGCTCTTAGTCTTAACACAGTTTCACACAGCACGGTATTTTCTAGGAACCTATCCTACCTATTAGATTCAATTAACTTAAATATATTTAAAGTAAATAAACATTATTTTTATATCGAACAAAGACCAATATTATTGTAAATTTTTACTAATTGATCAATGTTATTTTTATTCAAGAAACATGACAAAGATAACAAATGGAACAATTTAACCTGGTAATTGGTGACATATGTTTCGGCTATTACTACAATGCCTCATCAGACCAGTTTTTTTGGCTTATGTTGTATTTGGACTCAAACCCCTAACCTTTCTATGTATTGCAAATTTTATTTTTCGACGGCCGCTCTAAAGACCCAAATAAACGACACAAACCGTCTGCGCAAACACATTGTATTTCTTGTCGTTGTAACGTCTGCACAAGGCACAGACAAAGTTTGTACAGATAGAATTTTTCATATCGTTTTGACAGAATTTCAAATCAGGTGGCACAGACCATTTGCTCAAATCAAACAAAAATTCAAAATTTTTGATTTTTCGCAAACGGTCTGCGCAAACACGATAACAGCACAGCACCTCACACGCAACAGCAGCCTGCACAAACATATATTTCTGCAAACGGTCTGTGTTCCATTTTTTGTTATCTATATACTTGTCACTTTCTCGCTTGTTGTCATAGCCGTTAAGCCTTTAGGGGCATAAACACCATCCTTCATGCTGTCCAACATGGCTTGACAAACCGAATTACTGTAAATTTCGTTCTGCGTTCACATCATCAAACATGCTTGTCAAACTTCATTTGCAGAAAAATTCCGATTTGTACACTAGATAGTATCCCAAAAAAAAATTCCGAATGAAATCCCCCAGTTTGAAAGCTAATATTGAAAGATTTTTAAGGAAAAAAACATTTTTTTCGACCTCTAAATTCGATTTTGTTTTTTTCTTATACCTCCGCCATTTGACGTTTGATCAACAAGTATAGTATATCTAGCTATCTTATTGAGCTAATCACTTCAATAACTTTTTTGTGTCAAAAACCAAAAAAATTACACTTACAAAGATAAAGTTTCGTTTTCTGCTAAGAAAAGTCATCAGTAACTTTTAAGCCGATTAAGCCTTATATGTTCCATTTCTTGCATATGTAGATCTGTTGAGAATCTAAACAAGAAGTTAAACAAAGAAAGCAAAAACTCTTTTTTTCTGTTTGCTTATCTTTGTTATTGTAACTCCCTTGATATATTACACATTTCCTTGCAGGCGCTTCGTTGCAAGCTTTGTTGGCGAGTCAAAACGAAGTAGCAAGTGCAAATAGTATAACAATTCGGTGGGCTCTCCGATAAGTAATTTTTTATTCTTGAGTAGTCGGCCACCTCTTCTCCTAAGGTCGGCCAAAGAAGTTCGGCCACAACTTTTTTGTTTTGTTTATGTCAATTTGTTGAAATACATGTAAAATTACGATAGAGGACATTTTCTAAGGAGATTTTTTATAGGTTTCAACTAAGATCATAAAAATATTCGTGTCGTCGTGGAGTCAACACGCATATTTCTTCCCGATCTAAGTTTTTTCTTTTTAATTCATACAAACTAAACAATATTTCAATTTTTATATTAAAAGTGCCTTGCATTTGTAAAAACAAAGTTGAAAGAAATCAAGAAAAGATAAAATGTGGCAATTGCAATGAATATTATCATTGTAGCTGCATGAAATTAAATCAAACAGAAGTCGAATTTTTAGAGAAAAGTGGAAAAAAGTTTTATTGTATCGACTGCTCAAAGAAGAGACGTTCTCTTGTTGAACTCTCTTCGTCTTCGTCCCTTCATCGACCTCTTCGCAAAAAACAGGAGTATTGGCGCCAACAATGAAGAGTAGCAATAAAACTAATCAGCATATTTCTCTTTCACAACAACAAAATCAACAGCAGCAACCACAAGTATAGCAATGCCGACAACAACAATTGAAGCAGAACCAGATGGAGAAAGATCAGCCGATGAGCTTAAACTGTAACATCAACAGTGCAAAGGTCAATTTGAAAGAGCAGCCGCAACTAAAAAGTATCAGCAATGACAATTTGGTATGTTCACAAGATGAGTCATCAATTACATTAGCACTAATATATAGAGAAATTGTCGAAATTAAAAACATGTATGCTGAAGCTCAAATTCAAAGCGAAAGCACTATGTCTCTCGTAACAGCACTACAAGAAGAGAAGCAATTTTTGGCAAATCAAGTAAAAGAATTGCAAAAATAAATCAACTTGTTAAGAATAAAAAATAATGAAAAATGCATTGAAATTGTTGGGGCGCCAAACGTAAACAACAATAACGCTCTTGATACAACACAAAAAATTTTTTCTGAAGGGCTTGATACAAATGTACCTGAAACGGAAATTGATAATTGTTATGTAAAAAATGTTAAAACAAAAGATTCTGTAGGTCAAAACGTTACTTTGGACATTCTTTGTGTCAAATTTTTGTCACTCAAAAAGAAAAAAGAAATAATTAGAAAAAAATTTGCTAACAAAAGAAAGTTGAGCGCAAAACTACTTGGTGGCGATAATAATCGTAAAATTTTTGTTAACGAATATATATCGGCACCAACTAGGAATTTGTTTAAAGCGGCGCAAAAATTTAAAATCGAAAATAATTTTAAGTTTTTTTCGGTTAGTAATGAAAGAGTTTTTATTAGAAAAAAGGAAGGTGATAGTGCAATTTTATTGCATAACATTGAGGATCTTAATAATATCAATTAAATCAGTAAAATAAACAATAAAGTAAATTGAACTCAAACACCACTGATCCTCAGGTAAACTTATTTGAAATTCCTTTTGCAAATTGTAACAATGTAAATTTTGAAAGCATTTCATCTAATCCAAACAACTCGAATAGTTTTTATATAATGTCTCAAAACATAAGAAGCTTACGCAAAAATTTTGATCATTTTTTATTGCAACTGAACTCTCTTAAAAAGAAACCAGGTTTCATTTTTCAGTCTCTTTTCAGTATTCCGGGATATAATTTTTATCCAAATTGTAACAACCAGTATGCAGCTGGTAGCGTAGCAGTTTTTGTCTCAACAAATTTGAATTGCGAATTTATTAATTTCAGCTTAGAAAGTTCTGATGTAATAGGGGTGACGTGTTCAATAGATAATCAGGTCTTTGCTTCATTTGCATCTGTAGATTCATGTGACACCGTTGCCCATGCAATTTTTGAAATAAACAATGACTTGGAAACTTTGAGGCACTGGTTTTTAACTCATAAAATGGTTTTAAGTGACAAAACGAAGATAATGTTTTTCAATGTGGGAGGTAAAGAAATTCAACTTGATGATTTCACTTTTCATGGTGCGCTATGTCAAAAATTCTTTATTAGTAAAAACATTTGTGGTTCCGTGAATACTTTGCACACTTATGCCGATTCAGGTGCTTGTTCAACAATTGTGTTAAAATTAATTGCGTAAAAACTTTTAAGTATCTAGGCTCATTAATTGATACAAAACTGAACTGGTCTGACCACACAGCAGCAATGAAAAAATACTTATTGGCAGCAGTTTTTGCTCAGCAAAATTAAGTAGTTACTTGTATCTACTTTGGTATTTTTCAATCAAAATTGGATTATGGTTTGGCATGTTGGGGTGGAACACGTGATAACAAAATAAATCCTCTGCTAACTATACAAAAGCAAGTTATTCGGTTAATATGTAAAAAGGGGCGTTCTACCTCTGCTAAAAAAATTGAACATTTTACCGTTGAAACACCTGTACTATTTTAAGGTCTTGAAAACATTTTACATTAAATCTGGGTATATAATAAACACCAGATGTCATTCAAATTATGGATTGAGAATAAATTGTTTTAACTTGGCCGTGGTTCCATCCCATTATATGCAACATTTTTTGCGTTTTTACGATTCCATTGCTCCCAGATTGTTTAACATACTTCCGCACTATATAAGATGCCTGCGAAATAAACATGCTTTCCTCAAGAGAGTGAAATCTTGGCTGTTTTGTTTTTCACATGAAAGCATAAATACGATTATTGCGATTATTCTTTAGTTTTGATTATTTATTGTGGACTTTTGGCAAATTTTGTTTTTATTAGCCTTTTTCTTTTTTTTTTTTTTCTTTATTTTGATTTTTATTATTTTTTCTATTTTATTTATTTTCACAATAACCTCTTAAGTTAATATTTTGTTTTAAAATTTTATATTGTATTTAAATATCACGACCCCATGTACCCCACTGTATTAATTTAATTATGTAATTCTGCGTCCAACTCTAGTTCTTATGAATTACAGGGCGTGGATTTATTTATTATTATAATTAATAAGTAATTAAAAAATGTATAGAATTTAGTGAAATTTGTAATGCTAATAATAATAAAAATAAATCAAATCTATCTAAAAGATAGTGGCATCATTAGATGCGTAATTTCTTAAGCTATCCGATGCCATAAGAATCACGATTATGAATTTCTTTGAGATACGCCCATAAACCTCACCTCTTTTTATATTTTCTTTCTCATGCTACAGTATCGTAAATATTATTAACAAACAACAAGTGTTTGGTTTTTTGCAAAGATATATCCTTCATATTTAAAAATATTACGAACTTCAACTATAATCCATTAACAAAGAAAAAAATTATCAAAATGTAAAAAAAACCGATGAAATGAGCGGGACACATAAATGGCACAATCTGGAGAAAAAGAGAAAATATCGTGTTAAAATTGCATTTGTTGACTTTTTGGTATGCAAAAACATTTAGATCATTGAGATCTTGTGCTGTAGCTTCTGTTTTTGATGACAGCTTCAGACGTGCGACTCACACTCTCCACACTTTTCCGCATTTTGTTTTGGATATGATATACTAATCTTTCTGTGCGGCAGACCAAATATCGTCAATATTTGTATAACTTTTTTTTACGATTTCAACCTTGACTTCGTTCTACAGGTTCTCTATTGAATTTAAGTCAGGGCTCCGGGCTGGCCAATCCAAAACTTCGATCTTTTCCGCACAAAACCAATTATTTACTACTTTGGAGGAGTGTTTAGTGTCATTATATGGCACAAATGTTCACTTAATTGGCATAGAATGAAGTGCATATGGTTCCATATTGTTTGTCAATGTGTCCAAACATTGAAACTTGTCTATTCTTTCATTTATTTTATAAGCGGGCCTACACCTTGCCAAGAAAATACAATGCAGACCATAATGTTTTCACACCCGTGTTTTACCATCTAGAAAAGAAAATTTTTTTGGAAAAACGTGTTGTGGAGTGACAAAACGAATATCAATAGCATAAGATCAGACAGTAGAACCTTTGTTCATTGTACTACATGGCAAGAGTACAATGCTAGTTCCACCCAGAAGATGGCAAGAAACTGGTGTGAAAGCATTATGGTCTGTAATGAATTTTGTTGGCATGGTGTAGGCCCGATTATAAAAATAAATGACAAAATGAACAAGTTTCAATATTTAGACACATTGACAAACCATATGAAACCATATAAATATTTTTGCATACAAAAAGTCAACAAAAACAATTTTAACACGATATTTTCTCTTTTTCTCCAGATTGTGCCATTTATGTATCCCGCTCATTTCATTGGTTTTTTTACATCTTGATTATTTTTTTTTGTTAATGGATTATAGCTGAAGTTCATATTATTATTAAATATGAAGGATATATCTTTACAAAAAACCAAACACTTGTTGTTTGTTCATGATATTTACGATACTGTAGCATTAGAAAGAAAATATAAAAAAATGTGCCATTTATATATCCATAGCTGTAGCTGTTGCAATATCTGAAGAGAATCTGGTCAATTCATCAGTGTCATCTATAATGTCGGTGCTAGTAATAGTTGTGTTTGAGTCAAACTTTTTTATAACATCCAGTATTTCTATCAGCCTTCTTTGACCAATGCTAAAACTTTTTTCAACAAAAATTACTTCAGCAAAATTTTTTTTGCAGATTTTCGAGCTCATTCTGAATGTATTTAGTGTAATCAATAAAATTTGCGTGAAATGGGTAGATTTCACATGTCCTAAAGGCATTTTTAATTGTCTGTGTGCAATTCCTAGTGTACTTAACGTCAACCACTGCCGAGACGGCTTAATTTGTCGGTGCTCTACACACAGACTCGAAACTTACGCGTCGAGCGGCTCCCCCGGACGAGTATGAAACTCGGTGGATCCTAAGCCCCATGCGAGCCGAAGGCACCATTTCTAGGCCATGCAAATGGGCATGACCTAACACCTGGTCGGTTTCGAGGTCTATCTAAAACCTCAGTAATTCTATGGGAAATGACACCCGGCTGCAATGCAACTCCACACCGGGGGAATAAATTCCCCCTACCCGCGATTTTGGGTATAAACCACAGCCACCACGATCGCCCACAAGGGGGTCAACCCATTGCCAGGGTAAAACCGAAGTTTTAGGGGCTCCTGACAACCCGTGGTACCAGAAAACCTCCGGTCAGGTTTCGTAGCAAGCTACTACCAGTTTAGCTCTATTCAGCATAGGACTGGCCGCCTGACATTCAACAATCACGCAACAACACAACATATAGTCATTCAAAACATGAAACATCTACATGCAACATTCAACGAAAGCCCTAGCCTACCTATCCGCCCAACTGCCTAACATCCTAAACCCCAACTAATCCCTACTCCGGACCTCTCTATTGACCACGCCTCCTCCACCTTGTGAAAACCTCCCCCACAAAACTATTCAACAAGGAGATGCGCTCACTGGAAGTGAGCACACCTCCAAGATCGTACCTACCACCAGACTGCGCTACGATTCCAAAGGACTCTATGTTGCGGATGTCCTCATAAAAGGGCAATCACAAAACACGTGCAATGTGTCCTCAAGCATCGCCCCACAATCTCAACCCTGAACTTCACTGAGAGCCCTCTGATGCAAAAAAGCATTGAGGGATCTATGCCCCGTCAGCAGGAAGCCCAGAAAAAAGTTGAAACCAAATTCAGGGTGATTTCCCATAAACGTGACATTCCCAATGAAGCCGAACGTCGTCCTGCCTTTCCCACTGTTCACCCATCTAGCCTGCCACCGAGATGTGACGCATTCATTCAAGAAACTTTTACGTTCCTTTAAACTCATGCCACTAATGTTAGCAGTATCCAACCACCCATTTACTGGATGCAGTCCCCTCCGGATTCCGTAGGCAATACGGTAACGTACTGCCTCCATGTCCAAAGGAGATGCCTCCATTAGCACCTTTAAGGCCTCAGAGCAACAAGTTGACAAGAAAGTATCCTAGTAGAACCCGCAACAGACAAAGCAGTTTCCCACCATACAGGAGCGCCATATGTTGCGCAAGCAACAAACAGCCCTGCATATATGGTGCGAACGGCCCGCCTGCCGAGACCCCACTCATTCCTCAAAACACGACGCACCTGCCCTGCAACGGACAATAATCGTTCCCGGACTCTATTCAAGTGAGGCAAAAATCCCAGCCGCTCCCACCAAATAATGTGTCGTTCACATCAGTGAACCAACCGTCAATCACGCCGATTTGCTCATCCACACCCATGTTGACAAACGCATGAAGTGGCACAACATGGGCCTTTCTTCTAACTAACTCTGAATACGCGTTCCAATTTACAGAACAAGTGCGCCATACCTTGAGCTCCAACCTTTCTTGTGCTACTAGATCATGGGTGAGCACAACCTGAACCAGATTGTGATCACTCATTTGCTGGTCACCCAGCATACACCATTCAAGGTGATAGGATCTAGGAGCCACATTATTAGATACTGTCACGTCTATGTCGCTCACACCTCTAGGACCATCAAACGTGAACTACTCATTGGGTTCATTCAGGATGCAGATATCCCTACTAACAAAAAACTTACTTACTTAGCACCCGTCCCTTCATGTCGTTCGAATGCCCAGTACGACTGGGCATTTTACTGAACCACAAAGGGGTGGCCCCATCCGCATCCAGTCCATGGATGAGCGTAATGCTACTCGCAAGTAGTAGCACCGTATCCAAATACGCGATATATGGCTCAAGAGGTTCCACAAACTTGCAATACATACTACTCAAGAACAGTTTTCCATACTCGCCTTCAGCACACACAACAACGCTCCACCTACTTACATCAACGCCCCCTGACGATTCAATTGAGCAATACGGATAGGCATTAATGTCTAGCGGCGGCCCAGGCAACAATTGCACCGTAAATGGGACACACGGTAGACATCATGTAGTGCCCTGACGGTTGCCCCTTAAACACGTAATTACGACAATGCAGTGCATTGACGCAACTCGTGACACGATGCCCTTCCAGACCGCACCGACGGCAGAGATCTTTGTCCATGCGACATTGACTCACCCTGTGGTCAAAAATCATACACTGAAAGCATCCAAGCATCGGATCGTGCGCCTTTACCCTGAAGGAAAATCACTTAATGTAGCAGCGATCCGGAGCAAGGAGAACATCAGTGACAGCACTGGTGCCCTCCAAGACAACGTTCACTGGTCCACCATTCTCAGCCTTCCAGGCAGGACTCACTATCTTCACACTTTTTTGAAAGGTCTCCAAAGTCATCGTTTCCTTCAGGTTTTTGCCGTAAAGTTCACCCATGAATTCGTCAGCGGTGATATCTACGTCCACCTTATGGATGACCAATCTGGAGCCTAACCTCCGGTCCTCACAAACTTTTAAACCTACCTTCTTAAAAGTAGTGTTCGCCGCGATCTTTTTAAGCTCCGCAACCGAAGGGGTACGAATGACCGCACCGCCACTGCGAATGGGCTTCACGCCATGGACTCGAACACCTAAAGTGGGTCTAACCTCCTTTACGACCTTCTTGGCAACCTCCTCAGATGAAGGGCTGGCCACCTTACTCCTGACCACCAACGGCCAGGTCGCTACCGGCTTCTCCACCCTCAGAGGGGCCGCAGCAGGCGCAGGGACACCAACGGGAGCCCGAACACCCACTGCAGCTGGCGTTGAAACGCACCCGCGCAGCACGGTTTCACCCTTCGTCTGGTAAACATCCAGCCCCTTCAGCCTCTCATTCTCCCAAATGAGATCCATCAATAACACCTCCAATGCCTTAATGAGGCGACCAGTGACCGCCTTCATCCAGCGAACCTCTAATCTGGAGCCCCCTGACACCCCATTTCCAGCAGCCACGCTGCCAGAAGAGACGCTAGAAATGCTGGAGGCAACCTTGGCTGAACCAGTTTTGACTCTAGCGCCCCCACCCTCCCCAACAGCCACCTGCGCCCTCACCTTTCCAGGAGAAGGCTCAGAAGCCCCAGCCCAATTTGCGGCACACTCCTCTACTCCACTAACTTTATCCCCATTTTCCCCATCAGAAACTACAGGGTCAGCCTCCATGCTGTCCCTCCTACTTAGTCTACCCACTTTGACGGCACTCCGAACGGAACCGTCGGAGTCCGTCACGTCGCTACTAGTATGCCGCACGGCCCTCTTCTTTGCCTTCTTACCTGGAGGCATCTACAGTGCACAATAAACACTGGTCACAGAGCCCCTCAACTGTATACCCAAAGTTGATATCGAACTGTTCTTAGGGGGGTGCCTTTTAAACTGTGCAGTACCCAATACACAAACCAACTAATTGGTTAGCGAGTACACAAACAGTTTAATGTACAACCGATGCACAAACCACCAATGAAAGCTATCAGAGAGCTTCCGCTAGCCACCAGAAGGCGCGACAAGTAAACAAGTTACCGTACAAAAGCACAATAACAAGTTTACCACGAACTATCGCGTGATCAAATCGTGGAATTTTTATGATCTCTCATATAACTTCCACTAATTTTCTCACAAACACTCTACTCACGTATACCAAATACACCACTACCTTATTACAGCACTGAGAGAAAAACGATAAAGTTCGCGCACAGAGCTTAACTACAACACGTCCACACAGTCTGACGACACAGTAACGAATGTAGAATGTAGTGTGAAATGTAGACTCTTCTGCATGTAATTAACCCACCATGCCTTAATCTGACGCGCTCGAGTAAATCCACCCATCGATTTTTTTTTACTATTCTGACCGGCTCTCCTACACTCGCGGCACTATATCAGGGACCGTAACGATTATGAATTTTATGATAGAAATCACTGCATAATCGTTATTCTGGATTTAAATTTTTTTCGATCAAAAATAATCGTTATTTTTAATTTCTATTTTTCTTCGATCGAAAATAATCATCGTTATTTTGGATTTTTATTTTTTCGATCAAAAATAATCGTTATTTTTGATTTCAATTTTTTTCGATCAAAAATAATCGTTATTTTGGATTTTTATTTTTTCGATCAGAAATAATCGTTATTTTTAATTTCTATTTCTTTCGATCAAAAATAATCGTTATTTTGAATTTTTACTTTTTCGATCAAAAATAATCGTTATTTTTAATTTATATTTTTTTCGATCAAAAATAATCGTTATTTTGGATTTTTATTTTTTTGATAAAAAATAATCGTTATTTTTAATTTCTATTTTTTTCGATCAAAAATAATAGTTATATTGAATTTTTATTTTTTACATCAAAAATATTCGTTATTTTTAATTTCTTTTTTTTTTCGATCAAAAATAATCGTAATTTTTAATTTCTTTTTTTTTTCAATTTAATTTCTTTTTTTGGATTTAAATTTTTTTCGATCAAAAAAAATCGGGTGTTCAAGACAAAAAGTACATTTCAAGTCTCGATTCAGTACATTTTCACAAAACCCAAATGCCATCACACAAACACAAAGAGCTTATTGCGGCACACGTCATCTTATATTTCTTGTTAACAAGCAAGTATTCATGTATTTAGCGTTTAATTTTTATTTTGTTGAATTCGTTTTAATTTTTGGGGTAGCAAAAAAAAAAAAAAAAAAAATTCCCATGCAGTAAGATTAGAAAATATTGTATGTGGTTACATTAAATAGTTTTAGCAAATTATTATGTAATTTCTTCTTCTTACCCTTTACTACAATTTCTGTTGTAACAGGCCCTTTGATATCTGTTACTTCAAATGGGCCTACCCATATAGGAGAAAATTTATTTTTCCTACTTTGATTTTTCATCAATACTTTATCTCCATGCTTAAATTGGACGGGGTTGATTGTACCGTCATATTGCCTTTTAGACAGTTCCTTTGCCCTTTCTTGATTTTTCCTCACTAATTCGTGAGTCCTCTGAATCTGAAACTTTAGTATTTTTGCTTGGTCATCCGTGTTATAAAGCGGTGAGCACTTTCGTTTTAAATTCGTAGGCATTTCAAAGTCGAAACCATACAAAGTCCGAAATGGAGTTTGTTTAGTAGAGGTGTGTGTTGTATTGTTATGGACATGCATGGCCGCCATGGCAGCCATTGGTCCCAATTCGACCCATCCTCTTTGGCAAAACTTCGCAAATATTCTGCTAGTGGTCTGTGGCTTCTTTTCAAAGAACCATTAGACTGTGGATGATATGGCGTTATGTGCAATTTCTTAATCCCCAGCATCTTGCAGGTATCCGAAAATAATTTTGCAATGAAATTTGTTCCATTATCAGTAATCAATATCTTCGAGATATTGTAATTTGCAATGATTTCGTCATAAAATTTCTTCGAAACCGTAGTTGCTTCTGCATCCGCCATTGCAACACATGCCATATATTTTGAAAAATCATCCTGTAATGTCAATATATATTTATTTCCTGATGTAGTCTCAGGTAATGGGCCGACCATATCCATGTAAACTTTGTCAAAAGGTTTAAGTGGTGTATCTGTCAAAACCATTGGCATTTTTGTAAGTTTTGAACTCTTTTTAGTTTGACATTTGGCACACTTTTTAATGTACTCTTTTACATCTTTTTGCATCCCTGGCCATCTATATTGGTTCCGTATCCTCAGAAGTGTTTTTACTGCACCTTGATGCCCGCTTAGTGGTGTGCTATGAAAATCCCTTAGTATTATTTTTATTTCTTTAGGATCTTTCAGTATGACCACTATTTTTTCGGTGTTGCTTTCAACCACCGTGTCTTTATCCACCTCGTTTGAAATGTTCACTTTTTCCTTTTCAGAATTTTTAGATTTTGATCTGGTTTGTACCACTGTTATTTGTTTATTTGTTTGTGCTAATCTACTTAAAGCGTCTGCATTTAAGTTTCTTTTCCCAGGCTTGTAAATTATTTCAAAATCATATTCCGATAGTTTATGTCGAAAGCGCGCCAAGCGTGACGTTTGATCCTTAAGGTTTGATATACCACGTAGTGGTTGATGATCGGTGTAAATTTTGAAATGTCTGCCAAGCAAATATGCTCTAAAATTTTTCTTTGCCTACACTATAGCGAGAAATTCTTTTTCAATGGTTGAATACCGTTTCTCGGTATCGCTTAGTGCTCTACTGGCAAATGCTATTGGATTATCTTTACCGACTTCTCTTTGAGATAATATTGCACCAATTGCATCATTACTGGCATCCGTAGTTAACAGAAATTGCTGAGTAAAGTCTGGATATGCCAATACCGGTGGTGACATTATCGCCTTTTTTAATTTCTCAAATGAATTTTGGCATTCCGTTGACCATACGAACTTTGCTTCTTTTCTCAATAATTTATTTATTGGTACAGTCAATCTTGCCGTATCTTTTATAAATTTTCGGTTTTGTACATCTTTTTTGTTTTTAGGCAATGGTTTATTTTTTACACATTCCATTTTATCTGGGTCTGGCAGGGCTCCGTGTTCCGAACATCTATGACCTAAATACACAACTTCACGACGCAAAAAATTGCATTTTTTCGTTTTCAATTTCAGAATATGTTGCCTTAATACCGTGAACACATTACGTAGCCTTTCTTCATGCTCTCGTAAGTTTTTCCCGTATATGACAATGTCATCTAAATAAACAAAACACTCTAGACCTTGTAGTCCTGTGAGTATGTGATTCATGATTCGTTGAAATGTTGCTGGGGCTCCTGTTAGACCAAACGGCATTCGAATGAACTCAAAATGTCCCAACCCTGTACTAAATGCTGTTTTTTCTCTATCATCTTCATTTACCAATACTTGGTGGTATCCACTTGCTAGATCTAGCGTGGAAAAATATCTACTATGTCCTAATTGATCTAAAATTTCATCAGTCCTTGGTATGGGAAAAACTTGCTTGATTGTAGCTTCATTTAATTTTCTGAAGTCTATAACTAATCTCCACTTTTTCTCGCCTTCTTTACCACTTTTCTTTGGGACAAGCAATAATGGTGAATTCCAAGGTGAGGTGCTTGGTGAAATAATCCCTTCATTTAACAGTTCTCCTACCTGTTTATTAATTTCCATTCTATGGGAATGGGGTAGTCTATACTGTTTTTGGTTTATTGGTGGTTGTCCCACCAAAGTAGGGATATCATGTTTAGTCCTTCACCGAGAACGAGGCGAGGGGAGATTCGAGTTATTCTCGCTCTCGCCTCGTTTTATAAATTTGAGTCTCGCCTCGCCTCGTTCTCGGCCGAGAACTTGCCATCACACATCTCGCCTCGCCTCGTCAAAACCTTGCCTCGCCTCGGTAAAAAGCGAGGTTTTTATGAAAATGAAAAATGGATGGATGCCTCCGCAGATTTCTATAATTTCAGGTACTCAGATTACGAATATATTCATGAAAGTACTGAATTGGCTCTAGTTTTTAAGATATTGATGTATTTATCTATAAATATATGAAACAAAATCGGGTTAGTTACACTCTGTATAACTCAAGAACGGCTGGACCGGTTTTAATGGTCTCAAATTTTTTTGGATTTGTCTCCGCCCCGAGAATGACATTGGCTACAAAAATTTTATTTAAGGTAAATATTTAGAGTGGCCCTTATACAAAACTTTTTTAAAATTAATGATCTTTGATTTGTTGGATTTGCCTTCGCCCCATGAGTATAAATGTGTTTTGTCTTTTCCACGTAAAGAAAACATTACCCAGTAGAAATTTGTGCATCATTGATGTAAATAAATAAATAAACTGCGAAAGCATTGCATGGCTACACAAAAAAATATTAAACTCAAAATTCATCAATAAAAACAAAAGGTACTTTTCCGAGAATTCAAACTTTTTTCCCGTGAATATGAGTTTTTTTTACAACAATGATGCACAAAAGAGCAGTTTTTTTAGTCTCTCACTTTTTTTTACAAGTCAAAAATACTTGCGTAAAAATTTGCCTTTCGCAGAAATAATATCTTTGACCTGAAATTTTCACAACTGGCATCGCGCAACTCATTTGCGCACATTTGTTTTGTTTTTGCACGTTTAATTCCGGCTGGGTCTCTTGCATATTCATTTTTCAAACGCACGGTGGGACAAATGATGGAACGTTTCGTAGCTCGTGGCCGCGGGCGGGTGAATGACCAACAATAGCCTAACCTATGCCTCTTGATTTAAAAGACGCGTGGTGTAAATTTCATGTTATTCGATTACGTGGTCCTTGTGAAAGTGATATTTTAAAAAAATTTTTGTATGAGGACCACCCTAAATATGCTCCCCAATTAAAAGTCTTATAGCGTAAGCTATGCCACTTAATATAAGAGCTACGTGGTGTAAATTCGGTTTTATATTTTAAAATTATACCCTAAATATGCAACCTTAATAAAATTTTTATAGCATTTGTTATTTTTGGGGCGAAGACGAATCCAGCAAATCAAAGATGATTAATTTTAAAAAAGTTTTGTTTAAGGGCCACCCGAAATATTTACCTTAAATAAAATTTTTGCAGCCAATGTTATTTTCGGGGCGGAGACAAATCCAAAAAATTTGAGACCATAAAATCGGTCCAGCCGTTCTTCAGTTATACAGAGAGTAACTAACCCGACTTTGTTTCAAATATTTATAGATAAATACATCAATATCTTAAAAACTAGAGCCAATTCAGTACTTTCATGAATATATTCGTAATCTGAGTACCTGAAATTATAGAAATCCGCAGAGACATCCAGGCCAACAAAACCACTGTTGACCAGTATTATCAACTACTTGACACAGGTGAATAAAACTTTTTTTTATATCTCAGTAACTATATGACGTAGATGGATAAGATTTGGTACATATAATTATTATAGTTTGTAAAAGATTCGTAGTTTAGTTTGAGTTGGAAAAAATGGGCAATGCCACGCCGTCTCATATAAGAAAAGAATTAAATTAGTCGTATCTCACCAATCATCATATATTATTCAATCCACTCAAAATAAAAACACATATTTCATTTCTTGAAGTGTAGCAACGCGTGTCGGGCTTTGCTAGTTGAGTGTATATATGCAGGCTTGATACATGTATAATTTTTTTCATTTTCATAAAAACCTCGCTTTTTACCGAGGCGAGGCGAGGTGCCGGTGTGTCTCGCCTCGCCTCGGTCGAGCGAGGCAAATTTATTTTTCCACCTCGCCTCGTTCTCGCCTCGTAGAACGAGGTTGCCTCGCAGCCTCGGTGAAGCACTAATCATGTTTTAATACTGGGGTATATGATAGGCAATCTCCTTCTAACAAAAATATGTCATGGAAGGATGCACATATATTTTCCATGGAAGCGTTCTCTTCATTGCTTATGTGAGGATCTAAATTAATAGATCCAAATAGCTTATCTAATCTTCCCCTCACGTTTTGTTCCGATATCATATTTATTGCGGAACCTGTGTTTATTTTGAATTCATTGTAATTTGAAAATTCCGGTCTGAAATTTCTATCAATGATAAATTCGTCTTCTGACGAGTTTAAAATTGGCACATAAACTATGCCATCTTTCACTTTGCTGAGTACTTCTCCTAAGTAAACTCCTTGTGAAAGTTCTTGTTTGTGTATAACAACTTCTTTTAATGTTGTTTTAACACATAAAGGTACTATTTTTACAGTTCGAGCTTCTATTGCTGTTTCTGTATTGTATAGTACTCTGTTAAAGTCATTCATCGGTTTACGCGTTAATGCTATTATTTTCTGACGTTTTTGATTGAAAAACGTTAATTTTTTATCTATAGCGATTATGACAGTTCGGTTCCACAAATTGTCCCTACCTACTATTCCATCAGCTGGAACTCCTTGATCTAGTGACACTATGTGTAACTTTAAACTTAGATCTGGGTTCTGCTTGTGTTGAATAGTGATTGTACCTAATGTGGTAACCTGTCCGCCAAATGCTCCACTTAAATCTTTTCGATTATTTGTATCTAATTCTGGGAAATGCAACATTGCACTTTCTTTGACCAAACTTGTGTCGGCACCGGAATCTACCAACAAAATAAGTTTTCCATATCTGGCCTCTTTACAGGGCACTTCTATGAACACGTCATTTTATTTGGTAGAAATTCTCGTTATGCCTGCCATACAAGATGTGTCTCCCAGTTTCAATATCTTTTGCATTTGATACGCATTCTATGAGTTTTGCGAGGGACGCCTCAACTAAAGTATTCTGCGTATGATTTGTTTTCCCCGCACTATATTGTTTTAAGTTATTACTCAAAACTTTATAATTTTTACTTTTAGTAGTTAACGTATAACTGCACTTTGTTAAAATTATTTATAATTTCAGATGTAGTTAACGTTTCAACTGCACTTTTTTGTGGCTGATTTACTGTTACTATTTCATCCAAATTATTTTCTGAAACTTTATGTGTTCCACAATTAGTAGATAATGTACCAACTGCACTTTGTTGTGGTTGATTTACTGTTACTATTTCATCTAAAATATTTTATGAAACTTTATTTGTTTCATAATTAGTAGATAACATACCAACTGCACTTTGTTGTGGTTGATTTACTGTTACTACTTTATCTGGCCCAAATTTACTAAGTTTCTTGGGTTCCCAGACTATTGGCCGGTATTGGGCCCCACTTAGTTTCCCTGAGCCTTTTCAAATTTCTTTTTGGCAAAAAAGTTTTCTATTGCATGCCCAGTTCTATCACACCAACTACATTTACTGGATGACTGTTGTCCCCCTTGATGGCGCTGAGAATTTGAATTATTATTTTTTACGTTTTTTCCTATATCCGTTGTGTTTTGTGAACATTTTATGTTTGGTCATGTGCCCATATTCTAAACACTTGTCACAGAAAGGTGTGTTTTTCCTAACATAACAGTCCTCTCTTGTGTGACCCTTTTTATTACAAAATGAGCACTTAAATGGCAGTTTTCTGGCGAAATATTTATTTGTATCCTCTTGCTCTCTCAGTGGAAATACTTCTTTTTCTAAAGGATGTTTCGTAATACTTGATTTCGCTGGGTGAGCTTCTTCATTGCCAGACTGCACGACGTTAACTCCAGGTAATAATCCTAAATCTCCTTGTATGACATCTTCCATTTTGATTGTTTCTTGTAACAAATTATCCAAGCTGTTTGTGTCCTCCCTTGACATCAATATCTTAAGCATTTTATTACGTAATCCTAACTTAAATGCTGTAATCACTGACTTATTCAATTCTTCTCTGAATATTACATCAGATAAATCTTTATAAGTTAATTTTATTATCTCTAAGGCTTCGTTTCTTGGCATATTTATTCGTCTCGCGAATGTACGCAGTTCTTCTTCAGGAAGTTGACGGGCGTTTCTTATTTGTTCTTGAATTAAATCAATAGATTTGGCTTTGATGTATGTTATTTTTAACAATTTATGTAGCTCTTCTAATAACTTTACATCATGAGATCTTATTAACTCAAATGCATCACCATGTAAATGAAGCCTAATAGCCCAAGAGCCGGCTGTAGAAAAGTCGAATGTATAAGATTACAGCATGAAATGTATGTCAAATGATAGAGCTCGATGAGCTTAAACACAATATATAGGGTTGCCTTGCCAAAGCCTGTCCTAAATATGGGTTGCCACCCGTTTTTTGGGCCATTTTTTTTAATAAAAAGTGTATAAGATTACAGCATAAAATGTATGTCAAATGATAGAGCTCGACGAGCCTAAACGTAATATATGGGGTTGCCTTGCCAAAGCCTGTCCTAAATATGGGTTGCCATCCGTTTTTGGGGTCAACATTTTTTAGAAAAAAGTTTATGGTTTAAGATTCCAGCTTAAAATGTATGTCAAATGATAGAGCCTGTAGAGCCTAAATATAATATATAGGGTTGCTTTGCCAAATCCAGTCCCAAACATGGGTTGCCACCTGTTTTTTGGGCCAAGATTTTTCAGCAAAATGTTTATGGTTCAAGATTTCAGCTCGATATGCATGTCAAATGATAGATCTTGATGAGCCTTAAAAAAAATATTTCGAGTAATCTTGTCGAATCCAATCCCAAGTGAGGGTTGCCACCTGTTTTTAGGGCAAACTTTTTTTGGAAAAAAGTTTATGGTTTAAGACTGTAGCTTGAAATGTATGCCAAATGATAGACTTTGATAATCTCTAAAAAAATATATAGGTTTGCCTTGCCGAATCCCGTCCCAAATGTAGGTTGCCACCTTATTTTGGCCCAATTTTTTTCAGAAAAATGTTTATGTTTTGAGATCTTAGCTTGAAATGTGTGTCATATGATAGACTTTGATGATGTCTAATAAAATATATAGGGTTGCCTTGCCGATTCCCGTCCCACATGTGGGTTGCCACCTTTTTTTGGCACAATTTTTTTCAGAAAAATGTTTATGGTTTGAGATTTCAGCTTGAAATGTGTGTCAAATGATAAACCTTGATGATCTCTAATAAAATATACAGGGTTGCCTTGGCGAATCCCGTCCCAAATGTGGGTTGCCACCTTTTTTTTGGCCCAATTTTTTTCAGAAAAATGTTTATGGTATGAGATTTCAGCTTGAAATGAAATGATAGACCTTGTTGATCTATAATAAAATATATTGGGCTGCCTTGCCGAATCCCGTCCCATATGAGGGTTGCCACCTTTTTTGGGCCAATTTTTTCAGAAAAATGTTTATGGTTTGAGATTTCAGCTTGAAATGTATGTCAAATGATAAACCTTGATAATTTTTAATAAAATATATAGGGTTGCCTTGCCGAATCTCGTCCCAAATGTGGTTTGCCACCTTTTTTTTGGCCCAAGTTTTTTCAGAAAAAAGTTTATGGTTTGAGATTGCTGCTTGATATGTGTGTCAAATAATAGACCATGATGATCTCAAATAAAATATATAATGTTGCCCAACCATAAATTTTTTTCCAAAAAAAATTTGCCCAAAGGACAGGTGGCAACCCATATTTGGGACTGGATTCGGCAAGCAAATATATATTTTATGAGAGATCATTAACTTCTATCAATTGACACACATTTCATGCTGAAATCTCATACCGTAAACATTTTTCTGAAAAAACTTGGGCCAAAAAAACAGGTGGCAACCCACATTTGGGACTGGATTCGGCAAAGCAGCTTTATATATTTATTAGACATCATGAAGGTCTATCATTTGACACACATTTCAAGCTGAAATCTAAAAACATAAACATTTTTCTGAAAAAAATTGGGCCAAAAAAAAGGTGGCAACCCACATTTGGGACGGGATTCGGCAAGGCAACCCTATATATTTTATTAGACATCATCAAAGTCTATCATTTGGCATACATTTCAAGCTACGGTCTTAAACCATAAACTTTTTTCTGAAAAAAATTGGGCCAAAAAAAAGGTGGCTACCCACATTTGGGACGGGACTCGACAAGATTACTTGAAATATTTTTTTTAAGGCTCATCAAGAGCTGAAATCTTGAACTATAAACATTTTTCTGAAAAATCTTGGCCCAAAAAACAGGTGGCAACCCATGTTTGGGACTATATTTGGCAAAGCAACTCTATATATTATATTTAGGTTCTACAGGCTCTATCTTTTGACATACATTTTAAGCTGGAATCTTTAACCATAAACTTTTTTCTAAAAAATTTTGACCCAAAAAACGGGTGGCAACCCATATTTAGGACAGGCTTTGGCAAGGCAACCCTATGTATTGTGTTTAGGCTCGTCGAGCTCTATCATTTGGCATACATTTCATGCTGTAATCTTATACACTTTTTATTAAAGAAAAATGGCCCAAAAAACGGGTGGCAACATATTTAGGACAGGCTTTGGCAAGGCAAACCTATATATTGTGTTTAAGCTCATCGAGCTCTATCATTTGACATACATTTCATGCTGTAATCTTATACACTCAGCCGGCTCTCCGCCTATACCGCTTGCTATGAGTTCATGTTCTTCTTCAGCTTTAATAACTTTCCGCACTGCCTCACATCCTTCTATGAACCTATATAAATCCGATTTCAACGTAGGTGAACTAGCCCCTGAAAAATAGGGTACTATATTTTTCACCAACTTCGAGATTTCTAGGAAACCCATTATAAAGATAAATAATACTTAGTTAGTTTTCTGTGTGTGTATAGTATATTAATTGCTTATAATTGTTCAATACGTTTAAAGCATATAGTCCAACGCATTTCAACACATCTCAGCAAATTGTTCAGTCATTTACTTTTTTAAAAAAATAACGTTTGCAGATTAACAAAACGCTGCGTAACCTTGACTTTCAAATTTTTTTTTACTCTTGATTTTCTTTAAAGTAAACGAATTTAATTTAACAAAGAACTTGACACACTTGTAAAACGTTTTTCGCTAACGTTTAATAAAAACATAACCTACCACAAGAATGCACTTGGAATTTTGCATAAAACCAATAATACAATTATTGAGCTACAAATTTTAGATTTCTTGTTCGAAGAAAACTAAATGTAGAAACACGAGCCTATGCAGAATAAACGGATCCTCAGAATTTGAAATATTCTTTGGAACCAAAAATAAGTTCTACAAGACCTTCAATGGAGAAAAATAAAAACTTTTATTACTGAATATAACAAACGTTTTCCCGCGAAAATAACGTTTTTCACATAAATAAACAAAACAAACTTCCAAATTGGCAATAAACTTGTTCTTGTACAAGTTAAAAAATTTATAAAGTTCAAATTTCAAAGCTCACTTAATTTCAAATTTATAAGTGTGTTTGTTTACTTTCCCAGTACAATTGTTACGAATTTGTACTAACTTTCAGTAAACAAACAGACCTTAAAAAATTTCAACAAAATTGTATCAATTTTCATCAATTCCAAATTAATTTAAAAAAAAAAAAAAAATTCTACTGTACTTAATGAAGTTACTAATTTGTAAACTTCCAATAAGTGGAATAAGTGGAATTAATGAAACCTACTTAATGATGCAGAATATGGACTATGAGGATCGCTCATAGTTCATGCTCCCAAGTTCGTGAGGATGAATACCAATATATGGCTGTGTCTGAAAAATGGCTGAGCGCCAAAGTTTTTAGAATTTTATGGTTAGTGTTAAAGAGGATACTTACAATTTGTTTGTTGTTTTGTCCAACGTTGTCCTAATATACAGTTGGAATGTTGGAGTTCCTTATTCTTGGAGTTAATTGTTGTTTCGTCTTCCTCCTTTCCAGTCCGAGTTGGCTTTTGCTTTGGGTTTTGTTGTTGCATTTAAGTTCATGGTATTCTCATTCTTGTTAATTGTTAGCAAGCAGAATTTGCCCATGGTAACATAAATGACCAACAAAACGACAACAGCCCGCAAGTATGCTGCACATTTGCAACAATAATTTACTATTATTGGATAAATTGCATTATTCAATAATGCAGTTTTAATGTTATAGAATGATGTTAATCATCATCCTAAAAGTATATATAATATGCTATTTATGTTAATAACATATTATATTGTGCGGTAAGAGCCCACTTTGGCCGACACGGCTCGTTTCAAACAAAGTCAAGATCGGTAAAAATTGTTAACCAAATCTGACAATGCACAATTATTATTTAGTGTTCGGAGATTCCAAAAACATGATGAATTGTACCTGATCATTTACTGGTTTTATGGCCATTTTAACGTAAACGCTTTAACCGATAATTTTATTAAGATTATGAAGTGGACCGTGCAGTTTTTGATGCTTTTAAGATCAAGTGAAATTTCAAAATTTGCTATGATAACTGTCATTTATGTAGTTTATGTCGCTGAGCACGATGAAGTCACTTATTTTTGCAATTATGTAAACGCTTTTGTGTTATTCACCATTTTTCATGGAAAAAAACCGATACAAAATAAAAATTTATTTTTTTTGAGAGTTTTAATGTGGTGGGCAGCAAGCTAATTAGCCGGTAGGATACAACTTGTGTAGTGTTTTTTATTTCTGACTGCACAACAAGGTAATTCAATAAGCATATTGGCAGTTATTAGGTCATGACCAGGTGCTTTCTTCTTGTTAAGTTGCGTTTGTATGAAAGATTTAACGTCTTTAGTTGTGAATCGCAACAGAATTTGTCTCATATTTTGGGTTTGTTGCGGTATTTCGAAGCTGTTGCGCGGAGGATTTGGCTGAAATGCATGTTTAAGATGATGAGAAAAAGCTTGGCCTTTTTCTTCATTACTTCTAGCCTAGTGACCATTGCTTAATCTAATAGGGAAATCTAAGTCAGTGGGTTTTTTCATACCCCTGATGGCCTTCCATAAGGAGTAATTGGATAACTGTAAAGGGCTCAGCTTTTTAATATATGTGTCTATACCTCTTTCAGACTCTTCTCGTAGGGCCTTTCTTAATTCAATTTTGGCTAGTGTTAGTTCATGTTCAAGTGTGGTTGACCTAATCTCTAGCCATTGTTGCCTGAGTCGTCTTTTTTCCATCACTAAACGTTCTATGTGGGAAGAGCTGAGGCGTTGTCTTTTAAAGGTTGATACTGAATGCACAGGAGTTGCATGAAGTGCAGCAGATACAAGCATGCTGTTAAATAACTGTATGTCCGATTCCAGGTTCTCAGAATCTTTAAGGCTTACATTTTCAGAAAGATGGCTACTGACATATTTTTTGTATTTGAGCACATTCGTTTTATTTGTTGTAAGCCCATTGGGTGACTGCAGCAGCTCTACACGTTTATGCAGATGCATAATGACAGGGGAATGGTCAGAGCTCAAGTCAAAACATGAATGTGCTGTAATTTGTCTCTTATTAATTCCTTTTGTAATTGCAAAGTCCATAAGATCTGGTATCTTCTGAGGGTCTGACGGCCAATAAGTTGGCTGACCAGTGGATACATAATCAAGCCCATTGCGGCGATCGGTTAATGAAAGCCAAAGTGCTTTGCCTTTTGGGTTGATTAGTCGGAAACCCCAGTGGTTATGCTTCGCATTATAGTCACCAGCAGCTATGAATTTCGATCCTAGTGTATTAAAAAAGTGGTCAAACTGTGCTGTCGTGACTTTATACCTTGGAGGACAATATACAGCTGAAATTGTTACTTTGTCGTCCCAACATTGTAAGCAAATTGAAGTAGCTTGTAGGTAGTCCCTCTCATGCTGCTCAAATGCGTAGTGCTTTATACGGTCTTAATGAGTATAACTGTACCTCCACGCGCTTTCCATCAGGGTGACAGGTTTTGTAGAATCTATACCCTTCAATTTTAAAATTGTGCATGAGGGAATAAAAAGAATAGATGCAATTTTATTTTTACATGAGTTATGAAAATATGTTTTATATAAATATTTTACATGGTAATCAGTGAAACATTTTCTTTTAGGATTAAAACATAGGAAGACATTCCATTTAGTGCATATTACAGTTGTGAATCCATTTTGACATAGTTTGCAACGCGACTGCATTGTTTTGTAAGACGGCAAATGGCCAATGCCATTGTGCTGGACAATGCCATTGCTGAACAATTTTTGGCATTGAGATTTCAATACATTTTTTATCTTTTTGACTCCATCGGCGGCACGAAGATATTGGTTCAGTACCATAGTCGGTAGACAACCGCTGTAATGCTTTGTTATCATACCATTTTACAACAATTATCTCATGCACCGATTCTAATCTATCGTTTGAGCCACGTCCCTTTTTTTTCAACTTTACGTCAGCATCCAAGTCACACTTTCCTAAACGATTGCTGCGCTCTGTTCCAGTCGCTACAATACCTTTATCTTTAACAATCTTTATCAAATGAAATGATTGTGGTAATGTATACATTCAAATACTTTGCTATTTTTACTTTCAATTAATGTTTCTGTATTTTTGATTTTGAAATCTTTCTATCTTTGATTTTTCAGTTTGTTAATTTTCTAAAAATTATTTTATTCCAAATAAATTATTCAACCGATATTCTTATTTAACGAATTTCAATAGGTTATGGGCCCCTGTAACGCCTAAAGAATATTTCGCAAATTTAATTATTAAACTTTTTCGGAGAAATTATTTGGTAATCAAATTAAAGAAATTGCAGAATCAAGGTACACGATCGCAAAGCTGAACGGTGATAATTATTTTAACTGGCGGTATAAGATGCAAATGCTGTTAGTTGAAAAAGGTGTATGGAGTGCAATATCAGAGGAAAAACCAGAACCAGTTACTGCAAAATGGACAGAAAATGATCAAAAGGCACATTCAACGATTGCATTAAATGTTGAAGACGGTCAAATACAACACATCAGAAACTGTAAAACGGCTAAGTTGGCATGGAGTGCACTTAAAGATTTTCACGAAAAAGACACACCAGTGTTGGTATTGAGGACAATTATGCGGCAAAAACTCGAGGAAGGCGGTAACGTTGAGGAACATGTGAGCAAAATGAATGAGCTGTTTCAGAAATTGATGGCTCTTGGAGGTGACATTGAACCAGAATTTTTCATGAGTGCTACATTATTGGGCTCGTTGCCGGAAAGTTACGATGGGTTAGTTACTGCACTTGAGGCCCGTAACGAGGAGCTTACATCGAGTTTGGTATGTGCAAAAGTGGTTGCCGAATCTAAGCGTCGTTCAGAACGAGATAAGGTTACTAATGGAGAAATCGCATTAAAGATTGGCTCAGCAATCAGCAAGAAGTTGTGCTATTTTTGTAAGGAAAGCGAAAATTTCAAAAGTGGATGTGCCAAATATAAGGATTGGTTATCAAGGAAGGAAAAGAAAAAGGGTAAGCCAATCACAAATACAAATTTGGCAGAAAGCGGTAACGACGAGCAATTATTGTTCACAACTTCAGCAGATAGTGGTTGGATCGTGGACTCTGGAGCAACTTGTCACATTGTGGGATACAAGAATCATTTTATTGATTTTAATGAACAGCATCGTGAAAAATTTTGTGTTGCTAATGGTCAAAAAGTGACAGCTACAGGAAAGGGAACGATTGAAGTGAATTTCGTCAATGCTTCAGGCGAAAAAGTACCGGTGCACATGGTCGATGTTTTGTACTTTGCGGGAATCAATGGAAATTTAATTTAAAAAAGCGACTTGCAGCAAAAGGATACACAATCAAGTTCACGAGTGATTGGTGTAAAATCAATAAGGGCGATAAACAGATAGCGATTGCAGATAATGATGCAAATTTGTATAAACTGCGCACATTAAATCAAATATACGTGGCCAAAAATGGTGAGTCTGAGTCTACTAATGGTTGTATACATGAATGGCATAAAAGACTTGGACACAGAGACATCGAGGTAGTGAAATCTTTGTTATCCGGAGAACTCGTGGAAGGTATCAAGTTTTTAAACTGCAGTTGCGATTGTAACAATTTATTGAATTGTGAGGAGTGCATACAAGGGAAAATGAGTCGGATGAAATTTCCTCAAAAATCGTTGAACCGTTCAATGGCTGTATTGGATTTGGTGCACTCCGTCTGAGTGCCGCCCAATGCAAACTGTCACACCATCAGGTAAAAGATATGTACTCACTTTCATTGACGGCTATTCTAGATACACAGCAAGGATCAAGGAAAAATCTGATGCATTCGGAAAATTCCAGGAATATGTCGAAATGTGCAAAACGATGTTTAATAAGAAACCTAAGGTAATACGTACAGATAGAGGTGGTGAGTACATGGGAAAATGATTCATTGCATACTTGAAAATGAATGGCATACAGTATCAACGAACGGCACCATACAGTCCGCAGCAAAATGGAGTTGCTGAAAGGAAAAACCGTACATTAGTAGAAATGGCTCGCTGTATGATCTTGGTGGCTAAGTTAGAAAATAAATTTTAGGGAGAGGCCGTAATAATGGCAAACTACGTACAAAATCGATTACCGGCAAGAGAGCTACAGAAGACACCATTTGAGAGTTGGTTTTGCATAAAACCGAACATATTAGCGTAGTCAGACGGCGCACAGTGGATTTTTGTGGCAATAAATAGGAAGATTTTGAAAGTGCTAGGGATTGAAAAAATTTTTAAGAGAATCGTCAGAGAATACTTAGGGAATGAAAAAAAAACTACAAAAGTATTAAATTTGTTTTGAGTTTAGTGACACAGTGGGCTCAAAGTTGAACTTTTTACACCAAAAATGTTCTATGAAACTTTTTATAAAAGCGCTTGTTGGATAAAGCGCTCTAGTTAACTTGTTTGAAACAAAATGCTATAATATAGCATATTGGCAAAAAGTACATTAGTTACACTTTATAAAAATCAATTTTATTTTTTTTTATCGTCTTTATATGAATTGTACGGATTTTTCAAAAATTATATTGAAAAATGATAAAAGTGGAAAATTAGCAAACTTTGACAGAAAAAAAAAGTATATCTCCGGACTTCGAAAATTTTTTTATATGTAATGTAAGAAACTATGGTTTGCTAAAAAACAAATTTTCAGCTGCAAATTTTCACAATTTTTTTTTGTATCAAGTTTTTCCTAATGTAGTTTTAGAAGGAACAAAAAATACTGACTTTTATGAAATGCTCTTATTAATTTATTTTTTTTGAAATATACCAAAATTGTATATTAGCATAAAGTTTATAGATCATACTTTTCAAAAAATGTTTACTTGACCTTCTGCATTCTATGTGTGAATTATGGTAATTTTTTTAAAATTAGGGCTGTAAAAGTCATAATTGAGAAAATTGGCAAACTTTGACAAAAAAAAAAAAAAAAGTATATCCCCGGATTTCGGAAATTTTTTAATATGTTATGTGAGAAAGTATGGTTAAGCAAAATCCAAGATTTCAGCTGCAAATTTTCAGAACTTTTTTTTTATGATTATTTTTCTACTGCAACATTTGAAGGAAAAAATATTTTTATTTCTTCACATTTTGCAACGCTTTACAATAATTTTATCGATTGTAAAGGCTTACTGTGTGAAATAAGATGCTTAAATTTTGAAAGAAGTTCCTTTTAGTAGAGGGGAACTGAAAAGGGATATTTTTTCTCTTTCTATCCCCCTTGGGGTTCACCCTTTTTATACCTGAATATAACGTAGTGAAGGTATGGTAGATGCAGCATATGGTGCTTAAGTCCGATTATGAACATTTTTATTATTATCATTATTTTTTATTATTATTATTATTTTTTTTTATTATTAATATTTTTATTATTCTAATTATATATTTTCCAGTGAATATATTAAAAAATTTTATGTTTTTATTTATATGTAATTGTTATTTTATATTTTCCAATAAATTCGTTATTTATATTCTGTATCTAGTTTTCAAATGTGGTGTTTAATATATGTAGTTTTTTATTTTTCTCTAATAACTTGTAAACTATAAAAGATATCGGGCAATTTATAAAATTTTTGAAATCAGCATAGCCAATTTATTGGGAATTAATACTCACTTTGAAATAAAACATCAAAAACCATTCTACCTTTGTATGGAAGGTAGGCGTGTCCGTGAACCGATTTTTTTCATATTCACAAGTTTTTGTTGTTTTAACCCAAAAACGTCTGTGCCAAATTTCAAGACTCTAACGCTATTACTACTGCCACCTTTTTTGATTTTTCTCTAATAACTTGAAAACTATAGAAGATATCGCAAAACTAGTATTTTTTTTGAAATCAGCATTGCCAAATTAAAGGGAATTGATACCCATTTTGAAAAAAGGTCTCACCCACATCTCAACTTTGTATGGGAGGTAGGCGTGTCCTTGAACCGATTTTTTTTATATTCATAATTTGTTGTTGCTTTAACCCAAAAAACGTCTGTGCCAAATTGGAAGACTCTAGCGCTATTACTAATGTTAATGGCCACCTTTTTTTGTTTTTCTCTAATAACTTGAAAACTATAAAAGATAATGAAAAATTAATAACATTTTTGAAATCAGCATTGCCAAGTCAAAGGGAATTGATACCCATTTTGAAAAAAGGTCTCAACCACATCCCAACTTTGTATGGGAGGTAGGCGTGTCCGTGGACCGATTTTACTCATATTCACAAATTTTTCCTATTTTTACATTCTAAACATATGTACCAAATTTCAAGAGTGTAGCGCAATTATTACTATTTATGGCCGCCGTTCCATACAAATCCATCCACTGTGCGGCGGCGTTAATGTGCATTAAAAATGTACTAATTCAAATTAAAATTTTACCCTGACAGACGACAGTTTTGTGCATTTAGAAAACAGCTGACTGTCAACAAATTTTTTTATCATTTTTGTCAATATTAAATGGATAGAAGGCAAAAATTGCGATTAGCAGCTATGCTGCTGGTGAAAAATCATTATTTATATGAAAAAAAGCTTAAATTACTTTTGGTGAAACTGCTCCATAACATTAAAATTATAAGACTTCAAGCAAACATAAGTCTTAACGTGTTGCTACAAGCTGGAATCGAAGTTGGACACTCTGAAATAAGGGCAAGGCAATCGTGGAAATTTGTAAATATAAATTTATCTTTTCATGGGTGATATAATTCATATAAAGCATTTTTTGAAGGAACGCAAGAGCACTTTTTGGGAGTGTGACGTGCCTAAAATGGACGACAACAGATTTAAGGAGAACTTTCGCCTCAATAGGAAGGCTTTCCAAAAAGTGTGTGAAAAAGTTCGAAGCATTGAGAAGTTGGACACCAACATGAGGCTCTGTATTTCACTCGATAAGAGAGTGGCTATAGCATTGTTTGCATTAGGATCGGCAGCGGAATACAGGACTGTTGGAAGTTTATTCGGTATAGGACGCAGTACTGTTGGGGAAATAGTTATAAACTTTTGTTGATGGGTTCGCACACCTTGGGTTTCCGCAATGCTTTGGTACTGTAGATGGATGTCATATTGAAATGCAACCAAAAAAAGAGGATGCAGTAAACTACCACAATTATAAAGGCTGGTATTCAGTGATTTTATTGGCAAGTTGTGATTATAGGTAAATTTTTTTTACAGGTTATTGAAAAATTTTACATTTATGCTTTTTTACGCAGATCAAAATTCACCTATACATATAAACATTGGATCAAGTGGGAGGAATAACGATTCTTATATTTTTGAAAAAAGTTCGAAGCCAGCCCAACCATTCTACAAAAATTGGCGAAAATGACGTGACAGCATCGGCTATTAGAAATGCAATTGCTTTGAGTTTTAGTAAGTACAAACGCTTTTGTTATGCTTCATGCAATGCACTATATAAAGTTTTATTTTTTTTCTACATTGTATTTTATTTTTACATTTTGCATTAAAACTAAAAATTGTTTGGAAGTCTCATTCTGCTCCCGAATTGCATTCACTATTTCAGTTGACAAGGATTGGCTGTCTTCCACAACAGTTTTTAGCATTGCATTCTGCTCCTTCATAATTTTCACTACTTCACCCATGTTATTTCTCTTTCTTCTAGAGGACGACGAAGATGTTGTGGACGTGATGTCAAGTGGAGACAATGGTGGAGAGGACGATGGAAGCAGAACTGGTGAGGGCGACGGAAGCAGAACTGGCGAAGGCGACGGAAGCAGAACTGGTGACTGCAATGATACCTGGCAGCTTGGGCTTGACTCTAGTTGTGGCTCCGGTGATGGCTGGCAGATTGCAACTGATGTACTCGTCTAATTAAAATATAATTTTTTAAAAATTTTTAATATAAAATTTGAATTCTTACAAATGAAAATGTTTCCAAAATTTCAGCGTTATTGGCTGCATTGCTCCCAATTATGCGGTGCACAGCATTGAAATGTTTCCATTTTGATGGGCTCCCGCCAGAAGGACCCATTACCTTTTTCTCTTCCCTGTAATTTACAACATGTAGTTTGTGTCAAAAAAAATATTATGAGATAGAAACAATACCTGTATTTTTGTGTGAAGTTCTTAATTTTGACGTGCACTTCTTCTGCACTAAATTAATTATCCATTTGAACAGCTATTTCCAAATATATGTGACTATTACGTCTTGCACGCCGCAAATCAATGTCACGTTCCGCCCACAGCTCTAGCAGCACCTGTTCGTTCCTCTCGCTCCACTCAACGCGTTTTTTTCCGCTCGACTTCTTAAAATTTAAAAAATGCATGTAGATTTTAATAATCAATTATTTTTTGCTTAATATAATTAAAATAACTTACCTTTGCTATTTTCGTATCCATTTTTCAACATAAATAATAAATTCAAATAATGACACATTCACATTGACAATGACACTGACATTAGTAATTTAGAATTATCGGCTGTGTTGCCATTCTGAAATAGCTAAATTCAGTATAAATTCACTTTGATTTTGTGCATTTACATTAGAGCTAATGCACATTAGGATGGGGATAATTCACAAGTTAATGTGAATTAAGTCTGCTAATGCAAATTAACGCTGCCGTCTGTCTACGCTATAAGCCATTTTCTACGCTTTGGTTCTAAATGCTATGCTTTTGTTCCAGACCAAACAAGAAGAAAGCTTGACGCAAAAGCAAATCAATCTATTTTGGTCGGTTATGATTTGATATCAAAAGCATACAGATGTTACGTACCGACGACTGGAAAAATTATTATCAGTCATGACGTCAAGTTCATTCATTAAGACAGCGAATGGAAGATGACTGAGATATAAGAGGAGAGTACAGTTGTACTTCTAAATAAAGAAAACAAACAAAATTTTAGTGCAGACAATGACGATAAAGAACATTGTGATAAAAGTGTGGTGGATATGGAAGTTTCGATACAAAGAAATTATGCAGAACCAAGTATCATAGTGAGTTCGAACACGGAAGCAGAAATTCGAAGATCATCGAAATCAAATAAAGGTATTAGTGCTGTAAAGTGGTCCAACGAAAGGGACAATTATAAAGGTATGACACAAAAGCGATTGGATGAAGAAGCAAATGTACTGCAGTAATTGAACCAAAAAGTTTAAAAGAAGTATTAGCTAGTAAGCAGAAAAATGAATGGCTTACGGCGATGAAGGAGGAGATGCAGTCTCTGCAAAGTAATGGCACATGGGAACTTTGTAAACTACCACCAGATAGAAAAGCAATCGGAAACAAATGGGTCTTCAAACTGAAAATCGACACTTAAGGGGTTATTAAAAGCTACAAAGCACGACTAGTTGCACAAGGTTTTTCTCAAAAATTCGGAAGAGATTACGATTTAGTTTTCGCACCTGTAGTCAAGCAGACAACATTCCGAATTCTTTTATCAATGCATCGAGTTCTGACAGATGGTGGTTACATTCAAAGTAAAAACGACCCATGTTTGTACACATTCGCGGCAAAAGGTAAATTTTGCTATATCTTGATATATGTCGATGATATTATCATAGCTAGTAAACACGATGAGTTCCTCGTGACCTGTGAGAACACTTTGGAATCAAAGTTTGTAATAAGAAATCTAGGAGACGTACAGAATTACCTGGGACTGAAAGTCAATAGGAATGAAGATGATACTTTCGCTCTCAACCAAACGACATACATTAAAAAGGTCGTCAGTGATTCAGCGCCGTCTCTAGGTGTGTGCGGACCCCTAGGCTGAACATATGGTGCGGGCCCCCACATGGGGATTTTTATTAAATACCTAGCAAAAAAAAACAGGTTTAATACGAATTCTTATCTATTACTTCCTTGCGAAATTTTAATTTTTTGGAATTTGGTAAAAAATGAAGAAAATTAGATTTTTTCCTTTAAAAGATAACTGTCAAATCTTAAAAAAAAACTCGGAAGGGCTGTTATCTCTGAAATTGTAATTGCAAACAGCCCACAACTACTGTCAATCTCAGTATGTAAGATAAGTGAAAATATATTTTATTGGTCAGATAGAAGTTTTCGGAAATATTAGTCGCTAAGAATAAAGTAATGCTGAAGTGGTCCCACTTTTCTAAAATTCGAAAAAAAAGGCTACCAAAATAAAACAGCATACCGAAATAAATACACTCCTTCGTTGGGTGCTATCAAAACTTTTTTAAAATCCAATAGTTCATTCCAGCAATATAGTCGAAATACAAATAATTTTTAGCCTGCAGGACATCTATGACCATATTTTTGAAGTGTAGTACAGGAGCTTTGGTAAAAATATAAAAGTAGCGTGAGCAATCGTAAACGTTAGCGCGTCGTGTGATCACACTGCGATGTAAGGATTCAGCATATGTGCATTTTCACAGGAATCGGCATTTTAGCTGGCCTCGTTTTTTTTTTTTTTTTTTTGGAACACATCCTTCAAACATGGTTTTTCTTGAAGCTAAGACTGTCTTGAATTAATATTCAAGGTCGAACTATTAAAATTCAGATAGCTATTTTTTTTAATTGCAATTAAAGTAAGAAATATGTGTAACTTTTTAAACATGGTTCGCTTCAAGCTACATCAAGATCGGAAAAAATTGTCAACCAAATCTGTCAATGCACGATTATTATTTAGTGTCCGGAGAATCCAAAAATATAATTCGCAAAATCGTCCTGATCATTAACTTGTTTTATGGCCATTTTAAGGTAAACTCTTTTACCGATAATTTTAATAAAAATACGTTCCATGAAAAATTGTGAATAAGACATTAAAAATTAAAATTTTTTTATTTTGATTTTTTTGTGGGCTTTGGAATCAAAAATAATTTTAAAGCCCATAAGACAAAAATATATATAAATTATTTTTCATTAGTTTTTTATTTATGGTTTTTTTGCGAGCTTTGTAGTCAAAAGTACCTTAAAAATCCATAAAACAAAATTATAAATTAAATTATTTGTCACTTATTTTAAGGCCTAAAAGAATTTTTTTTTAATATTTTCAATTCTTTTCCATGGAAAATGATTAATAACATAATATATATAAAAATTTTTTATTTTTTTGTCTTTGTGGACTTTGTAGCCAAAAAACTTTTAAAGCCCACAAAAGAACATGAAAAAAGTTTTTTTTCACTAGTTTTTAGGTCGACAAAAAAAATAGTTGCATATTGCAAAATTTAGTGGTGTTATCGTGTTCAGCAACTCAAAATACATAAGAAACAATTGTCACAGCATATTTTAAAAGTAAATTACATTTCACTTGATCTTAAAAGCATCAAAAACTGTACACGGTTCGCTTTATGATGTTATTAAAATTATCGGTGAAAGTGCTTACCTTAAAATGGCCATAAAACAAGTAAATGATCAGGCACGATTTTGCGGATTATGTTTTTGGACTCTCCGGAAACTAAATAATAATCGTGCATTGTCAGATTTGGTTGACAATTTTTTCCGATCTTGATGTTGCTTGAAGCGAAACGTGTTTAAAAAGTTACACATATTTCTTACTTTAAATGCAATTAAGTAGCTATCTGAATTTTAATAATTCGATCTTGAATATTAATTCAAGGCAGTCTTAGCTGCAAGAAAACCTTGTCTGAAGGATGTGCTCCAAAAAAAAAAAAAATCGAAAACGAGGCCAGCTAAAATGCCGATTCCTGTGGAAATGCACATATCCGTTTTTCCATACCCGCATCAAAAAGAAATGATTTCTGTTTGTTTTGGATCAGGCGTATTATTCCTTATACGAGTAAAAGGTTTTCGTCATAAAAAAAACATTAATACTCTTTAAATCACAAATCACAAACTGATTAACTTTTAAATGCTGTTTTCAAGAAATATTGTCTAAGAAAAATTAAAATTACAAAGGAGCGGAAATTACTAATACAGCTACAATTTTGGAATCAGACTCATTTTACAAATGGAATCAAAATTTGGAATTGAAAAATTTTTGATTCCATTCTATCTATTTTTAAAAGATAAAGAATTCTGTGGAACAAGTTTACTTTAGCATCTATCGCCCAGTTTTTGTTTTCGTGGTAGGAGGGGGCAAATGCAAAAAAAATTAAATAAAGTGTTGCTCAAAGATATAGCTATCGGAATTTGCGGTTATAGCTTTTGTTAAAGTCATTGTAAGTTGGGAGCCCCTGAATGGATGTATAAATATGGTTGTCATAAGAATGATAATTTATTGTCCTACAATAATGGTGTATAAAACTTTAAAATTTATGACATACTACATATGATTTTAGCAAAAGCTATATCCACAACTTCCGATGGCTATATCACCGATACCAGATCCGAGTGACATTTTTTAATTAAATATTTATTCAATAAAAAACCACATACAAAGTGTTTGGTTTAATAAGAAGTGGCAAGTCAAAGGAGAGAACGGTGTCAGGGTTAACAGCGTATGCAAATATGAAACGATATCCATTTAAGGTGCTTGTACACGCCTGAGATATTGAAGCAGTTTGAGAGAAATCGATGCAGCTTTTTTTATTCAACTCAAAATTTAAAATGTTATAACGGATTTTCTTATGGCGCGGGCCCCCTTGTGGCGCGGGCCCCTAGACTGCAGCCTATACAGCCTATGCTTAAAAACGGCCCTGCAGTGATTTTGGATTGGCTGATGCAAAATCATCAGATGTGCCAATGACTGTATCATATGAAAAGGGCATAAAATCAGACGTGCTCATCGATAATGACAAATACCGGCAATTGGTTGGATGCATGTTGTATATTTCGGTCAACACGCGACCAGACATATCGGTCAGTATATCAATTTTGGCACAAAAGGTGTCATGTCCAAGTCAAGAGGACTGGAATGAGCTCAAACGTGTGTTAAAATACCTAAAAGGTACTGCTAATTTATCATTGCTACTTGGGAGAGCCAGCAGTGAAAATGATCTCATTGGATATGCAGATGCAAATTGGGCGGAAAATCGAGTTGACAGAAAATCGAACAGTGAATATGTCTTTATGTATCTAGACGGTGTGATCAGTTGGACTTGCAAGAGGCAGACTTGTGTGGCACTATCCTCTACAGAAGCAGAGGACGATATCGTACATCCCAACTGTGTTTAGCTCTTAACTTCAATTTTAAATTTATTTGAAGCCGCACCTTGTAGGCTCAAATTAAAACTTACAAAAATTGATGATGTTGTCAAACAGTGGGAGAGTGGAAACAGTTAGGTGCTGGGCATCCTGGGTTTGAACAAAAGTAAATGCACACTTTGTTTTTTAAAAATATGTGTAATCATTCAAAAAGCCATGTCCATGTAAAATTTTTAATTAATTAGTTATTTAAATAAAGCGAAAAGTTTTATGATGTAAAATTATTGGTGTCAAAGTTGTTTCACGGACCCCTGGAATGGCTTCGCGGACCCCCAGGGGTCCGCGGACAACAGTTTAAGAATCGCTGAAATAGACTATTATATAATAACCTAACCTAAAACCGAGCACAAAGTTCACTTAATTTCATCACTTTCCACAATTTTTTTTGTTTTCCGACAACACTTATAGTCACATTTTTTTAAAAGATCACTCGTTTTTGACGCTTTTAAAAACCTCCCGCAAACTAACATTTTTAAGGCAGAGAGTAACAGCTTGATTCTACCAATTTTTTGCTGACTAAGGAAAGAATCGATAACTCTATGAAAATATTTTATTTCATTGGTGTACGATGAAAACATTTACTATTATGCTACACTTTGTGCCAAAGTGGCCGACTACTGGGGGTGGCCGACCTTAGGTGCCATCACCCTACATTGCTTACAAATATGTCTAGCTGGCGTTGCAAAAACAAACCACATTATTTTTGTTATATTTGTGGATATTTCGTGTTGAAGAACTATAAGAGACCAATTGGTGAATTTGTGAAAAATGCATACATATTATGCTTATTTCAAAATCAAATTAGAAGATCAAGATAAAGATTGGGCACCGCACGTTGTTTGCAAGGTATGTGAAGAAGAACATTTGACCAAAGGCATAAGTTTCTAGGGAATTATAAAGACACAAACTACGTTGTAAGCTGTTTGCAATTTAATTTATTAAAAAAAATTTTTTTGCTGTTAACCTTTAACAATTTTTCAAAAAAATAAAGTTCCGTTGATGATGGTGCTAAGTACACCGAAGTGTACATACGGAAAATAAGAATGTAGAGTGTTTTATTCAACAGTCTACTATTTTCTTCACAAATAGGCGAAGAAAAAGGAAAAGGCGGTTTTATTCCAACTTAATTATCGTATGATAATTTTTACGCAAACTATGTTGAGATCGTTGAAAATATGCTGGAAAAATTCAGGATTGAGCAATAAAAATTCACTTTTTACATTCCCATTTGTATTATTTCCCGGAAAAGCTTGGAGACGTGAGTGAAGAGCAAGGTGAAAGATTTCATCAAAATGTTAAAGAGATAGAAAAAAGATACCAGGGGCGCTGGAACACAAAAATGATGGCCGATTAGTGTTGGACATTGAGGAGCAGCGCCGTCTCTAGGTGTGTGCGGGCCCCTAGGCTGAACATATGGTGCGGGCCCCTCATTGGGGAAATTTATTAAATACCTAGCAAATAAAAAAAAAGGTTTAATACGATATCGTATCTACTACTTTTACTATAACCTGTGTGTTAGGAAAATATAAAAGGCAGACGTCCATAGCTACATTTTTAACACCACCATCCACAAAAAGAAAAAGAAAAAGACCACCAATTCTACATATTCGAGGATGTACCATTTTAGCGACCGAACCCGTCTTTTTATTGAATCATACTCATACAAAACAGCATAAGACTTATTTCTAAGATGAAATGGAAACTTAGACAGCTAAGGCAAAGAAATTTCTTAAAATTCGAAAATCTATTCATATTCGAGTATATCCTCATTTAAAAGCAAATGCTCCTGGGGTTGCTACCAGAGCTGCAAAATTTTTATTTTTTGGAATTTGAGTAAGAAAATTAACCTTCATCTGCTCCTTGTGTAGAAAACTACACATAAGAGAATCTTTTTTTGATTTTTTCTAAAACCATCAGATAAAAATTTACCAAAATTTGTGACTTTTTCAACAATACTATTTCACAAAAAATAATGGGTTTTCCGTTAATATAAAAGTTTTTTTGGAGATTTTATTCAAAAAGTGACGTTGGTGACCCTTGTGTGTAGATTTCTACACACATGTATGTTACATATCGCGCGTTTGCTGCAAGACCGTCATAACTCAAAAAAATTTGTTTTTTTAGTTAATTATACACCAATATCCGCCGTTTCGTTTTTTATTTTGTGTGAAAAAATCAAAAATGTATCTCATAAACGTGCCTTCCAAAAAGAGTTCTCTAATTTTCATATAAACAATCACTTATTGAAAACTGTAAATGCGAGAAGAAATGAAGTCGGAACGTTTGTGTAAAATGCATTAAAAAAAAGATATTGCAAATTAATTTCACTTTTATCGTTTATTTTCTCAAAAGATATAATAATGGATGTTATTATTTATTCATATTCGTATTAAATACTTCACTGAAAATGTACTGAAATCTCAGATGTGTAGAAATCTACACACAAGAGGAAACAACGTAAATTTTTTTGAGGAGAAGATGAAGGTTAAGAAAATTAGATTTTTTCCTTCTTTATAAGAACCGTCAAAAATATATAAAAAAAACTCGGAAATTGTCTTTCAAGACAGACCAATCAATCTCAGTATGTATGATTAGTGAAAATATATTTTATTGGTCAGATTGAAGTTTTCGGAAATATTAATCGCCAAAAAGAAATTAATGCTGAAGTGGTCCCACTTTTCTTAAATTCGAAAAAATGGATGCCAAAGTAAAAAAGCATACCTAAGCAAATACACTCTTTCGTTTGGTGCTATCAAAACTTTATTTAAGTCCAATAGTTCATCCCAGCAATATAGACGAAAAACAAATAATTTTTTTTCGGCAGTGACATCTATGACCATATTTTTGAAATGTAGTACAGGAGCTTTGGTCAAAAATATAAAACTTCCATACCCGCCATTAAATATGATCACGCTTCTAAAAGAAATTATTTCATGTTTGCTTTGGATTAGGCGTATCATACCTTATACGAGTAGAAAATGTTCGTCATAGAAAACATTAATACTCTTTATATCACAATTCACAGACTAATTAACTTTAAAATGCTGGTTTCAAGAAAAATTGTTTAAGAAAAATTAGAATTGCAAAAAAGCAAAAATTGCTAATACGGCTACAATTTTAGAGTCAAACTCTTTTTACAAATGGAATCAAAATTTGGAATTGAAAAATTTTTGATTCGATTCTATCTATTTTAAAAGATAAAGAATTCTGTGGAACAGGTTTACTTCAGCATCTATTGCCCAATTTTTGTTTTCGTGGTAGTAGGGGGTCGAAAGCAAAAAAAAAAATTAAATAAAGTGTCGCTCGGATATGGTTTCAAAGATGTAGCCATCGGAATTTGCGAATATAGCTTTTGTTAAAGTTATTATAAGTTGGGAGCCCCAGCGTGGATGTAAAAAATATGGTTGTCATAAGAAAGATAACTTATTGTCCTACAATAATTAAAATTTGACCAATAGTTTTGGAGATATGACGATTTTTCTGAGTTTTGACTATCTAAATTATCTTTCTTATGACATACAATATATGATTTTAACAAAAGCTATATCCGCAACTTCTGATGGCTATATCACCGAAACCAGATCCGAGTAACATTTTTTAATTAAATATTTATTCTTTAAATTGAAAACCACATACAAAAAGTTTGGTTTAATAAGAAGTGGCAAATTGGAGCAAGTCAAAAGAGAGAACGATGCCAGGGTTAACAGCTTATGCAAATATGAAAAGATATTCATTAAAGTTGCTTGTACACGTCTGAGATATTGAAGCAGATTGCAACAAATCGATGCAGCCTTTTTTATGCAACTCAAAATTTAAAATGTTAGAACAGATTTTCTTATGACGCGGGTCCCCTTGTGGCGCGGGCTCCTAGGCTGCAGCCTATGCTTAAAAACGGTGCTGTTGAGGAGAGATCTTCCTTAAGCTGAATATGACAGAAAAACAACAAAAAGCTTTTCTGAAAAAGGAAAACGGTTTTTTATGAAGCGCAAAGGTTAAAGAACTATTCCAAATAGTTTCAATGTCTATATATTGTATCTTTTTGTATTTTTCTCTTTAATATGTTATAAAACTAGCTTATATGTACATAAATGAAATTAATCGTGTTTTTTTAAATTTCTTGATTTTTCTGGTTTGAAAAATAACCTTACGTGAGACAAAAATCTAAAAGCCGATTTGAAATCAGTGCCACCCAATTACCAGAAAACAGCTAAAACTTTCAAAGTGTTAAAAAATGCAGGCTTGTGTAGTCAGTCTCTTAAATCCAAAATTTCTTTATATATATTTATTTGACATTCTACAGGTCAAATGCTTTAGAAACTGCTAAATATCAATAATAAGAAATATCAAACCTTATGGGACGTTTAGCACAAAAATTCAATTTGCAGTTGGGCAAATTTGAACATACGATGACCTTATCTTATTACTGTGCTCAACACAAAGCAATAACAGTTTTTTTTATTCCTTTTCAGCACTCGATATGCATATGAGAACTGTATCTACAATAGTGCTCGCTACAAATGCTACAAGCATTCGGCCCAATTCGCACGCGATACAGCAAAAATGCTAACAGAAGAGAAACATTACAGCAACTGCCGCCAGTATGAGAATGTACTGTGTGCAGCACCCAATCGACTACAGGTCAACAATCTCCTGCATATGGGTCTTTTGGTAGGAATGCTGTTTCTATGGACTATGGTTTGAAGCGAGTTTCGGAATAGGACGAGCAAAGATGAAGAAACCTTTTCTAGCTATCACTGGCATTTCGACTGTGGTAGCAGTGAGGTTGACAATGAACCAACAAAACCACTTAACCTAATAACCTACATATCTGCAAACTACTTACCGCACAATAACAGGTGGTTTGTTGGTTCATTGTTTTTGTACTCGTATGTTTATTTATTTCATATTTAATTAGTTTATTAAAGCTTAATTAGGTTGTAAAAAGGGAAAATATAGAACAATTAAATTTAGTTTGTTATTCATTAGATCACAACTTTCGTACATTTATTCATTATATTTTTTAATGAATAGCAATTACAAAGTTTATTGTCGACATGTATCAAATGTCGCAATTATGTCTGTTTGCACAAATAAATTGTAAATTTATTCTAAAATTTGAAGGTATTATTTTGATTCGTAGTATTTTCTAATTAGTTTAATATCATAAGCAAAAATTGTGAACACGTGTCCTAATTGTAAAAATGAGAAATTGAGCAGGCCTTGAAATGATTGAATGAGTAAAACATAAGAAGAAAATATTTAGTAAGGTTACTGAGAACCTTAAAATTTTTAAAAAAATACTTTAAAAATCAAACTCTAAATAAAATTTATATATTGATGTTGCTAAAAATGTTTGTTTTTGCTAATATAGAATGATTTTACTTTTTGTTTTTTCTAGGGTGCTGTTGCTTAAAAAGTAAGTTTATGATATGAAGAAAAAGTTCACGAAAATTCAGCTCCGTACCTCAATTTTATAAGGTGGCTCCGAAGCCTGTTAGTTTTACATGTAAATTGCATGGAAAAATTATTTTTTACTAAAAAGGTATCGAATGAATAGGTGATTATTGTTGTTGGACTGAAGAGGGTCGATTTTTGCAGTCATTTTTTGCGCTGAATCTAAATCTGACTTTAGAATTGACCCACCATGTCAGAATTCTGAAATATTTGGATTAATACCTAAAACATGATGTTTATTGTCAACTTTCCAGGACATGTAAAGGATTCAAGAAAATTTCTTATTTTTAACAAAACCATCATTGAGTACCTTTCTTGCCCTTTAAAATGAGCTTTCAAGTGGTGATCTGTGATGTTTCCTTGCAAAGTTACAGTCATTTCAAGGTGACTGAATTTGAAACCCGTTGGATAATATTGTTGGGTTGCTACACTTTTAGGGGATCAAATTCATGTCACTTGAAAATGGCCTCAAACTGGCAAAAACAGTATACTAGTATTAGCTATCAACAAAAAACAAATAAAATTTTTCGTTATCCTTTTCGTTAAATTGAAATTTGGTGCTATTTTATTATTTAGTACCAGGAGACCGACCATTGTTCGGTTTTTTGTTTTGGGGTAGAAAAAATATAAAATATATGCAATTTGTAATCGATTCATCATCAAAAATAAGTTATGCACCCAAATTTTGAGAGAGCTCGATGGATGTATAGTAGTGTCAGCAAGCAAATAATGGGTTTTTTGTTAGTTGTGGCACATTATTTTTCAATATCTCCCACAAAACATTTTATTTTGGGCTAACCGTAATTTTTTCATAAAATCCATTAAATTATGAAAATTTTGAAAAAAAAATTATGAAATTGCTCTATTTATTAAGGAAATATCGACAATTTGAAAAAAAGTCCTTTCAGAAATTTTTTTTTTATAATTTTAGCAGACAAAGTTCAAATGATTATAGCTCTGAAAATTGGGGACTATCAGCAAAATAAAAAAATATGGGTCCCCTAAAATTGAAAGTAGAATGATATCTGTAAATTTCAAGCAAATCGATTAAATTTGAGAAGTCTGCATTAAGCGATTTGAAAAATAATGTGCCACAATTAAAAAAAAAACTTTATTTATTTGTTTGCTGACATTACTACACGTTCTTCGATCTCTCTCAAAATTGGGGTACATAACTTATTTTTAATGATAGATGAATAGATTACTGCAATATTTTTTTAACTAAATTTACCGTTAGATGGGCTCCAGAGCAAAAAATATTCGTCTGATTCAAAATAATCGTTTTTTATTTCTTTGGTGACACTCCAGCACGTCGTTCGATCACGCTGAAAATTTGCACGCATCAGTTGTTTTTGACAATAAATCGAGTTCTATAGTGCTTTTCAGAAAAAATTATACCATAAGATATGCTCCAATGCAAAACTGCACGGTTTTCATATACAACAGCTATTTGGGGACCTAGGAATTTATTTTAAATTTAAACAAATTATATATCCTGCTTTGTCTCTTCTTCCTATTCATTATTTGGGCCTGCAATTCGGGTTTAAAATGCGTTCATACATTTCGATACAGCCTAATGTATATACTATATATGTATGATATAAATAAATAGCATGATGATACAGATAAAATTGTCTGCCCCGATCATACATCAGAATATAGTCAGCAGTGCTGAAATTTAGTAGACGCATATCCGCAAGACCTTAATACCGATTTAGAAACCGAAATTCAGCCGTTTCATTCATGTGTTATAAACAAAATAAGTTCCAGTGATTTGCCTCGCACAAGTTCATATCAAATACACGATGATAAAATTGAATCAGCGTTCCCTAATGTGGACACAGTCTTGCCGCAAGACTCTAGCGTATATTTTTATGCCTGGTGATATCGAACTGCACAGCGGAACGATCTTTTTCGATATTGAATATAATAAAAATTGAGAAAAGAACGACGATGCTGCAGGAAAGACTCAATGCTTTATCAATATTATATAGAGGCAAAGTCGCAAATTACATTTCAAGATATAAAAAAATGTATGCTCTGGTTTTTATTGTAACACAGTGAAATCCCGATAAATCGTACCCATTTCATTTGAAAATCTCAATAATCCGAAACAAACTGTTGGTTCCTTGAAAAAATCGCTTGAATTCGTAAAAATTCCATACATTTTGGTCCCCTCGATAATTCGTACCCTTTTTTCAATATAGTATAAGTTCTGTTTAACCTCTTATAAATCATAATTGGATTTGACAACCTCTTATGATTCGTAATGAAAAGCAAAATCCCATGGAACTATGGTTTAGAAAAAAAACTTAATCATAGTAGGCAGCTACGGCTACGTTTACCTTTCACTTTTTTTATGAAATTTTTATGTTTTTCGTGGTCAGTTTGTTCGTCATACCAGAGGTGTGTGAAAATAGAGAGTGTATGAGTGAATTAGTATTAGTGGAAATGTATGTATTTCAGCTAAATGAATAATTATTTGGTTTCTTCTTGCTATTTAATAAATTGAAAAAACCTGTTAATTCGTATTGTTCTTAAATCGAAATTTCGTTAATTCGTATTGTTCTTATTTTAACCTCGCTAAATCGACACCTCGTTAAATCGAAAACCCCTGTTATTCGTAAAACATTGGTGGTCCTTTGCGATTACGAATTATCGGGATTCTACTGTACCTACTCCACGTATCTCTTTCGCCTTTCGTACATACTCTAAGTACGTAATGATCTATCTTATTATAATAAATACGTTAAAAAAATTTTAAAGACCGATACTAGTTTACTAGTGGATAAGGGGGGCGTAGATTGCTTAGAGCATCAAGTACTCTTAATCCGGCACTGCAGGTGGCCTATAGGTGTTATAGTGCAATTCTACAATATAGCATACAAACCACAAAATCGCGTTTTTCACTCACCTCGGTGACTTCAAGTGACCCAAAGTGACTCGGAGTTTTAACCGCTTTGATGAGTAGTCACTTAAGGAGTGACCACCTCCGGGATAATCCAAAGAACAAGGAAAATATCCTTCTATCAACAAATTTCGCAAATCATTCAGGAAGCACTAAGTGGTCAAATACTAAAAATCACCACTACAATATTAACACTACGCCACTGTTATTAAAAGTCTATTGGACCAAAAAACTTTTCGGGAAAATAGGTCAAAAATGGTTGTTTCCAGGGTCCGGAGGCACCCATAGTGATGTCCAAAACTATTTTTCGAGCTTTCTTTATCGATTGGAACAAAAAACTTTAAAAGAAATTCCTCCCTTAGTACACTAAATATAACATTTAACGTTCTCGTATGTATGAGAGGTGCCACGCCGTTGAAATTCAATAAATTTTTAAGCTTATAGTAACCGACATCTCTATACCAAATTTTATTAGGATTACTTTTTTAATACACCAAATATAACACAAAACGTTTTTGGTTGCATGGAAAGTGCCACGCCCACTAATGCAATCCCGTCGAAATACATTTAATTTTAAAGCTTATAGTAACCGAGATCTTAGCACTAAATTTTAAAAAGATTACTCTCATAGCATACTAAATATAACTTTTAATGTTTCACGGGTGCCACGCCCACAGGTTCCAATTCGCCTAGTTTTGGTCATGAAATACCTTATAGCGAGTACATCCACCATGTTAAATTCCATAACGACTGCATTGGTAGTTCTGTTATTATAACATTTATAAATATTGTGGGCTCTGCCACGCCCTTCAACGGGTTTTGCCAGTATAGTAGCATAGCATGTTATGCTGACTGCTTTCAGTGGTATTATCTTTAAAATTTTTATGAAAATCGTCTTTGTCGTTTTCCAGTATCTAATATGGAATCAAAATTTTCAAGTATTGAAAAGTACCGCGCCCACTTTTTCGATTACGCCCACTTTTGGAAAAATTTAATCTGCATCTGTGTACCAAATTGCAATACAATATCTTGAATGGCTTGTGATATATGACGTTGTAAAAATTAAAATTTAGGGCTCTGCCATGCCCCTGTCATAGTCTTTAAAAACTTAGAACCTACCTCGATCTTAATTTTATTACATATGCACCTAATCCCCAAATTTCGTCCAAATCGCTGAAGCCGTTTTCGAAATGAAGTTCAGCCATATATGGGGATATCCACGAAACCTGTGATTTTTCACAAAAATTAAACTCAATTTTAAATTTTGAGGCACAAATTTTTATTTTGGTAGACATGTTTCTTAGGACGTTTTGAAGATATCGGTTGTTTTCGTTTTTAAGACCTCAATAATGTTCGATTTAAATGAGAAGAATTGCGCATAATGGTATTTTTTTATTTATTTATACCCATTAAAACACTTTTTCTATATTTGTGTTCTTACAAGTCTATTAAACATGTCAAAAAGTAGCCATAAAACTATTTTCACGTCATTCGAATAAAAATTGCGAATTATAGCAGTGATTCAGATGTTTCGGCTCAGTGTGCGAAGTACTTGTCACTCACGTATACCTCAATAACGTTCGATGCATTCATCCGCCAAGGTGATGCTTTTGACAATATATTATCGAAGTGAAGAATAATAGATTTCAACAGGTTCTGACGTGCTAAACATAAAATAATTGCTGTGCCAACAAAAAACATGTTTTCGAAAAAAAGTTTCGCGGATGTTGTGCTTCAATATGGTGCCTCCAGTTTCAATATTTGGGATGGCACATCGACGAAATACGAAATTGACTCTTACATTGTTTTAGTTTTTTTAACATAACTTATATGAAATGTAGCCAAAATATAAACATATTATATTTAAAATTTTTATATTTCAACATACTACAAGATAGGATAGCTAACTTTTTAAGTTTAATAGAATTTTTTCGAGTTAGAAGGTGCCAAAGTTGAAATTTTTTTGAAAAATTGCAAAAAATTGCATTTTTGTTGACCTGTTTTTAGCCGTAGCGACCAAACTAGTGGTGCTGTTGTGGCATATATTACTCCAAAATTTTTGTCGTAATCTCTACTTTTAGAAAAATTTGGAATAAGTATAATGTAAAATAACCTTTTTTAATCGAGCCTATATGGCGTTACCTCCCGGGACAATGCATTATTTTGAGTTTTGCTCTTTGTTTCAAAAACCAGACCTGATCCAGCAAAACCATTAAGATTTTCGGATTTAGCGGGAAATTTCCCTATAGGAATGGTGGTTTTTATTTGCCGCAATTTTTCTTGTCGAGTAGTGTGATTTACACAGAAGGTAAAAAATAAAGTTAAAGGAGTTTATTTTTCTAGGTTTGTTTTTTATACAGGCTATGATTCCACAGGTAAAATAAATTTAAAAACTCGACACGTAATGAGTGCATACGTAGTTCATATCTGGGTAATAAGAATATTATGCATTCTTTAGCAGGTAGAAATACTTAAATAATTCGATTATCTAAGGAAGGTAATTTCAAAAGTTATATTTGGGGTCATAAAAATTGTATGCTTTCTTTCAACTTATTTCAAGGAAAATGAAAAGCAATATATTCATTTGCATGGTATAAATAGTAATATTCTATAATTTTATCTATCAGTTCTTCAAAAAGCTGAAAACAGAGCGTTTCACTTTGTCCTATAAAGAAGCACCTGTAAAAATGTCTATTTCAAATCATATCATATATATATATATATACATATATGTATGAATTATTCAAAAGTTCATCATAGATTTCGGAGCAGCATTCAGATCCGAAGATATCATCATTAAGGCAGGTCCGAACTCAAAAGAGTTGAAAAAAAATATGTTCCCCGGAAAAGTTAGATTTATTAGATAATTATATAAATATCGAGGAATGTTTCCAAGAAATTTAGGTTACACTTTTAAATTATAGGTACCCATATAAAACTGCATGTTATAATAAATTTTTTATTTCGAAACTTTTTTTCTTATATATAAAGTTATACTGAAAATTTATTTTTTACCGTCCTGTACGTCTATTTAAATGAAAATTTAAAATGTAAGAGCTGTTTTAGTTTTTAGTCTATAGAAAAAAAAATATTGAGATACCTCAATTCGTTTAGAAGATCAAAAAATTTACATTTCCGGTGTTTTTAAAGTTTTGGAAATTTTTTTTTCAGTGCAGAAAAAAATTTTGAACTTTAAAAATTTTAGTTAACTATGGATTTGTTCAAAGCAATCATAATTCATGGTTTTAATAATTTTTTTTCTAAAAAAACGTTCGTATTGAGAACTTCATATTCATAATTTGTACATATTGTTACGAAATTTCCTGTCTCTTTGACAATAATTTCAATCTCTTACACTTTCCTGAGTTCGATCACTGGATTGTGTAACAATCAAGAAAAACGCAATCTTTATTTAATTATAAAATGGTTTATTTAAATCACAAATGTTAGTTTTTACACGGTACAATTGTTTATTTCCTCTTTAAATTCAAACTGTATAGATAACCGTTTTACTTTATTACTTAAAATCCACTGTATCACTTTAGTACTTAAATTCAACTGTCTTACTTAAAAACAACTGTTCAACTGACTTGCTTAAGATCCACTGTGTTCAACTGTTCAACAATAATTGTATGTCGACTGCTCAGATGACTGCCTTTAATACTAAAGTCATCATTTCCTAGAACCATCCGCCATTGTCCAGAATTTCGTTTCCGGTACCTTCTATATGGCGATTATCGACGTTGATAATGTCGTACCACACCGACGCTCACACTTTATCGCTTATAGTCCAAAAAACATGCTAGAAGCCGCTAGATGGTGTTCTATGGTCAGTGATGCTAGCTAGTACAGAAACCACACTAGCAACCGCTAGATGGTGGTCAGTGATGCAAGTATTTTTCTACGGGCAGTGATGCTAGCTAGTATCGTTTAGTTTTCATTTCGAGCATTTTCTGGCATAAAGAAATTTTTGCTACACTGCCCTCCGCCTAAATTTGTTCGTCCCGAGCAAGAGCCTCTCCGTCTCTAGTATAAGGTGCCAGCCTTTCGATATGGACTACCTTTAATTTACCTTTGTGGCCGAGGTATTTTTGGATTCGATACACAACATCATTAATTCTTGTGACGATCCGATAAGGTCCCTCCCAATGAGTCTGTAATTTAGGAGACAAGCCTCGTTTTCGTTGTGGGTTGTGTAGCAGCACTAATTGACCTTCTTTGAACCCTTCAGTATTTGCTCGCAGATCATACCGAGCTTTCATCTTGTCGCTAGCCAATTGAGTACGTCTCCTGATGAGCTCGTGTATATCTGCTAGTTCTTCCCTTTTCTGCGATATGTAATCGTCAGCATTGGTCGTTTCTTGGACAGCGCTTACTCCGTACTTCAAATCTGCTGGAAGCCTTAAGTCCGCACCAAAAATTGCTTTTGCTGGCGTGACTGTAGTGGTATCGTGTATTGACGAACGATAAGCCCTCAGAAACATTGGTAGATGCTCATCCCAATCTTTTTGTCCTTTACCAACAACCTTTTTCTGATGCTCCTCTAGAGTACGGTTGAACCTTTCGACCATGCCATCGGACTGAAGATGCAATGCTGTGGTACGTGTCTTCTGCATTCCAAGCATGTCACAAACCTCCTTAAAAATTGCCGACTCAAAATTTCGTCCTTGGTCGGAATGCAACTCAAGTGGAGCTCCATAACGGCAAATCCAATCTTTGATGAAAATGTCTGCCACTGTTTTTGCTTCTTGATTGGGAATGGGATATACTCCTGGCCACTTACTGAAGTAATCAATTACCACAAGGATGTATTTATTTCCTGCATTGCTAATTGGAAAAGGTCCCGCTATATCCAAGGCTATCCTCTCAAAGGGTGCTTCAACGTTATACTGATGCATTTTTCCGCGAGTGCGGTGCCTTGGTCCTTTAGCAATTGCACATTGGTCACAACGGCGGATCCAGTCAGCAACTGTTTCTTGGCATCCTACCCAATAAAACCGTTTCTTTATTTTCTCTGTAGTTTTTGTTATGCCCAGATGTCCACCACTCGATCCATTATGATAATCCTTAATTTTTTTCTTAAATTTTTGCTTTGGAATAACCACAGTTTTGAGCGAATTTTACCATCCTCGCTTTCCCAGATTCGGTAGGGGCAACCATCATACAACTCCAAACTTTGCCATTGCGCCTAGTATGCTTTACAGATTTGGCTTTCACTTGATATTTCTTGCCATGCCGGTTTCCTACCCAGCTCCTTATACTTAATTATAGTTGCCAAATCTGTATCATTGCGCTGGTCCCGTTGTACCTCCTCTTTTGTCCACTTTTCTTCTTGCAAAACGTTCAAAAGGCGCACATCAATTGTTCCAACTTTACTTTCCGTTAATGAACAATGACCGCATTCAATTTTACATGGACGACTGGAAAGTGCATCCGCATTTCCATGCTGGCTTCCTTTGCGATGTTCTATGGTGAAATCATAGCTCTGCAAGCGTTCTATCCACCGTGCAATTTGACCTTCTGGATCCTTGAAAATAAGTAGCCACCTTAATGCCGCATGGTCTGTCCTCAGGAGAAAGTGCTGTCCATATAAGTACTTATGGAAGTGTTTCACGCATTCCATTACTGCCAGTAACTCTCTCCGAGTTATGCAATAATTCTTCTTTGGTTTCGACAAAATTTTGCTGAAATATGTGACGACTTTTTCTTGTCCATTGATGACTTGGAACAAAACTCCTCCAATACCATGGCCACTCGCATCGGTGTCCAATACAAATTCTTCGCCGGGTATTGGATATGCGAGTATTGGCGCTGTATTGGCCCAGAAAACTTCGCTACTCATGAAGATTAGATGGTCGGCCAATTTTTCACAGCTTTTATTTTATCCTCATCTGTGTGTATTCCTTCTGACGTAACCTTGTGCCCCAGATATTTGACTTCACACTGGAAAAGTGAGCATTTTTTCGCACTTAATTTTAGTCCAGCTGCCTCCAAGCGCTCAAACACTTCCTCCAGATTTTTCAAGTGGTCATCAAAATCTTTTCCCATGATGATTATGTCATCGAGATACACTTAACAGGTCTTCCAATGAAGTCCTTTGAGCACTCGTTCCATTAAACGCTCAAACGTAGCAGGAGCGTTACAAAGACCAAACGGCATAGACCATTCCCAATACTAAAGGCAGTTTTCTCCTTCTCTTTTTCATCTATTTCCACCTGCCAATATCCACTTTGTAAGTCCAGGATGGAAAGCCATGTCGCTCCAGAAAACGTATCCAGTATATCGTCGATTCTGGGTAACGAGTAGCTGTCTTTTTTGGTGACGTCATTCAATTTTCTGTAATCCACACAGAATCGCATACTTCCGTCCTTTTTCTTGACAAGTACGACCGGTGAAATCCACGGGCTCTCTGATGGTGCAATGACATTTTCTCGCTCCATATCCTCTATAAGGCCCGTTACTTCCTCTCTTAGCGAGTGCTAGCCTTCTTGGAGGTTGACGATTTGGCTGAAAATTACCTGTATCAATGCGATGTTTGACGCAAAATCCGCCAATGCTTTTGCAGAAACCTTTGTCGTACCATCCTCCATTATCCAGAATGTCGTTTCCGGTACCTTCTAGTCAGTGATGCTAGCTAGTACAGAAACCACACTAGCAACCGCTAGATGGTGGTCAGTGATGCAAGTATTTTTCTACGGGCAGTGATACTAGCTAGTATCGTTTAATTTTCATTTCGAGCATTTTCTGGCATACAACAATTTTTGCTACAATATGTATGTATGTTAAAACTTAAATTTATTTATCAAGCTACTTTTCTCTATGCTCTACTTGTCTTTTTATGTAGTTTTAAAGTGGAATCAAATTCGTTATAAAAAGCATAGAATTTTAATCGACCATATTTCGACGTGATTCAAGAGCTTAGATAAAATATGGCCCATGCGCTGTTCATCGGTGACCGCCATTGCAGATTCATGTACTACCTGTACAAATCGCTCTGTGCTTTGAGAATGGCATGGATAAGCTGTGAAAACAATTAAGTTTAGCAAAGAAAGCTGTCAAATAAAATTATTTTCTTTCACTAACCTGGTAAGGGGCCGTTCAAGTATTACGTAACGCAATTTTGGAAGATTTTTGACCCCCCTCTCCTTAAGCGTTACGGTATCACTTAAGTGACCATGTTTACCTAAAAGTCACAATTATGTTGCGCAATGTACCGGAAAGTCATTTTAGCAACTTCTGTTATGTTTTAGTCGCGTTTGCTACAATAAAATATATAACAAGAGACTCTTAATTCGCAGCGTAACGCGTTATTCGAACCGACCCCCCCCCCTCCCTAAATGCGTTATATTAGGGGCTCTTAAACTTATGTAGTCCGAGGACCCCATCTCGAGCTAAGTTTTTTTTACGGACCCCATCCCAACCCCAGACATTTGATGTCGTTCTAAACTTAATTTCTGGCCCAATAATGACAAAGACACTCAGGCTTGCCAACCGTTGTCAAACTCAACGAGACATAAAATGTCCGGTTAACTGACGAGGTTCAGGAACGAAGTATTTTTATTTTGCTTTAATTTTTTTGGGTTTTTAAAGGTATTTAAACACTATGTTTTGAAGATCCAAGAGTTGGCAAGCCTGTAGACACTACTTTCTAATAAATATTGATATTTATACCATATTTCTCTCTGTATTTTAACAAATCTTGCACATTTGTAGAGGCAAACATTTTTTATTAAAATTTTCATGTAATTAAGCGAAATTTGTTATATTCTCTTCTGTAGAAGTTTTTACTTAATGAGATGGATGATGTTGTTTTCTTGAAACCAAATCCGCAATATCGGGCTCTATATTCGAAAGTTTTATTCTCAGGTCTGCTTCTACATTAAGCTGGTTTCTATACTTTGATTTTATATATAATAATACCGAAAAAGCCAGTTCACACAAATACGTCGTACAAAACGAAATCAAGTTTTGGAGGGCCTTATTTGCAAGTGCAGGATAGTCGGATTTTAGGAGTAACTAAAAGTTAGTAAGCTCAATTTTATTGAACTTTAGTTTCAAAGAAGTATAGCAAAAGATACATATCCATTACTATCATCTGTGTGGGGAAAATACTTGCGGAATCTGATTTTTAGAGGCATAAAACGTTCAACAAAAAGCAGCCGCGTTTCACTATCGAGCTCTTTATTAGAAAATTCTATAAAATCGCTGAGTGTTGGAAAAAACTCATACACACACTTTTGAATGCGTTTTGATCATAATTCGCTTTTTTTATAATCACTTCTATTTAATTTCAAGCTGCACCCTGTAGGCTCAAATTGAAATTAACACAAATTGAAGATGTTGTCAAACAAGAAGAATGGAAACAGTTAGGTGCTGGGCATCCCGCTATATCTTGGGACTAATGGCAGCTACAGTTTCGAAATTAGGTACTTGTATCTATACTGTATTCGCTTAACTCCTTGCAAATGTGGGCAGGATTGAAAAAAAAGGCGTGGTAGCTCTAATATAGTAAACTAACTTAAAACTCTGTATCTTGCCAACTATGGCAGCTATCACCTTTAAATTTGCTATGTGGATTAAATTGCTCCAAAAATGTGGCTTTGAAAATAGGATGTAGCACCTCCCATACAACTTAATAGCCCATGAGCCGGCTGTAGACAAGTCGAGTGTATAAGATTACAGCTTAAAATGTATGTCAAATGATAGAGCTCAAAGAGCTTAAACACAATATATAGGGTTGCCTTGCCAAAGCCTGTCCTAAATATGGGTTGCCACCCGTTTTTTGGGCTAACATTTTTTAGAAAAAAATTAATGGTTTAAGATTCCAACTTAAAAAGTACATCAAATGAAAGAGCTTGAGGAGCATAAATATAATATATAAGGTTGCTTTGCTGAATCCCGTCCCAAACATGGGTTGCGACCTGTTTTTTGGGTCAAGATTTTTCAGAAAAATGTTTATGGTTCAAGATTTTAGCTCGATATGCATGTCAAATGATAGATCTTGATTAACCTTAAAAAAAATAATTTGAGTAATCTTGTCGAATCCCGTCCCAAATGAGGGTTGCCACCTGTTTTTGGCCCAAGTTTTTTCAGAAAAAAGTTAATGGTTTGAGATTTTAGCTTGAAATGTGGGTGGAATAATAGACCTTGATGATCTCTAATAAAATATATAGGGTTGCCTTGCCGAATCCCGTCCGAAATGTGGGTTGCCACCAGAGATGTACACGAATTCATTCAAACGCAGTTGTGAAACACTCATATAAAACGAATTGTGAATCAACACTAAGCATCGAACGTGTGAAACGAATGAAAACACTCCTCACTCAAAGTGAATGCGAATGCTGCCGTGCTGTACTGTTTATAGCATTGCCGTTGCTTGTCTTTGTTTTCTTTGAAGGCAACGAACACACTACAAAAGACATGCTTTATTCACTCACACATCAATCAGTCATTTCTATTTCTATGAAATGAATTGTATGAATGCGAACGAATGCGATGGCAATGCAACGAAATATTGAATGCTATTGCTCAGCAACGAATGTCTCCTTGCTTCGTGTGGAATGACCGATTTCAGCTCGTGCTATTGTCGTGCTATTAATTTGTGTTCATAGCAGGGCCTGATTTACCCATAGGCTAACTAGGCTTAAGCCTAGGGCGCAAGGTCCGAGGGGGCGCTGAGAATTAGCGTTGATTAAGCACCTTCTTTGTACAATTTTTCAACAAGTGAAATTTATAAGGCAAGGATTGGACAGATACAATTGTGACATGAAATTTTCTTTCCCTCGTTTGTCAAAAGTGAATCTCTAGCCTCATTTGTCCCTTTCTTTTCCCATACAATTCTCTTTAGCAAAAATTTATTGCTAGCAAATTTTGTTTTTGTCTCTCTCTTTTCCCATACGCATGCAAATTGATTCAATCATGACTTAACTAGCATGATTACTGCCCTGAAAAATATTGCCTCTTCCTCTTTTATTTTCGAGTTTTTCAAATGTCAAACAACACGTAATAATGGTTCGGCAAAAGTCAAAATCATATAAAAATAAAATATTTTGACACTAGACCCACTTTTGGAAGAAGCAGCATTTTTTTCGCAGTAACCTTATACATATAGTTAAGTCATAATTGAAACGTTTTTCTTCGCATATTCGTTAGTTTGATTGTTTTATTTTATTGAAAAATGAGTGGTAATGAGAATACTTCGATAGCTAAAAAGCTAAGTGGAGCAGAATTTAGAAAAAAATCAAAAGAAAAAGAAGAAAGGAGGGAAAATATTTTAAAATATATTCCAAAACTGCAAACATTTTTCACATGCTCTGTAGACAAGGACAAAGTGGCCACAGCCTCATCACTGCCACCAACTATTTCTTGCCCAGCTTCCTTTACCACGAGCTGTTCTGGCGTTCCTCCATTCAACACGTTGTCAGCCACATTCAACGAAGAGGAAATGCTAGTAGAAAAATCGTTTATTCCGTCAAACGATTCTGCACTGTGGAAAGTAAACAATGAATTGCGAGATTTCATTGTGAAAAATGGACTTCAACAAAACGATGATTTAGAATTTTCTAAATCAGAGATGCAGTATAAAAATCAAAAAAGATCTTTGACCAAAAGTTTGTTTCAAAAAAACTTGCCAACGGCGAAATTGTTAAAAGAAACTGGTTAGTGTACTCCATATCCACTGGCCATGTACTTTGTGGTCCCTGCAAATTATATGAAGGAACAACAGTGTTTACTAAAAGTGGATTTAATGACTGGAAAAATAGTTACGTAATATTTGATCATGAAAATTCTCCCGATCATCGTAATTGTATGACTAGAGGAAAAGTGTTAGGAAGATTGGATACCCAAATTGTCAAACAATATAATGAAGAAGTATCTTACTGGCGAAACGTTTTACTACGTGTAGTAGAAACAGTAAAGATTTTATCTTCTCGCGGGCTTCCATTTCATGGTCAAAATGAAGTGATTGGATCTTTACAAAATGGAAATTTCCTTGGCTGTATTGAGCTCATATCTAAATTTGATCCTTTCATGGCTGAACATTTGGCGAAATTTGGACACAAGGGTATGAAACAGTAGTGTGAATCTTCAATTATTTTAATTTTGTCACTCAATGGAAGGCGTTTGCATTGAAATGGCATGATTTCAACAAAACAATCAATTTTATAATACTGACAAAGACTGATAAAAAAAGAGTTGAAGGACTGCCGCTAGAAAATAGCTATCCCAAGAAAAAAAAACAAGATAACTTCTTGAATTAAATATAATGTTCGCTATTTAGAATAGAGAAAATTTTTAGCGTGCATTATCTTGAGACATCAATGTAAAAATTACAATTCAATTAACTGTTCATTAAAATGGAAATTCGTTGTATCGTTATATGTTATATTGGACGTATTTTCTTTATATTTTTTTTTAACTAAATATTTGCAGGAAAATTTAATAAAAATTATGTTAAGCAATAAACATTAAATTTACACTAATGTTATTAGTTAGTAGGTAAAGAAAAAAATTCAGTTAAGTACAGTGAAATTCCCCATAACCGGACACCCACCGTCGCAGTATTTCTGTTCGGTTATGAGAGATGTCCGGTTATGGGGGAGGAACAAAAATGTTTGTTTGAGTTGCCGTTTATGGAATTTGTTGAACAAATTTAGACACTAAAGACATTTTACACATACTAATTTGGTTGGAAAAATCTAGAGAGAGCAGATGGTTTTAGCTTAAATTTTTTTTAGCTTAAAATTTTAGATCTCATTCTTGGTACATTCATTTGGGTACATTCTTGACGTAATGAAATGATGCAAAATCATCTCTTCTTGATTATAGATTGACCGATTTGAAGCTTTTTCACACTAATATCATAGCTTAATAAATTACTTATCAATTGATACCTATATTGTTTAAATAGAAACATAAAATTGCTTAACTGAATCAAAATAAAAAGTTTGTAGCGAATTTGAATTTGTTTTGAAAATCGAAAAATCGTAATAATTTAATTTTCGTTTTTGACACTTTTTTATCTTTTTGAGAACAATTGCGCTCTTCTCGCTCAAATTATTAATTTTCCAACTTTTCGAGGCTACTTTCGCTTCAAATTTGCCTCGAAAGTTATCGAGGGTTGCGTAAACTTTTTTTCATACAAATTATTTTCGAGGCTCGAAAATATTCTCAGTTTTCGAGACTTTTCGAGTTTTCAGGAATACCCTCAATATTTAACTGATTTCAAAAAAAAAAATATAATTTTTGTGAAAAACCAAAAATTCTTAAATCCTCCAAAAAAAAAAAAATATAAAATTTTAAGATTAAAAAAAAAATTAAACTCTTATATAAAAATGTTCTCAAATGGCTTGTTACAGGTAGTGGTATTCCATCATACTTATCATCGACGACAATTGATGAATTTATTCTATTGCTCGCTGACGAAGCTCGACTATCTATTATAGCAGAGGTAAAAAAAGCAAAATATTATTCAATTAGCATAGATTCTACTCCAGATATTTCACACACCGATCATTGACATTTATAATTCGTTACGTTTTACCTGATGGAGACCCTGTTGAACGCTTTGTCACATTTTTACCTAATTGCGGACATAAAGGCGAAGACATGGAGAAGGCTGTTCTGGCTACAATCAATGAAACTTTGCAACTTGATATTAAAGATTATCGTGGCCAAAGTTATGATAACGCTAGCAATATGTCTGGTCATTACAAGGGACTTCAGTCCAGAATTAAAGCTTTAAATCCTCTGGCAACGTTTATCCCATGTGCAGCTCATTCTCTACAACTCGTAGGGTCGGCAGCAGCAGAGAGCAGCGATGAGTCAGCTGCTTTTTTTTTATTAGAACAACAAATATATATTTTTTTTTCTAGTTCAACTAGCAGATGGAAAGTCTTGCTATCAAAACTTGATAACAACTCCACAGTTGTAAAAAATCTTTCGAAAACCTTATGGAGTGCCCGAGCAGACGCCAGCAAAGCTTTGTACAATTCTTACAAGCATGTTCTTGCAGCATTAGACTACATTTGTGAAGATATAAATCAAACTAGAGAGGCCAAAATAGAGGCAAGACGAATAGCAGACCAATTGAAAACCCTAGAAATGACGATAATGTTGTGTTTTTGGAACTCTGTGCTGGTCAAGTTTCAAATGGTTAGTGCACAGCTTCAAGCAAATTATGTTGATTTATCAAACGTTGTTACTCTATATGAGTTATTATATACACATCTTAATACTTTGCGAGACGAAAAACAGTTTGAAAAATTTGAGTCGGAAGCAATCGATAGGTGCGAACTCACTGTGTACAAAAAAGATTTAAGAAGAAAAAGGAAACCAAAATTTCATTTTGATGAAGTAAAAGCGGGACATACCGAATTTGAAGGAAGACGATCTTTCATTGTAGAAAAATATTACACTGCTATTGATTGCCTGAAAGTTCAGTTGCAAAGCCAACAAATAATTTATACCAAAGTTAATACAAAATTTGGTTTCTTATGGATATTACCTGAAAAAAATGAAAATAGCATTATAAAAACCAAGGCTAAAGAGTTGCAACAACTATATGACTTGGATATAGAAGATACGTTTTCTGACGAGTGTGTCCATATGGCACAGTTTTTAAAAGATAAAGAATTTGTTGATCTACAAAAATTAACCCCAAAGAGTATGCTACAATTATTAAAAAGCCTAAACATTGATTCTATTTTTCCGAATGCAGAAATTATTTTAAGAATTTTTTTAACGATGAGCGTCACAAATTGCAGCGGTGAAAGATCTTTCTCTGCATTAAAACGTGTAAAAAATTACTTGCGCTCAACTCTTCGCCAGCAAAAACTTACTGCACTTGCACTATTATTTATTGAGAATGATTTTTTACAAGACATTAAATTTGACAAGGTTGTGGAAAGATTCGCTAACGAGAAAGCGAGAAAAAAGAGTTTTATATAACATTTTCTATAAATAATAAATTTTAAATTGTAATTCAGGAATTACAATCGCACACTGTAATTTTTATTTTAAATTAGTCAGATGTTATTAACTGACACATTAGAGACCGGCTCTCTTTTGTTTCTACAGTTTCATCAAATATGTAAATAAATTGGTATTTCTCGAATCTACTCTATAGAAATGCTAATATTTAAATTATGATCTTTGAATTTCACAGTTCAAGCAATAAAAATGATATTGTTTTTGTAGTAGATACGGCTTGAAAAATAAGTTTCAAGGCATTTTTTTTATTTTTTATACATAAATATGAATTGTTTCTAATAAGATATTATTGCTAGTCAAAAATAATAATTTATAATATGAATAAAAAAAGTATAAAATACTATACATACACACTACACGCTATTGTTTATTCATATTAAAGTATGCATAAGGTTTTTATAAAAACAACAGAGATATCAAGTATACTATGCCACAAATTTTTTTGCCTTTGAAATCGAAGCGACAAAATTTGAACTTATAGATGGAAATTTTCGAAGATCTATTTTTGAAAGTTTTTTTGAAGTTGAGAACCTTTTTTTTTTTTTGCTCGTCAAAATTTTTCATTTTGTACTTAGGGGGCGCATATTCATAGTTAGCCTAGGGCGGTCAGAAGTCTAAATCAGGCCCTGGTTCATAGTGAAGATATTTTAAGTTTTTTTATGTTATACTAGTATGAATGAATGTATTTTTCAGTTATTTTCCTTTTTGTTTGTGCTTTGCACATGAGAATAATTGTTTTTGTTATTTTATTTATCTAAATTCATAAAATGTGAATTTTTATTATTTGAACTGATTTTAGTTTCACTATTTTTTTATAAGACAAGTAATACCAAGAAAAGTACTACACTACTTGAGAGCAATAGTAACGGATGCACGAGCTGAAATCGTTCATTCCATACGAAGCAAGGAGGCATTCGATGCTGCGCAATAGCATTCAATGCTGCGCAATAACATTCGTTGCATTGCCATCGCATTCGTTGCATAGCCATATAATTCGTTGCATAGAAGTAGAAATGAATGATGATGTTTGAGTGAATGGTGCTTGTCTTTCGTGTATGTTCACTGAAAGCACCGAATCGCGTCCTAAATGTGGGTTGCCACGTGTCTTTTGGCCAAAGTTTTTTCAGAAAAGTGTTTATGGTTTAATAATATATTATATATATCTTTTTTAAGGTTCATCAAGATCTATTATTTGACATGCATATCGAGCTAAAATCTTGTACCATAAACATTTTTCTGAAAAATCTTGTTCCAAAAAAGAGGTCGCAACCCATGTTTGGGACGGGACGGGCAAAGCAACTCTATATATTAGATTTAGGCTCTTCAAGTTCTATCATTTCATGTACTTTTTAAGCTGGAATTTTAAACCATTAACTTTTTTCTAAAAAATGTTAGCCCAAAAAACGGGTGGCAACCCATATTTAGGACAGGCTTTGGCAAGGCAACCCTATATATTGTGTTTCAGCTCATCGAACTCTATCATTTGACATACAGTTCAAGCTGTAATCTTATACACTCGACTTTTCTACAGCCGGCTCTCCGCCTATAATTACTTAATTGCGTTAAAACGCAATATCTTGGCACCTATGGCAATTTTTTTTAGTTTTTGTAAAAATCGTTAATTAAATTGGAAACAAAATGATTGCGCCATCCACAAGTATGATCTTGGAAGCTGAAATTTTAGGAGCATTTCTTTCGGGTTCAATGCTAAGACATAGGCCGATAGGACTACAAATTTAAAAAAAAAACCCTTCAAGGCGTATTTTGTCCCCATTTTCAGCCACACGAAAAATGTGGGCGTAGTTTGACAACAGGCGATGGCGTCTCCCATAAAAAAAAAGATAGATTATTTCTACGTTTTAGTAAGTCGGTTTTTTCGTAACATTTCAACGAAATTGTACATTAACTCTGTCCGCGCCGGATCACGGGTTCGCCGTGAAAGCGATGGCTGGCAAAAAGTAAAATTTATCAAAGTTCTTTGATGTTAGTAAAATGAAACATATATGTAATTATAGGTTTGGATAGACTTAAAACGAAAGTTTAAAAAATGCACATAACAAACATCTGTCGCTTGGCATTGGAGGATATTTAAGCAAAAAAGCCTTTCAACGTTGGAAGAAACCGTTGCCAATATCATGTGATTCAAGGAAATGATTAACCCAGTTGGCATGGCCTTCGGCACTTCCTCCGTGGTCGCAACACAGACACCATCCCCTGATCCAGTACCATCAACATCCGCCGAAGCACTCAGAAGAGATTCAGCAGATGAAATATCTGAAAGTGTCGACACAATTTGCACCATAAATTAAAGTACTCAGAAAAGAAGGATGAAGAGCAAGACTGATCTTTTGTTGGATCAGGTTGATATTCAAAAAAATTTATTTTTTGAAGTCCGGCAGGGACTGCAAAATAGGGATGTTATAGATACGAAATTTCAGATTCGGTTACGGATACGGATATTAAAATATTTTTGTATCGGTTTCGGATACGGATATAATTTTATTTCGGTTTTGGTTTCGCATACGGATATTTTGGTGGACTTTTTACAGAAATCTATCAGTAAAAAACAAAAAATCATGTCACTGTTTTTTTGTATTTATTTATGTTTAGTACAAATCAATAAAATTAGTTTTTTAACTGAAGTAAAGGTAAATTATGTTTCACAAAAAGCACTGAATAACTGTTGACTCGCCACATTTCCAGCAGGCGGAGAAAGATATTGCTACAACTGTTTATATCTGGATATTAGCTTTCGGTTTCGGTTACGGATAACTTTTTTTTTCAGATATCCGGTGGATTCGGTTACGGATACGGATATTCATAGCATCCCTACTAAACCACATGAAGAAGTCTGAACGACATAATCGAAAACCAGTTCAGTTAGAGGAAGAAAAACTTAAGCCACCAAAAGAAATTGCGTGCCGCACTATTCATTACACTTTCTATTAGTAAATAGTTTAAATATTTTTTGCTGAACGAAACTCAATTTAAAAATATTTTAAAATTTCATCCACATAGTTTGTATAAGTCACTTGTCACACAAATTATTGTCGGAAAAATAATCTACTAGAAACATCATATTCTAAGAGCCAGTGGCCGGCAGACTTACAGTATTTTGTAAAACCCTATATTTTTTTTCACAACTCCCTTATGCATGCCGTACTCGTTAGTTCGACTGGCGGTTCCTATGGAGTCATTCAGCCTTTAAAGCCAATTTTATTGTTTTAATTGAGACTGTAGTATATTACAGCTGGAAATGTATGCCAAATGATAGAACTCGAAGAGGCCTAAATTTAATATATGGGGTTGCAATATTGAATCCTGCCCCAAACAGGGTTTTTCAACGGTTTTTGGTCAATTTTTATTAATATAGATAAAAGCTTGAAAGGTGTGTCGAATGATAGAGCTTGATGAGCCTAAACAGAATATATAGGGTTGCCTTGTTGAATTATGTTCTTGACATGGGTTGCCACCCGTTTTTAGGGCCAATTTGTCTTAGATGAAATCGATTGACCAAGCTCTGAGATGTCAGACATTGAATTCAGCTGTTTTCGCAAAAATAGCGTTTTTCCTAACTTTGATCCAACAGTACTTAGGATGCCAACTATCTGTGGAGCTGACATTTGAGATGTAGGGCTCTCTTTTAAGGTTCTTTTACGTTCAAAATCGGATGTTTTTATAATTCCAATGTATTTTAATACTACTAAAGAACAGTAAATATGGAATTAAAAGAAAAGGCGATTTTTTCCCTTTTGATGTATATCGACTATAAATTTATGTTTTAACTAAACTTGCCATATTACATAACGGGAAACTTTCTGATCCCTTTGAGACGGTCTCAGGTATCCGCTAAGGTTGTTTGCTATCACCAATTTAGTTTTTGATAGTACTGGACGATGTTCTTAACTGAGCCCTAAACTCTACAAATCGTTGCTTTCAATGGACTTTTAACAAGAATCTGGAAAACCGCGCTTATGCCAACGACATATGCCTCCTCGCCACCAAGCAGTTAGAAGTGCAAGTAAAACTCACTGCCGTCAAAACTTCTTCGGAAGGAGTATGACTGAAAATCAACATAAATAAAACAAAAGCATGTCCATTCGCCCAAGCGGTGCTAGTGAAAGCTATATGATAGGCGAATCCAGCATAGAAGAAGTGGAATACTTTACTTACTAAGGCAGTGTAACAGCACCCGAGGGCTTTATTGGACATCCATGCTAGAATAAATATAGCAAAAGGTACCTTTGCTCAATTTCGTAATGCCTGGCAGTCTTTGTTCCTGTCAACGACAACGAAGCTCAAAACCTTTGAGTCAAATGTGAAGTCAATTCTTTTGTACGACTGTGAAACTTTGGTAGCCTAGGACCAACGTGGAATTGCTCTTCAGATACCGTTTAGATCCGATTTACATTCAAATCAAACCGCGGAAATTAAAATGGATTAAACACACATATGCACATTTTATTGAAAAAACTACACAAATAATATTTACCAATACTTTATAATTATTATTTATGTACATCAATATAGAACCTTTTGCAGAGAATTTAAAGCACTTGCTAACGAATGTGCTTGTGGAAAAGTCCTCTGTGGTCCTATAGTTATGGAATTGAGTGCTCTTTATTGTGATCACTATTTCCATGTTCTCTTTTGCTTTTCTCTCGCTCATTTGCTTCGATGAGAGTGTTGGCTTGCACTTGATGATCATTACGATCTGATAATCGAATAAGAAAACATTGTCATATTGAAAAAACAAAAGGACTTTGAAACCGATCTTTAAATCATCGTAGTTTGGAAAGTTTTATATATTATTTGAATTTAAATCTCCAAATAATATAATATTAGTGGCGCAGTCAATAACGAAAATAAAAGCGACTCCTCAAAAAAAAAAAAAGTATATCGCATGTAAAACGTGTAAGCATTTTTAAAATCAATGCGTTAACAAAAGTGTTAAAATCAATGCAATATGCGAATTAGAAAATCTCAAAAAATTTACATAAAATTGTAAAATTGTGCATTTTAATAAAATCAATGCATTCCGCGAATCAGTAAATCTCAAAACATTTACATAGAATTGTAAAATTCTTGTACACAAAAGTAACGGGAACGCATCGTGGTCATCATAGCGGCAGATGTGGTGAATAGAAGCTAAGTGACGAACGGTTAACGAGACGAAGCAGTTATTGTAACGCTAGACTTGGTAACAACTGTCTCTGGTACTGCAATTGTACGAAATCATCATGTCTTCGCGTACTTCAGTGTTCGATCTATTGGCAGATGTTCAGGAGTTTAATGGCAAACCTGAAGAGCTCGATTTATTTATAAAACATATTGAACAATTGCGAACAATATGTTTACGTATTGAACCAGATTTGTTAGGCCTTTTTGATTTAAGAGTACGAGCAAAACCAGTAGGTAAAGCGAATATTTCTCTTATAAACAGTGGTAATCCTTATGAATGGGAATCAATCCAACAAAGTCTTAAAAATTATTTCGCCATATCTGAAAGTATTGAAAGTAAAATAAACAAAATAAAAGTTGCAGAACTTAGAAATACAATTAATGATTTTTATGAATATGTTTCTCAACAATTAACAAAACTTAACTTAAAATCTAGTGTTGAAAATCCTAACTGGTATAATTGTGAAGCAAATGAAGAAATGGTTTTAAAAATTTCTATAAATAAATTGCCAAACGGGCCAAAATTAATACTGAATGCGAGAAGTCCTGATACATTGCTTAAAGCTAAAGAGATTTTGATTGATACTGAACATTTTTATAAAGACTACAAAAATACCTATCGTAAACAACCTCAGTCATCTAACTTGTAAAATTCGAATTACAATAACACAAATAATAGTTAAAGTCACCAACAGCAACAACGACAACAATAACTAAACAATGATAAGAAAAGTTCACAGACAAGACAAAACAGAGATACGCGACAGAATAACAATCATGAAAATGATTCAATACCTGCCTCGTCAGATTCCAGTTGATGAGCAGATGGACGTAGATACACTAAATTTTCAGTCGCTACCCCCAGAGCTCTTCCCTGCGTAGTTGTTAACACTACCTCAATGCCTATCAAAAGTTAATAGATTCGGGCGCAGGCAAATCTCTAATTAGAAAAAACTTATTTCATAAATCCGTTAAAACAAAATTTAGATACACCAATTAAAATAAAAACCATAAATTCTGTAGAAATAATAAGCTCTAAAATAACAATACCAATTCTTAAAGAATTTAACTTGCCCAATGTAAAAATTGAAATGCTAGAAGCCGAACTTTCTGGTGACTTTGACGGTATCATTGGATGCAATATATTGAATCCATTAAATGCAATCATTGACTTTGAAAAACAGGAACTAGTTACAAAAAATGCAATATGCAAATTGATATTTAACAGTAGTAATAGTTTTCCAATACTGAGTAATGAAGAAATTTTTTACTTCAAGCAGCAAATTATCAACATCAATTTTCATGAGCCTTGTATAGGAAAACTAAACGAAAGATTAGTATCAGACAATTTAAATAGTGAAGAAATTGAAAAATTAACAGGCGTCATACAAAAATTCAGATCTGTTTTCTATATAGAAGGCGATAAGTTGACCGCTATTTGCAAATACCAGCATAAAATACCAACAATCAATAATATCCCTTTATATACAAAAGCGTATCGTTTTCCTGAGGTCCATAGATCAGAAGTCGATAATCAAATTCAGGATATGTTAGATTCTGGAATAATATCAAGTCTTCCAGTCCTTACAATGCTCCCATTTGGGTAGTACCAAAAAAACTAGACAATTCTAATATTCAAAAATGGCGCGTAGTCGTTGATTATAGAAGGCTCAACGACGTAACATTTGAGGATAAATTCCCAATGCCAAATATTGAAGACCTTTTGTCAAAATTAGGGAACTCTCAATACTTCACATTGCTAGACTTAGCGAAAGGGTTCCATCAAATCCCCATTCGAGTCGAAGACAGACATAAGACTGCCTTTTCTACTTCAACAGGCCATTATGACTATACGCGAATGCCTTTTGGCTTAAAAAATGCGCCTGCTTCGTTTCAACGAATGATGAACGAAGTTCTACATGATTATATAAATAATATTTGTGTCGTATATCTTGATGATATATTGATTTTTTCAACATCTCTCCATGAACACATAGTATCTCTAAATAAAATATTTACAAAATTGCTAGAGTTTAATTTAAAGGTTCAGATAGATAAATGTCAATTTCTTAAAACAGAATCTGAATACTTAGATCATATAATTTCTACTGAAGGTATCAGGCCAAACCCCGAAAAAATTCAAGTAATTAAAAATATGTCTTTACCCAAAACTTTAAAGCAAATTCGTTCTTTTCTCGGATTTACTGGCTTTTATCGTAAATTCATGAAAGATTATAGTCGAATTGCACTTCCATTGACTAACTTTCTAAAAAAAGATTATAAGATAGACATCAATGATAAAAACTACATTGGCTCTTTTAAAAAATTAAAAGAACTTATATGTTCAGCTCCTGTTCTAGTTTACCCTAATTTTGAAAAGATTTTCGTTTTAACTACAGATACTAGTATTGCGGCACTTGGCGCTGTTTTGCAACAAAACGGCCCATAGCGTTCGCCTCAAGAACCCTAAACAAACATGAGCTCCACTATAGTACAATTGAAAAGGAGCTTTTAGGAATTGTATGGTCAACCAAGTATTTTAGGCACTATCTGTACGGAAGAAAATTTAAAATTCAGACTGACCACCGGCCATTAGTTTGACTTAATTCTCTTAAAGAACTTAATATGAAGTTACAGCGTTGAAAAATAAAGCTCAATGAATATACAGCCCCTTCATGGTTGGCTACAATCTCGCCTTTTTAGTCGCCGAGATAAAATTGGCTTCATGGTTGGCGACATTGGCGAAGTATCTCCGCGGCAATGTCTTCCACACTTTTTTTCTCTACATGGTTGGCAACAGTCTCTTATAGTTGTATCCAGAAATGTCAAAATTCGGAGACAGCTATTTTGCTGTCGACGAATTGAAAAAGTGCACGTTAGTAAAAAAATATTTACATTTTATATCAAAAAATGTATTTCAAAATGTTCTTTCAGTACAAAAATCAGCACTAAAAGGGAATATGAACGAAATATTGAAATTTTGAAAAAATAACCAGAATTTTAAAACGGGTGGCATGCTTTGTGCACGTATTGGGTTTCTAAAAAGAGTCCTTTATTTCGTTACAAACGTACATAAAACTTCTTTGTTGAGACGAAAATTGGAAATGAACCTACAAAAGTTTAATGGCAAAATTTATGTTAATAAGTGTTTGACAGAAATGTCAAATTTCGCCACAAATGTCAAGTAAATCCAGAAATGTCAATATTTTTGTCATCCACAAAGTGTGGAACTTAATACTATGGAGACAGTAAACGGTAGCCAACCATGAAGCCGAAAATTAAAATTGTCTCCTTTCTGTATCGTCTCGGAGACAAAAATCAGTAGCCAACCATGAAGGGGCCTATAATTTTGACATTGACTACATAAAGGGTAGTACAAACAATGTATGTATACAATGTTTTAAGTCGTCTTGAAGTTAACAATTTAGAAGATGAATGTTTTGAAACTCGTTCTGATTTAGAAACAGTAAATATCGCAAAAGATAATCTCGATGATCATATATATATCACAGAATCTGCAGTAAATATATGTAAATATCAAATTATAATAGTAGAAGGAAGAAAAACAGATTTATTAAAAAAATCGTATAAAAAAAAATACGTTTCATAGTCACATTAGCCAATTATGATGAAAACTTCCTAGTAAGTAAATACTCTTCAAGATATTTTACCAGTCAAGGGAAAAATAGGCATCTATTGTGATAATTTTGACACTTACAAACAGCTTCAAAATATTATAGTGAGATATTTTCCGAAAATATCAGGCTCACGTTTTTTTAAAATGTTCCTAGTTTTTAGAAGATGTTTTCGACAAAGCTCGTCTTTTAGAAATAATTTCAAAATATCATACTGAAAAAATCATAGAGGTATAGAAGCAACATATACTGTGTTAAAAGACATGATTTACTTTCCAAATTTAATAATAGAAATACATAAATTTATTAATAATTGTATTATTTGCAATATGAGTAAATTTGATAGGCAACCAATAAGGCCAAAATTATGTGTAACAGAAACTCCCGAAAATTGCAATGAAATAATTCATATTGATATTTGGTTTTTAAACAAAAACGTGACTATCTTAACATGTATAGACAAACTTACAAAACATGTTTCTATTCATTGTTTGTCAGATCGTAATTCGATCACAATTGTTGACATGCTTAATGCGTTTTCATTTAACCCTTAACGAACACATTCGAGTTTTTAAAATGGATCCAAAGAACAAAGACATTGACGACAAAACCTTTGTTTTTAAAGCCGTCCAGATTTATAATGACACAGTACACTCAACTTCTAAAAACAAACCTAACGAGCTTTTACATAATCAAATTGATAAGTCTGAGTGGCAAAATTTACATAAGCTCATTCATGATAAAAAAAAAACATAATATACAAAGACTGAATGAAAGTAGAGAAGACTGTCAACAATTTGAGAAAAGAGAATTGGTTAGAAACCTTGGATTTCAAAACTTAAAACAAAAACCAAAATATATAATTAAAGAGGTTAATGATAAAAAAATACATGCTTTGTGGATGACAGAGGTTGTAAGAGAGAAATAATTAAAAGGAAATATAAATACCAAAATCCGATAGATGAAAATGTAAACTTTGATAGAAAAATAACTGGAAGAAGTAAAAAAAATAATAATAATAAAAAAAAAAAAAATAGAAAAATATTGTTGTATATACATAAAACCATAATTATAAATCGTAAATTATAAAATTGTGAAAATCTATATGATAATGAAGTACCCCAATTTAGTTTCCTTAGTTTATTTATATAAATTCTATTAAGTATAAGTATGTTAATAATATATGTAATGAACATGAAGCTCCTTTAACTATTAATTAAGATTCTTAAACATAATTTGAAATTACATTTTATTTTTTTATACTATGAATTTAACATTAAGTCAATAGATTTAAAAACATTAAATTTTTGTAATATTGTAACTTTCGGGGCGTAATGATTTGTCAAGCGGTGGGGAGTTATGGAATTGAGTGCTCTTTATTGTGATCACTATTTCCATGTTCTCTTTTGCTTTTCTCTCGCTCATTTGCTTCGATGAGAGTGTTGGCTTGCACTTGATGATCATTACGATCTGATAATCGAAGAAGAAAACATTGTCATATTGAAAAAACAAAAGGACTTTGAAACCGATCTTTAAATCATCGTAATTTGGAAAGTTTTATATATTATTTGAATTTAAATCTCCAAATAATATAATATTAGTCTATGCTCCATGAGGAGGTAAAGACCATAGGAGAATATATTCAACTGATTCAAGTTTTACTTTTTGAACGGCAACTGCTTCACTGACCAAGTCCGCCGAGAGAAAATTCAGATGCGTAACCATGTTGTATGAGTAACTTTTAAGAACAAATACGACGCCAAAACTTTAAGGAGGAGAAAAGGTCTATAAAAATGCCAATTTTTTAAGTAAAGTTGGAAATCATCATTTATGTAATTCGATTCAATTAAATTTACTTCTCTGCAATGATTGAACCATGACTGCATATTCGTTTCACGACAGTAATATTATAGTAGTTACTTCAATAATCATTGTTACTTTTTGTTCGGAATGAAATGTTGCAAAATAAAGCCAATATTAACAAAATTTCAGTCTGAAGATAAACAGAATACATACATCAATTTTAAGAAAAAAAGCTCAATATTGATTCAAAATCAAGAGTGCCTTACTTTCAATTTTTGTACATATGTATGTAGGTAAAAACAATGCATATTTTTGTAATTTAAGCTAAGCACATTGTGTTATATAACATAATTTTCGAAATTTATTGACCCCTGAACGGTGGTTGCATTATTCAATCTGCTCATTATAAAAGTAGATTGTAACCACAACTAAGTGTAGAACTCGTTGGCAAACGAATACCACAGTTGAATTCTATTACTAACAAATTATAGTATTACTTGTTATTATATTCAATAAGCAGCAACAGAAAACGACAGGACAATAGTACCATAGCAACACCATCTCATTAATAATGTTGTTTCCACATCCTTGATTCAGTAGAAATACGTGTGCTCCTGTTCAATGTAATTAAAACCACAACGTCTTGCTTAACCCTTAAATGCATGACGTGCCACATATGTCACAACCACAGAAATTCTTCCTATATCTTAACGAAATCACTTTTAGCAGAAATATTAAATGGAATCGGTCGTGCCTTTACCAAGCTTTTGTTTTTTTACAATGGCATTACTAAAATGTCTCCGTTCCCAGAGCTGTCAGTTGCCAAAGTTGTAAAACACAATCTGAAAGAAATTAATTCAACACAGGTTTTTATAAACTAAAAAAGTGAATTAAAATAAGTTATTTCGCCGCGAGAAAAATCAAGTGAGTACTTTGATAAATAAATTCATCTTATCTATTGTTAGATTCACTATTTATGTTTTTTTGTGTCTCAGATAGTGAAAAGTATGGTTGTGCCATATATAGCACACCATGCATTGTAGGAATTTTTTGGCCGCGGTTCAGTCTATAATAAGTCCAACACCGGCTTTGCTAGCAATAGAATTTCTACATAAAAGTTAAGGTATGTCCAATATGTCCAACCTTCAGCCGCGGTTTGGTTAATTTTAGTTTCCTAACAGTAAATTTTGGGTGCTATGTCCACTTTTATTGTGGACATATTGCCCAAAATTATTTGGCCTTATGTCCAAATCCTATTTTTGGGGACTATGTCCGTTCTTACAAGTGGTCATATCCCAAAAAAATAAAAATGAGGCTTATGACCGGGAAAAAATAGACATACTGCCCAAAATCATTTTGGGGACTATGACCATGGTGGTTATGACCAGTTACCGTGGTACTCACATTTGCCGAATTGCTACCACAAACTGTTTTTATGCTTTTCATAATGAATAAATAACTTTTTATCACATATCCTATATGTTTTTCTTATTTTATTTTAATTTCATATATGAAACTAAGAAATACCTATGATGCATGATGGGTCATATGCGGCACAACCAGGTAAACAAAAATAACTCGCGAGATAAGGGTCTGATTGAAAAACTGAAAGCATATGTGGTTTTAGAATTGCAAGATACATGTTGGTGATTTTTTAGAACGAAATCGCTGAAGTCATGCATTTAAAGGTTAATATTTCGCAATGCCGCAATGTTTATACATTGCACATAAGTGCAATGTATAAACCATCACCCTTTCGGCATTGCGAAATATTAAGCAAGACGTTGTGGTTTTAGTTACATTGAACAGGAGCACACCTATTTCTGCTGAATCAAGGATGTGGAAACAACATTATTAATGAGATGGTGTTGCTATGGTACTATGGATGTGTACTATTCTGCCCTCAGAAGCGAAAAGGGCGTATCTCAAAAAAACGCGTTTGGAGATAATTAAAGTTTTGTTTATGTCAATTTGTTGAAATACATGTAAAATTGAGAAATAGGTAATTTTCTTAGGCGATTTTTTATAGGTTTGAACTAAGATACCAGCATTAGACACATGCACGTATTAGAGTGTCCTTTAATATGGTTATATTAGATTTGCTTACTTGATTTTACAGTAATATAAATATAGTAATCGTATCTTTATGTCTGCTTAATCGCAAAATATTAAAGTGGTACCGACATTAATTATTTCTATCAAAGAGTATAAATATTATGGTACCCAAAGTAAAGTTGTTACTTGAATTGTCTCCCTTGACAATTGTGCCTAAGATGACCACAGAATAAAAGACAAGATACGAAGAATTAACTTTTAAGAAACCTTTTCTTTGATGGCATCGGAAAACTTCAAGCAGTTAACACAACTTGTTATGGCATACTTAATACAACGTTGTTACTTGGTGGTCCCCCTTAGCCAATAACGTCGAAAAATGTCATCGAAACTTAAATTAATCCACAACAGGGGCATTTGTTCTGAAGAAAAGAAATCTTGTTTGGTCTAGCAAATAACGAAATACCCAACACTGCACTAACAGTAAAAGTGCGCGTCAAAGTCTAAAATTATTGCTAAAATTTATTTTCTTACACAACTTCCAACATCGCCCAATTTTATCTCATGCTAGCTGTTTCTGCGGCTTTGCCCGCTCACTTCCTGTTGCACAATCTCGCTTACATTTATGCAGTCCTTACTGCAGACACAATACGAAGAATGGCAATGTAAGTGTTTTTATTGTATTGGAGGAGCCACGCCTCAAATGACAATGTCGTTCACATTTTGCGAGTGCCTGGGCATAATCAATGTATATCCATTAAGGTGGATCAAAATATTAAAGTTGGTCCGATCTTCGCTCCCCGAGCACCAAAAGTTTCGTATTGGTGCCAATAAGAACCACGTAAAATTTGATCCATTTCAGAAAACATTTGATGGGCCCGGAACCGTTTTGAAAACTGGAAAATGGTCCATAATCTATCGAAAATCATTAATATCTCCCCGAAGCTTCCTCGTAGGGGGATCAAATGTATGAAAAGGTCCTATTATTTTTTCTCCTACAACATACTTACTCCTTATCACCACCCTTAGGGGGGCTCCCCTGCAAAAATAACATTCTTGCGAAATTATAAAATTGACTCCCCCTTTTCTCAGACGCCTCTGGAGGGGTGAAATGTTAGACCATTTTCTATTATTTTTACTCTCCCAAACTTTTCTCTCGACACACCTACCCCCTATCTGCCACCCATTTGAAGAAATTTTCAAAAATTAATTAATATCACTACTAGGTTGTATTACAGTGATGGCGAATTTTGATGACACCCGAAATTTTTACGATTTTAAGTAAAAATTTTAAATACATACTTGTTTTTAAAATCTACTTTACAATAAATTTTTTACACAATTGTAAATCCAATATTCTTTTCTTTTCCGTCCAGATACATATAATTGCTAACAGTTAAATTTGACATTATTTCAGTTCATGAATTTAGAAAACTTTGAGATGCAATTGATAGATTTTCAATCTACATATGTAGTTCAATATGGAAACAAAAATTCATAGATTTAAGAATCATTTTGGAAGAAATCGAAAGAGATAGATTAATTGGAGCGGTCCATAGAAATGCTGAATATGAAATACTAACAACTTGGATATCTATTCCAGATAATTTTTCATGCCTTATAAAAATAGCAATGGCTATTTTAACAATATTTTCATCGACTTATTCTTGTGAAACATTGACGATAGCAGTACCTCTTATATTTTATTAAAAGCTACGAGTTATGAGCCACATATAAAATATTTATCATTCAGCATACAACAGAAATCTCATTAATAATGACATTTTAAATTTTTTTTTTTGCAAATACATACTTAGATCTTTAATTACATAAGTGATTTAGATGATATCGGTGAACAAGCAAACTAGATGTTTATAAAAATTAAATTTTGCAGTGTACTTGTGGCCACGAAAAAATAGAAATCGGTGAAAATTCTTTATGTATTTTCATAATTCCATATTTTCTTAATAAATTAATTTTTTCGACAATTTGTTGAGTTTAATCTCTATATTTTTTGCTGTTTTAGTATTATCAGAATAAGTTTGCTTAAAACTTCTGATAGCTCAGAATTCACCGGTTATTTTGGAAAGAAAATAGGTCGAAAAAATTACATTTCTAGTTTTTCGTGGACACAGAATCAACTGTAAGACTTGATTTTTTTAAAAATCTGGTAATTTTTCAGTAATATCTTTTCAATCGCTCACCCTATAAATTAATTCACTCACATGTTTGTTTGTCATTTTAATACCTTTAATTTGGTATCAAAAACAATTAAATTGAGCATTTCTAGCTCGAGATATAAATTTTAAAGTGAAAAGAGGTCGAAAAAATTAGAAAACCACAATATCTCAAAAATTGTACTATAAAAAAAAATTTTATTTTCATTTCCGAATTCAGCGGTAAAAAGCACATAAGAAAAGTAACCTTTCATCAAAGGAACAAAAACAAAAACTTTTTTTTGTTACAATTAGACTCAACAAATTGTCGAAAAAATTAATATATTCAGAAAATGTTGCATTGGATTCACTCATTCAATCGTTCTTAACATTGTCATAAGATCGATTTTCTTTTGGTATATCTTAATTTTTGCGTAAAAGTATCAGCTTTACGAACATGTAGTAAAACTATTTAAATTCTTTGTGTTTATTTTATTTTTATTTTTTCGTGGCCAAAGAATCAAATGTAAAATTTGACTTTTTTTAAAATTTTGCCTGTTTTCATCGATATCTTTAACATCGATATCATTTTATTACCTATAGTTTGGTGCCAAACACAATGAAATTGGACATTCATAGTTCAAAATATGAATTTTAAAGTGAAAGAAGGTCGAAAAAATTAAAAAACCACAATATCTCGAAAACTATACCATTAAAAAAATTTTTAATTTCATTTCCGAATTCAGCAGGAAAAGGTACATTAGAAAAGTAACTTCTTATCAATGGAACATTTCGAGTGTAAACAAGTGCTATTTTTTATTTTATTATAATAAAATTTTGATTTCTTTATTTGATTTCAACTATATTTTATTTAAATTTTTTATTAATTTTTAAACATTAATTTTTTATTTAACACAAAAACATTTGTTTATTATTATGGTTCTTAAATTTATTTACATAATCATATTATTTTATTTTATTTTCACGGCACTCGTCATATTATTATATATAAAAAAAATTTATGACACGCAAGCTCTAAAAGGTTCGCCATCACTGCTCTATGCTCACAATTCTGAATTTTAGACAAAGCAAAAGTCTGCAAATCTACTTATATTTGACTCGCTTTGGATACTGTTGCAAAACAAAAAGAAGAATTTCGCTCTTGGGGTGTGCTTGCTGATTGGAACAATGCAACAAATACCTACCTAACTTTAAATGCATCTAATATAAAAAATTCATTTGAATTATTCTTCGACTTTTATGAACGTGGATTAGTATATCGTAGCCAGCCATTGGTCATCATCATCATCATCATCACGAACTGCGTTAGCAGAAGCAGAATTAAAATATGATTCAAATTTTGTCAGCCATCCGGTATATGTGCGTTTCAAACAAAGCAAAGCATCAAATATCATTTCTAACCTCAATAATAAAAATTTATATGCACTTATCTGGACGACTACTCCTTGGATTTTGCCCAGTAATCAAGCCATTTGCTATAACTTCTGTTGTCAAACTAAATAATAATAGTATGAACTCGACAAATAATATTTATATTATAGCTACCAGTTTGTTAAAAGACTGTCAAACAACATCCAACGAATTAATGCAGTGGCAAGTAAAAACGCTTTAATAACACAAGTGAAGAAACATCCATACTGGTGCATATCTCATCAACGTGTTTGGGGAGTACCAATTCCTGTTTCTTATAATAGACAAACTAAAAATATTGTTACAAATGGAAAAATCATTACATATTTCTGAGCTTATTTTTAAAGAAGGTAATATTGATTTTTGGTGGTAAAAATCAGTTAGTGATTTACTACCCAGAGAGCATTTAAAGGACATTCATATGTAAATCTATCTGCTGATATGTTGGAGAGAAGTGCTGATATTTAGTTTGATTTCGGTAGCTCATGGTCAGATGTACTTAACAAATCAATCACATTTGTACTTAGAAGGAATTAGCTCAATACATATTTATATATAAAAAAAAAAAAGTTATAATTTTCCAGGAATGATAACGATTCTTGATGTTTCCATATTTTCTCTGGTGGCGGTGCGCCGCTGCCAGAAGCTAGCACGTTACCTCGTTTGTTTTTTTTTTGTAAGAATCCCGAAGCGTTTTCCATCGCCTTTTGCAACTGTCTGCTGAAAGTGTTTTCAAATTTTTATTTATGTTAAAACAATTGGAAACAAATAATGTACTTACAGTTTAAATTTAAGGTCTTCCCGATCTCTTGCCAAATCATATCCTTCTTATGAGCATTTCTGTAATCCTTTACAATTTCTCGTTAAAATTTGTTTCACTCATTTTTTAAATTTTTTAATCCGGATTATTTTTAAATAGACTTTATTTTTGCACAATATATTTATAGTAAGATTACTTTTTACAAAATTCTCAGTTAAAACTTCAGCAAAAAAATTGACACAAGCTGATTGGAAATACAACCCTGATCCGACGGAGAAAATAGAAATAAATCTATCCTTTTTGTGAAAAGAGCAAGTTAATATAAACAATGAACACAATAAAAATGAATATAATACAACAGTGATGGCGAACCTTTTAGAGCTTGCGTGCCATACACTTTTTTTATATACTATAATAATATGACGCGTGCCGTGAAAATAAAATAATAAAAACAAGGCCTAATATGTTTATGTAAATAAATTTAAGAACCATAATAATAAACAAATGTTTTTGTGTTAAATAAAAAATTAATGTTTAAAAATTAATAAAAAATTGAAATAAAATATATTGTAGTTGAAATCAAATAAAAAAATCAAAATTTTAATATAATAAAATAAAGAATAAAACAAGTTTAAACTCGAAATGTTCCATTGATAATAAGTTACTTTTCTAATGTACTTTTTCCTGCTGAGTTCGGAAATAAAATTAAAAATTTTTTTAATGGTACAGTTTTCGAGATATTGTGGTTTTTTAATTTTTTCGACCTTCTTTCACTTTAAAATTCATATCTTGAGCTAAGAATGTCCAATGTCATTGTGCTTGGCACCAAATTAAAGGTATTAAAATGATATCGATGTTAAAGATATCGATGAAAACAGGCAAGATTTTAAAAAAAAACAAATTTTACATTTGATTCTTTGGCCACGAAAAAATAAAAATAAAATAAACACAAATAATTTAAATAATTTTACTACATGTTCGTAAAGCTAATACTTTTACGCAAAAATTAAGATATACCAAAAGAAAATCGATCTTATGACAACGTTAGGAATGATTGAATGGGTGACTCCAATGCAACCTTTTCTGAATATATTAATTATTTCGACAATTTTTTGAGTCTAATGGTAACAAAAAAAAGTGTTTTGTTTTTGTTCCTTTGATGAAAGGAAAATAATATTTTCATAGTACAATTTTTGAGATATTGTAGTTTTCTAATTTTTTCGACATCTTTTCACTTTAAAATTTATATCTTGAGCTAGAAATGCTCAATTTAATCGTTTTTGATACCAAATTAAAGGTATTAAAATGACAAAAAAATATGAGTGAATCATTTTATAGGAAGAGCGATTGGAAATATATTATTGAAAAATTACCAGATTTTTAAAAAAATCAAGTCTTACAGTTGATTCTGTGTCCACGAAAAAGTAGGAATGTAAGTTTTTCGGCCAAGTTTCTTTCCACAATAACCGGTGCATTCTGAGCAATCAGAAGTTTTAAACAAACTTATTCTAATAAGACTAAAACAGCAAAAAATATAGAGATTAAACTCAACAAATTGTCGAAAAAATTAATTTATTAAGAAAATATGGACTTGGAATTATTCATTCAATCGGTCCCAACTTCGTCATTTTACAATCAATTTTTTTTTGCTTTACGTAAACGAAATAATATTTGAAGTTTTTCACCGATTTCTATTTTTTCGTGGCCACAAGTACACTGCAAAATTTCATTTTTATAAACATCTAGTTTGTTTGTTCCCCGATGTCATCTAAATCACTTATTTAATTAAAGATCTAAGTATGTATCTGCAAAAAAAAAAACTTAAAATGTCATTATTAATGAGATTTCTGTTATTGTATGCTAAATTATAAATATTTTATATTTTGCTCATAACTCGTAGCTTTTAATAAAATACAACAGGTACTGCTATCGTCTGTTAGTCTATTTCTCAGGTCTGATTTAATCAAATTCATTGAAGAAAACAATGTTTCACAAGAATAAGTCGATGAAAATATTGTTAAAATAGCCATTGCTATTTTTTTAAGGCATGAAAAATTATCTGGAATAGATTTCCAAATTGTTAGTATTTCATATTCAGCATTACTCTGGACCGCTCCAATTAATCTATCTCTTTCGATTTCTTCCAAAATGATTCTTAAATCTATGAATTTTTGTTTCCCTATCGAACTATGTAGATTGAAAATCCATCAATTGCATCGCGAAGTTTTCTAAATTCATGAACTGAAATATTGTTAAATTTAACTGTTCGTAAGTATGTATCTGGACGGAAATGAAAAGAATATTGGATTTACAATTTGTAAAAAATTTATTGTAAAAAAAGTAGATTTTTAAAACAAGTATGTATTTAAAATTTTTACTTAAAATCGTAAAAATTTCGGGTGTCATCAAAATTCTCTCGCGTGCCATAGGTTCGCCATCACTGTTATAGACTATTAAATAAAAAATTTACATTGATCGGATCAGTAGAACTGGAGATAGTAGACTTCAAGTATGAGTACATTTGACAAAATCCAGCCAATTATTAAAAATTCATATGTGGATATTTTCGAAAAAAAAAATTTTTCAGAAAAAACAAAAAACATGGGTCTAGTAATTTTATGTATATAAGCTGGAAAAAAAATTTTGGACGATTCTAAAATACCAAGTCCAAAATCTTGTGCGGTTTGTAAGAGAACGTCCCATATACATTGTACACCCATCCCTCGATTTATTCGGTACTTCTTTTGCGCGGTTTTAAAATTACGCGGTTTCAAAATTTTATTTGACTAAATTATTTTTCAGCTAATAGCACGTATAAGACATTTTTTTCAGATAAAAACACGTGGACATAAATAATATGACGAAGTTTCGTATATATGTAGTAAACATCAGGGTATAAAGACAAAGGTGGAGTCATGGTGTAATAACAAAGGTGGAGTAATTATGACACTTCTCATCATTTTGTGGATATTGGCCAGTAATAGACTCACATTGACATTTATCATCAATTCGACTTTATTGTGTTTCGTTTATTTTTGACATATAGTTGTTTTTCATTATTGGTCCCGTTTAGCAACTCCTACATTTTTGAAGAGTTTGAAGCAACTTTTTACTAAGTGGTATTTGTGTTAGGCTTTTCAGAATTCTATTGCGAATAAATAATTATGCTAAATCGTGCATCGGGTTTCAATCTGACACTAATAAGTCTTTTCTAATATTGAATAACAAAAACAGCGACCAAATTTGTCACAATTAAAGTATTTTGCGCAACATTAGCAGCTTATCGTTCAGAAAGTTTTCTAGAACTTTATGCTTAAGCTCTGCAATTTATCAAAGCGCTTAACTTTGTTGAAGGGGCAATTGAAATGTTATAATGTCAAAGTTAAAACAAGTAAGCGAATACTCTCACGCTCTTAAAATGGCTTCAACACTTATGGCTGTCCTTAATTACTTCACCTTTGTTATTACACCATGGTCAACATAATATTTTTTGGAAATATTTTGGTTTTACTTTCATGTTACTTTTTTATTTAATTTTCTTACTTTTTATAATTAATACTTTGGATATGTGATTGAATTTAAAAAATAAAAATTAATTCCATAAAATCTAATTATTTTATTTAATTATTATTTTTATATAATCTCCAATTTTTCATTAGGTAGGTACGTACATATGTACATTATGGGTTCAGTTTACGCGGATTTTTTTTACCAATTATGCTATTTTTTTTGAGTTCTATTGCTCGATTTACGCGATTTTTAAATTCTGAAAACCAATCCACTCAATTTGTATGGACTTCTTGCCTCGGTTTTGAATTACGCGGTTTTTCCAAAAACCTATCTACCGCGTAAATCGAGGGATGGGTGTATATACATACATATGGGGCATTTCAGGCGAAGCGGACAATGCAAAAAAACTGATATTTTGAATTTTGTTCTTATTCGGCTTAGTTGTACTTCTAGAAGTTGTAAACACTTATTTTTTTTTTTATAAGTGGACTTCCAAAAATTGACGTAATATGAAGAATGGATTTTTCGGAAGCAGTTTTTCGAACTTAACAAATTTTCAATAAAATGTTAAACATTGTGGCTTCTATGGAAAATTTACTGTTCTTTTCAATTATGAAATCAGATTTGAAATGTGATTTTTTTTTTCATGTGGAAAATTGGAAACATATCATTTTAGAATTTGAGCAATTTCGACATATTTTATTTTTTTTATTTTAACTTTAAAATAAAGCATAACATATACCGATAATATGCTAAAATTTTTTTAATGTGATCTGCATTAGTTTACGAGATATATGAATTGAAGTGAATACGTGCCGCACTTTGTATGGGATCTGGCACGTTCTTAAGTACTTTAATTCATATATCTTCTTAAATTATAGCGATCACGTTAAAATATCTTTTGAGAAATATTTATATACTCAAAGCTCTTTTTTAAAAATAAAATATTTTAAAAATGTTATGTTGAAATTACTTAAAATTTGATTTGAAATTTTTACTTCCGGTTATTTTTACATAAAAAAATTTCAAATTCGAATTTGAACAAAAAAGTAAAAAGAGCATCCTTTTTACTAGTTAAAGCAATATTGTATATATTTTATTATAAAATTCTTGATTCCAATAACAGCGTTCAAAAATGACAGTACTTAAACTTCAGGAATTCTTCAGAAGCCCATAACTCGGCAATTAAGCTTCATACGAAAAAATAAATTGTGTGTTCACTCTTATGTCTACTAGATGTATAAATAACCGGAATATAAACAAATTTCACGACCTCACTTTATTTTCATTGCCCGCTTCACCTGAAATGCCCCATATGTAGCATATCATGTATCATAAAATAAATTTTTTATTATGTGTTACGTATTGAAGATTTTACAGTTTGCCCTATAATTTTTATCTGTCGAGCATATGATATTATCAATAACTATTTAGTATTTTTTCTAATAGTAAACTTTGTTGTAAAATACTGAAAATACTGAAACTGTAATAATAAAGTTTTAGACTGTAATTTTTGCAGTTTACCTATCAATTTGTATTCAGTAATTCATGAAATTTGAAATTACAGGGCTATACGACAATCTTTCCTGATTCTTTTGCGTTTTCACGTTCATTTTTAAAAAACTAATTTTTCTGTGCACTCATAACTACATGAATTGTTTATTTTTTTCTTTATAAAGAACTATCGGAAATGTTGAAACGGAAGATGAAGCCGGTTTCACGGAGGATTCACTTTCAGCGAATTCTACCATGGTCGATGATGAAAAGGTAACGGATGCTAATTTATCTAAAGCTAAAATAGCTGAAATTGAAGCAGAAGCTGTTGCTTTAATATATGGAAAGATTGCAAAATTTAACCAAAGTAAAGAAAAATAATGTTTGGAGACCAAGTCTACTATGCCCAATGATTCTTGCCTCCGAGCACTTTGAAATAAAAAACAAAATTTTTGCTATACAACGTATGTATATATCGTCACCTAACATCCAAAAAACCGTTTCAACAAAAATTCCAAATCGATTTTTTGGTTAATTATGATGCATGTCTCTACAAAAGTTTTCAATCAAATGCTCAATAATATGAATAAAACAATAAACACACTTTTAGAATTCTTTAGAAAACTAAGTATGCTTTGACTTTTTTCAATAGTTTATATAAAAAATACATAAAAATATATTTTTCCTTTATACAACGTTTTTTGCGTCTCTTGCACAAAACTAAAACGTATGGTTACGGCTTTTCGAATGTTAGGTGACGATATGTATGTAATTTATGTTCTCCAACATTTCACGTGCATTGTCTTCAAGGAGTCTCTCCGTAAGTTGCCATCTTCAAAGAGACAACGCATGCCGAAACGTCGGACAATTTGATTGTCTCCAATACACAATCTAAAACAATATGCTTATTTAATTTAATTTTAATAATTTTAAATGTATTCATTTTATGTATGTATGAATTTGAAATTTATGCATTCTTAATACGATGTTACTTACTCTATTTTTCATACCAAGAACAAAAATATAATTTTGAAATACAGTAAAAATCTTTTAATTTTAAAATTCATCTCCCTCAGACACGGAAAAAACGAAACTCGAAATTATTGTAAATATTAATCAAAATTTAAGAAAAATTAGTAGGTAATCCAACTCTGCATGAAGTCAGAGTAGTGTTGGAATCCCTACATGTCCCTGAAATGCTTACACCATTTTCAACATGGTCCACCAGTTCTTCACTGAAGTAGCCACTATCACTGTCCAGCATTAAATAATTATGCAGCACAATTGTTGCTAAAACAATTTTATCTACATTCTTTGGTGCTGCGTGAATATTAATGTGCAGCACTCTCCACCTGTTTGACAATATGCCGAACGTATTTTCAATGTAAACATGAGCACCAGACATCTTTTTATTAATTTTTCCTTTTTTTCTGACAAACTTCGGCCAGGGTATTGACGCATCAAGTTCTGTTTCAGTGGGAATGCATTATCTCCAACGAAATAATATTGGAAACGGGAATCTGTTCCTAAAATATTGAAACAAGTAATTAATTTCAAATTTGGTCAGTACATGTTTACAATATTTTCAAATACCAGGAAGATTATCAGCTTGTGGAATATCAATGTGTCCTTTTAAAATCATCTTCCCAAAAGAACTGCGCGAAAAAACTCCGCCATCACTCTGGCTTCCCAACGCACCCACGTCAACAAAAGTGAATGTATAGTTGGAATCGCATGCAGCCATTAGCACTATACTATAATTCTTTTTGTAATTATAGAACAACGATCCACTTTTTTTTGGACAAACTATGTTAATGTGTTTGCCATCAACAGCACCAACGCAATGTGGCATTCCCGTTTTAACATAAAACCTTCACGAGCACAAATTTGTTAAAATTTTAAAACAACAGCTTACAATCTCACAACAAACCTGTCCGATATTTTTTTTCACTCATATTGATTGGGCTGAGCTACGTAAATATCGTGCAGTTCTGTCCATAAGCAAGTGCAGGTATCATAAGTAATTTCTCTAACCGTGGACACTCCCAACTTGTGTGACCACGCAAGATATTGTGGACTGCATCCTAGCGATAAGTACCATTACCAGTACTCGATTTGACGAACACTTGCGTTCGGTGCGTAAGAAAGAAATTGATAAGGCGATAGCGTTACATGTCTATAACGAAAACAATATAAACCCACATAAAATCATTTCATTTGATGCAAATGTTTCGTTACTAAAAAAGGTTAATAATCCTTACAAATTAGATACAATGAATTTGGAACCAGGTCCAATTATTTCACCACTTATTAATGCTTTAAATAAAAATAAAAAATAACAATAAATGATTGTTAATATTTTTGGATTAATGTTTTCTAATTTGTTTTGTTTGTTTACATATACAATATAAGCGCTTCGTTTGGCTTATTGTTATTACTCTTGTCTTGAGAATTTTTCTTTTTACTTCTTTTTTAAATTAGTACTTTGTTTTATATTCTGACTTAGTTGTTAAACTCAGTGCTTAACGACAATTGCTGAAGATGGTTCCTCTGCTGTGAACCAAAATGCATTCAATAAAAATAAAATAAAATTCAAATAAATTTTGTGTTTTTTGTGTTTTTGTTTTATTACGGGCTTTGCGGTAAGGTTTTAAATTTTATTTTCATGATAAATTCGACCGCAAAATTTTGGCTATTTATCAATTATTAAATTTTGATAAATCATCTATATACATACAACATGCAGAGGAAACATAAGCGTAAAGTCCAATTCGACGAAGTCAAGGGAAATGAGAACAAACATCTGACCTCATATTCGTTTTTCTAGCATTAAAATTAGTCGGTGTGAATTTTTTCATCGCAAAAAAAAATTGGCCGGTTAGAGGGTTAAGTAAAAAGTTTGACTTTCTTAGGAAATCTAATCGCTTGGAGTCTAAACACATCAGTGAAGGAGCCAGAAACCTTATAGCTTTTTATCCAGAGGATTTGGATACGACTTTGGAAAACGAGTGTCTGCACCTGCGAGCTCATTTATCATTCAATGATGGAGTTTTAGGCTATCATCACTAAAATTGTACAAATATTTACGAGAAAAAGGCTTTTTGGATATTTATCCAAACGTAGGAATTGCGCTGCGAATTACTTAACCTTTTCAGGACCGAATTAAATGGGCGGACCAAAAAAGTATTTCATTAAAAATATATTCATATTTTTACTTATATGGACAAAAAGGTGAACTGATATTAATTTCAGAGTCCTACGTATCCTACTTCGTCGTTACTGAAATGTTACCTATAGGCAACATTAGGCTGTAATGGTATATTTTTATAATTATTTTATATAATAAAAGTTTATGTTTATTTATTCACATGTTTAATAGTTTTATACATTAACTTATAATTAAATTCATTTATTTTGAAACATAAATCAAATTTTTTGAGATTAGATAAATATTCTTAATTATATGTATGGTAAGATACAAAACAATTTTTTTGTGGATTTGAGCAAAGGTAGACGTTGCACTTAGAGCATTTGGAACAAGGATTTCCTGTCTTGTACAGTCTGCATCTGCCTTTTGAGCCCCATTGAATCCAATGTTCGGTTTTATCATATCTTGTAGCTTTAAGAGATTCCGGGATATATGGCCTCTTTGGGGTTCACGAGTAAGATGCAGCTGGTGATGCTGGAGCTGAAGAATTCGGTTGTGATTCGAGTGAGTCGAAATTTAAATTTAGCTACGCTGGACGACCTCTTTTCCGTGAAGGAATTTCAATTTTCGATTAAAGGAGTTCATTTGCAATATGAATTTGAAAACTTATAAGAGGAATGTGTTTGCTATTGTTTATGGTGGACTTCAAGTCTCTACGATATTGTATCCAACTATTGACAACTGCCAAATTAATGGACCAAAAACAATGCGTATATTCTAACTTTTGGTACGATGATTAATTTTGTATAGTTCCAACAACATGTCCGACAGATCAACACCGCCCATGTTCTTGTAACACGCTACAATAGCTGGCCGTGTTGTTTGTATGTTTTTTTTTCTCCTTTCGGCACCATCGAGTGCATTGAGTGACGAGTTGGTCCCCAATATAATTTGATATCAGTTGCACACTTTTGTTGTCAAACAAACGGCAAGCTACCAAATTGTGAGACGTCTCAACTTTCAAATCGTAAGATCCCCGTCCTTCTTTACCCAGTTCCTTTTCAGGAACAATCTTTAAACCGGTTGTTGCGAATCGTTCCAGCTGCAAAGATGCTTTTTTCTTTTAAAGCAATCATTAAACTTACGGACGTGAACCAGGTATCAAAATATAGTTTGAAGTTTTGATTTTCTGGTACATGAGAAGCCAAATGAAGGACAATGTCTGAAGATAATCCAAGTCCAAAGGAATCACAAGTTCCTTCGCCGACATAGAGGCAGAAATCGTATATCAGACCAGATACCGCAGCTCTTGAAAACATTTTGAAGCCTCACTTATGCGGCTTTTTCGGAAGATACTGCTTCAAGCTATGTTGATCTGCAGGATAAATTCTTTCTATAGTAATGTAAAGCACAAGTATTTATGACTACATACCTTTGAAGGAAATCATTTGCTCATCATTGCTTTGATACTCCTCTTGCTTCAATCCATTGCATATTTCTTTAATTTTCGTTAGTAATGGACGAATTTTATATAACTTGTCATAATCATCCGCACCTTTCTGGGGTTGCTTAGAGTTATCATTTAAATGAAAATTTGTTTTAATTTTCTCAAATCTATTCCGTTGGATTGAATCGGCCACTGCAGGCAGCCTAAATTTTAATGACCATGCCATTCGCCATTTTGGTATTTTAACTACACCTAAATACAGCAAAATTCCCATAACACGTATGATTTCGCTTACATCGCACTTAAGTTCCAGTCCATTCTTTTGTAACGCATAATTATTAGGTTCGGTACAGATTTTCTGCAATATTTCTTCGTCGAAGTACAGTTAAACCTCCCACATCGCGGTTTCCTATAACGCGGTTTCGCTACAACGCGGTTCCCAAAATGCGCACATTTTCTCACAACGCTACTCTTACAACGCGATTTTTACGAAAATCTTTTCAAATATTTACTATTTTAATTTGAAAAAGGTTTTCTTGCCCAAATAAAATTCTTTGCATTTTGTTCTTACAGACCCTTTCACTCAGCAAAGCAAAGTTAGCAAAATCAAATTTAACTTATGCCATAATTTAGTGCTTATTAAGTGCTAATTTAGTGCTGTAAAAAAAAATTTAGTGCTGCACGAATTCTTGAAAAAATTTAGGTTTTTGCTAGCTGAATGAGAAGCTAGCAAAGCATATACGAAAATTTTTAGCAAAATCATATTTAAACTATGCCATAATTTAGTGCTTATTAAGTGCTAATTTAGTGCTGAAAGAAAAAATTTAGTGCTGCACGAATTCTTGAAAAAATCAGGGTTTTTGTTAGCTGAATGAGAAGCTAGCAAAGCATATATGAAAATTTTTAGCAAAATCAAATTTTACCTATGCCATAATTTAGTGCTTATTAAGTGCTAATTTAGTGCTGTAAAAAAAATTTAATGCTTCACTAATTTTTGAGAAAATCCTATTTTTTTGATTTTGCTAGCTGCATGAGAAAGGTTAAGGTGAGGTACGTTAGAAATAGTTAGCAAAGTCAAATTTAACCTATGCCATAATTTAGTGCTTATTAAGTGCTAATTTAGTGCTGAAAGAAAAAATTTAGTGCTGCACGAATTCTTGAAAAAATCAGGGTTTTTGCTAGCTGAATGAGAAGCTAGCAAAGCATATATGAAAATTTTTAGCAAAATCAAATTTTACCTAAGCCATAATTTAGTGCTTATTAAGTGCTAATTTAGTGCAATAAAAAAAAATTTTGTGCTGCACTAATTTTTGAGAAAATCACTGTTTATTTGATTTTGCTAGCTTAATGAGAAAGGTTAAGGTGAGGTACGTTAGAAATAGTTAGCACTTGCAGCACTAAATTAGCACTTACTAAGCACTAAATTATGGCATAGGTTAAATTTGATTTTGCTAACTATTTCTAACGTACCTCACCTTAACCTTTCTCATGCAGCTAGCAAAATCAAAAAATTGGATTTTCTCAAAAATTAGTGCAGCACTAAATTTTTTTTTACAGCACTAAATTAGCACTTAATAAGCACTAAATTATGGCATAGGTAAAATTTTATTTTGCTAAAAATTTTCATATATGCTTTGCTAGCTTCTCATTCAGCTAGCAAACACCTTGATTTTTTTTAAAATTCATGCAGCACTAAATTTTTTTTTCGTTGCAGCACTAAATTATGGCATAGGTTAAATTTGATTTTGCTAACTATTTCCAACGTACCTCACCTTAACCTTTCTCATGCAGCTAGCAAAATCAAAAAAATAGGATTTTCTCAAAAATTAGTGCAGCACTAAATTTTTTTTACAACACTAAATTAGCACTTAATAAGCACTAAATTATGGCATAGGTAAAATTTGATTTTGCTAAAAATTTTCATATATGCTTTGCTAGCTTCTCATTCAGCTAGCAAAAACCCTGATTTTTTCAAGAATTCGTGCAGTACTAAATTTTTTCTTTCAGCACTAAATTAGCATTTAATAAGCACTAAATTATGGCATAGTTTAAATTTGATTTTGCTAAAAATTTTCATATATGCTTTGCTAGCTTCTCATTCAGCTAGCAAAAACCTTAATTTTTTCAAGAATTCGTACAGCACTAAATTTTTTTTTACAGCACTAAATTAGCACTTAATAAGCAATAAATTATGGCATGGTAGTAGAAAAGAAGAAGAAGAAGAAAATCTAATTACGAATTCAAGTTCCTAGATCGATAATAGCTGTTTAGAACAAAAAAAAATTTCGAATCAGCTTAATATATATATGTCAACGCCGAATCGAAAAATTTCAGGACTATTAATTTAGAAAAATGCAGATATCTTAGTTTTGAAAGATGATATTGATATGCGGTTTTCGGTTTTCTCTTAAGCAAATAAAGATTCATTAAAATCAATGTACCACTAGATCGGCGGTAAAGTATTATATCAAGATTTTGCAACTTGAAAGGTGAAAATCGGCATTTTTTAATTTTTGTCCGGACAATTTCCAATTTTGATAAAATTAGAGACTTTTTGGTCAAATTTATTTATGCGAATAAAAACAATTATTCCATATTTTTCCCGACGTTTCGTTGGGTACTTTCCAGCTTCTTCAGGGGTTTTTTATTGAATCTATAATTTATTTTAAAAAATCGTTATAAAAGTGATAATTATCTTATTTTTACTTTAAACTTGCACTGTATTTATTTCAAAAGTGTACACGGAAAAAAAAATTCTGTAAAAATTCATTGGATTTCCGATAATAATTACAGTTTTACCCTGTAATGTCCGGATAGTAAGCGAAAAACTATAATAATTGATTTGAGTGTCAATGAAATATTACAGTGTGCACACTGTAATAATTGATTTAAATATAAATGAAATATTACATTCTACACGCTGTAAAATGTAAAATTAACTCCAAAAATATTTTATAACTGCAAATTCTATATTTTCTTACAATCATACTTTTTTTCTATCAAACTTCTTAATTTATCACGAGACAGGGAGCCAGTCTGGCAACACTCACACAGTTTTCTTCTTCTAACCATATATCTACATTTTATGTTGTATTTGTACAATGCTAATAACAAAAAAGTAATATCGAATCATAAAATAAATGTATTATTATGTGATAAATTTGAAGATTTTACAGTTTGCCCTGTAATTTTTACTTGTCGATCATATGATATTTTCAATATTTATTCAATATTTTTTGCTAACTTAATTTTTTTCTAACCACATTGTATAGTTTACATTTTGAAACTGTAAAAATAAAGTTTTGGACTGTAATGTTTGTAGTTTAATTATCAATTTGTATTTTGAATCCCATGAAATGAGAAATTACAGGGATATGCGACAATTTTTCTTGATTATTTTGCTTTTTTTGAATATCACACGCTATTTTCTACAAAACCTTTTTTTCCGTGTAATTGGAGTTTAGGTGGTCTTTAAATTTTCGTCTTTCGTTTAGTTTAGCAAGTCTTTTTTTCTGTCTGCAGTAGTCCTTCAGTGTAATGCATGTTTCAATGTTATATTTCACTTTTATATGATTAAAAAAATTCTTCATTTTAATTCAATAGTTAGATTGATTTCGGCAGGCCTTCCGATTATTCCTTTTGATAAAATTAGAGACCAAGAATTTTGTAAATTTGTTTATTTGAATGTTCGGCTTTTTGGTCAAATTTATTTATGCGAATAAAAACAATTATTCCATATTTTCCATAATTTCCAATTTTTTTATAAGAAAAAAAGAAGAAGAAGAAAAACTGATCACGGATTCGAATTCCTCGATCAATAATAGTTTGAAAATAATACCCACTTTGTTGCAAAATTTTAGAACCTCTTTAGCTTGCACCATTTTTTAAATCAATATTTTCGAAAATGGGTACGCAACTTAAAACAGGTGGCTGTAATCCAGTTTTCAAAATTGATGAAAATCCTTATGGGTTGTTTTGTCAAGACATATAGGGTAAAAAAATCAAAAAGTCTTTTTTTTAACCGCTCTTAATGTATATAAACACCGAGACATACTCAAAAAATCGTTAAAAAAATAAAAAGGTCAAAAAAAAACGGCTGGACGTTCGATTTCGCGGTTCGCGGATTATGACACTGGAAGGGTCCCCCAACACTATTCCTGAAAAAAATCGCGGGTGGTATTTCGAAAAATTAAAATTTTTTAAAGACCACCGTTAACTATCAAACAAAACGAAGAAAAAATTAGAAGTTCGGTAGCATCTGGGTCCTCTGTAGTCGCGAAAGTAACTGCTCGTCCTAGACCGCAGATAATGGAGAAAATGGAGCAATCGCTTATGGTGTGGATAGAAGACATGACAAAAAAACGATTGCCCTTAGATGGGAATGTAATTAAGCATAAAGCACTAAAAATATTTAATTATTTAAAGGAAACAGGACAATCGTCAATCGATGAAGACAATCATCAATTCGTAGCTAGTAATGGATGGTTTGGAAAATTCAAAAAAAGACATGCACTTCACAATTTAAAAATACAGGGAGAAAGTGCATCCGCAGACGCAGATGCAGCAGAAAAATATCCAGCGGAGTTCGAAAAAATTATTAAAGAAAATTGTTATTTACCTGAACAAATGTTCAACGCAGATGAGACAGGCTTGTGGTGGAAAAAATGCCTTCAAGAACTTTTATTTCGAAAAACGAAAAAAGAGCTTCTGGCTTTAAAGTTTCGAAAGATCGAATAACATTATTGCTTCTGGTGATTTTATGACCAAGCCATTGTTTATTAACTGATCATTAAATCCAAGATGTATGAAACAATGCAACAAAAACAACCTTCCAGTGTATTGGAGAGCCAACAAAAAATCATGGATGATTGCCAGTTTATTTAATGATTGGTTTTATCATTGCTTTGTTCCTGATGTAGAAAATTATCTAAAAAAAAGAACTTAGCATTTAAAGTTTTACTACTTTTAGATAATGCGCCATCCCATTCGACTGATTTAAGTCATCCTAATGTTCAAATCGAATTTTTACCGCCCAACACCACATCGCTATTACAGCTTTTAGATCAGGGCATAATAACAGCATTCAAAGCTTACTACATTCGGAAATCCTTTGAGGTAATATTAGAGAAGATGGAGTCAGCAAATATTACGGTTAAAGAAGTCTGGAAACAATTTACAATTTTAAATTCCGTTGAAATTGTTGATGCATCACTTAAAGAAATTCGTCCTTCAACACTAAAAGCTTGCTGGAAAGCACTAATACCGGAAATAGACGTTCAGGGCACTGTTTCTACCCCAATAGAAGATGAATATAGGAACATAGTGAGATTGGCGCATGCAGTAGAAGGTGATGGATTTGATGAAATAATAATGGCTGATATTCAAGAATTAATTGCGGACAACGAAATAAACGAAGCAGATTTAGTTGCAATGACAAATGAAGAATCAGTTAAAGATAGCTCTGACGATCTTTCCGATGTTGAAAATAAAAACTTTTCACTAAAAAATATCGAAAAAGTTTTAAATATGGCAAAGCAGTTGGAAGAATACATTTTGGAGAACGACCCTTTAAGTGACAGAGCAGAAATATTTAAACGAAATCTTCAAAACAATTTAGCTCCCTATCAAGAAATTTTTAAAGATTTGCGAAATAAGAGCAAACAAACTTCAATGCACGATTTTTTCAAACCAATAATCGTCGAAAGGATGCCCGAATCTGATAGTGGATCAAGCTCAGATTTTGAACTAGTACGAACCAAACGTTCGAAACAAATCATACTAAGTGATGAGGAGGAGTAGAAAGTTATCGTTCTGTTTTGGCTTTAATTTATTAAATCTTTCAACTTGAATATTTTACGTGGAATTCAAATTTTATTTTATTTTGTTTTGTTTTGTTTTTGTTTAAATAAATGGAGTGTTATTAAATTACATAATATGTATGTTCTTATGACTCAACAAATAAATACACAAAATTATATTAAGCACATATTTTTACTATACAAATTCTAATATTTTATTGAAAATTTTTTTACTTTGGAACCAAACTCTGATTTTTGTATGGAGTTAGAATCTCCTACAACGCGATTTCCTACAACGCGGATTTTTTCAGGAACCTATTCACCGCGTTGTAGGAGGTTTAACTGTACATAGAAAAGTATGTAATTGGTTCCTTGGTTGTTGAACCATTCAAGCAACTTTTCCACGACATGTTTGCTTCAAAAGTTAATTGTTTATTTGAAATACTAATAAGCAAATGATAAAAAATGCCGGTTGAGCGCTCACCTCCAACCGAAAAAAAAGACTCATCGGTCAGTGCCGAGTCTAAAAAAAATAGTGAGTGTGAAAAAAATAAAAAAAACGGCTCTCCCGATAAAACGGATAGTGCTAAAGTCTATGGTAGTGCGCGTAACAACACCAAAGAGTCCTCCACCAACGCCAACACTCAACAGCTCGCTCTTGCGCAAAAACACGCACACCATGTACACACACATCAAAATGTAGTAAAAAATACTGAAGAGTCAACAGCACCTAATCAAACGGGTCCCCTCTCTGCTAAGTCACCATTGAGTGTGCAATGTGCAATAATGCAACAACCGCAAGTATTAAATTTCTTAATGTTTCTAATACATCAAGCAAAAAAAATACCTTTACCTCCGATATTACCTCCAACAAGGCTGTAACTTCAGCGATCCAAACTGGAATGGATCGCTATATTAAAATCAAGAGAAAGTTAAGTCCTAAGGGTAATGCAAGTAACTCAAAAAAGATCTTTAAATTAAGCAAAAGTGAACAAATTACTAACAACCCACTTAGCGAAAATCGATATGCTTTGCTTGATATCGACTCATCTAAATTGAATGACGATAAAATGGTCGACTAAAACAATAAAACGCTTAAGCCTTCTCCCATCTACTTACGTGAACGCAGCTCTAATGCACTTGTTTGTAATTTAGTTTCTCTAATTGGAAAAGATACCTTTCATATAATACCTCTCACGAAAGGCAATGTTTCCGAAACTAAAATACAAATTTATGCAGAAAAAATTATAGAACAATTGCCACTTACCTAGAAGAAAATAAAAAGTGTTACTACACCTACCAGCTTAAAAGAAGCAAATGTTTAACAATTGTAATTAAAAGCATAGAACCCGATGTCGTACAGAATGAAATTAAAGAAGCTCTAACTCATGCCGGATTTAACCCGAAGTCAATTTTCAACATAAGAAACAAAAATAAAATCCCACAGCCGCTTTTTCGTGTTGAACTTGAACCAGATACCCGAAAATTGCAAAAAAATGAGGTGCATCCTATTTATAATCTGCGTTACCTACTAAACCGCAGAATATCCGTTGAGGAGCCCATTAAACGAATGGGCTCTGTGCAGTGCACAAACTGCCAGGAATTTGGCCACACCAAATCTTATTGTACCCATCGTACTATTTGTGTTGCTTGTGGCGACTTTCACCCCTCATCAGCATGTTCTACTGACAAAAAAGATGCTACTACAAAAAAATGCAACAATTGCGGAGGCAACCACACAGCTAACTACAGGGGGTGCTCAGTATAAGTTAAACTTAAATTTACTTAAGCTTGTTTTTAAAAAAAGGCCGAAGCCAACTTTATTGAATTGAGTCAAGAGTAAAAACTAAAACTTGCAAAATAAACTTAAACGAACAAACTTGCAAAATAACTTAAACGAACAAAAGCTGGATCGCTGCATTTGCTAACTGCGCTGCTGCTGTTGTTGTTGTTGCGTTGTACGTGACTCTGCTACTGTTGTTGAGTTATGCGGCTACTTGACGGATGTAGGGATTGGGTTTCGTCTGCGCGATTTGTGGGAGACTGCAGCGTAAGCATTTTGTTGCATTTTAATAATCCATGTTTACCGCGTTAACTCCTCCGCCGTTAAATTCGAACGTCCCCGTTTGATCCACAATTTTGGAAGTTGAAATTGGTATTTCATCTGGTACCACAGCATCCGTAGTGGTTGTAATCTCAAGTTTAATTGATTTGCCAATGATGAATTTTCTCAGGATGAGAGATATGATTATTGCGAGTAAAACCGCACATAGGCCCAAATTGATTGCATAGCTTGTTCTTGCTTCTGTTTCCAACCGATCGATATGTTGCGTATTGTTAATTTGCAGCTCATTAATGAATTTCAATGATAGGACCTCTTCCAATTTATTGTAGCGACTTTTCGGTTGCAGGATTGCGGGTAATGGTTTTCCAAACGATACTTCATGGTGTAGGTAACTCTTTCCATTGATATCGATCGTCGCATCATGGTGACGTACTAGAAATGTTCCGCTTAAATTTTTCCTTTCCCCATCAATACTTATTTGTCCTTCAAATTGATTCAGCAGTATTAGTCCTGGCATGATTTCTTCTACGGGAGGAATGTGTTGGCTGTTGATAACCGTGCAGTTTGGTGTGCGGCTTTCCAGCAAATTCTTTATGCAGGTTGAGTTTGTTAGGCTGACGATGTTCTTATCGTTACAAATAGATAAATCATTATACTTTCTACAGAATGTTCTAACTCCGAAGAGATTATTGTTACAATTTAATATATTTTCGTATTTAATATAATTAATAAGGTTTTGGTTTCTTACTGGTTTTATTAAGAGGGAATTACATAATTCAATTTTTACCGTGGGCAAGGTTACAATGTACAGAATTGTTTCATTACTTATCGCTACCTTAATGTCCGAAAACTCTAACGCTTCATCTAAATTCACATAAGGGATATCATTTCGTTCAAATAGTTTTTCTACAATTTTTATTTCTTCCTTTGATAAAACATACGCATTAATTATATTTGCCTTTGCCCAGCTTATAGCGAATTCTACATTTTTCAGTTCCCCTCTTAATATTTCCAATTTATATTTATAATCTAGAATTTGGTCATGTTTTACTTCTTCGTTTGATTTAATATTCTTCAGAATGCTATTCGTGACATTTCTTATCTCATTAATTTTTTGTACAGTCAATCTATTTATAATTATTTGCTTTTCGCTATTGTATAGTAAATTATTTATTTTATCTTGAACTATTTTATGATCTTCATGATCCGGGTTTCCCGCGATCCATTTCCACGCGGTACCTATTGCATCTATGGACCTTTTAATTTTTTTGTGCTTAATTTTTAAACGGTACAGGTAACTACGGATGTTGGATATTTCGTGGTAAAGGAGGACATAGACAGGATCATCGGTTTTAATGAATTTGTTTATGTGGTCTTCTATGTTGTTAACCAATGTTTCGTACTGTCCAATTTCTATTGTATGAATCAAACGGAATGTCCCATTTTGTATTCTTGCTGTTCCGGTAGTTATTGTAATCAGTTGTGTATTTGTGTAGTCAAGTATCTGAACTTCCGCTTTAGCCGTAAATGTTCCTATGGATGATAACCTGCAATTATAGGAAATGGAAATCAATTTCGTATGCGATCTTTATGAACTGTTCGCCCCGATGCCGTTATTATTACTTTCGACTTATTTTGAGCTACTACTTCCTTTTTATATCTAGGGGTCAACTTTGATCCTAACCTTTTGTTTATTTTTACGTATATTACGTCGCCTTCGGCATAAGTCGGAGGTACTTTCCTTTTTTTATTATGATTCAACATGTCTTTCTCTTGCTTATCTTTTAAACGTTGGATATTCATAAGTCTTTTCCTTTCCTGCTCGTCACATGTGTCACCTAATGTTCTGCCCATGAAAAGTTCTATGGGTTTTCTATCCGTTGTGGAATGTATGGAATGATTATATTCAAAGATTGTGGGAAAGAGTAGCGCAGAAAATGAGAAATGGCGGTTTTCTGCTTTAAGACACCTTAACATTTCGGAGAGTGTACTATGGAATCGTTCCACCTGCCCGTTGACTGTACTGGCATAAGGTGGTGTTGTAAAAATGTTTATTCCGAGCTCGTCCTTTACCATGTGGGAGATAGTCGCTGAGTTAAAGGATTTTTCGTTATCAATTACAATGCCTTCTGGTTTACCAAATAGTAGCAACATTTGTCTTAGAGGTTCTTTTATGTGCTCTGTTGCTTTGGATTTTATTATTTGTGCCTGGGCATATTTAGAAAACTTGTCTAGCGCTGTCAATACTAATTTCCCTTCGGTGTTATATATGTCAATATGTAATAACTGTCCAGGATGTTCCGGTATTGGTGTTGCGTGTATTTCTTGTAATGTTGGATGTCTGTCATATTTATTTTCTTTGCAAATTGTGCAGTCCTTTGTTAGATTTTTTATTTTTTCATTCATTTTGGGGAAGTAATATTTGTGTAGTAATTTGATTTTGTTTTCTTTGTAGTTTCGGTGTGCTCTTCTATGTTCTTCTAATATTTTTTCCTCCTGTTCCGTTTCGCTAACAATGTCCTCTACCCGTTTTTGCGTGTAGCAAATCCTATAAGAATTGAAATGTAGGCGGTAGATAATTTGAATCTTTCCCATTATATTCTCAGCTGTAAACAGATGATTGATAACGCTGGGATTCAAATATTTTTTTAGAATATTAATTAGGTCCTCATCTGTATACTGCGACTTTGTTATGGTGTGTCTATGGAACGTAGGGAAAGGAATTGTAAAAGTATAGCCATCGGTATCACCTGTAATTATCATCAATTGGTTTTTAAAGACATTGATTGGAGTTTCTATTGCTGGTATGAGGTTTTCAGCTGAGCTTTCATGACTGTGTACCGTAGCTGTTAGTGAATTAATTTGTGAACTTTGGGGAGGTCTGGAAAGAGCATCAGCAACCGCATTGGCTTTACCTGGCTTATAAATAAGCTCGTAATTATATTCTTCGAGGATGGATTTCCAGCGTTTCATTTTCCCGTTATTATTTTTATTGCTCAGCGCATACGTGAGCGGTTGATGGTCAGTGTAGATCTCAATCTTTGCTGAACCATATAGGTAGTTTCTTAACGAGTTAAGTGCCCAAATTATTGCTAAGAGCTCCTTCTCGTTAGTGGCATAATGCTCTTCCGTCTTTGAAAGCGTTCGGGATATAAAGGTAATTGGTCTATCGTTCTGGGCCAAAACTGCTCCAAGAGCAAAATTAGAGGCGTCAGTGGTCAACTGAAAAGGCTTTTTAAAATCCGGGTATGATAATAATAAATCGTTTGACATGAGAGTGTTTTTGATTTTTCTTATTGCGTCGAGTGCATCTTTATCGAGAGGTATTAAGGTTTTTCTAGAGTTTTGTTTGGACGTACGTCCACCCTCCCCTCTTAAAAGGGTTGTCAGGGGCTTAGCAAGTTTTGCATAATCCTTCACAAAACGACGATAATACCCTGACAGACCAAGAAATGACCGCAGATCTTTTAGCGTCTTTGGTGGTGGAAACTTTTCTATGGCCTCAATTTTTTTCGGATTTGTCTTTATGCCACTCGGAGAGACTAAAAACCCAAGAAATTCAACTTCCTTTTGGAAGAATTTTCATTTATCTAGTTGCACTTTCATGTTTGACTTATTTAATATTTTGAATATTTGTTGGATATGTTCTATATGGTCATTTTCGAACGTTCTGAATATTATAATGTCGTCAATATAGACGAAGCAGAATGAACCAATGTGCTCGCGCAAGATGTCATCGAGGGTCCTTTGGAAGATTGCAGGTGCATTCTTTAGTCCAAAGGGGAGCCTCGTGAATTCATACTTCCCATTATTTATGGAAAACGCCGTCTTCTCTATGTCGGATTCCTTTAATGGTATCTGATGGAATCCATTTTTGAGATCCAGTACCGAAAAGAATTTACATTTTCCTAGTTGTGATAGCACATCATTTATTTCAGGGATTGGATAGCGGTCAGGGATTGTAATATTGTTAAGCTTGCGATAGTCTATTACCAGTCTATGTTGTTTATTGCCATTAGAATCAGGTTTTTTGGGCACAATCCACACTGGTGAATTGTACGGTGATCGAGATGGTCTTATTATGCCATCCCTAAGAAGTTTTTGTACTTGAACTTCTACTTCACTTTTTAGAGAAGTAGGGTAAGGATAGCTTCTTGTGTAAACTGGAGAGTCCGAATTAGTTCTGATCTCTCCCTTGACCCTACTAGTGTACGTTAATTTTTCGTCAGGCTCTGCAAACAGGGATTTATATTTCCTAACAAGCAGTTTTCATGCTGCATTCTGTTTATCTGTCATATGTTCATTTTTTATATCTATTGCGTTCACCGTTTTTGATTTACACTGTCTGATCACAATTCTTTTGCTGTTTAGTATTTCCATATAGTTATGTTTTGTATGAATGACTGCGGAAAGTTCCTTGAGGCTATCGTTTCCTAAAATAGCATCAAATGATTTCAGAGTAGGCAAAATATAGAATTTGATGTCAAGTTGAGGTACGTTGAAAAGATTGACTCTTGTGAAATGCGTTATTTTTACATTACCTGCGATAGAACTAGCAAAAAATGGGTGTTCATTAGGAGTGGCTATGGGTACTACTGAAGGTTTGATATAATTCTTATTTGACCCTGTGTCTATTAATATTTTAAGTGTATCTCCTCCTACTGTCTTCGCCTGAAAATAAGGCAGTGAGGAGTCGTTTATCCTAAAAAATGAATATCCGTAAAATCAGAAAAGGGGACATGAGTTTCGTCAAAACTGTCTTGCGTACTAAAGAGTTCTTGTTGTTGTTCGTAAAGTTGTATGTACTCGTCTAGTGGCAGTTCAGTGTCTTGCTGTCCTGCTTCCTCTTGATATTCCTGCGTCGGTGAGTTTTGTTCAGAAATTTTCATTTGGTCAGTTGGAGGATATTGCCCAATATTATTCAATTGGACGCCATTTATTTCGTTGCATAGCTGGTTTACTTGCTGCGGGTCATAGGTTGCTTGTTCGATATTGAAGTTCCTCTGAAACTTATTTGGACCAGCCTGAAAGGCGTTGTCACCTGGCCGTTTTCCGTAGAATAAATTAGGCTTAGGACGATTAACATAATTCAACGCTTTACTTTGGATACTTTGATCCACTTCCATTGCCTCTGGTCGTGGTTGTGGCTTGGCAGCAAATGGCCTGGGTGGAGGATGCGTAGGTTTAATTAAATTGGGTTGTGCTACAGCGCCATGAAATTGCTGATGTTGTGGCAGCCATCTATAATTTTGGTAAGGTTGCGGAAAATGCTGTGGAGTTGCATATCTTGGAAAATGGGTTAATTCGGGATAAAACGGCTGTTGACCGTGAACATTCCTTGTCATAGGAGGAAGAATCTTTCTTGGAGGGAGAGGTGGTGGTACCCTTCTGCCTAAAGCATAGTTAGCTCTAAAATTCTGATTATCTAATTTTTGGCAAAGGTATAAGGCCTGAGGCAAATCCGTGGGCTCTTTTATTGCTAATAGCTTAGGGAGCTCGCCGTTCAGCCCCCTAATAAACGTGTCTAGAGCCTTATTACGGTAAGAACCTGTAAGGATTTTTTCAGCGTCCCTGCTCATATTCATGCAAGAAATTTTATTGAGAATTAGTGAGAAATGTGAATAAACAGATTGATAGAAATCCTGTAAGGACTTATTTCCTTGCACTAGGGTTGTCAACTGGTACTCTAATGTACTAATATCTCGCTTATCTGCATAATGGGTAGTTAAACATAATTTTATTGCCCCCCAATTTGTGGGCGTATTATACGAATCGAGTACAATATTAGCTTGGCCTATTACTTTGTTCCGTATTACATTGATAATACCGAAGTATTTCGACGATCCTCTTTTACTTTCGTACAGTGACATGACTCTATCTACGGATTTCCTCCAAGATCCAAACTCTGAAGGATCCCCGGCAAATTCTCTTAAACAACGGACGACATCGGGTATTTTGTCACAGTCGTCAATATTTCCGCTTGTAATCGATTCATCAGTAAAAGCTACTGAAACGGGATTTATCAAAGAATTTACTGTAGCAGTGCATTGCTGTTCAACTGCCTGCTGTATTAGGGCCTGCATTTCGGGCGTGATCTGATTTACCTGTCTTGCGAGTATGGAAGGAATTTGAGCAGGATTCTGGGTAGGATTTTGGATAGGGTTTTGGTTCGGATTTTGAGCAGGATTTTGCACATTTAAAATTGATGGTCTTAATATGCTTTCGTTTGTCATTTTTACTTAGCTTTTCTTTACTTTACTTTAAAAACTCAAAAAAAAAAATTAAAAGTAAAATCAAAATTTCATTAACTGCTGAACTTAAATCAAACTCAAATTTTCTCTTCACAAAAAGTTGTTCGTAATATAATAGCTTAAGTCTACTTACAACAAGAATAACTTCAGCATCATGATGTCGGATCAGCGAATTAATTTTTTAGATTTTTATAAAGTTTATAAAAGATTTTTATTAATTAATTAGTCACTTAGTCACTATCAATTTTTAAATTTATTGTGTTTTTTTCAAATATTTAGGATTTATTTCCTTTTTTCCTTTTTAACCCTTTTTAACACTTAGTCACTAGTAATTAATTTTGATTTTATCAAAAATTTAGAATTCGTTTTCTTTTTTCTTTTGAGCACTTAGTCACTATTAATCCTTAAGTTTTCCTTAATTTTTAATCGTAAATTGGGGATATTATTTTTTCTTTTTGAACACTTAGTCACTATTAATCGTTAAGTTTTCTTTAATTTTTAATCATGAATTGGGAATATTATTTTTTTTCCTTTTTGAACACTTAGTCACTATTAATCCTTAAAATTTTTAATTTTTTCCGGTACCGGTCAGCCGGACTTGTCCCTTTTGCATTAGCTACTAGAGGTCCCGCACTGCACACTTAACGCACCGGCGGCTTTGACAAAAGTCTTAGCTCCTTTTATATTAGGGAACCCTGCATATTGCCACTACTTTAGGGGCTTCTTATTTTTCGGAAGTTTCGCGATTATTTTGTCACTACTTTAGGGGCTTTTTCTTTTTCGGAAGTTCGCGATTATTTTGCCACTACTTTAGGGGCTTTTTCTTTTTCGAAATGTTCGCGAAACTATTTTTTGCAGGGCCCCACGTTGGGCGCCAGTTAAACTTAAATTTACTTAAGCTTGTTTTTAAAAAAAGGCCGAAGCCAACTTTATTGAATTGAGTCAAGAGTAAAAACTAAAACTTGCAAAATAAACTTAAACGAACAAAAGCTGGATCGCTGCATTTGCTAACTGCGCTGCTGCTGTTGTTGTTGTTGCGTTGTACGTGACTCTGCTACTGTTGTTGAGTTATGCGGCTACTTGACGGATGTAGGGATTGGGTTTCGTCTGCGCGATTTGTGGGAGACTGCAGCGTAAGCATTTTGCTGCATTTTAATAATCCATGTTTACCGCGTTAACTTATATGCTGAATTGAAGAACAAAATGCGCTTACGTAAGGAAATAGTTCGAAATTCACCTACCCAAGTCACGCAGACTTTTACAAATAATATTGTACCTACAAACTTGGCCAACACATCAGGTCAGACCTATGCCAACGTGCTTAAATCTAGTCAGGATAAACCTGCAAATATCATAAGCAACTCTCAAAATTTTGAGACCATGCTCATGACGCACAGTGTAACAGGTGCGGCCATAAATAGTAAAAATGAAAATAATTTTTTGACTTAAATTTTTATGCAGATTAAAAGAACATACTTCAAATAAGAAAATCCCAAAATTTTATTAAAATGCTTTAACTACTTAAAAAGTTATGCTTTATTAAATATACAGTATCAAATTCAACTTTTCCTCTGTTGGCTTGTTTTTTATCCCACATTTTTGTACCCTTTCTGAAGAAGATTTCATGAGCAAATATAGACATGTCATATATGAAAAAAAAATATAGATTTTTTCCAATCTAGAAATATTAATAAAATTGCTTACACTGTAAACAAATGTAAAATTCTGCTATATTAAAATAGTTAGGTTTACTCAAAAAATCGCAAGATCATTAAAAACTTTAGAAGAAGAATATTAAAATACACCTAAAACCACTTTTGAGATTCTAGCGTTAAATAACGTATAAAGCTATGTAAAATCATAATCAAAAGAATTTTCTTGCGTTAGGGTGCGCCAACTTAACTTTTTTTCAAGATTTTTCACAGTGTATCTTCCATAGTAACAGCGCCCAAAATAGTAAACGTTCTTCAATTGTAATGAAATTTTGTATATGATGTTTTTTTGGCATTATTAAGAAAATTTTGAAAAATCACAAATATCTAGTCATTGCCACGCCCACCTCCCATATAAAATTAACCTTTTAATTGCATTAAGTTCTTTATTTTTGACACTAGAATGATTAAATTTGGTGTTTGATGTTTTTTTTGGCATAATTTAGAAACAATTAGAAAAATCTGGCCATTGCCACGTCCACCTCCCATATAAAATAAACCTTTTAATTGCTTAAAGTTCGTTAGTTTTTTGGAGGAAGATTCCATGATCAAATATAGGCATGTTATATATTAAATAAATTTAATAAAGTTTTCTAATCTGGCAGTGCTAAGTACATTGTTTACATTGTAAACAAATGTTAAATTCCGTTATATTGGAATAACTAGCATTGCTTAAAACATCATAACATCATTAAAAATCATTTATTTACAAAAACTCTTTAAATTTGTGAAATATTCCTGTGCAATATTTATGTTTTTGTTTTGTCCACCGTTTTTGTTAGTTTTAAGTGATTATTTATTTTTAAAGTAATTATTTATTTGAAGCTGACATACGTAAGTTATTATTTGTGTTGTTTATTGTTTATATTATTCTAATTGTTGTAAAATATATTTTTCGAACAGATTAGCCTGAAGATGACTACCAAAGGTAGTCGAAAAGTTGGTAATAAAAATTGTATATGATCAACAGATAAAAGTTTTTCATTAAATTGGACCTTGAGCCTACTTAAAAGTTTAATAATTTCATTAAAAAGTTTACAAGAAAATTAAAATACACCTAAACCACTTTTAAAGTTGTTGCTTTAATTAAAGTTCAAAAGTAAGTTTAATCATATTTCAAGTGTTTTTTTGTTTAGTGTTCGTCAAATTAACTTTTTTTCAAAATTTCTAGTGGCATCTGCTATCAAAGTGAGTGAATTTTTTGATGTATGGCGAAAAGGTGAAGCCAAAATAGGTTAATTTGATATGGAAGGAGAACGTGGCAATGGCCAGATTTTTGTGATTTTTCTAAGTTTTGTTAATTATGTCAAAAAAACATCACATACCAAATTTAATCTTTCTAGTGTCAAAAATAACGAACTTTAAGCAAATAAAAGGTTAATTTTATATGAGAGGTGGGCGTGGTAATGGCTAGATTTTAATGATTTTTCTAAACTAGGCCAAAAAAAGACATCAAGCAACAAATTTAATCTTTCTAGTGTCAAAAATAAAGAACTTAAAGCTATTAAAAGGTTAATTTTATATGGGAGGTGGGCGTGTTTGCCCGATTTTTATGATTTTTCTAAGTTTTCTTGATTATATCAAAAAAACATCACACACCAAATTTAATATTTCTAGTGTCAAAAATAACGAACTTAAAGCAAATAAATTTTTTTTTTTATGGGAGGTAGGCGTGTCAATGGGCAGATTTTTATGATTTTATTATTTTTTCTTAATAATGCCAATAAAACATATATATATATATACCAAATTTCATTACAATTGAACAACGTTTACTATTTTTGGCCGCAGCTACTATGAAAGTGATACACTGTGTGACGCTCACTCAATGCATGACTCAGTTCATGGCAACTATGCAGACAATGATGCATGAGATGATGAACAATCAAAACCACCTTATGAAAGTTTTGATTGGAAATAAATGAACACTCTTAAAATCTGTAATTGGAATGCAAACGGCGTAACCCAACACGAATTAGAAATCAAAAACTTTCTTTGCAGTAATGAAATTGATGTTTTACTTATTTCTGAAACACAGCACAATTTTAAAATTGAAGGGTACAGATTCTACAAAACCTGTCACCCTGATGGTAAAGCGCAAGGAGGTGCAGGAATACTCATTAAAAATCGTATAAAGCACTACGCACTTGAGCAGAGGGAGGGACTACCTACAAGTTACTTCGATTTGCTTACAATGTTGTGATGATAAAGTAACAGTTTCAGCTGTATATTGTCCGCCAAGATATAAAATCACGGAAGCCCAGTTCGACCACTTTTTTAATTCATTAGGGTCAAAATTCATTGCTGCTGGTGACTACAATGCGAAGCATAGCCATTGGGGCTCCCGACTTATTAACCCAAAAGGCAAAGCACTTTGGCTTTCTTTAACCAATCGCCGCAATGGACTTGATTATGTCTCCACTGGCCAACCAACTTATTGGCCATCAGACCGTCAAAAGATTCCAGACCTTATGGATTTTGCAATTATAAAAGGAATCAATAAGAGGCAAATTTCAGTAGAATCATGTTTTGACTTAAGCTTTGATCACTCTCCTGTTATTATGCATATTCATAAATATGTGGAGATGTTGCAGGCACCCAATGGGCTTACAACAAATAAAACTAATCGGCTAAAATATAAAAAATACATCAGTAGCCATCTATCTGTTAATGTAAGCCTTAAAGATTCGGAGGAGCTGGAATCGGCCCTACAGTCATTTAACAGCATGCTAGTATCAGCTGCTCTTCATGCAACTCCTGTGCATACAGTGTCATCCCACAAAATTCAACGCCTCAACTCTTCCCTCCTAGAACGTTTAGCTATGAAAAAACGACGTCTCAGGCGTCATTGGCAAGAGGTTAGGTCACCCACACTTAAACATAAACTAACTCTTGCCAAAATGGAACTAAGAAAGGCCCTACGAGAAGAGTCCGAAAGAGGTATAGACACGTATATTAAAAAGCTGAGCCCTTTACAGTCTTCTAACTACTCTTCGAAATACCACAAGAAACTCAAAATATGAGACAAATTTTATTGCGCTTCACAACTAAAGACGTTCAATTTTTCATACAAACGCAACTTAACAAGAAGAAAGCACCTGCTCATGACCTTATAAATGCTAATATGCTGAATGAATTACCTTGTTCTGCAGTCAAACATTTAACCATACTTTTCAATGGTATTACTCGATTGGGCCACTACCCAGAAGTGTGGAAAATGTCTCAAATTACAATGATTCCTAAACCTGGGAAAAATCCCACACAAGCTTCATCATATCGGCCAATAAGCTTATTGCCCACCACATTAAAACTTTTCGAAAAGTTGCTACTTTCGAAAATTATGCCCCACATAACTCAAATGAGCATAATACCTCAATACCAATTTGGTTTCCGCAGGAAACACGGAACTATAGAGCAAGTTCACAGGATAGTAGCGCAAATTAGAAAGACATACGAAGATAAAAAATACTGCTCTGCAGTGTTCCTAGATGTAGCGCAAGCTTTTGATAAGGTGTGGCACGAAGGACTTTTATATAAAATTAAAAAATTACTCCCTAAAAATCAACACGTTTTACTAGGGTCCTACCTTACAGGGCGAAAGTTCCGTGTTAAATGTAAAAATTACATTTCAGATGATGTGGAAATTTTTGCAGGCGTGCCGCAAGGTAGCGTTCTTGGCCCAATTCTTTACCTTTTATACACTTATGACTTGCCAACAAACAACTCTATGCTTACATATACTTTTGCTGATGACACTGCAATTTTGTCTTGTCACGCAGATCCTGATAGTGCGTCACATACCCTCGATGAACATATGCGCCTACTTGAAACATGGCTTTTAAACTGGCGAATAAATGTTAATGAACAAAAAAGTTCACATGTAACTTTTACACTTAATAAAAAGACTTGCCCCACAGTTCATCTAAATAACACCGCAATACCTCAGAACACTGAAGTCAAATACTTAGGTATGCACCTAGACAGACGGCTTACTTGGAAAGCTCATATTGAAAAGAAAAAAATTAAAATGAAGTTGAAAGCATCAAGCATTAATTGGCTTCTACATAAACACTCAAAACTAAATCTTTAACCCTCATTAGATCAAAAATTTTTGAAATTAATTTGCTCATAGTGTCAAAAATGACACCGTACCTCAATCGTCGAAAGCAACTAGTTTATATGTGCCCATTCAAATAAAACTCTTTTTTTAGTTTATTGGTGCAAGTTTTTATTATAAAATAAAGTATTAAATTTTCATAGAAATTCAACATCGACATATGTATGTATTCATACTTATAGCTATGAATATAGTTTGACGCTCAGAGCACACAAATTTGGCACATTTGTCACATTTATTACTTTGCTGATTGGTGAAGTTTTTATATGCATAAAACTCTCAATGACTATGCTTTGAACCTCTTGACCTTTTTGAAGTATGGGATATCTTCATTTGCAGTGTAGCTAATTTTGCTTCTGAGCAAGTTGACAGTCATTTTCTTGCCTGAATATCTATTCTGGATTTATTTCCGGAAATAAAAGACAGCAAAAGAAAAAATAGTATTTTACGTTTGCAGGAGTTAGTGTGTACCAATTGGTTCAGGATATGAACACCACACTTTGTATTTTTGTAATCCATGATAATTTCGTGTCTCTTGTGATTTGCATTGTCTATTTTTTATCGTTGTGCAGGGTGACTATGCAACGTACCTATGACATTTTTTTTTGGTACATAAGACACTAAAGTAGATCCAAGTGAGTGTTCGAATACAAATCTTGATTTTTGTAGTCTGTACCAATCACCGTTATATGCCTCATCTTAAGATCTTTGGTCAAGTTATACGATATAAAGAATTTAGCACATTTGACATTACGTCCCTGTAAATCTTTCACCATTCAAGAAGAAATCGTTTGCCTTGGTTGACTTCTGGCTTGCAACTAGGAGCACGACTGGTATAAATTTGTAAATTTCATGCAGAATATGAGCGACTTCGACATGCCGTCCACTGGCATTATACCATATTTATCTAGTTTTGATGGAATGTACTGCAAGAATGGGCAACAACCGCGATAAGGTGTAAGTTGTACATATTTCTCAAATTACTTTCCATTTTTTGAATACCGCTCTTATTGGAGCCAATTTGTAACGCAGACGAAGCTCAGTACGGTCCGATGTGCTAGGATCCACAGATCACCCAAATATTCTACATTTTATCTGTAAACATTGGCTAAAAGCAGTAACTCCAAGAAAGCTTGAAGAAAGACATCAGTCAGCAAGTAACCATTTCAATTATGAAACTTATATCTTAGTTAATTTTGATCAATGCTCTTCCAGTTGTTTTCATAGACACGTATGCCTTCTACGTTGGTCATTTGAAGAACAGTGCCTTGAATGGGTTCGAAAAACAAATCGTATGCTGAATGTCAGGTTAGCTGTTCAGGTTTGCTCCTTGTTATATAGGCGAAATCTAGACTCCCAGCTGCATTTGGCTGGTCGGAGAATTGAATTTTCTCGTGCTTTTACCAAAAACAAAACTCCGTTCTAAGATCTAATGGCAAGTCGGCTAGAAATTCTTTATCAGAACTATCCTCATTCTCGTTTGTTTTGTATACGTTTTGGTCTGGAACATAATCTTCATCATTTACTGTCAGCTTAATTTTACTTTTTGAAAGTTTAAAATGGTTCGTCGACATTGTTTGAAATACTGGTTCAATGGTTACTATGACATATGGCGCAGATTACTATGTTAACTCTTTGAAACCTAAAAGTTTTCAAAAAAATTAACAGGTGTCATATTTGACACCACAGGACCATTGTGTAAAAGTTCTTGTAGAGCAAATACCAATTACAACAAAATTTTATTTTTTAGCAAATATTAATCTTTAAAACAAAAAAATCAAAGTCAAAAAATTTTGGATCGATCGCAACAATATTAAAAAAGTTATATAGTCTTAAAGTTGAAAATGGTGTCAATTTTGACACCAATGCTAATGAGGGTTAATATAAAGTAATTTTGTATAAAGCTATTATAATACCTATTTGGTCGTACGGAATCCAACTGTGGGGCAACGCAAGCTTATCAAATATAGAACTATTGCAGAGGTCTCAGTCAAAAATACTTCGAACTATTTCCGGCGCACCGTGGTATGTCAAGAATATAAACATACACCATAACTTTGGTATACCTTTTATTAAGCAGCTAAAGGAAATCAAAAAGCGATCATATCTAAAACTACAGCAACATCCAAACACGCTGGCTAGGAATCTACTCCTAACATCGAATACATCTCGACTACACCGAAAAAAAAGACCGTACTAAATTTGAAGAACTGCCTTCCTCCGATTTAGTATAAAAACTTTCCTTAATCTAAGTTATTTTTCCTCATATTGATGAAAATATCGTTTCATTTAGTAATTGAGTCATTTGAAATGAGTTCATGTTCCATTAAAGAAAGTCAAAGCTCTTCCTCAAATATAGAGTTTGTGGTTTTAGTAAAACTTTCCTTTGAAATAGTAAATTTTTCTTTGGGAAGAGTTTTTGAGGACAACTTGTTCCTCATTTGAGTAAAAATTTCCTCAATCTAATGGAATGTTTTGTTTAAGGAAAATCGTACTCAGTTTTAGTTAGTTTCTTCAAAAAATTTACTATAACGTAGGAAAATTTTCCTTAATAAATGAGTGGCAACACTCGCTGAAATTAATATCTATTCTTCTCGTAAGTATTCTGTTTTTGTCTATATATTTATAGTTCTTTATTTGTTTTTTAAATAAAAAAATAAAAAAATTAAGAAAAAAAAATTATGTCGTCGCCGGGATTTGAACCGAAGCTTCCCTGATCAGACAATGGTTGTTACATGCGCAGTTTAACAACATCATTTTAGTAAGTCTTAAAAATGCTGTCGGTGGCTGAGTTGGGTAAGATGAGCATCTTTGAACAGTGGCATGGCGCTGAGAACACAGGTTCAATTCTCTGATCGGGTGACGACAGGTAAAAAAAAATTTAAGTTCTTCTTTGAAATTTTAAAAACGTATTACAATTATAATAAGAATGACTGACAATAAGTGGCCAACAAATAAGAAAATAGAGGAAATAGAAAATTAACAAATTTTTTTTGAAATCAACGAATTTATTTTAAGTAAATTTCCTTCATTTAAGGATACCTTCATCCTTAGAAAAAGTAAAATTTTCCTCAGTTTTATAACCTTGTCCTCACATTGAGTAAACTTTTCCTTATTTCAAAACAGCAACATTTACTTGTACTAAGGAATCCAACTTACTTATTTTAAGGAACCCATGGCTTTAGCTCGTATTGAAGGACATTTTTTCCTTACATTTAGGCATTTTTCCTTAAACGGAGTAAGTTTTTTTTTCGGTGTAAAGAGACAAGACTTGCCACCCCTGTAGCCATTATATGTATACATGTATACTGGTAACTCCTTCAACAACTCAAGACTGAGTTTAATTTGAGGAAAAACCACAGTTCTTAGCAATGGCTTAGAAAATTTCAACTCTCCATTAGTTTTTAAGATCTGTATACTTATTGTTAGTCTCCAAGCGAGTTGTTGCAATAAATAAAATAATAAGTATGAAAAAAAAAAAAAAATAAATGTTTGCTTCATTTTCAATAGAATTGTTTTTTCTCCATCTCAAACTGTCGAGATTCACTTTTTCAAAAATTGTCTGCACCGTGTTATCACTTATTTCGTGTTCAGTGTATTCGCATTCATTCTGCTTCAGCAATTCGTCTTCAATTGTTTCGCCTGTTGCAATAACATTCTGTATTGTCTTTTCAATAAAATTTTCCATAGTGTCCAAAGCATCGCTTTCCTCTTCATTTTCTTGATAGTTTTTATCTCCGGAGTCATTCCAATCAAATTGGAAAATTTTTTCAATTTCAAATTGCGTCAAACCTTTGGGCTGCATGTCTAGCATATGAAAAATGTTTTTAAATTTATCTACCACTCAGGACCAATGTTGCCTATAGGCACCATTTACTTTAGAAAATTCCTGAGGTAAAACTCAACAATTTTCCATTACATATTAATTATTTATCTATTAACTTACCTTTTTTGAACTAATTAAACTATTTTTTTTTGTAAATCAGAGTTAGTTTTTTAAAATAACTTAATCAAATATATAAGCACTTTTTGTCCTTATTTTTCGGCACTTGTTGTCGTAACGAAAGCGACGCTAACACAAAGAATTCATAGCAGCTGGCTGGATTGTGTGCACACTTAAATGCACAAAACAGAACAGCCGATTAGACAACGGCAAAAAAAATCGCGGAAAAAAATAACATAACGGTGATTTTGGCGTGTGAAGACAATGTTGTCTATGGCAACACGTGTCCTGAAAGTGTTAAGTGTTAAGGGCGTACAAATTAGAACCATCGCACACTGAAAATTAAAGGTACATATATGATTTTGACACCGGGTCAAAATCGATAAAATTCTCTATCAATGGGTTAAAGAATTGTAGCAAAATAAATTACCGTATTCCCGCAATGTACTATGAAAGTTTGCATTTATTTTCATTTTGTGTACGCACAGTGATAGACGTGATTTTTTCATTACATTAATGTTTAAACCGACTTTTCTTTTTGAATTCGCAAATTAACTTTAAATTTATGATGAAGTCTTCTTGTTCAGGTATTTTAGTAATAAAGTGTGTATTTTGGTTTGTTAAAAAAGGTTTAGAAATATTTTATTTTGTATTTTTTCCGAAAGCTTAAAAATTATCATATTTTGAGCTCTTTCGGGGATCGGGCAAAACTGTTTTCATTAACGTAATATATAGATATTCAAGTAACATTCTATGAAACAAAAAGTTGCGCGAATGTTGCGCACTTTTTCAGCATTTTGATTTTTTTATATGAACTCAAGGACCAAATATGCATGCATTTACAAAAAAGATGAAAATAAATAAGTAAAGCTGTTATTGTTTTTTTTTTTTGTTGTAACATTATAAGTCAGTCCGCTCCATAAAAATTTTCCTCTAATACTTATGTGCAGTTGGCTAAAAAGGATAGTTACCCAAGAAGCGAATGTATTCAATTAAACGAAATTTCAGCTCAAGTAAAATTGCAAAGCCCTTGAGTCATACTGCTGAACGGATAATATTGCTACAGAGAAGTGTTATTGAAACATTAAGCGACGATGAAATGTGCAAGCTTCGCTTGTATATGAAATGGGACTTCGACGGGAGCGCTGGACACAGCTCATACAAACAAGCTTATCTTGAGCCAGATGCAAGCGATTCCTATGCTTTTATAACTAGCACTGTTCCACTTCGGTTGTTATGTGGAACTAAAATTATCTGGCAAAATCTTAGGCCATCATCGACCAGGTTCTTTAGACCATTAAATATTGAATTCGTTAAAGAGTCTTCAGCTGTTTCTAAAAGAGAACACGAAAGAGTTAGCAATGAAATAAAAGATTTAGTAAACACGGTTGTGCTCCATGGAGAGAAGTATTTAGAAGTCAGTCACAATTTGATTTTAACAATGATTGACGGGAAAGTATATAATGCATTAACTGACACGAAATCAACACAAAAATGCTACTTGTGTGGAGCCACTTCTAAAGACTTCAATAAAATTGATGATATGGTTCAGCGATTCTTAAACTGTGGTCCGCGGACCCCTGGGGTACATAGCATACAAACTTCTAATAAAATAGTGGCAGGCTCGTTCAGAAAGTGAGAAATTTTTAGTAGCTCAAACTAAGTCCCGCATACAAAAAGAATTCAGAGAAAAGATTGGGCTGATTGTGACCATACCAAATCCAGGATTCGGTAACTCGAATGATGGTAACACTGCAAGGCGATTCTTCCAAAAAGTCGATGTGTCAGCGAGCATTACCAAAATCGACATCAATTTGATAAGAAATATCCACAATATTTTAATTGTTGTTTCTAGTGGTTGATTCGATCAACACGGAAATGTTTCGCAATTTTGCTTTAAATTGCTCAAAATCTTTTGTCAAGCACTATCCCTGGTATAATATGCCAACAACACTGCATGAATATTTGATTCACGGTCCAGACGTCATTGCCAATGCATTATTGCCAATCGGTCAATTATCTGGAGAAGCTCAGGAAGCCAGAAATAAAGATTTTAAGGCTTTCAGGGAACATTTTTCTCGGAAATGTAGCAGAGAAAAAACAAACGAAGACATTTTGAAAAAGCTTCTTATCAGTTCTGATCCTATTATATCCAGTAAAACTATGATGACGTCATTAGTTCCTTTGCTCAGAAGAAAGCTCGCCGCATGATTCAATAAAATAGATAAACATAATTATAGTAACGTAGTCGATTGAAAATTATTTGTTCTCTACTAGTGCCTTTAATTTGCTGAACCAAAATGGAATGAGTTCGAGTTGGGGGGAGGGGGTTCCAAATGCCAAGTGCCTAGGCGCCCTGCGCTTCTAAGTCCGGCCTTGATTATATTACAAGTAAAGAATATAAAATCGCCGATTATTGAAGACGAAGAAGAAACTAACGATGATGAATCAACTGATGGACAAACAGCACACTCACAAGAAGAAGATCTACATGATTTTATTCCGATTTTAGATACGGTAGTGATCAGGTTTCGAACTCAGTTATTTGTGGTAGTTACGAAGAAGAAAGAAATTGAAGATATATTAGGTAACACTTGAATATACATCGATACAATTAATTTTTTTGGGATTAAGTCCCTCTTTTATGCGGTCATAATCCCAAAAAGAAATTTTTTTTGCTAAAAGGGACACAAACCCAATTGGGTTTATGTCACTTTGGAATTATGTCCAGATATAATGAGGACACAACGTTTTTCCCTTAATGAATGCTAGTAACGGAGAAAATAATGAAACTAAAAGAAATATTTTAAATGAAAACACGACAGGTGTTGGATATATTATAGACTGATCCGCGGAGAAGCCGGTGTTGAATTTCCGGGGCTTTTAAATCCTGAGCTGCGGCCGAAGGCCGCCCACTTACCTTAATTTTTATGTGGCTAGCGAAGCCGGTGTTGGACATGCTATAGGAAGTAAACATTTAGATCATGGTGCCACGGGAGTCGTAATCATATGAGGTCATAATCCCAAAAAAAAAAATTTGGAGTTATGTCTGCAATTTTTTTGGGATTATGACCCCCTTCGTGGAGTGTCACAACCCCAAACGAAAAATTTGGTATTGTGACCTCCAGAGGATGGGAAATAATCCCAAAAACTCTATTTGGGACTATGACCGTTGGGATTATGTCACGTCACCCATCGATAGAAGTGATTTGAACGATAATATTTTAAATATTGTCCGAAAGCATATAAGAAGAGGTAAAGTAGCTATTTACTCGACCTAAAATGATGCAAGGTATGAACAATTTCAGCTTAAAATTATCGAATTTTTTCCAAGAAACTCGGGTATACATTTCGTGAAATGTAGCCATTTTGCAAGAGACCTAAAAACGAAGATGAAGCTTTGAAACAGACCGCTCTCTTTCATAAAAGATAATCTGACCACTCGGGTATCGCGGCATATTATGAAGCTCTGAAACATATAATACACTACCCTAATCTAAAAGTTGTGATCAATAAAGTTATCAATTACTGCGATATATGTACTGCGGCTAAGTAAAATAGGAACCCCATCAGGTCCAAATTTAAAAATACAGAAACATCTGATATGAACGAATTAGTTCACATCGATACTTATGTAAATTCAAAACATTCTCTCATAAACTTCATAGATAAATTTTCTAAACACGCCGTCAATTTCTACCTCGAATATAGAAATTGCCAAACATTAATCCAAAAAATAAAGCTCTGTATCGCAATACAGGGAACGATGAAAAAAATCATTTCTGATAACGAATTTAATAGAATAAACAATGTTGCCAAGATGAAGGCACCGAAATACATTTTGCGAAACCCAATAGCCACACCGGAAACTCAGATGTTGAGCGATTGAACAATACACTAACTGAAAAATACGTGCTTTGAATATAGAGATTAAAATACTGATAAAAGAGCAAGTAATAAAAGCGATAGGAATTTATAATAATACATTCCACTCTCACGGCTGTCAGGAAAGCGAAAAATGTTTCGTCACGATACCGACGAAAACTAACTACGCAGGGTGTTAGAGGATGGTTTTTAGGAAAAATATTCCGCTGAGCGCCAAACCGTAGCTGTTCATCTAACCAATCTTTGGCCATTCTTTGCGTAAAATTCACTCGATTTCGAGTGAATAAAAAACGATCGCTTATATAATAAAGACTTCTTGATTATTTTGTCAGTAGTGCCAAATCTTATCTCAGATAAAAATATTTAATATAACTGTGTGAATTTTGCTATTACAATCCTTTTGGTGCTTTGTGAATTTCAAAAATGCTAAATTCTTGTAAGCATCGGTATAGCCATGATGAAAATTGAAAAAAGATTTGTGCTCCATTTGGGCGAAAGATGAATCTCGGCGCAAAGACTTTAAAACACATTCATATATCTGAACAAATTGAGTTTCTTATAAAGCAATTTATTAATGATCATTGCGACGCGGCTAATCGTAAGTTCCCTACTAGCCAGCGTTGCCACGCGTAGAGTAATTACACTACATGTAGCTCTTTTTTGCCTTCCGTAGCTCGTAGTGTAATGCTACGCGAAATGTAGCATAATTTTACTAAATCTCATTAAAAAAAATGTTCATATAAAATTCATATTAATATCTTGAGAAGAGAATATGTCGATCTTTTTTCTGCAAGGTGTAAGTCAATTGAAAACTTTAAAAACGTTTTCTGCAAAGCCGCGTTTTTTAATTTATGTCTTAAGGGGCTGTCCATAAATTACGCAACGATATTAGGGGGGAGGGGGTCAAAATAATAAATTTTGTTTCTAATTGAATTGAACATTTTTTTTTTTTTATTTTTGATAGGATTGTTGAAGATTTGGAAAATTTTGCAAATTTTTTTTTAATTTTTGATATAATTTTAACAATTCAGAATTCTGGAAGTATTTTTGTTTTTGATTAATTGTAACTTGTAACAATTGACTAGTTGTATGCTTGTACAAGAGAAATTTCAATAGAAAGTTTAAAAATCTAGAAAAATGGAAATTATTGAAATTAATTGACTTCAGTTAGATTAAATTGAGAATTTTTTTTTTAAATAATTTGGAAACAATAAAAAATTTTTATGTGAAATTTGAAACTTTGAGCAACATTTTAATAACATTTGGAGTTTTGTAAGAATTTAAATTTGGTAAATCTTAAACGTTATTTTCGAGGGAAAACGTTTGTTATTGAGTAATAAAAGCTTTTATTTTTTCTCCATTGAAGGTCTTGTAGAACTTATTTTTGGTTCCAAAGAATATTTCAAATTTGTGACATAGGGGGGAGGGGGTCAAGGAGCATGTAACGTAACAAATATTTGCAATCTTTCTTAAAAGCACGACATAAAATAATTTCTTCCTCCACCTCTTGCACTAGAGCAAAGTGACCAGAGGCTGACACTTTCATCGAATGTTTTAACTAAAGACTCTTTTAAGAGTAAATTCGTATCTATTTTTCTTTCTAAAAATTTAAAATTGCAAGAAATGTCTTCGGTTCCCCTGCTAGAAATTCTGCCATTCGATTTTTATTGTCCGTCCGTACAAGAAGATATCAAGACCAGGACTTGCAAATAATGTGAGATCTATTTCGCCTCGAAAGTTAAGCTTAAAAAGCATCAAATTGTGCACAAGAAGAATAAGAATGTCATATTTACCGAAAAAAAACCCGACCAGTCCGTACCGCAGCAAAACGAAAGAGAGAATTAATGGCTATTTTGAAGAATGATCAAGTTGAGTGGTTGGATGAAGATAATTTGGATCTGACTAATATATCTTTGATTAGAGATGATGAAGACGACGAGACTTTGATAGAAACACCTATCAGTGGTGTTGAAATGTCTTTACACTGCCCATGGGGTATGCTTGATTCCATTGTTGCATTTTTATCGTAAAATCTGTATTTCAAGCAATAAAGTATGCAAAAACTCTCTAAAACGTATATGTGTTTTTTTTATTGTGACGTTACATGAACCGGGGGGGTGGAGGCAGATGTGACAATTTGTGACAAAGGATGGGAGGGGGTCAAAAAAGCTCGAAATTACCGTTACGTAATTTAAGGACAGCCTCTAAAGTATATGGGCGGTTTGTTAAAGTTATCGAAATAATAATGTTTTTAACGAGCTCTACTTAGGGATAGCAGTATAAAATCTCTTGTACACCCCAATAGTGCAACACCGATCGGATATGATTACCATTTTCAAATTAAATTATTGGAATTTTCTTCTAAAAACTTGCCCAGAAATAAAATAACGTTAGAAATTTGATGATGAAATTTTTTCCACTTTACATATATTTAACCCGGATGTTGCACTATACTTTAAAGAAAGAGACCAGCTTCCTTTTTGTTAAATATTGCACAAAAGTTATCTGCTTGCTTGGATGAAAATAGCAATAAAATTCTTCAAAAAATTTATGATCTGTGCAGAGGCGGAGACTTCCAAAAATTATTGAGAGGGGACAACTTTCAAAATTTTTTCAAGCGTCATTTCATAGGTGGGGAGGGGGTAGAGAGCCATAGTCATGAAAAACTATGAAAATGTATGTATATGATGAAAACACATGAACAGTGCACAATTCACAATTGTAATCATAATTTATTGTTCGAAACAATAAAAAATTTTAGTTATGACAATGCAAATGTTTTACTCTAATTTCGCACCATTCTTTGAATTTATTCGCGATCTCGTTTAAATCTACATTCGGAATATATATGCAAAATTCTTAAAAAGTTAAGCCGAGTTTGGGTCATAGTACTTGTTAAGTCATTTAATGCTGTTTGACTTGTTATTAAAGATTTATTTTAATTCTTTAATTAATGACTATTTTAATCAATGAATTTCATTTAATTTACTTATTTTTAAAACCACCTTTGGTGTAGGTGGCGGCATCAATGCCTAGTTATAAGAACTTAATGTAAAATGAATTTAGTAATAGTAAAAGCCTGAAGCTATTAAGACATAAAAAACTCGTTTTACTCATTTTATTCGGAAGTGTAGCCAGGCATTAAATTTCGTTTTCGTTTATTTGGCGACAAACTAATCGTCCAACAGTACTCTTTAAATAAGTATAATCTAATTTAGGTCAAAAACGAGCTGTGCATGTCACAGGCAACGTTAGCATCAATTTGACAAAATTAATGAATTGTGGAAATAGATTCGAAACGTGTGTATCGCTTTTCAAAAAACGTACATAGCTGTCGAAATTTTTTATCAAAGATTTGCTATAGCGGTTCGTTTTTTGCAGTAAGTTATTAGCTCGACAAATTTCTAAGAGCATGTTTCTATGTAAAATTAGTCGATCTTTGTCAATATCTGAACCAAAAAACATGATTACTTCTTTTTGAAATTTGTAATTTCCAAAAAGCAAACTTTCCGCCGGGCTAAGAAAAGTGAACATTTTTGTGTCAAACCCGACTTTCATAATATTATCAATAATTTCGCAATATTAACTTCTGAATTTTTGTTCGCGGTTTTGGAAACAATGTTCAGCATTTAATTCGAATCATCCAACTTTTTGGAACTTTTCTTTTGTGTTTTTCTTGTGGAAGTTCATTGCCTACGGAAACTCTTTCTTACCGTGTGAACAATTACTATAATTTGAACGACGAGTGCCGCTAGGAGACGAACGCAAAACTAATCATAACCTACAAATAATCAATCTTTGAAAACCACCGGGCAATTGTTTTTTAAGTACAGAATTTCCAAATATGGATCTTTGCTTCTAAAATATTGAGGGGGGGGGGGGGTGATAGTGCCTTGCCCCCTATAGTCGCCGCCTATGGATCGGTGGCGAAGTCTTCCACGAGGATTTAAGTTGCTGCATTAAAAGCGCAATAAATTCAGACACATTTTGGGATTTGGTAAATACATTTTTATTTAACTTTCAATAATTGTATATATGTGTATAATATACTATATAATATTGTATGTATACCAACTCTATCTGAATCTTGTGAAAATCTTGATTTTTACAGATCAAACATCTTGATGATGGTGAAGATGACATGATGGCTTTTAAGGACTTGTAAAAGTTTGTTTTAACAGTCCTTTTATTACCACACTCAAATGCTAGTTGTGAGAGGATTTTTTCTAAAATTATTGCTACAAAAATTAAATTCAAAAATCGATTGATAGTTGATACTTCTCTCTAGTCAGGCAACTCAAGTGAGTGGAAATTCGTAAAAACAAAATTAAAACCTTATTGACCGCAAAGCAAAAAAAAAAACACAAAGAACACGAAACTGTTTTAGTACGGGCTTTGCGGTCTACAAGGTTTTAATTTTGTTTTCACGATAAAATTCGACCGGAAAAGTTTTTGGCTATTTACCAGTTGGGTGGAAATGTTGCTTAAATTTCAAGCCATTTTCAAGAATGTACGCGCGCAGGACTCATACGAATTTATATAAAAATGTCCAAGGCGACGAAAATATTTCAGACTCAGATGAAGAAATCAACTGCAGCTGAATATAAGTGAAATGTATAAAATGTACATTGCGCAGAGTGCAGAAAAATGTTATTACATTAGCGGTATTCACGATCTGTAGTACTTTTAGTATTTTTTGTAAATATTTACAATTTTTACTACAGATTGTGAGCGTCCTAAAATATTTTTCTTTATTGTACTAAATAATTTGAAAAGTATTTGAGAAATGGTAACTTCGATTGACATGTTTTCTTTATTTTACTATGGTAACTTCGATTGACAAATGCACAAATAGTATACAAGAGTTACAATAGGGTTTTGCCATTGTATTTTTGATATTTAGAGTATTTCAAAAAAGCAAGGGTTTTGTTTTTGTTACGATATCAAATTTAATAAAAAAAACACAATACAAGACCAAATACTACAGATCGTGAATACCGCTATTATTAATATTAACAAAAAATTAATTTTTCTGATGTCATTGACAATTGTTAAAACCCTTTTTTTTTGGCTTTTCAACTAAAAATTTATGAACTAACGAAATTATAACCCGTAGCTCTTTTCGTCTCAAAATAGCGTAATTTTTTCCCCACTGTAGAGTAATTCCTTCTTAACGGCGTGGCAACGCTGATGCTAGCGTTTGTGCGACATGTCGCAAAATTCTTCAAGAAAATGCGCGGGGGATTGACAAACGGGCTTTCAAAAAATACCAAACTATGAGCATATGAGGTTACAGAAAGACACTAGGCTCAAATTAAGTGAAACGGAACACGTTTGTCCCGACTTCTTGGAATTTTGAAAGCAATGTGTTATTTTCATACTACAGGTAATAACTAAATAAGTCCCAGAAAAGTTTTTAAAAATAAAAATTATTATGATGATGAGTTTTAAGAAATAAGCAATTTAAGTTTTAGAACTTTTTTTTGGAAAATCATAACTCGGAAAAAAAATATTCCGACAACTTGTTATGATACAATAATGATAAGAACATTATAAATTGTTGGACAAAAAATATTACACCATGAAACAATTTTTTTTGAAGCAATAGGTCCACTTTGTTATAAACAAATTCGATTTTTCTATGATCCCCCGCTTTTTTTTGACGTCCGATGTATATCATAAATGAGCAGATGTATTCTGCGTAAGACAAAAAAAAAATCTTAGTCACCTCAATAAATGTTCAAATGGAATCAGTTTTTACGAGCGGCCGCAGTGCGATTGCATAGTAAAAAATATCAAATGTGTAGTATCCGTAGTACACGTTGTACACACATCATGCAATCATCCATGTACAGTTACTTACGTGTAAGGGGAGAAATTTATAATAACGGTAACAGTAAACAAACAAAGGCTATTTATACGTACTACGGCTACACGTAGCCGTTAAATTTGAAAAGTTAAATAAAAATTCATCATTTTTAATCACATTAACAAAAAATCTTTATTATATAATAGATATGCATGAATATAATTTTTTTGTGTAATTAACATAGAACTTTAGTAATTAAACATTGTTTAATCGGACTTACAGTCATACAGCAAAGACCAATATTGTAAATTTTTACTTTATTGATCAATGCTATTTTTTACAACAAACATGACAAAGATAACAAAATGGAAAAATTTTTAACCTGGTAATTGGTGACATGTTTCGGCTATTACCAATAGCCTCATCAGACCAGTTTGGTTAATTCTGTACATGGACTCGAACCCCTGACCGTTCATGCATTGCAATTGCATATTTGTGCGACGGCCGCTCTAACACTTGAGCTACTTAGGAACTGACCTTGAACTGCACAAAGTGCGTATATCACATTTTGTTATTATTTCTTTTGCCACTTTCTCGCTTGTTGTCACAGCCGGCAAGAATCTTGTCTTCCACGGCTATGATTTATTTTTAGAAATTTGTAGTGTTGCCAGCTACATAGTTTCTGAAATTGGTGTGTCCTCCGTATAAGTTAAGAAATTTTTGATATTTAACGACTGATTATTTTGTAATTAAACATTGTTTAATCGGACTTACAGTCATACAGCAAAGACCAATATTGTAAATTTCTAAAAATATTGTAAATTTCTAAAAATAAATCATAGCCGTGGAAGACAAGATTCTTGCCGGCTGTGACAACAAGCGAGAAAGTGACAAAAGAAATAATAACAAAATGTGATATACGCACTTTGTGCAGTTCAAGGTCAGTTCCTCAGTAGCTCAAGTGTTAGAGCGGCCGTCGTACAAATATGCAATTGCAATGCATGAACGGTCAGGGGTTCGAGTCCATGTACAGAATTAACCAAACTGGTCTGATGAGGCTATTGGTAATAGCCGAAACATGTCACCAATTACCAGGTTAAAATTTTTTCCATTTTGTTATCTTTGTCATGTTTGTTGTAAAAAATAGCATTGATCAATAAAGTAAAAATTTACAATATTGGTCTTTGCTGTATGACTGTAAGTCCGATTAAACAATGTTTAATTACAAAATAATCAGTCGTTAAATATCAAAAATTTCATAAAACTTTAGTTTAATACGCTACATCGTAAATTACGTAGCTATCATCTTTCGAATAAAGTTTACAATGCATTTTTTCCCCCGTCAATCGGTACAAAACAATGAAATTGACGTGTTTTTGGAATTACTGTGCAGTCGCGGTAACGTGACCACCGTCTAACGTGAACGACGCACGTTGGGAAAAACATAGGCAAAACGCTCGCATTGGAGGTATTTCCAAAGTTGCAGTGATGAATTTTTTTTTCACTTTTAGTAATAGAGACACATCCAGTATGTCAAATAACAATTTTGCAACTCATTTGACCGAAGAGCCTTTGCAGAAAAACCATCTGAAGTTGAGCTTCTAATGATTTTTTTTAGAAAAAAGTATCAGTATCAATGCTTTGTGTAGATGTTAGTAGAATCGACATTTAAGCAGGGAAATTTACCATTTTTTACGGGTAGAATAAGAATATTCCCATAATTGATTTACTTATAAAATTTTATTTCAGTTGTACTTATTTACGCAGATATTGGTAAATAAAGTTAGGTGAAATTTTTTGAGATTTAAAAATAAAAAAAAGATTTTATGGACTAGAACTTTTGAGGTTCCACAAGGATCCACTAAATTTCCTCGGTACTGAATAAAAGAATCAATTACCTAAAAGATGGTACCAAAGTCAGCTGCAGTCGTTTGCAGCAACTTTAGATTTATCAATTTTAAGATGTCGACTCAAGTAAGTATATTTATAAAAAAATTTAAAAAAAATTTTTTGAATATTAAATATTTTTTTTTTCAATCAATTCAAAGCTTATATAGCTTTTTTAATAATTATGCAACCAACTCATTAACAGTTTTTAACTGACCTAACGGTTAAAAATAACCTTGCTTACTTGCTGCCATGATCACATCTAAACATTCGATCAATACAAATATGAATATGATCTGAATCTAGCATGCGTTGAATTCGCAATAAATAATTGATTAATTGAATTGAAAAAAGGATTCAAGATTTGGTTCATCCAATATTGGCAATACTGCCAGAAAATTTTTTGAAAATTCAAAAATTTCATCCGAAATCATCGGATTAAATGAAATATTTCATTGCCATCAACACCTCCGAAGAAATTGATTCAAATAAATTAGCTCAGTATGCGAGAGAAATTGCTATCTTGTACATTTTTTCTTATAATTTCATTTAGTACTTGCTGAACTACCATAGGTTCCAAGGCATAGCACTAAAGTATTTTTGTTGTATAGAGGTGCCACCCTTCGTTGTCCAAAAAATTTAAAACTATGCTCTAAGCCTTTTTGATATCAAAGCAAATATAGACTGTTAATTTGACCTCAGTCGGCTCAGTAGTTTCGAGTTCTATACATAACAAACATACATACATTCATTTTTATGCATATATTTTTATTGAAAAAATTACCAATTGTCTAAGGAATTAAAAAATACTTTTTTTTGAAAAAACCAGTAACGTAGTTATCATTTTATTTATACATATTTCGCTAAAATATTCTCAATTGAACTCCTTTTTAAAAGTTTTTAGACGTCAATTTTCAAAATGCTGACACATGTGCTTACTTATTTTTGACTAGCTTCAAGAATCCGTTGACAGAACTTTGATATTTTAGTTCGGTTTAACACAGCGTGATTCTTCAAAAGTCTTAACTTCCGGCTGTAGGGTGTCAGTTCCTGGCGAAGGAAATTAAAAAAAAATCCATCAGATACTTTTTTGAAGATTTTTAAAGATAGTGCCCAAAGTACAAGATTCTAGCACTAACAGTATAGAAGTTATCGCATAAAATAGCCAATGCGCGCGTTTTGCCTATGTTTTTCCCAACGTGCGACGCGGTAACGTGAACGAAATAGATTTTGCAAGACATAACTCAACATTGCAATACGCAAAAGGCTGTTTATGTATTTTTATTTTCGTTTTTTTTAGTTTATGAAGAAGTTTTTTGTTTCTTTTTTAAGTTTTTGTTGTTACAAATGATGTGAAGAATAAAAATTTGATGCGAAATACGTTACAGCGACTGCGCAGCATAAATTTTGGTTTAAATTTTCATATTCGCCAACGTGAACAATTTCGCTACCGTGAATATTCTTGGTTTTAATTAGTTCACGTTACCACGACTGCACTGTAATTGTGCTTTCTTAAAACGAGATTTTAAGAACTTAGCATGCTTTTCGTACTCCAATGTTGTGCTAAAAACAAATTTGATATTCTTGAACAATTGCTCTGCTCACGTGAACAAATTTTCGGCATTGAGAATTTTCGCACCATCAATTTGACGCATACTTGCAAGATGGGCTTGACGCTTCACGGTACTGCCAATACCGTCACACGCACCATTACCATGTGATGTGGCGAAAAAATGCCACTCGGTTTCTATGTCGAAATCATAATTATGTATGAGCAAATTAGAAATTAGTGATCAGTTTGCTATCCTCGGTTTTGTGAAAAATGTACTGAATCCGAGACTTCAAATGTACTTTTTAGAGCCCGAATGTACTTTTTGGTCTTGAACACCCAATTTTCCTTAAATTTACGAAATTATTCTAAGGTTTACTCTTAAAAAAAAGGTTCTCACTTTTGCCATCTCAAAAACCCTAACAAAATTAGTTATATTACACATTAAATTACTTACAAAATCTACGCGATTATTTTCATTTACTAAAGAAAACAAAATTAAACATTATTAAAATAACAGGTAATTGCTATAAATCTATTCATTGTGGTTATTTTCATTTACTTAAAAACAAATCAAAAAGGTAAATATTATAAATTGTCCAAATGTACCGAAAATGTTCTAAAAATTTGGCAAATGTACTGAAAATGCCCCAAATGTACTGAAAACTTGTCGAATGTACTGACAACGATTTTTCAGGACTCAAATGTACCGAAAAAAGTACAAATGTACCGAAAATGGCATCACTGATTTGAATACGTATACATAGTCTTTGTTTGTTTACTGTTACCGTTATTATAAATTTCTCCCCTTACACGTAAGTAACTGTACATGGATGATTGCATGATGAGTGTACAACGTGTACTACGGATACTACACATTTGATATTTTTTACTATGCAATCGCACTGCAGCCGCTCGGAAAAACTGATGCCTTTTGCACATTTATTGAGGTGATTAAGATTTTTTTTTTATTTTACGCAGAATACATCTGCGCATTTATGATATACATCGGAAGTCAAAAAAAAAGCGGAGGATCATAGAAAAATCGAATTTGTTTTTAACAAAGTGGGCCCATTGCTTCAAAAAAAATTGTTTCATGGTGTAATATTTTTTGTCTAACAATTTATAATGTTCTTATCATTATTGTATCATAACAAGTTGTCGGAATATTTTTTTTCCGAGTTATGATTTTCCAAAAAAAAGTTCTAAAACTTAAATTGCTTATTTCTTAAAACTCATCATCATAATAATTTTTATTTTTAAAAACTTTTCTGGGACTTATTTAGTTATTACCTGTAGTATGAAAATAACACATTGCTTTCAAAATTCCAAGAAGTCGGGGCAAACGTGTTACGTTTGAGCCACTAGAGCAGACAATTATAAGTGTTATATTTGCGTAAGTGCACGCCATAAGGGGCACCCTAATTTTAAAAAGAAATTGACTGTTAATGAAACGTTGGAGTTGTCGATAGAAATTACAGAAAACAATGGGTATATGGTTCTACACACTCAAAAGTCACCGGGGTACAATCGATCAAGAAATCAGTACAAACGAACCAAAATCTATTGACTATTTGTCGGATCTGTTTTCAGGAATTGGGAAGAAGTAAAGAACATCAATGTAATCACAGGTCAACCAAAATGTCAAAAGCAGCGAATAAACTACTAAAGCTAATAAATACTCTTTCCCAACAAACAGAGAGAGCAGCTCTGCACTGAGTTGATCTCTGAAAAAATTTAAAAAGTTACTGCTTCCACAGGAACTGCTCCCAAGACCCAAACCCAAATATTTTGGGTTTTTATCGGGTTCTTGCTAAAATCGTTTTTGCTAAGTGCAATAATGGGTTTTTTCTTTTCTTATATATTTTTTAGCGAAATATAATTGAATTGATTAGTCGCTCTTTTAAACTTAAGAATTCTCAGATTTCTACCTATCAATGAAGCAGCGATTTTACAGCGTCATTTCATATGAATACACGCAATGTGTGCACAACGTGTTACGGTATTATCATTGTATTCTTTCCTGGGTATTGTAAATGTCAAATTGAGCGGATTATAAAAATTAGAGCCAAAAATTTACAAACCGACAGTGTTGCCCTAGCACTATTGGATGCCGAGTTGCATAGTAGCACACTCCAGATGTTGCCTTTTCTCTATTTTTTTTTAAGCTGTCAAAATTGAATAAAACATTATAGTCTAAGCGCTGGCTACATAAAACTGCACTGATCGACTATAGTCGTGATTTTTGTTTTATAAGTTCCCAATGACATCGTCAAAACAAGCGTCCATTTTGCAGAAGTCTCATTGGAGGCGGAGAGCGTGGGTGGACGGTCAAACGTGTCAAATTTTCTTTAAAAAAAATGATAAGATATAGTTCTGAAAATTGGTATAGTATTAGTCTTTGAGTATAAAAATGACAAAACAATATTCCCAGAAGTGTAAGTGGGGGCCTAACCGCTCCCAGAAGCGATAAAGTGGTAAGGCATGAGTTGAAAATGTACTCATAAGATATAGTTCTGCAAATCTGTTTGCTGTAAGTTCACAATGAAATTAGACAAATTACAAATTTGCAGAAGTTAAAAGTGAGGCTAATTGAAAAAATATCGTATTTTTCACCGGACGCAGCGGGTGGTTCAAAATATTAAAGTTGCTCCGATCTTGGCTCCCCGGGCACCAAAAGTTTCGTATTGATGCCAATAAGAACCACGTAAAATTTGGTCCATGTCAGAAAATATTTGATGGACCCGCTACCGTTTTGAAAACTGGAAAATGGTCCTTAATCTATCGAAAATCATTAATATCTCCCCGAAGCTTTCTCGTAGAGGGATAAAATGTATGATAAGGTCCTATTATTTTTTCTTGTCCAACATTTTTCACGAACATACTTACCCCCTAGCACCACCCCTTAAGGGAGCTCCGCTGCAAAAATGACATTCTTGTGAAATTATGAAATTGGCTCCTCTCTCTTCTCAGACGCGTCTGGAGAGGTAAAATGTTAGACCATTTTCTATTATTTTTACTCTCCCAAACTTTTCTCTTGGCACACCTACCCTCTATCGGCCACCCTTTTGGAGGTCCCCTTACAAAAACACAAAACATTTCGAAAAATAGTTCATAACTTCCCCGGAGTGACCCGTACAGGGTTCATATGTATCACCAGGTCCTATTATATTTTCTTTTCTAATATTTTTCCCGAAGAAATTAGAAAAATTTTATTATCAAAAAACCATTCCGAAACGGATCCGAATATGAAGTCCGTTCCGAGTTCGAAACGGATCCGACAACGCGGACGATCCTTCCCGCTGTTTGGAGGCGAATCACCCACGATTTCGCATCCGAATCGTATCAGAATCGGAATCTGGAATGGATCCGTTTTATTTACAAAAAACGACTTCGGAACGGATCCGCTTTTTCGAGAGGAATTTCATACGAAAACGAATTCGAAAAGGATCCGTTTTATTAACAAAAAACCAATCCGAAACGGATCCGAATATGAAGTCCGTTCCGAGTTCGAAATGGATCCGACAACACGGACGATCCCTCCCGCTGTTTGGAGGCGAATCACCCTCGATTTCGCATCCAAAAAGGAGTCCGTAACGGGTCTGTTTATGAAGTCCGTTCCGGATCCATAACTGATCCGTTTTAGTTAAGAAAAATATTTTAATTTATTTAAAATTGAATCACTTTTAACACCTTTTTCAGATAATATAATATTATTATATATATTATATATAAGTTAAATTTACATTGTAATTTTCAGAGTTTCTTAACTCACAAAAGCGTAAATCATATTCTTTTAACATAGATCTGGTGTAGTTGCAGTATCTGCAAAAATACTCTACAAAGCTGAAGTTTTCTAGAAAACCCCCAATCTGATGGCTTCCAAGATTGTCGCCCAGCATTGCTAATGGAGTTCCAAAATATATAGTTTGTTGATTTAAATTTTCATTTAAAATTTGGATTCCTTCAGTTTCTAATGCAATTAAATCATTCACTAATGGTTCCAATACTTTATTAAAATCAAAACGTTTGATATAACTTTCTTTGCATAATAGCACTAGCTGTATATTTTGTATGGAACTTCTAAATTGTATGTTAACATTGCCAATTTCCATATATATCCCGAGTAGTTTATGTTTTTTTTCGCACTTCCTAGCGGATGCACAACACAAAAGCATCCTGAAACAACAGTACTTCAATTTTCTTATCCGATCCAGTTAAAAAGGAATTATTTTTGTACGTTGATCCATCATTATAATCAAAATAAATATTTTTTTAAACTCCTTTGATGAATTATAAAGAGAAAAAAAGGTTTTGCCAGACATTAAATTCTGAATTGTTGCTAAAATTGGCACATATTGAAAAATACATTTTTTGTGATATACATCAGTACCTAAATTATCAGTGACGGTGCTAACAAATTTATTATTTTTATGTATATGTATTTTTAGCTTATAATTTGAATTAAAATGCTGGAGCGAAGATACTAAATTGCACCTTTAAATAATTTCTAAAATCCCATTTTCATGCAAATTAGTTAAAGTTTCACAATACACCTGTCCCCCGTTTTACACGGGAGATAGGTTCCTCAGAACACCGTGTAACTCGATATTGGAAATATTTGTATGAAAAACCGTGTAAAACGAAAAAAGCCTCAAATGTACTTATTCAGTCATTTATTCAGCATAAACTAAAAGCAACACAATTAGAAAAACATAAAATAACTATTGAATTCATAGAAAAACATACATTTAACCTCAAAAGTTATGTTCAAAATTATGTCTACTAACATTTTTTGCCGATTTAAAGATAGTTGCTTAGTTCCACTATTACAGATTTCAAAAATATGGTTTACCTTGACTTTTAAATCGGTGTTAAAATTATTTATCTACAGATCAAATTCATTTCAAACCATGCAGTCGGAGTGACTGCGAATTGCGGAATTGGTTGCCGATTAAATATGTTGTTAACTTTTGTCTTTTGATTCTAATAGAACTTCTGATTCTCTGTCAGAATCTTTAAGAAATGTTGAAAATTGGCGGAGTTATAGCGCTTTTTATGAAAAAAAACATATTGTATTATATGATAATACTATAAATATGATAAAGAAATGACATGAGTTTAATGCCTGTTAACCCACATTTGAGGCCAGGAGATTTTTTTCCCCAAAATGAAAATGTGAATTTTTTTTTATCATTGCCAAGCCACTCTACGGTACTATTTTCAAAGCAAATAACAACAGCAACATTCCAAATTACTTTCTGCAAATCCTGCTTGCATTCTGTATTCTGTATTATATTATATGTGTATAATGTTTGTACTCGAATTTTTATTTTAAAAACCGTGTAAGATCGTATAATTTTTAATATTTGCCACTATGTTAGAATTATTTTGTTCTAAAATTTTGCAGAGGTTAATAGCAATAAAATTAATTCCAGTTTCAGTAATTTTGAGTTTTGTTTTGAGTTTTTCAAAAAACGAAGAGATTGTATTTTTAAAATCAACCAAACAACAATCACTTTCTCTCAAAACATTACTAACGTTTTCAAAACTAACATCACCAATCGGAAAATTACCATTTTCTGGATTAGAAATTATTATTGAAGAATTTTTATGCCTTCGATAAATATGACATTTAAAAGTGGATTTGTTCGTGAACCGTGTGGTACAATTTCCTATAGGACATTTTATTTTTTGTATAATATTAATATGTTGACACATATAAACAACAATTTGCGCTAATGCATTTGATTCAAATGTACACGTTTCTACATTACAATTATATTTTTTGGAATTTAAATTAGGTGTGAGCACAGGATTTCCCTTATTTAATGGATTGGCATGAGAGCGGTACCAATGAACTTTATAATTGTTATAGGCCGCAAATTTTCTATAACATTTCTCCCACAAATGCACATATAATGAGTATTAAACATTAGAATATTTTAGAAACCACATGAACATACACTACACATAAGTAAACATAATTAACTAATTTATTAAAATTAAACTTAATATATTGCAGTACCTTTTACTTAAATTAATTCGCTGATTGAAATGAAAAGCACACAACTCAACTGGGCACGCGACTATAACTGATCGTGTTGTGACAAGCCTTTGCTAACACAAAATTTTTACACACAATACTAAAAAATACACATACACTCACGGTCAAAAAAAACGCCGATTTGAAATTTGCAAGAAGTTTTAAATTTTGATGCGTAAAATAATATCTACTCTTGTTTAACGGTTTTAAGTTTGTTAGATACTGTTGCTAGGGACAAGTTTTTAGTATTTTCAAAACTGTCCACCTAACAATAATAAATTCTAGGAACCTTTTCCAAATAAACACATAACTCCTAGTTTTATAATCAGAAATTACAACTTATTTATATGAAAAAATACTTAGTTTTTTGTAGTTTTTTTTACGCATTTTTAATTTCTCACATATACTTTAATTATTTATTATTTAATTATTTTAAATAATACGGTAAAATTGATTTTAATACCGCGTAGGACCAATTTTTGCCTTGATGACGCTTTCCATTCGAAAAGGCATGCTGTCATAGAGTTTCCGTATTAATTCCATTAAAATATTGTTGTACCAAGTGTATTCAATTATTTCCTTTAACTTTGGAATATTATTAGGGTTTTGTTGACCCTAATTGAAAAATGTAAAAAATAATTATTGTGAGTGGGACACTTACCGATTTCGACCGATAACAAGGAAAGAATCGTTTTGAAATATGACTTTTGCTACGTGCTCGCTTAGTCGGTCGATGCTAGGTAAAACGCTTTTTTTTACGATATCAACATCGGAGTTCACATAACCTTCCGGAAGAAGAATCTCTCCCACCGCACATCTTGTTATTGACCACAGCAAAAGTCATATTTCAAGACGATTCTGCACCTTGTCATCGGTCGAAATCGGTAAGTGTCCCACTCACAATAATTATTTTTTGCATTTGTTTTTGATAGATTTACAATAATGAACTATTTATTTTTGCATAGGTAAAGGAATATAAGGACTTTTTGGGAATTGAGTCAGTCCATGGTCCGGTAACAGCCCCGACCTCAATCCCTTTGTGAATGTTTGGGCCATTTTATAACGCAAAGTGCGCCAACAAAACTCTAATAATATTCCAAAGTTAAAGGAAATAATTGAATACACTTGGTACAACGATATTTTAATGGAATTAATACGGAAACTCTATGAGAGCATGTCTTTTCGAATGGAAAGCGTCATCGAGGCAAAAATAGGTCCTACGCGGTATTAAAATCAATTTTACCGTATTATTTAAAGTAATTAAATAATAAATAATTAAAGAATATGTGAGAAATTAAAAATGCGTAAAAAAGACTACAAAAAACAATGTATTTTTCCATATAAATAAGTTGTAATTTCTGATTATAAAACTAGCAATTATGTGTTTATTTGGAAAAGGTTCCTAAAATTTATTATTGTTAGGTGGACAGTTTTGAAAATACTAAGAACTTGTCCCTAGCAACAGTATCTAACAAACTTAAAACCGTTAAACAAGAGTAGATATTATTTTACGCATCAAAATTTAAAACTTCTTGCAAAATTCAAATCGGCGTTTTTTTTGACCGTGAGTATTGTGTGAATTCTCACAAAAATATCGGGAATGCAGCACAGCTACAATTAATGCACGAAAAAATGTGTAAGTTCGCGTAAAAAAAAATTAAATTCGCGAATATAAGGGAAAAACACACTTTTATAGTAAATTTTCATATAAAACATTAAAGATGTGTGTATTCACTATTAAAATTTTTTTGTACACATAATTATATGTATATTAACTACTATTAAAATAGTAATTTTACTAATTTAATGTTTTATTTTTTAGAGTGTTCTCTTAGCCTGAGATTTGCGAATTCTTTGCGAACAAGCGTCTGATTTTGTGACGATTTTCAAGCAAATGTTGAAACTAAAGTATCCCACATTTCGTTTGCTGTGCACTTATCTTTTATATATTCGAGATATTGATAGTGGACTAGGCTCGTGATGATGTCCTGAGCCGATGCATCCTTCTTAGCGAACTCATTTGCACTAATAATGGTTGTCGCATCTACACTGCTAACTGATGTTGCACTGCTTGCCGTTGTAATTGGAGCTGATCCTAGTACAGCTTCCAGACAACCCGCCGTAGCCAGATGCTTTTCCACGCGAAATTTCCAATTTCCGAAGTTTGCACCAGCAAACTGCGTAATGCCTGCAGATTTCTCAATGGTGCAAATAACTTTTTAGAATTAATTGCAGTGCTTATGAAACAAAAAGTTAGAAGGCGATTTATTTCTGTAGTTGAGTTTCAGAAAATTTATTTTGAATTAAAAATTATCTAAGAGTACAGCAAAAGTATATATTGTTAAAAATAGAATTTTTACAAAGTAACATAAGTAGAACAAGAATGCTATTTTAACAAAATTGAATAAGAAAATACGATTTTCGTGAGATGTTTTTTACTATGCGAAAAACTACAGACCTTGGACTTCGGCATTTCGCTAATTTTAGACCCTTATTACTCAGCAACGGCTCCATGAAAAGTGACACGCTTTGGTGTGTTTTAATGCTAAGAATTAAGGCATGCTTTAACGCGAATATAATTAACTTAAATCACACTCTATTTAAAAGGTTACTTTACTGACCATAAAGAGTACTTTGATTTGGCTTTGATTATACGCCAATGATTTTAACACCATTGTGGAACTATAGAAAGCTACAAAAATTTATGTACAGGGAAAACCTAAAAATTTTTTAGTTTTTGTTCTGCTTTTAAAGACTAATATATAATTTCGGAGTTTAATTTTAGTTATAAATTAATTCGTCCTTATTCTTGCGGAAATAGTTGCTTAAAAATAATCTCTGCAACAGTGATTTGTAAATCCTTAATGTAACTAAGCATAAAATACTCTAATTTTGTTCAAACTAAATTTTCTGCATCAACGTTCTTACATTTTAAGACTACGCTAAGAACTGACTTTGATGTTCAACAGATTGTTAAAATGTTTGGGCTGTACTTGCAAAGATGAAAGCTTTTCTCTTCGCCGCAAAATGGAGACGCAAGCGCAGTCTCTCTTGATATTTAAATATTTATTCTCAGTAGAATTTAAATAAGAGTTTAAAAGTTGATATTAAACCTCAATTAAGATTCTGTAAGAAAACTTTATTTATTTAAATTAAGTTTTATTTATTCCTGAGCAGAGTCCCTTGATGTTTTAGTTGTTTTGCTCATTGATTGTTTGATTTATAATTGACTAACATTTCTACATAATAAGGAAGCGTCCCCGCGGGACGTTACTTTGCTTTAGTGAACAAAAACTGTTTGATTACTTTGATACATTCCACACTAAATCTCAGCACCGGATTCGGCCATAGCCCCGGGCCACGACTTCACGGAAGCTCCATCAGCAGGACCTAATGCTTTATAGTACTGACGAAAACGAAAGCGAAGCTATTAAGGATATCTTCTATTGCATCTGTAGTGATATTGGTCTTGAGTATATTATATTAAAGCAAAAAACGTATACTGGACAAATATATTGTTACGTATTTCTCATTAAAAAAGATTGGAAAGGGACAAAGCTTACTTAGTTATCTTAAGAATTCAAATATTGTGTTTCATTTTATTCTTTCATATGTGCTAGTGTGTTGCGTCTGTTTTCTATATGAAACTCAAAAACTTGTTACGGCCTTTTGAATTTCGTTTCAAAATCTTTATTATTGCACATATGATTTAAAAATTCTGGAGGAACATGTAATTTAGTCAAATGCATCGTAATCAATCAAAAACTCGATATTACATTTTTTGAGGTTACGTCTTTTCGGACGTATTAATAGAAAGTCAATTATGTCATATTTATTGCCTAAAAGACTTTATATACGGTATTTCAAAGTTTTATTAAAAACTTCATGTCTGAAAAAAAAATTGCATACTAAAGAACGCGTAAAAATACGTTAATATTTAAAGTTACTAGCTGGTTTTCACTAACACAACTTTTTGTCACATGTAAATTATAAATAATTATAAAAATCCTTTGTTTTATTTAATTATTTTAATATTTATTTTGCACGTATGTGCTTAACTTGAATTCTGTTTAGAACTAAAAAATATAATTAATACAAACTTAAACCCAAGCCATCCGCACTCACGCAATCTGCTGACTCGGCACTTGTTATATGATATTTTATTTAAAGCGGATGTTTGATGTTAACGAAGCATTTTGGTAGGTCAATGCTTTTATGTCGTAACTGATGTTAACTCCTCCCTTCCTAAGTGGGGAGCGTCCACGATACCTTGTGTTATTCTCTGAACTGCGGCGTCCATGGTTCTTTTCGCCACTCGCTTTTTCCATTGTCTCAGCTAACCATACTGCCATTACTAAAAGGATTGTTACCGTCACACATATGAAAGATTATGTCTTCAGGTCGACTTTTTGTCGCAATGCATCGATGCGATTGATATTTTGCAAGTTCAGTTTGTGCAGGTATGGTATGTTTAAAACCTCCAGATGTTCGCTAAAGTTTATCCTGGATGATGTTGGGGTTCCCGGCTTTCGGTTCATGACTGAATTCACATTACGAAATACAGAACCCGTTCTTCAAAAGTTAGCAGGTACGTCCCATTTACGGTTCTTCTGGTTCCATCTTTGTACTTAATGAAGCGATCATGTTGTTAATTATAAGTGTTACGTATGTTGCCTTTTCGCCAGTACAGTGTCAACTGACTCATTTATTCAAATTCATAAAGAGCTTAACTTAACATTTCATAAAGAGCTTAACTTAACATATAAGTATGTATACTTATCAATGGAAGCATAAGAGAAGAGAAGCAATGGATGCCAGTTATTTTCAAATATGTAGCATAATTCTTCCGCGCATTGTATGTATAAGCCGCGTTTAAATTCGCTCCGAGTAAAAATTCGTTTATCACAGTGAAACACTATATTTAAAAACTAAAAAAAATCGCGATAGAGACGCTTAAATTAAAACAAAATCACGTTATAGCTGCAGACAGCAAATTCCCTGCCCTAAGTGGCAATAAAAAATAAAATAAGATTAATTGTTTATTGTTCACTTATAATAAACAAGATAGAAAAAAAATGCCGGTTAAACCGACAAAAAAGATGCTACTTCAAAAAAATGCAATAATTGCGGAGGTAACCAAACAGCTAACTACAGGGGGTGCCCAGTATACGCTGAATTAAAAACCAACATGCGCTTACGTAAAGAAATAGTTCGAAATCCACCTACCCAAGTCACACAGACTCTTACAAACAACAATGTACCCTCCAACTTAACAAATATACCGGCTCAGACCTGTGCAAACGTGCTTAAATCTAGTCAGGATAAACCTGCAAATATTATAAGTAACTCTCAAAATTTTGAGACCATGCTTATGACGCTCACTCAATGCATGACTCAGTTCATGACAACAATGCAGACAATGATGCATGAGATGATGAACAATCAAAACCAAAAACAATTGGAAACAAATGAACACTCTGAAAATCTGTCACTGGAATGCAAACGGCGTAAGCCAACACGAATTAGAAATAAAAAACTTTCTTTGCAGCAACGAAATTGATATTTTACTTATTTCTGAAACTCATCTTACCCTCATGCACAATTTTAAAATTGAAGGGTACAGATTCTACAATACCTGCCACCCTGATGGAAAAGCGCGTGGAGGTACAGGTATACTCGTTAAGACCCGCATAATGCACTACGCATTTGAGCAGTATGAGAGGGACCACCTACAAGCTACTTCAATTTGCTTACAATGTTGGGACGACAAAGTAACAGTTTCAGCAGTATATTGTCCTCCAAGATATAAGGTCACGACAGCACAGTTTTTTTAATACACTAGGATCAAAATTCATAGCTGCTGGTGACTATAATGCAAAGCATAATCACTGGGGTTCCCGTCTTATCAACCCAAAAGGCAAAGCACTTTGGCTTTCATTAACCAAACGCAGCAATAGACTTGGTTATGTATCCACTGGTCAGTCAACTTATTGGCTATCAGACCGGCAAAAGATTCCAGACCTTATGGACTTTGCAATCACAAAAGGAATTATTAAAAAGCAAATTACAGCAGAATCATGTTTTGACTTGAGCTCTGACCATTCCCCTGTCATTATGCATCTGCATAAATGTGTAGAGCTGCTGCAGTCACCCAGTGGGCTTACAACAAATAAAACGAATTGGCTCAAATACAATAAATATATCAGTAGCCATCTTTCCGATAATGTAAGCCTTAAAGATTCCGAAGAGCTGGAATCGGCCATACAGCTATTTAACAGCATGCTAGTATCAGCTTCTCTTCATGCAACTCCTGTACATTCAGTAATAACCCATAAAAGGCAACGCCTCAACTCTTCCCACATAGAACGTTTAGTGATGGAAAAAAGACGACTCAGGCGACAATGGTAAGAGGTTAGGTCACCCACACTTAAACGTAAATTATCACTAGCCAAAATTGAATTAAGAAAGGCCCTCCGGGAAGAGTCTGAAAAAGGTATAGACTCATACATTAAAAAGCTGAACCCACTAAAGTCCTCTAACTACTCTTTATGGAAGGCCATCAGAAGTATGAAAAAACCTACTGACCTAGATTCCCCCATAAGACTAAGCAATGGTCACTGGGCTAGAAGCAACGGAGAAAAAGGTCAAGCATTTGCTCACCAACTTAAATATGTATTTCAGCCTAATCCTCCGGGGAACAGCTTTGAAATACCACAAGAAACCCAAAATTCGAGACACATTTTGTTGCGCTTCACAATTAAAGACGTCTATTCTTTCATAAAAACACAACTGAATAAAAAGAAACGCCAGGTCATGATGATAGCGCACCATGGTATGTCAAGAATATAAATATACACCAAGATCTTGGTATACCTTTTGTTAAGCAGATAAAGGAAAACATGCAGCGATCGTATCAACAAAAACTCCACCAACATCCAAACACACTGGCTAGGAACTTATTCCTAACATCGAACACGTCTCGACTGAAGAGACAAGACTTACCACCCCTGTAGCCATTATGTATAATACTTTACTTACTTTTTTACTCACTGTACTTATTTTTGTTTAAACTACACTATTAATGTATTATTCTAATAGATATCTATGTATTAATTCATATGAAATTGTTTTGTTTTTGTTTGTTAAGTTAACTTTTCAATAAACCAATTTTAATTAACACGTTCATATGTACAATAAAAACATTTTAAAAATGAAAATTTTTTCACTAAAGCATTTTCAAAAAAAATACTGTGTTGGATTTTTGTTGGAGAATTGCATCAGAGGTCAAGTGGAGATCCAGCATTATCTCCAATGGAGATCCAACATCTAAATAAAATACTGGGTTGGAGTTCGCTTGGAGAATCGCCTCAGAAGACAAGTGGAGATCCAGCTAAATATCCACTGGAGAACTAACGTCCATTTTCTTGGAGAATGGCATTGATCTCAAGTGGATGTGAAGTGGATCGCCAACGTTGGAGATTGGAGAAAAGGACTGGAGGAACACTTGAGCTCCAACCTTTCACCAACTTTAATGTCTGTTGGGATATCGAGTTACAAAGGTCAAAGGTTTTACGTTTTTTGGTGCTTTACGCTCATATTCAAATAGTGATATCTCCGGTAAATTTTAACGGAAAAATTATTTTTTTATATCGTTTTAAAGCTAAAGAGATCAGCTTTCTTGTAAAATTTTTGCCTTGGGCATTAAATGAAAAACTAATATCTTTTATAAAAAATCAATTGTTTAAAGTTATTTTATAGAGCGAATACCATTCGATAGGAAACTAAAAAAAATACCACTGAATTCCTCTTCAAATTTCCTATAAAAACTATTTTTTTCAGAGTGGTAGCCAAATACGGACTATCCCAAATAAATTAATTCTTCCGCGTACCTCTGAAAATACTGCGCACCGCTGCACTGTTGTCCGGAATCGAGTTTTGGTTCAAGTATTGCTGGAGACCGGAAATCTTGTCGGAAATGAACAATTGTTTTTTTAAGTAAAACTTAACCAAAATGCCAATAACCCATAGGAGCCCGAATTTTCAAGCTAAAATTTTTTATTATTTTAAGTTAAATGCCGAAAAAATTAATTTTTTTTAAATATTTTTTTTTGTTCAAAAATGGCTACACAGCGCAAATCTTGTCAGAAATTAACAATTTTTTCTTTTAATTAAAGCATATCGAAATTCCAACTAATCTCTAGAATTTTGAAATAAAAATTGGTTTTTTGGAAAAAGCCAAACAAACTGTAGGATCAGGAGAGTTTTCCTAACCGCAAGAACTTTACCGAAATAGCAAAAAATAAATCTACGGGCAACGACTGTGCAGAAAAAATCAAATTAAAAATAATCAAGGCGACGGGTTTCATTTAAAGGTCAATCGTAGACTAATTTATTTAGTTCGCCAAAACTCTAATGCTTACAAAACTAGTTCTTACAATATTAGAATATAGCATAAAGCATAAGAGACAAAAATGAGAGTTATGCATATGTGCATTAGTGAGACAATTGTTAACAGTAAATTTTGTTATGTACTTATGCATATGAATTTACATGTTAGAAAAAACAGTACTAAAATAAAATGTTTGTTTATGTAAATGCATATAAAAAAATGAGTGCATTCAAAGCATAAAGAAAATAAGTAAATTTAAACGCTAAGTACAGCGGTTCCCAATCGGTGACCCAACACAAACATTATTTTTAAATATTTTTTTTTATCGGAAACGAACAGTTTTGGTTTTTAACTGAAGGCTAATTTAAGTACCAACAAATCGCTAGACCCCAATTTTGAAAAAAAAAGTTTCGTTTTTTGTAATTTTAAGTTAAATGAAAAAGAAATTTTTTTTTTAATATTTTTTTGTTTCAAAAATTCCTAGCGTCCGGAAATTTTATCGGAAATGAACAATTGGCTTTTTAAAAAAAAGCCAACCAAAATGCCAATAAATCATCGCGGCCTGAATCTCGAAAAAATGTTTTCGTTTTATATTATTTTAAGTTAACTGCCAAAATATGTTTTTTTTTATATGTTTTGGTTTAAAAATGGTTAGATAGCGCAAATCCTGTCAGAAATCAACAATTTTTTCTTTTTACTAAAGCTTACCGAAATTCAGACAAATCTTGAAGTTCATATTTTGAAAAAAAATATTGTGTTTTGGAAAAAGCCATAGCAAAATTTTTTTTTAAAATATTTTTTGGTTCAAAAATTCTTAGCGTCCGGAAATTTTGTCTGAAATGAAAATTTTTTTTTCAAATAAAAGCTTACGAAAATGCCAAGACCAGCGTGCTCACTCTTCATTTCAACTAAAAACTCTTTGAATTGGCGATGATTAAGATTTTAGCTATAATGGAGTTGATAATTGTAATCACTAATTCCATAACTTTACAAATTTCTTCTGGAAATGTCTGGGCACAAAGAGCTTCTTAATGAATGATGCAATGGTAAACAAGTATCTCGTGATTAATTTTTTCTTTTAAAACAGCAACAAACCCTTTTTTACACCTGTCATACTTTTAGCCCCGTGTGTTGAAATCGACACAATTTTATCGAGACGAATATGAAGTTTATCCATACACTCAATTGCATCATTTGCGATATCCTCTCCACGTGTCTGACCTTTGAGTGGCAACAAACCGAAAAGTTCTTCTTTAGGACCTGTATCTTATAAAAAGCGAAACTTTTGCTGTATCATTTATGTTACAAAACTCGTCAACTGCTATTGATAAAGCCGACACCAATTTCAGATCTTCGATTTGCTGGACGGTTATATTCGCAGACATTTTAATTGTTCTATCTTTCATTGTTTTGGCAGACAATGGTAACTCTTTAATTCTTTTAAGAATATCAGCTTTATTTTTAAAATCCCGAAATAGCTCTTCAGATGCATTTATAAAACAATAGTATGTATTCACCGCCTGTGTACGGTTTTCCTCTCTTAGCAATTTCTTAACTTATAACAAAACTTGCCATATTAATATTGCTGGAAGATTGCATCCAGCTATTAAACACAGAAATTGATGTCTCTTGACTCTTCTGAAGTTCCTCAACTGCTTTTTTCCTTGTACCAACAGGATATTTAGTGACGAGTAAAATGTCTCTCCAAATTTGACTTCTTGTTATGCGCGAATTTTTCCTTACAAATAAGACATGTCGGATGGCCATTTGAGGTTCGAATAAACGCGATAATCTCGGTCCACTCAACTTTGAATTCACGGTTTCCATCTTCCGTTTTTCTTTGCTTCTTTTTAGTAGCCATCTCAAATAAAAATATTCCAAATTATATTTTTTCAAATGCCCCTTGAATAGCCCAGTCAAATTAGACGTAAAAAAAGGCGTAGGTTTGCAATAATTCGCATAGAGCTGCAAATTGGTACAGGTCTTAAATACAATATTACAAATAAAATGTCAAAAGTCCCCGCCGATCCTGCTTCTATTTCTATTTTTCCGTGGCCACAGAAGCAAATGTAAAATTTGATTTTTTTTTAAATCTGGCCTCTTTTCATCGATATCTCTTGAGCCGCTTACTCAATGGAATATTTAATTATATATGTTTATTTGTCATCCTTATACCTTTAATTTGGTGCCAAGCACGATGAAATTGGACATTTAGAGATCAAGATATAGATTTTAAAGTGAAAGAAGGTCAAAAAAATTAAAAAACCACAATATCTCGAAAACTGTGCCATTCAAAAAATTTTTATTTTCATTTCCGAACTCAGCAGAAAAAACTACATAAGAAAAGTAACTTCTTATCAATGGAACATTTTGAGTGTAAACTAGTGTAGTTATCTCAAAAAAAATGTAGAATACGACTTTTCCAACTTTTGAAGTCAATATATCTCTAGAATGGTAGTTCGTAGAGAAAAATAATCGGAACCATTTTTGTGGAAAACTGCATGATCTACAACTTTTTCAAACCAACTTTTACAATGGCGCTTACCGTTTAAGAGAAATATGCGAAAAACCGATATTTCTCAGTTTGACCTTGAATAAAAATTTTTGCAGAAGCAGGATCGGCGGGCACTTTTGACATTTTATTTGTAATAGTGTATTTAAGATCTGTACCAATTTTCAGCTCTATGCGAATTATTGCAAACCTAAATGTCTATTTTGACTAGGCTATGAATTATCATTTTAAATTAATTACCTGTACAACAAATTTATTCTTCAAGAAGAATAACACGCGTGCGACTTGCAATAGCCGAAAACACATAAATTAAAATTAAAAGTTAAGTTTAGTTTTTTACAAAAAATTAATTTCTGTTTAAACTTTTTTCAAATTGAAATTCAATTCAATTAACTTTTTTTTTTTTTGAACAATAAATTTCAGAGCAAACTATTTTATAAAATTTAGCAAGTGCTTTATTCACAAGTTTTTCAACACCTGGGTCGTATGCAAGTATGCAACACAAATACATATTCATAAAGCATACATAAAAGTATTATTTATTATTTTATTTATTTATTAATAATGATTTATTTATATAATAAATTATATAGATAAACTTAAAGCTAGGCGCTAACAACTATGGCCTTCAGCCCTTATTATTTGGAAAAAAAAATTTGTCAAATTAGATAGTAGATACCAGATTTTTTTAATATTTCCATTGTAGTTTTAATATTTTCTGAGTTTACATTTGATAAAAGTTCTGGTAATATAATATTATTGTATAAGATATTTTGAATACTATTGATATATGTGCAGCTGTAGATAATATGCGTTGTTGTTAGAGTATCTGTGTGGCAAAGATGGCAGATCGAAGCTGGCTGGTTTTCAATGATATGTCGCTTTGTTAAGAGTGTGTGCCCCATTCGCAGTCGAATATATTTTTGTAGATGTATCCTGGAAATGTCGGAAGGGTATCTAGGGGGCTTACCGTTTGGGTTTATTAGCTTGTAGTGATGAACGTATTGAGTCCAGTCAAGTTGGTTACAATCAGAGTAGAATTTTTTAATTTTCCTCAGCATGTCATGTTTGTGGAATGTTGCTTGATTGATAATCGGAGCTGTTGTTGCGAATTTGGCTGCTTCGTCCGCAAGAGTATTTCCTTCGATGCCAACGTGTCCAGGTATCCACATAATTTTTATTTTGTTTGGATGCTGAATAAGCGTGTTTCTTATTTTCATTATTGTTTCGTTCCTATGTTCGATGTTTTGCACGACTTGAATTGACGAGAGGGAGTCAGAACACATAATGTGTTTACCCCGGATAGATTTGCAATTTGAAACTGCAAATAGCAGTGCTTCCGCTTCCGCTTCCGCTGTAAAGATTGACGAGTTATGATCTAAAAGAGCAAGCCTTTCAACTGTTAACGATGGGTTAATAACTGCATATGAGGCACTTGTATCGGTTTTTGAACCATCAGTAAAAGTGATATTCCAGTTATCGTTAGTAAATTTCAGCGCAATATCACTGAATATCATTTTGTAGGTGCTAGCTGTAGTCTGGTTTTTTGGCCACTGCATGAGTTCATTAATAAAACATTTTTTATCTAGTTTCCAAGATGGTTTGGATGGAAAATACAGTGTATGAGGCTTTGTATCGATTTCAATCTTTTTGGCATTTGATAGGACGCGCCAAATTGTAGAAGGCAAGCGGGGTAAATTTCTCTTTGCTATATTGGCAATATTTTGAACCAGTTGATGTTCTGTAGGTAACAGGATTTTGGTGATGAGTTTTGATGTTAAAAATTCTACTCTAAGGTCTAAAGTTGGTAGTCCCGTCACGGTGAGTATATTTATCAGTGGTGTAGTCCGAAAAGCCCCAACAGATAGCGTAGCAGCTGCATGGTAGACAGTTTTAGTTTTTTTAAAAGTTGTTTTTGCCGAATGACCGTAGATAGCCAATCCATAATCAATTTTGGAGAGAATGAGGGCTTTAGTAATGTGTATCGTTACATTTTGATGCGAGTTACTATGATAAGATGATAAGCATTTTAATAAATTTAATCTATCGACAAGTGATTTTTTTAAGTAATCTATGTGAGCAGACCAGTTATACCTACAGTTAAAAATTAGACCTAATATTCTTAGGCAATCTTACTATTTTCTATGTATACATCAGATAAAACACACTTTCGATTTCTACATAAGTGCAAAATTTTTGTTTTAGAAATAGATATTTTTGCTCCTGAAAAATTACACCATTTATTAATTTCGTGAAATATAATACTTAAATGACATTTGAATTCAAAATCTGAGTTTACTTTAGTGACAAGATATAAATCATCTGCGTAAATGCAATGGTTAAAATATTTGTCCACAATAATTAGTCTATTTAGTTTTTCAGTGGCTATCTGAAACAAAACCACCGACAACGGAGAACCCTGAGGGATTCCGTTGTGCAGAGGCCTAATTTCAGAATGCCATCCGTTAATTCTGACTCTAATTTTTCTGTTAGATAGAAATGTGTTTATTATGTTCAATATTTTGGGTCCCACCATCCATTCCATAAGTTGGGCAAGAATAGCGTGTTTGCCTATCCTGTCAAAAGCTTTTTCGAAGTCAATAGATGCAATTGATGCATGATTTCGTTTTGATAGTAAATTAGCTATTTGGTGATCAAGGTAAAGGAGGGCATCAATTGTGCCTTTATTTTGATTAAAAGCGAGCTGACGAGGGCTTATTAATTTATGTTTTTGTAAAAACCAGTTAAGACGTTTAACTACAATTTTTTCTAATATTTTGGAATTGCAAGAAAGGAGAGATATAGGCCGGTACCCATCAGCTTTGAGTTTTGATCGGTTTTGTTTTTGTATAGGAATAACTGTTGCAGTCTTCCATACCTGTGGCATGGTGCCACTGACAAAAATTCTATTATAAAGCTTTACAATATGTTTTCTAGCAACTAAGGGAAGGTTTTGCAGCATAAGAAAAGAATATCGGTCGAAGCCCGGAGTCTTACCTGTTGCAGAATGTAGCGCACAGTTCAACTCAATTCATGTTATTTCATCTTCAATATATTTTGCGCATGAGTTGATAATATAATTTGTTGTAACAAAGGTATTTAATTTGTTGCTTAAAAATTCCTTTGAAAAATTAGTGACTTCTGAGTTTTTAGACCATTCGTTGGCAAACAAATTTGCAATTTCACAGGGATCATTAGTGGTGGTGCTATTATCTATTTCAATGTAACGTATTGAAGGGCTGGGAATTGCGCCATGTAGTTTTTTAACATTATTCCATATAAGTTTGATCGGCGTATTTGGGTTTATTGTACTAGTAAATTTTTCAAAAGACTTTCGCTTAGCATGTTTTGTTTCCCGCTTAAAAATCGCATTCGCTTTTTTATAAGTAAGTCTATTTGCAATAGAAGGGTGGCTTTTAAAATTTGAGAATAATTTTTGTTTAATACGGCGTAAGTCATTGAGTTCTCTACTCCACCAATGTACATTTTTCTGTTTTTTATTAATAGAAGTGTGTGGGATGGATTCGTTAGCCGCTGAGATGATTTGTCTGTGAAGAATGGCAGCGTCTTTATTAATGTTAGTTGTGCAGGTTAAATTATCTATTTTTTTTTTGCAACAGTTTTGTAAAATTTAGCTAAATCAGCTTCAGTGGTCTTGAATTTAGTATGATATTTTACTAAAGAATTAGTGGTCCTGCGTGGAATAGAGAGAGAAACATAAATGGGAAACTGGTCACTTACATGTAGCTGTGAGTCCACTTTCCACGAAAGAAACGGATGGAGTTGGGCAGATGCCAATGAAAGGTCAATATGTGTGAAGGTAGATCGGGTGGATAAGTGGGTGTGGGATCTATCATTTAAAAGAATCATGTTTGTTTGCAGGATCAAGTTTTCAATAATTCTGCCTCTGCTGTTTGTAGTAAGAGAACCCCAAAGTGGGTTATGAGCATTAAAGTCAAAGTCAAAGGCTTTAGTATACATGTTGATGGTAAATTGACGTGTAATGAATTATCACTATCTGTTAGAACGCTTCGTCTATTACTTGGATTTATAAAGCGGTGGGGAAAAGAATTTACCAACCCCTTAGTAACAGTAAACTTTATATAATAAAATTGTGCGTCCTCACTTAGAGCACGCTAAGCATGGTATCCATATTATAATATGTATACAGTCATCCTAAAAAGTATTCGTAATTTTTACTTTTTCGACTTATCGCTATTTTTATATGTTACACATAATTAATTTATTCAAAACTCAGTTAGGACCCCCCCCCCTCTTTTTGGATTACTAAAAAGAAATAATAAAAACGACAACACCAACAATGTTATTTAAGGCAAAAAGTACACAGAAAAAACAAGATTGGTAAAATCAAAGAATTGCAATTCTATGATTAAAAATTGTGGAATTCAACAATTCATTTCTTTGAATCAAAGAAAAAATTTGCTAAATCAAAACCCTTTGTTCTTTGGATTTGCAAATTCAAATTATCTGATTTTACAACAAAATACTTTAGCGTAATCAGCAAAATGTTTCACTGATATTGCAAAAAAAAACTTCCATTGTCTAATCAGGGAAGCTCCTGGTTCAAACCCCGGCGAAGACATAATTTTTTTTTTATTATTTTTTAATTTAAAGGTATTTAAAAAACAAAGAGAAGTAGAGAACTGTATTTGTATAAATTGAAAATATCTTGAAAACTGCCTTTTATGTTAATAATAACAAACGAGTCCGTTATTTTTTAATATAAAAGGCATTTTCAAGATATTTTCATATATTTATAGTTCTCTACTTGATTTTTTGTTTTTTAAATTAAAAAATAAAAAAATTTAAAAAAAATTATGTCGTCGCCGGGGTTTGAACCAGGAGCTTCCCTGATTAGACAATGGTTGTTACATGCGCAGTTTAACAACATGATTTTAATGTATCTTAAAAATGATGTCGGTAGCTGAGTTGGGTAAGATGAGCATCTTTGAACAGTGGCATGGCGCAGAACACAGGTTCAATTCTCTGATCGGGTGACAGGTAAAAAAAATTAATTTCTCCTTTGAAGTTTTAAGAGCGTATTACAATTAAAATAAGAATGACTGACAATCAGTACCAACAAATAAGAAAATAGAGGAAATAGCGGAAAAAAAAGAAATAGAGGAAAGTAAAAAATCAAAACAGAAAAATTTTTTTTGCGAATTTATTCTAAGTTTCAACAAAAACTTTAGGAAAATTAACAAATTTTTTTTTGAAATCAACGAAGTTGATTGAAGTCTCAACAAAAACTGTAAGAAAATTAAAAAATGCTTCTTTGAAATCAACTAATTTATTTTAAGTTTCAACAAATCATCTTTTGTTATATCAGAGAAACTGTTTCTCTGACCAGGGCCGCCGAAAAAAAATCCGTTCCCGGGGGTAACCATGTACTGGCCCCTCCCCCTAACAACACTACTCAACAAGAATTTCCACAACGACTGGCTATAACACTTTCTAGAGTAGAATTTGCCGTAGAATGTTATTATTATTATATGTTAATGATTTTTTTCGATTGGCCCCAATTTTCCATATAAATAATAAAATTCAAAAAAATGCACTTTTGAGAGGACATACTTCACATAAATGGTTGTAAGGACTTTAATTGGCAGCCTATCAATTTTTAATATTTTGTATTGTAGAGAAGAGTCAGACAAAAATGTTAAAGTATGAAACGTGCCAATACTATTAGGGATATGGCTGGCAATTCTGATCGAAAATAAGTAAAAAAACCTTTTTTTTCGTTTTTTTTTAACCCTAGGAGGTTCAACCAGGTCTGTGCAGACCTTTTGCATATAAATGTGTGTATAACTTTTTTTTTGCGTGTTAGAGACGAATCCGTCCATGACTTCCTAAAAGCGGTTACGGAGAACCCAATGATCACAAAATCGGACTGCTTATCTGTTTGTGTTCGGTTTTATTCGTGTTTACAAACGAAATGGTTCATACGTACCAACCAGGTCTGTGCAGACCTATGTATATAAATGTGTGTATAACTTTTTTGTTCTGCTTGTTAGAGCAGAATCCATCCATGACTTCCTAGAAGAGGATACGGAGAACCTAAAGAGCACAAAATCAGACCGCTTATGTGCTTATGTTCGGTTTTATTCGTGTTTACAAACGAAGTGGGTCATGTTTAAAAACGAAATGGTTCATACGTACCAACTAAAGGTCAGCAGGAACGCATTCCCTTCTTCGTCTGCAGTACGGCACACTATTTCATTAAACACTGCATTACTGAAAATAGCAAGCAATAGAGAATGAAGTAAAATGAGAACATAATAGAGAACAAAACATTTACAGTTCTAGTTGCATTGAAGTAAATTCGCGCGTTACATTCTATTCTCTTCTTCAACTACAATGCCAGTTTCAGCAAACAAAAACAAAATATGAATGTCAAAAAACCTACCGAATACAGTAAATAAAAGGAATGCTTTGAATGGTTTGATATGTTACTAAGCATTTCAGACTGTAGCAACGCTAGTTTACAAAATGAAAGAAGACAAAAATGTTTGCAGTTGTTAATATTTTTTTGTTACGCAAATGGGCTGCTGAACTCAAAAATTACACTTAAAAATTTGTGTATGAATATGATTTCGAGATGAATTTTAGATTTTTTTGCAGGTAGTCCAACATTTACGTACAAATTTCGATTTCACATTTACTATAACGTTACACAGAAAAATACAAAAAAAGTGTACTTTATTCAGAGTTAATTCATGAACTTATTTACAGGTAAAAGTCTTAATAAATATTGAATGATAGGTAAACATAAAACTACCTGTTATTAGCTAACTCAAATCATAGAACGTAATGAAGTCATATTTCTTATTTGTGACACACACATTTTAAAAAATTGGGAAATTTTTATATAAAGGTTCGTGTAATAAAAACACAACCTGTTGATGACTATTGTTGTGTTGTAATAAAATTAACCTCAAACAGGTCAACGCCTTACGGAGGGTTCGACATTGTTGAAGCATATTTACAGGTATTCCACATCAATAGGGGCTTACCTTTTCTAGTTAGTTAATAAGTCATAAAGCTTCGCTAGGTAAAAAAATTCAAGTGCACCTAGAAGAGGGCATTTTCGAAGAACAGTAAAAATTACTCAAATCCAGGTCAAATTCAGAAACTAATAAATTCAAAAACTCTCTGTGATTTCGCACATAAAAATGTTATATAAGTATCAAAGTAATAGTAAAAAAAATTCAGGATAAGCAGCCATAATTTTGTTTGACTATGCTCATTGTATACTAGTATATTTGCTGTACACCACAACATTTGCTGTACACCTTCATTGAACAATATATTCAAACACTTTGTTTGTAGTGAAAATTATTCTAATGAGTAAAATGATTGAATATTTTTGTTCTCTCTTTTGTTTGTTTTCGTACTAACAAGGGATGATTTCTGAACAAATACAGATGCTTTGCAAGCAAAGAATGGAGTGAAGTGAGTGTTTGATTTGCAATAGAATGTTTTGAAATGCATTTCAAACCATTTCCTGCAGACTTTTAGTACCAACCAGGTCTCTACAGGCCTTTAAATATAAATGTGTGCATAACTTTTTTGTTTTGCGTGTTAGAGACGAATCCGTTCATGACTTCCTATAAGCGGCGACGGAGAACCTATTTTTCTGAGCTTTTAGCACATTTACCCATACTTTCAGTACACCTGCCTATACAAATCCCACATAGGTCTGCACAGACCTAGTTGTAACTGTTAGCGACAAAAAATCCCTGAACCTCCTAGGGTTAAACAAATTTCAAGTTGGACGTCCTATATATGGAATTAATTATATGGATTGGAAAAAGTTAGCCCCCCTTGTGGCGGGCACGACCAGCATGTAGAGTGCACACTTGCACCATTCGGTGTGAACGTGCAAAGGGTGCGTTCAGAGGAAGCTCACCCAAAGTATGGTAGCCTCCGGCGTCTTCGGTTGGAGGTCATTTTGAAAAAAGGCATTGAGAAATTATTAAATTCCATTAAACTGAAAAAGAAAAAAAAAACAAAATAACTAAAAAATTCTTAACTGAAAATTGAAAATAAAAACAATACAAATAATAAAGAAATAATCAAAATGCCGCAACGGGTGAAGTCGCAGGCTTCAGAATTGCAAACGATAGGCGCGGCACTACCAGCGGAGCACCTCCGTGAGACGGCTTAAAAAAAAAGATAGGACAAGAAAGTGCGTAACTTAAATATAAAAGAACTCTGCAAATAAAGAGAAAAATACAAAAAATAAAACTAAAACCGAAAATTAACCTGAAAAGAAAGGTAAATTAAAAGTTTGTCAAAAAAAAAATATAAAAGTTAAAAGTTCGCGAACGCAACAAAAAGAAAAGACGAATCTGAAAATAGAGAAAAATACAAAAGAATAAAACTAAAACTGAAAATAGAAGATAGAAACAAGACAACCTGAAAAAAAAAGGAAAAGAAAAACACCAACAGAAGGCAGCGTTCCAGTGCAGAACAAGAAGCAGCAGCATCGTCCACTGTAAAGAAGCAGTAAGAAAAGCAGGTATACATGAGATTCATGCTGAAAAGAAACCAAATTATATACATAGAGTAAAAATAGAATAAGTAGTTAACGTCCGTAAAAAAAAAAAATATAAATTGGAAAAGATTCTCGGTTAACTTAAAATTTATTTATGTGCATATGTGAATATCAAAAAATTCTTGATTTTCTGTGCTTTTCAAAAGTTTTGTTGTTTTCTAAATTTAAAAAAAAAAGAAATACGAAAGTCACGTATAAATACGTATGTCAGTAAATTACCCTGTAGGGATTTTGGCGCCATGACCCTGTAGGAGTGAAAAAAAGGAAAAATTGTCAGGATATATATATAAATAAATCTTAAATGATAATTGAGGGAAAATAGAAATAGTCGTAACCTAAGAATATAAAAGAACTCTGCAAATAAAGAGAAAAATACAAAAAATAAAACTAAAACCGAAAATTAACCTGAAAAGAAAGGTAAATTAAAAGTTTGTCAAAAAAAAAATATAAAAGTTAAAAGTTCGCGAACGCAACAAAAAGAAAAGACGAATCTGAAAATAGAGAAAAATACAAAAGAATAAAACTAAAACTGAAAATAGAAGATAGAAACAAGACAACCTGAAAAAAAAGGAAAAGAAAAACACCAACAGAAGGCAGCGTTCCAGTGCAGAACAAGAAGCAGCAGCATCGTCCACTGTAAAGAAGCAGTAAGAAAAGCAGGTATACATGAGATTCATGCTGAAAAGAAACCAAATTATATACATAGAGTAAAAATAGAATAAGTAGTTAACGTCCGTAAAAAAAAAAAATATAAATTGGAAAAGATTCTCGGTTAACTTAAAATTTATTTATGTGCATATGTGAATATCAAAAAATTCTTGATTTTCTGTGCTTTTCAAAAGTTTTGTTGTTTTCTAAATTTAAAAAAAAAAGAAATACGAAAGTCACGTATAAATACGTATGTCAGTAAATTACCCTGTAGGGATTTTGGCGCCATGACCCTGTAGGAGTGAAAAAAAGGAAAAATTGTCAGGATATATATATAAATAAATCTTAAATGATAATTGAGGGAAAATAGAAATAGTCGTAACCTAAGAAAAAAAGATAAGGAAAGGAAAAGATTAAAGAAAAAGAAAAAAAAAGAAGGAATTCGAAATAAAAATTATAATAAAGAAAATTTATGATACTTACCTTTAAATATATATACTTAACCTAATACTTACCTGTTCCTAAAAATTATAAAATGATATAAAACTATAAATACCTGTCCATAAGCTGTATCAGTGTTAAATGTTATTAAAACCAAAAGAAAATAACTTAAGAATTTAAATTTGATAAATAAAAAAATAATTTAAATTTAATCTAAAAATAAAATAATCAGAAAAATAAAAAGAAATTAATTTTGACCAAATATTTAATTTTAAGAAATTATTTCAATTTGTTTTTGAAAAATTAATTAATTTTAATTTAAATAATTTTCTTTGTGTGATATATTCCTTGTGTATTAAATAAAAATAAAAAATGTTTTTGTGTAATAGCAAATTGTGAACGTCTTGTTAATTAATTATGGAGTAGAGTTCTATTTTCAGATAAGGATGCTGCAGCTAAAGGCGTAACGGGCGTAAGTAAGGGGCATATTCGAAACAAATGTATAGGCGAAGAATACGCGATAGGCTGACTTCGAAGATAGTGGGTGGGACGCATTGGTGCACTAATAGCAGCACCATGTAAAGTTATTTGAAAATTTTTGTTTTGCTTTGAAATGGACACGTTGTCATCGCGCCCTTTTTCTTTTCATTTGTCACCGCTATCTCTAATTCTGTCTTTAGGTTTCAATTAATGCGACACGAGTTTGAAATTTTAATATGACCCCCCATTTTCTGGCGAGCTCAACCGAGCAAGTAATCTAGATCGTGTCGCGCTCAACTCGACCCTAACTGTTATATTTGGCGCCCAACGTTCAGGCAAATGAAAAATGTCTGGACTTTTCATGTACTTTTCACTATCTCTACCTATTTTTTTTTTTTTCAAATATTACTCACATGCAGCGCCGTCTCGTGGCATATACTCGCAGGTTCGTTGCAACTAGGGCATTTACACGCATATACGTCGGAGTTTCATAATTTTTACCAAAACAGAAAAAAAAAATAGTTTATTAAAAATAATTTTTACAGAACGCTAGATTAAGCAAAGGGTGTACTTCATGGTGTAGTGCGCGTCGTGAAGTGATCAAGCAGAGCAATGAGTACTGAAGTGTAAGCCATTTAGAGACCATGAGAGTAGATCACCAATTTTTTTTAACTGACATTCATAACATTTCAATAGCTCGTTCAGCAAAGTTAGGCGCTTTGATGAATTGTAGCGTTTAAGTTCTTGAAAATTTTCTGAACAATGTACTGCAAAGTTGCAAACTACTTTATTTCCGAAAAATTAAGTCGTAGTTATTGTCAGTTAATAACAAAACAAAGAAAAAAAAAACTCATTGCTTCCTAATTCGAAACTGCTGTACTATTTAGCGTAAATCTTTGTTTGCATCAGAAATAAGTAACGTTGAACACAAATACCTCTTTTAAAAGTGTTTCAAGCTCCTAAAAAACGTTGTAGTTTCTGAAAGGGCCCAAGAATCAAAACAATGATGTGTTAAAAATAAAACCAAAACAATTTCGAATTGATTAACATGAATGTGATTCTACTAATGGCCATCGTCATAATTGCTCCACCTTTTACTTTTGCTGTAGAAAAGAATTCGCAAATGAAAAAAGTCAGCACTTCTGCGTCATGGAGAAACCTCCACCCCAATTAAGTAAATCCTACAATATGTACATATTCCCTTTTTTTTTTGCAGCACTAGTGCATAAAATCATTGAAAAACTTCGAACAGGTTTACTTTAGCTGACATTGTCCAATTTTTTTTTTTAAGGCGTAAAAGGGGGTTAAAAACAAATAAAAAGTATGAAAAAAAAGTGTCGCTCGGATTTAGTTTCGGAGATATAGCCATCTGAAGTTCCGGATATAGCTTTCGTAAAAACTATCATAAGTTGGGAATCCCTGTCTCGATACCAAAAATATGGGCATCATAAGAAAGATAATTTATTGGGCTTCAATAATGTTGAGTGAAGTTTTGAAATTCAACCTATAATTTTGGAGATATGACGAAATTTCTGAAATTTTGACCAATTTTTTTTTTTAAAAAAAAAATTTTTTTTTTTTAAAAATGTGTTAACGACCTTTAATTTTTTTAGTATGATAAGAAAGCTTAGTTTATTCCCTTTAAAATGGTATATAGTTTGTTCTAAACTTTTAATTATTTACCTCTTTTTTTACCGTAAAACAAAAAATTATATTCAATGAATTCTTATGAAAAGTATGTATTTATGGACAAAACCAATAAAAACTCAGTAACAACAACAACAACAACAACAACAAAAACAACAGCAACAACAACGACAGCTATTATTATAAGGCGATTATCATTATAAAACTTAAAAATTTTTATTAATCTCTTTAATTCACTCTTCACTTTAAGTTATTGTTAAAAACAATAACAATAAAATACAAAAGTACCGTTTCTTAGTAGAAAACAAAGAAAAAAACGCGGAATTATACTATGTATAAGACTTACCTTGGCATAAATCTTAAAATATTTAGCGCCGCAGGCAAAATTATTTCATTTTATAATGATAGTGTTATTTTATGAATAAATAATTTCTTAAAATTTACGTTTATATTGCAGAAAAAGAGCGGCGCAGGCTAAAAATTTTTATTAAAAATCGCGCGCGCGATTGATCTGCCACTAGTACCCGATCTCAGATGCATAACAAGTCTGTACAGACTTGTTTTCAGAACCGAATATTTTTATTTAGTTTACCAAGAACTAATGAAAAGTAACTGTGAAACCAAAAGAAAAGTTTGTAAAATCGATACTGAGAAAACTAATCAAATAAATGTTAAATAATATAAAGTAACGTTCACTTATAACGGACTAATCTACAAAACAATTCATACGAAACACACAAAAATATATTTACGAAATCAAAATGTTCAGCAGGATGTTTTGCAGCTTAAGGAAACGTAACGGAAACGCAAATTCATTTTGTATCTACAAAACTGTATTCTTTCTCTTTTTCTAATTCTATTTAGAAAAAGGAAGAAACAATTTTGTATTTTGTTTTTTTCTTTTTTTTTACTATGTAAAATGAAGAAATTTTGTAAAATAGAACTTTTGACAAGTAAAAGTTATATCTACCATCGCCTCATTCCGCTCAAAAACTTTGTTTTTTTTTGAAATGTCACGTCGCAAAGCAAGAGAAAAATAGAAAATAGACAAAGTGAAATGAAGCTTAGACAACTTCAGCTCTGCCGGTGGTCGCAAAAGTATCTATACTGTTAACAAATTACTTGACATACCGACCGACAGGACCGAAGTGTCGCCACCGAAATTTCAAGTAAAAAGAATAATGAAAGCGATAGAATAGTGAAAGAGAATGAAAAAGAAAAAAAAAAACAGAATCCAGGATCAGAAAAGAAATTTGTCTGTGGGTCGCAAATAGATTATGGTGTGGTAACCCTGGACCATGACGTACACAAACACAAACGCGTACCCCCTCTTTACCCTTCATTGCGTCATCTTTCGGTTGGATCAGCACTCTCCGCCATCGGTTACCGTCGCTACGCAGGCATAGCTCACTGGCTTTCCGGGACATTCGGTAACCTTTGGTTTCGAGCACTGATGCAAGCGAAAAATCTACGCCGCTCACACACACCGCGTCCCTCGTGTTTTATTTTTTTTTAAACCCTGTAAACTGTGCCATACTCTTGAGAAGTAGTTTGACATTTCTAGGTTGTTGTAGTGTGTCTACGCACAAATTCGCAATCGTGTAAATCTTTGACATGTCAGAACGCATAAATCAATACCGAAGTAAAAGAAAGGATTTAATATAATTTATGGAAATAAATACCAAAAAAGTTATAATTGTTAATAAAATTTGTTTTCAAATACTACAATAAAGTTTTTGGGGAACAAGTTTACTTTAGCCCAAATGCTCCAAATTTTTAAATTTATTTACCAGAAGTAGTGCTTTAGGAAAAAATAATATATTTGAAAAAAAGAAATGTCGGTCGGCTTTAGTTTCGGAGATATAGTCATCGGAAGTTGCGGATATAGCTTTTATAAAGAGCAGCATAAGTTGGGAACCCCTGTATAAATTTCCAAAATTATAGTATCATATGAAAGGTAATTAAATGTAGTATAAAATCACCATACAAATATTAGAAATTCCTTTTGTAGTTTTCGAGATAGAAGGATTTTTGTAAAATTTTTAACTTTTTTTTTTAAAAAACAGTTATTTTTTCCAAAAAATGTATTATTAATTTATATTTTTTTTAGCATCACAAGAAAGCTCATTTCATTTCCTTTAAAATGATGTATCATTTTATACTAAGTTTTTTAATATTATTCTATTTTTTTACCAGAATGTAAAAATATTAGTTCGTAAAATTGGAACAGGTTTACTTTAGCTCACATTTTCCATTTGTTTTTTACGCGTAATAGGGGGTAAAAGCAAAAAAAAAATAATAAAAAAAAGTGTCGCTCGGATTTAGTTTCTGAGATATAGCCATCGGAAGTAGCGGATATAGCTTTTGTAAAAATCATTATAAGTTGGGAACCTCTGAATGGATGGTGGCTAAAGAAAGATAATTTAAAGGCCTACAATTTTTGATATTTAACTTATAATTTTGGAGATATGACAATTTTTCTGAATTTTTTTTAGATACCGTTATTTTTTCCAAAAAATGAGTTATAACCTCTATTTTTTTAGCTTGTTAAGAAAGCTTAATTTAATCCCCTTAAAATGGTATACCGTTTGTTTTAAATTTTTGCATGTTTACCTCTTTGACCGAAAAACAAAAAAATGTATTCAATGAATTCTTATTAAAACTATGTATTTATGGATAAAAAACAATAAAAACCAACAACAAGAACAACAGACACAAAAACAATTACAACAACAGCAACGTTGGTATAAATTATAAAATAATAAGTTCAATATTAGTTTTAAAATATTGAAATGAAAAAGCGCCGCAGGCGAAAAATTTTTATTAAAAATCGCGCGCGCGCTTTTTAATAAAAATTTTTCTGTTTTGTAATGATAATGTTTTTTATTATATTTTTAATTACTTGCCTCAAAAGAAGGAAGCGTTTGTGGAAAGTGTATAAGTATATATTAAGGCTCGCTCGGACCTCCACCATATTGATAAAAGCTCACCTTTCAATTCATTTATATATCCAACAAATGGTTCGGTAGCCTTAGTAAGTTTACTTAAAAGTAAGAGTAAGCGTGCGGTCTACGGCCACAGCTCAGGATTTAGAACTCCCAAAAATCCAACACCAGCTTCGGGGCGGCCTTCGGTCGCGGATCAGTCTAAAATAAATCCAACACCTGGTGCACTGGCCACAGTAATTTTACATAAAAGTAAGGATAAATGGGCGGCGTTCAACCATGACTCAATAGTTTTTGCTGTTGTTTAAGTCGCTGTTGTTGTAGTTTTCCATAAATAGTTTTCATAAGTAATTTTCAAAAAAAATTATGTCAACAAATATTTTTACATTCCGGTAAAAAATAGGTTAATATAAAAAATTGGTACAAATGATACATCATTTTAAAGCAAATGAAAGGAGCATTCTTGTGTACTTAAAAAATTATAAGTTAATAATAAATTTTTTTGAAAAATAACTGTTTTTAGAAAAAAAAAGATCAAAATTTTTCAAAAATCCTCATATCTCGAAAACTGAAAAAGGAATATCTAATATTTATTCAATTATTTTATGCTATATTTAATTACCTTTCATATGGTACCAATATTTTGGAAATCTAGACAGGGGTTCTCAACTTATACTGCTTTTTATAAAAGCTATATCCGCAACTTCCGATGACTATATCTCCGAAACTAAATCCGACCGACATTTTTTTTTTTCATATATATTATTTTTTCCTATAATACTACTTCTCTTAAAAAAATTAAAAAATTTGGAGCATTTGGGCTAAAGTAAACTTAAGCCGTTTTTGGCTTAAGTTTACTTTAGCTGACATTGTCCAATTTTATTTATTTTTTTAGGGGTAAAAGAGGGTTAAAAATAAATAAGAAAAATGAAAAAAAAGTGTCGCTCGGATCTAGTTTTGGAGATATAGCCATCGGAAGCTCTAGATATAGCTTTTGTAAAAACAATCATAAGTTGCGAACTCCTGTATAGATATCAAAAATATGGGTGCCATAAGAAAGATAATTTAATGGCCTTCAATAATAGTTTGTATAGTATTGAAATTCAACCTATATTTTTGGAGATATGACGATTTTTCTGAAATTTTGACCATTTTTTTTTTAAATATCCATTTTTTTAAAAGAAATTGTGTTAACAACCTATAGTTTTTTTAGTATGGTAAGAAGGTTAAGCTTATTCCCTTTAAAATGGTATAAAGTTTGTTCTTAATTTTTAATTATTTACCCTCGCGCGCACGATTTTTAATAAAAATTTTTAAATTTTATAATGATAATCGCCTTATAATAATAGTTGTTGTTGTTTTAGCTGTTGTTGTTGTTGTTGTTGTAGCTGTTGCTATTGTTGTTGTAACTAAGTTTTCATTGATTTTGTCCATAAATACATACTTTTCATAAGAATTTATTGAATACACCCATCCCTCGATTTACGCAGTAGATAGGTTTTTGAAAAAACCGCGTAATTCGAAACCGCGTAAATCGAGACAAGAAGTCCATACAAATTGAGTGGATTGGTTTTCAGAATTTAAAAATTGCGTAAGTCAAGCAATAGAACTCAAAGAAAATAGCATAATTAGTAAAAAAAAATCCGCGTAAACTGAACCCATAATGTACATATGTACGTACCTACCTAATGAAAAATTGGAAATTATATAAAAAATAATAATTAAATAAAATAATTAGATTTTATGGAATTAATTTTTATGTTTTAAATTCAATCACATATCCAAAGTATTAATTATAAAAAGTAAGAAAATTAAATAAAAAAGTAACATGAAAGTAAAACCAAAATATTTCCAAAAAATATTATGTTGACCATGGTATAATAACAAAGGTGAAGTAATTTAGGATAGCCATAAGTGTTGAAGCCATTTTAAGAGCGTGAGAGTATTCGCTGACTTGCTTTAACTTTGACATTATAACATTTCAATTGCCCCTTCAACAAAGTTAAGCGCTTTGATAAATTGCAGAGCTTAAGCATAAAGTTCTAGAAAACTTTCTGAACGATAAGCTGCTAATGTTGCGCAAAATACTTTAATTGTGACAAATTTGGTCGCTGTTGTTGTTATTCAATATTAGAAAAGACTTATTAGTGTCAGATTGAAACCCGATGCACGATTTAGCATAATTATTTATTCGCAATAGAATTCTGAAAAGCCTAACACAAATACCACTTAGTAAAAAGTTGCTTCAAACGCTTCAAATATGTAGGAGTTGCTAAACAGGACCAATAATGAAAAACAACTATATGTCAAAAATAAACGAAACACAATAAAGTCGAATTGGTGATAAATGTCAATGTGAGTCTATTACTGGCCAATATCCAGAAAATGATGAGAGAAGTGTCATAATTGCTCCACCTTTGTTATTACACCATGACTCCACCTTTGTCTTTACACCATGATGTTTACTACATATATACGAAACTTCGTCATATTATTTAAGTCCACGTGTTTTTAACTGAAAAAAAAAAATTTAGTCAAATAAAATTTTGAAACCGCGTTATTTTAAAACCGCGCAAAAGAAGTACCGCGTAAATCGAGGGATGGGTGTATAATTTTTTGTTTTCTGGTAAAAAAGAGGGTAAATAATTAAAAATTTAGAACAAACTATATACCATTTTAAAGGGAGTAAGCTAAGTTTTCTTGTTATACTAAGAAAACTATAGGTTGTTAACACAATTTCTTTTAAAAAATGGATATTTAAAAAAAATGGTCAAAATTTCAGAAAAATCGTCATATCTCCAAAAATATAGGTTGAATTCCAATACTATACATACTATTATTGAAGGCCATTAAATTATCTTTCTTATGGCACCCATATTTTTGATATCCATACAGTGGTTCGCAACCTATTGTTTTTACAAAAGCTATATCTAGAACTTCCGGTTGCTATATCTCCGAAACTAGATCCGAGCGACACTTTTTTTCATTTTTCGTATTTATTTTTAACCCTCTTTTACCCCTAAAAAAATAAATAAAATTGGACAATGTCAGCTAAAGTAAACTTAAGCCAAAAACTGGCACGATTACGATTTCCGTGACGCCTCGATTTTTTTTATTTTTTCGATAAAACACGTCAAAATAAATCGAAAATGTTAAATAAAAAAAATGAATATCTCGTTTAGTTTTCGAGTTATGGATACTTAAAAATTTGTTTTTGATTATATCGTTAGTGCCAAAATTTCAATGCCGCCGCAATTCAAGGATGGTTTTCAATAGAACAGCTCAAAATAAATCGAAAATATTAAATAAAAAAAATCGATAACTCGTTTGGTTTTCAAAATATCGATACTTAAAAATGTAATTTTTATTATACCCCTACACCTACATACGGCCGCTGCTCAGGATTTAAAACTCCCAAAAATCCGACACCGGATTTGCGGATCAGTCTATAATATATCCAACACCTGGTTTGCTAGCCACAGTAATCTAGCATAAAAGTAAGGCGGCGGCATTGAAATTTTGGCACTAACGATATTATCAAAAAAAAAAATTTTAAGTATCGATAACTAGAAAACTAAACGAGATATGCATTTTTTTTTTAACATTTTCGATTTATTTTGACATGTTTTATCGAAAAAATAAAAAAAATCGAGGCGCCACGGAAATCGTAATCTCCCCCAAAAACTTTATTGTAGTATTTGAAAACAAATTTTATTAACAATTATCATAACTTTTTTTGCATTTATTACCATAAATTATATTAAATCCTTTCTTTTACTTCGGTATTGATTTATGCGTTCTGACATGTCAAAGATTCACACGATTGCGAATTTGTGCGTAGACACACTACACCAACCTAGAACTGTCAAACTACTTCTCAAGAGTATGACACAGTTCACACGGTTTAAAAAAAAATAAAACATGAGGGACGCGGTGTGTGTGAGCGGCGTAGATTTTTCGCTTGCATCAGTGCTGGAAACCAAAGGTTACCGAATGTCCCGGAAAGCCAGTGAGCTATGCCTGCGTAGCGACGGTAACCGATGGCGGAGAGTGCTGATCCAACCGAAAGATGACGCAATGAAGGGTGAAGAGGGGGTACGCGTTTGTGGGTACGTCATGGTTCAGGGTTACCACACCATATTCCATTTGCGACCCACAGACAAATTTCTTCTCTGATCCTGGATTCTGTTTTTTTTTCTTTTTCATTCTCTTTCACTATTCTATCGCTTTCATTATTCTTTTTACTTGAAATTTCGGTGGGGACACTTCGGTCCTGTCGGTCGGTATGTCACGTAATTTGTTAACAGTATAGATACTTTTGCGACCACCGGCAGAGCTGAAGTTGTCTAAGCTTCATTTCACTTTGTCTATTTTCTATTTTTCTCTTGCTTTGCGACGTGACATTTCAAAAAAAAACAAAGTTTTTGAGCGGAATGAGGCGATGGTACATATAACTTTTACTTGTCAAAAGTTCTATTTTACAAAATTTCTTCATTTTACATAGTAAAAAAATAGAAAAAAACAAAATACAAAATTGTTTCTTCCTTTTTCTAAATAGAATTAGAAAAAGAGAAAGAATACAGTTTTGTAGATACAAAATGAATTTGCGTTTCCGTTACGTTTCCTTAAGCTGCAAAACATCCTGCTGAACATTTTGATTTCGTAAATATATTTTTGTGTGTTTCGTATGAATTGTTTTGTAGATTAGTCCGTTATAAGTGAACGTTACTTTATATTATTTAACATTTATTTGATTAGTTTTCTCAGTATCGATTTTACAAACTTTTCTTTTGATTTCACAGTTACTTTTCATTAGTTCTTGGTAAACTAAATAAAAATATTCGGTTCTGAAAACAAGTCTGTACAGACTTGTTATGCATCTGAGATCGGGTACTAGTGGCAGATCATTAGGTAATAAACCACTTCGGGGCAGAACTAGTAGCACTAGACCACCGCGAGACAGAGGTAATTCTGTTACGGAAGGAAATAATAATCAGTCAGCATCCATACACAGTCTATATTAGAGTCAAATAATCAAAATAGTGAGGTTTCGCAAATGGCGTCCACAACTACTACCACTAGTGCTGTTACATCAGCTCCAAGTATGACAACTCAAGTTACAACTACAAACGTAACCTTGAGTGGCAACAATGTTATCGGTACTAGAGCAAGTGGTAGTACCAGTAATGTTAATACGACCCCATCTTCGCTACCCTATAGTAGCATAACTGCCCAAGGTGTCAGAGAGGAGCTTGCACAAGTTCGTAGACTAGATCTACCACCAGAGCAATCACCTCTTATGATAACGCCCAACACGGTGGTCAACGATCAAGGATTGACACTACGCGAATATGTCAGTGCTAGTTCAGGCATGGTGCAGGCGTCGGTTATGCGTGAAGTCGAATCTTGTATTCTCCGACTTGTGCCACGCATTGTCGCGGAGTCAATGCAAGCTGAAAGGGAGGGACATCAAGGCAACGCGTCGTCACCTTCGCCTAATTCATATCGCGAGCAAGCACAGGTAGGGCAAGGGTTTCAAAATAATAATCCTACACAGCAAGACAGGCAACCGCAACCACAGGTGCCACATTTTGATAGTTTTCCTACTCGAGAACCTCTACAATATTACCAACATTTTCAACTGCAGACCCAATTCCCAAATCTACAGCTAATTCAGCAACAGAATCCCACTAATTTCTATGCTCACTATAGCCATTTACCTCAGTCTAGATATTCAGATTTGAATAAATGGGGGATTAAGTTTTTCGGTTCTACAAAATCGAACACTGTCGAAGACTTTCTTTTCAAAGTCGAAGTACTTCGGCAAGACTTCAGTTGTCCTTGGGACGAACTTACCAAGAATTTCCACCAACTTTTGTTGGGTGAAGCATCCGAATAGTTTTGGAGCTACCGACGTTCAAACTCTAGTATACAGTGGGAATCGTTGAAGGTTGTGATGCAACGCAAGTTACAGTTAGTTAGTGATTACGAAATCAAAGAAAAATCATGAAACGTCGTCAGATGTACAACAAGTCTGCCGAAGACTTTTGTAAGGCGATCGTTGTACTAAAAGACCAGATGCGTGAACAGATTCCTGAGTTTAAACTAGTAAAAATCGTTAAGGACAACCTGAAAGAAGGCTTATCTCAATTAGTGATCCCAATTGTAATTACCTCTACGGACAGACTAGTAGAAGAATGTAAGCGCGTGGAGCGTAATATTTCGAAAAGGCAAAAATAGCGTAACACTTACCGCAATATGCCTACTAGAAAAGTCCACGAAATCGACATTGAAGATCCACAACAAAGTTGTTTAGAAATTGATGCACATAATAATTATAATCAACAGACTGCGCGAAATGAGAAAACTCCATTAGTCTGCTGGAATTGCCGAATAACTGGCCATAATTTTTTCGAATATGCTTCGACACGTAGAAACATTTTCTGTTACCGTTGTGGGGCCGAAAATGTTATTACACCAAACTGTCTTAGATGCCAGGGAAACGGACAGAGGTATTCGAAACCAGCTGGGGTTTTATGTCAAGCTCAGCAAAACCAGCCAAATTAGAACTAAATAACGAAAACCTAAGTTTTAAAAACAATAAAATTCAAATATTAGGAAATAGTGACAGAGAAGTAGTATCAGTAGATAAATACCACAAAGTAAAAGCGATCATACCATATCACATTAGATTAGCAAATTATGAAGAAAAAAGGAAAAAAATTTTTGAGCAAAATGGCTTTGTGCCCAGCAAAAAGATTTTAGTAGCTAGAGAAAGATACGTTCATAGGAAAAGCGAACGAAAAGTCATAGCATCTTCAAGTTTACCCAATGAGCTAGACGTCACACCGTACATGGACGTGTCAATAAAATGTTTCGAAATTAAAGGCCTAATGGATAGCGGCGCGAGTGTAAGTTGTTTAGGGAGAGACTGCCTTGAATTAGCTGATAAACTCAATCTAAAAATTTTAGATTATAATTCCTTCATCATTCCTTCAGCGAATAATAGGAAAAATCAAAACAACAGTTACATGTAAAACAAAAACGGAAGATATAACTTTATATCTAGTGCCGTCTCTTTCTCAAAGTCTATACTTAGGTATTGACTTTTGGAAGAAATTTAACATCATTCCATTTATGGTCAACAGCCTTGAAATCGAACCTTCAGAAATCGAAATTGACACGCCGAAAACGCACGGCCTGACGAAAGAACAATATCAACAGTTAGAATTAGCCAAAAACGAGTTTAGATGTTACACAAAGTTTGGTTTGGGCAAAACGCAGCTTGAAATTCACAAAATCGATACGGAGGACGCTCCTCCAAAGAAAATGCGTTATTACCCCATTTCACCGGCGGTACAAAAATTAACATACGACGAATTAGATAGGATGCTCAGCCTGAAGGTGATTGAACCAGCAATACAAGCCAGCTGGAACAGTAGAACCACGTTGGTAATGAAACCCGGTAAAAACAGACTTTGTCTGGACGCAAGGGAATTGAATAAGGTGACAATAAAAGACGCATATCCGTTACCAAACATCGACGGTCTATTGAGTAGGCTCGGTGACACAATATTCATTTCGGCGGTAGACCTTAAGGATGCCTTTTGGCAAATCCCTTTGGAAAAGTCTAGCCGTCCAAAAACTGCATTCACTGTACAGGGTAGGCCACATTACCAATTTACGGTAATGCCCTTCGGTCTATGTAATGCGACACAGCGATTATGCAGACTAATGGACAAAATTATACCGTCCGAGATGAAGGCTCGTGTCCTCGTCTACCTAGATGATTTACTGATCGTGTCACCCGACTTTTTGAAAACTGTAGGAAAAAAGTTGACAGCCGCTGGTCTTACAATAAATATGCAGAAACCCAATTTCTCTTTCACTGAGCTAAAATACTTAGGTTATCTTGTTGGAGGTGGAAAACTTAAAACAGACCCGAGTAAAATAGAGGCCATTCTTCGAATAACCGCGCCTAAGGAGTTCAAACAAGTAAGGCAATTCCTCGGTACTGCTGGCTGGTATCGTAGATTCACTTCGAACTATGCCAATCTATCAGCACCAATAACAGATACTTTGAAAAAATCGCCTAAGTTTCAATTTAATCCTTAGGCTCATGAAGCATTTGAGAAGTTGAATGAAGCATTAATCTCAGGCCCCGTGCTAGTCAGTCCAAATTTCGATAAACATTTCTACGTTCAATGTGATTCGTTAGATGTGGGCATCGGCGCAGTCCTTTTTCAGGAAGACGATGATGGAGAAGAACATCCTATTGAGTACTTCTCTCAAAAGCTGAATTCAGCACAAAAAAATAACGCCGTCACTGAAAAGGAGTGTTTAGCCGTGGTAGCCGCAATAGCGAAGTTCTGACCCTATATTGAATTAATGCCTTTTACAGTAATCACAGATCATTCAAGCCTAAAATGGCTAATGAAACAAAAATATTTGAATGGTAGATTGGCTAGGTGGAGTTCGAAACTCCAAGGTTTCGCGGTTGATATTCAGCATCGAAAAGGATCCAAAAATGTAGTGCCTGATATGCTGTCAAGACTTGACATGGAGGATTTAGACGTAGACAGCCATTCGTCAATCTTGGATTTAAATTCAGATGCTTTTAAAAAAGAAAAGTATTTGGGTCTAATTCAAACGGTCAAAGAAAATGAGGAAAGACTCCCGGATATTAGGATTCTTGACGCATATGTATACAAACGAATTAATTTTTATGATGGTGATCCAATAAATGAGGAACATTCATGGAAATTGTGGATTCCATCTGAACTAACAGAAAATATTGTGAAATATACTAATGCGTCAGTAGTCGCGATACTCGGAGGGATAGCTAAGGCTCTAGGTAGGAACCGTGAGTACTTTTAGTGGCCAGGTATGTGCACAGAAGTGCGCGAATACGTTAGAACTTGCGAAGTTTGTAAAGAATGCAAGCCGGCCAATAAAATACTCAGACCTACTATGGGCAATGAAGTTGTGACAGTAAGAGAGTTTCAAAAGCTGTATATAGATTTTCTTGGACCCTATCCTAGATCTAAAAATGGCAATTCGTTCATATTTATTGTCTTGGACCATCAAACAAAATTCGTTTTATTAAAAGCGTTACCGAAGGCTTCAGCGAAAGCTGTTGTAAAATTTATGACGACTGAAGTGTTCCATAAGTTCGGAGTGCCAGAAACAATCCATTCCGATAATGGGGCACAGTTCGTGGGAAAAGAGTTCAAGGAACTTATGGACACATTTGGTATAAATCATATGAAATCAGCCTTTCACGCTCCACAAGCTAACGCGAGAGAAAGAGTAAACCAATCTATATTGGCCGCAATTAGATCCTTTTTTAGTTAGTGACCAGTCCGCTTGGAATCAAAACCTATCTAATATAGAATGTTCGCTTAGGTCAGCTGTCCATGCATCAATAGGAGTCACCCCATATTTTGCTTTGTTCGGCAGTAACATGATAACACATGCAAGCGCTTACAAAATTGCAAGAAAACTAAACATGTTAGCTGATACAGAAGCGAATATCCTGACAAAATCATCAAAGTTAGAACTAATAAGAAATAGGCTACAAAAACAGCTGCACAGAGCTTATGAAAAAAATGTAAAGACCTACAATAAGTGCTGCCGAGATATTGTATACAAGCCAGGTCAAGAGATTTTCCGCAAGAATTTCATACAAAGCGATTTTGTAAAAGGAATCAACTCTAAGCTTTGCCGTTCCTGGCTGAAGTGCCGTATTTTGAGTCAGGTTGGCAAGAATATATATGAGGTAGAAAATATGCAAGGTAAACGAGTAGGCGTCATACACGCTCAACATATAAAACAGTAAATAGAAACATTTTTTTAACAACAATGTCTGCCCGTTTTCCTGGTTTCGATAGTTTGGTGATACAACCCGTATTGATGACTGGCAACCCGATCTCAGGTGTAAAGATGGTTTTAAATCCAAGAGCTATATATGATTTACTTACATAATGTACACGAACCATTAAAGAATCCTATAGTTATTTTGTTGCTGTGCGTAATAATAGTAGATCTTGTTCACACGATTGCCTTTTAAGCAGTATTATATAGTTTGTACAAATTGATTTGTTTTGCGTAACTTTGATAAACAAAGAGTATTGCAAGTAAAAGATTAAAGTAATTAAGTAAGCATTTATTACGTTTCATGTTTAGGTTACAGCAAATCGAAAAAAAATGACAATCACCGGCATTCAATTTATATGCGACGAAAAACATCGGTGTCTGCGTATGGTGGCACCACAACCGAGGTGAATGGGAAACCGCAAAGTTACTGTGGACGTCTGGCAAGCATGTAGACACGATATAAACGTGAAATTAAGAGACCTGATGAAAATTTACGCATTTTACTTGCAAGACGCTGCAACTCATCCAAGATACGAGAAGAGAAGAGTGGAAAACTTTCTGGGAGCGTCATGAAGAGGACTTAAGCGAAGCTGGCCGTAATCCCGCCGCTTACGATATTCGTCTAAAATGGCGATTGTATTTTAACCTGCGTATGAAAAAGTTCTTTTTGGAAGACGTGGAAAGGATCAAAATCAGATCCAAAGAGCATTTTGGCCTACAGTGGCAAATGTTTGAATAACGACGTGGTACATTATTCATAACAGCAGCATTTCTAAGTGACAGTTTTTCTTCTGCCTTCTGCTTGAATTGTCAAAACAGCTTGTTTTGTTTTCGTTTTTCGTTTGATTTTTTTTCATAAATAAAAAAAATTAAAAAAAAACTGTCAGAACATTTCTTTTGTTGTTGTTTTGCGCACTTTTGACAATTAAAATAGGCATTATTACGGTTTCACAATTTGAGTTTTACAATGTAGTTTCACCATAAAATAAAGATTAGTTTTGGTTAGCTGCAATCTTCTTGGGGTTTGTAAATGTCGTGCCCGGCTGCGGATGTCCCCAACCATTCGAACCTCAGAGTCATGAGTTCCGAGTGGCTCGATCAGCCTGTAGAGTGCACACTTTCACCATTCGGAGTGAACGCGCAAAGGGTGCGTTCAGAGGAAGCTCACACAAAAGTATGGCAGCCAACTTAAAAATAAAAAATAGAGAGAAGAAAAGAAACGAGGTTCCGGGCTTCTTTTTCCAGCGTCTTCGATTGGAGGTCATTTTGAAAAAAGGCATTGAGAAATTATTAAATTCCATTAAACTGAAAAAGAAAAAAAACAAAATAACTAAAAAAATTCTTAACTTAAAATTGAAAATAAAAACAATACAAATAATAAAGAAATAATCAAATTGCCGCAACGGGTGAAGTCGCAGGCTTCAGAATTGCAAACGATAGGCGCGGCACTACCAGCGGAGCACCTCCGTGAGACGGCTTAAAAAAAAAGATAGGACAAGAAAGTGCGTAACTTAAATATAAAAGAACTCTGCAAATAAAGAGAAAAATACAAAAAATAAAACTAAAACCGAAAATTAACCTGAAAAGAAAGGTAAATTAAAAGTTTGTCAAAAAAAAAATATAAAAGTTAAAAGTTCGCGAACGCAACAAAAAGAAAAGACGAATCTGAAAATAGAGAAAAATACAAAAGAATAAAACTAAAACTGAAAATAGAAGATAGAAACAAGACAACCTGAAAAAAAGGAAAAGAAAAACACCAACAGAAGGCAGCGTTCCAGTGCAGAACAAGAAGCAGCAGCATCGTCCACTGTAAAGAAGCAGTAAGAAAAGCAGGTATACATGAGATTCATGCTGAAAAGAAACCAAATTATATACATAGAGTAAAAATAGAATAAGTAGTTAACGTCCGTAAAAAAAAAAATATAAATTGGAAAAGATTCTCGGTTAACTTAAGATTTATTTATGTGCATATGTAAATATCAAAAAATTCTTGATTTTCTGTGTTTTTCAAAAGTTTTGTTGTTTTCTAAATTTAAAAAAAAAAAGAAATACGAAAGTCACGTATAAATACGTATGTCAGTAAATTACCCTGTAGGGATTTTGGCACCATGACCCTGTAGGAGTGAAAAAAGAAAAAAAAGGAAAAATTGTCAGGACATATATATAAATAAATCTTAAATGATAATTAAGGGAAAATAGAAATAGTCGTAACCTAAGAAAGAAAGATAAGGAAAGGAAAAGATTAAAGAAAAAGAAAAAAAGAAGGAATTCGAAATAAAAATTATAATAAAGAAAATTTATGATACTTACCTTTAAATATATATACTTAACCTAATACTTACCTGTTCCTAAAAATTATAAAATGATATAAAACTATAAATACTTACCTTACTTATTATACTTACTGCATACACTTGTATTTGTGTAGACTTTTTGTGTTGTATGTAATATGTTTATCTAAAAAAAAAAAATAATTTATGTTTGTGTAAGATAATGTCGTTTAAATTTAAGAAAATTAAATTAAAATGTACATAGCTTAGACAGAAACTTAAATTAAAACCTAACTGTTATTTAAATTTAAGTATTATTTAAATTTAAAAAATACAGTAGTATAATAAGCTGTATCAGTGTTAAATGTTATTAAAACCAAAAGAAAATAACTTAGAATTTAAATTTGATAAATAAAAAATTAATTTAAATTTAATCTAAAAATAAAATAATCAGAAAAATAAAAAGAAATTAATTTAGACCAAATATTTAATTTTAAGAAATTATTTCAATTTGTTTTTGAAAAACTAATTAATTTTAATTTAAATAATTTTCTTTATGTGATATATTCCTTGTGTATTAAATAAAAATAAAAAATGTTTTTGTGTAATAGTAAATTGTGAACGTCTTGTTAATTAATTATGGAGTAGAGTTCTATTTTCAGATAAGGATGCTGCTGCTAAAGGCGTAACAGGCGTAAGTAAGGGGCATATTCGAAACAAATGTATAGGCGAAGAATACGCGATAGGCTGACTTCGAAGATAGTGGGTGGGACGCATTGGTGCACTAATAGCAGCACCATGTAAAGTTATTTGAAAATTTTTGTTTTGCTTTGAAATGGACACGTTGTCATCGCGCCCTTTTTCTTTTCATTTGTCACCGCTATCTCTAATTCTGTCTTTAGGTTTCAATTAATGCGACACGAGTTTGAAATTTTAATATGACGGTTAGTGAGCATAAGAACCCCCCATTTTCTGGTGAGCTCAGCCGAGCAAGTAATCTAGATCGTGTCACGCTCAACTCGACCCTAACTGTTATACCCTATTATATAGAAAATTTCATTATAAGAATTCTAAGAATGCAAATGCCTACAGAAAAGTTATAATTTACGAGACTTGAACATTTTATTAACATCAATGGAAAAACCATTTTTTCTTATAAAGTCAAATAATTTATTAATATTATTAATTTAATATTACGAAGCAAATAATTACTCTACAATGGTTCGTTGAGAGCACTAGAAGCCAGGCCATCGGCTCAAAGCCAAATTATTTTTTAAATCGATTAAGGCAGATACCATCAATGCCATCGATTTGCTTAAAATTTACAGGGATTGTTATATGTTCAATTTTAAAGTAGGCTTAGAAGTTACTGATGAGTCTTTCTAGCAGAAGACGAAACTAGTATAACTAGCTTTACCTCATTTTTCCTTTTTATTTATGTTTTTTAAGTGTAATTTTTTTGTGTTGACACACACTCATCGAACAGTAAGCTCAATAAAAATAATAATAAATAAATAAATAATAAATAAAATGTTTGTTTGAACAGAAAATAATAGTTCAAACAAACAAACAAATTAAATACCCGTATTTTTTTATTTTGCTGAAAACCCACATTTCTCAAAATTATGGTCGTTTGAACTTTGTATGTTAAAATTACAAATATGAAAAACATTTTTTGAAAGCACTTTTTTCAAATTGTCGGTATTTCCTTAATAAATAATGGCTCTTCATATTTTTTTATGAAATTCTGCATTTTTTTTTGGGGTTTTATGAAGAGATAACGATTAGTGCAAAAAAAATTTTGCAATTATTTGATTTGAAGGAAATGTCTCTGGTACGAGATATGAACGCTATCTTCTACAAAACAATTTTATTTCCACAAGACGTAAATTTTTCATAAAATCCATCCAATTTTGAGGATTTTAATGATGGTATCTGCCTTAATCGATTTGAAAAATTATTTGACTTTATAAGAAAAAATAGTTTTATCATTGATGTTAATAAAATGCTCAAGTTTCGTAAATTATAGCTTTTCTGTAAGCGTTTGGATTCTTAAAATTCTTATAATGAAACTTTCTATATGATAGGAGCGCTTACTTTTTCCAATCCATATAATTACTTCCAGATATAGGAGTTCAAAATTTAAGTTTGTTTTGAGAAAACGAAAAGAAGTTTTTTTTACACATTTTCGATCAGAACAGTAATATCACTAATACTATTGGCACGTTTCATACCGTAAAAATTTTTCAGACTCTTTTCTACAATACATACAGAAAAATTTTAAATTGATTAGCTGACAATTAAAGTTCATAAAATTAAAAATGATGTGGAATGGTAAAAGTAACATTTAAAAATGCAGACACCTGCACAATTGAAATGCTTATCTGTATATGAAGACTTTTCATTGAAGAGAACACGTCTTATGAGCCGCTGAAAGCAAAAATGGTATAACTCAAAATTTTCGAAAAATGAGTTATACCCGTTTTCTAACTTGTTACGTCAGTAATTATCATTAGACAAAATTTTAAAAGTTTAGTTGGCGATATGGCCGCTAGAGAGCATCGTTAAGTTTTGGCTCGAAACAAGTACTTCTAACTTCAAGCGGAACACTGGTACAACACTGCGCTAGCCATTGCGTTTGTTGCATTTGCTAGGTTAGAGTTAAATTCGAAAAGCATCAATCAATGTTTTAATTTCAGAAAATTTTGTTTTAGTATTTTTGGATGAAAACAAAATTTTGTTTTATTAATTCAAAATGATTTATGAAATAGATATTTTAATTTAATTAACATATTCAAAGGAATAAAGGAATATAGGAATGAATAGTTAAGTGGTTATTAGGTTGCGCTGTGCTTCAAAGTGCAAAATGTTTAAGGAAAAGTGGTATAACTCACTGACTTATACCACTTTGCCGCTAATTTTTTTGACATAAAAATTGCAATAATGGCATTCTAATTTGAAGCTTAATTTTAGCTACTTACCTTTTCAAAAACTATAATAATTTTTACAAATAATTAAATTTTTAACAATTCACTTTCCAAAAGTGTTGAAATTTTGACAAAAACAAATGCACTGATTTTTTGCTATACCAAAACGCAAAACTCCAATTTTCTCAAAACTACTTAATGCTCAATGCTCTACTACTTAATGCTCATATGTACTAGCGCGAGCGCTAAATTCTGTTGTTTTCAACTCGTGCTTGTGGTACATAAATGTACCTAAAAAAATTTCCCCACACATCATTTCCTCAGCTTTCCAATGGTTTTGTCAGATTTTCCGAAATTTTCCTAGTGAAACATCACAAAACGTGTTATATCTCAAAAACTATATTTTTAATATTTTTTTGAATGCTTTTAATCGAAAGCTGAGGCTTTTTTACATTAAAAAAGTTATTTCTCAAATAGATACAGTGCTTTGTTCCTGTAATTTTTTCTTCAACGCATCGACTCGTTTAACTTTTGCCGTTACTCAAGTCACAAGAACAAAATACATGCGAAATACTCTTTCGCGCTGTATTTCTCATAGCAAACTGCTGAAGTACTCTTTGAGACAGGCCCGTGCGCAGAAATTATCCATGGGGGGGGGGGGGGGGTTTCACTCGGATATTTCATGTCAGGTTATAAAGTTCTAAAAAAGGTATTTTTGACTACAAAGCATACAAAAAAAGACAAAAATTCTTTTATAAATTTATGATTATGTAGTACATATGTACTGTACATATCGGTCATACTTTTAATAACTGCACACTTTGTTTTTTATTACCTTTTTGAGCATATTTTGAAACGAAATATCTCAAAAACTATAGGAGATAGGATAAATTATTGTTAGAATCTTTTTTGTTAAGAAATACTATAACTTTATATAAAATTAAAAAGATTTAAATAAATTTGTTGAAGCATTAATTTAATTTATATTTAAAAAATTTTTTTCTCGAAACAACTTTAATATAACATCTTCTTTTTTTATGATTTTTTTATATGTTATTTCTCATTCAAACCTAAGAACGCATGTACTTTCATACCGAAATTCCCGACATAACTTTGGAAAATATCATAAAATTCATACAATTAGAACTCACATTTTCCAAAATTATGGCGGGAATTTAAATATGAAAATACATATCAAATTTTTGAGAAACATTTTTGTGAATCAAAAAATTAATTGCAAAAAAGAATTCAGGAAGTATTAGTTGCGAAGAATTTTGAAGCAAGATAAACTTACCAACACTTTGAATTTCTTATTCTTTTCCCAAAATAAGGTTTTTTTTTAATGAAAAAACAAAATATTTAAACGACAACTTTCGCTTGGATCTGGTTTAGAAATATCGGATAAATTTTCTAAAAATTACTACGAGTATAAGCTGCAAACCTTTTAACTGATCTCAACAGACTGGGCATCATTTGAAAAGTATATACATATGTACATAAGTAAATTTTGAAGTGTATTATTTAGTATACCTTTTTCTATACATACTTATGTACTATATGTGAGTCTTTTTTTTGTTTTCATAAAAATTTTTTCGTAAGAGGCGCAAGTCTTTTTGGTTTTTCATTTAAGTAAGAACATATTGCCAATAAAAGTCTATTTGAAAAAATTTCTAATGGGGGCGGGATTAGAACCCCCAACCGCCCATAACTTTTTTAATGTAAAAAAGCCTCAGCTTTCGATTAAAAGCATTAAAAAATATATTAAAAATACCCTTTTTGAGATATAACACGTTTTGTGATTTTTCACCAGGAAAATGGAAAATTTCGGAAAATCTGACAAAACCATTGGAAAGCTGAGGAAAAAATACATCAAAATGATGTGTCGGGAAATTTTTTTAGGTAAATTTATTTACCACCAGCACGAGTTGAAAACAACAGAGTTTAGAGCTCGCGCGCTGCGCTAGGCAATTTAACGTATTTCTCCCCATATCTGTTTTGTTTCCAGGTTACATTAAAAGATTGAGGTTGTATAGATAGTCGGTAAAAGCATGCTCTGGAAAGTAGAATTTCATTACAAATACTAGAGATCTTTACATTCTAGTGGACGAAAAAACTCAAAGGCGATGAATATTTCGAGTTTTTTCAAGTTTTTTTAATAGTGATTTTAAGAATTTACGGGCTATGATGATCCGGCTGACCTGAAACGTACTATATATGCATGTACATTGTATATATGTATGGGTGTAGGTAATTCCAAACAAAAAATTTGCGAGTAGTTCAGATATCAAGAGATCTTTAAGTCAAAAATCTGTTTTTGCTGGAGCAAAAGTGAACTCTAATTTTCTTGTCCTTGTGTTAGGATGTAACCATGCAAAATTTAAAGCAAAACCGTGTAATTGGTTGAAATATTTTTAAATTTCCCAATTATAAAATTATTTAGCAGAGTTTTGTGAGGGTGATCTCTTTGTTTTTCGTTTTCAAACTCAACTTCTTAACTGTTTTTTACTTGTAAGATAATCACAGGATCTCTATTAACAATATTCCATACTTGCATAGACAGTTGCCATCACACAAATCAATAAAAATATTAAAACACATGAGAATTTCATATTACAAATGAATATTTTTTTTAGTATAATTAAATGTCTTGTAGTAAGTTAAACTCTTTTCAAACTAATCTTACAAGTCCGATCGGATATTCTATTTATACCTACAATTTGATTTTAAAGACAAAATACCGGTATATTGCCAATAAAAAACTGTTAGAAATGAAGATGAATAATCAATATTAAGCCAAAAAACTTGTTCTTCATATCTTATATGATATAATAATAAAGTGCTAATAGAGAACTAAGTGCATTCCAATGCGATACCGATATTCAACAAAAAATACATCGCCGATACAGATATTCATAAAATCTTACTGATATACACGGAGGGAAATAATTTCTAAAATGGAAGTAGAATTTACGTTGAATCAAGAAGTCGTAGCACGGTTCTCGTCCAAACAGATTATTATTTAATTCAAATTTTTCTTTACTTGATCCAAGAATCACTTAAACGATACAAAATTACGAAATACTTCTTAAATCAAAGCATAATTATTATTAGCCCAAGAGCCGGCTGTAGAAAAGTCGAGTGTATAAGATTACAGCTTCAAATGTAAGTCAAATGATAGAGCTCGATGAGCTTAAACACAATATATAGGATTGCCTTGCCAAAGCCGGTCCTAAATATGGGTTGCCACCCCTTTTTTGAGCCATTTTTTTTTAATAAAAAGAGTAAAAAATTACAGCTTGAAATGTATGTCAAATGATAGAGCTCGATGAGCCTAAGCACAATATATAGGGATGCCTTGCCAAAGCCTGTCCTCTATATGGGTTGCCACCCGTTTTTTGGGCCATTTTTTTTAATGAAAAGTGTATAAGATTACAGCTTGAAATGTATGTCAAATGATAGAGCTCGATGAGCCTAAACAGAATATATAGGGTTGCTTTGCCGAATCCCGTCCCAAATATGAGTTGCCACCTGTTCTTTGGGCAAACTTTTTTAGAATAGAATATTTTATTAGAGATCATCAAGGTCTATCATTTGACTCACATTTCAAGCTGCAATCTCAAACCATAAACTTTTTCCAAAAAAAATGTGCCCAAAAAACAGGTGGCAACCTACATTTGAGACGGGATTTGGCAAGGTAACCCTATATATTTTATCAGAGATCATCAAGGTCTATCATTTGACTCACATTTCAAGCTGAAATCTCAAACCATAAACATTTTTCTGAAAAAAATTGGGCCAAAAAACAGGTTGTAACCCACATTTGGGACAGGATTCGGCGAGGCTTCCTAATATATTTTATTAGAGGTCATCAAGGTCTATCATTTGACTCACATTTTAAGCTGCAATCTCAAACCATAAACATTTTTCTGAAAATAATTGGGCCAAAAAACAGGTGGCAATCCACATTTGGGACGGGATTCGGCGAGGTAACCCTATATATTTTATTAGAGATCATCAAGGTCTATCATTGGACTCACATTTTAAGCTGCAATCTCAAACCAAAAACATTTTTCTGAAAATAATTGGGCCAAAAAACAGGTGGCAATCCACATTTGGGACGGGATTCGGCGAGGTAACCCTATATATTTTATTAGAGATCATCAAGGTCTATCATTTGACTCACATTTCAAGCTAAAAGCTCAAACCATAAACATTTTTCTGAAAAAAATTGGGCCAAAAAACAGGTTGTAACCCACATTTGTGACGGGATACGGAGAGGCATCCCTATATATTTTATTAGAGATCATCAAGGTCTATTTTTTGGCATACATTTCAAGCTGCAATCTCAAATCAAAAACATTTTTCTGAAAAAACTTGTGCCAAAAAACAGGTGGCAACCCACATTTGGGGCAGGATTCGGCGAGGTAACCCTATATATTTTATTTGGGAACATCAAGGTCTATCATTTGGCATTCATTTTAAGCTACGATCTTAAACCATAAACTTTTTTCCAAAAAAAGTTTGCCCAAAAAACAGGTGGTAACCCTCATTTGGGACGGGATTCGACAATATTACTCGAAATATTTTTTTTAAGGTTCATCAAGATCTATCATTTGACATGCATATCGAGCTAAAATCTTGAACCATAAACATTTTTCTGAAAAATCTTGACCCAAAAAACAGGTCGCAACCCATGTTTGGGACGGGATTCGGCAAAGCAACCCTATATATTATATTTAGGCTAATCAAGCTCTATCATTTGATATACTTTTTAAGCTGTTATCTTAGACCATTAACTTTTTTCTAAAAACTGTTAGCCCAAAAAACGGGTGGCAACCCATATTTAGGACAGGCTTTGGCAAGACAACCCTTTATATTCTGTTTAGGCTCATCGAGCTCTATCATTTGACATACATTTCAAGCTGTAATCTTATACATTTTTTATTAAAAAGAAATGGCCCAAAAAACGGATGGCAATCCATATTTAGGACAGACTTTGGCAAGACAACCCTATATATTGTGTTTAAGCTCATCGAGCTCTATCATTTGACATAAATTTCAAGCTGTAATCTTATACACTCGACTTTTTTACAGCAGGCTCTCCGCCTATCTGGGCAGATTTTTCTAAAGTCCAGAAACATTTACTAGACCTTTAAAAAATGAATAAGAATTCTTTTCTGGCGTCTAGAATTTTATTTTATTTATTTTCGTGTGTAATTGTTTTTTTCTATCCACATCAGCTCACCTGCGTTGATATTTTTAATTTTTATTTTTTGCGACGTTTTCTTAATTTAGAATTTGTTATTGAATTGAACACGGGTCGCTTGAAGCAAGATCAAAATCCATAAAATTGTCAACCAAATCATACAATGCACAATTGTTATATAGTGTTTTGCGATTCCAAATATATAATCCGCGAAACGGATCTGCTCATTTACTCGTTCTATGGCCATTTTAAGGTTAGCACTTTGGCCGACATGGTGCGTTTCAAGCATAGTCAAGATCGGTAAAAATTGTTAACCAAATCTGAAAATGCACAATTATTTAGTGTTCGGAGATTCCAAAAACATGATCCTTAACCAGTGTTGGCATGTCACATGGATTTTTAGGTTTACGACGGTCACACGTCGTAAAATGTCGTATATATCACAAATGTCGCAAACTCCAGATCAACCTCGATTTCACAACACTGAAATTGTTTGTTAAACAATTTGACCAACAAAACAATATACTATGGAACTTGAACATATTTGACAAACAATGTTATGATCTGAACCCCCCTTACAGGAAATCGTGAAATGTCATTGAAAATTCAGATGCTTGAAATTCCGTTTATTTGTCGTAAACTCAATGTTTGTCACAAAGGCTTGAAGGTTTACGACGTGTACGACTGTAGGTCGTAAACGTCGTAAATGTCGCGCGAGTTTTGTGACATGCAAACACTGATCGTAACTGGTCATTTATTGGTTTTATGGCCATTTTAAGGTAAACGCTTTTACAGATAATTTTAATAAAATTATGAAGCGAAAAATTAATGAAATTATGAAGATCAAGCGAAATTTTAAAATATGCTATGATTACTGTTGTTTATGTAATTTGAGTCGCTGAACACGATGAAGTCACTTATTTTTGCAAATATGTAAACGCTCTTGTGTTATTCACCATTTTTCATGGAAAATACCGATACAAAAAAAAATTTTTGTTTTGTCGGCCGAAAAACTAGTGAAATAAAAATTTTTTTACTATCTTTTGTGGACTTAAAAAGTATTTTTGACTACAATGCTCACGAAGAAAAAAAAAAAAATAAAAAAATTTTTATATATGTTATGTTATTCATCATTTTCATGAAAAAGAATTGAAAATTTACAAAAAAAATTTTTTTGGGCCTTAAAACTAGTGAAAAATATTTTAAATTATAATCTTGTTTTATGGATTTTTGAGGTATTTTTTGACTACAAAGCTCACCAAAAATCAATAAATAAAATCTTTTTTAGTTGTTGTGTTATTCACCGTTTTTCATGAAAAAAAAATTTAATTAAAATTTTAAAAACCCTTTTTTTATATATTTTTGTTTTATGGGCTTTAAATGTATTTTTAATAACAATGTCCACAAAGAAAAGCAAAATAAAAAAATTTAAATTTTTTAATGACTTATTCACAATTTTTCCTAGAACGCATTTTTATCAATATTATCGGTAAAAGCGTTTACCTTAAAATGGTCATAAAACGAGTAAGTGATTAGGTACGATTATGCGGATCATGTTTTTGGAATCTCCGAACACTAGATAATTATTGTGCATTTGGTTGACAATTTTTACCGATTATAATCTTGCTTGAAACGAACCATGTCGGCCAAAGTGAAACCTTAAAATGGCCATAAAACGAGTAAATGAGCAGATCCGATTTCGCGGATTATGTATTTGGAATATCAAGACACTATATAATAATTTTGCATTGTCAGATTTGGTTGACAATTTTATCGATCTTGATTTTGCTTCAAGCATACCGTGTGAATACACACAACACTCTACCACCTTAACATAACATGAAACAGAAGGCGTACATGCGCACCATTGTTTACTTCTAACAATTTATCTACACACAAAAGAAAACGTAGGTAAATTTAACCAAAAACGACAGTTAAAATCGCTCCAACCCTTCAAAATAGTAAATTAAACCGATGTGAGGTAGTAAACTTAAAAAAAAAATAAAATTATTGAAAAAGTTGTTAGCTAACTATTTTGTAGGTAAACTTATTGACAAGGTAGGTAAATTTTATGGTCAAGGTAGGTAAATTTTACGGTGAAGGTTGGTATATTTTACGGACAAAGTAGGAAAACTTTACGGGAAAGGTAGGTACATTTTACGGACAAAGCAGGTAAATCTATTGATAAGGTAGGTAAATTTTACGGGCAAGGTAGGTAAATCTATTGACAAAGTAGGTACATTTTACGGAAGTGTAGGAAATTTTACTAAATTTCACAGACAAGGTAGGTATATCGTGATATCATCACTTTGCTTGTTAGCCGATGTTTAAGAGTCTGAAAGCATACTACATTTGATTTCTTGCATTAACTAGTTGAGAATCATAAGTTAAAAATCTAATAAGTTTTTTTACTATTTATTACGGTTACGTAACAAATTTTGTAGTTAATATGTGAGAAAACATTGAAATGTTTTGTTTTGGTAAATTTAACCAACAATGTCGGTATAGATACCTATAAACCTTGTAACGGTAACAACTTTTTAGGTTTTATGAACTGTTCTTTGTTGACTTCTCAGATTTTATTTTAATTAAATTTTCTCGGTATATTCTACCTCACGAAATCAGTTAATATATTTGAAGTTTTCATATATTTAGAGAAATAGTAAGCTAACCAGTTTTTTTGGTTCATTTTACCCACCTTTTTTTTTGTGTGTACTTTTGATTTCGTATATGTTCAATGCGATCATGAAACGTTGCAATATATGAAATAAAAAAGTACACGGTTGAAAAAATAAGTAAATTTTTATATGAATATCAGTTTAAGGGTCGTTTTATATGACTTTAGATATAAATTTAATAACTTTTCAACATATAAAAACCAGCTATGCGGACAGTTATTTATGTTTAATTTTGTCTAATAAAACATTAACATTCTGTGGCCGCGCTAGCAAATGAATGGGGTTGCATTCAAATTATTCTAGAAATGAAGCAAGTTCAAATCTCAGTCCATTCAAGTTGTGTTATTCAAATCATTTTATAAATAGAAATTGTAAATAAAATTAAATTAAAAAGAAGTATCTGTTCCAGGACTTGGACCCGTGTGTGCTGCGTCCCAGTCAAACGTTCTAACAACCGACATAAATATACATTTTTTTTCAATATCGTTAAAATTACATATAAACTTTTCAGTATAAAAAAAACTTTATATTCACATAAAATTTTATAACTTTGGAACTTATAAAATCTATACGATTTTCTTATGGATTTATATGAATAACTAAAAGTTATTAATTTTATACTGATATTTTTAACCGTGTGCCTAAAAAGCATGCATACATGAGGTCCCTCTTCTTTGGCTTCTAATATCAGGCCTGATAGCACGTCTGCCGCGAGAAGGCATCATGTCGATAGAAATATTCAAGTATAATATACACCTGTCCCCATATACGCTACTCGTTTAACACGTTTCCGATCTTCCACGGTTTTTAAAATCAAAAATTCGACTACAAACATTTTTTTTTCATCTCTTTTTTATTAATTCATATTCACATATAATATAATATTGCTCAAAGTGAACATTTTGGCTTCGCACGCACTTTTTTCAAGTCAATTTAATTCAATTCTTTTGTGAATAATTATGATTTACATTTGTTTAAAAATAAAACACTTGTACCAGATCAAAAATAAAGAAGATTTCTCTGATTTTCTGTATGCACAAATACATTATTAGGAACATATATCATTATATTTTTATAAAATTTTTTATAGTATGTGATATAGCAAATTGAAAGACATTTAGAATAATTTTTTGGTCAAATAGCTCTTGAGAAAAATGCTATCAAAGTGATAGACTGTGATTGTGATTTTTATTTTTAGTTAAATTTCTGAACTAAAGTAAACATATTTTAAATTAATTTCACTGCCTAAAATCTTAAAGTTTATCCTCAAAACATTACTAAGACTATTCTCTTTTAATTGGAAAAATATATAACACCGATTTAAAATTCAAGATAAACTAAATTTTTGATATATGTAATAGTAGATTTTCGGCAAAAAATGTTAGTAGACATAATTTGGAACATAACTTTCGAGGTTAACTGTATGTTTTTCTATGAATTAAATAGTTATTTTATGTTTTTCGAAGTGTGTTGCTTTTAGTTTATGCTGAATAAATGACTGAATAAGTACATTTGAGACTCTTTTCGTTTTACACGGTTTTTCATACAAATATTTTCAATTTCGAGTTACACGGTCTTCTGAGGAACCTATCTCCCGTGTAAAACGGGGGACAGGTGTACATTGAAATATTGTTGCAAGATCTAAATAACTCCTTCAAAGTAGCGTTCTTCAATTTTTGCTTGCATGGAAAGTGACACGCCCACTTGTCGAAATGCGCTTAAATTGTGTATAGAGCTTGTCCGAACCTTTCGCAGTATTTGTGTGAAATTTGGTTACTCTACCTACACGGAAAAAAATAAACTCGAATTTATTGTAAATATTAATCAAAATTAAAGAAAAATTAGTAGGTAATTTAGTAATTTAGAAACGGTTCAAGTGTCTATTAAAAATTACTAAGCGTAATATAAAAATTGCATCAAGCAGGCATTAATTTTTCGAATGCAAGTTTTTAATTTTTACAAAGTAGATATTAAAATTTCTGCAATAATTTATTATATTTTAAAAGGACTGTACTATTTTTTAAAAAGTACATTATAAAGTTTTTATGATGAAATAATAATAACTGAAATTGATTTTTAAAATTTTTTGTGTATTGAACAAAATTGGGACGGCCAGCGAGTTTCCGTTGCCGCTTTCCCGACCCCGTCCCAATTCTGTTCAACACATTACTTCAAAGCCAATTAGCAAGAGTTTGGCAAGCCTTATATATTTATTTTTTTGCATGAACATGTTGAGAACTCAAACAGAGCACAAATTAAAAACAAAAGAGAAATAAAATTCAATATAATAAAAATTACAAATCTTGAAATAATTTTTCTATAACTACTTTTTAAAAATTATAAAGCGGGAATCATATATTACAATATGAAATATGTAAAAATTCTAATGTCGCAATTTATTGAAATTTAATAAAATCTTTGTAAAATTTCAAAGTTCTTAGGTGATAATTAAAATGAAGAAATTAATTTTTAATATGCACTTATTAAAAAATGTAAAATGAAAATGATTACAAACTAGAATAGAATTTTTTATAATGATTTTTTATTTATTGCTATAAAAGAGTAATATTTGTTTTCAGATTTTAATTTTTATAATCTCCTATTAATTTTTAATAAAATTTGAGCTGGTTTTTTTTCCGTGTACAATAGCTTCTCAGTATAGCACTTTAAAGTTTCATGTATGGGAGGTACCGCGCCTTCTTGTAGAAATTTACCTTATTGTTGTCCAGTGCTTCTCTAAGTCATATCAAGTATTTGTGTGAAATTTGGTTGCATTACCTTGAATATTTCACGCATTATAGCGGTTTACATTTAATTTGAATGGGCGGTAGGCGTGTTTTCGGATTTTCGAAACGGCGGTCATTTCCAATGGGTAAACTTTTTAGTTTCTGGCATCAGACAAAATATTTCAAATCCATTCACTATAGCTGGGTTCCGAGGTATAAACCTAATTGCACTCGACTAATAATAATTGTGCTTTGTCAGATTCGATAAACAATTTTTACCGATCTTGACTTTGCTTGAAACGTACCGTGTCGGCCAAAGTGCTAACCTTAAAATGACCATAAAACGAAAGGTGGAAAATTAATAAGTGATGCCGTTTGTCGAAAAAATTTGGTGCCAATTTGAAATTTCTTTTGAAATTTGTACATAAAGTTAACATTAAAAGCAGAGCTGTGAAAGAGTTCATTCATTTTAAATTGAAATTCATTGAATCCACTGCCAAAAATGCACCACTCAGACTGCTGCTATTTAAAAATTGAATTCATTGCTGTAGACTTCAATGCTATAAGTCTGCAGCCTTTTCCAACGTAAATGAATGGAAAGCCCGAGTAACACTGGGCAATTTAGCTAGTAACATATATTCTATCTGTGTTTTTAAATGGATTTTAATTGAAAATAACACCGTTGTACCAAAGTGACTGACCAAAGGTCGCATTTTTTTGAAATATGAAAAATGCCGATATTCTCGAAAACGGTGCTACTTTTACTAAACAAACAGAAAAAACAAGATTGGTAAAATCAAAGAATTGCAATTCTATGATTAAAATTTGTGGAATTCAACAATTCATTTCTTTGAATAAAAGAAAAAATTTGCTAAATCAAAACCCTTTGTTCTTTGGATTTGCAAATTCAAAGTATCTGATTTTAACACAAAATATTTTAGCGTAATCAGCAAAACGTTTCACTGATATTACAAATAAAAAACTTCCATTATCTAATCAGGGAAGCTCCTGGTTCAAACCTCGGCGACGACATAATTTTTTTTTTATTTTTTTATTTTCTTAATTTAAAGGTACATATTTAAAAAACAAAAAGAAGTAGAGAACTGTATTTGTATAAATTGAAAATATCTTGAAAACTGCCTTTTATGTTAATAATAACAAACGAGTCCGTTATTTTTTAATATAAAGGGCAGTTTTCAAGATATTTTCAATATATTTATAGCTCTCTACTAGTTTTTTTGTTTTTAAATTAAAAAATAAAAAAATTAAAAAAAAAATTATGTCGTCGCCGGGGTTTGAACCAGGAGCTTCCCTGATTAGACAATGGTTGTTACATGCGCAGTTTAACAACATGATTTTAGTGTATCTGAAAAATGATGTCGGTGGCTGAGTTGGGTAAGATGAGCATCTTTGAACAGTGGCGTGGCGCAGGACACAGGTTCAATTCTCTGATCGGGGTGACAGGTAAAAAAAAATTTAATTTCTCCTTTGAAGTTTTAAAAACGTATTACAATTAAAATAAGAATGACTGACAATAAGTACCAACAAATTAGAAAATAAAGGAAATAGCGGAAAAAAAAAAGAAATAGAGGAAAGTAAAAAATCAAAAATCACAGGGACCACCACTTATTGCAATAAATTAATTAAGTAAAATAATAGATAGCACTGGTCAACAGTGGTTTTGTTGCCCTGGATGTCTCTGCGGATTTGTGTAGTTTCAGGTACCCAGTTTACGAATAGGTTCATGAAAGTACTGAATTGGCTCTAGTTTTTAAGATATTGATGGATTTATCTATATACAAATGAAGCAAAGTCGGGTTAGTTACACTCTGTATAACTCAAGAACCGCTGGACCGATTTTAATGATCTCTAATTTTTTGGATTTGTCTCCGCCCCAAGAATGACATAGGCTATAAAAATTTTATATGAGGTTCATATTTAGGGTGGCCCTTATACAAAAACATTTTTAAAGTAGCATTTTCACAAAGACCACGAAATCGATTCACACCGAATTCTCACCACGTAGCTTTTATATCAAGTGCCATAGGTTAGGCTATACAACTTTTATTTGGGGTGTATATTAAGGGTGGTTCTCATACAAAAATATTTTTAAAATATCATTTGGGGACGTCCATTAATTACGTGAGCTAAAATAGGGGGAGGGGGGGGGGTCTGGAAAAATCTCACCAAATCTCACCAAGGGGGGGAGGAGGTGTCAAGGAAAATCTCACGTCAACTTTTTAATGCATAGAATTTACATTAAAAATTAATATTTAAATCTCACGGGAGAAGGGGGAGGGGTCCCGCCAGATCTCACCAAATCTCACCAAGGGGAGAGGGGGGGGTCAGCATTTTCAAAAAACACCTCACGTAATTAATGGACGTCCCCTTTTCACAAATACCGCAATCGATTCACATGAAATTTTCACTGCGTGCTTTTTATATCAAGAAGCATAGCTTAAGCTATAAAATTTTTATATAGAATGCTTATAAAAAAAGGTATAATGTTGCCATCTCTATTCTTTCCTTAGGGTACAATCTATCTCCAAACCAAAAATATTTTTGTATGAGGAGCACCCTAAATATGCACCCTAAATAAAAATAATGTATAGCCTAAGGTATGTATCTTGATATAAAAGACACGTGGTGTAATTTTCATGTTAATCGATCTAATGGTCTTCGTGAAAATGTCATTTTAAAAATATTTTTGTATGAGAATCACCTTCAATATGCACCCGAAATAAAAGTTTTATAGCCTAAGCTATGGAACTTGATATAAAAGGTACGTGGTGTAAATTCGGTGTGAATCGATTACGTGGTCTTTGTGAAAATGCTATTTTAAAAATATTTTTGTATCAGAAACACCCTAAATATGCACCCTAAATAGAATTTTTATAGCCAATGTTATTTTTGGGGAGAGGACAACCAACAAATTAAAGATCATTAAAATCGGTCCAGCGGTTCTTGAGTTATACAAAGTGCAACTAACCGATTTTGCTTCATTTATATATAGATAAATCCATCAATATCTTAAAAACTAGAGCCAATTCAGTACTTTCATGAATATATTCGTAAACTGGATACCTGAAACTATAGAAAACCGTAGAGACATCCAGGGCAACAAAAAAAAAAGTTAATTTTGTTGAGCTGTGTAATCAATCATTTTTCAAACATGCTATTTATGCAGACGATCTTTACATTTTTACAAAATTCAAAGATTATATAAATTTTGAATCTAAATTACAATTACTCTTTTCTTGTATAAAAAATTGGTGTTCATATAGTGGTACAAAAATATCTATAGATAAATCAAAAATATTACACATATGTAGAAAACATAATTGTAGCCAACAAGATATTATATTAGATACTTTAAAAATTGAAAATGTTAACTTTTTAAAAATACTAGGATTAATTTTTGATAAAAGGTACTTATGGAATAAACATGTTAATTATATATGTAATAATTTGTTATATAGACTTAATATTATAAAATGTCTCAGTAATCATAAAATTGAACCAAACACTACTTCATTAATATATATTGTCAAAACCATCATTCTCACAAAAATCAACTATGGACTACCTATCTATGTTGCAACATCAGTAAGAAATCTGCAAAAACTAAAAGCAAAATACCATAACGCAATAAGAATGGCACTTGGAGCATTCAGGTCGACTCCAACACGAAACATTTTAGCTGAAAGTAGACTGCCGTCTATGCATGACCGAATAATATTCTTGACAGGGCGTATGATCCCAAAAATAATTCACGGTGAAGGTTCCGATGTAGCTCTCTTAGCACAAAATAGACTAAAGAGAAAAACACACTCTAAAAAAGAATCAACTCTACAAAGAATTATTAATGCGGCTTTATCTATTAATATCGATCAAACTCCAACAAAAAAAATCAAAATTACTGGCACCTCCGTGGCATACTTTTTAATCCTGAATCAATCATTTTTGACCTATGCAAATACAAAAAAGAAACCACAAACCCAGTTATCTTCCACCAGCTATATGCTAACATAAGAGAGAAGCACAAAAATTGGAAAGCACTGTATACAGACGCATTCAAAAAAATAAATTTCACAGCATACAGCGTTGTCGATGAAAAGGATAAAGTAATACGTATGATTTTACTACCAAATTATACGTCAATTTTCACTGCTGAAGCCAAAGGCATACTATTTGCAACACAGTTCGCGGAAATGTCGAAAACCAATCACATATTATTTACCGACTCACTTTCAACACTCAAATCCATAACAAACTGCAACAACAATAAAACAATTTCTGCGATAAGGGATATTTTGATAAGCAACAAAATGATCAAACTATGCTGGATCCCAAGCCATATTGGAATAAATGGTAATACTACTGCCGACGAATCTGCTGATTTAGCTACAAGATCCTCAATATACCTACAAAACACAACCAACATAAATGACATCAAACAAGCTGTCAACAACTACAACTCCGAGGTTATTCGACATAACTGGACAAGCTACGAACATCACTATAAAAATCTTAATTTGAACTGCACTGCCCCATACTTCCCAATATCGGTCACAAGAAGGCAAACCACAAACTATATCCGTTTTCGCCTAGGTCACACAAGACTAACGCATCAACATCTATTTAGTGGTGACTTAACTCCAATTTGCCAGTTCTGCAGTATAGAAGTTCTGAACGTTGAGCACTTAATTAAATCTTGCCCCGCAATTTCCGAAATAAAAAGACTAAATGCTTTTTATCATAACATCACTAAGATATTAACCAATGTATCTGAAGAAAATATTATTATATTCAATGAATTTCTAAAAATGTTAAGATTAGAATATAAAATTTAGCTTCATTATTTATTATAGCGGAAGGCCTTAGTTGCTAATGCTCTAGTTCAGGGGTTCTTAAACTTGTGTAGTCCGCGGACCCCTTATCGAGCTAAATTTTTTTTGCGGACCCCTTTCCAACCCTAGACATTTGACATCGTTCATAAGCTTAATTTCTGGCTCAATAATGACAAAGACGCTCAGTCCGTTCGGTTTTCACCCGGACAGCCTGGTTTTTGAAAGCTTTGTCCGATTATCAAACTCTCCCAGATAGGCATAAAATGTCCGATCATCTGACGAGGTTAAGGAACGAAGTAGTTTTACTTTGCTTTAAGTTTTCCGGTTTTTAAAGGTCTTTCCATGACTATTTCCGTTTTTTGAAGGTCCAAAATAAATACTAATACCATATATCTCTGTATTTTAACAAATCTTACGCATTTATAGAGGCAAACATTTTTTATTAGGATTTTCATGTAATTAAAAAACAAAATGAATAAAAATTGTGAAAAGTAAAAGAATTAAAAAATTTACAAGTCAAAATATGTACATTAAACTCAAATATTAAGACAAATATTTTGTGGTCAAAATAAAGCTAAGAAAATAAGTTAAGTTAAGTTAAGTTTTTCATAGCTTTTTTAATAAATAATAATAAAGCTTAAAATGAAAATTAATTGAACATAAAATTAAAATGAAAATTTTTTTTTTTTTGTCTATTTGTTATTTTATATGCGAAATTTGTTATATTTTCTTCTGTAGAAGTTTTTACTTAATGAGATGAATGATGTTGTTTTCTCGAAACCAAATCCACAATGTCGGGCTCAATATTCGAAATTTTTATCCTCAGGTCTGCTTCTATACTAAGCTTGTTTCTATACTTTGATTTTATATATAATAGTACCGAAAAAGTCTGTTCACACAAATAAGTTGTGCAAAACGGAATCAAGTTTTGGAGAGCCTTATTTGCAAGTGCAGGGTAATCGGATTTTAGGAGTAACCAAAAGTTAGTTAGTTCAATTTTATTGAACTTAAGTTTCAAAGCCGTATCGCAAGAGATATCCACGAGCATATCTTGCTGTAATGTCGATAATTTCTTAGCATTACTAACATCTGTGTTGAATGGATCCCTGATCCAGTCGTTGCCAGAATCAAGACAGGGAAAATATTTTCGGAAGCTGCTTTTTAAAGTCATTAAATGTTCGACAAACAGGAGCCGCGTTTCATTGCCAAGCTCTTTATTAGAAACTTCTATAAAATCGCTGAGTGTTGGAAAAGACTCATATACACACTTTTGAATGCGTTTTGACCATAATTCGATTTTTTTATAATCGCTCCTATTTTATCTTCAACTTTAAATTTATTTACAGCTGCACCTTGTAGGCTCAAATTCAGCTCATTCAATAACAAAAAATATCAGTCAAGTAAGCAACCTTAGCTAACCAGAGAAAATCATTAAAACATTCTTTCAGTTCGAATTGCGTGTCCATTAAAAATAATCTTATTTCGTCACGAAGTTCAAAAAGCGACTGAGTACTTTCCCACGTGACAACCAACGTACTTCTGTGTGTAATAATAGTTGTTTATGTTGACTCCCCATCTCCTCGCACAAAACTTTGAAAACACGGGAATTAAGTGGGCGAGCCTTAATGAAATTGACAACTTTAACGACTTCATCCAATATTTTTTTCAAATCTGTTGACATATTTTTAGATGCTAACGATTCCCTGTGTATGCAGCAATGGTTCCAAACGACTTGAGGTGTTATACCTTTAATAAGAGCAATCAACCCAATTCTTCTTCCTGACATTGCACGAGCACCGTCAGTGCAAATCCCAACACATTTTGACCACTGGATTCCATTTTCGGTTATAAAATGATTCAAAGTATTAAATATGGCCTTAGCTGTAGTACACGATGGTAGGGAATCACAAAATAACAAATCCTCTAGTATTTTAAATTCAAATTCATATCTAATAAATGCTAACAAATTAGCATTATTAGAGACATCGGTACTCTCTAATTGTAGTGAGTAATATTGACTTTTAAGCACTCTTGAAATTAATTGCTCTTTTATATTGTAGGGCATATCTTCAATTCTATTCTTGAGCGTATCTTTTGATAAGGAAATCAAATTTAAATCTTTTGCAGCTTTAGCCCCCAACATTGTATTTGATATTGCTTTTGCAGCAGGAAGAATTAGTTGTTCTGCTATATTGTGGGGTTTTCCAGCTTTTGCTACTAGTAGGGATACTTCATATGATGCTTTTACTGCTTTTTTTATTGATACTTCTAGTTGCGGTATTTTGAATAAGACTTTGACTGGAAACAAGTTCTTGTTTTTTGATATTAAAGAAATCGACAGACTTACTAATGTGCTCGCTATGCTTTGTTTCCAAATGACGTCGGAGTTTGGCGGGTTTCATGCATTCATTTGATAAACTTTCGCGACATAACAAACAGTACCTGGAGACCGACCACTGTTCGGTTTTTCGTTTTGAGTTTGAAAAAATCGAAAAAATATGGAATTTGTTGAAAAAAGTTGACTTTTCACTTTCACGCTTCAACTTCTCTTTACTTTTTTCTGTTCCATTTTTTTCAACAATTTTGCTTCGTTTTTAGTTTCGTCAAATTGTGGTCTGATGCAAAAGTGTTTATAAAAAGAGTGGATTGGGACCAAGAGTGAATAGAAATGAAAATTATAATGCAAAATGGCTCGATTTCATTTAAATTGGGCACTAAATCGACTGAGATATCGCAGCAATTATATAAAAGAGCGCAACCGATTGTACAGTTAGTACGAGGGGTAAAACCTATAAGCCACTTTGGTACAAAAACTTATCGCACCTTATTACGTTTTGCGGTTGGTACTATTTTTTAAATTTTATTGCTGTAAGGATATTTTCCTTGTTCTTCGGCTTATCCCGGAGGTAATCACTCCATAAGTGACAACTCATCGAGGCGGTTCACCCCGAGTAACGTTGGGTCACTTAAAGTCACTTTGGTTCACGAAATTCGTAAAAATCCAAAAAAAAAAAAATTCCACGCACCGCAAAACGTTATTAGGTGCGCAAAGTTTTTACACCAACGTGGCCAATAGGTGTTATAGAGCAATTCTACAAAAATCGCATGCAAACCGCAATATCGCGATTTTCACTCTTCTCGGTGACTCCAAGTAACCCAAAGTGACTCGTGGTGAACCACCTCGATGAGTAGTCACTTATGGAGTGATTACCTCCGGGATAATCCGAAGAACAAGGAAAATATTCTTACAGTAATAAAATCAAAAAATCGCACGCACCGCAAGACATAATTAGATGCGCTAAGAGTTTGTACCAACGTGGCCCATAGGTGTTATAGACCAATTCTACAAAAATCTCACGCAAACCACAAAATCGCGACTTTCACTCACCTCGGTGACTCCAAGTGACCCATAGTGACTCGGAGTGAACCGCCTCGATAAGTAGACACTTATGGAGTGACTATCTTCGGCATACTCCAAAGAACAAGGAAAATATACTTGCACTTATGGAGTGACTACTTCCGGAATACTCCAAAGGACAAGGAAAATATCCTTACAGCAATAATATCCAAAAAATCGCATGCATCGCAAAACATAATTAGGTGCGATAAGAGTTTGCACCAACGTGGCCTATAGGTGTTATAGACCAATTCTACCAAAATCGCACGCAAACCACAAAATTGCGATTTCCACGCACCTCGGTGACTCCAAGTGACCCAAAGTGACTCGGAGTGAACCGCCTCACTTATGGAGTGACTACTTCCGGGATACTCCAAAGGACAAGGAAAATATCCTTACAGCAATAATATCCAAAAAATCGCATGCATCGCAAAACATAATTAGGTGCGATAAGAGTTTGCACCAACGTGGCCTATAGGTGTTATAGACCAATTCTACCAAAATCGCACGCAAACCACAAAATTGCGATTTCCACGCACCTCGGTGACTCCAAGTGACCCAAAGTGACTCGGAGTGAACCGCCTCACTTATGGAGTGACTACTTCCGGGATACTCCAAAGGACAAGGAAAATTTCCTTACAGCAACAAATTCCGCAAATCGCTCAGGACGCACTAAGTGGTCAAATATTGGTCAGTTTTCTCTCTTGTAAAGAGTAGACGTGTTTTTTGTTTACTCGCGAAAAATTTGCATTTATTTTTGTTTTTCCTCGGTTTTCTTTGTCATCTAATGAATGATTTTTGCGGAAAATGTGACCGGAGCTTTGCTAGAGGTGATACGCAGTTGCTACCGTGCAGTGGATATTGCAAAAAGGTGTTCCATCGTAGCTGTTGCGAGGGTCCGCTCACTGAGTACGATCTGAAGCTGTTAAAATTAAACCGAAATTTTAGCTATTCCTGTAAGGAGTGTGTTGGTGTTCCAGAAAAAATCGTGAAAGGCCATGAAGCGTTTTTGGAAGCGCATAAATTGGGGTTGGAAAAGTTGACCTATGTTGTCGAGATGCAAATTAAAGCTTTGACTGAGCAATTGTTGGATGTGAAAAAGAGCATTTTGAAAAATTTAATAGTTATGAGAACGAGTTTGCTTCACAAGTCTCAAGTTTTTCTGCAGAGTTGTTGGTTCTTAAAAACGCATATTGCAGCAATAATGCTTTTGGCGCGGGTGCTGCTGCTAACTGTGTTTCAAGTGTTGTTGCGAGTTCTTTGTCTCCAACAGTTTTTTCTTTACCAACTGTTTCTCTTTCTGAGAGTTTCTGTAACGGGAATCTTACTAATACTGATGATCCACTGTCTTGTAATGTTCTTTTGAATGCAAATGATTCTGTTGCTCTGCATCGTCGCTCTTTGAGTGTGCCTCTTGCGCCCTCTTTTGTTGCTGCTGCTGCTGCTGGTGCGTCGACAAAAGTTAGTTCGAATGCTAAAAATTTTAAAAACACTAACAAGAATAAAACTGTTCATTCTCGTCGCTCTTTGAGTATGGCTTTGCCGTCTTCTGTTGCTGCTGTTGTTACTGCTACTGGTGTCTCTTCAGATGCTGTTAATTTACAGTCCAATGTTAATAATAACAATTCTGCTGCTATATCTTCGTATTGTGGTGCTGCGGCTATTTCGCCTATGCTTGGCAATGATACCTCTGTTGCTGTTACAGTAGATGCTAGTTCTCTGCATGAGTGTGATAATGATAGCTGGACAGAAGCTAAAAATAAAAAACGTAAAAAACGTTTTTCTGTTGTTGGGAAAAATGCAAGTACTGAGCTTGCTGTTATTGATCGTAAGAGATGGGTGCATCTTAGCTCTTTCAAATCATCTGTTACTGAATCTGATATCATTGAGTATATTGTCAAACACACAAAAATTTTGAAACAAAGCCTCTCTTGCTACAAACTTGTGAAAAAAGATACCCCGTTGGAAACAATGAAACGGGTGAATTTTAAATTAGGTGTTTCATCATCCCTTTATAAATATATTGTGGATCCATCTTTATGGCCTGTTGATGTACGGGTGAAGGACTTTCAGTTTTTTCAGAAAACCGCAAAGCAATTAGAGAAAAAGTAGTGAATACTGCACTTGATTTGAATATTTCTCCGAATAATGATACTCTTAAAGTTTACTATCAGAATGTGTCTGGTATAAGGACTAAAGCTGGAAATATTTTTGCTGCAACGTCTCATGGCGAACTTGATGTTATCATATTAACGGAAACTTGGTTAAATTGTAACTTTAATAATGCGGAATTTTTTGATTCACATATATATAATGTGTATCGGAAGGATCGTGATGTGACTGCAACTGGTCGTCATCGTGGTGGTGGTGTGTTAGTTGCTGTTAAACGCGAGTTTTTGTCTTCTAACGTGTCACTTGCAAATAATAACGTGTTACTGGATCAACTATGTGTAGTAGTTAGAGGTTCATCGGTGTCTCTCTACATAGTAGTGTGTTATCTGCCGCCAAATAGTTCTGTTGAACTGTACAAAATGGATCTTAACAACATCTCTACAATAGTTGCCGATTTTTCTATTGACGCAAATCAATTGATGGTTGCTGGTGACTTCAATCTTTGTGGTGTTACTTGGTCGGATGTCCGTGCTCATCGTTATCTCACACCATCTAAAGTATCTAGTGCTACTGAAATGTATGTTGTAGATAAATTTTTAGATCTAGGTCTTATGCAAATCAATAGCTGTTTTAATTGTCTCAATAGGCTACTAGATTTAGTGTTTATTAGTAGTAATATCAATTGGAATGTTTACGAATCCCCTTTTCCGTTATCAGCCATTAGTAAGCATCATGTTCCATTAAGCATCTCTATATCATTTTATAAGTTTAATACAGTTGAATCTAATTTTGATGTTTCCCACTTTAACTTTAAAAGATGTAATTTTCATTTGTTAAAAAATGCTCTTAATCAAATTGATTGGGAAAAAGAATTTTACCTTTTAAAAACTGAGCCTTGCTATAACATTTTTATAACCTTAATTCATAACGAGTTTATTAATTATGTTCCGAAAGTTAAAGCATATTTTTATAAATGTCCTTGGCACACTCGAGGATTGAAGAAATTAAAAAATCTTCGTTCTAAGTTCTTCAAAAAATTTATTGTTACCAATCAAAATTGTTACTTTTTAAAATATAGGCACTATATGAGAGAATTCAATTTTTTGGATAAATACTTATACAAGCAATATATTATAAAATTTGAATCCAACATTAAGTCTGACCCTAAATCCTTTTGGCGTTATGTGAAATCTAAAAGGGGCTGCTCAAATATACCTGCTTCAATGTTTTTGGGGGCCGAATCTGCTAATGATCCTTTGTCCATTGCTAATTTATTTGATGATTTTTTTAAGTCCAATTTTGAACCACCTATTAACTCTATCCCTCTAGTTAATGATAATGTGCAACCTGTGATAGACTTTGGTAACTTGTCCCTATCACAGGATGATATTTGGAAGGGTATTCAAAATCTTAAGCCATCCACACGTCCTGATGCTGATGGTTTTTGTGGCTTTTTCTTTAAAAATTGTGCATTAAATTTACTTTACCCTTTGATGGTAATTTTTAATAAATCGTTGTCGTCAGGTGTATTTTTGGATTGTTGGAAAGTAGCGTTTATTACACCTACATATAAATCTGGTTGTAAAAATAACATTGCCAATTACAGACCTATATCCAAGCTCTCTACAATTTCCAAACTTTTTGAATCGATTGTTAAGGATAAACTATTCTTTGCTGTTAAAAGTATAGTTTCTCCTTATCAACATGGTTTTATGAGTGGCCGCTCAACTATATCTAATTTAGTTTTATTTAGTGAATACTGCATATCGGCGTTTTTGCAAGGATGTCAGGTGGATGTGATATATACTGATTTCTCAAAAGCTTTTGATAAGTTATCACATGCTCTTTTAATTAAAAAATTTGAAGCTTTGGGTTTTCATTCCTGTTTTTTGAAATGGCTTAAGTCATATTTACAAAATCGCTTTTGTGTTGTAGTTTTTGATAACACTAAATCTAATGCTTATCTTGCTGTTTCTGGTGTTCCTCAAGGAAGCATTCTAGGGCCATTGTTATTCATTATTTTTATCAATGATATTGCGTCTCTATTTGTGAATTGTAAATGCCTTTTGTACGGTGATGACCTGAAGCTTTTCTTGCAAATTAGAAACGCGACTGATTCTGCTCTCCTACAATATGATTTAAATAAACTTCATCTTTGGTCTATTAATAATTTACTTCCTCTTAATTTAAACAAATGTGTTTATATGTCTTTTTCTAAGTCTAATATCTTTCTTTCAACCTCTTATAATATTGCAAGTTTTCCACTTATGTCTGTTGTTGAATTTAAGGATCTCGGAGTAGTATTTGATTCAAATTTTTCCTTTCGAGCCCATTTGGACTTTGTAATTCCAAAAGCATATGCTATGCTGGCTTTTATAAGGCGTAATAGTGCCTCTTTTAGTGATCCTTACACTCTAAAAGTTTTGTTCACTAGCCTTGTTAGATCAAGGTTAGAATATGCGTCAAATGTTTGGTTTCCTTTTTATGAAATACATAAATTTAGGATTGAAAAGGTGCAAAAATCCTTTACGAAGTTTGCGTTGCGATCGTTAAACTTTGAAAATGGTTCTCCCTCATATAATGCCCGATGCCTTTTGATTGGTTTAAAAACCTTAGAAAGTAGAAGAAATATTTTGTCTTTACTATTTTTACATGATATTGTTTCTAACTCAATGGATTGCCCTGATTTACTGGGCCTAATTAATTTTAATGTTCCAGCAAGAGCACTAAGAAATCAAATTCCTTTTCATCTTGCAACTCCTCGCACATATTATGCCGAAAATGCGCCTATTTTTAGAGCAATGAAATTGTTTAACGAAGTTAATGCTGTTAATGATATAGACTTCTCGGCTACCAAAAATGTAGTTAAGCATATTTTGAATAATTTTTTTTGAATTAATGTAGATTATGTTATTCTAGTCTGTAAGAATCTTTATGTTCATAGACTTAATTATATAAATAAAAATAAATAAATATTAAAAATGACCACTACAATATTAACACTACACCACTGTAATTAAAAGTCTATTGGAACAAAAAATTTTTTTTTATTTTTCGTGCTTTCTCTATCGATTGGAACAAAAAATTTAAAAATATTACTCCCATAGTACACTAAATAACATTTAACGTTTTTCGTACATATGGGAGGTGCCACGCCCACTTACGCAATCCCGTTGAAATCCATATAATTTCAAAGCTTATAGTAATCGACACCTCTACACCAAATTTAAAAAAAATACCTCCCATAGTGCACTAAATACAACATTCAATGATTTTCGTATATATGGGACGTGCCACGCCCACTAACGAAATCTCGTCGAAATCCATTTAACTTAAAAATTTTTGGTAACCGACATCTCTGTACCAAATTTTAATGAGATTACTCCCATAGTGCACTTAATATAACATTTAACGGTTTTTGATTGTATGGGAGGTGCCACGCCCACTGAAGCAATCCCGTCGAAATGCATTTAATTTCCAAGCTTATAGTAACCGACAACTCCTCACCAAATTTTAGGAAGATTACTCTCATAGTACAATAAATATAACATTTAACTTGTTTTGCTTGTATGGGAGGTGCCACGCCCACTGGTACTATTGCACCCATTTTTCGTCTTGAGGTACCTTATAGCAAGTATATCCACCATATGAAATTTCAGAACGATTGTGTTGTTAATTCTCTTATTATAATGTTTATAAATATTGTTGGCTGTGCCACGCCCTTAAACGAATTTTGCCAGTATAGTGACATAGCATGTTATGATGACTGCTTTTAGTGGTATTATCTATAAAATTTTTATGAAAATCCTCAGTGCCGTTTTTGAGTAATATTGAATCAAAATTTTCAATTATTGAAAAGTGCCATGCCCACTTTTACGATTCCGCCCACTTTTGGCAAAATTTAAGACATTTATGATCTGCATCTGTGTACCAAATTTCATCACAATATCTTGAATAGTTTTCGAGATATGACGTTATGAAAATAAAAGTTTAGGGCTGTGCCACGCCCCTCCAGGAGCCTTTGATAAGTTAAAACCCAGCCCAATCCTAATTTTGTTCAGATATGCACCTAACCCCCAAGTTTCATCAAAATCGCTGCACCCATTTTGGAAATAAAGTCTGAAAATATATATATATATAAATAAATATATATATATATAAATAAATATATATATATATAAATAAATATATATATATATAAATAAATATATATATATATAAATAAATATATATATATAAATACATACAATTATTGCTCGTTTAATAATAGTAGATAAAGGCCTTTCTACATCTTCTTTGCTTACAGAAGTAAATCCAAATGATACATACTCATCACAGTACTTTCTAGTTTTACGTTTCTTGATGGAGGTTGATGGTCCCTCATCTGAATCGCTTTCACCTACATCTTGTTTGAGTATAGATCCTGTTTTTAGCCAACGATCCATTTTAAGACTCAAATTCTGAATTAAAGTATAACTACAAAAATATAAATGTCGAATAGCGTTTTTAAAATATATAATACAAAATAGAGTTGGGTCCAATACTTTTTAAAAGGATTTAATATGATGTATGCAACAGCTGCAGTCAGGAAAATTGAACTCGTAGCTGGGAGAAGTAATCGGAAATTAATCACAACTGAAGACACCACACGTACGTGTATGTTACACACAGCACACAGAAATGAAATAAAAATATATTTCTTAAATTGAAACGCGGAAAAATCGTACTATTCAAAAACTCAAAATTTGAAAATCAACGCGTACTTTGTTTTTTTAGAGTTAGATGCTGGGCATCTTGGGTTTGAACAAAAGTAAATGCACACTTTGCTTTTTAAAAATATAGTACATGCAATCATTTAAAAACTCATGGCCATGTAGAATTTTTTTGTAAATGAATTATTTGAATAAAGCGAACAGTTTGATGATATAAAATTATTGATGTCAAAATTGTTTCGCGGACCCCTGGAATGGCTTCGCGGACCCCAAGGGGCCCGCGGACCACAGTTTAAGAATCGCTGCTCTAGTTAATTTTCGAATTGTAATTTTTACTTTAAGAAATAAAAAATAAAAAAAAAATAAAAATTTTTTTTTGCGAATTTATTCTAAGTTTCAACAAAAACTTTAGGAAAATTAACAAATGTTTTTTTAAAATCAACTAATTTATTTTAAGTTTCAACAAATCATCTTTTGTTATATCAGAGAAACTGTTTCTCTGACTGAAAATCATACACAACATTCGTTGAAATCGAACCCGAAATTGTTTGGTATCAATCCTTTTTTTCTGTGTAAGAATGCACAAAATTCAACCTCAAACAAGTATTTGTAATTTTTACTTTCGTTGAAGAAAAAGATTAAATTCCGGGAAAATTTTAAAAAATTGGCATAACTAAGCAAATACCATGATATTTGCTTTCCGTTCAAGAATAATTTTGGTGTCGGTCGTATTCGTCTCTCTTGAACACTCAATAAATTAAGAAATTATTTAATCAATGAGCTGGAATTCACAAAAAACTACTATTGAGGAAAGAGAAATAATTTTTCAGATGCTAGAGAACGGAAAACCCTTAAACGTAATTTCTTCATGCTGTAATAGAAGGGTTTCAACAATCCAGTTGTTGAAATGCAGCCCTGCTACAACTCACATCTTTCCATATATTTGCAGCCCTGCATTTTTCTAGTTTCTTTATTCTCTTTCTATGTCATTTTTGTACTTTTATAATTAACGTATTTTTTAAGCTTTTTTACTTTGCTTACGATCGTCTTTGTGTTAACATCGAATTAAATAAATTGTTCTTTAATAATAACTGTGTGTTATTTTATTTAAGGAAAGGCAAAGTTCCAACACCAGTACATCCTTAAAAAAAAGTTTTGAAAAATTCATGAAGATCTGGTAGGCCAGCAAAATTAACATTTCGTGATAAGCCCAATATTATAAGATGAATTAAAACAAATCCAACCTGTTCTGCACCTAAGTAAGGTCAACGTGAGACGAAACTGCACGTAATGTGCTCAGAGCAACTGGTTATAACGGAAGAACGCCACGGAAAAACCCTTTGATCAGTGAGCGAAACCGGAAGAAGCGATTGGATCTCGCAAAAAGATATTTAAATAATGACGAAATTTTCTGGTCAAGTATCATATTTAGTTACGAGAGCAAATTCAATTTATTTGGACCTGACTGTGGTAACAAGGTATGGCGAAAGAAGAAGACGGAGCTGGATCCGCGAAATACCTATCTTACAGTAAAACATGGTGGGGGCCGTGTGCTTCTGTGGGGGTGCATGGCAGCAAATGGGGTTGGAAGTTTGCAATTTATTGATGGGAAAATTAACTACTTGCAGTTCATTGATATACTCCAAAATAATTTAGAGTCTAGCGTTGAAAAATTGAGTTTTTCGGGACGTTATTACTTTCAGCAAGATAACGATCCTGAACAAACTGCACATAACACGAAGCTACTGATCCTTTACAACACCCCGAATATTTTGCGAACTCTTTCCTAGTACCCTGATATAAACCCCATAGAACATTTGTGCGAATTGGAGAAATCTATATGTAAGCACCCGATATCATCAATAGATCAACTTAAAAAAGTCATTCAAGACGAGTGGGCTGCTGTGGTACCAGAACGGACAAAAAAACTAGTTCAATCAACTCAACGGATATGCTACAAAATATTAATACTATTTTGAGATAAAATTTTATCTATTATTGCTCTATACCACTTGTAACGTTGTTGTTCTTTCTTTTTATTATTCTTTTAAAAAAACATTCAAGAAAGTTCCTCCAATTATTTTAAATGAATTCTGTGAAAACAAATTACGTGCAAAATATTAAAAAAAATACTTTTTCATTAACCCTGGAGCGTTATACTTATTTTACATACGTTAACGTTATACTTCGTCAAATCAACGAAGCATCAGGCAAAAAAGGTCGAATATTCCTTTTTATTGATTCCCGAAGAGTGGGTGTCCCAACTCTTCTCCGCAAATTTAGTGTTGTCAGTATATCATGAATATCTTTCACAATTTCACGACGCTTTTTTCAATCGAAAAACATATTGTGAGAATAAATCACGAAACTTACTAACAAAAACAGTAACAATAGTTTACCAAACAGCATAGAAACTCCACCATATAACCCCAAAAAGTTACACAAAACTTATACTTCGTCGTTTCGACGACGCTGTACCGCTGAATTTCACGTTTGGTGGCTGTTTACGCGACAATCTTCCGTTTACGACAAGCTCTCGATATAGCTTAACATTATTAAAAAAATTAAAGCATAATATGCGGTATATATATATATATAAAACATGGTGGGGGCCGTGTGCTTCTGTGGGGGTGCATGGCAGCAAATGGGGTTGGAAGTTTGCAATTTATTGATGGGAAAATTAACTACTTGCAGTTCATTGATATACTCCAAAATAATTTAGAGTCTAGCGTTGAAAAATTGAGTTTTTCGGGACGTTATTACTTTCAGCAAGATAACGATCCTGAACAAACTGCACATAACACGAAGCTACTGATCCTTTACAACACCCCGAATATTTTGCGAACTCTTTCCTAGTACCCTGATATAAACCCCATAGAACATTTGTGCGAATTGGAGAAATCTATATGTAAGCACCCGATATCATCAATAGATCAACTTAAAAAAGTCATTCAAGACGAGTGGGCTGCTGTGGTACCAGAACGGACAAAAAAACTAGTTCAATCAACTCAACGGATATGCTACAAAATATTAATACTATTTTGAGATAAAATTTTATCTATTATTGCTCTATACCACTTGTAACGTTGTTGTTCTTTCTTTTTATTATTCTTTTAAAAAAACATTCAAGAAAGTTCCTCCAATTATTTTAAATGAATTCTGTGAAAACAAATTACGTGCAAAATATTAAAAAAAATACTTTTTCATTAACCCTGGAGCGTTATACTTATTTTACATACGTTAACGTTATACTTCGTCAAATCAACGAAGCATCAGGCAAAAAAGGTCGAATATTCCTTTTTATTGATTCCCGAAGAGTGGGTGTCCCAACTCTTCTCCGCAAATTTAGTGTTGTCAGTATATCATGAATATCTTTCACAATTTCACGACGCTTTTTTCAATCGAAAAACATATTGTGAGAATAAATCACGAAACTTACTAACAAAAACAGTAACAATAGTTTACCAAACAGCATAGAAACTCCACCATATAACCCCAAAAAGTTACACAAAACTTATACTTCGTCGTTTCGACGACGCTGTACCGCTGAATTTCACGTTTGGTGGCTGTTTACGCGACAATCTTCCGTTTACGACAAGCTCTCGATATAGCTTAACATTATTAAAAAAATTAAAGCATAATATGCGGTATATATAGTAAATGAAATTGAGAGCGCGTCTTCGATTCGACGAAGTATACCGTTCTAGGGTTAAAAAAAATAATAACGAATACTTTTTTGTATGACCAGGCCCGGATTAAGTAATCTGCCGCCCTTAGGCCAGTCAGAAATTGCCGCCCCTCTTGACCAGTAAATATAGAAAAAATTTAATATCAAAAGTGAGGATCCTTTTATTTTTTTTTTTTTTGCTAGTAAACATTTTTAGGTAATTTAGTGCACACAATCCCAGTATTTATACTTTTTTCCCCCTATGTAAATAAATTACAAAAAAAATTTCAAAGTTCCCAATATTTGCCGCCCCTAAAATCGTGCCGCTCTAGGCACTAGAGTGGGTCGATTCCGGACTTTTTTCGATTCGAGATTTCTAATAGTGCGGAAAAGTTGCCTTCGTACTTCCTGATTCCAATGCAATTTTCCGTTTTGAGATCGGACTGCATCTTCAACCCTAACTTCGGCCTTTAAATTTCGAAAATTTGCCTAAAATCGTGAAATTTCCTACCTAGCGCCTGAAATACGCCTCTCATGGCAAAATGTTTGAAACAAAAGTTGTTTGTCGCGTCATTAGCTACCGAAATAGTATTCGTAGGACGAACCGTTCCCGAGATACGAGCGAAAAGGCGGCGCGCCGCAACGCAAGGTGAAAATTGTTGCAGCTCTGAGATAACCTGTGTTGATTACCCAGAACCCACCACGAGGAGGTGGCTGCACTTCGGGTTCCTCCCACGCCCAACCCAACCAACCAACCATATGTCAGGCTTGTTTTAGTTTGAATCTGTATCAAATTGATTGATAAAATCAGATTTTGTACTAAACTTTGGCAGTTGTTGCCTAGATTTCAGTGTGGAGCGTATAAAACGATCACGAGACTGGGGGCCAATAACTTTAGAAGATGCCTCTGTCACCACTTTGACGGTTCTCTCGACTGCACGGTGTGAGAAGGGAATTCACTAAATTTCCAAACCTCTGCAATGTCTCCCGACAACCCTTTTATGAGCTCTTCGTTATAACTGAACGAAGAACTGGTGAAACAGTCAAGGTAATAGTCTTCCAGTTAATCATATCGTAATAATTATTAGCTTTGAAATTCAGCTTTGGCACTTTATTACATTTAACCCATCCATTTACAGAGACAGTCCCTGCTTCTCTGGCTGCCAGAAGACGGTCAAGGGCCAACTTTCTAACTTCTACCCGTTCGCCAGTCATCATACTAAAGAGAATGTTTTCTGGAAGAGCAAAGAAAGCCTTCTGTTGAATGGATGAATCGACAACCTTGCGCAGTTTAGCAGGTAAGTATCTCGACCTTTGGATTGCAGCAAATAAATGGCGCGAGCCATCTTTGATTGAACTGTGGAATCTTATTGAGAACCACAAAGGTGAGTAAGCTATAAGTATGTACTTGACCAAAATCTTTATTTCCTTTGTTGTTTTGTCTGTAGAAATGTATAATCTCAGAATTCTGTTTGCACAGGTGAGCCAGCGAGATTTGCACATGTTATCTGGATGCATCGACGCTAAGTCGATTAATAACCTCAAAAGGTAATTGGCATGATGGAAAACTTTCAAATTTGACGCCTGTCGCCAAAATCTCAGAATCAGGGAGCAGTTTACCTATGTCGCCAGAGAATGTATTTGGACTCTTTGAGACACCATCTATGTGTTCGAAAAGAGCACGAAATGGAAGTTGAAATGTAGAAGACAAACAACCCACTGTAATGGCCTATTTCTTTTTCTAGTTTCCGAATGATTCCACCTTTCCAACCTGTGTTCTTGTTGGTGCCATCAGAACCGACAACTTTTAGATGTTCCACATTTACTGAATTGTCTTGTAAATGTTGTCATATAGCTTGCGTCTCATCCTCAGCTGACCCGGAAGGAGAGGTGACGTGGCCAAAGTAATGAGTACCAGGTTCCGCTACAAGAGAAATATGTTCCTCTTTGACAGTGTCGCGGTAGTACTTTTCACCTTCGCGGACTTGTGTGAGTGTATTGTTTTTACGGCCGTCAAAATACAGCCCGTATACTTTCGGTGTTTTCGAGCTTAATTCCAACACTTTTTTTTGCTCGACTAATCTTGCATTTGTCAGTGACAAAGTTAGCCTGATCCTCTGTTATCAAACCTGCTTTTTTGGCATCCAGAAAGGCAGATGAAACAATCAAGGCCGCTGCTCTGTCAATTAATCCGATTGTTTGATTTTAGAGGACGGAAGAGAAAATTCAGCATCAGCATCGTTTTTGGAAGATGCTATGTGCGACGCACCGACATCGTTGTCATCTGTGTGAGTGTCTGGTTGATCTGAATGGTCACGTGTTGTAGCTGATTGTTTTCTGGTAAGTGTTGATGGCGTCTTGAAAGCTTTTCTTTACGTTCATTTCTCTTTGTAATCTTTTTTGTTTCAGGTAGATCAACACTTCCAATGCGGCCAATTCTTCTGGTTCTCTGGTCCAAGAGAAATGGTTGTTCAATGATAGGAACTTTCTTTTCCTTTGGACAATTGCATGAAGAAAAAGAAATGCATTTACAAGCAGCGATGTCAAATAATTTTGCGGCAGAAGAGACAAAGTCGTCACTTTTAGAGCGCAAACCTATTTGGTTCCTGAAAAACATTTGTTTAAGTGTCAGAAATTTCTTATGATATGTGGTGAGCATTTGTAGAACTTTGGTGTGTGAGACTATCGGAATAGATGACTTTTTGAAAATATTTTCAACCTTTTTTTGCAACTATTTCTGAAACATCTTTACTCCTAGGTTCATAATTGTCGCCTCGCCCCATACGAAATCTTTCAAACTGATAACACAAAAGAACATCCTGGTAACTGGGTAGCTGGGACTCAGTGAGATCGTACGGAGATTTCTGTCTTAATTTAAATTTAGATACAGACATGTTGAGTTTTGTGTTCTGTTGAGAGAATGTAAGTGATAGCACTCGGCAAAATCAACGACAAGAGTTAAGGAACTCGATGAAAGAATATTTGTGTGGAGACCTATAGAGCCTTGTCTATTTTATTATATTTTATTTTTTATATAACTTTTGTTTTTGATATTACTTAAATTTTAAATTATATACTTTTTTAGATTTATTTTGTATTTTTAAACATATAAAACAACAATTTTATAAATTGTTGACCTAGTGTGCCTCTAAGGTTAATCCGGGCCTGTGTAAGACTGTACATTAGCATTGGCCATTTACCCTCCCGCGGTCACAATCCCGCTATCATTCGTTCCGCCGTGCAGTTGCTGATTTGTATACGCTGATTCGCTTGAAAATCGAATATGCGCGAAACCCAGTCGGAATCAAACGTGCAAAAACAAAACAGATGCAAACAAAAACATTATTTATGCGAAAGGCAATTTTTTAAGCATGTATTATTGGCTTATATTATTTAATTGTTGTAAAAAAATTCATTTTTTTTTTAGTTCATGAAAAAATAGTTTAGTTTTAGGTAAACTCTGTAAATATGTTTGTATAACGTACATATGTATACATAGTATGTATAAGACTTATAAGATTTATGAAATGTTTTCTTTTTGTTGTTAAATAAAAATTCAATTATTTTTTATTTTAGACAAAACACATTTATTTTCATTTTTTTTTTTTCGTTGGAATTCCTTCACACATTTGTACACATACTAGAGCGAAATGTTTGTGGTAAACGTCAGCGCGCTGTCGACTTTTGGGCACCGCAGCTGGCCATCCCTAATTTGCATACATATATGTATGTAGACACGGACCGCGTCAAGCAAGATCAAGAACGATTAAATTGTCAACCAATCTGACAATGCACAACTGACACGTTCACAGCAAAAACCAAAAATATATTTTGTGCCAGCAAAAACCCAAAAGAAAAAGTGTGACCGCAAAAACCTCTCTTGCTATTTGTTGCGGCGCGTTGAACAGAGTTGCAAGCGACCGATGGTTGTAAGCGAACGTTATAGGAGTAGATAAAGTCATTGAAAGGGGTTGCATGTACAGCATGAATGCTTGTAAGTTGTTTGATCGTGATGATGCTTTGTCATGCCGGAATTATGAGTAACCATTCCGTTTATCCTGTATTTTACAGGATACTCCTGAATTTTCAGCGAATATCCTGTATAAAAAAGACTCCTGTGTTTTTGTGAAAAATCCTGTAATTATCCTGTATTTATTTTAAACTTTACATTTCTCTTGAAAGTTACGTAACATTTTCTCGCTTAGGTTGTTCTCGTTAGTTTGTGTTCGGCAACGTGATCACAACTGTTTTACAAAAAAGTTGTCAAATAAGGCATTACCATATCAATTATTTTCCAAGTTTTGAGAAATTTAAAAATTTTCTTAAAAATTTCCATTTATTATAACTTGTTTTACGATTGTTGGCAGTGTCTTCGAAACAAAATGTTATTTCAAAAACTGCTGTATTTTTTGATAACACTAGTTTACAGCCAAAATGAACTTTGAATACCGGTTTTCATTCCATATGTAAAATCGGCTGCTGATTCTGAAAATCACATTTTTTTTTTCTTTCACGTCGTTTTCGAGATATCGGTCATTTTCGGTTTCAGGACCAAAAAAAAAAAGTTGGTTTCACTTACTTACCAATATCTATGTATAATTAATGTCTATGTATAATCTATGTCAAATTAAAGGAAATTAAATTTCCTATAAATAATGCCCACATTACTTTTTGGTTGGCTTGTTAGTTTCGGTGAAATAAATTGATTTCTAAAAAAATATTTTTTTTTTTCGAAGAAATGAGAAAAAAGTCAAAATCAACTGCAAATTTATAAAAGAAAAAAAAAATGGAAAAATGATTTTATTTTTTTATATCTGTGGCAATAAATAATAATGGCTTAAGTCGACATAAGTGTTTTTTTATTTTATTACATATTTTAATTCTCTTCTTCAAGATCTATCACTCAGCTAAATTTCAATTATAAAATGTAATTTATATAATTTATATTTTAACTTTATTGTTTTTGAAAAATCATAACAGAATTGAATTTTTACGATATTTGAAATCTTTATTTTTGCAAAACTTATTAACTCTACTTAGGCTATTATGTTTAAATGCCGTTGAAAGATAACGGTAGCGTAAGTGCTTGTAGGTTTTTTTAGTGTGTGCTTATGGAATTTTTTGCAAGCATAAGCTGTTGAGTTCAATTTGCAGACAGTGCTGGCGCGAGTAATATCGTAGAGAAAATGATATTTTTATGGAAATATGGATAATACATGTGCTGATAATAATACTAATATGCAGGTTTTATTTTGTGACACTTTATGTGCTGATGTTAATAATACATGTGCTGATAATAATACTAATATGCAGGTTGTATTTTGTGACACTTTATGTGCTGATGTTAATATGGATATCGATGTTAATGCTAATAATACGGTAAATGAAGATGATCCTAATAATACGGTAAATGAAGATGATCCTAATTATACGGTAAATGAAGATGATGCTGCTGATGATACTGTAAATATTTTTGTGATCTTACTCATTTATTCTTTGAAACTATGTATCAAAAATTTTTATTTATGAAAACACATCAAGCGTTGCGAATAATGCAGATTCGTCAAGGAAACATGCAAAGAAATTGAGAAACGAGGGAAAATCTTATATTTCAAAGTCCGGCAAAATAGTTTTCGAGCGTGTAATGCGTAAGTTAGAACCGTGCAGGAAAAAATGCGCTGATAAAATATCTTACGATCAGCAAAAAGAAATACATAAGATTTATTGGGCACACGGGTCATATCGTTTGCGCAGAGCAGCTGTTGCTGCATTGATTGAAGTGCAGAAAATTAAAACTATTAAGAGGTTAAAGTCCGATGTAAATCCAATAAAAACGGATTATTCTTACAACTACTTTTTAGAAATTAATTCTGAAAAAATGTCGGTATGCCAAAAATACTTTAGATGTACTTTATGCGAGTCAGAACAATTTATAAATTCAGTTGTTAAAGCAAAAATTTTGGAAGCTGGTTTTACAGATATGCGTGGGAAACACAAAAGTGCCAGAAAATTATCATCTGATAAAGAGAACGAAATTTATGAATTCATAAAGAGTTTTCCATCATATTAGTGGTGGCAAACTATCGATAGCACTATCGATACTATCGATAGTCTTAAATTTGTTGGCACTATCGATGATTTTCTAAGGCTATCGAATATATTCACTATCGAACATTTGCCACTATTGCAATTGCAATTGGGTTTTCTACATTCCAGCTACATTCAAAGCAACAAAATTTTAATGGTTTTATTATTTAATAACAATAATTGAACGATAAATTTGAAAATTTCGACGAAAAATAGATTTTTTCGATTTTTTAAATTTTTCGGTCATTTTTCCGTAGGAGGTGTAGTTTTAAGAGGAATCGCAGTTAAAAATTACGGTTTTTTTTTTAAATTAAATTTAACAACAACCTCTAAATATTTCCGTCTAAGAAAATTACTGCTTTAGTCCAACACAAGGAAGTATCTTTTGCCCAAGTTTCAGCTTCATAGATTCTTTTTTGTCAAAGGAAAAAGTTAAAAATCAAATAAACCGGTTTTCCATAATTTTTTCGAAAAGCTTTAAGATTACATACGTTGAAAATGGTAAAACAAAAAATGTAGATCTTTTTAATTCCTACAACTTTTATATTAAACTTTTTTCATAAGGATGCTTGTTCGACAATATTCCGCTGTCATAGTGCTGTAACTATAATTATTTTTTTCTCATTTTTACGACTAATTCTACTGAACTAAAAATGTCGATGCTATATGTTTTTTAAATAAAAATAATTGGTAGTAGTTGAAAAAAATCTAGACTTTTTCTATCGTCACTATTGCAGTGACAATATTAAATTTTTTTTTGTTTTTTAAAGTAATCTAACTATCGATAGTCTATCGATAGTTTCCAGAAACTATCGTCCACTATCGATGGTCAGGACTATCGATAGTTTGCCACCTCTGCATCATATGAGTCACACTATAGTCGTCGTGGTACAACATTACGTTACCTTCCAAGTGATCTATCTGAGGCAGCAATGCATCGCTTATATTGCGAGAAATACGATCATTCTGTGGCGTTAACAACTTTTTCGACGCTGTTTAATAAAATGGGATTAAAATTTAAAAAACCGAAGCTGGATACTTGCCACAAATGTGACTTACTTGATCATAAGATAAGAGTTGCTACACCTGAAGAGGTTGATTCTCTAAAAGCAGAACAAGCACATCATCACAATGAAGCACAACAAACATATGACTCGAAGAAAGCTGATAAGGCAAAAGCTATGAATGATGCTTCACTTAAGTTGTTTTGTTTTGATCTTCAGCAATGTCTGCCAACACCAATGTTGAGGACTTCCTTATCGTTTTACAAACGACCATTATGGACATTCAATTTAACTGTCCATGATCTTGAAACCAATCAAGCAATATGTTATATGTGGCATGAAGCTTTAGCAAAAAGACGTGGAAATGAGATTGCTTCTTGTGTTTTTAACCATCTTCAAAATATGGACTCTAATACAAAACACGTAGTTTTTTATAGTCCAGGTCAAAATAAAAATAGTTACGTAGCAACAATGTTTGAAATTTTTGCGCAAATGGACAGCAATATAACTACTGTAGATCACAAATTCTTAGTGCCTGGTCACACTCACATGGAGTGTGATAGCGACCATGCTCTAATAGAAAAAAAGAAGAAAAAAACATTAATAAAAATCCATCATCCTCGTGATTGGTTTCAATTTGTTCGATCCATTGGATTAAAAAAATCATTTTTAGTTACGGAAATGGATCAAAGCAATATATGTAATTGATTTTGGAAACGCTGCAAAACAGTTATTTACTTGGCGGAAAGTTGACGATGCTGGAGAAAAATATAATTGGAATGAGATCAAGTGGTTCAGATTTACCAAAGAATTTGGGAATGTATATTTTAAAAAATCACTCAATGAAGAAGATCCATTCAAATTCATAAATATAGTTAAGCGGGGCATCAATAGGGTGAATATTAAAGATTTGAAAATATGTTATGAGTTCCCAATACAAATAAACGAAAATAAGAAAAAGGATTTATTAGATATGTTACCTCTTATTGACGAAATATATAGAGACTTCTATTTAAATTTAAATACATTAACAATGCTAGATTTTCATCCTGATTTAACTGAAAATGATCAAAATGATGAGTAATTTCTTATACAATATAATTATTAATATTTCGAAATGTGAATTAATTTTAATTTAACTTATTATTTTATAAAAACTGTTTTTTTAATGGATTAGTTTTTGTTCGTTTCTTATATTTCTAATAAAGCTTAAAAAAATTATCTTATCTCTGGTCTTCCGCATTTTTTAATTTAACCAAAATCACTTATCTCGACTAAATATCAATAATAATTATTTTGACTTTCAATATAGTAGCTTAAGAGAAGTTTAGTTTTTATTTTTCTGCCAATGAATTTATTCATAATATCTTAAGTACAAAACATCGAATATCAACTATTAAAACATTTTTTTTTTAATATTTGAATTTTTGCTCTAAATAAATGTGTATCTTTTTCTTTGGCTAAAAGTTTTATTTAAAAACCAAACACAATTTATTTTCTTTATTTGTGTTTTTGGAACAATGTAAAATTTAATATGTATTTTACAGAGCTGTTTGTTCAGTAGTTTTAGTGCAAAAAACAACAAAAAAATTACAAACGCAAAATGCATAAAAAGAAACAAAAAATGGGCAGCGAGCTGCTAGTTTCCATGACGTTACGTCACTTCATCAGTAAGCTTTGTTAGCCGACGTTTAATAGTCTGTAAGCACACTATATTTTATTTTCTGCATTGACTAGTTGAGAATCATAGCAAAACATAAAACACAGTGCACACACACATTCCTTCCTCCTTCACATGCAATTGCATCTGTAGCTCTTTTGATATTACACATTTCTTGACGAGCGCTCCGTTGAAAGCTTTTCTGGCGATATGAACGAAACACAAATAAAGAAATTACTTCTCGGTGAGCAAACCGATATTTACATATAGCACTTGCAACTTCGTTCGTATCGTCAGAATAGCTTTCAACGGAGCGCTCGTCAAGAAATGTGTAATATCAAAAAAGGAATGTGTGTGTGCACCAGTGTTGCCAGGGCATGTGAAGCTTATTCCGCACAGCGCGTCGAAATATTCCCCGATTTCCGGAACGATTCTCCACACGTTTCTACTTAACAAATTCAACTTTTATATACGTTCATTGAAACACAGAACAAAGAAAAAATTTAACTTCATTTTAGTAAACGAACGATCCTATATCCACCATATAATTACATCATGATTTCAAGCTATTTAAAGGAAAAAGAGGATGAGGCAGCCTTAGCGACAGCAGTTCCATGTAGCCTCTTTGAAAGTGACATTTTAAAAAAAGTTTATGCCATATGCAAACGTATTTTTTGGAATATATAACGGTTTTTAAAAATAAAATTGGTCATAATTTCAGAAATATCATGAAATCTCCTAAATTATAGGTTAAATTCTCAAAACTTTGCGTACTATTATTGTAGGCCATCAAATTATCCGATATTTTTGATATCCGTTCAGGGATTCGCAGCTTATTATCTTTTTTACAAAAGCTATATCCGCAACTTCTTATGGCTATATATCTGAAACTTGATCCGAGCGACACTTTTTTTTAAAAAAATCAAATTGGAGAATGTCAGCTAAAGTAAACTTAAGCCAAAAATGTTTATGCCAATATTGTAGCTTATTAAATTGGGCTTCAAATGACGCCCATTTATAGGGCCCAAAACAGGAGTTCCCAGCTTAGCACAGATATATTATCCAATATCTTCGACAACAAAGTGCCTACTCTGTTCACTTTAATCGATATTTTTTGTAGTAAAAACTGCCTTCTATGCAATGAACGGTTTTTAGAAATTCATTCAAAATTCCCCACAAAATTGGTAAATTCCCCGTATCTCCAACGTATTCGAATTCCCCACAATTTGGGGAATTCCCCACGACCTGGCATCACTGGTGTGCACTGTGTTTTATGTTTTGCTATGAATCTCAACTAGTCAATGCAGAAAATAAAATATAGTGTGCTTACAGACTATCAAACGTCGGCTAACAAAGCTTACTGATGAAGTGACGTAGCGTCATGGAAACTAGTATAAGCAGCTCGTTGCCCAATTTTTTGATTCTTTAATATATTTTGCGATTGTAATTTTTTTATTGTTTTTTGCACTAAAACTACTGAACATAAAAGCTCTGTAAAATACATATCAAACACAATTTATTTTACACAAAACCTTTAATATCTCAAAACACGATTTTTCGACTTAAGCTGTTATTATTTGTTGCCACAGATATAACTATGAAGAAAATAAGATACTATTTAAAAAAATCGATTAAGAAATGGAAAAGTTATGTAATATTGAATGAAAATGGCCACAAGTTAATAAAAATCTTTTAATTAATAATACTAGTACATATACAAATAATTAAAAAATTTATGGACTTTAGGTGCCACTATTCATTTTATATGTAAAATCGGCTGCTGATTCTTAAAATCAAATTATTTTTTTTTCACGTCGTTTTTGAGATATCGGTCACTTTCGGTTTTTGGACCAAGGAAAAAAGTTGGACTCGCATATTCCATAAGTAAAACATTTTTCATCCCCCGTTTTCGAAGAGTCTGAATACGATAGAAGTATTCAAAATTCTTATGGAGTTGGCCCCACCCCTCAAATTGGACTAGAACCGACCCCAAAATGACGAAATCGCATATTCCGCGTCTTTTATCGGTAAAATATTTTTTATCCCTGAGCACGATGGCGGTGTTTAAAATTCTTTCTGGCCAAAAATGGGAATTTGGGTCCGTTATGGCGATTTTTGCCCACTTCGGGGGTTGGAGCCTATATTTTAATTTATATCGTATACCAGTATCTACATAACGAAATTTCATTAAAAAATTTACATTTTGGGTTAAAAAAATTCTTACACACATAAAAAAACGGATAAATATTCAAAAATTAAATTCGTCCATTTTTTATTCCATTTTACATAACTTTTCCATATCTTTATCGATTTTCATAAATAGTATCTTATTTTCTTCATAAATATATAAACTATGCTATAAAAAAACAAAATGATTTTTCCAATTTTTTTTTTATTTTAAAAGTTTGCAGTTGACTTTTACTTTTTTCTCATTTTTTCGAAAAACAAATTTTTTTTTTATAAATCAATTTTTTTCGCCGAAATTAACATGCTCTAAACCAAAAATGTACTTGTCAGATAAGAAAAGCTACTTATATACTAAGAAAATTTCATAAAAACCTTGCCAAAGAAATATTTCTTACAATCTAAGAAAAAGTAATTATAAAGTTACATATCGATAGTTTTTTAAGAAAATTTTCTTATATTGTAAGAAATGTTTCATACAATTTATTATATTGACGTTTATGATACAAGTAGCTGTTCTTAAGGTATAAGAAACATTACATATAATTATTTTAAGAAACGTTTCTTAGAATACAAGAAACTTTTTAAGTACATAAGAAACATTACATATAATTATTTTAAGAAACGTTTCTTAGAATATAAGAAACTTTTAAAGTACTTAAGAAACGTTACATAAAATCTTAGCCTATAAGAAACTTTTCATAACTTACTTTTCTCTTTATCCAATTAAAAAGGAAACACACAAGTTTGCAGAAATAAATCTTTATTAACAATATGAATTATGGTATTTTAAGTATTTCGAATGCATATATTTTATAAATTATAATTAAATTTATTGAAATAGTTTAATACAGAATAAAATGTAAATAATAATGATAGAGTAATGTTAAAAATTATAATTGATTGCATAAGTTCGCTTGAACTATTGAGTTCACTTAATAATATGCTTGCTTTTCCGGAAGTCTTTCAAGTTTTACAAGACATATTGTAGAAATATATTTCTATAAATTTCCAGAAATGGCTTGATGCATCCGGGTATTTGAGGTCAAAAATATGGGAGCATTTGTAGCATACATCGAAGCAGCGGAGAAAATGGTCGAAGACTAACTTTTGACCATCCAAATTTAAAAAAACTGTTGAAACGAACTGTAGTCAGATTCACCAACTGCCAGGATAAAAGGTTGTATGTTTTGGTTCTTTCCTTTTAAAAAACTTATGTGATGTTCAATCTGCTGATTAGTTTGGCCCACGAAACATACGGATTCCTGTGAATCGTTTATTGTATATCTCTTTACTGATTTCTTACCAGCACTGTATGTTTGCATTACTTTCCCGGTTGGATACAGGTATGCGTGCAGGAAAAAAAGCGTGGCGAACATATACGATGTTTCTCCTTTGAAAAAATATAAACATAAGAAGTGCATTAGTATACATTTAAAAACATAGCAAGAAGGACTTTTTACCTTTTTCAACTGACTGAGTGGGTAGTTCCTTAAATCGCACAAAATTTGGTCCTCCTTTAGCAGCACTCTGGTTTTTGAAAAAATTGTAAAGTTTCGCCATTTTTTCCTCCCACACTTCCAAAAAATCGTTTGCGTTTAAATTTATAAATTTAAAGTCGATATCAATCTGTACAGAAAAATATTATTAAGTGGAATTCAATTTTCTCGTTCATCTTACTTACAAGTCTGTATCCAGATGGTTTTGCATATTCAGGCCACATTTTTAAAATCTCAGCTACAGTTTTACATTCTTTGATTATTGTAGTGTGCCTGTGCCTCGACGATTCGCCCCAAAGTTCATTATATTCTTCTGCATCAAGGTTGTCAAATTTTAGTCGTTTTATTACTTGCCGTAACTTGCCGAACCCATTGGCTCGTAATTTAATAAACATAGAGAATCACTCCAGACTGAAAAGAAAGGATCGTCCTTCTATGGAAGTTGTGCATACTGCACAGCACCGAACTGAACTTATTAGCGCTAACGTCATCGTGCTATCATCGTGAAGCAGATGAGAACTCTGTACCGGGACCTAGTTCGTCTCGGGTACTGTCCTCCAATACAATCCTACCTCGGCAATTCATCGCAGCCAGCTCCTCTTCCGATGAGGACGTGTGCACGAGACATAGTTCGTCTCAGCCGCTGTCCGATGAATTGGAGAGTGCAGCAATAAGAGACCTAGTTCGTCTCGGCTACCACCCCAAGAATGCCCTGGAAGCTCTTAGTACCTCCAATGTGGTCATTGCAGCCAGCTCCTCTTCCGATGAGGACGCGTGAACGAGACCTAGTTCGTCTCAGCCGCTGTTCGATGAAATGGAGAAAGCAGCAACAAGAGACCTAGTTCGTCTCGGCTACCACCACTATATAAAAAGTATAAGTCCTGCTAACTTTTTGCTTCTGGAGACGAGTTCATTATTAAATTATAAATTAATTATACATAATATTAATTTATAATAATGTTAATTAGTATAAGATTTTAAAACTTATTGTTAGTCTCTGAAGAGAAGATTCAATAAAAAGAAAAGAAGTTAAAAAAAAATTAAAAAGGCTGGATTCGCAGCATTTTTTTCTATTATTATTTCTGTTGATTTTGTTGCTTCTGGTGCTGAAGATTTCGGCAAATCTGACTTTTTTTTAAGTTGCGCTGTTGTTGTTGTTTTTTTCATGTTTGGCACGTGCCACATAAGACGCCGCTTGTAGGAAGCGGAGCGCCCGAAAAGTTGACCGCACTTTAGACAACGGTAATTAGCATATTCTTTAAGTTTATGATAAGCTTTTAAATGAAGTAATAATAACTCGACGCTCTTATACGTTTTTTCGCACATAAAACATTTAAACATTTTTTCCCACCATTTAATACCTTACTTTTGAGACTGCTCGCTTTATTTATTTGATATAAAAAACATCAAACTCAATATATTTTTTTTTTTAAATAGAATTCAATACACCTACGATTTTAAGAGCATAGTAAGTACATTTCGTTTGTCGAAAGGGCAGAGAAATATATAATTATTTCTTAGAATATATGAAAAATTTCATAGCTTATAAGCAAATGTTTTAAAACGTATGCTGAAATATAAACATTTCATAAATTTTAAGAAAGAAATCATAGATCATAAGCAACTTTTTCTTATGCTTGGCAAGAAATTTCTCTAAACAAGATTTCTTATATTCTAAGAAAACTGTCTTATACCCTAAGAAGAATCATACTCAATAACTTTATGAATCGCATACTTAAATTTATAAGAAACAATTCTTATGATAAATTAATTTTATGAAACGTTTCTACGGTTATATGAACTTTTCGTTATTGCGTAAGAAAAATTACATAAATAATTTTAAGAAACTTTTTCTTAAAAATGTATGTACATTTTTGGTTCAGTGTGCCAACGAAAAGTAATGTGATATTTATTTCTAGGAAATTTAATTACCTTTTAATTTGACATGTAACATGTATATATATAGATATTTTTTCTGGAGATATTTGTAATTAAGTTGAATTTGACTTTTTTCTTTGGTCCAAAAACCGAAAGTGACCGATATCTCGAAAACGACTTGAAAGAAAAAAAAAATAATTTGATTTTCAGAATCAGCCGCCGATTTTACATAAAAAATGAATAATGGCATCTAAAGTTCATAAATATTTAAAACATTTGTAAACTAGTGTAATTTGTGAATAAAAATTTTTTTTGTGATATGAAGAAATTGACGAAAAGCCGATCCGTTCTCAGCAACAAACTGAAAGAAAAATATCCATTTTTGGAAAGCACTAAAAGTAATAGTGATGTGTTTTGTAAGAAGTGAAATATTACTTTCAGTATTTCAGTAATTTTTAATGTGTGTCACAATATAAATTACTGAAAGCTGTGTAAAAATTAATGTAAATTCAGTAAAAGCGGACAATTACTGGAAAAAACTGGAAAATTTACTGGAATTACAAGCAATTTTTACAGTTTTAGTTTTTTATGTATAATTCAATTTTTTGTTTGCAATTATAATCTCATTTTATGAGTTTGAACTAATTCAATACACTTCTTAAGTCCGAAAATATTGTTAATTTTCACCGTCACTAACGTCGGTGGCAATATCAAAATCAAGATCTATTGACCCTTCATATTTCAACTTATCGTAAGAATGGTGCTTTTAGCTGCGATATAAGTTTTAAGCTGTTTAATATCTATGTTTTTAGATTTAGTTATTGTGTTCCAAGAGGATACAAATAATCTAATTTAGTTAGCCGAAAATCGTCTGCACTAACAATCCTTTTTCCTAAATTTACCACCAGAGCCGTTCCTTGATTAGGGAAAATAAGCTTCAAAGGCTTCTGTTTCAAAAAGAATTAAGATAGGTATGTACCCTAGGCTGATTCAAAATCGTATGGAAAAATTAAATGCTGTCCAATTTCTTGTGCTCAGGCCCGAAAATATATCTTTTGCCCATGGAGCTATTGTACCCAAATTTAAACCGAATCGGACCATGGGAAGGCGTGTCAGTTGGTCGATTTGTATGATTTATGTGCATTTTCAACCTCTTCCACGTGCCTGAACCTTGCTGCGGTGTTGGGGCTTGCGTACACCTGTGATAGGCTGGGCTGTGCTACCGGGGTACTTAGGTACCCCAGCAGGGACTCCCATGTTAGATTGGTCAGCCTTGAGGTGTCATACTAAGACGGGTACAAGTCCGCACAATTTTTCAAAATCCAGAAGAAGCGTCTGCATCACAGTGATCGGCTCCTGGTCTGCGTCTGAATTCAGTTGCAGTTTTTCAAATCCTGGCAGCAGGTATAAAATGCAACCCCCCCCCCCCCCCCCTGAAATGTTGCAAGAGACCGGCCCTCAGTATCCGGCAAAAGAGGGTTCTAAAATCTCCGGAGACCCAGTCATTCGGGCGTTGGCTTCAGACTCGAATGATGGTCCTGCTACTGAAACCCCGTCTACTCGAGTGTTGGCTGCAAGCTCGGTAGGCGGTAAAGCTATTGCAGTCAATAGTATAGGAAAAGATGAGAAGAGTAGGGATGACAAAGACAGGACGCTACAGAGACAACTGAGCATGGACATTGAAGACGATTTGGACACTCTCTCCTAGTCGAATCTTCTGGAGGGTCTAAGGTTGTGTGACACAGACGAGGAGGATCTATTGTTATCCTCTGAAAATGTGCCATCCTCCTTGGGTCCTCCAGCGGAGAAGACGGGAGTGAGTGTTCAAAAGACACTGATGGAGAAAGAGGCCAAGGACCAAAAGAGTAAGAGGAGGAAGGGCTACAAAAGTTCCCTTAAGTTTCTTAAAAAACTGGGATTGCATAGCTCATCCTCTCTTACTCCGAAGGAAAAGGCTCTCTTAAAAAGCACACCTTCAATGTGCGGCTGCATGAGAGGCGCTATCCCGAAGATGGTGTTTCTGGTGCAGCCGTCATTGAAGCTGCTAAAAGAGCGCAGGAAGCACCGGTGGCACCGCTTCTAGCTGGTCTGGAAAGGTCGTGGCGAAGAAGGCTGAACTCTCGGGTCCAGCAGCCATCGCCGCGAACAAGTCCGGAGTGAAGGAAGTGATATCATCGGCCGTCTCTGGCTGCTTGAAGGCAGGTCCTTCAGGGTCAGCAACCACCGCTCGCATTCAAGGAGTACAGGCTTCGAAAGGCAAGGCTAAGCAAGTCGCCAAGCCTCTGTCCACACTACTTTCCAGATCGGAGAGTACCGTGGGCGGCGGCGAAGTGACCTCTTTCAAGCCAAGCAACAAGAGGCAACGCTCTAGCAAGGGTCAGGTTACTGAGGGTAAGAGGCTGAAGCCTTCAGCTCCTGAACTTCAGGTGGCAATTGTCGATCGGGGTCATCCAGTTGGAAAGATCTCGGACGCCAATTGGCTTATACTGGAGGAAAAAATCATGAGGGCACTTCTTAGCGAAATGGAGCATACCAGTAGTGATTCTATTGGTATGTTTGATGGAGCTAAGTGGCTAAGGGGAGTGAAGGTGGTGGGATGCGGTACAAGTGAGGCATTAAGCTTCCTCACTAGCTGCATCCGCAACCAGAGTGAACCTTGGCCGGGGGCTAAGCTTGACGTGGTTCCGGTTGACCAGGTTCCCCGACGCGTGGTCGTGAGAGTGTGGATTCCTCCACCCGTAATGGAGGATGAATCCATACTCTTTCTGATCAAACGTCAGAACAGGAGCGTCAAGGCGGATGACTGGAAAATCGTCAGGGGCTGATCAAGGGACAAGGGGAACGGCAAGGACCTCTGGGTTAAGATTAGCCCAGAATCTGAGCAACTACTCCGTCCCTTGAAAGAAAGAATTCGCTTCGGCATTGGCTATATCACAATGGGCATTGCCGACAAGGAGAAGGAGAGCAGCAATCGCCCGGAACATGCTCAAGGTAGTGCAAATTAATTTGCATCACTGTACAGCAGCGACGGACGATTTGCTGCTGTTTATGGAGGAGGATGACATCGACGTGGCCCTGGTTCAGGAGCCCTGGCTCTTAGGAGGTAGGGTTCAGGAATTGGTTTCGGGTCGATATAAACTCATCTCCCCCAAAAGGGAAGGTAGGATTAGATCCTGTATTTTGGCTAAGTGTAACATTAATGTTTTACTTCTACCAAATTACAGTACCGAGGACCTGACCGTGGCAATGTGCGAGCAGAGGGGGCCAAATCTGATCCTCTCATCAGCATACTTGCCCTACGAGGAGCGAGATCCGCCCAGCGAAGCCTTCAAAAGTTTGGTTCAATGGGCCAAAAACAAGAGGCTAAGCATGGTCATCGGCTGTGATGCGAACGCACATCACAGCATCTGGGGCAGTTCAGATGCCAACAACAGAGGTGAGTCTCTTTTTGAATATTTACTGTCCACTAATCTTGTTGTATGAAATAGGGGTAATCATCTTACATTTTATAATAGGATTAGGGAACAGGTAATTGATATTACTTTAGCGACAAATTCAGACACTCTTAGGGTTGAGGACTGGATGGTATCTACAGAATGCTCTTTCTCAGATCATTACAGGATACCATTCAGTATAAATTTTAAAAGTGGGGTACAAATCGCTTATAGGAACCCGGCAAGAGCTGACTGGCAAAAGTTCGAAAAACATATGAGTGAGTTTTCTGCTCTGAATCTGGAGCGGAAAGTTGATTCAATGTATCTAGAGCGAGCGGTCAATAAACTCACCGGCAAGCTGAATGAAGCTTTTCGGAAGTCATGTCCCTTAAGCCGCTCCAAGAAACGAAACCACACACCATGGTGGACTTCAAATCTTGGGCGGTTGAGGACTGAAACTAGAAGGCTTTTTAATAGAGCGAAAGTGACTAGGGAAAGTACGGATTGGGATATATATCGTCAAAGTTTCACATGAGTTCTGTGAGGGCATGGAGGAAACGAGTGGAGCCGCAAGGCTCCATAAAGTTCTGTCCAAGAGTCCAAGCACTCCCGGTCTTCTGGTAAAACCGGATGGAGTATACACGGAAAGCAGCAGTGAATCTCTTGAGCTCCTTATGAAGCCCCACTTTCCTGAATGTGTGGACGCGGCTTCGAGTGGTTCAGAAACCATCCCAAACTCGAGCATGACCAACAATCACATAACTGGGTTTATCAAAGAATTAACAAGCGAATCAAAAATTGTCTGGGCAGTACAATCATTCAAACCGTTTAAATCCGAGGGACCAGATGGTATTCTACCAGCAATGCTGCAAAAATCCTTGCCCACCATCATTTCTTGGTTGACAAGGATCTTCAGAGGGTGCATAGCCTTAGGGTATATTCCTAGGGAATGGAGAGAGGTTAGGGTCGTCTTTATCCCGAAGGCGGGAAAGGCGAATCATAATTCTGCCAAGGACTACAGGCCGATTAGTCTATCATCGTTTTTATTAAAAACACTAGAGAGACTGGTAGGTCTGCACGTGGAAAGCACTCTAAATGAGCACAACTTCAGTAAGGCGCAACACGCATACCTGAAAGGTAGGTCTGTAGACTCTGCTTTGCATGAGGTCGTTAGCTTCGTTGAAACTGGTTTAGATGTAAAAGAATATGTTTTAGGTGCTTTTCCAGATATAGAGGGTGCCTTTAACAACGTGGAATTAAGGTCAATTAGTAACGCATTGGAACGCATAGGGGTAAATAGCAAAATAACTCTGTGGATCAACTACATGCTGAGTCACAGGGTCATCAGCTCATCAGCATCAGAGAGGTACTCCACAGGGCGGTGTTATATCACCACTCCTGTGGAATCTTGTCATTAATGAAATTTTATGCTCGCTGGAAAGATCGATGATTAAGGTGGTTGCCTACGCAGATGATGTAGTCATACTGATAAAGGGAAAGTTTATTTCTACGATCAGTGAACTGATGGAGTCAGCTTTGAGGAAACTGCTAGGCAAATAGGAACGGACTTGGTATCAATCCAAGCAAGACCGAACTTGTTTTGTTCACAAGAAAATATAAAATACCAGTGTTTAAACTGCCAACGTTAAATGGTACCACACTGGCTCACGCCAAGATTCCAAGCTTTCATGGAAGAGGAACGTGGATGAAAGAACTAGAAAGGCATTGAGCGCTTTCTACACGTGTAACAGAACATTTGGGAAAAAATGGGGTGCAAAACCGTACATAGTACACTGGATGTACACGGCGGTTATCAGGCCTATTTTAACTCACGGAGCGCTGGCGTGGTGGAAGGCTGCCAACACCAAGTCACTACTTGACAAGCTTCGTAAGGTACAGAAACTGGCCTGCCTTGGTATAACAGGAGCAGTGAGATCGACACCACAGGCGGGCCTGGAGATTTTAATGCATCTTCTGCCTATTGACCTATACATCAGGAATATAGCGGCAAAAGGGATTCATAGGTTATAAGAATGCAACAAGCTTCAAAACTCTGATGGTCACGGGTCTATTTTGCAAGATATGCAGCGGGAACTCTGCCTCACGGGAAGCGACTACCGAGTACCTATACTTTGACACTGCCTACAACATGAACTTTCCAACAAGAGAAGATTGGAACTCAGGCACCGTTCTGGAAGGAAAGGGGCTAACCATCTTCACAGATGGATCCAAGATGGAGTTCGGCGCAAAAGCGGGTATGTACTCGGATAATATGAGTATGGAGATGTCTTTTAGACTACCCAACTATTGCAGCGTTTTTCAAGCTGAAATCTATACCATAGACCAAGCCGCACAGGTGATACGGAACAGGGAGCTTACTCCCTCCATCATTACCATATGTGTGGACAGTCAGGCAGCGATCAAAGCACTGAATGCCAAAATAGTAAAGTCTAGGTGTGTAGAACACTGCAGGGAATCACTACGTTCAATCCGACAGCATGCTATAGAACTCTGCTGGGTGCCCGGTCATACGGGTATTTCCAGAAATGAGAAAGCTGACGAATGTGCCAGAATAGGATCAGAACAACCAGAGAATCAACAAGTGGTAGACCTTAAGATACCATTGGCGGAATTACACTATCGGATAGAGGACATAATCAAGAAACAAACGAACAGAAGGTGGAACCTTACCACCGGATGCAGAAAGTCTCGAATCATGTGGCCTAAATTGAATCTGGGAAGGACTCAATCTCTCTTAAGATTCAGAAGAGGAGAGCTTAGGACTGTTGTAGGAGTACTGACGGGGCACTGTGTCATTGGCCCTATGGCCGCCAGATATGGTGCTCCTTTCAGAGATTTCTGCAGGAGCTGCGGAGATTAAGAAGAGGATGAGACGGTTAAACACCTGCTCTGCGAATACCCCGGGCTAGTGAGGAGACGAATCAAATATTTTAGTTCTGCGTTCTTTGTTGGTCTTGAGGAACTAGCCGAGCTGGAACTCACCAGTATCCTCAACTTCACCAAGGCTTCTGGGTGGTTCACCCCCATTCAGTAGGGCTTTTTAAAGGAGAAGGAAGGGAACATTTTTATATATATGTAGGGTATCACAATGGGCAAACTGCCTCCGAGTGAATCTTGCTTTGCAAGCAACCCTTTTAACCTAACCTAACCTGTGCATTTTCGAGACAATTTTTTAGTATTATTTCTTTTAATTAAAAAAAATATCAACTTCGAGGTATATTCGTGGTTATCATTTTTTACGGACTCAGTATGATGCGAAATAAATATGTGTGAAAATTGTATATCAGAAAATGGCCGCAAATTTAAGTATTTATTCATTAATACGAATTTGTAAATTGCTAAAAAATCTGACATACAATCGCAATCGATTTGGAATCTTTTTTTACACAGAAAACGATATGTCAAAGATTTTTTGTAGAAACGATGCGTTCTGGAGAAATATTTGATTAATAAAAGCAACCATTTTCGTCATGAGAAAATAAAGATTTTTAGTTTATTTTTGTTCAAGAAACGCTAATATTTCATATTTGTCCATTTTGTAGATTTTTTTCGGTTTTCGGCGGCCACTTAAAGTAATTTTTTGAACTGATCTTCGTCATTCTTTATCTGTTTGTTGAAATTTTGCAAAGACCAGTTACTCTTTCCGCGGTGTCATTCACAACATGGATTTTCTGGAAAAATGCCTCATTTGCTGGCCAAATGACGAATCGTACAAGTGTTCGAAGATTGTGTCCTAAAAATTACATATTATGAACGTCGCGACGCCGCAAAAAGACCGATCGCTCTTGTGCAAAATTTCAACAAACAGATAACGAAAGACGAAGATCAGTTTTAAAAATTACTTATAGTGGCCGCCATAAACCGAAAAAAATCTACAAAATGGACAAATATGAAATATTAGCGTTTCTTGAACAAAAATAAACTAAAAATCTTTATTTTCTTATGACGAAAATGCTTGCTTTTATTAATCAAATATTTCTCTAGATCGCATTGTTTCTACAAAAAATCTTTGACATATCGTTTTCTGTGTAAAAAAAGATTCCCAATCGATTGCGCATAGTGCCGTGGCCGAAAAATATAAAATAGTTATGGTTTCGAAGTATGTGGTATATGGTGGAAGTATGTCAGATGTTTTAGCATTTTTCACATTCGTATTAATGAATAAATACTTAAATTTGCGGCGATTTTCTGATATACAATTTTCACACATACTTCACATCATACTGAGTCCGTAAAAAATGATAACCACGAATATACCTCGAAGTTGATATTTTTTTTAATTAAAAGAAATAATACAAAAAAATTGTCTCGAAAATGCACATAAATCATACAAATCGACCAACTGACACGCCTTCCCATGGTCCGATTCGGTTTAAATTTGGGTACAATAGCTCCATGGGCAAAAGATATATTTTCGGGCCTGAGCACAAGAAATTGGACAGCATTTAATTTTTCCATACGATTTTGAATCAGCCTAGGGTACATACCTATCTTAATTCTTTTTGAAACAGAAGCCTTTGAAGCTTATTTTCCTTAATCAAGGAACGGCTCTGGTGGTAAATTTAGGAAAAAGGATTATTAGTGCAGACGATTTTCGGCTAACGAAATTAGATTATTTGTATCCTCTTGGAGAACAATAACTAAATCTAAATACATAGATATTAAACAGCTTAAAACTTATATCGCAGCTAAAAGCACCATTCTTACGATAAGTTGAAATATGAAGGGTCAATAGATCTTGATTTTGATATTGCCACCGACGTTAGTGACGGTGAAAATTAACAATATTTTCGGACTTAAGAAGTGTATTGAATTAGTTCAAACTCATAAAATGAGATTATAATTGCAGACTAAAAATTAAATTATTCATAAAAAACTAAAACTGTAAAAATTGCTTGTAATTCCAGTAAATTTTCCAGTTTTTTCCAGTAATTGTCCGCTTCGTGCATGAAAGTCAGTAAATTGTACTGAACCATCTGTAATTTTTGCTGAATTTACATTAATTTTTACACAGCTCTCAGTAATTTATATTGTGACACACATTAAAAATTACTGAAATACTGAAAGTAAATTTTCATGTGGATTACAGTATAATTTCATGCACATCCGATGAAAAATTACTGAGAATTCAGTAAAAATTACTGAAATTTTCTTTTTTATTTTATTTTTAATGCAATGAATTCTAATTAATACTATAAAATATTTTTGTGTGGTATTGTTTTTATAAAAAAATATATAATTAAAACTCATTTATAGAAGTAATGAGAAAATTCGTATTATTTGATGGTAATTAATAACCCACCATCATTGCTCATAATTCCTGCATGACAAAGCATCATCACGATCAAACAACTTACAAGCATTCATGCTGTACATGCAACCCCCTTCAATGACCTCATCTACTCCTTTAACGTTCGCTTACAACCATCGGTCGCTTGCAACTCTGTTCAACGCGCCGCAACAAATAGCAACAGAGGTTTTTGCGGTCACACTTTTTCTTTTGGGTTTTTGCTGGCACAAAATATCTTTTAGGTTTTTGCTGTGAACGTGTCAACTATTTTAGTATTCGGAGATTCCAAAAATATGATCCATAAAATCGTACCTGGTCATTTACTCGTTTTGTATTGTGTTGTGTACATACCTATTTTACCGATAATATGTACATATGTCGGTCATTCTTTTATTAAACACACACTTTATTTTTTTTGACGTTTTTGAACATTTTTTGAAACGAAATATCTCAAAAACTATAAGAGATAGGATAAAAAACCACGTAATCATTTTTGTTTAGAAATACTATAACTTTATAAAAAAAAATTAAAAAAATTTAAATAAATTTGTTAAAATATTAATTTTTTTCATTAAAAAATTTTTTCTCAAAATACTTTCAATATAACACCTTTTGTTTTTTTTTTTGATTTTTTTATATGTTATTCCTCAATCAATCCTAAGAATGCATTTGCTTTTATATCGAAATTCCCGCTATAACTTTGGAAACTACAAATTTTTTACTGATGACGCGCGCCATGTTTTTTTCATAAAATTCGACAAAAAATTTTTTTTTGTAATGTTATTTTCAATCAATTCAAAATTCTCGCCATAGCTTTGGAAAATATGACCGTTTTGTGAATGCGCGTTTCAGTCTTATTGTATGTATTGTATCATATTTTCCAAAGTTATGTCGGGAATTTCATTTTGAATGCAGATACATTCTTAGGATTGATTGCAAATAACATTACAAAAAAAAAAAAAACAAAAAAATAAAAAAAAAAAAAAATTAATATGTCGAATTTTATGTTGAAAAACGCACCATGCGCGTCATCAGTAAAAAATTCGTAGTTTCTAAAGTTATGGCGGGAATTTCGATATGAAAGCACATGCATTCTTAGGATTGATTGAGGAATAACATATAAAAAAATCAAAAAAAAAAACAAAAGGTGTTATATTGAAAATATTTTGAGAAAAATTTTTTAAATTAAAAAAATTAATGTTTAAACAAATTTATTTAAATTTTTTTAATTTTTTTTACAAAGTTATAGTATTTCTAAACAAAAATGATTAAATTATTTTTCTATAGTTTTGGATATTTGGTTTCAAAAAATGTTCAAAAACGTCAAAAAATACAATGTGTGCGTTTAATAAAAGAATGACCGATGTATATTAGGGCGTGTCGATTTTTTTTTTTCAGAAAGGGTATTGCAGTATAATTTTCTAAGGGCAATTCTGAGCAACTTTGCCAAAGAAACTATGGGTCTAAAATCAATTTCGAGCCTGCGCACTTTCACAAATAGGTTTTGAACAGTACTTATGTATGTACATTAGAGCGGTTCAAAATAAAAACTTTTCGATTTTTTAACGATGTGTCAGTGCATTACAATGGCCCTATATGTCTAGACAAAACATATTAATTTAAGTTTTCGAAAGTATTGATTTAAAAAATGGTGCAAGCTAAAGAGGTTATCAAATTTTGCAACAAAGTGGGTATGCTTTTCGAACTATTATCGATCGAGGAATTCAAATCCATGATTAGTTTTTTTTCTTCTTCTTTTTTTCTTACAAAAATGTTGGAAATTGCTCAGACAAAAATTAAAAAGTGGCGATTTTCTACTTTCAAGTTGCAAAATCTTGATATAATATTGTACCGCCGATCTAGTGGTACATTATTTTTAATGAACCTTTATTTGTTTAAAAGAAAACCGTAAACCGCATATCAATATCTTCTTTCAAAACCAAGATATCTGCATTTTTCTAAATTAATAGACATGAAATTTTTTGATTCGGCGTTGACATATGTATATATAGGTATATTAAGCTGATTCAACATTTTTTTTTGTTCTAAACAGCTATTATCGATCGAGGAACTTGAATCCGTGATTAGATTTTCTTCTTCTTCTTTTTTGCTAAAAAAAAAAAAATATAAATATTTTCATATAAAAGTTTTACACCACAAGCAGTAAAAAAATTAATTGAAATTTGGAAAAAATTACTTGCTTAATTGTTGCTACAAAGTTAAACGGCTTGGTCGACTATTATCAAAAATATATATACATCATTCTGTTTCTCGACGTGTTGTTGATAAAAACCACGAAAAAGTTATGTCAGTAACGGTTGAAAGTCGCAAAAACGTTCCTCGGCTAGGAAGCAAGCAAGATCTAACGATATGAGCGGCAAACTTAAAAATAAATTATTGTAAGATTTTCATTTTTAAATAGACCAAATCCATCTCAAACCATGCAGTCGGAGTGACTTCAAATTGCGGAATTGGTTGCCGATTAAATATGTTGTTTTTCAAAGTAATTAAGGAAATATACCGTTCCCCGATTTGATTGAAAATTATTTATTACGAAGTAATGCCCATTTAAAGTTATAGTGTCAGAGCTTGAAAAATCGTTGAAAATTGTTTCCAAATAGTAGCATTTTCATTCAAATCAAAATAATTAACTTTTATCTTTTGATTCTAATAGATTCTGATTCTCTATTAGAATCTTTAAGAAATTTTAAAAATTCGCGGAGTTATAGCGCTTTTTATGAAAAAAAATAAGGCTGATTTTCTCAAAAACCCCAATTTTTTTTTGCTTAAAGTTTTATTGTGGATTTGTATTAATATGATATAGAAATGACATGAGTTTAATGTCTGTTAACCCACAGTTGAGGTCAGGAGATTTTTTCCCCAAAATGAAAATGTCAATTTTTTTTTTTTCATCATTGCCAAGCCACTCTACGGTACTATTTTCAAAGCAAATAACAACAGCAACATTCCAACTTACTTTCTGGAAATCCTGCTTGCATTCTGCATACCTTTTTTTCACCATTATTTTCGTAATAACATTTTATTATGGGAAATATATAAAAACATTGTAGGCAAATATAGCTATTTCGCTGACTGTACTTCTGTGGGTTTTGAAGGTTTTGTTTGCTTGACTTTGTCAGCGAAAAAGCTATATGTGCTTACAATCTCTCTCTCTCTCTCTCTCTCTCGAAAATGTGCCATGCATTCCGCACGACATATGTAGTTGAAGAAAAGGACCACCTTAAACACGGAGTTCTTCTTGTGGTCCTTATCGTTGAAGTGTAAAATTCAATGCCTTTATCAAGGCAAATGTGCAACTGGATAGATAACTCGAATGTAACTGAAAAAAAGTTACTGTTTTCTTTTTTTTTATAGATGTAAATACGAAGGCCTTTATTAAGGCTGTTGTACAAATGTGCGCAATGCCAGTTGAGAATTTTTTTAGCATGTATGGTATTATTGACTTGTAAAAAATTGAGAGATTAAAAAAGTTGCTCTTGTGTGCATCATTGTTGTAAAAAAAAAATCCTATTCTATTTGTTTGTGTAGCGATGCTATGCTTTCACATTTTTTTTAAGCAAAGATTTATATTTATTTATTTAAATCAGTGATGCACGAATTTCTACTGTGTAATGTTTTGTTTTCGTTTGAATTTCTACACACATTTATACACATACTATCGCGAAAATCTTGTGATAGAACCCAGTAGGCAATGGCAGGAGCTAGCAGTGCTTCTACCAGGCCTTTCTTGGTAAGATTAAGGCCTTGCCACCTTCTTTCAAATTTACTTTCTTTTTTATATGAAATGTCCCGATAAAACAGTACTTCTAAGAGAGCATGTCGTAGCAGGGGTGATAGAAGTACTCGGACAAAATTAAATTTTAATACGCCGTGAGACTCTGAGTTAATTTTTTTTTTATCCGCGTCACCTCACTTGCACTAGCGTTGATATTTTTAATGTTTGTTTGTTGTGACGTTTTCTTGCTTTATAATTTGACATTGAATACACAACACTCTGCCATAAAATGAAACAGACACTCAATGTAGTGTAACTATTCTGCTAATTAAAAATTTCACTACTAAACAAAAACAAACATCATAATAAAAAAAATGAGTGTACATATTTTTATTTGTATGAAAATTTTGTTTTGAGAAGGCATCTTACAATCGCAGCAGTGCTAGCAGGCCTTCTCCGAGGAAGGCGTTGCTCAATTGCCTGCTGGGAAGTTAACTCGCTGTCGACTTTAGGGCAACGAAGTTGAGGATTCCTAATGTAGAGCACCGTGCCTGAAGTTTTAGGATGCCTCGAATGGCAATTTTAGGGGTAAAATCTGGCCGAATATTGGAAAAATTTTTTTGAGGGCATATTTTAAAGGTAAAATTTAAAATTATATAAAGAAAAATGTATCAGATATTTTGTATTTCAAAATGTAAAATTTTGGAAAATCCTTAGTGACGACACCCAAATTTTTCAACCCACCGATATTGTGATGCTAGTGATTTTACCTACAAGCAACCATTGATTTTGCCACAGTGATGCCACTAACGCAGTGTTACTCATTTTCACTACACACAAATACGTACATAAGTATGTGGGACAGTCTTTTAAAAACCGAACGAATTTTGACAAAAATTGACCGACACATTTTTGATTTGGCTGAAAATTTTTTTATGGGCTCTGTATCGAAAAAGATGAGACACGTATTCGAGGATTTTGAAATAAAGTGTTTTTTTTAAAAAAGTTTTTTTTTTCAAAATTGAGCGAATTCAAATTTTGAGAATTTCGTGATTTTTGGCTTTTAATGTCATTTTAAAGCTAAGAAAATTATCTTAAATAGAAAAATATTTTTTTTTTAAATTATTAAGAAATTAATATTGTTATAAACAATTAAATTGTTTAAATTGATTTTTAAGAATTTCCCCCACCCTGTATCAAATTTTTAATGTAACTATCGTATTCTACGTCAAATTTCATATCGAAAACGTATTTTTTTTTAGAATATCGTGATTTTTGGCTTGGAAGCTCACTTTCTAAAATTCATAACTCCAGTTGTGTTAAAGCTATAAAATTGAATTTAATTTCATTGTAAAGGTAAAAATATGAATGAAAAAAATATTTTTTTAAAAAATTATTAACAAATTAATATTATTATAAACAATTTAAATGTTTAAATCAATTTTAAACTATTGCTCCCACCCTGTATCAAATTTGTAATGTCGGAATCGTGTTTAACGTCAAATTTCCTATCGAAAACGATTTTTTTTATCAAATTGCCTATCGAAAACTATTTTTTTTTTATGGGAAAACTATGGGACAAGAAAATGAGGAGTGCAATAGAATCCGCGCGCCGATAAGATGTGCCGCACTACATAAATTATTTTTTTTCTAATACATAGTAACAATAGTTTCCCCATTAAAAAAAAAAACGTTTTCGATAGGAAATTTGAGGTAGAACACGATTCTGACATTAAAAATTTGATACAGGGTGGGAGCAATTGTTAAAAATTGATTTAAACATTTAAATTGTTTATAACAATATTAATTTGTTAATAATTTTTTAAAAATTTTTTTGGTGTAAGTTCGTATTTTTACCTTTACAATGAAATTAATTTCAATTTTATAGCTTTAACACAACCGGAGTTATGAATTTTTGAAAGTGAGTCTCCAAGCCAAAAATCGAAAAATTCTCAAAATTTAAGAGAAATAATAGTTTGCCCATTATAAAAAAAATACGTTTTCGATAGGAAATTTGTCGTAGAATGCGATGGTCATATTAAAAATTTGATACAGGGTGATACAGGGTGGGGGAAAAAAATTTTTTTTTTTCAAAATTCTCGAATACGTATCTCTTCTTTTTCGATACAGAACCCATAAAAAAATTGTCAGCCAAATCAAAAATGCGTCATCCGAAAAGTGTTCGGTTTGTAAAAGACCGTCCCATGTATGTATGTACAATGTACATGTGTGCTTACCAGTGGCGTATCGTGTATATCGGGCGCCCGGGGCGACAGGTTATTACCGCCTACTACCGAAAGGAAATTTTCTGTTTATTGCCTTTTGTAACATAAAAATCTTTTAATAACAAAAAAAGTGGACCACACTTTTAACAGCTCGAAACCCCTAGCGAAAAACTATAAAAACAACATTTTAGTTTCATATTACGAGGACCTCTTTGCCGATTTCGATATTTTTCAAAGTATTTTCGAAATTCTTATTTTTTTTTTTTTTTTGATTCTTGAATTATTTCTAAGAATGTATCTGCTTTCGAATCGAAACTTCCGACTTCAGTTCAGAAAATATGAATATTTGGAACAGATTTACTTTAGCAAAAAAAGGCCAATTTTTTTAATTGCGAAGATATAGCATACAAATATTAGAAATTCGCTGTATACATTGTTTGCGAGATATGACGATTTTTGTAAAATTTTGACCTTATTTTTCTAAAAATCGTTATTATTCCAGAAAATGTATTATTAACGTATAATTTTTTTAGCATCACAAGAATGCTGTTTTAATTTGAAAAGACGTATCACTTGTACCAAATATTTTCATATTAATCCATTCTTTTTACCGGAGAACAAAAATTAATTTATAACATTTTTTATAAACTACTTACGAAACAACAGTGACTTTAACAACAATAATAACAACAACAACGACTTTTATATAAACTTTTAAAACAAAACGCAGATCAGTATATAATGAACCCATCACCTGGTTCGCGGGCTACACTAATTTTACATACAAGTAAGGGTAAGTGGGTGCCCTTCTCCCTCGGCTCAGGGCTTACAAAGTCTAAAAGAATCCTATACTGCTTTTTTGAAATATTTCGTTTAACGAAAATTTTTAAGCCACATTTTGAAATATGTACTCATAAATTATTTTAAAATATATTTTTTGAAACTAAAATATGTTCAAAATTCACCTTTAGATAAGCACTAAGCAATTAGGCAATTCACAAGGTGTGCTAATGTGTCATAATGTCTTAAAATATTATGACTGTCTTAAATGTTTTGTTGTTGTCTTCCATATAAAAAATAAAATAAGACAATACGCCCTATGTTTTTCGAAAATTGTATTGATGGGAGAATCGCATGGAAAAAGAGAGTAAAATATAATTATTATATAAAAAATTTTTTTGTGAACAACCCTAGTATACCTATTAGACTGTGCCATTTCAAAGTTTTGGAGTTGGATTTTATTTTTTTTTTTTGCCTATAGTTTAGCTTGAGGAATATTGTCGCAATATTTGAGCTTCCTATCACAAACTTGTAAACGGCGCGGACAGAGTTTATGTCCGATTTCGTTGAAATTTGACGAAAAAAGCGACTTGCTAAATCGTAGAAAAAGTCGGCCTTAGGTGCGAAGATATAGGGTTTTAGGTATTTTATTTTTATGGGAGATGCCACCCACTGTTGTCATACTACATCCACATTTTTCATCTAGCTGTAAATGCGGACAAAATACACGCAAAAGGGAGTTTTTTTTTTTAAAAAAGAAATTGTGGGCATTTTAGCCTATGTTTTAGCATTAAATCCGAAGGGAACACTCCCAAAATTTCAGCTTTCTAGATAATACCTGTGACTGGTGCATTAAGTTTGTTTCCAATTTAATTGACGACTTTTTACTAAAACGTAAAAAAAAATTACCATACACTCAAAAAAAAAAAAAATTGTAATTCCAACAATTTTATACTTTGACCCAACAATTTCCGTAGGTTAAAATGAACTCAATAACTTAAATTCTTATCTTAACAATAAAAAATGTTACCTGTAAAGTAAAAATTCTTATTGTTGGCTTAAATATAAAAATTGTCAAAACTTCGAAAAAATAAATTGTTGTCTCAAGAACGAGTTGTTGATTTAAAAATTCTTTCCAAAGACTCTCCAGCCACAAAAGTTTTTGCTGCAACTTTAGCTTTTCAGAGACAGCTTGGAGTTTGAGTTTATCTTCATCAGAAATGAACGGTTTACATTTTTTGCTAATCCTTGGCGGTAGTATGAGCGTATGTAATAAGCTGAAGAAGAAAAAGTGTCTTGAATCTAAAAAAGAATGTTATCAGTGAGCTTATCCATGATATAATCAAAAAAAAGTTATAATTACCGGGACAAATTTCGGGAGATATCATTTTCTTAAATATCGCTAAAACCACTTTCTTTTTCCATTGTAGATGGGAAAAAGTGTTTGTTTATTGTTTTTTCGAAGTTATTAAGTATTAAGTCATACATTTTTTCTAAAGTGACAGACTTACAGTCAGTTTTTCACATCTTTATGAATAAATTGTTGTGGCAAGAATTTTATTTCTTAGTCCGAGAATTAGTTTTTGAAATCAAAAACGTTCACATTTGTTATGCCAACTGTTTTTATTCTTGATAACAATTGTAAACTGAAGAACTTATTGTTAAATTAACAATTGCATTTTTAAAGGCCAATACGATTACAAAAATACTTAGCACAAAAATTTTACTATTGGGCCAACAATTTTCCGTTTTTAAAAATGTTTAAGAAAATAAAAATAGTTTTTATAAGAACTTTATTTTTAAATTGATAGTTTTATTCTTAAAAAATCAAAAACAAGTTTTTGCTCGAAGAAATTTTTGTTAAGTCAACAGTTTTTAGCTCACAATTTTTCAAGAATACAAAAATTCTTCGGATAGCAATGTTTTTTTTTCTGAGTGTAGGTGCTAAGATTTAGTGTTTTAAGTATTTTAGTTGTATGGGAGGTTTCACACCCTGATTTCAAACCACGCCCACATTTTTCGAGTGGCTGAAAGTGAGCAATTTACATCTCAATACCAAACTTGAAGCTAATAGCTTCCATAGGTACCGAAATAGCGTTTAAGCGATTTTGTTATATTAGAGCGTTTTAAGTGATTTTGTTATATTAGAGCTACCACGCCCCTTAATTAAATCCCGCTCACGTTTGCAGGGTGTTAAGCGAAGACAGTATAGATACAAGTACCGAATTTCGAAACTGTAGCTGCCATAAGTACCAAGATATAGCGCTTTAGGTGCTTTATTTGTAAGGGAAGTGCCCCACCCTGTTTTCAAACCACGCCCACATTCTTCGAGTGGCTAAGTACAAACTAAATACTTCCATATATTAAATTTTAAGCTTGTAGCTGCCATAGGTACCAAGATATAGCACTTTAAGTGGTTTTGTTGTACGAGAGGTGCCACACCCCGTTTTTGAAACCCGCCCACATTTTACAAAGTGCTTCGTACAGACAGCATACACTGTCGTTCATCAGGATAGAACCAACTGAATTTTATGCAAGAAATCTCCATAAATTGTGAATGCAGAAACAATAAATACTCCAACTTTTCCGAAATATAAAAGCACTTATAATGCACTACTTAACGACTAAAAATCAATTCCCAATGCATTATAACTGTACTTTTCTTTAATTGTTTCTAATCATGTATGAAATTCTTCTTTTTTTTCTTGATTCAGCTTGAAATTTATTACATAGGCCTACATACAGATCTACATTAATTCTAGTATGGCAGGATGCATAGAAAATTTAAATTTATGATATTTCGGTGATTAAAAGAGATATCCACAAAATTTAAAATGGATTTTAAAGGGTAAGAGTAAACAGCCATAAACTCTGTCCGCGCCGTTTACAGGTTTGTGATAGGAAGTTCAAATATTGCGACAACTATTTTTATTCCTCAAGCTAAAATATAGGCAAAATAAAAATAAAATCCAACTCCAAAACTTTGAAATGACACAGTCTAATACATATACCATAAGTTAAAGTATCTAACAATTTTCCACAACACATAGCACTGTTCGACGTAACACTGTACGAATGTAAAATTTTTCTTTTGAATTTGACAAATATATTCTCTACAGTTTTTGTCAAATATTGCTTTCGACGCATAGCACTGTGCAAATGAAGTACTGTGCAAGTATCAGATTTCTTTTCATTTTAAAAGTTAAATCATGAATTTTATTTTTTGCGCCACGTCAGCGACTGTTAGCGCTCCTTAGCGTAAAGTTTTATGAAGTGACTTTGATATCGTTTTAATACTCCCGCGCACATAGTGCGAATTAAATTACATCAATGAATTTATAAAGTATCAGTATAAGAATTTGTATGTGTCCTAAATACCTTAAACTGTCAAATAAGAATGAAGAAGAAAGAATATTTACATCGAAGGAAAATAAAGACGTTTTATTAATTACAACGAAAAAAATTAACTGGCGCCCAAGCCAGTGGTTCAAATCCACGATATGGAAACTCATAGGTACTTCACAGTTCCTATTTCGCTAAGAAGTCCTGAAGAACATTTTGTCATAGCTGGGCACCGTTAATCAAAAAGTTAACTTTGTTAATCGCTAATCCGTTACCAACAAAGTTAACTTCGATACACGTTAAAGCGTTACATTTCGGAAGGCTTAACGCAAGTTAACGTTAATCGTTAATCCGTTTAGATGCGATAAATATTGAATTTTAACAGTTTAGGAACAAAAAAAGACGTGTATAATAAGAGTGTGTAATTTAGTCATCTAGCATAATGTGGATATTTATGAAAATTAATATGTTGAAGTTCTTGGCTGAAAGCGCGGCTCGTTTCGGCGTTGAAATATCTTTGCCCGTAGAAAAAAGACGTGAGGCGCATGAGGGTATAGCAGTATTATATATAATATCTGTTCGCCGAGGATTTCACATCTTTGAACAAGTCTTTTGATTTCATGTCTAGCCACATTTTGACGAGATTTTAAGCTTTATTCTTTAAAGATTTGTGGCTTTTAGGTTTTTCTTAAGACTTGAAAAAGTCTTTCTCATCATCGTCGTTGTTACTCGCGTTGCTGCCTCCGCTAATTAAACTATCTTTGTCCTTCCAATTTTCGGCGCTTCTTGTCGTAATGCCTCTTTTACCTTTTTTCCATGCATTTTTTTGCTGCATCCACTCGACTGCTGTCATACGTTTCCAGCCATATTGACCAGAACTTCGGGTGGAAAGCCGCGACAAGTTGGTACTGTCCATCGTCCAGAATTGGTCCAAACCTTTTCTCTATGCCGTTTAATAAGGCATTGCCTAAGGCTGTGCAATTTACTATGCCTTAAGACTCTATATTTTTTAATTTCAAGTCAGTTTTTTTAACTGCTATACATAAATGTAAAACAATTTGTCTTACAATTAGATCAAAAAGGGTTATAGTGACACATGAAGTAATTAAGTAAAGTATGGGAGTCGACAGAGCATGAACAATATTTTTATAGAACCATTATCACATCTCATGATAATCTTTACCATATCACATGGTAGCATCCACAACTATTATCACATCACATGATAATCTTTACCATATCACATGGTAGCATCCACAACTATTATCACATCTTCACCATATCACATGGCGGCAAGCACAATTATCATCATATCATATGACAATCTTCACCATAACGCTTAAATAATACAAAAAGACTTCTGAATTAGAAACATAAAATAGATCTCTTTAATTACATTTGAAAGCATTCGTATGTAAAATTTCACACTTCATACAGTTACTTAAAAAATCATTTTAATTTAATTACATATGTATATACTTATGTATTTCAAAATTATTTAAGAGTTAAATTAATAAAAAAAAAATTTAAAAAAAAGGTAATACAAATTACTCCACATCATTATCGGATACCTCAGCATCCATTGATTCATCACCTTCTGGCATTTTGCGCAAACGATCATGAGCATACTTATAGGTTCGTTTAGTATTAAGGGCTGATAAAACATATCTATCACCATCTAAAACTTCAGATATTTTAGATGGATCTTTGTATTTTGAATCAAGTTTAGTTTGGTTTCGTTCTTCATTCTGTAGCAAAATCGTTTCACCAATATTGAACTTAACAGGTTTTGCTTTACTACGGTCAAATCTTGTTTTGTCATATTTTGCATTTTTATCTATATTATCGATAGCTTGATCTCGTACTTTTTCAATATCAACATTTTGATCACTTTCGTCTTGAATCATCAAATCTAATGGTCTAGCCACTTTACCAATCATCAACTCAGGAGAACTAAATCCGGTTACATGGTTAATTATGCAATTAAGAGCTAATTGAACATCAGGTAGCGCGTCTTGCCAGGAACGTTCCTTATTAGTTTCTACTGCAGAGATCATATTTTTAAGAGTACTCATAACTCTTTCTACCTGTCCATTAGCACGAGAGCTACCCGTTGCTATCAAATATAATTCAACGTTATGAGACTTACAAAATTCACGAAAGTCACTGCTAGCAAAGCATCGTCCTTGATCCGCAATGACTCGCTTAGGGGCCCCAAATAATGAAACACTTGTTTTCAAAGCGTGAATACTGTGTACTGAATCAGTGTTCAAAGTGTGGTGTAAAATTACAAATTTGGTAAATGCATCAATTAAAACAAAGACATATTCTTTTTTGTCATTCTTACCACTGAGTTTTCTAGTTGCATCAATGTGTACTGTGTGCCATGCAATAGGAACTTTTGGTATGGGATGTAACTCTGCTTGTACCTTTCCAGAATGTGACGTGGAAACCTTACAAGTTATACAATTATTAACGAATTTTTTTACATACTTTGACATTTTTTCAAATCTGTACATTTCATAAAGCTATTCCAACGTTTTTTCCAACCAAGATGTATTATGGATTCATGAACAGAATTAATTACGGACCATCTGAATGCACGGGGTAGAAGGGGTAAGCACTTAGTTTTTCCATTGCGCTGCACATTACGAAGCAACACACCTAAACGCATCTCATAGGTTTTAGCCAAATCTTCGCTAATTTTATGTTCGTTTATATTAGAAATTAATGAAACTATTTCAGAATCACGTTGATGTTCAGCTAATAACCTTACTTACTTACTTGAGTGGCCATAACAACCCGTTACCGGGTTACGGCCGACCTCAAAAGCTCTCTCCAGGCGCCTCTGCTTCGCGCGCGCCTTCTCCAATCAGTCACACCAAGCGTGGATAGGGTTTCTTCGGCTTGGTCTTTCCATCGGAGGCATGGTCTTCCTCTCCGTCGTCGCCCAGCGGCTTCCGCATCAAACACCTTTTTTGCCGGAGCTTCTTCGTCCATACACACAACATGTCCCAGGCAGCGCAGACGTTGGATAATGATGCGCTTGACTATGTCGATGTCATCGTAGAGCTCGTACAGTTCATGGTTCATTCGAATACGGTAGTCGTCGCCGACGCGAACAGGACCGAAGATTTTGCGAAAAATTTTTCTCTCAAACACCCCAAGTTTGGCTGCATCGGTCTGCGACACAACCCATGCTTCTGCACCGTAGAGTAGCACGGGTAAGATGAGCGTCTTGGAGAGTGTCTGTTTTGTCGGGCGAGAGAGGTCTCTACTACTCAATTGCTTACTGAGACCGTAGTAACACCTATTATCAGCTTATAACCAGTTAATGGAAATATCTATAATGTCAACTTTCTACGGGTTTTCTCACTTAATTCTGAAACAGGTAAAACAGGTAACGGATTTCTAGAAAAGAAATCAACATGACACATTCTATAACTTTTTCTGTAGAAAATGTCAAAATCAAAGACTTGCAGAAAAGCCCACCACCTGTGCAATGTGGGGGTTAAATTAAGCTTAATTCGTGATGACTTTAAAGAGTTGCAATCCGTTATAACATTAAACTTGCGTCCATGTAAAAAGTCTCTAAAATGCTTGATAGCGTTTACAACCGCTAGGGTCATTCATTCATTCAATTCATAAGAACGGTACTTTGACTCAGCAAACGTTGTTCGTTTGCTAAAGTAAACCACAACATGTAATTTATCTTCTTTACTTTGCATCGGATTTGGTGGAATTTGGAACTTGCATCCGTGTGCAACTCAGAAAAATAATTCGGATCAAATATCATTAACACGAGTGCACTAGTAAGTATGGAAATAATTTTTTGTCGGATAGATTCATGAGAAGGTTTCTAATCAAGAAGGTTTTTACTTGTCATTGCATATAATGTGAACATTATTTGCGAAAATTTTGGGACGAAATGCCAAAAATATGAAGCTAATCCGATGAATTGACGCAATTGAGTCACAGTTTATGGAGGAGGAAGAGTCACCAATGCTACTATTTTTTTTTTGGATTTGGCCTTATTTCACCTGATTAACCACAAACCCCAAATATTCTACCCTATTTTTCATAAATGAAAACTTTTTAATATTAAGTGAAATACCAGACTTAGCTAATGTTTCTAAAACAACATCAATCCTTTGTAAACTTTTCTCAACATCCTCTGTCCCTAAGACCAAAATATCATCCATGTAAACTACAACACATGTATTTGCAAGCTCACCAAGAACTTTTAAAATACTTCTCTGAAAAACTGCAGGCGCATTACGCAAACCGAACGGTATTGCTAGATATTCATAGTATCCATCTGGTGTTATAAATGCAGTCTTCTCAATAGAATCAGGATGTATAGGTACCTGATGATATCCGCTAGCCATATCCAAAGTCGAAAAATAAGGAGAACCATGAAGTCTATTAATTTGATCAGATATCAAAGGCAAAGGAAATCTGTCAAGAATAGTATTATCGTTTAATTGTCTGTAATCAACACACATTCGATCCGATCCATCTTTTTTTTTACTAAAAGAATAGGACTAGCAAATGGCGAAGAGCTTGGATGAATAACATTCACCATTAAAAGTTCATTAATTTTGCTTGGAACTACATTTTGTTCATCAAGACTAAGCCTGTAAGGTCGTCGATATACTGTCTTATTTGAATCTATTAACCGAATTTGCATTGGCTCTAAACAAGCCGGATGTTTTGGCGTTCCGTGCACAAAATTGTCTCTATATTTCTTCAAAATCGTCAGTAATTTTGGCTTAAACTCTTCAGTGTTAATATTATTAAAAATAGAGTCATCAGATTTCATATGACATACTTCAACCTTAGCACACTTCATCCGATTTAAGTTTAATTTTTTTGACGCCATTTGAGCACAAAGGCCTTGGTTGAGAATTTCGCAAACTATCATAATATCAAAATGCAAATATTGTTTCTGGCTAAACATGAAAACGTATTTTGATATCAATTTCATCAATTGATACTTTAGTCAAAATTTGGATATTACTGTTAACATTAGTTTGACCAATTCCAGTCATAAGCACAATTCTGTTAAAAAGTTCACCACAGAAGTTAGAACTAACCGTCTCTTTCATGAGTGAGCATTCGGCTCCTGAATCAAAAATTAAAGAATATTGCTCACCTGAATGTTTCAAAATGCCTGAAGGAGTGTTAAGTACACACATATCAACATGTCGGTCTAACATTTGTTTGTCAGACTTGATGTCAGCGTTCTTCTTTAAAGTTTGACAGTTATTGGCATAATGACCTTGACCTCGGCAACGGAAACAGGTCAAATTAGTAGCAGACGAAGTTTTCATCAATGATGCTTTGTTCGAAGTTATCTGTTTAACTTCTTTGCTTGTATGAAGTCTGCAAACTGCAGCTTTATGTCCAACGTTAGCACAATTAAAACATTTTAAAACTGGCGTTAGATGATGAAATTTAGAACGCTTGTTGTCATATTCATTTTCAGAATTTGTTGCCAATTTCCTCTTTGCAAACGACATCACTCTTAATTCTTGCTGTAATCGATTGCTAGTATCAATGTCAGTTGTAAAAGCAAGACGTTGGACGCGTGGCTCAAATTGAGCAACATGCGCCATAACAGTCGCCACAGCTATTTGCTCGATATTCATATTCTTCCACTTTGTCATAAGAGACATCAACAAAGACACGCATAAGAAGATAGACACTCACCATCTTTTGGCTTGCTACTGCTCAAATTGATCAAAAATCCTGCTGATGTTTCAGAACATTCATATCTGAATATAAACACATCCTTGAACTCTGGCCATGTCATACGAAATTTGTGACAGCCACGTAGATGCTTGACCCTTAAGAGCACGGCTAAGTGAATTCATCAGCTCACCTCCATTTAGCATTTTATCTCCCATGCACATGTCGGCTGTTGCTACCCAAGCATGTGCATAACCGTTTCGAGGATCGAACTCCGGCAGTTTAGTTTGATTGCTTTCTTGCTGCCGCTGCAAAACTTCCGATAGCGCCATGAATTTTAAATTTTGCTGCTCCAGAACAAATTTCCAGTTCATGTCACTATTAATTATATTTTCTGATGGAGCGTGTGGAATATCGTAGAATATCAGGATCAGATCCCAATTCTGATGTCGAGTCTTGTATTTCCATTTTGATTATTTGATGATTTTTCACCAACCGTGCTTACAGAACCTTTTCCTTGTTCTGATTTTTATAATTTCTAGTTTGACATTTTTCTCAAATCTAAACAAATCTTCTATTTCATTTTAGAACAAGTACTTTAAGAGCACAGTAGTGAAACTTCACCCAAGCAACTTACTGTCGCTTGATAATCAAAACTTATCTACGACATATATACCCTTTTATGTATCTAGGACCACTCTAATGCATACATAAAAATTCAATGTGAAAAAATTATACTTAAACACAAAAACCTCGCTTCTTTAAAGAAATTTTTTCTTTCTAAAATATTTACTATGCCAACCCCAAAAGCATAAAAAAAAAGTTGAAAAGAAGGACAAGTGATAAAAATTGTAAGGTCTTTTATGGTATAGGTCAAGAAACCATAAAATCCTGCAAGGCCAATTAGCGTTTAATGAAAAAAGCCCTTTGGTTAGGAAAACTTTAATCAATCGATTTTCGGTATTTCATTATAAGCTGTGAGATGCAATAACATGAGTTAAGGAAGGCGCTTTCAAACATCTGGCGAGGATAGGAAGTGCAAAAATAACAAATTAAACTGAATGGCAATCAAGAGATTATAATTAATTATTTCGTAAAAGGAAAAAAGCTCCAAAACACAGATAAACTTTGAGCAATGAAAGGAAATAAAATCCTGATCATATGACTGAAGTGAAGATATAAAATTGACAGCATAACGCTATTTTCATTGCTGCTGGAACTTCTGTGTTAAAAGCTGCAATAATCTGTAATTCATTTTTATTTGTAAGTCAATAAAAATTGCAACTTTAGAATTTAAGAACTTGGTAGTATTTTTAAAAATCTTAACTCACAGTAGCAAAAAAATCATATTAGGCGCTCTTAAATGAGTCACGGGTTAACCCTAATTTGGTAAGATTGTCATATTTTTCGTAGTTTTTCATATTCTGACTTTTTTAAATTGTGTTTTTATTAGTTTTAGAGTATTGTATACAACGTTTTGAGAACGACCAATCGATCGAGATACTTTTCGTTAGTTTTTTGTTTTTTATTACGTAATTGGTCAATGATAGCGCAGGCTTCTTTTGTAAAATGCTTGGTTCGGCCCATATTTGAACGTCTTAAAATGATTTTTTTCCCTTAATAAACAAATATATAATTGAATTTAATAAAAACAATACTCACAATATCTACTTTAATCACAAAATTAATAATTTAATTGTATTAAAGAGGTGACCCTCTTTAAAAGTTTTCAACCGATCATTTTCGGAGCTAGTAATACCTATAAATAATTCTCCCAAAGGTTTCGTTTGGTATCGTACAAGGGTTGCCAAAAAATTTAATGTATATTTCTAAGTTATTGCTGACCCTATTGTTTTGTCCACGAATGTATATCAATGTTTTTGCCTTGAGTAGACCAATTTTTTGATTCAATGATCTTTGGCATCAAGTACCGCGTTCTTGAACCTACCCACCAGATCTCAGTTCCTACCATCCTATTGTACCACCCTAATGGCAGAAAATTAAAGCTTGCAAAAAATCATTAAATTTTTTCAACAGAAGTATTTCTATTATTCCATTAGAATAAATTTTAAAAATGTTTTTAAAGTTTTTACCGAACGTAGGGGTCGCCTTATTAAATTATTCGTCGTATCTTCGGTATTTATAATTAGTAGTACTAAAATGATCTCTTATCGAATGATAGTTGGAATAATACCGTTATTACTCTCTTAACGTATTTTATTATTGCTATTCATTTTACCTGTGAGATACATATTAGTTGTAAATGCGTCTTTATTTTAATCCGCTAAAGTAAGAAAATTTAATTGAATATTTTGTTATCTATGATAGCGGACCCAAATCTAGGCCCGGATTTAGAAATTTGCCGCCCCTAGGCAAATGCTAAATTACCGCCTCCCCCCCTCAAAACTTCTACAATGGTGGAATAAGTTTGGTATGAAAAGCTTTTCAATCAATAAAATACACTTTTCTGAGAGCAAATTTTTTATTTTATTACAGTCAGTAGCCTTATAATCATGAAGTATGTAAGTATATTGTAACGAAGTTTTCCGGGGTAAGCGTCAAGCGGTTGTCCAGGACTATTTCTCGTTGGGTTTCGTTACAAAAACATTTATTAATTCTTTATTTGTTATACTTATAATAATTTATACATAAATATGTTCTTAAATATATTTTCTATACAAACTACTGCTGTAAACAATATTATGGTTCTGAAATGTATGACAGACAAGTTGTCGGTTCGAAGGCGCGTTGTCGTATATTAACTTGGAGTCACCTTGAATGTCTACCACGCAGTGCTGCCGTTTGTACTACCATAGTACTTTTGTACTACCCTTCAGCCACGCGTACTACTGTACTACCCAACCTTCAATTTGTACTACCGAAAATTAGCACCAACCAATCCGCAATTTGTACTACCCCACCGTTCTTTGATCTCTCATGAATCAATTACATTGGCATTATTTAAATCTTGAAATGTCAAAATCATCGCTCGTTATTTTGGTTTACTTATTTTGACATTAAAAAATTTTAACATCGCATCAACCATTAAAATTTAACTATGAAAGATTCATACTTTTCAAACGCGGCCAATTTCGTTTGTAATAATTTTTTTTATGCGTAGTTATAGGGGCGCCGAAAGACCTGTTGCGTGTGTTGAGAACTCCACACGGGTGAGACTTTCCCATGTTGAATTCTACACGGGAAATTTTAATTCAAACCGCGAATTCTCAAGCGTATTGATTCCAATACAAAAGTAGGAAATCATATATTTCAGAATCCAGAAGGTTTGTATAGAAAAATTTATTATGATGTGTACGACCAAATTCTTTCGTCACTGAGAATCTGGTTTTGGACAGATTTAACAAAGTTTCCAGATCCCTTGATGCTCTTGTACTTCGCAAAGATTGTGATGTTTATAAAATATTAATTTTTATAAAACAATTTCAAAAAAGATAATTTACTTAGAGATCGAAACATTTTTGGTGAGCTGAAATGAAACTAAATTGAAAAGTTTAAGAGATATAGTAGATTTTTTACATAAACATCTATAGTATAAGGACCTCATTCCAGAATTCGTTTGATTCGTGAAATTGTTAATGACTATATCTGCATCATTTTGACCTAATGAGAGGAGTTTTTCAACTCTTAAGAGGCGTTCAACGATGGGTTAAAAACGTTTATACATATCATGTTCGGACCACAACCACAAGTTGGCTGATAAAATAGACAAGGAAAGAATGAAGAGTTTCTGACAAAATAAACATTTTTTACTTACGCAATAATTAGTGAGAACTTTATTGTAGACATCCTACATTACTTCTTCATAATCATGATCCTGTAAGATTATCGTCAATTTAAAAATATCATCATTTTCGAACCTCCCCCTCACGCGTTTCAACGAATTCCACACCCGCTTTTAAAACGTTATGGCGCCCTTGCGTAGTTATGTATGCAAAACTAGTCATAACATAATAAATGTTTTTCATGTAACAATATTCATACTATAATAAATGAGTTCAACAAATACTATGTATACTTTTATAAATACATAATTTATTTTTATCATATGAGTAAGTGTCAATAATCATATATTAGTGTAGTACTACCCATTTTCACAAAAAAACACCCAAAAATTTAAAATTGAGCACTTAAATTTTTTTTAAAACGACAGCACTGCTACCACGTCGTTAATATCGACGAAGAAAACCGATGTGCATGTATGAAGCACAAGTTGTAAGCTCGATGGCGCGTTGTCGTATATTAACGTGGAGTCACCTGGAATGTCTACCACGTCGTTAATATCGACGAAGAAAACCGATGTGCATGTATGAAGCACAAGTTGTAAGCTCGATGGCGCGTTGTCGTATATTAACGTGAAGTCACCTAGAATGCCTACCAAGTCGTTAATATGGACGAAGAACGATGTGGACAGCCAGAGCACACACTGAAGACTGACCCCTCTCGACTGTCTTGATCCTGAATGTATACCGTCTGATCGGTTGCGCGGTCACGTCGATGTTTAGGTCGTCTTATCGTTGGATGTTGTAGTTGCTCATGTTGTGATTGCTTGCTGTTTTGTGTATGATCAGGCAGTTGCGCTGTTTGATGTTGTAATCACTTATGTTGTCTTGTAGGTACGCCGTGTTGCGTCTTGAGATTTTGTAGTCGTTGATGTTTTTGCATTTCTTAAGCTCTTCTTATTCTTCTTTATAACTAATTTTTATTGATTAATAGGCTATTGACTATGTCGACAAAAACAGGTGACAAATGAACTAATTCGTTAAAGGTATTTTATTGTCTTATATGTTCAATTGAACCCTAAAAATGATATAGCCAAAAGTGCTACTAAATTCTGACTTGGACTTTAGAGAACGGGTCGAATTGTTTCATTTTTTATATTTTTAATTATAACTCAAAAACCATACATTTTTTATAGAAACATATTATAAAATTTATTGTAGGGAATTAAAATCGAAGTGACTTTAAATATTGGGAAAAAAATTAGTTTTTCAACAAAATAAGTTAAAAAACTATTGAAAAAAAATGTAAAATTTCACGTTTTTTAATTTTTTCAAATTTTTGAGTACAACTTTTTTTTGAGTGTGTTCAGGGAATTTTTTTGTTCTCAAAAAAGAAAGATGACATAGTTTCCGTCAAATTGAAGGCTCACAAAAGTATTTTGGATAAAAATTGACTGAAATACAGTTGTGCTAAGTTACCTACTTTTGTATGATTTTAGTAACACAGGACGACAAAAATAAAAAAAAATCCAAAGCCAGAAACCAGATTTATCATATCCAAAGGACTTTGATGCGTTGAATCCGATTCCGAGCTCAGAATTTTGCAATACGTCAGGTTTTTGAGATATTCTAACCTAAAAGTGCAAAAAACACGGTTTTTGGCTATATTTGAGCTTATTTTGCATCGCGAATAATTTTTTTTTCAAACTGGTTGTGCCATCTGAAAGTATTACTCTTACCTTTCAAAACTCTTTTTAAATTATGTCGATATCTTTTTCTTTCTCCGAAATATCGTAACTTGAAATTTATTACATAGGCTTACATACAGATCTACATTAATTCTAGTATAGCAGGATGCAAAGAAAATTTTATTTATTCTATGATATTTCGGTGATTAAAAGAGATATCGACAAAATTGAAAATGGATTTTGAAGGATAAGAGCAATACTTTCAGATGCCGTAACCAGTTTTGGAAAAACAATTTTATCCGCGATGTAAAATAAGCTCAAATATAGCCAAAAACCGTGTTTTTTGCACTTTAAGGTTAAAATTTCTCAAAAACCTGACGCATAGGAAAAATTCTAAGCTCGGATTCGGACTCAGCGCATCAAAGTCCTTCGGATATGATAAGTCTGGTTTCTGGTTTTGGATTTTTTTTATTTTTGTCGTCCTGTGTTACTAAAATCATACAAAAGTAGGTAACTTAGCACAACTGTATTTCAATCAATTTTTATCCAAAATACTTTTGTGAGCCTTCAATTTGACGGAAACTACGTCACCTTTCTTTTTTGTGAACAAAAAAATTCCCTAAACACACTCAAAAAAAAGTTGTACTCAAAAATTTGAAAAAATTTAAAAATCTATAATTTTACGTTTTTTTTTCAATAGTTTTTTTAACATATTTTGTTGAAAAACTAATTTTTTTCCCAATATATAAAGTCACTTCGATATTAAATTTAATTCCCTACAATAAATCTTATAATATGTTTCTATAAAGAAATGTATGGTTTTTGAGTTATAATTAAAAATATAAAAAATGAACAAATTCGACCCGTTCTCAAAAGGCCAAGCCAGAATTTAGCAGCACTTTTGGCTGTACCATTTTTAGGGTTCAATTGAACATATAAGATAATAAAATACCTTTAACGAATTAGTTCCTTATTAAAGTACATAGTCAATAGCCTATAAATTAATATTTAATGATAAAAATAAAAAAAAATAAGCTTAGGTTTAGGTATTCATTTTGTAGTTTCTTAAAAGTAGACTTAGGTGGTAACAAAAAAAAAATAGGATTTTATTATATACATATATATTTAAATAATTTGCCTAAGTTTCTTATATGTGCGTGATTTGTATTGGCTGGGTAAAAATCATCGTCACATTTCACCATTTCTTACGGGTGATTCAGAAGAATTCTCCTCTCCTGTTGTAGACCAGTACATAGGTCTCGTTTTCGACTTTGACTAGGCATTTGTACCGTCTTCCGAAGCGACCTCCGTGTGCTTTAATTGCTGCCTGTAATGCTGCTGATATCCCTGTGGGTTCTTTGGTACAAAGATTGTTGTTGTTATCCATCATGACAACTTTGAGTATTATTAGTGAGTCCTGAAATTTTGCCAAATTTTGAAAATTCTGTTTGTAAAAAAAAATAGTTGGTGGATTTTTCCTCTTCATTCTCTGTTGTTTTCTCATCATTTCGTGGTTCTGAATTTTCCTGGCTTTTCTCTGGGGTAATTTCGTTGGTGTAGCTCTGCAGTTGTTACGCTTGGCATTTGTTAGGAGTACGCTCACGAATTCAGCGTCGAGCATTCAAAATCACCCCGGCCAGGTTCGCGGTCCTCCCATACCAATTTAAGCGCGATCATAGAAAAATTTAAAATTTATCAAAAAAAAACTTTCTCTGACGAGGAGCAGAAAAACCCCAGGTCCCTTCCTCAAACTTTTACGGTGGCATCACGGTAAACCAACTCATGGCACCTCCCCTAAATCTATTGCCTAGCACATCGTCATAATTTTCAAATTAAGTAGAATTAATTTTCGTTTTACTATTATTCCTCTTTAATTTATCAAATTCATTACCGTTTCTGTTTCTTAGATTTACTGAATGTAAAATATATAAACTTAAACTAAGTGAATTCACTGCTTAAAACGAATGCAATATATCTATATAATTTATAGGTGAATATATATTAGATATTAATGTATATACACCCATCCCTCGATTTACGCGGTACTTGTTTTACGCGGTTTCAAAATTTTATATAATTACATTTTTTTTGCAGCTAAAAACACATGTCTCATACATGTTCTCAGAAATTTAATCTTAGGAATTGCACCACGCGATATAATTTACGTGCCTATGTTCAAGTACATACATCTTTTTCTTATTTTAGTTAAATTTGTGCCTTTGCAAGTGGAAGTTAATTTTGAAAGTTTACTTAGAATAAAAAATTTTAAAAATCATTCAATTTATGAACTATAAAAAAAGATTAGGTAGGTACATTATGGGTTCAGTTTACGTGGACTTTTTTTACCAATTATGCTATTTTCTTTGAGCTCTATAGCTCGATTTACGCGATTTTTAAATTCTGAAAACCAATCCACTCAATTTGTATGGACTTCTTGTCTCGATTTACGCGGTTTTGAATTACGCGGTTTTTTCAAAAACCTATCTACCGCTTAAATCGAGGGATGGGTGTACAAACATCTATTAATGTTTATATCAAATATATATCTCTAACTAATTCAAAATTATATATATGTATAATATTTTACTTAAAATAAGAAAAAAATATAATTAATTCTAACTTAACTGGAGAATGTTGTCAATGGCAGCTCTGATATGTAATGATGTTGTTGACTGCTGTGGCTGTTAAAGTTGTTGTTGTCATTGTTGCTTTGATGTTGGTTGGTGATATACGTTTATTCTGTTGTTTTGTTGAAATTTTGTGATTTTATGGTTTTGTAGTTTTTATTATGTAGCTTTAAATAAGCTTTTTTTGTGTTTGTTTTTGGTTGTTGTTGCTGCTGTGTATTTGTGTTAATTTTGTTGTAATTTTCTCTTTTTTTTCAAAAAAAATAAATCTTTTTTCTCACTGTTGCTTGTTTTATTTAGCGGTCGCTGCTGCCACTTCCGCGCTTCTGCTGCTGCCGTTTTCGCTGTTGTTGCAATGTGCGTTTTTAAAGAACGCTTTAAGTTGCTTTTGCTGCATATAATTTTTTTTGTTAAAATACACTTATGGATACAGGGTGGTAACATTTGTTTATCTTTGCGTTAATTTTAGTGGGAATAATAATAATAATGTAATAAAATTAAAATCAAAACCCTTTAGAATCTTTTTTCCTTCAACAGGAGATTAAGGTGTTAAAAGAGACGCCGTAATGTGCGTTTCTATTGGACAAAAGTCAAAAGAGGTGTCATACTGCAATTGGGCGATTTTATCGGCTGATTTTTAAACACATTCATATCTCAATTGAAGTTTCTACTATAGCCGACAGGTGGCTGAAATTAAAATTTGACATTTGCACTTCAATTGAGGTAAGTTGCCGTATCTTTTAACGAATCGCAATCGGGTTGACAACTTCTTAACGTACTTCTAACGTTTTGAAAAAGGAAATCCGTAACACAGTGTTGGTATTTTATTTTCACTTGTGTAGTTTTCAATTTTCTGTTTAGTATTTTCTTTTTAAATTTTCAATGTTCTTTTTTTTCACTATGTATATTTATTTCGATTTTCACTGGGTATGTTAGTTTTCAATGTTTTTGATGTTTTCAGTGTTCTAATTTTTCACTGTGTGGCTATCGCCTATAATAATTCAAGCCAAAACTCTGATGCAACAATTGTGGTTAGAAGGAACTGAATGGGACGAATGTGTCAAACCACTTACTTTGTTCAAATGGAACCAGTTTGTAGAAAGTCTTCCGGAATTTGGAAACATCAAAATTCCTCGTTGGACGCAATACAATCCCAATGACCAAATTCAACTCCATGGGTTCTGCGAAAACCCTGAAGATCCACTCGCTTTTACGTGGAGCACCATTGTCCAGTTTACCGGAACCAGCAGCAGAAAATCTGTCCATGTTCAACCGTTGGGAGAAACTTAAGGTGCTGCATCATCAATTTTGCCAAAACTGGAAGACGGAGTATCTCCAGGAGTTACACAAAAGATGCAAGCGGAAACATCCCACTGCAAACGTAACCGAAGGAGAATTTGCAGTAGTCAAAAATGAACTATTACCCCCAAAACTATATCGAGGAACTGACGACAACATTCGAATTGCTGACATCAAAACCCAAATGGGTGTCATACCACGACCAATCGTGAAATTATGTATACTTCCTGTAGCTTAAGCAATCCCATTGGTTCCCATCGAATAATTGGTAGACTCTCCTTCCTCTCACCACGTCACTAATAAGTTTTTTTTTTTGTTCTCTTCTCTTCCCATATTCTATTCTACAGTGTACGGCGTCCACGAAATCCACTTAACCACTCGCTGATGCAGTGCAAAATATTTTTGGGGACGGAGGTACGATGCAGAATGGTGCGCCTGCATCAATATTGTAACAACTGCTGGGTATTGTCATATGACACCGCCAATTGCTCATCATATCATCACCTACTGCAGAACTCGCCAATGATAAGCGACGTTTGGATTACTGAATGAAATTAACTAATTTGAACCAAAATTGCACTGGTGCAAGGCCGGGAGGATGTTTAAGCCAGAGATATTTTTATATTATATTCCTATAAAACGTAAATTAAATTTGAATTTTATATCTAACTCTTATTAAAACCAATTTTAATGTTTGAATTTATATCCAACTTGTCTTAAAAGTAACTGAATTTTGATAATTTATTTTGTAAATCTATTGTGAATACGCAACTCAAAACACCTCCGCGTTTTGAATAATATTGTAAATGTTGGTATGCTGGTATTACAAGTACGTAGTTGGTACTTCGTAACAGTTACGACCAAATGTATGAAACCGAGGTGATGAGTAAAGCCAAAAGCTTTAGATCATTCAAGAAACCAGAGAGTTAAACATGGTTCATAGGTCGCCGGTTCATCTCCAGCTCGAAGGACCATGTTTAACTCTCGGATTTCTTGATAAGTGGACTGTATGGTTGAATGTATGCTGTACCTTTATGTTCCTGATGTTGCTGCAAATATGTATCTCGACACCTGATAAAGTCGGCTATATGAAGAGCCAATGCTCAGGCTTAAACACTGTGTATATAAATTTTTGTATTTTTTTTTTTAAATGTTTTCAATGTTTAATTTTTCACTGTGTATTTCGAATTTGCAAAATTCTAATTTTTCACTGTGTATTCTAGTTTTAAATGTTCAATTTTTCATGCTGAGTATTTCGAATATTTTTAATGTCTAATTTTTCAATTTTTCACAGTCCCTGCTCGGGCGCTATTTGTAACGAAGTTTTCCGGGGTAAGCGTCAGGCGGTTGTCCAGGATTATTTCTTGTTGGGTTTCGTTACAAAAACATTTATTTTCGTTGCATTATTAATTCTTTATTTGTTATACTTATAATAATTTATACATAAATATGTTCTTAGATATATTTTCTATACAAACTACTGCTGTGAACAATATTATGGTTCTGAAATGTATGACAGACAAGTTGTCGGTTCGAAGGCGCGTTGTCGTATATTAACGTGGAGTCACCTGGAATGTCTGCCAAGTCGTTAATATCGACGAAGAAAACCGATGTGCACGTATGAAGCACAAGTTGTAAGCTCGATGGCACGTTGTCGTATGTTAACGTGGAGTCACCTGGAATGTCTGCCAAGTCGTTAATATCGACGAAGAACGATGCGGAAGGTCTGAGCGCACGATGCAGACTAACTGCTGAGTGACAACGCGATGTCTATATTAACATGAAGTCACCTGAAATGTCTACCAAGTCGTTAATATGGACGAAGAACGATGCGAACAGCCGGAGCACACACTGAAGACTGACTGCTGAGTGCCAACGCGATGTCTATATTAACGTGGAGTCACCTAGAATGTCTACCAAGTCGTTAATATGGACGAAGAACGATGCGGACAGCCGGAGCACACACTGAAGACTGACTACTAAGTGCCAACGCGATGTCTATATTAACGTGGAGTCACCTAGAATGTCTACCAAGTCGTTAATATGGACGAAGAACGATGTGGACAGCCGGAGCACACACTGAAGACTGACCCCTCTCGACTGTCTTGATCCTGAATTTATACCGTCTGATCGGCTGCGCGGTCACGTCGATGTTTAGGTCGTCTTATCGTTGGATGTTGTAGTTGCTCATGTTGTGGTTGCTTGCTGTTTTGTGTATGATCAGGCAGTTGCGCTGTTTGATGTTGTAATCACTTATGTTGTCTTGTAGGTACGCCGTGTTGCGTCTTGAGATTTTGTAGTCGTTGATGTTTTTGCATTTCTTAAGCTCTTCTTATTCTTTTTTATAACTAATTTTTATTGATTAAATTAATATTTAATGATAAAAATAAAAAAAAATAAGCTTAGATTTAGGAATTCATTTTGTAGTTTCTTAAAAGTAGACTTAGGTGGTAACAACAAAAATAATAGGATAGGATATATATATATATTTAAATAATTTGCCTAAGTTTCTTATATGTATGTGCGTGATTTTTATTGGCTGGGTAAAAATCATCGTCACAGTATGACCTATGTTATTCAACAATTACTATTATGTATGCAATTGGTTTTTGTGAAAAAATTATAGCTTTTGGGTTTAAATTTTTACGTTTTGGTTTTCGGATGGCAGAGTCATTGATAATAGCATCACAATCTAAAGACATGAGCAAATCTGACTCTATAGTTAGCAAAGCAAGTGCGTTCAATCGTTTTGATCTCAAGTAGTTTTTCACTAGTCGATCGATCACCAATATTCAGTTATAATGGCATTTTTCCCTTGTAATATTGGTACGCGTGCCAGCGAAATAGGCGGGAAATTCAATTCCCACCAATAAAAAATTTTTTCAAAGTTTCCGCCAAAAAACTAAAATGTGTATTCTTTATTTTTTTTTTGTTGTTGTTATAGGCAATTGAAATTCGGGGACAACATTTTTTCAAAAGCTCATAACTTTTGAACGAATGCGACGATTTTTATAAATTTAACAGTGTTCGATTCGTTGAAATAGAGCATAAGTGAGATTTTTTTTCAATTTTAAATAATGTATTTTTCAATGTTTAAAATATGTTTATTTATTAAGTGTTAATGAAAAACAGCCTTCCCTGTCCGATCGAAAAACCAAAATAATTATATAAATGTTAAAAGTATTAAAGTAAAATATTCCGTTGAGAAAAAAAATGGATCGCTCGTAACGTAATTTAAATTTACATATTTCTAATTCTGCACAATGGGCTTATAGTGGATTCTGTGAGTCGGAAAAAAAGCTGGAAAAATACAAATACAGCAACCAGATCACATCCACCCCCCCCCCCCGTTTTCGAGGATGCTGAACACGATGGAAGTGTTTAAATTTCTTTTGGAGTTGACCCCACCCCTAAAATAGCCAAAAACCGCCTCAAAATGGGGGAATCGCATATTCTGCGTCTTCCATCGGTAAAATCGGTCAGCATGGTTTTGTTAATGGCAGATCTACAGTTTCTAACCTCCTTGATTTTACTTCCTTTGCATTAAGCTCTTTTGACTCAGGTGGGCAAGTTGACTGCATCTACACTGACTTCAGTAAAGCATTTGACAAATTACCACATAATTTGATTTTATTTAAGTAAAAAAAGCTTGGATTTCCTTTAAGTTTTGTCAGCTGGATTGAATCTTATTTATCTGATCGCTCATATCAGATAAGATTTCGGAGGGTGTTTTCCTCCCCATTCAGCGCGGCATCAGGTGTTCCACAAGGAAGCCACCTGGGGCCGCTCCTGTTCATTTTAGCGATTAATGACGTTACACATGTCATTAAAAACTCGCATCTGCTAATATATGCAGATGACATGAAAATTTACAGGAACGTGAAGGGGGTTGGGGATACTATTCCACTTCAGTCTGACTTGAAATCCTTTGAGGTTTGGTGTTCTAAAAATAACTTACATCTTAATCCTGATAAATGCCAAACTATGATTTTCACAAGGAGAAAAAATATTGTGGAGTTTGATTACGAATTAAAAGATAAGAAAATTGGTCGTGTTGATTTAGTCAAAGACCTAGGTATACGTTTTGATGTTAAATTAACTTTTAAAGAGCATATTAATCAAATTTGTAAAAAATCCTCATCTCTGCTTGGCTTTATTAAGAGGTGGGCAAAAGAATTTAATAGCCCTTTAGTAACGGTGACTTTATATAATACAAGAGTGCGTCCTCACTTAGAGTACGCCAGTCAAGTGTGGTCACCATTTTATAATATTCACATTAATAGAATTGAGAGAATTCAAAAAAATTTTATTCGTTTTGCTCTCAATGGCTTAAATTGGACTGACTCTTTAAACCTTCCTCCTTATGAGGATCGTTTGAAGTTACTACATATGCAGTCTTTGAGCTCGCGTAGAAATATTGCGGATATACTTTATCTGCATCAACTTGTGACTGGGTCTCTTGCTGCACCAGAGCTTCTTAATTATATTCATTTAAATACTAATCGCAGGAGTAATCGTAGCTCTTATCAATTATTTTACCAACCTTTCAGTAGAACTAATTATATGGCTACAGCTCCTTTTAATCGCATGACTACTCTTATTAATAATTGCGATGTATATGATATTAGCTTGTCAAAAGGTCAACTCAAGCTTAGATTGAAAAATAATTATAGTTAATTTTGTAGCTTAATGGTTGTTCGTCTTTATGTTTGTGTTGTCCGAGCCCCACCGCATGATGGATAAATTTTTGAAGTGAGAACTTCTTTAGGCACGTTGTGCACCTCCGTAAGAAAGCATTTGCGGCTGAGGAAAAATGTATAAACTCGCGACAGGCCACCGACATCGGATGCGTAATCGTATCGTAATCGTATCGTAATCGTATCGTAATCGTATCGTAATCGTATCGTAATCGTATCGTAATCGTATCGTAATCGTATCGTATTCGTATCGATTACGCTTAGAGGATTTGCGGCTGAGGAAAAATGTATAAACTCGCGACAGGCCACCGACACCGACACCGGATGTATATACATATTCTATATACAGTACATATAATATATATATAATATGTATATATATATATAATATATATATACATATTATGTGCGACTTCGCTCTCTCTCGCTCTCTTTTCTATATATATCATATATAATATATATGCGTAAAGGATTTGCGGCTGAGGAAAAATGTATAAATTCGCGACAGGCCACCGACACCGACACCAGATGTATATACATATTATATGTATCGTAATCGTATCGTAATCGTATCGATTACGCTTAGAGGATTTGCGGCTGAGGAAAAATGTATAAACTCGCGACAGGCCACCGACACCGACAACGGATGTATATACATATTCTATATACAGTACATATATGTGCGACTTCGCTCTCTCTCGCTCTCTTTTCTATATATATCATATATGTTTATTCCATAAACATTACAAAACATCATGAAAACAAATTTCAATTATATTATTTAAAGTTTTCACTTCTGTTGGCATTCCCAGAGTGCAACCCGCCGGTTTTTTTTCTAACATTTATGCCTTGGACAATGTTAATAAATTCATACAATTACATTCATGCAATTGTATGTTTACATACATATGATCTGGGTGGGTATGTTGAGAAAGTGTGATAAAGCTAAGAAGAAATTATAAAAAAATGAAAAATTAATTGCATGTATAATTTTTTTATTTCCATTAATATATAAGCTTTTTACTTGGTTTTAAAGCTTCATGCTAAATTGCTAAGAAAGCTAATAGCTAAACTCTATTATTATTATATTTGTCACACCCCATTTTCGAGGATGCTGAACACGATGGTGGTGCTAAGAATTTTTTTGCTCCTAAATGGCAAAAAATGGTAATTTGCGTCCGTTGGGGCGGTTTTTGGCCGCTTTTGGGGAGTGGGACCAGTTCCAAAAAAATTTTAAGCACCGCAATCGTGTTCAGCATCCTCGAAAATAGGGAGTGACAAATATTTTACCGATGAAAGTCGAATCGAAATATCGAAATACTTCAGTTGGAAAAATTTAATAACTTTTTGCAAGCTTTAATTTTCTGACATTAGGGTGGTACGTTAGGATGGTAGGAACTGAGATCTGGTGGGTAAGTTCAAGAACGCGGTACAAGGAGGGAATTGATTTCTAAAATGGAAGTATAATTTACGTTGAATCAAGAAATCGTAGTACGGTTCTCGTCCAAACAGATTATTATTTTATTCAAACTTTTTCTTTACTTGATCCAAGAATCACCTAAACAAAATAAAATTACGAAATACTTCTCAAATCCAAACGTAATTATTAGAACTTCTGGGAATCAATCAGAAGTTTTTTCTAGAATCTAGACACAATTACTATACCTTTAAAAAACGAACAAGATTTTTTTTCTGGAAATACATAGTTACTAAAACTTTCAACTTTTTTCTGGATTCGAGAAACCTGGTAATGGTTCTTAATAAAATTTTAATTTTTGAGTTAATTGTTTTTTTATCCACGTAACATCACCTGCGTTGATATTTTTATAATTTGACATTGAATACACACAACACTCTACCACCTTAGCATAACATGGAACAGAAGGCCTGCATGCGTACCGTTCTTTACTTCGAAACACTTAACTACTTTTGATTTCGTATATGTACAATGTAGATGACATAAAAGTAATGTCGAACCATAAAACATTGCAATATATGAAACAAAAAAAAATTTGTTTTACAAAAAAAAATTATTTGAACTAACAATAAGAAATTTTTAGATCAAAACTTAGTTCAACTAAAATATAATTGGATCGAATCTCGTTGTCTTGATTAAACTTTGTAAAAATTGTAGAAAACGCAAGAAATTTCTACTTGTTTCAAGAACCTTACTACTGGTTCAAACTCAGATAATTCGTGTTATCAAATAAATAGTTCATAATATTAGCAAATTCGAATATTTCGAGTATAAAAAGTATATAACAATATGCTTCTTAATATAAGAAATTATAGTTTGTGTAGCTGCAAAGTGTAATTTATTTTTATCAAGAAAGTGTTTCTGAACCTAAGTAAAAATTAGTCAAGACCATTAGAACAAGATTAAATTAAAACAAATTTGTTTTATTGTGGATTTTCTAAGTTTGAGCAACGAATTATATATAATTTTTTGGTTTGAGAAACAAAATGGATTGATTTAGAAAATATCATTCTCTCCGGGTACTTGATGTCAAAAATCATTGGATCATAAAGTTTGTCTACTCAAGACAAAATCATTGATATATCATACTTTACGATCGGACTGTAAATGCCGAAGATATGCGCTACCCCTATTTTTGGCCAAAAAAAAAAAAGAAGTTTTTTCGAAATTACCTTGCAAAAATACTTCGGATTTGCTGGTGTACCGTGAACTTTTTTTTGAGGTACGGTCTAGTGGTTAGTGAGTTACCTAGTCATTAAAATATGAACTCGGAATATGGGGCCCTACAGTTTTAATCTATCCTTGCTTGGGCCAGATCTAGGTTTAATTCGACCTGCAGTGTAGATTGATCTTGTTGGGGCACAGTTGGAAAAGAGCTAAATCTCAAACGGTGTTTAATGAATAAATGTTTACCTCTGGTTTTGATTAAACTAGTGACCAAATCCATCTCAAACCATGCATTCGGAGTGACTTCAAATTGCGGAATTGGTTGCCGATTTGTTGTTTGTTCCCTGATTTGATTGAAAATAATTTTTTACGAAGTTATGCTCATATAAAGTTTTAGTGTCGGAGCTTGAAAAATCGTTGAAAATTGTTTCAAAATAGTCGCATCTTCATCCAAATCAAAATAATTAACTTTTGTCTTTTGATTCTAATAGAACTTCTGATTCTCTGTCAGAATCTTTAAAAAATTTTAAAATTGTTGAAAATTGGCGGAGTTATAGCGCTTTTAATGAAAAAACAAGGCTGATTTTCTCAAAAACCCAATATTTTTTTTTGCTTAAAATTTTACTGTCAATTTGTATTAATATGATTAAGAAATGACATGAGTTTAATGCTTGTTAATCCGCATTTGAGGTCAGGAGATTTTTTTTCCCCAAAATTTTTTTTTTATCATTGCCAAGCCACTCTACGGTACTATTTTCAAAGCAAATAACAACAGCAATATTCCAAATTACTTTCTGCAAATCCTGCTTGAATTCTGCATACTTTTTTTTTTCACCGGCGGATACGGCCGCCTCTTCATCGATCTTTTCTGAAGTCTATAAACACTTTGGCAATTTGCATTGACCAGCGAGATCAGGCGAAACTTTTCTTTTGCAGTAGCATTGCTAGGGGAAGATGACACAAATACGAACGAAATACCCTATGGAAAAAAGTTTCAATTTGCCACAGTTTTTTGGTTGAGGCATGAGTACATATCAAGATATATGTGAATTTTCTACGGTTTTAAGATGACAAAGGTGCCATTCCAAATGTTATCGATTAATAAAAAATTGCGCGAAAATTATGAGAATCTTCCTTAGGGTCCCAAAGATGGAAATCCACTGTTATTTAAGTTTCGCATGAGTCAATTCCCACCTGCCCGAACTAAACCATTTTAAAAACATAATTTTTGCGTTCAAGATGGCATTTCAATGCTCAAAGATAATAATTTTTTTCAAAGAATATAAATTTACACAATCATTAATTTTTATTGTTTTTTATCTGACTCCAGTATCTTGACTGTAGAATGTAGCGTATGTTAACAGTCAAATTATCTTAGTATGTAAATAGCATATGATAGAAAAAATTACGTTAATGGTTATGAAATTAGATATTTTTACTTTAAAAATTGCATCAAGACTAGAAACCAGCACTTATAGTAAACTACATCATCTCCATTACTTAACGAAACAAAATTATTCAAAGGTCTAAGAAGAAACAATTTTAAAAAAAATTAAAAATTTTGTAGACCGACAATCTTTCAAGGGGTTTTTTTTTTGTTAAAATTTAAAATCATTCAAATTTTATAATTGCGAGTTTGAAGATAAAATTCTTACTGCATAATTACCCTGCTGGTGTGAAAAAGTCAATTGCCAAAAAACAACTAATTTAAAAGTAGTTGAAAAACAAATACATAGTTTAAAAGTATGTAGTTTAAAATTGTACATGCGGAATGCGTCAGTTCGATATTTTTTTTTTGCTGTTGTACTTTGAATTCTAAGAAATTTTAATTTTCCAATTTTGTCAAATAACACTGTGGAACAAAATTTCTTTTGTAAAAGTCTACTCAGATCTGACGCTGCGGGGTGAAAATATAGGCCAAAACAAGAAACCATTTGGCTCAGTTTGTTCAAGTTGGCTCAAATTTTCGAGAAATGAAAATTTGAATTTTGCACCTAGATTCATGTGGTTTTTTCGATATACAGTTAAACCTCCTACAACGCGGTGAATAGGTTCCTGAAAAACTCCGCGTTGTAGGAAATCGCGTTGTAGGAGACTCTAACTCCATACAAAAATCCGAGTTTGGTTCCAAAGTAAAAAAATTTGCATTTAAATAAAGTTACATATTCACCTTAAAATAATTTTATTAAAACTCTTTTATAAAAAAAACAACAACTGTTTCACAAATTTTTTATAATTTAACTGGAATTAGACTGAATATTTTTTCGCAATTTTTTACACACTTTAGATTGATGCTTTTATTTGCAATGCCGACAACAAACTAACAAAAAAATTATTACATCAAATGAAAGTAGCATAAATCGTTGTGTGATGTTAGAACCGCGGGGAAGCCCCTTTTTTTAATTTTGTCGTTGACTACACAATTACGTATTTGTTTGTCACTTTGTAAACACATGTTCAAGTGTAGGGTGGCAATGCTATAAAAAAGATAGGTATCAAAGTAAGAACAAAATGCAAAGAATTTTATTTGGGCAAGAAAACCTTTTTCAAATTAAAATAGTAAATATTTGAAAAAATTATCGTAAAAATCGCGTTGTAAGAGTAGCGTTGTAAGAAAATGTCCACATTTTGGGAACCACGTTGTAGCGAAACCGCGTTATAGGAAACCGCGTTGTGGGAGGTTTAACTGTATCTCGTAAGCAAACTGAATTTTATTACATCTGATGCTGGGGTTTTGTTCATTTCTTTAATATCTACAACTTTCACCAACAAATCTGATCTTTTGAATGCGTTTTCGGCAAGCTAGAGCAAACAATTCTCAAACAAAGTACAGTGGACCCCGCTTAAATGATCTTTTAACGGCGCAAAAAATTTGGATTCATTAACCGGGGAATCAATAAAGAGGGTCCCGCTTTTTTGATCCAACGGATCATTTAAAAGAATCTCGGATAATTGATCGATTTAGTCAATTAAGCGAAGAAAAAGGTAGATATGTATTTTACTGATCTTACCTCAAGAGCACAAAATAATAATCAGAAAAAATTAAATAAATATCGCGCAGTTTTAAATTAAAATTTTTTATTTTTTTCTAAAAAAAATCTGTAGTCTTAAAATAAAAATTGAAGACTTCAGAGGCTATTGTTCACATTTTTTCAATTTAATTTATTTCAATTTATTGACAGATATAATTAGTACATAAGAAATATTTCTTTTAAGTACAACAAGCAAGTTCATAACTTGACAATTAGGATATATTAATTTAGGAATAATATAATTTAAGAACTTATAAACTAAACAATTTTAATACCTATTAGAGTAAAATCAAAAAAAAAAAGAAGTAAAGTGAAAAATTGAAAGAGCAAAGAAAAAAGAGGAGTAAAGATTTTAAGAAAAACGACGAAATATTAAATGCTTAAAGTTTATCTTGTTAGACACACATTTTATGTCTCTTGGTAGTGAATTCCACAGACGAATAGCGTTAACAAAAAATAATTTGGAAGAGTTAAGGTATTTATATGTTGGCATAATTATGCTTAAATTGCGTGATGATTGACAAAACCGTAACTTTTCGTATAAATATTGAGGTGTTTTTGTGTATATAATATTGTGCATGAAGATACAGTTTCTTAAATCCTTTTTAATACTGTAGTTAAGTATCCGATAGCTGAAGGATGAAATGTGATCAAACCTTTTAATACCATACACATATCGAGCTGCATTATTGTAAGCGACTTGCAGTTTGTGAAGTGAGCGCGAATCTAATCTGCTATAAACAACTTCCGAGTAAGTAATTATTGGAACTATAAGCTGCACAACAAGACGCCTTCTAGTCTCAATAGGTACAAATGATGATGTGTCATTCTTAAATTTCGTAGCGTGCAGTAAATTTTACTCACGATAGAGTTGATGTGGTATACACAGCTTAATGAAGAATTAATACGAAACCCTAGGTTCACAGCTCTCGTGACAAATTTTAGCTCAATGCTATTAAGTAAAATTGATGGAAAATCGCCAAAAGGATAGACTGCTTTCTAAATTGGTAAAACATAAGATTTTGTCGGATTTAAACTAAGTTTGCTTTGAATAGCCCATTTATTTATTTTGACCATATCTTCATTTATTCTACAGCATAAGTCTTCAATAAGACCAAGCGGTCGTGAGAGGTAGAGTTGCAGGTCGTCTGCATAAGCATGCATAGTAACTTTTTTACATACAGAAAAAATGTCATTAAGGAAGAGGGAAAATAAAAGAGGGCCCAGAACTGAGCCCTGAGGTACTCCACAACTAGTGTAGAGGGGCATTGAGTATTTGTTCCCAATTTTAACTCTTTGTGTTCTGGCATCAAGGTAACTTTTAATAAACCGACTGCAGCATTTGAAAAATCAAAATTACACTTCAATTTTTTACATAACAATGCATGGTTTACACTGTCAAATGCCTTAAAAAAATCTAAGAGACAAAGCATTGTAAGGTATTCATTATCAAATGAGATTCTGATATCATCAAGAATTTTTACTATTGCAGTAGAACAGCTATGCCCTGGACGGAATCCAGACTGCAACGGTGAAACAAGATTGTATCTGTTTACATGAGCAAGTATCTGATTAGCGATTAAGGACTCACAGACTTTAGATATGGACGACAGTATACTTATAGGTCTAAAGTCATTTGGTTCCAATGCTGCAGACTTTTTAGCTATGGGAATAATTGTAGCCACTTTCCACAAGCTTGGAAATTTTGAGCTTGTAAAACAGTGGTTGATTATGTGCGTAAGAGCACCAAGAGCAAAAGGTAACACTAGCCTTACGAACCTAAGAGAGATACCATCTTCCCCAATAGCATTTGATTTAATGCTTTTTATAGCTCTGTCAACATCAGATTCACTGACTCCATTAAATTCAAAAAGACTGGAGAAGTTTCTACCTTCTAGCTCATCTTGTAGGGTTTGTACTTCAGGAGCAGATTCAATAACAAAATGTTCATTTAAAAGATCAGGGTCGATTTCACATTTTGCACTGTTTTTATTGCAGATGCCTATATTTTTTTAATTTTTCCACAGATGCTTAGTTTGCAATGACGTATTTAATTTTGATGCATAATATCTTTGTTTAGACAGTCTGACAGCAGAGGTGGTTCCATTTCTGGCAATTCTATATTCCTCCCAATTGCTGGCTGTATGATTTTTTTTCCATATTCCATAGGACTTATTCCTTTTTTTTAAGGCAGATTTTACAGTACTAGTAAACCAGGGACAAGATACATTTGAAATCCTAGCAGTACGAAGTGGCACATGTATATTAAAAACTCTATTTAGCGTATTGGTAAAAAATTCTAGTTTTTCGTCAACTGTATTAAGATACCAGCAAGAATTCCACTGCATCAAAGAAAGATCATTATAAAGTGAATTAAAGTCAATAGACTTATAGTCTCGATAAGTAAAAAAATCAGGGGTAGAAACTGAATTCAGACTAACGTTTGGCGTACAAAAGATAAGGTCGTGGTCAGAAATAAAAGAAATTTGATCGAATAATAAGACAGTTGAAACATCAGACACAAGGAACAAATCAAGTAGACTAGGGCTTACAGAGCACGCAAAGCGCGTAGGCATTACGGTGTTTACGATAGTTAGGCCAACTTCAGCCACATTATCATTTAAATTTTTTGAACAGGTATCATTTAAAAGCAAGTTTACATACGAATATTTTTTTCCCGTCATAACTATTGGGTAGGCAGTGGGTGCAAATTAGTAGTATCGACTGACCTGTTTATACCTGCCTACCCAATAGTTATGACGGGAAAAAAATAGCCAACCTAGGGTTTTCATAATCTATAGGCTTCATTCTTTCGATTGGAATGTAAATTGTCCATTAAACAAACCGGTGCAATCTCAAGAAAAAAACCATTTTTAAACAATCATATACTGGACTGAAATTTTTCAGGCAACCCATTCGCAATATATTACTTTACATGTTTCATTTGATATAAAATACATTTCATCCATTAAACGGATGGATGAAGGTCGCCCCTTACTCGTATCTTAAACTAATACCAGAATTATAATTAAATTAATACAATATACACTTGTCCCCCGCGACTTCAGTTTGCGACCACCAAAGACGTATTATTTTTATTTATTATAAATGAATTTTGTGACTTTCTTTTTGTTTGAATTACTGTTTTCAAGTTCGTTGTTCCTTTTTATCTGTTTTAAACAAATGTTTTTATGGAAATAAATGATTTTGTTTAGCGAAATAATAGCTACAGTGTTGTGAATGTCTTTTACTCGTATATATTTCTCTTTTCAGGAACGTAACCCCCTAAATCACATGAAGTTCTCACTTCACTTTACGCGGTTTCGCTTTGCGCGACACTTTTCATTCCCCTAACCCCCACAAAAGCGAGGGACAATTTACTACTTACAATATAAAAATTTACTTTGACACTTCAGCCAGCGTTGCCGATAACTACTTTGTGATCAATGTTGTTTTTAACATCTTTGATCTCTTAAAAGGGGACTTTTTCATGTATTTTTAACTTGGGAAATATTTTTCTGGTTATTTAACAGGGGAAATCAAATAAGCGGGAATCATTTAACAGGGGATTTGTGTACATAGTTCAAATGAGTGAAATTTCATTGGGTTTTTTTAGACCAGTAATCCGGGGAATTCAGCTAACCGGGGATCTATTAAGCGGGGTCCACTGTAACAGGTTTAATGTTAAAAATTTTTGTTTAAATGTGATATCGTTTTAAAGGGAATAAATTGAGCTTTATAAATATTTTAATAAGACTGTAGACTAATAACGTTTTTTTTTCGAAAAATAACGGTTTTTTGAAAATAAATTGGTCCAAATTCCGGAAAAGTTGTAATATCACGAAAACAACGGGCCGGCTTAGAAAAATTTTGAACTCAATATTGTAACTTATTATGACACTTTCATATGACACCCATATTTTGGAAATCAATGCAGGCGTTTCTGACTTATATAAAGTTTTAGAAAAACTATATCCGCTTCTTCCGAAGGCTGTATCTCCGAAACTAGATCCGAGCGTCACTTTTTGATTCCATTTTCATTCTGAGAATTCAAGAGCACATAAGAAAATATTTGGCTTATAATCAATTTCGATTGTGTGCTCAACTGTATTTGTTCCTTTAGCTACATTCAGCTACTCTAATTTGGAATGGTCTTTATTTGGTTTGATGAAAGAAACAAATTATAAGCCAAATATTTTCTTATATACTTTTGAATTTTAAGAATGAATATGGAATCAAAAAGTGACGCTCGAATCTGTTTTCGGAGATATAGCCATCGGAAGTTGCGGATATAGCTTTTCTAAAAATCTATATAAGTCAGAAATAGCTGCATTCATTTCCAAAATTGGGGTGTCATATGAAAGTTATTATAATAAGCTACAATATTGATCTGAAAATTGTTGAAATCCGGATAGTAGTTTTCGTGATATTACGACTTTTCCGGAATTTGGACCGATTTTTTTTTCAAAAAACCGTTATTTTTTCAAAAAAATTCATTATTAGCTTACAGTTTTATTAACATATTTATAAAGCTCAATTTATTCCCTTTAAAATTATATAACATTTTAATAAAAATTTTTGACATTAACCCTTTCTAACCGAAAAAATGTTACTTTGCTAGAGGATTTTGTGCTCTTACTTGCCGAAAATGCATCCAAAGATCTGATTGGTTGGTGAAAGTTCTAGATATTGAAGAGATGAACAAAACCCTAGCATCAGATGCAATAAATCTCAATTCAGATCCGAGTAGACTTTTACAAAAAAAATTTTGTTTCACAGTGTAATTTTTTAATTTTCAATTCTTCAAATATGTATTAAAATGTTATAAAAAATAAATTTAATTAATTATTCGTTTCAAATGAGTGGGTAACATATTCCATCGAACTGTCGAATGTACAAAGAAATACCGAGAAATTAATAGATATGTATTTGTGAAGTGGTACTATAAGTTGCAATGTTCTTTGGGTTCTGGCAAATCTTAAAAGTTCGAAAAGATAATCTGTTTCCTTACTGTGTATAATTTTAAGTAATAACAAAACGGAACGATAATTCAGCATGGCGTCTAATGAACACCCATCTATTTTTTTCGTATAGTTTGAAATGTTCAGGTTTCTGTTAATATTACAAATAAATCTCGTGCAATTATTAAAAGCCACTGATAGTTTTCGATTCGAATCATGATCAAGGCTTGAAAATAATTCACAACTGTACTTTTAATTAGCAATATAAATGTTGAAAGTTAAGTTCTTCAAAACTAGTTTAAATAAAGTACTTTAAAACTAGTTTGTTTTAAAATACTTTTAAAGTAGTTGAAAACACATGCAGATGAAGACAATTGACTTACTCCAATAACAACCCCATGTTATTTAAGTCAGTTGGTTACATGAGAAATAGTCAGAATTTCAGCTAGTTGTACTTGAAAAAAAAGCACTTTTAAATTACTTTAAAATTAGTTGATTTCCGGCAGGGTAAAGACTGACAAGTTCTCAAACCAAAAACTTCCACGTAACTTTGAGTGTTTAATTGTTGCTTTAATGAGCAAAAGTTTATCAATTTTTGCGATTTCAGCCTACGGCATCTTATGATCTGCCATGAAATTTTATATCTGTTTACTTGAAACTAAGGACAACCCAACGTTCCACGTAAGTATTTTTACATTTTGTTAGCAAAGTGGTGCTGTATGCGTGTAATGTGTAACGGATGGAAGTAAGTGTACCTTTGCGCAGTTGACGTTTCCTTAACAGCAAATGCACACTGTTGTTAGCTGCTGTTTAATTATTGAATAAAGTTGCTAATGGCTTAGGGAAAAATAATCCGAATACATGCTTTGTAGTTGCACTACTTGGTAATATGATAACAATCTTGCCATTGAACACTTTTAAATACTTTTTAAGTCCCATTATGCAAGTATCTGTAAAATTTCTCTTCTTTAGTGATGTTTCGAAAGTATAAAGCAGATTGAAGCTTAATAACTGTAAAAGGGAACCTTGGCTGTAAGGACGGCAAGGCAAAAATTAAATTTCCTTTATGTTTAAAAGAAAGACAAAACTTTTTATTTTAATATGATTTTAATGGAAGTTCACTTTTAGATTAATTATTATTTTTATAAAGTAAATTAAAAATTTTACAGTTTTGTTTAATATTTTTCTCTTGTTTGGTTTGGTTTTTTAATTGTTTTTTCCTTGCGTTCTTGTTCGCTGCTGTTCGTCTACTGACTCGTTGTTGCGAGTAATTTTGTTAAGATGTACATATGTAACTCTAACAGGGTGTATGCAAACTCTAACATTCCTCCCTTCGTGAATTGTTCCGGGATTCACCATCGATGGCCAGGATTGCCAATTTTGTAGTAGGGCGACGTAGAGGTCCAGTCGAAGTTTTTACTTCAGCGAAACGTGTTTGTCCGTCTATGGCTCTGTATACTTGTGTCACTTGAGCCTTTTGCCAGCGGCTTCGTGGTTGATTATGGTCGATAATGATTACCAGGTCACCAACTTGTAGTGGCTGAGCCTTTTCATGCCACTTCGGGCGATGTAGTAGTTGTGGTAAATATTCCGTAACCCACCGCTGCCACAAGCGATCTTTCAAATTTTGCGCTATGCGCTATTGCTGTCGTAGGCAGACCTTTGTGTCGACAGGATGCGGGGTTTGCGTTGAATTAACACAACCCAAAAGAAAATGGTTGGGAGTCAGCGGCTCGTCTTCTTCAGATGACAGCGGTCAGCGGTCGAGAATTGAGGATGTTTTCTGCCTCAATTAAAACACTATGAAGGGTTTCTACCCTAGGAGCAACTTCATGCAATGTTTTGCTGAGCAACAGCTTGATGATTCTTAATAAGCGTTCCCAGCAGCCACCTGAACTGGGGTTGGCAGGACAGTTGAATACCCACTCAATGTTGCGTTGTGCGGCTTCGTTGGTTAAGGCGTTGATGTCTAAATTCCTTTTGGCGTCGTTTTTAAGTGTCTTCTGTGCACCAATAAAATTAGTGCCATTATCGATCCGTATTCTTACTGGGGTTCCACGCCTGTTAATAAAATTACGGAAACATATTATAAAGGAGTCTGTGGACAGATTTTCTGCCAGTTCCAAATGTGCTGCTCGTGTTGATAGGCAGGTAAAGATAACAGTCCATCTTTTTTCGCGTCGGCGACCAACGCTAACGTTAAATGGACCGAACAGGTCCACTCCGGTATATGAAAATGGGCGCACATATGGCGTCACGCGATCTGCTGGCATTTGCCCCATTTTAGATGGAGCAGGTTTGGCTCTCTCTATCTTGCATGGCAAAGTAGACCGGCGAATATGGTTGAGTAACGCTTTTGGATACGGAAAGCTGAACTTTTGAAGCGCCTCGTTCAACGTAACTCCTGAATTTTGGTGATGACACCTTTCATGAGCTTTAAAAAGGACGAACATTTATTAAATTGAATAATTGATTTACTTGCCTGTGGTTTTAAAATTAGACACGGCTTGACCTCGTAGTCGAGCGGACCACTTGGTGGATGGATTGGTGTAGCTGGCCAATCATCTTCTTTGTTTCTAAGAAACTTCGGACCAGTAACCCATGGACTATTAATTCGAAATTTTGGTGGAAATACAGGTCGTGTTGCGACGTCAGCTGAAATTTCACTTGTTGGAACCCAGTGCCACTGCGACGGCTGCGTCATGTTAAGTATTTGAGCGATACGATGACCAACAAAAAGATTGTACTTTCGTTCAGGAAAGTAAATCCAAAATAAAACTGTTTTCGAATCGCTCCAAAATGTAATTTTGGAAATTTTTACGTCATGGCTTTGAAGAATCATTTCACTGAGGCGTGCTCCCAACACGGCGGCTTGAAGTTCTAGATGCGGTATTGATAGCGATTTTTTCGGTGCGCTGCGAGTTTTTCCAATGACGAAGGCGACATCGATTCCATTATTATGCAATATGCGAAAATACGCAACTGTTGCGAACGCGACTTCACTTACGTCGACGAACACGTGTAGATGAATAGCATTGGCGTCAAGCATATGTATATGGCGAATAACATCGTGGTATTGTAAGATCTCTTACATTGCTGAAGGTTTTCCACCAGGCTATCCATTTTTGTTGTATCTCGGCGGGAATTGGCGCATCCCAATCAATGTTGCGCTTCCATGTATGTTGCATTATAATTTTGGAAAATATTAGAAAATCGGCGAGCAAACCATACGGGTCAAAGACAGCCATCACTATGCTAAGCAGCTCTCTCTTCGTTGGCATACGCAATCCCTCCATGACTTCTTGTGACACTTGATGAAATTTTGTTTTGAGCATAAAAACGTCGTCTGCAGTGCTCCAGTACATTCCCAATACCTTTTCTGTACTGGCTTGACATTCCATATTTAATGCATTAACAGACTTGGCGACATCAATATTTAGCGCAATCTGGACGGTGACAGAGTTAGAAATGAAGTTTCTTAATACAAACCCTCCTTCGGCGTTGATGTGTACAACTTGTTTGCACAAATTGTCAGCATCCTTTTCATTATGAAAACTACAGACGAAATCGTCGACATAATGCTTGTTGACAATTGCATCGACGGCTTCAGCATAATGCGCCCTGTATTACTCGGCGTTGCGATTTTTTATGTATTCCGCACAACACGGTGAAGAAATGGCTCCAAAAATCATTGATGTCATGGCACAGTGTTTTATGGGCTGAGATGCGTCACCGTTCCTCCACAGGAATATTTGTGCATGTTGATCTTTTTCACGTATGCGTATATGCGAAAACATTTCGCGTATATCTGCGGCGACACCGACAGCGCCTTGTCGAAATTTGAAAAGGATGGTTAGTAGTGGCTTCGCTTGCTCCAGGCCTTTTAGTAGCGATGAATTTAAAGATGTGCCTGCTACCATAGCGGCTGCGTCGAATACGATGCGTAATTTTCCTGGTTTGTAGGGATTCTGCACCCCAAAGTGCGGCAAGTACCAAACAGTGTGATTATTATTAGTGATTTCTTCGTCAGCAAGATATCGTGCATAACCTTTGTTGAAATATTTTTCCATTTCTTGTTTATACTTCTTAGCAAGTTCGGGCTCACGATTCATCTTGCGTTCAATGTTGATCAGGCAGCGTTCAGCCATTTCATAACTGCAAGGTAGCTCTGGTGGGTACACTTTCCACAGTAAACCAGTTTCGTAGCACTTTCCGATGCGTTTAGTAGTTTCTTCCATTGTCTGTCGCGCTTTTTTGTTGGCTTCCGATTCTAATTCGATTGGCGTAGCGTTGACTCCAAAATCTTCAGCGGCAAAATATTCTGCAACGACGTTGTGCAGCTCATTTAGCGTTTTCTTTTCACGCACATGAAGAATTGGAGGGCGTGCAGACATAAATTTATTATTCGGGCCAAATGCGACCCAACCCAATCGCGTTGCAGCAGATATCGGCATGGAGTTACCACCCTCGACCGTTGTTGACGACACACCCAGATGTACACAGTCTAGGCCGAGCAATAGTGACGGCTTTGCGTCGGCATAGTCCTGCAATGGCAAATTATTAAAATGTTGAAAATTACCTTTGCAAAAAGATTGCGTTGGCAGGCACAGGTTGCGAATGGTGCGAACATTTTTAATAATGTACTTATTTCGCTTGTCGCTCCCTTGAATTTCTAAATTGACTCTCGATGAAACTTCAGTAACTTTGTTTTGACCATACCATTGTAGCGTCAATGGTTGCGGCTGACCTTTTAGCCCAAGACGACTAGCGACCTCCTCTTCTAAAAGAGAAACAGCGGAGCCGTCATCAAACATGGCATAAATATTTTCAGTGCCATTCGGCCCAAAAATTGTCACAGGCAGAATTCGAAATAGCTGGCTCGAACTTTCCGCGGTGTTGCAATTTAGCACAGCTTGAACTTCGTTTGCTGCAGCTGCTGACGTCTGCGTTGGCTCATCGTGCAGGCTTGAATGGTGGTAACGACGACACCCGTTCCTGTCACAAATCTTTTTCATGTGACAGTTGGCAGTGCCCCTTATGCAGGCGTGAAAAACACACTTGTAGCTCTTTTGCTTTGTGCCAACGTGCACGTACGTTTGACTGCAAATATATTTGACAGTTGGTAATAAAATGATCTCATCCACACTGTCCTTTTTTGACATATTTTCATTCACATGAATCACGCGGCGTACAGGCTGGGGCTGCGTATTTCGACCACCAGTGGTGACTGTTGGTCGACCATATGTCACATCTGTAGTTCGGCCGCCCATTGCAGCAGCTGTTGGCATTAGGCAAACAATTTTGGCTAAATTGTTTAACCACGATGAAAAATCACTTATCATAGCATATGGTTTAATGCTAGCGGCGTGCCTGGCCCACTCATACTGCTTATTGACAGGCAACTTCATAACCAGTTGTTCTAGCAGTGCAGGATTTGCGAGGTGCTGTTGACAGTTGGCTGATGTCAAAAAAGCCACCACGTTACGTACACGAGTTGAAAACTCGACGACTTGGTCCAACTTAGCTTCACTGATGTTTGGAAATTGTTGAATTTTGTTGAGCTGGACGCGCAAAAGCAGATCCGGCCGTCCAAAGCGAAATTCTAGCTCCTCCATTGATGCCACTGCCTCCTTGGCTGCCCCCGTAAGGCATTTATGCAAACGCATCAAATTTTCCATTTCGTTGTACCCAAAGGCTTCCGTTGTCTCTCTAAAATTGGCTGAGAATAATGGCCATTCCTCGGCGTTACCTGAAAACGGTGGCAAATCGTACAGCTTAGTCGCACTCCTTTCTGGCAGCATTACACGACGTGATGTACTTGACGTTGTAACTGATGTTGACATTTCCATGCTATTTTGTTGGTGAAGCTGAAGTTGGTGAGTACCCCAAGCGCGGCAAATGCACCGGACGTACTCGTGGCGGCAGCGTCGTTGACAATAGACGCATTTTGGTTACCAGCAGGCGGAATCTCACCAGTAGTTATCACGTTGGACGTGGGCATACCTTCAGTAGATGCCACGGTGTTTTGCATTTCAGTGCGCAGCCTTCCAATTTCACGTTGGTTTTCTATGCTGTTGAGACTTAACTGACCTGAGCGCATTTAGCGTAGCAAGAAGCTCGGCATTGGCATTTTGCTGCTGTGGCGCTCCCTCGGGCCTGACGATTGTTTGATCTAAATCTCCTTCGTCGCTTTCCTCTGACTCATGTGCGCTCGACGTTGGCGCACCTCCCTCCGCTTGTCCTAAAAGTGACGTTTTCAACTAAATTTGCCGCTACTATAGCGGCAAAATGTTATAATTTTTTAAAAATAAATTAAAAATCTCAAAAAGCCTGCAATTTTCAAAATGGAGTCGAAACCCAACAAGCGGCGCGTACATGCACGCGCTTTTAACCGAAAAAATTTTAAAAGTAAACTTCTCGAACTTTCGCAGAAAAACAAAACCGATCACGATTTATAGGCAGCAGCGAACAAACGACACAACGCACGCAAATTAACGAACCAATTAAAAAAATGGATGTAAGGACGGCAAGGCAACAATGAAATTTCCTTTATGTTTAAAAGAAAGACAAAACTTTTTATTTTAATATGATTTTAATGGAAGTTGTAATGGTGTGCGAGTGCAGGTGGAAATTTACACAATTTTCCTAAAGATAAAATATGCCGGTCGGGGCCTTTTCAAAACGGCTAGCATATACGGTGCTAGTGGGCAGGGTTTTGGCATCTTACTTTGGGCAACACTACTATTTAGTTAAAGACCCCTTGGCACAAAAAAATACAGCAAACTAATAAAAATAAAAATGGTCCGATACCAAGACTTTTGACAAAAAATGAAGGTAAAGGTGAAATAAGCCTAGGCATAAAATCAACGGCAAAAAAATTAAAAGATATCTTGAACGATGGATGTTGTCACTAAGGTGGTATTCGTGACCCCTGTCCGTGCCCTCCCAACCATGATCTTCTGCTGAAAATTTACAATAGATCCCAAAAAACTTTACTTTACTTCATCACCAAAAAAAATTGAATCTAGGACATCATTTTAACTAGAAGATTCATTTATTAATTACCATTTCATTCAAATATTAAATTTTTCTTAATATTTCAAACAATATACTTGACAGATATTTTAATTACTATTACTGTGTTCTTTATAATAAAAAATTTATATAAAGAAACTAAAATTTAAGCAATTTAAAAGAAAAGGAAAATCTTAGAAATATAAAAAAATGTATCTGAGATTTATACATTTTCAATCCTCCGCACAATTCTTAAATTAGGGTTTTATTAACACTACTGGCACGATTACGATTTCCGTGGCGCCTCGATTTTTTTATTTTTTCGATAAAACACGTCAAAATAAATCGAAAATGTTAAATAAAAAAAATTAATATATCGTTAAGTTTTTGAGTTATCGATACTTAAAAATTTGTTTTTGATAATATCGTTAGTGCCAAAATTTCAATGCCGCCGCAATTCAAGGATGGTTTTCAATAGAACAGCTCAAAATAAATCGAAAATATTAAATAAAAAAAATCGATAACTCGTTTGGTTTTCGAAATATCGATACTTAAAAATGTAATTTTTATTATACCCCTACAAGTAACACTCCTGCGGCAACACAGTAATTTTACATAAAAGTAAGGCTAAGTGGGCGGCCTACGGCCGCTGCTCAGGATTTAAAACTCCCAAAAATCCGACACCGGCTTCGCGGCTGCCTTCGGCCGCGGATCAGTCTATAATATATCAAACACCTGGTTTGCTATCCACAGTAATCTAACATAAAAGTAAGGGTAAGTGGGCGGCCTACGGCCGCTGCTCAGGATTTAAAACTCCCAAAAATCCGACACCGGCTTCGCGGCTGCCTTCGGCCGCGGATCAGTCTATAATATATCAAACACCTGGTTTGCTAGCCACAGTAATCTGACATAAAAGTAAGGGTAAGTGGGCGGCCTACGGCCGCTGCTCAGGATTTAAAACTCCCAAAAATCCGACACCGGCTTCGCGGCTGCCTTCGGCCGCGGATCAGTCTATAATATATCAAACACCTGGTTTGCTAGCCACAGTAATCTGACATAAAAGTAAGGGTAAGTGGGCGGCCTACGGTCGCTGCTCAGGATTTAAAACTCCCAAAAATCCGACACCGGCTTCGCGGCTGCCTTCGGCCGCGGATCAGTCTATAATATATCAAACACCTGGTTTGCTAGCCACAGTAATCTAACATAAAAGTAAGGGTAAGTGGGCGGCCTACGGCCGCTGCTCAGGATTTAAAACTCCCAAAAATCGGACACCGGCTTCGCGGCTGCCTTCGGCCGCGGATCAGTCTATAATATATCAAACACCTGGTTTGCTAGCCACAGTAATCTAACATAAAAGTAAGGGTAAGTGGGCGGCCTACGGCCGCTGCTCAGGACTTAAAACTCCCAAAAATCCGGCTTCCGGCGGCTTCGGTTCTATTGAAAATCGTCCTTAAATTGCATTCAAAAACCATCAAAATCAAATGTTTAAGTATCGATATTTCGAAAACCAAACTAGGTATCGATTTTTTTTTTTAACATTTTCGATTTATTTCGAGCTGTTCTATTGAAAATCATCCATATATTGCGGCGGCATTGAAATTATGGCACTAACAATATTATCAATAAAAAAAATTTTAAGTATCGATAACTCGAAAACTAAACGAGATATGCATTTTTTTTATTTAACATTTTCGGTTTATTTTGACGTGTTTTATCGAAAAAATAAAAAAAATCGAGGCGCCACGGAAATCGTAATCTCCCCACACTACTTAAGAGAGAGATACTTTTAACAAATCATTCTCATGAGTATAAACTTTATTTATGAAAAATTACTGAAAACGAAATATGTATTGAACTGAGAATCAAAATAAAAAAAAACATTTCGAGCTATGCTCAAATATCCGAATTTAATTTCCACTCACCTAGCAGAAAGATTTTAGAAAAAATAATATTTCATGGCAATGGTTATTGCTTCAGTTTGTAGCAATAAAGTACCAGGAGGCCGACCACTGCCGTGTGCACTCAGGCCGAAGTTGGGCGATAGCGTTGCACAATTAAGGTTGGCAAACAGAACGTTTCGACGGCGCTTGTTGTACAACCAACTAAGGTTGGCAAACATTATTGCTGGAGATTGCACGAATGCTTGAAAAGCGTGGTGATGGCTAAATGGGATTGTCAAAAGAGGTATAGAATTTATAGCAAAAATCAGGCGATTGGTTTTGCTTTGTTTTGCAACCGGTGGAGTTCCCGCTGATTTTTTGCCTGGGGATTGAAGTGTGAGCAAGTGAACGGTGGCGCGGTTATACAAGTCGAAAAAAAAAATAAGAACAAAGAAAAAGAAACGTGTTGAAATAAGAAAAAAAACCTTATAAAATAAAACTAAAATAAAAACTCTTTGTGAAGGTGCGAAGTGGAAAGGTTCAAAAAAAAAATACCTAAAATGCAAGAACTAAATTAACATTTAAAGAAAAGATCTACGACGCATCCACCGTAGACCATAAGTGCAATTAAGGAAATCCACCCTTAAATACAAATCAGCAGCAAAAATCACGGCATCCAACAACCAGTATCCACCAAGTCTCACGTCACACTATTCAGCACACACAGCTTTCCAGCAACCATTGTTTTACAACAGCAGCAACCGCAACACAAGATTCACCTACAACAGACTCTGCAAGTACAACATTATCCACAACAATTTATTCCTGTCGATGGGCAACCGACACGACCATCACATCCTCAACAGCATCCCCCATACAATAATAGAGAAGTGCAACGGATGGTGCAGTGACGCGTCTGTAAGGGAGTCCAGGTAGAATTTCTAATGTGACTCAAATTTTTTTTGTATAGTAAGAAGTATGTAGTAATCTAATACAGTAGACATCTCATATAACATTTAAAGATATAAGTTTCAATTAGCGTGTTTGTGTATATCGATCACAAATTATATTTTTACTCGGATTAAGCCTGCGTTCATCTCATACAATTTTTTTACGTACACGGTTGTTTGATATAGCACGTATTTGGTTTTTATTTTATGTATAACCGACGTCTTGATTTTTGTGGACGCAACTTTTGGTAATTCAAATGAGAATGAACTACGTAGGTTTGGTCTGATTATAAATAAAATTTAAAATAATGATAAGTGCGGCTGGCAGAACAGCCATACTAATCTCCTAAATTGAGCCAAAAGTGTTAACATAAACTTCTTAGTACATATATAAATATGATAAATTTTGTTTAATTTGCGTGGATAATAGCCACATACATATATATGAAACCATCCGATTCAATCCTTAGTTTTCCAAGTTGTAGAAAATTTAAAATCAATTAAAACTACAAAATATTGGGTTTAAGTAAAAATCCACCTGTGCAGGATTATTTACTTGTAACATTTCGGTCGCGAAAGTTGATTGATTTTTTTTGTGGCAATCAATTTGTTTAATTTACCATCTGAACAACCCATAACGAATCTGGTACCAAGTTCTTTATAGGGCTAGGTATATTACAATTTTTTTTCTATGCGGATAAGACGGAAAGCGTCACCCAGTAGGGATAATTTGAGGCGGTAAATGAACCTATTTGAAATAACAATATATATATATATATAAAAGAAGAACAAGAACAGGCCGAAATAGCATCTGACCTTTAAAAATGTTAAATTTTTACTTATTTTTACTTAAGGGCCGGTTTCACAGTGTTTAGTTAACTAAAGATTTGAAGTTAATTTCGAATTTCAATTTCATAGCAAAACTTAGCAATTAGTTAACCAACAAAATCTGGCAGGTTAACTATTAGTTAACTAACAGCTGATTGCTGTCATAACGAAAAATAAAAATAATAAAGAATTCATAATAAGAAATAAAAAAATTTTTTTTTTTGTTAAAAAAACAAAGCAAATGCCTACATTAATATGGATTCAGATTGGGATTGCGAAATTGATAGTGATTCAGATATTGAAGAAGTATGGAATCAATGAATCAATAATTAGAACTCGAAATTGTGTGGAGAGATCATATGGTGTGTGGAAGCGCCGATTCCCAGTGCTTTCCTTGGGAATACGCATGCATTTGCAAAAAGTTCAGAGCATAATTGTTGCATCGGCAGTCTTACACAATATTTGCTGCCTCAACAATGAGAAGGATGCGATTTCAAACGAAATAAATCATGCTGTTACTAATGTACTCAGTACACCACATAATCGCCGAGCCGGTGAACAAATCACAAAGAACCACCTTAGGAGATGCCTCATTGATACTCACTTTGCAAATATCTAATAAAATCATTTTAAGCAAAATAAATTTCGTAAAATATCAAATGTCAACCAAAAAACATATTATTTTTGCAGTGATGCCATATTTTGTACAAAAAATTATCATTAGTTAACCAATGGACTGTAAAACTGAACAACATAAAATTGGTAGTTAATTAATAGACATTAGTTAGGTAACTAATGGTTAACTAAATACTGTGAAACCGGCCCTAAGTAAATGAATTTGGGATGGAGAGGAAATAATTGTTAACTAAAAGAAAAATTTGTTAGTAGCTTTAAGTGGAAATTAAATAAAAAAGAAACTGAATTAAACCGATTGACAGAAAAAAATATGGAGGTTTAAATTTTGGCTAGAAGGTGTAGGTAGCGGAGAGGTAGGTAACTTTACGTTTTAGGGGTGACCTTAGAATCGGGCACGAGGTCACCAAGGACAGCTGGTATGAACCAGCCGAGGGTGGGCAGCCCAAAGCCGATGCCCAACGTCAAACATAGGTCCATCAAGAGAACACCATGATTCACTAGTGCCGAATGTGAACGAGGGGGACGTGAGATTGGAAAGAGAGAGAGAGGTGAGTTTTCTTTGTGCCGAAGTAAATGGTTAGTTCATTTGTTTAAAGATCGAAAGTAAGTAATGTCGTATAGTTTATGAAGATTCCGTAAGTCTGGTACAATTTTTTTTGTCTGTCATTACAAAGAGTTAAGTTTTCCTGTCAAGAACCACGACATCCGGCGAGCTTAAGCCGCGCTATCCGCAAGTGTACCAGCACTGTCAGAGAACTATACTTGGTGCATTTCCATCACGCACCCCAGGTCATTGCCAGATCACAGTAACATCTGCGCGATCTGGTAATGTCCGGAAACTTGTAGTAATACAAAGTAACGCAACAGAATGGCTCCCAACGGGAGGCCATAGTAACGACGACAAAATAGCGCCCAACGTGGGGCCATAGTAACGACGACACCACTGGCCGGTTTTTCGTTTTGAGGTTGAAAAAATATGGAATTTGTTGAGAAAAGTTGACTAATATTGAATAAGTTGAAATATTTAAAAAACATTGAAAAGAGTTGAAAAGCCAAAAATGAAAATTAGGAAAGAAAAACGTCAATAAAGGTTAAAAAAGTAGTATTGGCAATGTTGAAATGGGTTGAAAAGGCGAAAAATATTGGAAAAGTCGGAAAATAATGGAACAGAAAAAAGTTGAGAGAAGTCGAAGCGTGAAAGTGAAAAGTGTTGAAAAAGGTTGAAAATCTCAAAATAGTTGAAAATCTCAAAATAGTTGAAAATCTCGAAAAAAGTTGAACAATGTTGAAAAAGTCAAGAAAAGTTAAATGAAGTTGACAATGTCGGAAAAATATGAAAAATGTTGACAAAAATTAAAAGAGGTTGTAAAATGTTGAAACAGTTAAGAGAAGCTGAATAAGTCAAAAAAAGTTGAAAGAGGTTGAAAAAGTCGAAAGAAGCTGAATGACGTTCAAAAAGTCGGAAAAATATGGAAAATGTTGAAAAAAATTGAAAGACGTTGAAAAATGTTGAAATGGTTAAAATAAGTTCAATAATTCGAAAAAAGTTGAATGAGGTTAAAAAAGTCGAAAAAAGGTGAATAAGGTTGACACAGGTGGAAAATGTTGAAAAAAGTTGAAAGAGGCTGAAACGTTTGAAAAAATTTGAATAACTCTAAAAAAGTTGAATGCGGTTCAAAAAGTTGAATAAGGTTGACAAACTCGGAAAATGTTGAAAAAAGTTGAAAGAGGTTGAAAAATGTTGAAACAAATGAAAGAAGTTGAATAATTCTAAAAAAGTTGAATGACGTTCAAAAAGTCGAAGAAAGTTGAATATGGTTGAAAAAGTCGAAAAAATTTAATGAAGTTGAAAGAGTTGAAAGAGGTTGAAAATCTCGAAAAAAGTTGAATATATCTAAAAAAATTTAATGAGGTCGAAAAAAGTTGAATGAGTTTGACAAAGTCGGAAATATATGGAAAATGTTGAAAGAGGTTAAAAAAAGTTGAAACAGTTAAAAAATATTTAAATAAATCACAAAATGACCCACTTGCAACATTTTGGTATAATAAGAATTACCACGCCCTCTGATGCAATCCCATCGAAGTCTATTTAATTTCAGAGTTTTTACTAACCGACATCTCAGTACCAAATTTTAAAAAGATAACTCTCATAGCACACTAAATATAACACAAAACGTGTTTTGCTTGTATGGCAGGTGCCACGTCCACTGATGCAATCCCGTCGAGATCCAAATAATTTAAAGCCTATAGTAACCGACATCTCTATACCAAATTTCACTAGGATTACTCGTACAGTGCACCAAATATAGCATAAAACGTTTTTTGCAGGTATGGGAGGTGCCGCGTCCACTGATGAAATCCCGTCGAAATCCAATTAATTTCAAAGCTTATAGTAACCGACACCTCCATACCAAATTTCATTAGGATTACTCTTATAGTTCACCAAATATAGCACAAAACGTTTTTTGCTTGCATGGGAGGTGCCACGCCCACTAAAAAAATCGTGTCGAACTCCATTTAAGTTCAAAGCTTATAGTAACCGACATCTCTATACAAAATTTTATTAGGATTACTCTTATAGTTCACCAAATATTACACAAAACGTTTTTTGCTTATATGGGAGGTGCCACTCCCACTAATGCAATCCTGTCAAAATAAATATAATTTCAAAGCTTATAGCTCTCGACAACTCTGCACCAAATTTTAAAAATATTGCACCCATAGCACACTAATTATAACATTTAACGTGTTTTGCTTGTATGGGAGGTGCCACGCCCACTAGTACTATAACACCCATTTTTCGTCTTGAGGTTTCTTATAGCAAGTATATCCACCATATGAAATTTCAGAACGTCAGTGCCGTTTTCGAGTAATATTGAATCAAAATTTTAAATTATTAAGAAATGCCACGTCCACTTTTTTGATTCCGCCCATTTTTGGCAAAATTTAAAATATTTATGATCTGCATCTGTCTATCAAATTTTATTACAATATCTTGAATGGTTTTTGAGATATGACGTTTTGAAAATAAAAGTTTAGGGCTGTGCCACGCCCCTGCAGGACCCTTTGAAAAGTTAAAACCCAAAATAAATAGAAATATTATTTTGCGTCGAGATAATTATTTTCGTTGTAGGTTAGACTCTACTCATAATAATAGTAAGAAGATATGGGAGGTAGTAAATAGCATCGTTAATCGAAACTCATCAGTTAGTGAAGAATCTATCATATTGTGTAACAATGATGTCAAAATTTCAGACCCTTGTGATGTAGCTAATGAATTTAATAATTTTTTTGCAACAATTGGTACTTCGTCGTCCACTGTTTGTGAGTGTATGAGCAAACAAGATAATGCTGAAAACCATTGTTCTATAAATAGCTTTTTCTTTGAACCAATTTCTGGTTTTGAGCTCTTAAAAATAATAAAATCTTTGAACAATACAAATTCATGTGGCAATGACGATGTATCCAACAAAATACTAAAATATATTTCAGTTTATGTAGTCGAAGTTTTAAAACACCTTTTTAATGCCAGTTCTGGTATTTTTCCAGATGAATTAAAATGTGCCACAGTAATTCCTCTTTTCAAAAAAGGAGACAAAATAGATTAAAACAACTGCAGGCCAATATCTCTGTTATCCTCAATTTCAAAATTTTTGAAAAAGCAGTAAAAAGTAAAGTCTTATCGTATCTTGATAAAATCAATTTTTTTAGTAAAATGCAATATGGTTTTAGGGCAGGTTTATCAACAGAAGATTCGCTTTTAGAATTTTGTTCTTCCATTTACAAGGAAATGGATAGCAAAAAGAACTGCGCTGGTCTTTTTGTAGATATTTCGAAAGCCTTTGATATGGTCGACCGTCAAATCCTTTTGAATAAATTATATTGCACAGGTTTTCGAGGGATTATACACACTTGGCTTAAATCATATTTAACTGACCGAGTACAAAAAGTTAAAGTGGCAAATAGTCTTAGCAACACTATGGTCATAAGTCTGGGAGTACCTCAAGGCTCAGTCCTTGGACCTATTCTCTTTTTAATATACTTAAACTCAGTTTTCTCCTTACCCTTCATGGGTAAAGTCACTGCTTTTGCTGATGACCTTGCCATCGCCACTTGGTTTAGTATCCAGCTTAAATCATGATATTCATCTCTTGAGGACATGGTTTGCCAGCCATAAGTTGATTGTCAGCAATAAAACAAAAGTAATGTATTTTTCTTATTATAATGATGAATAACCCTCTGCTGAAATTATTTTTTACTCCTCACACTGTAATAGATTTAGTTTACACAGTGAAGTTTGTACCCTGAACAGTTCCAAATTTAGTTTTATTCAGAGCGCTAGCTGCAGTGACTGCTGCTTTAAAGTTGAGGATGTAACTAACTTTAAATATCTCGGTATACTAATTGACCATCAACTGAGTTGGTCTGAGGATATCTCTCATTTAAAGCCTTACTTGCTAACTTCTATTCGTTACTTCTATCGTCTACGTAAATTTTGTTCAAATGAAACGCTTAAAACAGTATACTATGGATTATGTCAATCTAAGCTACAGTATGGCTTAAGTTGTTGGGGTGGGGCTTCTCTTAATAAGGTTCGCCCTCTTTTAACCCTACAGAAGTGCGCAATCAGGAACATTTGCAACGTTAATCGTAGAGTGCACTCTATTGAATTTTTCAGACGACTTGGAATACTTCCTGTTAGACAATTGTACTACTTTAAAGTTCTGAAGAGTTTTTTCATTAGATCATGATACATTAGACCGGTTCAAAAAAAAAAAAGTCTCTGAAATTTAGAGGCACCGGCAGTTTCCTATTCCCATAAGTGTCCCGAGTGGGATGTGTTACCAATTTTTTCTAAATATTGCGCTCCTGATTAGCGATTTTCATATTACTCTTGAAACTTTCGCATAAAAAAAAAAGTTCACCAACAACCTAAAAACGATGGTGGTTATCGCTGAGGTGAACTTTTTTCTTTTAATTCAGTCTCACATTCGGAGTAGTTTTGAATGGGGAATTCGAATTTTTCATTATTTTTTAAATATGTTGTTTTCTTCAGTGGTAAAAACTGAAAATAATCATGAAATTTTGTAAAAAATTTAAATCTTTTTTTTTTAAATGAAAAATCAGGTATAAATTTTTGGATTTTTTTTGCTATTATTATTTTGAATAATTCATTTATTTCTCCTCTATCTGATGGTGGTAACCGCAAATTTTTATTATTTTTGTACTTAAAAATATAAACATAAATATAATTGAACAAAGGATTTTTTTCATATTAAAGCTATGTTTTAACAGGGAAAAAAATTTTAATGTGGAAATTTGTTTCGAAAAATATGAATTATCTAATTCTATACACTTGGTTTGGTTCAAGAAAACTAGATTTCATATTTTTGAAACAGATTTGAAAAATAATAATGGTTTTAATTAAATAGTTATTCTTTTTGTTGTTTTTTTTTATGATTTTTGACACGTTCTTAGTTGGCTTGCGTTCCGCACTGAAACGGAATAGAACAACTTGTTCTTTCCATGCCCTTCCAAGAAAGTTCTTGCAGCTGAATGGTACTGCCAACTCTCAAAGATTTCTCCGGAATCGCAATTAAGAATATTGAAAATATGAATGCTGATTAACTGAGTAGAATTTTACAGACTTCTCGCATATAAGCTGGGAATAAAATTCGAAATTCTACAATCAGAAAGTGCAATTGAAAAATTTGAGGTAATTACCTGGGGGTTTAACTTTTCCATACAATTTTTGTAATCGCGTTACAACTAATAATCTGACGACAGAAACTTTTATATAAATTTACGATCGATTTTACAGGGTGCCAATTTTATTGATATTTCAACTTTCACTTTTAAAAAGATGTCTTAGATGACAATAAAGTTTGGAGATTTTTTTCTTTTTCCCGATGCTAAAATTTTGCGGCTTATTCCGATGGAAGCTGAACAGGAAAAGGAAGATTATCAGTATGAGATAAGTATTTTAGTTTTTTTGTTTGACAGATGTAGATCAGCTTTGTGTATTTAAGGCTGGTAACGATACTTAAGTGCATTCAGCAAAACATTGCAATAATTTGCATTAGGAGAAAAGTTGAAGAAAAGTTGAACGATGCACAAATCGCAAGATGCAAATTTTTCAATATTAAGATTTTAGAGTTCAAAAGAAATTTTTAACATTTTAATTTCTTTAGAAAAAATTTTTTATATGAGAAAAATTTAGGCTAAGTACATCACAAAGTTCACTTTTAGATTAATTATTATTTTTATAAAGTAAATTAAATATTTTACAAATTTGTTTAAAATTTTTCTCTTGTTTGGTTTGGTTTGGTTTTTTAGTTGTTTTTTCCTTGCGTTCTTGTTCGCTGCTGTTCGGCTACTGACTCGTTGTTGCGAGTAATTTTGTTAGGATGTATATATGTAACTCTAACAGGGTGTAATCAAACTCTAACACTTGGCATTCGTGGCAAATAGAATATAAAACCTGTTATCATATTTGTTTAAAAATGTTTTAGATTTATAGACCAAATCCATTTGAAACCATGCAGTCGGACTAACTTCAAGTCTCGACTATATACATATGTTGTTTTTCAGAGGATATAAGAACACATATTCCCCCGATTTGATAAAAAAATTTTTGCGAAGTTATGCCCATTTAAAGTTTTAGTGTCAACACTTGTAAAACCGTTGAAAATTTTTTCAAAATAGTCGAATTTTCATCTAAATAAAAATAATTAATGTTTGTCTTTTGACTCTAATAGACACGGTTCGCTTGAAGCAAGATCCAGATCGATTAAATTGTTAACCAAATCTGACAATGCACAATTATTATATAGTGTCTTGAGATTCCAAATACATAATCCGCGAAATCGGATATGCTCATTTACTCGTTTTATGACCATTTTAAGGTTAGCTCTTTGGCCGACACGGTTCGTTTCAAGCAAAGTCAACATCGGTAAAAATTGTTAACCAAATCTGACAATGCACAATTATTATTTAGTGTTCGGAGATTCCAAAAACATGATTCGTAAAATGGTATCTGGTCATTTACTGGTTTTATGGCTATTTTAAGGTAAACGCTTTTGCCGATAATTTTAATAAAATTATGAAGCGAACCGTGTAGTTTTTGACGCTTCTAAGATCAAGTGAAATTTTAAAATATGCTATGATAACTGTTGTTTATGTAATTTGAGTCGCTGAATACGATGAAATCACTTATTTTTGCAATTATATTAACGCTTTTGTGTTATTCACCATTTTTCATGGAAAAAAACCGATACAAAAAAAAAATTTTGTTTTGCCGGCCGAAAAACTAGTAAAAAATAAAATTTTTTTAAGATCTTTTGTGGACTTAAAAAGTATTTTTGACCACAAAGCCCACGAAGAAAAAAAATAAAAAAATGCTTAGATATGTAATGTTATTCATCATTTTCCATGGAAAAGAATTGAAAACTTAAAAAAAAAATTCTTTTGAACCTTAAAACTAGTGAAAAATATTTTAAATTATAACCTTGTTTTATGGATTTTTGAGGAATTTTTGACTACAAATCTCACCAAAAAACAATAAATTAAAAAACTTTTATATTTGTTATGTTATTCACCGTTTTTCATAAAATAAAAATATTGAAAAAAAATTTTAAAAACTCTTTTGGGCCTAAAAACTAATGAAAAATAATTTTTATATATTTTTGTTTTATTGGTTTTAAAAGTATTTTTGATTACAAAGTTCACAAAGAAAAGCAAAACAAAAAAATTGAAATTTTTAATGACTTATTCACAATTTTTCCTAGAACGAATTTTTATCAATATTATCGGTAAAAGCGTTTACCTTAAAATGGCCACAAAACGAATAGGTGATTAGGTACGATTTTGCGGATCATGTTTTTGGAATCTTCGAACACTAGATAATAATTGTGCATTGTCAGATTTGGTTGACAATTTTATCGATCGTGATCTTGCTTCAAGAGAACCGTGTATAACTGTCAGAATCTTTAGAAATTTTGAAAATTGTTGAAAATTTGCTATAAGCGCTTTTTATGAGATTTTCTCAAAAACCCCAGATATTTTTACGCTTAAAATTTTACTGTGAATTTGTATTAATATGAGAGAGAAATGACATGAGTTTAATGGGCGTTAAAGGACATTTGAGGTCAGGAGATTTTTTTACCAAAATCGAAATGTCAGTTTTTTCATCATTGCCAAAACACTTTACGGTACTATTTTCAAAGCAAATAGCAAAAGCAACATTTCAAATTACTTTCTGCAAATCGTTCTTGCATTCTGCATAGTTCTGTTTTACCGTTATTTTCGTAATAACTAATAGGGTGGTCCATTTTTGAAAAGTTTAAAATTTATATTCTCCACAAGGCTGTCCTTATTCCAATCATGATACTTAATATCTCTCCCAAATTTGAGCCGAATTGAACGGTATTTAGAGGTCGCTATGATTTATCGATCTTGCAATTAAACTCAAATTTCATTTTATATATGTACAATGTACATAGATTTTATTATAAAGTGATATAAAATTTAAACTTATTGAAAAATATTTAAATGGATACTTGTTATACTCATACATTTATTATATACACATATGTATGTACATCAGTGTTGGCATGTCACATGGATTTTTAGGTTTACGACAGTCACACGTCGTAAAATGTCGTAAACATGTTCGACAAACAATTTTATGATCTGAACCCCCCTTACAGGTAATCGTGAAATGTCATTGAAAATTTAAATGCAAGAAATTCCGTAATGCAATGTTTGTCACAAAGGCTCGAAGGTTTACGATCAACTACATGAAGCAGATACTGTTTCTGATATTAATTTTTTGTAATATCATATATTTGTTGAATTGGCTAGCCAAAGCAATTTCTCGCTCTGCACAATCGTTTACAACTTTTAAAAGCTTTGCTTTTTTTTCCATCTCAATGTAAACTTTGTCATTTTTCCATTCATTGGGATTCTATAAGAAATGACAGTAACTTTTCTTGCCCATCATCGATTAGTAAATCAAAGAAACAAGTTGTGTGTTTGCTAACAAAGGACTCATAGGAGTTCCGTTGCTTAAAATTTTTACCGTCAAGCCTTTTGAAGGCATTTGCTTTTGGTGGTAACTGGAGATTTTTGACCATTTTCCTTTTGGACTCAAATGTTACTCGCGAATCGAAAAAAGCAAGCCCGATCAGATGTTCAGAAAAATACCAAAAATGACGATGAATTGCTTTTACTGCAGCTGTATCAATCTTTTCATTAGGATAGAATTTGAGTAGTTCAAGAAGATTACCATCATTAAGAGGAGTCCTTTTTGCTATTGGAGCTTCATTCCAATAGCGACTTACAAACAAACTTATTTCTGAAATTGATTTTCTCTCGCCTGCAGTAAGAATTACCTGATTTTGAAACACATATATTTTTAAGCGGTAAATTGTCTTTGCCATCCAACGAGCTTGATGAAATGCACCGGGAGCACGAAATTGAAAATTTACCTTTTGCACCAACCAGGAAGCTTCGACAAAGTGCTAACAGTTCGCGGTAGTCATCTCTCGTCTGTTGGCTTTTTATCGCATCGGTATAGTATTCATATATTTCCTGTCGAAGTTCAAGCATGTCATTGGTATTAAATAGTATATCGTCACCCACTTTGAATTTGTCTTTATCGATTTCCGGCCATTGTTTTTGAAAGCGTTTAAATAATTGGATTAAGGCTTTTTTCAATTAAAGCACAGGCTGTAGCGTCAAAGCATGGTAACCAATCGTCGCAAACTTGCAAGCAAGCATCGGCTTGTTCTTTACCGGTTCCTTTGTTTATTTTTGGGACTGCGAGCAGTTTTTCCACTCTATCACCACTTATAAGCACTGCAACTCTATCGACTTTTTGTTTTCCAGCAGCAATTTGCTATCCCAGTGCAAAATTATCGGACATTGTAGATTCAATGCATTTTTATCCGCATCTACAATGTTTTTACGAACCTCGTTTCTTGTTCGTCGTATTGCACTGTGCGACAAAACAATATCTGACACAGGTGTACCTATAGCTCGAGCTACAACAACAAACCTCGCTTTTCTATCAGAAAGATCTATGCGGTCAATGTATGCAATAACATCCTTGGAAAGGACAGATTTGCGGTTATCTTTTTCAGAGCGAGTGGAAGTCTAGTCTAGTCACACGAGAAATGTTCTGACTCACTTTCATCATCTGACCCCATTTCCGCAGCAATGGAGCACACAACTTCTTCACTAGCTTTTTGTTTTCAATATTTCGCAGTTTTCTTGTCTCATATTGCGATTCTCTCTTTCGCTTCCGTTCTTCGTTCTTCTCTAAACACATGTCTATTTCCACCATACTACAGCTCATATTGTCTTCTCTCTGCATTATAAGAAACGTTTTGTCCTTTTCATTACGCATTTTTTTGCATGCATCTTTCATAGCTACATCAAATTTTTTAGCTATATCTTCCTTAATACGACAGCTTTTGAGATTACGTTTTTGATTTTTTTTCAAATGGATATATTGATCCAAAAGCTTACGAAGTTTCTTTCGATGGCTCAAAGGGAGTGGGAATTTTTGTTTTTTCCCATACCATCATTATAGCAGCTGCTGTCTCCCGTACACTAACCTTTTCAGTTCTCTTATTTTCCAACACATAAAAGTCGCAAATCGTAGCGACCTCTAAATATGGTCCGAAATAGCTAACGAACGAAATGGCGGTAACAATCCTTTTAGTAATGGCAGTATGGTTAGCTGTGAGACAATGGAAAAAGTGAGTAGCGAAAAGAACCATGGACGCCGCAATTCAGAGAATAACACAAGGTATCGTGGACGCTCCCCACTTAGGAAGGGAGGAGTTAACATCAGTTACGACATAAAAGCATTGACCTACCAAAATGCTTAGTTAATATCAAACATCCGCTTTAAATAAAATATCATATAACAAGTGCCGAGTGAGCAGATTGCGGGAGTGCGGATGGCTTGGGTTTAAGTTTGAATTAATTATAATTTTTAGTTCTAAACAGAATTCAAGTTAAGCACATACGTGTAAAATAAATATTAAAATAATTAAATAAAACAAAGGATTTTTATAATTATTTATAATTTATGCATGCTTATTTTGGTTAAAGGAAAAAGGGCAAGCTTGTGGAGATAAATAACAAAAAAAAAAATTTTCCATATAGCTGTGAACCACACTAATAACTAAGTTCAAAGAACAATAAGTTATCTAAATAATGATATCAACCGTTGTTGCATATGTACCACATTCCAGGCCCAAATAATGAAATCGGAAGGAAAGACAAGTCAGGAAATATAATTTTTTTAATTTTAAAACGAATTCCTAGGTCCCTAAATAGCTGTTATATATGAAAACCGTGTAGTTTTGCACTGGAGCCAATCTAATGGTACAATTTTTTCCAAAAAGAACCATAGAACTCGAATCACTGTCAAAAAAAACTGATGTGTGCAAATTTTCAGCAAGATCGAACAACGTGATGGAGCTTCAGCAAAGAAATGAAAAACGATTATTTTGAATCAAACGAATACATTTTGTTCTGGAGCCTATCTAACGGTATATTTTGTTGAAAAAAATATTGCAGTGATCGATTCATCATCAAAAATTAGTCATGCACTCAAATTTTGAGAGAGATCGAGCGACGTGTAGTAATGTCATCAGACAAATAAATAACGGTTTTTTTTTTTAATTGTGGCGAATTATTTTTCAAATCGGTTAAGGCAGACCAGTGATGGCATTTTCGGTACATTTGTACTTTTTTCGGTACATTTGCGTCCTGAAAAATCGTTGTCAGCACATTCGACAAGTTTTTAGTACATTCAGTACATTTGGGGCATTTTCAGTACATTCGCCAAATTTTTAGCACATTTTCAGCACATTTTCGGTACATTTGGACAATTTATAATATTTACCTTATTTTTGTTTTTTAGTTAATGAAAATAGCCGCAATGAGTAGATTTATAGTAATTACCTGTACAAATTTCAGAACAATTCTGTCTGTCGTCAAGTGAAGACGTGTTTTATTTTGCTCGTGATAGTTTTGATTTTATTTAAATTCATTTAAATTTGAACATTTTGCTCCTTATGACTACTTGTTGTTACTTAGTACTTGTAATGGATGATTTTTGTGGAAAATGTAACAGAAGTTTTACTAGAGGAGAAATCCAAATTGTTCCGAGCAGTGGATACTGTAAAAAAGTATTTCACCGTGGTTGTTGTGAGGGTCAACTTACTGAATATGACTTAAGATTGCTGAAGATGAATCGTCATTTGAATTATTTTTGTTTGGATTGTGTTGGTGTGCCGGTGAAATTAATTAAAGGCCATGAATCTTTATTGGAGGCGCATAAAGTGAATTTAGAAAAAATTACTTATGTCTTCGAGGTACAAATAAAAGCTTTAAATGATCAACTACTGGAGTTAAAAAAATGCATTGTTGAGAAATTGAGTAAAGAAGAGAATGACTTTGCTTTGCTAATGGTAAATTTTTCCTCTGAGTTGTCTGCTCTCAAAAACTCAATACATGTAAATAATAATTTTGGCGCGGATGTTGCTGTAAACGGTGCTTCAAGTTTTACTGCTGTTCCGAATGTGTCTTCTGCTTCAGTTGTTATTTCTGCTTCTAATTCTACTTTATCTGAGAGTGCAATAATTTCTCATCTCTCTGAGGGAATTTCTAACGGGAATCTTTGCTTAGCTCAATCCAATTCTGTTAAGCCACAATCTCAAACTACGAGTGTTAACAATAATTTAGCTGCTGATCTTTATCCTAGTGTGAGTGCTGTTACTAATGTTGAAATTGGTTCTTTGGGAGCTGGTTCTGTTAATGATACTACTGCTGATGTTATCTCTCATGATGAACTACAGTTTACTTCTGCTGATGCTGCTTGTGCTAATCCATGGGTAACAGTGAACAACAAAAACAAATTTAAGAAGCATGCGAAGAGTGTTATTGGGCTTAAAGAGAGTTCCGATCTTGATGTTGTGTGGAAGAAGAAATTTGTGCATCTATCCTCTTTTAAGCCGACAGTGAAAGAAGATGACATTATTGAGTATGTCCATAAACACTCAAATATTGATAAAAAGCATTTAGTTTGTTATAAACTTATAAAGAGAGATGCTATTCTGGAAAATCTTAAGAGTGTCAACTTTAAACTTGGTGTCTCTGAAATGTGCTACAGTAAAATTCTCAGTCCATCTCTTTGGCAAGAAAACGTGAAGGTGCGACCGTTTGTAAATTTTCAAAAGATGGGAGTGAATTCGGAAACGAAATAGTAACTAATAACTCTACTCAATTTAGTAAACTTAAACTGTATTACCACAATACGTCTGGAATCAGAACTAAATTTAATATTATCTTTAATTGGACATCGCAAGTTGACTTTGATATCATTGTTTTAGTTGAAACATGGCTTACTTCCGATTTTTTCGATGCTGAATTTTTTGATTTGAACATTTATCAAGTGTACCGTAAGGATAGAGATGCGGAAAAAACTGGTCATAATCGTGGTGGCGGTATTTTAATTGCAATCAAACGTTCGCTTTGCTCTTCCATTTTTATGATGCAGAATAGTGATACAATTATTGATCAATTGTGTGTTACTGTTAATAGTGGTAATGGTTCATTTTATATATGTGCCTCATATATTTCTCCTAATAGTGCGGATGACTTATATGCAGCGCATATTAATAATGTAATGTGTTTGCAATCACTTTTGAGTAATGCCGATAATCACCTCTGTTTCTTAGGAGATTTTAATTTAAGTAAAATTGTTTGGAATCTTTTTGCGAATGAGCTTATGCCGTCGAATGTCAATCATGCTTTCGAAATCAATTTTATTGATAGTGTATTAAGTCTTGATTTAGTGCAAATTAATGCCCTTGTTAACAAATTAAATAGAACCTTAGATTTAGTTTTTGTTTCTAATAACTTTAAACATACTTTATCGGAGTGTTTCTGTCCAATTTCTCCATCTAATATTCACCATATTCCCTTAGTGATTAATATTGAGTTTTATGCTTTTATAAATTTTAAGCAAGAAAAAAATTGATTTAGTTTTAGACGTTGCAATTTTGATATGTTAACTGATATTTTTGACCAGACTGATTGGAGTGTTTTGTTTTCTAGTAAAACTGTCGCAATTTTCTTTGAAGCTTTTAAAACTGAAATAGCAAGAATATGTAATGAGCATATTCCTCGTGTGTCAGAAAATGTGTATAAGTTACCTTGGTACACTAAAGGTCTGAAAAAGTTAAAAAACCTTCGTAATAAATATATTAAATTATTTAAAGCTACTAATGATTTTCAGTATCATTCAAAATATATCCATTATATGAGGGAGTTTAATTTTCTTAATAAATTCCTTTACAATCAGTATATTTTACGTTGTGAGAATAACATTAAAGATAATCCCAAATTATTTTGGCGATTTATTCAGTCCAAAAGACATGGATTATGTATTCCTAATTCTATGTCCTATAATGGTAATCAGTCTTTTACTATTTAGGACACTGTTAACTTATTTGCGGACTATTTTAGATCCAATTATGATGATGTTCTGTCATGCTTTAATGAATCAATTTTAGAAAATATAAATTCCTCTCTGGACTTTGGATCTCTGTCTCTATCTGAATTTGATGTTTTTAGTGCCATGTCCGCTATGAAGATATCTGTTAAAAATGACATTGATGGGATGGCGTCCATTTTGCTAAATAAATGTGCACGTGCATTATCCAAGCCCTTGTGTGATATTTTTAATAATTCTTTATTAACAGGCACCTTTTTGGATTGCTGGAAAATTGCATCAATAGCTCCTATTTTTAAAAGTGGGATAAAAAATAATGTATCTAATTATAGGCCTATTTCGAAATTGTCTAATGTTTCGAAACTTTTCGAAAGCGTTATAATGAAGAAATTATTCTTTATTGTTAAGCATCATATTTGTATTGAGCAACATGGTTTTGTCGCAGGTAGGTCAACAGTGACAAATTTAGCACTCTTTTCAAGATACTGTATCTCATCCTTTGAACAGGGTCATCAAGTTGATGTTATTTATACAGATTTTTCTAAAGCGTTTGATAAGGTCCCTCATACTGCATTAGTTGCTAAACTTGGTAAAATGGGTTTTCACTCATCTTTTTTGAAATGGATTCAATCCTATCTCCAAGCACGAATTTGTTTCGTTGAAATTAACAATGTTAAATCCTACCAGTTTGTGGCATCGTCTGGTGTTCCTCAGGGTAGTATACTTGGGCCATTGTTTTTTATACTGTACATAAATGATATAAGTAAATGTCTTTTTGCAACTAAGTTTTTACTTTATGCTGATGACTTAAAGTAATTTCGTAAAGTCTCCAGTTCAAGTGACGTGGCTCTATTACAAAACGATTTGAATAATGTGTATAATTGGAGCATAATTAATTGCCTGCCATTAAATATTATGAAATGTTGTTCTGTGACCTTTTCAAAAGCTAGAAGTGCCCTCAACACGACATATTTCCTTTGTGGCACTCCGTTACAGGTGACTGATTCCATTCGTGATCTTGGTGTGGTGTTTGATTCGAAGTTCAATTTTTCTGAGCATATAAATTATATTATTCCTAAAGCCTATTCTCTTATTGCCTTTGTGCGTAGGAATAGTTGTGAATTTTCAGATCCTCTTACTCTCAAGATCCTTTATAGTTCTTTTGTAAGGTCTAGGCTAGAATATGCCTCTTTCATTTGGAGTCCTTTCTTCTCGACTCACTCGTTTAGACTGGAAAAAGTTCAAAAATCATTTACGAGGTTCGCGCTGCGTTCTTTGAATTTTAATACATCTCTGCGCTCATATAATGCACGTTGCATGCTCTTGGGGTTAAAATCCTTGGAAACAAGATGCAAAATTCAATCTGCTGTATTTATTTACGATCTTATTTCTGGTTCGATTAACTGTGCACCTTTATTGCAATTTGTTGACTTCAATATTCCTTCAAGGACATTGCGGCATAATGATTTGTTTTATATTAAACTCCATAAAACTCAGTACGCTCTCAATGAGCCTATTAATAGAGCTTTGTCATTATGTAATAACTTATTAGTTGGTAATAACATTGATTTTTCTTTGTCTAAAGATTGTTTTATGAATTTGTTAAATAGTTTATTTTTAGTATAGATTTATTTTATTTTTTTTTTGTATTTATTCAAGAATATATTTTTGTTTTTAGTTCTAAATTTAGTCTGTAAGGAATTTTTGTATCCAAAGACTTAGTTCAATAAACAATAATTATATTAATTACGTTTTTTTTTTTGTAGTAAACGAAAATAATCGCGCAACGTGAAGATTTTGTAATTAATTTAATGTGAAATATATCTAATTTTGCTAGGGTTTTTGAGATGAGAAAAGTGAGGACCTTTTTTTTTTTTTGATAGTAAATTTTAGAACAATTTCGTGCATTTTAGTAAAAATTGGGTGTTCAAGACAAAAAAGTACATTCGGGCTCTAAAAAGTACATTTGAAGACTCGATTCAGTACATTTTCACAAAACCCAAATGCCATCACTAAGGCAAACCCCTAAAATTTCATCGATTTGCTTGAAATGTACTGATATTATTCTACGTTCAATTTTAGAGAATACATATTTTTTCATTTTGCTGAAAAGCCCCAATTTTTAAAGCTATCGTCATTTGAACTTTGTCTGTTAAATTAAAAAAAAAAGTTTCTGAAAGGGCTTTTTTTCAAACTGCCGATATTTTCTTAATACTTAAATAGCACAATTTAATAAGCTTTTTTTTCAAAATTTTTATAATTTAAGGTATTTTATGAAAAAATGACGGTTAGCCCAAAATTAAATGTTTTGTGGGAGATATTGTTTGTATCGTAAGACAGATGCATTTTTTTTTTAAATCAAAGAATTTTTAAGTGCATCACTATTTTCCTTTTAATTTTTTTTCATTAATACGGAATGGTTTAAACCAGGGGTCGGCAAGGATTTTATTTCAAGAGTGCAACAACAATTACAGCAAAAAGCCAACAACAACAACAAATCGTTGGATACGGTGCAGTAAGGAACTATTAACAAAAAACACATAAAAGCAACAACGCGCATGCCGGTAGCGCACACAGCAGCGCACCAGTTCAACAACAACAAACCAACAACAAACATAACATAGCAAGAATTATGCGCAGTCCCAAGCGCTACGTATTTACCAGAGTTCGGAAATATTCATGTACTATGTGCACTCAAAATGTCGCATTCATGAATTTATTCATGTATGAATTGTCTTTAAATTTTTTTCATTCGATCATGTACATGAATGAACTATTGAAAATAGTTCTTTGTTGGACCGCACACAAATATGAGAATTAATTTTTCGACAATTGCCGACAATTTTTCCATAGTTCATAAATGAATGCGAACGATGTGAGAAGGCATGATAAGCGTTCGTACATGTACCAATTTTCTGTCGCTCATAAATGGTCGCGTAGAGAAAATGATCTCTATCACGAAGAAATGTATGTTGTATTCGATGAAAAAAGGCCGAAAATGGATTTTGGAAGTGACATCCTAAAAGGCTGTTTTTGACCCATTTTTCGAAAAAAAATGTATTGCTCGAATCGATAGGAAAAGGCCGAAAATGAATTTTGGAAGTGACAGGGGTGGTCCCCGACCTTTCCTCAGGTTTCAATCTATCTCTACCAAATTCCATCAAAATCAGTTTATTAGTGAAATTGCTTTTTCCTGTTAGAAGTGCTACCACGCCTACTAAAAAAAGTTTAGTTTTAGAAATCTTTTCTTTCAAAATTTCATCAAAATCGGTTCATCAGTTTAGCTTTTACAACGTATTTTCCTGTAATAGGCGTAGCAATGAAAACAAAAAAATTTATTTTTACTGAAGAATCAATCTACCTCCGTACCAAATTTCATCAAAATCAATGAAGCGGCTCAACCGAGACAGCGTTTTTTCCCATTAAGAGCGGTGCCACTCCCTCTTAAAAAAATCAAAGTTTCTAATAACACTGTTTACAAAATTATTTTTTTTGTTCTTGTTCCTTTGATATGAGGTAACTTTTGTATTTGTATTTTATTTATGGCAATATTTGAACTTAGTGCTAACGAGGCCGGCCCGTACGCAGAAGTCATCCAAGGGGGGGGTTTAACTTGGATATTTCATGTCAGGTTATAAAGTTCGTAAAAAAAGTATTTTTGACTACAAAGCATACAAAACGATATATCTCAATAACTATAGGAGATATGATAAAAATTATACAATCTTTTTTGTTAAGAAATACTATATCTTTATAAAAAAAAATAAAAAAATTTAAATAAATTTGTTGAAACTTGAAACATTAATTTTTTTATTTAAAAAAATTTTTCTCGAAACATCTTTAATATAACATCTTTTTTTTATGATTTTTTTATATGTTATTGCTCAATCAAACCTAAGAATGCACGTACATATGTACATACCTTCATATCGAAATTTCAGACATAACTTTGGAAAATATCATAAAATTCATACAATTAGAGCTCACATTTTCCAAAATTATGGCGGGAATTTCTATATGAAAGTACATGGTTTGATTGAGGAAAAACATATAAAAAAATAAAAAACAGAAGATGTTATATCAAAAATATTTTGAAAAATTTTTGTGAATTAAAAAATTAATGGCAAAAAAGATTTCAGGAAGTATTAGTTGGGATTGAGATTTTCAAGCAAGAGAACCTTACCAACACTTTGAATTTCTTATTCTTCTCCCAAAATAAGGTTTTTTTTAAATAATTAAACATTATTTAATCGAACTTACAGTCATTAAGCAAAGACCAATATTGTAAATTTTTACTTATTGATCAATGCTATTTTTCAACAAACATGACAAAGATAACAAATGGAACAATTTTAACCTGGTAATTGGTGACATGTTTCGGCTATTACCAATGAAAAAACAAAATATTTAAACGACAACTTTCGCTTGGATCTGGTTTTGAAATATCGGAAGTTGCGGATAAATTTTCTAAAAATTACTACGAGTATAAGCTGCAAACTAGTTCTATCAACACCAGCGGAATGAAAGCAGTGTATCCAAAATCGTGTTCCCGACAACAATGCCAAATTTTTATTCGACTACGAGTGGGACACACAAAACTATCTCACGAGCACCTGTTGTGTGGCAATAATTCATATTGTTGTCAGTTTTGCAATAGCCCATCGTCCATAGACCATATCCTCAACACTTGTTCATATTTAACTTCTATCCGAAAAAATATCTTTCACAACACTTTACCAACCGATTTACTAAAAAATGTAACTAGTGATAATATAATTTTGATTTCCAAATTCTTTAAAGCATGTAATCTCTATAATAAAATTTAATTTATAATATCTGAGCCGAAAGCCCTGGTAGCTAGTGCTCAACTTCTCTTAGTTATAAGATTTTATATTTTGTAATTAATTATAATAAATAAATAAATAAATAAGGTTTTGTTTTAATGAAAAAACAGAATATTTAAACAACTTTCGCTTGGACCTGGTTTGTGAAATATCAAAAGTTGCGAATAAATTTTCTAAAAATTACTATACTCATAGTAAGCTGCAAACCTTTTAATTGATCTCAACAAAATGGGCATTATTTGAAAAGTATATACCATACATACATGCATAAGTAAATTTTAAAGTACATATATCATTTATTATACCTTTTATACCTTTTTCTATACATGTGTATGTGAGTTTTTTTTATTTTCATATAATTTTTAATTTTTCGTAAGAGGCGCAAGTCTTTTTGGTTTTTCATTTAAGTAAGAACACATTGTCAATAAAAGTCTATGTAAAAAAAATTTCCAATGGGGGGTGATGTTTACATTCTTAGCAGGCAAAGGAAGAAAAGTACTTCAATAACTTAAAAATAAAAACAATTTTAGTATCACCAAAACAATTTTGAAAAAGTTACCATCTAATTACAGTACTACCTCGCTCAACGCAACTAATAGAATTTCGGGCAGTTGCGATAACTGAGATTGTTGCAAAAACCCAGCCAAGAAAATTTCTCGCTCAAAGGTACCATTTTTGAATAATAATGCTTAGTATTCATTAAAATAAATTCGCAATTGAATGATAAAACACAAGTCGAAGAGAGTATAAGTATTTCATTCAAAATACTGCATTCACTTTATTTAAAACCAAATAAAACGAAAATTTCTGATGCAGTAGTAATGTGCATACGTATTGTATGTGAAATTAAATTTTGGTACAATTATTTTTCAAAAAAATCGGAATTTTTTGACAAGTGTTGGCTTATTAGAAAGTTTCTCGCCACAAATTTTTAGTATGCGATTACCATGACGTTGTTTAAAATTTGAAAATCAGCCGTTGCTCGCATTGAAATCGCCATGTTCATCCTCGATTAAATCATGCAACTGGAGTGCTTTTGATTTGATGATTTCGCTAGATATTGGCAAATTTTGTTTTCTTTGCTTCGGGAACCACTTATACAAAGCCTTTTCCATTTTGGGATATTCACTATGCCTTATTGCTACACGGTTTCCTGGTTCGGACTCTGCTTCCGCAACAAATTTCTTGGAATAATCTTGGATATTGTGGATTTATTCACTTTGTATTCATGACATATTAATTTAACAGATTTTCCTTTTTGTATTTTTTCGAGAATTTCACTTTTTTGGTTAATAGTCAGTTTAAGAAATTTTGTAACAACTGGCATTTTGCAGCACACTGAAAGCAACCGGTCTCATAACAAATTTAATTAAACTGAATAAGGGGACGTTCATTAATTACGTGAGGTGTTTTTTGAAAATTCAGACTCCCCATAACTTTTAGTGTAAATTCTATGTATGAAAAAGTTGACGTGAGGTTTTCCATAACCTCCTCACCCCTTGGTGAGATTTGGTGAGATTTTGCCGGACCCCCTCCCCCCTATTTTAGCTCACGTAATTAATTGACGACCCCTAAGCACAAAATAAATGTTCACCTATCCCTCGATTTACGCGGTACTTCTTTTGTGCGGTTTCAAAATAACCCCGGGCAAAGACTTTATTTCGGGCTTTCCGATTCCAGCCCATATCATGATAGTCTCAATATATGGGCTGGAATGGATTTCAAGAAAAAACCGAAATAAAGTTTGTGCTCCCGAAAATGAAAAGCGTGGACTACTTAAACTTAATCGGCAATGAAGTAAGTAGTTCTCGTAGGCAGCAATTAACCAGTGATACCATGATATTTCAGCAGGATAATGCGGTTTTCCATACAGCAAAAATATTAAAAAAAGTTTTTCCGGGACAACAACTTGAATCCTCTAGGATGGATAGCTCATTCTCCTGACCTAAATTTTATTGAAAACTGCTGGGGTTGTTTGGGTCGACAGGTGTATGTAGAAAACCGGCAGTACGATTACATCTACGAGCTCAAAAACAGCATATTAGCCCACTTGGAGGCTCTTCTTCGAAAATACGTAAGCTATTTAAATCCTTACAAAAGCGTATGATTGAAGTGGTAGAGAATAAAGGAGGATTCACCCATTATTAAAATAATGTTTTACTTTTATTTTTTTAAAACAGTTAGAACGAATTTAAGTTGTGCTATCGTTTTGTCGCACCTTAAAATTAAGATTTTTGGTTTAATTCAAAAATGCATTAATATTTTCAACAAATTTTTACAAACTATTTATTTCCTTAGCTTTCAGAATAATTGTTGTTTTTATAATTGTTATAAGTCCTTTAAAACACCGAAAAACTAGTTGTGCTATCGTTTTGTCGCGAACTGTAAGTACATTAAGGGTTCAATTTACGCGGATTTTTTTACCAATTATGGTATTTTCTTTGAGTTCTATTGCTCGATATACGCGATTTTTAAATTTTGAAAACCAATCCACTTAATTTATGTGGACTTCTCATCTCAATTTACGCGGTTTAGGGTTATACGGTTTTTTCAAAAACCTATATACCGCGTAAATCGAGGGATAGGTGTACACGTACTTCTTAAATATTGTACATTCATACAGTCCGCGACAAAACGATAGCACGACTAGTTTTTCGGTGTTTTAAAGGATTTATAACAATTATTAAAAGTTTATTTTCATGGCATATATTCTGAAAGCTAAGGATATAAATAACTTGTAAAGAATTTGTTAAAAAAATTAATGCATTTTTGAATTAAACCAAAAACCTTAATTTTAAGGTGCAACAAAACGATAGCACAATATGCTTGTAACTTAAATTCGTTTTAACTGTTTTAAAAAAATAAAAGTAAAACATTATTTTAATAATGGTTTTTGGGGCACAAACTTTATTTCGGGTCTTCCGATTCCAGCCCATATATTGACACTATCATGATATGGGCTGGAATCGGATTCCAGGGAAAATCCGAAATAAAGTTTGTACCCTCAAAAATGAAAAGCGATCCGAAACGGATCCGTGTGGCACACTGGGAAGCAATTGAAAATCAAATAAGGAGTCGAAGTAAACTAGATCAAAAGTTAAAAAACTCAAGTTGCGATAATTGACTACTGCTTTTTTTAAAGTTGCGTTAACAGAGTCTACAATATATGTATATAAGTAACTGAGGTGTTGCAATAATCAAGGATTTGCGTTTATCGAGGGTTGCGTTGAGCGAGGTAGTACTGTATAAGTAAAAATAAAAAAATATGAGAAACAGAAAAATAAAATATCATTTAACTTTTGTTTGTGAACGTAATCACAATTGGAATAGATTTCGCATCCATATAGTAATCTTGGAACAAGATATGCTTTTGCTAACAACATGAGATTTTTTTGAGGAATGAAGCTCTGTGTGCTCCACAGAGAGCGCAGCATGCCATATACTTTTCCTGTTGTCGCATTTACATTAGTCCAGGTTAACGTTTGATTAAATATTATGCCAAGGTTTTTAACACATTGCACTTTGGGTGAGTTAACCTAAATTCAATAATCCAATACCCCTCGGCAGCAAGTCGGAAGAAAGCAAGCCATTTAAAATTCGCCCCCGCTCGCCTGTATGCGATGTACAGTGGCTCCATCGCATAATCGGATAACACATTGCTGGATATAAATGTGCTTTAAACTAAAGAACAAACATGCTAAATATATTGTTTTTTCGATTTTATTTATACTTCATATTCTTATCTTTCTGAACAATAAAAAAAACAACAACTTTTTAATGATAATTGTTAATTTAAACAAAAAATCCAAAACAGTTGAATTTCTTGCGCGAATAATCGGACAAAGCAAAATAGTAATGCTAAAAATACCGCTATTTCGCAGAAACACATTTCAGAACTGCGATTTTTTTTGTCATATTCAGTCGTAAATTGCATTTAGTGGCAAACAGTGTAAATAATAAATTAAAATACATACACTTGTGCTCACTACATTAAGTCATTCGTATGCTACGTACCATTTTGTTAAAATTTATTTATTAATTTTTTTTTCTGATTCTGATATTATTAGTTTTTATAATCCTGCTATGTAAGCATCAATTTGGGGCAAAAAATCAAAATAAATGTTTTGGGTTTATCCCGAAAAATGCAAAAACGTCAATAAAGGTCATATAACTGTGCTCATATAATTAAGTCATCTGAAAGAAAGTAATTGAACTTGTTGAATTTTTGGTGTGAGTCCTATTTTTTTTATTAGTTTAGCTTAATGAGTAGGAGAACCTTTTTGTTTCATAAATGTTGAGAATCGGTTTGACATGCTGCCTAAAAGGCGCACACATTGGTCTGGAGTAATTTTATGCCAATTCTCTTGATTAACTTGCCACTAGCTGCTTTTCTTGCGCGTTTTCGTGCTGCTACGACTCGTTTGATTACGCCTCATAAGTTCTCTATAAAATTTAAGTCGGAACTTTGAGGTGGACACTTCAGAATATTGGTGGATTCTGTGTCCAGCCAAGATTTGACAAGTGTAGATTAATGTTTTGGGCCATTATCAAGCTGGAAAATCCATCTCATTGCAAAATTTTTGGTGTAATCGGTGGCCATTTGTTCGCTTAGTATATTCCTGTATAAATAAATTGAATGTATGGATTGCTAGGCCAAAACCGTATGTGAGCTCGAAAAACATCAACAAAAGTCGTCGGTTCGCAAACGGAACACTTTTTCAAAGGACTGACTTTTAGAATATGATTTATTCTTTGAGTGAAGTATGTTGCACATAGAGACTAACATCGTTCCTAAGTACGTTGAAATTGGATTCATCGCTTTAAATGATCATACTCCAAAAATTCAGGCCTTTGAAAAAGTGCTACGTTTGCGAACCGACGATTTTTTTTGATGTTTTTCGAGCACACATACGGTTTTGGCCTGGCAACCCATACATTAAATTTTTTTAAAATGGCTCCAAATGGAGAGCAATCTACTGTAGAAATTAGGCAACTAGTATTCCTGTGGCACTATAAAGGAAAAACCGTGAGAGAAATCGCAGAATTGATAGGAAAAAGTAAATCTACTGTTCACGACATAATCAGGAGGTTCCGTGATGAAATGAGGTTGGCCAATAAAAGCAGAGAAGGTCAAGGCAAGATATTAAATCAGCGAGAAGAGCGTTCAATATTGACAGAAATCAACGTATATCCTTTTAAAACAGCAAAGGAACTTAAAATTTGGTAAACCTTTTCTTCATTACATACATTCCACAACTTAAACCTAATTATCCCACGCACATTATTTCCCAATAAAAATAACATTTAAGTTTCAAGAATTAAACAGTAATCTTAAAATCCGAATCTTATCTAAACCACGCATGGGGATGACAGTTCAAAAAAATTATCAAAAATCTCAAGCTCTAAATCTAATTACCCCAAATAAATCAATCTAATTGCCCATCTTGTAAAGAATACTATCGCCAAAGAAATTAACGAAACGAAGATGTATCCTATACAAATTGATATGACACAAGATATAACAAGTAAAGATCATTTTTCTATTATTACGCGTTATGTATACAGCGCAGAGATACGCAATGAATAGCTCGTGTTTATTTATTATTCGTAATTCATTGCCCTTCGTATGCATTCGTTGCCAACAAACGCTGACGCTTGCTCAAAACGAAATCTTGTGTGTTTCGCTGCTCACGACTGCGAATGTGAAGAAGGCAATGATTAAGCAGCGCATTCATGAAACTTCATACTATTGATGCAAAAGGTTGCCATGCATTGCCAATCAAATAAAAAGTGTGGATAAAATAAAAAAGGAAAAAGTTGAAACGTGTAATTTTATTTCAGAAAATTAACTTAATTTTTTCATGTACGGATTAACGGAATATGAATTTATGTAACGGAACGGTATGACTATATCGAATAGTGAAACACTATTTTTTTGTTTTATTTTTTTAAAAAATCTGAATTTTCAAAACTACTATTTTTATTTTACTATTCGTTCTATTTTATAAACTACTTTTATAAATTACTTTTTGTTGTTTACTCATTTATAATGTACAAATAAAAATGCCCGCACGAAAACTACGAACTTTTCACTTTATATTAATTTACGTGATTGGCAATGCATGGCAACCTTTCGCATCATCAATATGAAGTTTCATGAATGCTGCCAACCATTCGCTGCTTTTTCATTGCCTTTTTGACGTTCGTAGTCGAGAGCAGCGAAACTCTTCACATTTCGCTGCCAACTGTCGAATATACCCAGCGGGGCAAAGTTGCGCTGAAACAGTACTGATTCAGCGCATCTTTTGATGCAGTAAGCGCATTTTTTTTTGCTGATCCTTCACTTCCATTTGGCCTACCCATGTCCGCTTTAAATGCGCATTTTCTTTGAACCCAAATGGAAATGGGGGAAAAGCGCATTTTCTTTGAACCCAAAATTAAATGAAGAAAGTGCGCATTTTCTTTGAACCCAAAAAGAAATGAGAAAAGTGCGCATTTTCACTGTCCCAAAATTAAATGAAGAAAGATCGCATTTTCTTTGAGCCCAAAAGGAAATGACGAAAGTGCGCATATTTTGCCCGCCAAAAGGAAATCAAGAAAATGCTCTTTTTGTTTATACCTAAAAGGAAATTAAAAATACTTACTTTTTTTTTCCCTCTTATGAAAAAATTTTAGTGTTGAAGTATAGCATTTATTCATTTTTTACTTCTTGGACAATTATTTTGGTTTATTTTTAAAAGTAACATATGTATGAAGTGTTTTATTTATTGCATTTATTTTTGTAAATTTTATTTTTGACATTTCGAAAAGCTTTTTGCATTGCTTTTTCATAATCAACGAAACCAAAATCTGGATCCTTAATTGATTCTGAAATGGAAAATGAGGAGGAAATTGTTGATATATGTAAAATTTTCATGTCAAAATTATCTTACCAAACACAAATACACTAAAAAGCTTAGTTTTCTTAATGGCAATTTTCTTTTGTAGCCCATCCCAGTTTACTTCCATGATGAACTCAGGCGAAAAAAAAATTCCAAATATTTCGACATATTTCGTGAAGATCCAATGAAGCTCTTAATATATTTGAGCTAAAAAGAAAACATATGAAAATTATTGGTATACAAATGAAAAGAAACAAAAATTTGAATATTACCATATTAACTTTATTGTAGTTTTCAATGTTAACTTCAATTTCATCTAACTGTTCTTTTGACTTGAGGGAAAAATGTCAAAATTCTGAGATGTTGGAAATAAGGTTTCGAAAATTTTGCTCAAAAGGACAATGTGCTTGGCCAACATTTGACCTTGAATATCTAGAAGGTTTATTATTTTAGTCGTTTGTTTTGATAAATTCTCCAATTGGTTCTCTGTAAAAAAAAGTTTAATATTTGTATGAATATTTTACGGAAACAAAATTATTTAGAAAAAATTACCTCTATTCTTTATTTTTGTTGACTGGTCACCTTTTTTGATTTTATTTTCCAAATTTTGGCCTAATGTGGCATTGCATTTGAATAAGGGCGTACTTGACATATTCTGGATTTTATTTTGAATTTATTTTTATGATTATTTATTTATCAATGTTTATTTGATTATGTTATTAACATAAAATATTAATTATAATATATGTATGTAGGTATTATTATAAATGAGCATAGAATTTATGGTATTTATACACAGTGATGAAGTAGTGGAATGAGGACAAGACCATCTAAGGGAAATGCAACAACTTTAGATCTTATTTCTGTAATGTTGTACTTATGTTTCGTATAGTGAATTTCTTTCACAAAGGTTATGCCCAGAGCATGACCGGATGGCACAGGTAATTCAAAAAAATCGATGACGACATTAAATTTTAAACCAAAAACATATTCATTTGCTCCTTCTTTAGAGAAACCTGTTATTTTTATAGATAATAGTGGATATATGTAACAGTAATTATTGGGTGAATTGGCGCTAAGGAAAAATAGCTCATGATAAAAGCTTCTATAAATGTCCTTGCAGTTTATCTTGGATGCTGCTAAATTTGACATACCCATTTTATGACTTGCGTTCGGTTGGAATTTATATCTCTCCATTTGCCGATTATGTATTTGCTCCAAAATTTTAGTTGACTGACGAACATCTTTTTTAATGAATTGTAAATAATTTTCAAATTTGTACGTGGAAAAGTTATCAACTTTTCCGTACTTTTTCACACATTCTGTTAAATGTAATAAATTGTGCACGTTGTAAGATACTTTATCGTCTCCAAAAAGTACTTTGAAATTTTCCACGAAAGTTTCTGCCATCTTTTGAGCACATGTTAAGTTGCTTTGACAGCTTTTAGGACATGAAATAAAGCGATACATTGCACGAAGAAGTAAAAAATTATAACACAAATCCTCATCTAATACATCTTTAAACAAAACGATACCGGTATACAAAATAATTTGGCGGAACTCTGTAGCCTTCCCTCTTGGAAGGTCATTGAATGATCGCGGCTTTCTGCAAAATTCCTTTGGAATGTGACTTCTAAACGAAAGCAGCATGATATTTACATGTTCTTTCTGGACATTACTTAGTTTTGTTTTTAAATGTGTATTTTTCCAAATGCTTGTTAAAATTTTTTTCACAACTCCTAAATCAATAAGATGCATAACATCCAGAGGGAATTGCGATACCATACCTATATTGATATCTTCTAATATGTGCACATTTTCCCAAAAATTCAATGTGTGATGCAACTTATCTGCTCGTTTTTTATAATCTTCATCGGTTCTTAATGTGAATATAGAGGTGTTATATGTTAGTCTTCTATTCTTAACCTCTGCCGTCTGCATGCATTTCGAGCATCCTTTACTGGAGGTGAAGCCTGCAACAAATGCCCTAACAAATTTTCCGTTTATAAATAAGCGATCTTCACTCAAACGTTTTATTTCCTCAACAAATTGTTTTAGGAAATCATTGATTTTTTCAGGTTTTCGATTACCAACGTACGCACCTATTTAGAACGGCCGAATATGAATGTTATTAGAAATTGCTCCAAGGATAGGCCAAAGTTGTGTGCAAGAACTTTTAAATAAGGGTAATCCGTCGATACCGATATCAATAAGCAATATTTTTGTGGATTGAGGGAGAACCAAATCAAGCATTTCGATACATTTAGACAAACCAAAGTTTTTATTTAATTATTTGAATTATTCTATTTTCTGCATTTAGAAAAGTTTTTGCAGAAGAAGGAACAATAACTCTAGCCTTTCTAAATATTTTTAAAAGTTGATCACATGCTTTTCTTCTAATTTTATATTCAACGCACCAAATCCTGATGTCATTGCATACGTTGTCGTTTTCTTCTACAACATCGTGAGTTGTTCCTTGAAATTGTTCTACATTTTCAGAATAAAGCGTCTGAATTTCACTACCTTCAATTGATATGTGCAACCACCATTTGGCTCAGTTTTGCCGTCATTATTCGATTTGCACTGATTCTGAGAAACTAATTGAAGACTACTTGCAGCCTTTTCCTTAGCAATCAACCTCCGCATATGCCTGGCACTCATTCCACAAATTCTTTTGCTCATTTTTCTATTGATTTATATTTTTTTTACTTAGTTTAGTTTAATTCACTTTAGTCTTAAGAAAATTTTACCTCTTGCAGTTTTTTATAATTTATTCACTTCTAAAACACTTAAGTTAGCACTGCTGCTACTGCGTAAATCACTTTTTCAAATTTACAATGAAAGCAAAGCACGCTTGGATTGAAATCGACAACGGTAAATTTAGCAGCAGGGTTGTAGTTTATTTAAGTGGAAATGTCAACTTTTTGTTGTGAGACTCGAAAGTTTGACACATGTCAATCTGCTCTTATAAAATGCGTAAAACGTTCACTGAGCAAATCATTTCATACTGCTTCTACTTCAGCTTCTAATGTAAAATAAAAGATGCACGTCTTTAACAGCATCTAAGCAGTGAACAAAATGCGCATTTTCTTTATTTACTTTTTGGATGTGCTGGCATTTTTCCCGTTGGGTACATTCGCTTCGTATGATTCCTGTTAAGTGTAGATTTGCTGTTCGTTTTTTAGCGAATGTTTCATAACTGCGTAAGAATGCATTCGCGTTCATCTCTGATACAGCGATATTGTTTATGAAAGATTACACAGGCCGACAAAATTAAAACGAAAGTCCAAAACCAGGGACAAGACCTAGCACACCCGATGGTCTTTGAATCCGAGCTCAGAATTGCTCCTGTACGGCAAGTTTTCGAGATATCCTAACCTAAAAGTGCAAAAAACACGGTTTTTGGCTATATTTGAGGTTATTTTACATCGCGAATAAATTTTTTTTTCCAAAACTGGTTGCGGTGTGCTAGGTCTTGTCTTTGGTTTAAAAATTTGTCAGCCTGTGTATGGTTCAGTGTCGGGATTCTACTGGTAAAGGCTTTAATAAGTGCAAAGAACTCTCAAATCTTGTAACATTAATATTAAAAAATGTATCGGAACTTCAATAGACGTCGCAGCGAATATGCAGGGAGAATACAGGTAATGAGTTTACTGCATGGCTGTCTTCGGAGTCTCCATCATTGATGCGTGTATGGTGCAACAGCCATTTTTTAAACCTTGTAATGATTGGATTATTCAATAAAGCAGCTGCATTTATTCGAGATTTTTATAAAAGAATGGACGTTCTGGTTTCATCGTTATCATCTAATGATAACAGAAGATTGAACTACATAGGACAAAAAATATGAAACAGTTTCAATTGCGCACATTTTTCGTTCTATATTTGACATTAACACACAATTATCAAACTACCTTCAAGCAATTGGACTTCAGGGTTGCAGTTAATGTATAAATGTTTTGTGACTATCGTCGTTAACTCTGCAGCACTGAGATTAGGAGGTTTCTTGACTTGCTGCACCATCCACCGCTCATCTGTTCCGAAAATAATTATTATTAAAGTTGAATTTCTTTGCAAAATTGTATGCCAAAATTACTTGTCTTGATTAATATATTAAAGAAATCAGTTAAGTTAATAACTTTCTGAGACACCAAATTTATAGCACCGTCACAGTGAGAAATAGAAATTAATTTGAATATTTTGCTTTTAATGAAGTAAAAATCATTTGGCCTTTCTGTGGATAAAAGAAACGGCTAGTGCTAATCGATTTAAACTGACGATTTTTCAGCTTTGTGCTTGTAACTTTTTTTAATCTGACCTTAATACCATCTTTTACCAGACGATTACACTTTTTTTTAATTTTGACAAAAATTTTCGAACTTGAAAGCGCTTATTGATTTTAAACTTCCATAATTTAATGAGTGACGCGCTAGATGAGTTAATAGAAGTTGAGTGTCAAAAAGAAAAATATGGGCACGTTTTTAACGAATTCACAGAGTAATCTTTCAGCACACGCGTTGTTTTCCACACAAAGTTTTTCTTGTAGTAAAATTCTTATTCCCAAACTGAGCAGCAAAAGTGGGGTATCTTTCTTCGTCTTAAATGCCTTTCAACACGAAAATTCCGGTATAAAGTAGGAGCATCCTCAATTCTGTTGCTTTAGAACCATCGAGTTCGCTTAAGCTTTGCGGATGCCTAGCGAATTCTCTGGGAATTTGATTGTTCAAAAACAGTAGCCTTGAATTTAATATGGTTATTTTGTAAATTTTAATCGAAAACTTTTGGCTTTTGTTTTTAACCCACCCTTTAAGCAAAGTCTTTGTGACACCCAGACATACCACATGCATGTAGTCATTAGGAAACGATTTTACAATATCTATTAGTAATCCCTCTATTGCAATGGTTTCTAAAGTTTGGTGGTGATTGGGATCGAGGGGCAAATGAAAAACGAAATCTGTTCCAGGTCTATGTACTTCACAGCGAAAAATCATTCTACGATTAACTGACTCACCTCTTTGCGTGCATTTAAGGCAACCTAAATATCCAGCATGACCTTTAATTGCTAGAACAAAAGATTTTGCTGGTGTATCGCAGATGAATGACCGACAAGTTATCTGATAATGTTTTTCTCTGTACATTAATCCAGTATTCATGAGTATTCCACAAATCCTTTTAAAAATATGCTGGAATTAATAGATTTAGAGTAGCGACAATAAGCACCAACAATCATGACATCTGGCGTCCCTTCGACATTAATCAGTACTGGCCATGTCTGTAGGTTTGAACTTTTTGCCAGTGGAAGCCCATCAATATTGATATTCAAATTCATTTGATCGCATTGAAAATCACTCACTTCCCATTTTAACTATAGGGGCCTGCTTAGGAGTACATTTCAACGTTTTAGCATCCAGTGGAAGAGAACTACAATGCCGTACTAATATTTCCAGCAAAGAGTTTAATGCAAGATTAGAAATATTAAACTGCACGGCCCAGTTCGCTAGATCACTTTTTAGAGAAACTTAAAGAAGTTCTGAGCTGCATCCCTCTTCTTCTGTGCAACATTGATTCATCGAGAAATACAGCTTCTTGGGGAGTAGCTGAAATTGTGGGCGCTTCTGGCAAATTCCCAAAAAGTCTTTTTGATTGTAAATCAATAATTTGACTTTCCGCACGTTTTATTTTTTACATTCTACTTACGTTTTTACTTTTGCAATCACTTTTTATATTTACTACGATTAAATTCAATTTTTACTTTTCATAATTTTTATTTTTAACTAAAAGAATGTTTGTCACAATTTTTTTTTTTTGTTCTTGAATTTGCCTTTAATTTTAATTTGTTATTTTCACATCTAAACTACTGATTTCCAGTTGGATAAACAAGTTGGAGGTCAAGTGGAGGTTAAATCATATATCTCACACGTTGGAGAGTAGACGTTCTCGTGCTTGTTGGGTTGGCATCTGCGACAGCTGCAGTTGTGAAACTTGATACATGGACATTAGGGTGGTTCAGACTTATATGGGAAAAATTAAAGTTGCTCCTATCTTCGCTCCCCGGGCACCAAAAGTTTCGTATTGGTGCCAATACGAACCACGTAAGATTTGGTCCATTTCAGAAAACATTTGATGGGCCCGCGACCATTTTGAAAACTGGAAAATGGCCCTTAATCTATCGAAAATCAATAATATCTCCCCGAAGCTACCTAATAGAGGGATCAAATGTATGAAAAGGTCATATTAATCTTTATCCTCCAACATTTTTCCCGAACATACTTACCCCCTATCACTACCCGTTAAGGGGGCCCCCTGCAAAAATGACATTCTTGTGAAATTATGATATTGACTCCCTCCTCTTCTCAGATGCCTCTGGAGGGGTAAAATGTTAGACCATTTTCTATTATTTTTACTCTCCCAAACTTTTCACTCGACACACCTACCTCCTATCTGCCACCCTTTTGGGGGTCCCCCTGCAAAAACAAAAAAATTTCGAAAACTAGTTCATAGCTCCCCCGGAGTGCCTATAGAGCGTTCATATGTAGCACCAGGTCCTATTATATTTTCTTTTCTAATATTTTTCCCCAAGATATCCACCCTCTATCTGCCACCCTTTTGGGGGTCTCCCTACAAAAAACACCAAAAATTAGGAAAATTTCGAAAAACAATTCGTAGCTTTCCCGGAGTGACCCGTAGAGGGATTTAGTGTATTACCAGGTCCTCCCTACATTTTTTTCGAACATACTTACCCCCTATCTCAACCCTTTTGGGGGGATCCCTTTGAAAAAAATGAAGAAATTTTCGAAAATTAATTAATATCACTACTAGGTTGTATCATATTCATTTTTATTGTGTTCATTGCTGTGATGGCATTTGGGTTTTGTGAAAATGTACTGAATCGGAGACTTCAAATGTACTTTTTACAGCCCGAATGTACTTTTTGTTCTTGAACACCCAATTTTCCTTAAATGTACGAAATTATTCTAAAATTTACTAACAAAAAAAAAAAAGGTCTTCACTTTTGCCATCTCAAAAACCCTAACAAAATTAGTTAGTTATATTTCACATTAAATTAATTACAAAATCTACACATTGCGCGATTATTTTCTATAATCTATATCTATTAGGTGTTTCACTTTTTTTCAAAGGTTCTCCAAATTCAAACCTTAAACCGAAATTCGATTTATTGTAAAAAAAAAAATTAGTTCATGAATTTTTTCAGATTTTTTGAGGTCATTTACCACTCGCCAATCGCCATTTTAATAAAAAAACTCCCATAATACATATTTTCCTTTATAATTTTTTTTCATGACTTCTAAACTAAATTTTTTCTTGTCTAAATATTAAAAAATAATAATATCTTTGGGTTAGGTATCGAAAAAAAGGTTTTTACTTATCTTCTAAATGTGACTATGGTTTAGTAAAAAAAAAAAGTTTTTGGTTCGGTGTGAAACAAAGTGACTTAGACTATGGTTTAGTTTGGTGGTCAGCCGAATGCATTGATTAGCGGACCAACGCGTTTGCACATATGATTGATATGATAGCACATACGTATGTGCCGCGCCGCAATCAGTGACATTTGGTAGTGTAGCTATGACCTCCAAGTTGGTGGCCGCTGGAAACAGCTCTCCAGGAAGTTGAGTCTTGACTGTAGGGCTGGCTAGCATAGCTAGGCGAGGGTATGGTAACTCCTTAAAAATTCCTCCAATCCAAGGTGAAACAGCATATGCCGAGGGATGAATGGCTAGTGGGTTATCTAGTCGATAATATGCGGACTCGGGAAGTCTGGCGAACTCTCGTTTTAATCTAGCCTTATCCACACATGCAGGCTCTGTGTTGATGGACTTTTTTTTCCCTTGCTTGGGCTGGATCAAGGTGTTATGCTATCCGTGCTAAGGATCATTCAGGTTGGGGGTCCAGTTCAAAAAATAACCCAATCGCTAACGGAGCATACGGGATACCTGGCGACCTCCGGTATTAACCAGCCTTACCCACGCACCTGGACATCTGTGGGTGGACATTTTTTGTCCTTTACTCGTGGGATCTATATGGATAATCTAAAGCAACAAAACAAAACCTAAAGGGGGGGGGGGGGGGAAACATGGGCTCTGGACTTCACGTCCAACCCTTCTAAAGTAAATGGGGGCACTTCACTGCCCAGCCTAGGACTATCTAGTTCGGCAACGGCCACAGCCTCTCAGCTAGGTCAGTCAAAGTCGGCTGGGGAATCTGACAATAGGCAGGCTTCTAAGGCTTTGCTGTCCGGTCTTGGAACAAGCAGTTCGGCAACAGCCACAACGCAAAGAAAGAACAGAATCCTCTTAGGGTAGAGATTTGGTTCTCTCGACCCTCCAAAAGAAAATTTACGGACAAGCAGGCGGCGATCAGAATTCGCCGGCGCCTGGAGGCTGCTGATCCCAGCTCCATGTCCAGGGGAGATAAGAACGCCCTTCGATGTGTGAAGAGGGTCGACATAGGGACCAAAGGTCTTGTAGAAAAGGACGCTACAAAAAAGCTACCTTAAAGGCAGAGGTCTCAAGACGAGACATCTGATGCCAAACGGCAAAAGACAACCGGCAAACCTCTGTCTTTTAGTGAGGTTGTTAAAGGATGCAAGGGGAGAGTTTTAACGGTACTTGACAGGGCGGCAGAGGACGAGGCAATTCCACGTGACCAGTGGAAGTGGGTAGATGCTGCTTTAGCAAATATCCTCTTCCAAATACTGGAGGAGTTTCCTGGTCCTGTGCCGTCCTGTGAATAGGCAGGCTGGCACCAAGGCCTTTTCAAACTCATCTCCTGTGAGGATGAGCGGTCTGCCATGTTATACAAATCAGCTGTGGGTAAATTAGGGGAGGTTTATCCAGGCGCGAGACTGGAGGCTGTCGAGAGGGATGCTATTCCTACCAGGTATCGGACTCGCGTCTGGATACCCAGTACCCCGTCAGGAGAAGACGCTGTCCTGCGGATGCTTCGACTGTGCAACCCCAATCTTCCAACTCACAACTGGAAGATTGGGAAGTTGGAAGATCCAGTCGGACCATTCATGCAGGCCATGGTGATAATAAATAAAGAGTCCCTGGAACCCTTGGCGGCAACCAAGTGGGTTACAAAGTACGGTTTTAACAACGTGACCCTTAGGGTTTACCGTAAGGATGAAGAGCTTGCCTCCAGAGGAGATATCTCTTCCTCCACTGAAACCATCGCCGCTGCACCACCAGTGCCAGCGGAGATGGATGTTGACGAGGAGCAGGTAGAACCGGAGGGGGGAGCTGTCCTCCAAGTGGTCAACCTGGGGCGTCACTGACGGGAAGCTCCACGGACTCGGATAGGTTATCGGAGGTAGGAGACTTCTTTGAAGAAGCTCTGCTACTCGAAAAGGTCGATGAAGACGAAGCGAACGTTACCGTCGTTGAGGGGGGAGGTTATTTGGGATCCGATGAGGATACTCCAAATTAATCTCCACCACTCTAAAGCGGCGTCCGCTGGCTTACTGATCCGCTTAAGCAAAAGCGGAGATGATGTAGTCCTCATACAGGAACCCTGGGTTCATGCTGGGAGAGTCTGTGGGCTGAGGATGATGGGGTATAAGCTACTGGTGGCGAATGTTGAAGGTAACCCCAGGGCGTGCATTTTGGCAAAGACCAATCTTAATTTGTTTTTGCTTTCTAACTAAAGTGGCCGAGATACGGTCGTCGCTAGCCTGGAGATTGAAGCTTGTTGCTTCTGGCTAGCTTCGTCATACATGGCTCACGATATGGCAGGTAGCCTACCGCCGATAACGTTAAAGACCACTGTAGAGCAGGGCTTTGTAAGTAAAACTAGGCTAGTCATAGGCAGTGACGCAAATGCACACCACACTGTCTGGGGTAGTACAGATGTAAATGAACGAGGTGAGTCACTTTTTGAATATATTTTAAATGCTAACCTCTTTATATGCAACAAAGGTTGTGAACCAACCTTTATAATAAAGAACAGGGAAGAAGTCTTGGATATAACACTTGTCTCGGACTTTGCCTTTGATTTCATCGGTGATTGGAGAGTCTTAACTGAGGACTCTTTTTCAGATCATCGATATATAGAATTCGTTCTCACTGTTAGCTCCCCAGATCCTATCGTTCATAGGAATGTAAAAAGGACAAACTGGGGCTTATATAACAGGAAAAAAAATAGGTTCAATTTAAGTACGACGGACGTGTTTTTCGATCGCCTCCGTGGTCATTTAATAATTCGAGTGGTAAAAAGTAATTTTAAAAAATCTAAGACTCCTGAAAACGGTTGCGGAAGTGAGTGCCAATACAATTAATGCGCTTTGCATTGATTTCTTGTGCATTTGCTGACCTTATTTTAAAAAGTAAATAGAAAGAACAAAGTTCTACATAAAAAAATAAACAAAGCTAGCAAGACGGTGGGTTATGCCGGTGGAGCGCTCTCCGCCTATGCAGCGACGTCACTCTCTTTCCAATGAGTGCGTTTTTACATTCTCGAGTGCTTCCAACAACAATTCAACAACAACTAATAATATTCTTCCCGCGCATTCTACTCCAATCGCTCATTCGAGTAATGCGCATGCGTTGTTTTCTCAAAACTCTTCTCTGAGTACATATAATAATCCAAAGCAGCTAAGTCTGATATCTGCGGAACAGGTGCTGTCCTCTTCTCTCTCATGGGGAGCTTAATGTTCATCTCCGAACATCTCACCAGCACCTACAAGCGCAACTGTCTCTTTGCCAGCAACAGCTCTGGCAACAACTAGTACATGTGTAATTACTACATCGTCATCTGTTTCACTTACACCAATAATGTCTGTAGGCACAAATTCACATGTATTGAGCAACAGCTTAGCAACATTACGTATGCAACATGAATCCAGGGTAGAGCAACAATGTTCAGCATCAGCAGTTGCTATTACAACAACAAAAATAACAACTTCGTCAAATGCAACAAACTCAACAACAACCAAAGTCAAACACACAAAATAAAGGTAAAAATATTTTGTTTCCAAAAAATTGTGAAGTTCAAACTGTGCTAGACAGCTACATCCAAGTAAAAAGAAAACTAAGCCCACAAAAAAACGGAGGCAATATACAAGCGGCGAAAGTCATTAAATCCACCTCTACAGGTACAATCAACGCCAATAATAATAGATTTGCAATATTAGCAAAAAATGATGATGATGAAGCTTGTGGTAGCGGTAGGCAAAGTATTAAAGATCATAAGCCTCCACCTATTTTCTTGCGTGAGCGTAACTCTAATGCCCTTATAAATTATATTACTAGTCTAATAGGGAAAGAACTCATATCATGTAGTTTCATTTACAAGAGGAAATATACATGAAACAAAAATCCAAATTTACGCGGAATGTAATTACCGTACTTTAGCACGTTATCTAGAAGCCAAAAAAAAGAATTATTACACTTACCAGCTGAAAAGCACTAAAGGTATTTCTGTAGTACTTAAAGGTATTGAATCTGATTTAGACGTAATTGAAATAAAAAATGCTCTCGAAGAAAAAGGTTTCCATGCCAGAGCAGTTATTAACATTGTAAATAAAGATAAGGTTCCGCAACCTATTCCCAGATGCTGCCAAGCTCAAAAAAAAATGAAACGCATCCAATATACAAGTTGCAATATTTATTGCACCGAAAAATTTCTGTCGAGGAGCCCCACAAACGTAATGGGCCGGGTCAATGCGTAAACTTCCAAGAGTATGGCCATACTAAAACTTATTGTGATCTCCGTACTGTATGTGTCGCATGTGGTGAACTCCACCACAACTCCTTATGCTCCAAAAATGCGGAGAATAGTACAAGCTCCAAAAAATGTAGCAATTGTACTGGAAACCATACTGCTAACTATAGAGGCTGTCCTGTATATCAAAGCCTAAAACAGAGGGTAACTTTACTTAAACAAGCTGCTCGCAATCCAACTAAAAATGTATTTACCTCTGCCGCTTCTGCCCCCCAGCAGTTCTCTGCTGCTTCTGCCCCCAGCAGTCCTCTGCCAAACCTTTTTCACCAGCTATTTCTAATGTTGTAAAATCAGGCTCTCAAATGCAACACCTAACACCATAGGAACCAAACAATAACCTTGAGCTAATGATTTCTAATTTTTACTTCATGATAGCCATGCAAAAATCTTTAGATCGTATCGTTGAAATGCAAACCCAATTAATGACTGCTCTCATAGCCAAGTTATAGGCCTTATAAAGATTTGCGCATGGAATGCAAACGGCGTAAGCCAACATAAACTAGAGATTTCAAACTTCTTGTCTCGGGAAGATGTAGATGTAATGCTTCTATCCGAAACCCACTTAACAAATAAATATAACTTCACTATTCCAGGCTATATATTCCATAAAACCAATCACCCAGACGGAAAAGCCCATGGCGGTACTGGTATACTAATTCGAGGAAGGCTTAAACATTCTTGCTTAGGGGCTTATTCCCAAAACTATTCAAGCTTCTTCAATTATCTTGCAAAGTAATGGCAAAGACCTTTCTTTATCTGCAGTTTACTGTCCTCCCCGCTTTGCTGTATCAGAGGCGCAGTTTAAGGACTATTTTAAAACTTTAGGTGATTAATTTGTAGCAGCCGGTGACTATAACGCTAAACACATTTTCTGGGGCTCCCGCATTAATAATCCCAAAGGTAATCAGCTATGTAACGCAATAAATAAAAATAGCAATCTGGATGTTGCTTCTCCCGGAAAACCTACATATTGGCCAGCGGACCGCAACAAAATTCCTGAACTAATCGATTTTGCCGTCACCAAGAGTATTCGCAGAGATTTAATTTCTGTCAGTACAAGTTTTGAGTTATCATCTGATCATTCCCCTGTTATCATACAAATTTTTGAAAAACCCAAGTATAGAGAGGTACCACTTACCCTTACAACTCCTTATACAAACTGGATTAATTACATAAAATACATAAGCACACATATCCACACAAATTATACAATAGGATGTAAAGAGCATGTTGATGATGCTGCTGAGGTCATAAATTCCATTTTAACTACAGCAGCAAATAACTCTACGCCTAAAAATTCAATTAGTAGAATAAAAGATAGATTTTCTACTAATGCTGAAATAGAAAAATTAGTTTCGGATAAGAGAAGGCTTAGACGGGAATGGCAGAAATATAGGTCCCCAGCATCAAAAATAAAACTTAGGGAAGCCGAAAAGAAGATAAGAGCTGCTCTTTCTAGAGAATAGAATAATCACCATTATAGTTTTATTCAAAACCTTTTTCCAAACAAAACTAATAAATCGACTCTATGGAAGTCTAGCCGCGTATTTAGAAATCCTATTGAGACCGACCTCCTATAAGGGATAGTAATGGCGATTGGGCACGATGTGATGAGGAAAAGGCATATGTTTTTGCACAACATCTAAGCCTAGTGTTTCAACCCAATTGTGTTTCAAACAATACTGATCTGCCTCCGCAAATAAATAACACTCAAAATATTAACATGCATATTACTCCAACTGAAGTCGCTAACGTCATAAAAAATAAACTTATTTGTAAAAAAGCACCTGGCCATGACTCCATTACTCCCATAATGCTCAAAAATTTACCCCAAACAGCTGTAGTTTTCATCACCAGGCTCTTCAATGCTATAATTAATTTTGGCCACTATCCCGGTGAGTGGAAAAAATCAATAATTAAAATGATTTCGAAGCCCGGCAAAGATTCCACCTTACCATCTTCATACAGACCTATTAGCTTGCTTCCCTGCCTCTCAAAACTGTTTGAAAAAGTGTTCTTAGAAAAGGTTATGCCTTACCTTCAAGATCATCATCTCATTCCTTAACACCAGTTTGGTTTTAGGGTAAAACATGGAACCATTGAACAAGTGAATAGAATAACAAACGAAATAAGAAATGCTTTTGAACACAGAGAATACTGTTTCGACGTTAAGCAAGCTTTTGATAAAGTATGGCATGAGGGCCTAATTTACAAAATCAGACAACTCCTGCCACAAAATATCCACGCAGTCCTAGTGTCATATTTGGCAAACAGGTGCTATAGTGTTAAATATCAAAATTTTAATACAACTGAGTTCTCGATTGGCGCTGGAGTTCCACAGGGTAGTGTTCTTGGCCCGTTTTTATATATCTTATTCACTTCTGATATTCCGACAAATGACCTCCACTTTTGCGGATGATACGGCTATTTTAAGTCGTCACAAAAATGCTGTGGTTGCCACCAACCAGCTTCAAAATCATCTAGTTCTTATTGAAAATTGGTTATCAAAATGGCGTATCAAATGAACGAGCAAAAATGCCGAAATGTTACATTTACATTAAATAGAAACCCAACACCAACCATAAAATTAAATGGCATTCGAGTTCCAGAAGCAAATGAAGTAACTTATCTTGACATTCACATAGATAAACGCTTAACTTGGCGTAAACACATCGAAGCCAAAAAGATGCAAATCAAACTCAAAGCTGCTAGCTTGCACTGGTTAATAAACAGTCACTCTCTTCTAAAATTTTAATATAAAGTTCTCCTACATAATAATAGTGTTAAGCCTATATGGACCTACGGGATACAACTATATGGATTCGCTAGTTCATCAAATATTGAAATTCTTCAAAGGGCTCAAGCAAAGATACTAAGGACAATAACAGGAGCACCGTGGTTCATTAGAAATGAGCGTATCCATAGCGATCTCCATATACCCATGGTAAACGCAGAATTTGAAAGACTGAAAAGAAAATACCTCCTAAAACTGCAAAATCATATCAATCCATTAGCTACTCCACTAGCTAACACTTCAACACATTCGCGTCTAAAAAGGGCTGACCGCCCAGCTACTACAAATGGTTCTGCATAATGAACTCCGTAATAAATATCCATATCCATACATATATCCAAATATTATATCCATAATACAATTTTAGACCAGCAAAAAAAAAATATTTATTTTTATTTATTTTTGACTCCCGCAGAGCTTTAAATTACTTATTATAATAAATATATCACTTTATATATAATTTATAATTTGTAATAGTGTTAATTAGAATTAAGAGCTTACAACTTATTGTTAGTCTTTACAATATAAAGAGATCCAATAAATAAAAGACTGCAAAAAAAAAATATAACAGGAAACTTGCGGCAAATGCCTATCTCAACCCCCGTAGAACCGTCAACTGTATATGACATTGATAAGCTGGTGCAAAACTTAACGGGGGGGTTAAATAAGTCTCTGGAGATATTTTGTCCATTAAGTAAACCCAGAGGAAAGAAAAAACCCCCATGGTGGTCAACAGAGATTCAAGTCCTTAGACGCAGTAGCAGGACTTTATTTAACAAAGCCAAAAAATCAGGTTTATATAATGACTGGAACGAATCTAGTCTTAAAATATACAAGAGTTCGTTTAGGAAAGCAAAACGTAACTCGTGGCGTAACTTCTGTGGAAACATAGAAGAGACTTCAGGAGCATCTACACTGAGGAAGATTCTCTCTACCTCGCCCACTACGCTAGGTCTCTTAAAAAAGCCTGATGACTCCTGGACAACGTCTAGCAAGGAGGCTTTAGACCTCTTACTAGACACACACTTCCCTGGTAACTCCTTTCATGAACCAGAGGATTTAAATGTCCAAACCCAGACGTCTTCAAATACCCTTGGGGACATTGTTTCGAAAACCAGAATTCGATGGGCGATTAGTAGCTTTAAACCCTACAAATCACCAGGACCTGATGGTGTAGCACCAGTTGGACTACAACTATCTGAGCGTTTAACTATACCTTGGTTGGTAGCTATTTTCAAAGGCTGTCTTAACCTTTCCTATATTCCTCTGGCTTGGAGGTTGACAAAAGTCATCTTCATTCCAAAGGCCGGGAAGAGCTCTCACATAAATCCAAAGGATTTTAGACCAATAAGTCTTTCCTCCTTTCTTTTAAAAACATTGGAAAGACTCATAGAAATCTATATTCGAAGCAGTATCAAACCCGATCTGCTGTCTAATTCTCAGCATGCTTACACGAAAGGCAGATCTATAGAAACTGCACTCCACACTTTATTGGGTAGTATTGAGAAATCCTTTGCATATAAGGAATTCGCCCTGACGGCGTTCCTAGACATTGAAGGAGCATTTAATAATGTTAACCTAGATATGATCATATCAGAACTTCAGAAACTGGGCATTAACAGTTCCCTAGTTGATCTAATTAAAAAACAGGGGGGTGTACTATCTCCTCTACTGTGGAATCTGGCAGTAAACAAGATGCTCATGTCACTAAAAGGGCACGGCTGTAGAGCTGTTGCCTATGCAGATGATGTAGCATTAATGGCATGTGGCAAATTCCCAAACACACTGTGCAAAATTCTTCAGGATGCCTTAAACGTACTTGTTTCATGGGCAGATGAGGCTGGTTTAGGTGTAAATCCGAACAAAACTGAACTAGTACTCTTTACTAGGAATCACAAACTTCCAATTTTAGAACCACCTTCGCTAAATGGCACTAGACTTGGGTTTAAACATAGTGCAAGGTATCTTGGTCTGGTATTGGATAGGAAATTAAGTTGGAAAATTAATGTCGAAGAAAGAGTTAGGAAAGCAACGGTAGCGCTATAATCTTGTAAAAAAACGGTAGGTGGAAGATGGGGGCTATCACCTCGCATTGTTCACTGGCTCTACACAGTGGTCATTCGACCGATTCTGTTACATGGCATTGTGGTGTGGTGGCCTGTCTTAGACAAGGTCACCTCTTACAAACAATTGCAAAAGGTTCAAAGGGCAGCTTCCATGTGTATCAGTGGTGCTTTACGGACTACACCGACTGACGCCTTGGAGGTCCTTCTTCATCTCGTTTCTCTTGACCTGCTAGGCAAACGGATGGCAGCTTGTGCTGCCATCAGACTCAGGGAAACTGTTTGCTGGTCCGAGAGTAGAAAAGGACACTCAACTATTCTTCATAGCTTGAGTTCTGTACCCTCTAACTTGGACTACATTGTTCCAGTAATCTCTTTCAATAGGGATTACGTAACTCACATTCCATCTAGGGATGATTGGAAGGGAGGGCTCCCGGGCAGAAGAGGCCATATAAATTTTTACACAGATGGCTCCAAGCTAAATAACCAGGTGGGTTATGGTATTTACTCTAAGGAACTGAAGGTAGGAATTGCTGCAAGGTTACCAGACCATTGTAGCGTTTTTCAAGCAGAGGTTATAGCGATAGAAGAGGTAGCATCCTGGCTGAAGATGAATGTTGTATCCAGAAAGGATATAAACATTTATTCAGATAGTCAGGCTGCTATCAAATCTCTAGAATCAGTCTTCCTAAACTCACTAGAAGCCCAACAATGCTCCTCGTCTCTAAATGAGATGGCTCAGCATTTTAACATTCACCTCATCTGGGTGCCAGGGCATAGGAACATTGACGGCAATTGCAAAGCAGATGAACTTGCTAGGCAAGGGACTACTGCACAAATTCCTCAGGACAAGGAAGGTGTTGGCATGCCACTTGCTACCTGCAAGTTACTGCTTAAAGAAGAAATGGTAAAAAATGCTAACAAAAGATGGACTCAAGGGTCAACTTGCAATATAACTAGGCAAATCTGGCCGAAATGGGACGCTAAGCGTTCGTCAGAGCTGAATTCCCGCACTAGACATAGCGTCTCGTCCGTTGTTGCAGTCTTAACTGGCCACTGCCTTATCAGCAGACATGCGGAGAGATTAGGAGTTAGGTCCTTTGACTTTTGTAGAAGTTGTGGAGATGTGGAAGAAGAAGAAAACATTAAACATTTTCTCTGCTCCTGCCCCGCACTTGCTAGAAAACGCCAAAAAACACTTGGTTCGTTTTTATTTGTTTATTTGATGACCTTGATGACCTTAGGTATGTTAGTATATGTCAGCTATTAAGTTTTATTGCGAAGTCTGGTTGGTTCAACGAGAGGGTATAGTCAGACACCCTGCGGTATCACAATGGATCACATTTTGTCTAAGTGAGTCGGTTTCATAACTGACTGCCACTCCTACCTAACCTATGGTTTAGTAAAATTTTGACGTTTTCGATGTTCCTGCCATTTTTCAATTTTACAACGGGGTTCAAGGATTTGACTCCCATTTCTGCATACACAGAAAAAACAAGATTGGTAAAATCAAAGAATGCTATGATTAAAATTTGTGGAATTCAACAATTCATTTCTTTGAATCAAAGAAAAAATTTGCAAATTCAAAACCCTTTGTTGTTTGGATTTGCAAGTTCATGTTATCTGATTTTACAACAAAATATTTTAGCGCAATTAGCAAAATTTTTCACTGATAATGCAAATTAAAAATTTCCATTGCCTAATCAGGGAAGCTCCGGTTCAAACCCCGGCGACGACATAATTTTTTTTTATTTTTTTAATTTAAAGGTATTCAAAAAACAAAAAGGAGTAGAGAACTGTATTTGTATAAATTGAAAATATCTTGAAAACTGCCTTTTATGTTAATAAAAAAAAACGAGTCCGTTATTTTTTAATATGAAACGCAGTTTTCAAGATATTTTCAATATATTTATAGTTCTCTACTTGATTTTTTGTTTTTTAAATTAAAAAATAAAAATATTAAAAAAAAAAAAATTATGTCGTCACCGTGGTTTGAACCAGGTGCTTCCCTGATTAGAAATGGTTGTTACATGCGCAGTTTAACAACATGATTTTAGTATATCTTAAAAATGATGTCGGTGGCTGAGTTGGGTAATGTTGTAAACTGAATTGCGTCGGAGTCGGAAAAGCGGAAGCAGAATTCCGCTCTCAAAAAAAAAAGTCCGTCGGAAAATCATTTGAATAAACACAATTGCGGCGGAACGGAAAATTCAGCTGTCATTTAGTTTACATGAAAAAAATTTTTGAATTGAAATATTTTTACTGTGACAAAGTGAAACATTTTTTGGTGCAATGCAAACAATAGTGCGTATAATAAAAATTGTAGCCGTAATGGAGGTTATGTACAACATGTATGTTGAGGCATGTAAGCGCATTAAAAGGAGGTGGTGCTTTCTTGAACTCAAAATGAAGAACGAGGAACACTTTTTTAAGACCACTAGGATGAGCGTTCCCAAATTCTATACACTTTTGTCCTTGATTCGAGAAAGGCTTCAACGCTTTTCGAGAAGACCGCCAATAAGCCCAGAAAGTCGTTTAGCACTGAAATAAATGTAAGTAATTTTGGTCATAAATGCAATAATATGGCAAAATATAAATGTGTCTCATTTCAGGTACTTATCGCAAGGATGCAGTCCACAATATCTTGCGTGGTCACACAAGTTGGGAGTGTGCACGGTTAGAGAAATTGTTTATGATACCTGCACTGCTTTATGGATAGAACTGCACGATATTTATGTAGCTCAGCCCAATCAGTATGAGTGGAAAAAAATATCGGACAGGTTTCTTGTGAGATTGTAAGCTGTTGTTATAAAATTTTAACATTTTTGTGTTCGTGAAGGTTTTATGTTAAAACGGGAATGCCACATTGCGTTGGTGGTGTTGATGGCAAACACATTAACATAGTTTGTCCAAAAGAAAGTGGATCGTTGTTCTATAATTAAAAAAAGAATTATAGTATAGTTCTAATGGCTGCATGCGATTCCAACTATACATTCACTTTTGTTGACGTGGGGCGTTAGGAAGCCAGAGTGATGGCGGAGTTTTTTCACGTAGTTCTTTTGGGAAGATGATTTTAAAAGGACACATTGATATTCCACCAGCTGCTAATATTCCTGGTATTGTAAACATGTACTGACCAAATTTGAAATTAATTACTTGTTTCAATATTTTAGGAACAGATTCCCGTTTCCAATATTATTTCGTTGGAGATAATGCATTCCCACTGAAACAGAACTTGATGCGTCCATACCCTGGCCGAAGTTTGTCAGAAAAAAAGGAAAGCTTTAATAAAAAGATGTCTTGTGCTCGTGTTTACATTGAAAATACATTCGGCATATTGTCAAACAGGTGGAGAGTGCTGCACACTAACATTCACGCAGCACCAAAGAATGTAGATAAAATTGTTTTAGCAACAATTGTGCTGCATAATTATTTAATGCTGGACAGTGATAGTGGCTACTTCAGTGAAGAACTGGTGGACCATGTTGAAAATGGTGTAAGCATTTCAGGGACATGTAGGGATTCCAACACTACTCTGACTTCATGCAGAGTTGGACAAGCGAATCGGTCATCTGCGAATGCATTTCGGGACAGAGAAGCAATAGCCGACATAATGTTCAATAATTAAAGTGAGTTTAAGAGTTAACTGACTGAATCTGAACTGGTGAAAAAAACTAAAAATTAATTGGAATGAATATAATACTTAAGGTGAGTTTAAATTCTAAAGACTCGTTTATTGGCTTTTGTTTGTTCAAATTTAATTTTTCGTATAGGCTTTGGTCAATTAACTGAATCTGAGCTGCTGTAACAATCTGAAAAGCAATTGGAATGAACTTAAAGTGAGTTTAAATTTTAAAATTTTATTTTTTACTTTTGTTTATTCAAATCTAATTTTTCGTAGGCTTTGGTCAACTAATGAATCTAAACTGCTGTAACCATCTGAAAAGCAATTGGAATGAATTTAATAATTAAAGTGAGTTTAAATTTTAAAATTTTATTTATTGCCTTTTGTTTATTCAAATCTAGTTTTTCGTATAGGTTTTGGTCAACTAACTGAATATGAACTGCTGCCATATCGTAAATAAATGTCCTCAAAACATTTTTTTTTTCTTCAATGAAAAATAGAATAAGTAAAATCGTATTAAGAATGCATAAATTTGAAATTCATACATAAAATGAATACATATATGAGGGAGATGAATTTTAAAATTAAAAGATTTTTACTGTATTTCAAAATTATATTTTTGTTCTTGGTAAAATCACAAGTATTAAAAATATACATAGCTTAAATACTTCTTTTATTTCTTGTACTTCAATAAACAATAATAATAATAAATATTTTTCTTAAACAAAACATAGTTTTTTTCTTCAATGAAAAATAGAGTAAGTAACATCGTATTAAGAATGCATAAGTTTCAAATTCATACATAAAATGAATACATTTAAAATTATTAAATTTAGCAATTCCCAAATTTTAATGAAAAAGGCTGAAATGGCAAGGTTATCGTTATTAAGACATTTCATGATTTATCTGCTATACAAGACCTGTTATAACAATACATGTCTTGATTTATTTCATTTCCACTAGTATAACATGAATTTTAGTGATATTCCTGATAGCGTTGATCTAGCCATTACAAGCCCAATTTTCAACTGTGAAGATACTGATTTTTTTATAGTACACCAAAATATTTGAAGTCTACGGCAAAACTTTGACTTACTGGTTTGTAATCTGGAAGTATTTAAAAAGCCTCCAGATATAATATTTGTATCTGAAAAGTGGATCTATTCCTATGAAATCGTAGAATATGAAATTCCTGATTATACTTTTTATGCTAATTCCAATGATTCGTATAATGCAGGTGGAGTGGGAGTTTTTTTGCGCAATGTGTATGAGTGTAAATTTATTAGTTACAGCCTGTCTGATCTCCATTAATTGCAATAATGTTCAATTCAGTTTGCTTTGCGCGAACAGGCTACAGTGCCTGCTCTATCTTTTTTGGAAGAATTTTCGTGTATCCTAAAAAACGGAAAAGCAGCTAATCTCTGTATTGTTGGCGACTTCAACATAGATTTGCTATATTCGAGTGCTGCTGTTGATAATTATTTAACGCTGATGGCAAACCACGGGCTAACCTCATATTTAAATGAGCCCACTCGTTTAACCTCTAATGCGTGTCTTGACCATATTTTTTGTCGCTGTGATAACTTTCTACTCAACTTTTGTAAGAGCTTTAACCTTAATATGCAAATTACAGATCATAATATGACTGGCTTGAAACTCGAAAGTGTTGGCAAAATATTATATAACAGTTGTAAAAATCTGGAACAAAACTCAAAAATTAATTTCAGACTGTTGAATGATAATTTACACAATGAAAACTGGACGAATGTTCATAATGAGGAAAATATTTCGGTAGCGTTTACGAACTTCTTTTCTATTTTACGTTCTCATATTGATTCTTGTAGTTTCAAGCTGGTTCATTGCAAACGGAACACACCACTTAAGCCATGGATTGATAAAAATCTTTTAAGACAAATTTATCTAAAAAACAAACTGCGTAAAAAATGCTCTAGGCATACGAATAATGTCAAACTTCTGGCTCGTTATAAAAAAATGTGCAAAAAAATAAATAGAAATATTATTTTGCGTCGAGATAATTATTTTCGTTGTAGGTTAGACTCTGCTCATAATAATAGTAAGAAGATATGGGAGGTAGTAAATAGCATCGTTAATCGAAACTCATCAGTTAGTGAAGAATCTATCATATTGTGTAACAATGATGTCAAAATTTCAGACCCTTGTGATGTAGCTAATGAATTTAATAATTTTTTTGCAACAATTGTTACTTCGTCGTCCACTGTTTGTGAGTGTATGAGCAAACAAGATAATGCTGAAAACCATTGTTCTATAAATAGCTTTTTCTTTGAACCAATTTCTGGTTTTGAGCTCTTAAAAATAATAAAATCTTTGAACAATACAAATCCATGTGGCAATGACGATGTATCCAACAAAATACTAAAATATATTTCAGTTTATGTAGTCGATGTTTTAAAACCCCTTTTTAATGCCAGTATCATTTCTGGTATTTTTCCAGATGAATTAAAATGTGTCACAGTAATTCCTCTTTTCAAAAAAGGAGACAAAATAGATTAAAACAACTCCAGGCCAATATCTCTGTTATCCTCAATTTCAAAATTTTTGAAAAAGCAGTAAAAAGTAAAGTCTTATCGTATCTTGATAAAATAATTTTTTTTAGTTAAATGCAATATGGTTTTAGGGCAGGTTTATCAACAGAAGATGCGCTTTTAGAATTTTGTTCTTCCATTTACAAGGAAATGGATAGCAAAAAGAACTGCGCTGGTCTTTTTGTAGATATTTCGAAAGCCTTTGATATGGTCGACCGTCAAATCCTTTTGAATAAATTATATTGCACAGGTTTTCGAGGGATTATACACACTTGGCTTAAATCATATTGTTACGAAATTCCCTGTCCCTTTGACAGTAATTTCAACCTCTTACACTTTTCTGAGTTCGATCACTGGATTGTGTAATAATCGAGAAAAACGCAATCTTTATTTATTTATAAAATGGTTAATTTAAATCACAAACGTTAGTTTTTACACAGTACAATTGTTTATTTAATCTTTATATTCAAATTGTATACACAAACCAAAGAGTATAAATAATAAATAATATTTATACTCTTTGGTATGTACATGTTTCAAAGTTGTAGCAAATCAAAGTAATAGTAAAAAAAATTGAGGATAAGCAGCCATAATTTTGTTTGACTATGCTCATTGTATACTAGTATATTTGCTGAACACCACAACATTTGCTGTACACCTTCATTGAACAATACCCAGCCAACATTTACTATCTTGAAAGTCACTTATTAGTGTCTTGGAGAAGTTGAAATTCATCGTATACGATATCGTATAAGGATCTTAAAAGTGACTTCTGTCGGTAAAAAACGTACCCCGCGTGCGTCACGTCATGAAGGATCGGAAACGATACTTCAAGAAGTAACTTTTTAGTGCCTTACTGAATTGTTTCAAATGATTGGTTTGCAAGTCTCGTATAAGTGTCTTATCAAAGCCTCTAAAGCGACACTTCATAAAATGTCGTATAAGTTTCTTAATAAAGTGTTTCATGCGATACTTTAATAAGAATGCGTTGATTGACTGATCAGCACTGGGAAAAGACAAAAAATTTTATAATTAAACATTATTTAATCGAACTTACAGTCTTTAAGCAAAGACCAATATTGTAAATTTTTACTTATTGATCAATGCTATTTTTCAACAAACATGACAAAGATAACAAATGGAACAATTTTAACCTGGTAATTGGTGACATGTTTCGGCTATTACCAATAGCCTCATCAGAACAGTTTGGTTAATTCTGTACATGGACTCGAACCCCTGACCGTTCATGCATTGCAATTGCATATTTTTGCGACGGCCGCTCTAACACTTGAGCTACTGAGGGACTTATCATGAGGTGCTGCCGCGAGAAAGTGACAAAAGATGACAAATGGAATATGCGCACTCTGTACACCTCATGACAAGTCCCTCAGTAGCTCAAGTGTTAGAGCGGTACGACATTTTGTGAAGTGTCGCTAAAGAGACACTTATACTATAAATTTTGTTTTTGTTAACGGTAAAGTATCATACAACCATCTTGCACAAGTCATTTAAGCGATGAACCATGGCAACTGTCGTATAACTATCTTCTATGAGTGACTTAAAAGTCACTTGATAAAGATAAGCGATAAAATGATCTTATAAATGCTGGCAGGGTATATTCAAACACTTTGTTTGTAGTGAAAATTATTCTAATGAGTAAAATGATTGAATATTTTTGTTCTCTCTTTTGTTTGTTTTCGTACTAACAAGGGATGATTTCTGAACAAATACAGATGCTTTGCACGCAGTGAATAGTAAGTGTTTGATTTGCAATAGAATGTTTTGAAATGCATTTCAAACCATTTCCTGCAGATGTTTACTCCATACCGCTTGCCAACATGCCAAACACTACTTAATCAATCGAACTACAGGTAATTTGATCTACATATATTTCAATTATTTTTCTCGATAGACTATTTCATATGAGAGTCAAGGTACCCGCCACACAGTTTGTATGGAACTGCGGCTATAAATAGTAATAATTGCGCCAGACTCTTGAAATTTGGATTTTTTGGTTTTTTAGGTGAAGATAACAAAACTTTGTGAATATGAAAATAATCGGTTCACAGACACGCCTAACTCTCATACAAAGGTAGGATGTGTTTGAAACCTTTTCTTCAAAATGGGTATCAATTTTCATTAATATGGCAATGCTGGTTTTCAAGTTATTAGCGAAAAACCAAAAACGGTGGCTATAAACAGTAATGATAGCACTAGAGTTTTGAAACTTAGCAAAACGGTTTCTTTTGTTAAAACAACAAAAATTTGTGAATATGGAAAAAATTGTTCACGGACACGCCTACCTCCCATACAAAGATAGGATAGGGTTAAATCATTATCTTCAAAATGGGTATTAATTTCCATTAAGTTGGCAATTTTGATTTCACAAATGCTAAAAACTGTGTGATATCTTTTATAGTTTACAAGTTATTGTAGCAAAACAGTTTCGAAAGCTTATCTCTTCTGCTATTACAAAGCAGAAGAGATAAGCTTCCCAAGAGGGATTAAAAGGCGAAAAATACCCCTTACCTACTCACGTTCCTTAAAGGAAACTGAATTTAAGCAGTTTAATTAAATTTTTTTATGAGAAATTTAGGATTCGGAACGTATTCCCCAAATTTTATACAAAAGTGGGTTCAAAGTACGCGGTTTCGGTTTGCGCGCGTTCAGAACGTAACTACCCCGCAGATCGAGGGATTACTGTATATAAAAAAAACTAAGAAAATCCGAAGATAGGTATTTTTTTACTGTTAAAGTTTGCAAAATTTCTCAGTTATGAATTTTTAAGTCCAAATTTTAAAAAAATCAGCATAATTCACATATAGAATACAAAACCTTAAGCAAACATTTTTTTAAAAGTATAATCTATGAACTTTTTGTCAATATGCTATTTTGGTAAATTTAGATACAAATAAATTAATAAGAGCATTTCGTAAAAATCAATACATTTTGTTACTTCTAAAATTATATTAGGAAAAACTTGATAAAAAAAAGCAGATTAAACTTTGTCTTTAAGCTAGCCATACTTTCTCACATTATATATAAAAAACTTTCCGAAATCCCGGGATATATACTTTTTTTTATGGCCTCAATATTCCACTGTGCGCCAGTACGTTTTCGAGATACCCGCCAAAATTCTTTTCTTCTTTTTTTTTCTAAGTCCCGTTGTCCAGCGAGTACCTCGCAAATCCACTGGCGGGTACCTTAACTCTCATTAATTAATTCTGATATTTTCTGGGATTGTGTTAACGGTAAAATTTAGAAGTAGAAGGCAATGATGGCGAATTTAGGGATCATGCAATGGAAGAAAGTGAAAATGATCTGAGTAGACATAAAACACGAAATCTCTGGTTTCAATGGGGGTCAGATATTCTAGAGTCAGTGAAAGAAATATTGACAAAGAATGTTGACGGGAATGGAGTGAATGCTCATTTGGACACAAAATTCCCTGATAATTTATTAAAAGACATTGAACTACTGCCTCTTTGGACTAATATTTACTCTAGGGATTATAGTTTCTGCCCTGCAAAAAAAACTTTCTCCACTGGAGCTATGGAAAATGAACATAATAAACTCAAAAATCAAATTTTTATTAAGCCGATCTGTTTGTAGAAAAGCATATTGATTATTTGCAGGGAAATTCAAATATAATCTCAGTCAAAATAGTTGATGCTGAAAGAAATGAGACCGATGTTAATCCCGGTGATAAAGAACCGTCAGAATATATGATCAACTACGATACTACACCTGACATGAAAAATGCCCCTAGCGCAGATATATTCAAATGTTTTGCCTGCAAAAAAATATCTGACGTCCAGAAAGTTGTGCAGCATTTGTGAACTACCCATTCATGATCAATGTTCCATAACAAGAGTGGACAAGGAGGAACGAACATCGGAACGCACTTGTAAAACATGCTTCGCCAGAACAGATTTGAATGACATTTTAGCCTTAAGAGCATTTGATAATTGGAAAAATATGGGGGGAAAAAATGCAAGAATGGATAAAAGGACAAAAGAAAACAATTCTTGTAAAATTCTTGAACAGTAAGCACAAGCTGTGCATGCTAATCTTGTTTGCCCCACATGCAACAAGGAAGTTGGCAGCTCTCACGCTTGTTTCTGTTGCAAGAACTTCGTCCATGCCATCGAAATCTGTTCCCACCCTCACACAGAAGACGAAGAAGGTTATGGATAGAGACGAATTTGCTTAAAAAGTTTCGAAGGTCGAAAAGTCGAAAAAGAAACCAATGAACCCGAGGAAGAACATCAGACAGTCAGTAACCTTACATGTCCTTTATGCAATAACGAGGTAGGCGATGTCCATTCATGTGCTTCTTGTCACAAGTATGTTCACGCCATCGATATATGCTCTCAACCATTTGAGGAAGATGAAGAAGGTCACGAGCAAAGAAGAATTTGCAATAGCTGCAAAAATAAAAAAAAAAAACCAAAGAAATAAAAGAATAATGAAGCACGGAATGGACAACATATAAAAGAAAAATAGAACTGCATTTTATCTGGGAGAGAAAAAAACTCTGGTGAAAGATATACTAACCTTGAGACGGCGCACTAAAATTCCGGTCATCAAAAACGGAAATACTTTGACTTTAGCGACCATCAAAATGAACAAAAAAGATATTGTTCTAAAAAACACTTGTGCCGCTGACTCGTTATTCCAACTATTTTTAGCTGGCGCTCACGATTACATCATTGAAAAAAATGCAAGCTGATTGAAATTTTCGATTTTTATTTGTTTGAGGTAATATAATTGATGAATTTTCTTTGTTTTTTTCACGTACAGGTAACAGAAAATGCGGCCAAAAATTACTTTTTTAACTGGGTTCAGAACGCGAAAATTAATGGAATCATGCATAAATCGTATCAGCTACGAGCTGAGACTCTGCTGCCGCACTACATATTGAAACAACATTCCCAGACTCCTGGTCTATACATTGTTAATTGCAATATTAACGTTGGACAACTCGGGGATATGTTGTTTTTGGACATGTTCAAATCTATACAAACTTTCACATGTAGTAAGGGATGTTTGCCAGTGGTTGAAGAGCTGTCATCGTATAAAATTTCCCCATTTGGCGAAAACTTCGAGAAAACGCTTTTTATTGAATGCTATTCCCAACAAAAGAAATCTAGATGTCAAACTTGAAGAGAAAAATTGACGTTTCCTATGTTTTAATCCTAAAAGAAAATGTTTCACTGTAAAATATTTATATAAAAGTATGGGTGACTTTCAAAGCGTCAAATAAAAAGTTTCGATGCGGCAACACTACAGCATCTATGCACATCAGCTGATCAAAAATATTGCTTTTTATAAATTTTGCTTTGCAAATATTGGCGTTTTGGAATTACCATTTTTATTATTTGTTTTACGTTAAAATGACAAATAAAACAATTAAAAAAATTTTACTACCCGAGTGGAATGATTGAATGGAGAAAACTACGGATGGAATAAAAAGCAATTTAATTCAGCGGACATTGAAAAATATTCTTAAAAGTCGAAGAGCTAGACATGCTGCAGTTTTGTCTTGTCTTGTTGTCTTGTTGTCTTGTTTGAATATTCCGAAGTCTCTGTATTTTTTTAAAACAATAGAAAAATATCCGGAAGACATTTTTCAAAGTCATTTTAGAATGACCAGGAATACATTTAAAGTAATAAAAGAAAATATTTTGTTTAAAATATTGCACGTACTTATGCATTTTTATATGAATTACAGAGTCTATACGATATGTTGAAGAATTCATGGTCTCTTCAGAATTGTGGTCGTCCAAGATACTCACTAACCCAGTGCCTGTACATTACGCTTTGGAAGTTATGTAATTTAAACTCCTTTCGCAAAATTTCGAATTTGTTTAACATTGGGCAGGGGACAGCATATAGAGTTTTCGTTACAACTATAAAGCTAATTTCAAAGTTGAAGAAAGAAGTGATTCAATTTCCATCCAGCGAACTTTCGCAAAAGAAAACAATAGAAGACTTTCAAAATAGCAGTGCAAACGCGTTTCCATTTGTGCTAGGCTGCATCGATGGCATGCACGTTCCTGTATCGCAGCCAACCAAAGATTCACTCAGCTTTTACAATCGGAAGGGGTTTTATTCCGTAATTGTGCAAGTATGATAATATTAAATTTCAAAATCTTCAAGTATGAAAGTGGTGTTATTTTTTACTTTAGGCTGTCGTCGATAGCAAAATGAGGTTTATTGATGCGTTTGTGGGTTATCCAGGGCGCTGCCACGATGCTGAAGTTTGGAATAGCAGTCCATTAAAAAGGGCTATAGTAACTACTACTACTAATAACGACAACATTGACAACGCAAATATTGAACATGGCCGAGATGAAGCAAAACTCAAAAGAAACAGACTTGCAGTTTTATTTTCCAGTTAAATTTTAGAAAATTTTTTATTTTTTTTAATCAGAACTAGAGATCAGTATTATTTGTTGGAAAATTTTGTGTGTACTTTACATATTTATATTTTTTTAATCACAGCACTGTTCAGATCAGTATTATTTGTTGGAAAATTTTGTACCAACGGATTGAAATTTTGTACCATTCAGTCATTATATTCCATCAGGAATCTCCGCAACTTTTTGATTTTATCAACTTTCTCTCTTTCTATTTCCACCTTTTTCTCCTCAACTTGGACTTTTTCCTTTTCTAATTCTATTAATTGGTTGAGCATCTCTCTGTCTTGTAAAGCCTCATTTTTTAAAAATTTCACATTTACGAGATTTAGTTGGTGGTGGTTGCAGAACTGGTGCCGGCGCCGGTTCAGGAACTTCCGAAAATGAGTCGTTTCCGAGTAAAACCTCAATATTTTCCATGGATTTCTCTAGATCAGCGGGAACAACAATGTGGGATCTTGTCCCGTATACCTCATTTATTGCGTCATAGTATTCCCACGATGTGACGGCTTCGGCGGAGGTGTTGTTTCGTTTTTTGATGCGCTTATATGTAATCATCAGGTTTAAAAATTTCCTGTAGATTTCATCCCTTGTAAAAGGAAAAAGGGGTTCCTCTTCCAAAATTTCTTGCAGCACCTTCTGCCACAGTGCAGCGGGTTTCTTTCTCTTACTATTGAAATCCGCTTCATGCTGCAGCCTACAACTCAATAGCAGCTTTTCCTCTCATGGGTCCAATTTTTATCTCTGAAAATATAATAAATTTCGTATGAAGATATAAATAAAAATCCAAAATATATTAAGCAAAAAAATTCTTACCTTTCTGGAGACGCCATCGCGCTAAAACAAACGTCAAAAATCTATGCATCGATAAAAATACGGATGCGCTGTTTGCTTAGTTATTGCGCATCGATTATAATAGGGATGCGTTTTGAAACTGTTTAGATTATCAACCTTTTATTGATGCAATTTCGGAACTTATGACCAGAGTTGCCAGAAGTGGCGACTTGTCGCCAAATTGGCGATTTGAGAAGCTGTTTTGGCGTTCGAAAATAGCCCTGGGCGACTAGTCGCCAACGTGGCGATTTCAGATTTCCCTAGTTATAATCCACCAAATACTGACTATTTTTACATAGAATGGCAGCATTGGTGAGATTAATCTGTTTTCGCTCAGGCGCTTTTTTATGGTTTCGCTAAAATCTGATGTGTTCCATTTAGACGTATGCGAAAGACAAGGAGACATATAGTAGTTGAAATTCTTGTCTGTTGCGCACTTTCAAATAAATACGTCAGATTTCAGCAAGACAAAGAAAAATTATACTTATTTGTTTCTTGTTTATAATTTTCAATTCATTCCCTCTAATTTTCGAAAATTACCTTGTAAGCGTGTTGAAAATCATAATGGGTCAAGCTCAAACTCGTAAATACAATACATCATGGGAAAAAGACCCGGACTTGAAAGGTTTGTACAATGTTTTCCAGTTTTAATAGTTTTTAATCTTCTTGTGTGTGCATTTTTAGTGCAAACTTTTATGCTTGGAGTTCTCTGCATGTAAAACTTATTTCTTGCATTTTGTCAGATTTCATTGCCCCTACCCCTCAGCAATTAAAACTGCAAGGGCAAGAAGAGGCTTATTGCAAAATTTGTAAACTCGCTCTCCGCCCTCATAAGCATGATCTGATTAAGCATGCAAAAACGGCAGCACACAGAAGAATTGCAAGTTCTTTTAAATTATTTTTAGGTTAATAAATGCTAGTTTTGAATTTGAGAATTTTAATTGCAAAACCTCAGGTTCAACACGTTACATCAATTGCTAAGCTTCAATTTGCTAATTCGAAATGAAAAACTGTTGTTTGTCTATCTTTACTTGAGTTTTTATTTGGCGACTATTTTGGCGACTTCAAATTTAAGTTGGCGATTTTTGGCGACTTTAGCGCTACGTATTGGCGACTACACGTCCTAATCATCTGGCAATCGTGCTTATGACTTTGCATCCAAACTGCATCGGATGAATTATGGAAGTCACTCTATATTTTCATAACTCATGTAAAAATAAAATATCATCTATTCTTTTGTGAATAAAATTAAAGATTGTATTCTTATCTCAAAAAAGTTGGTACTTTTTAATCCATTTACGAGTCATTTTGTATGACTTCAACATTTTTTTAAAACTACGAGGCGAAACTAAACTTAAAAATTTTGACATTTTCTTTTATTTGGCCCCAATTTAGTCAGAAACAACGCCAACAAACAAATAAAGCTGCCCCACACAAGTTTGGTGCATTAGAGGGTTAATCAGGTGATTAGCGATTTCCTGCTCCCAAAGTCAACCTTTCTGGCCATTCCTGCCTTATAGTATTCTCATTAGTTGTTAACTAAAAATTATACGCCAAAAAAATCAGATCATGCTTTGAAAACATGGGGTCTGAAATTCAATCATACAGCAAAGTATTTTTCTTGTTACTAACAAAAAACAGATTCAGCAAACTGTAAGTTGTTTGCGTAAAATGCGTTGGTAATTTAGTATAAACTGTAGAATTCCTAAAGAATGCATTCCATTTAAAAAAGTTTTATCTGCCAGTAGATTACTATTAAAGTCGCCGGAAATTATAATATCTTCATAAGGCAATGCTACAGATTCAATTTTCTTAAAGAAGTTGGTAAATTCAATATTGCGATTAGGCCTATAAGCAGTACCAATTATGGTCCAAACAACACATCTACAAAAAGGTTTTCAATGGGATCGTCGGCACTTGATTTGCAGTAAATCTTATATTTAATTTCTTCTCTGATATACATAAATGGCAACACCACCAGCATGAGTTGATCTGTCAGCCCTAAAAACTTTATACCCACTAATTTTGCACATATTGTTATGCACAAGAAATTGAAATTTGGTTTCCGATTTACAAATAACATCTATCATGAAGCTTTCAAAAACAAAGCGAAATTCATTAATTTTGTTGTTGAGGCTCTACGCGTTAATATGGCATATTCTAATGCCGTCAATTTGCTTACCTAGAATTCTAAGCAAGCACTGGACGTAATTTTTGAAACTACTTTGATAGTTACAAGAATCGATCATAATTTATTAACTTTAAAAATATTAAATAAGGTTCCAATACTTGACAGCAGCGATGGGCACGTAGTGGAACTTTCCACCATCATGGCCCGAACCGTTATTCGACGCACAAGCAACAAAAAAAAAACAATTCGCAGAATTTCAACGCTATTGACGCACAGCGTTGACTTGAGTTCAAATGCAAACAAAAACAACACACAAAGGAATTAGCGACGGTGCCGCATTGTGCCTAGACGAATGTAGCAATTGTTTTTGTTTGTAGTGCAATTTTGTTTTTTTTTGTGCTGTTGCAGAATTTGGAAATGAAAGCAAAAAAACTTTAAAATTTCGTTTTTTGTTGCTTGATTTTGTTGTTTCGCCCTTTTTCTAGATTTCCATGCCCACCGCTGCTCTACAGTCTTGTGGCAGAGTAACTTTAAAATTTAAAATTTTCTTATTTATTTTTTTACTGCGTGTTCGATAAGTACATCTTCCTGATAATATTTTTTGTATAGAAGCATGAACAACATAAGAAGTATGCAAAGTTGTACTCTTAATATAATTTTGTATTCAAAACTCAAAGTTCTAGTTAGAAGGAAAAGTTAAAGTGCTCTTTTACCGACTAAGGGTAATAAAATTTGTCGCTTTGTGTTCGTATCTTCTTAAAGGTTGAGTCAATTTATTTGTGCAAGAAAAATAATGGCAACAAATTGATTTCATTCTGTTGTATCTGGTAAGAAAATTGAAATTTATTTTATGACAGAAAAGAGCATAGGAAAAGTGCCACAGAGTTTCCACAAGTCAAACAAGTTTACACAACTGACGTCAAAATGAAACCACAGTCATAAAGATTTTATGACTTATCAACAAAGTGCATACTTTAATAGGATCACAATATGCAGGAGCACCGCACCGTTAGGCATCTAAGCGCCCGCGTGAAAATGAGACTTTTCAATTGAGTTAGTTTTTAGGCAATTTTAGAAGAAAAACTACGATAGTTAACATTTTGAAAACCTGTCACTGCTATGTTCCGTTGAAGGAGCAGAAAGAGTTTTAGTTCCAAAAAGCCATGGAAACTTGTATGTATAAATTGTTGGAACAGTATCTGCTTCTTGGCCGGCACGTGTATGATTTGTTGTTCTTAACCTTCATCTGCTCCTTAAAAAAACTTACGTTGTTTCCCCTTGTGTGTAGATTTCTACACATATGAGATTTCATTACATTTTCAGTGAAATATTTAATACGAATACGAATAAAAAATAGCATTTATAATTATATATTTTGAGAAAATAAACGATAAAAGTGAAATCAATTTACAATATCTTTTTTTAATGCATTTTACACAAACGTTTCGACTTAATTTTTTCTCGCATTTACAGTTTTCAATAAGTGACTTTATATGAAAATTAAAAATCTTTCACACGAAATAAAACATGAAACGGCGGATATTTGCGTATAATTAACTCAATAACAAATTTTTTTGAGTTATTACGGTTTTGCAGCAAACGCGCGATATGCAACATGCATGTGTGTAGAAATCTACACAAAAGGGTCATTAACGTAACTTTTTGAATAAAATCTCCAAAAAACTTTTATTTTAACGGAAAACCCATTTTTGTTTGTGAAATAATGTTGTTGAAGAAGTCATAAATTTTGGTAAGATTTTATCTGATGGTTTTAGAAATAGTCAAAAAGAGAATCTCTTTTGTGTAAATTTCTACACAAGGAGCAGATGAAGGTTAACTGTACCGCTTGTTGCGTCACACGTCTACTTGCGTCGGCCCTGTCCATACGCTATTGTCTTCAATGGGTTTGAATGTACAGTGGTTGCTGCCGTACGACAAAAGTAATAAATTCAATGTTAATATTTAGGATTTGTAAGCAACTGTACAATCTACATATGCATTAAATAATGTTGTTAGTACACTGTGAGGAGCTTAAAAGTGAAGTAGATTTTGGAAGTTGAAATAACTTAACTTTTTGAGTCAAAAAGTTAAGTTAAAACTTTTGACGCAAGATAAAGAGCTTAAAAAATCGTTTGTCAAAAGGCTCCTTTTTTTGTCGCTATATCGCACGTCCCAGTTGTGTTTATTTCTTAATTCTAAACTGCGTTTTATTCGCCAAGTCGCTATCTATGTGCATATTTCCGAAAAAAACGACCACACCACGACCACGAATAAAACGGAGCTATTGTTATTGTTTGTAGTTATTGATGAAAAACAGAATTTAATTAGCGTTATTTTTGTTGCTTTCGAATGCGTTTTTTTTAATTACATATGACACGGTCCGACAAAGGTTTGTTCACATGAGAAATTTCAATATATGTATTCTGAAAATAGACACTAAAAAACAATATGTAGTTGCTCACAAAATTGAGCATACAGGCTTCATTAAAACACATTATTGTTTGTTTAGGCAAAAAACATTAAATTTTATTTAAAAAAAAATGCATTTCGAAAGGTTAACATTTCATTCACAATAATAAGTAACAAAACAAAAACTTAATTCACAAATAAACTTTTTTCTTATAGCAAAATAAAAAGTATACTTAAATTTTAGGCACAAAATTGAGCATAGATACATATGAAAGAAAATAAATAAATAGCATTCTAAATCAGGGGTCGGCACCACATAGCACAATTGTGCGCTCAAATATCACACGTATTCTTATGCTCTTTCATTCAGTTGTCGAAAAGCCATTGACGAAGCAGCATCAAGCACGGCTGTTGTTCTTCTTGTCTGCTATGCACATAGAGAATTTTTTTTACAGCTATGGCAAATGAACGAATTTACAACGAAAAGCATTATGACGCGTTTTAAATGCCTTTTCGTCGTAAATTCGTTGTTTTCTTTTAACGACATACAACAAAAAATGCATTGCGCTCTAATTTTTACAGTCTAACTATCTTTTTCAATAATTTTTTTACTTTTCACTTTCTGCCGCAAAATTCATTTCGCAAATAATTTCTGCGAAAAACTTCTTGCGGTGCAGCCTCTCTCCTCTCACCGACACACTCACACTTTTAATTTTGCCAACCCCTGTTCTAAATCCTGCCAAAATACTACAAAATCAATGCAAACTCAAGCTCTAGTATTTTATGCTGCCTACTTGAGCATTTACGATACCTTGCAACCGCCGCACAGTGGCTCGATATGACTTTTTTGATTGCAAAAATCATAACTTCTGAACGAATAAAGATCTTTTGATAATTTTTTTTATATCATAAGGAATTCTTATAGCTAATACAGTAGTAAATTTTGCTGAAATAGGTTTGCAGAATCCGACGCAACTGATTGTTGAAGTTGAGTTTTTTGTAGGGAGGAAAAATTACATATCTTATGCATGTAAAAATTAAATTTATGCTTTTTTTGTCGCAAGTAGACATTGAAAACTGCTGGAAAGTGTGATAGAAATGTGCTTGGGCTTAGTATATAAAACTAAAATTGTAAAAAAATTCCAAGCGGATTTTTAAATTTTTTTTTTCTTTATTGATGGTTATGCTTATATACACTCACGGTAAAAAAAACGCCGATTTGAATTTTGCAAGAAGTTTTAAATTTTGATGCGTAAAATAATATCTACTCTTGTTTAACTGTTTCAAGTTTGTTAGATACTGTTACTAAGGACAAGTTTTGAGTATTTTCAAAACTGTCCACCTAGCAATAATAAATTCTAGGAACCTTTTCCAAATAAACACATAATTGCTAGTTTTATAATCAGAAATAACAACTTATTTATATGAAAAAATACATTGTTTTTGTAGTTTTTTTTACGCATTTTTAATTTCTCACATATTCTTTATTTATTATTTATTTATTTCAAATAATACGGTAAAATAGATTTTAATACCGCGTAGGACCTATTTTTGCCATGATGACGCTTTCCATTCGAAAAGGGATGCTCTCAGAGTTTCCGTATTAATTCCATTAAAATATCGTTGTATCAAGTGGATTGAATTATTTCCTTTAACTTTGGAATATTATTAGGGTTTTGTTGACGCACTTTGCATTTTAAAATTGACCAAACATTCACAATGGGATTGAGGTTGGGACCGTTACCGAGCCATGGACTGACTCAGTTCCCAAAAAGTCCTTATATTCCTTTACCTATGCAAAACTAAATAGTTCATTATTGTAAATCTATCAAAAAAAAATTTAAAAAATTATTATTGTGAGTGGGACACTTACCGATTTCGAGCGATGACAAGGTGCAGAATCGTCTTAAAAAGGTCCTGGTTTTCTTGATATCTTGCACGTGTTGAGATATCTGTATTTTTTGTAATCTTTGTTTTTGGTTTCCTGTGCTTCTTCTGATAGTTCACCAATTGGTAAAGGCTGAAACTCTATTATATTTTCACCATGGGCCAGAATTTTGTGAACCGTAGGTGTAATTTTTTAATGCGGATATTTTTTAAGCAGCAGTTCCGCAGTTTTTGTTGCAAACTCTCCATATTTTTTTGCGTCAACTTTTTCCTTGCAGCATAAAACATTTAATATGACTTGTAGCCTTTTAATTATAACTTTATCAACTCCAGTAATTCGTGCTGTAACTTCATCCTTTTCAAGAAATGTTCTGGAAGTGTTTCCATCATTGGTATTACCAAACCCTTGCTTTGGTTGATCTACTTTCAAACCAATTTCTGCATAAAACGCAGCTTGCATTTTTTTCTTCCTATTAGCTATTTCCTCTTTGATTACAAGAAACTTCTTTAAATTCTTCTGGAATTGTATACGCCAGTTTCAAAATGAATACTATACACCTTACTCTTGCATGCAGTGGTGAAATTCCATATTCATAATTATGCTCTTCTTCAAGTGATTCATCAAAATTTTGGAAGTGTTGATTTCGTGTTTGTCAACTCATTCAATATTTTGCCATCAACCATAGTTAAAAAGAATTCATGTTCAATCATAAACTTTTTATCATTAATTTGGTGTTGAGTTGGTTGAAACTTCTTTAAATTCTTCTGGAATTGTATACGCCAGTTTCAAAATGAATACTATACACCTTACTCTTGCATGCAGTGGTGAAATTCCATATTCATAATTATGCTCTTCTTCAAGTGATTCATCAAAATTTTGGAAGTGTTGATTTCGTGTTTGTCAACTCATTCAATATTTTGCCATCAACCATAGTTAAAAAGAATTCATGTTCAATCATAAACTTTTTATCATTAATTTGGTGTTGAGTTGGTTGAATTACAGCAATTTGATCTTTTATGTTATTTAAAGTTGTTCTAATCAGCTCTCGTGTTTCCTTTGCATACTGGAACTTTAGAGTTCGGCAAAGTTGAACTGATGAAGGGCGGGAATTTTTCCAATGATCAACGATTTCACTCTTTAACCTTAGCGGAACAATTGAAACCATGAACAGATTTCCATCTGATACATGCTCTCCATTCGGTGAAACGATTATTTGCTTTTTCCAGATGAACCATCACATCCCCATTTGCTTAATAACGTAAGTTTGTCTGGAAAGGTGCTCAGATCTTTCTCATTTATGCTATCTATAATTCGCTTTGCAGTATGATCCATCATATCTTGTAGCCTTACTTGAGCTGATACGTGATTTCGCAGTTGGATGGAACGGTAATTTTTTTAGCTGCAGTAATGTTGGAATAGATTGGCAGAATATCAACGTTATGTCTCCTTAAAGAATTTCGTAACAAAAGGTATTTGTTTTTTGATAGTACTAAGTCCATAAACAAAGCAAAGGCATCGTCATTAGTGTATTTGGTGGGATGTGTATTCGGCGGAGTAGCGATGCTGTCTTTAATCCATTTTGCTCGAATTGGACTTGCATGTAGGACTGCTTTAGCTATGTCTGCTTTTATTTTTTCTTCACCTTTACTATATTTTACTACCAAGGCTGTCGAAAGGTGGTCCACAGGGATAGTTTCAGTGCAATCCATAATTTGTCTTTTTTTTGTAAATTCTGAACACTCGTCAATTAGTTTTTGAGGTCTTCCTCTTGCAGATTTAGATGTGGTTGGTTGTTCGTCGGATACGCCTGCTATTTCGTCCATGTCGAAGTGATTATTGTTTTGAAGCCAATCTTGATATTTTGTAATAAAGTTCTTTTTTGTACGATTTGTGCTTATCCATTTTCGGTTTATATTCCAATATAAGTTGGATAAAATTTTTTCAAATTCAGACGTCTTATGCGTTGAAAAACTATTTGCGGTAATCTGAAGATAATTTCTTACGGCCAATATGAACTCTGATTGACTTGATGAGCTTTGAAATAGTTGGAATAATGTTTCATTTTTTATGTACATGTTGAATTTTTCAATTTTTTCGTAGTATAAGTTAAGAAGAGCTCTCTTGTAGGAACAAATTTATTATGTATTTCCCAATCATTAACTACCTGTAATGCGAAATTCACTAAAGGGGGTAATAAAAATTACTTATATACGGTATAACTTAGCAAAAAATTAAAAAAACTGTATAACTGCAGTTTTACATATTCTAAAATTTTAGTTTGGTTTTTCTCTACACAAATCGTTTGACATCTTTTTACCTGTTCTTGTAATCCTTACGTAAATTTTAAGATTTCAGGAATTTTACCTTCAACAGGATTAGTGCAATCAGAAAAGTTTTTAGTTGGGGTCTTATTCAGGGATGTCTTTTGGAATTTTTGACCGCAGTGAAAATTCCAAAAAATTGTTGGAAAGTGAAGTGTTCGCAATGTTTTAAAAACAAAAGTGCAGTGAATTTCGCAGTGTTATAAGAAAAAGATACATGCATGTACAGTGAAATTCCCTATTACGGACAGCCCCCATAACCGGACAGTTCCTATAACCGAACACATTTCGGCGACACTCACTTTTCATTAAATTTTCCATATAAAATTAATTCCGATAGCCGGACGTTCCAATGACCGGACGCGGACACTATATTCTGAGTCAAAATATCTCTTTTAAACGGACAGAATCAAATAAGAATTCTATTAAGTTTGTACAACTTCCCTTTTTTACAAATTCTAATTCGTTTTTGTTTTGAAAGTAACGAATTTGGTGGTTTCCCAATAATGCTAATGTCAGAAGTGTTGAGTAGTATTGGTCTTTTTCGTTCATTCTGGTTTGCTGGTTTTGACGAATTTTCGAAAATCGATCAAAGTTTATTAACTGAAGTCAACAATATTGAAGTACAATTTGAAAATCAAAGCGCCACTCCAGAGATAAGCGAGTCTGAAGACAATGATGAGAAAATTGCTGACCACATAACTTCATATGATGAGGCATTGAAGCAAGTTCCCCTTTTGAAGCATTTTGCCAGAGATGACTTTGTAGCATTTCATCACATCAAGAATTTCATTGTATTCGACTATTTTTTTTTCAGTAACATAAAAACAACAGATTTTTTCGATAAATTATAAATAAAATTTAATTATTCGTTAAAATTAAATAAAGTAAAAATTAAATAAATCAAATTGTGTCATTTTTAAAAATAATAATTATAAAAGTACTTATCGGTCATTCTTTTAATAAACGCAATCTTTGTTTTTTTTTGACGTTTTTGAACATTTTTTGAAACGAAATATCTCTAAAACTATAAGAGATAGGATGAAAAACGATTTGATCATTTTTGTTAAGAAATACTATAACTTTATAAAAAAAATTTAAAAAATTTAAATAAATTTGTTAAAACATTAATTTTTTTAATTAAAAACATTTTTGTCAAAATATTTTCAATATAACACCTTTTGTTTCTTTTTGTTTTTTATGTTATTCCTCAATCAATCTTTAGAATGCATGTGTTTTCATATCGAAATTCCCGCCATAACTTTGGAAACTACGATTTTTTTACTGATGACGCGCACAATGTTTTTTCAACATAAAATTCGACAAAAAATTTTTTTTTTGTTTTTTTTTTTTTGTTATGTTATTTTCAATCAATCTTAAGAATGAATCTGCATTCAATTCAAAATTCTTGCCATAGCTTTGGAAAATATGAGCTTTTTAAGAAGGCGCGTTTCAGTCTAATTGTATGAATTGTATCATATTTCCCAAAGTTATGTCGGGAATTTCATTTTGAATGCAGATACATTCTTAGGATTGATTGCAAATAACATTACAAAAAAAAATAAACAAAAAAAAATTTTATGTCGAATTTTATGTTGAAAAACGCACCATGCGCCTCATCAGTAAAAAATTCGTAGTTTCCAAAGTTATGGCGGGAATTTCGATATGAAAGCACATGCATTCCTAGGATCAACTGAGGAATAACATATAAAAAAATGAAAAAAAAAAACAAAAGGTGGTATATTGAAAATATTTTGAGAAAAATTTTTTTAATTAAAAAAATTAATGTTTTAACAAATTTATTTAAATTTTTTCATTTTTTTTATAAAGTTATAGTATTTCTAAACAAAAATAATAAAATGGTTTTTCATCCTATCTCCTATAGTTTGTGAGATATTTGGTTTCAAAAAATGTTCAAACGTCAAAAAATAAAAAGTGAGCGTTTAATGAAAAAATTACAGAAATGTTTATTAAAAGAATGACCGGCATGTATTAGTGACTTATAAAAAAATGAGAGACTAAAAAAACTGCTCTTGTGTGCATCATTGTTGTAAAAAAAACTCATATTCATGGAAAAATAGTTTTAATTAATAGATGAATTTTGAGTTTAATTATTTTTTTGTGTAGCCATGCGATGCTTTCGCAGTTTATTTATTTATTTACATCAGTGATGCAAGAATTTCTACTGGGTAATGTTTTCTTTACGTGGAAAAGACAAAACACATTTATACTCATGTTTTTTTTCGTTGGAATTCCTACACACATTTGTATTTGTATTTACTTCTTGAATATATAGTGGAACAAGATGCAATAACTTCCCAAAGAGAAACGGAAGCGCGTTCAAAGCGCTTCGCATGTGCATCAAGGAAGGCAGAAGCTGCTCCCGATGCGCTTCTCACTGCTTATCTTTTTTAACACACGATGTCATTGCGGGGATGCACATCTTTGGAAGCATATTGGATGCTGAATAGAAGCACATCTTCGGCAGCGCTTTCTTGGATGCTAAGTAGAGAAGCACATTTACCTCAAATTGAAAAAAAAAAACTCACTTAAATTTTTGTCTCCGGCCGGTCTCGAACCTATGCCAGTGTTCTGAGGTTCGCACATCTTAACCAACTGAGCTACTCTTGCTAGTAATATTATTGTGAAAAAAACTATACCTATCTTCAAACCCCAGTGGATGCGCAGTAAAAAATTTTTTTAAATTGAAAAGAATTTTGAATTAAATGCTTCCGGAGAAGCACATCGGACGCGCGCCCTTTGGAAGCTGCTTCCAGATATCCCGTTGAGTTATAATTACACCACTAGTAGCTCACATAGCAGGGATGTCGTTTTGGAATTTTTGACCGCAGTGAAAATTCCAAAAAATTGTTGGAAAATGAAGTGTTCGCAGTGTTTTAAAAACAAAAGTGCAGTGAATTTCGCAGTGTTATAAGAAAAAGATACATACATGTACAGTGAAATTCCCTATTGCGGACAGCCCCCATAGCCGGACAGCTCCTATAACCGAACACATTTCGGCGACACTCACTTTTCATTAACTTTTCCATATAAAATTAATTCCGATAGCCGGACGCTCCAATGACCGGACGCGGACACTATATTCTAAGTCAAAATATCTCTTTTAAACGGACAGAATCAAATAAGAATTCTATTAAGTTTGTACAACTTCCCTTTTTTACAAATTCTAATTCGTTTTTGTTTTGAAAGTAACGAATTTGGTGGTTTCCCTAATAATGCTAATGTCAGAAGTGTTGAGTAGAGTTGGTCTTTTTCGTTCATTATGGTTTGCTGGTTTTGACGAATTTTCGAAAATGGATCAAAGTTTATTAACTGAAGTCAACAATATTGAAGTACAATTTGAAAATCAAAGCGCCACTCCAGAGATAAGCGTGTCTGAAGACGATGATGAAGATGATGAGAAAATTGCTGACCCCATAACTTCATATGATGAGGCATTGAAGCAAGTTCCCCGTTTGAAGCATTTTGTCAGAGATGACTTTGTAGCATTTCATCACATCAAGAATTTCATTGTATTCGACTATTTTTTTCAGTAACATAAAAACAACAAATTTTTTCGATAAATTTAAATAAAATTTAATTATTTATTAAAATTAAATAAATCAAAATGTGGCATTTTGTAAAAGTAATAATTATAAAAGTACATATATATATTTGTATGTACTTTGTTTATATAGTTTAAAATAAACTAAGAAAAAAAAATAAAAATACGACACACGGCTATTGGTAGTTTTTTGCTAGTAATTATTTTGAAGGCACACAATTTTTAAAGCCTTCATTAGAAACCGTTTTTTTAAGTGAAAAAATGCGTTCGGTGGATACGATACTGTGAGGTAGGCATAATAATGCGCCAACAAATTGTTTTAAGCCAGGATACCAAGTTTCGCCTAAAGCGTTTTTAAATCAAAAAAATTCAATATGCCAAAGTTCTTCCAAATTTTTTTCTTTTGGTTTTTCTGGCTTCTGCATTAAACCACATGGCTTCGACATCTCCTATAGTATGTCATCATTATTTACCAGGTTAGGAAAAATCAGAATCAGTAGCAAAAAATTTTCGCCTAGAGAAATCGGACTTAACAATTGAACCGCTTTCAAAACAGGATCTTTTAAATTTATTCTTTTTAGCTTTGAACGTTGAACGGGCCCGTTCATTGCTTTGCATGAAAAGCAGTAAAAAGAAAAGTTAAATCAAAATGTCAAAAGCTGATGAACTGCCAATAATGTTACAGTAAAATTAATTAAAAATTCTGCGTTGTTATCTCCAAACCGTTAATAATCCAGGAGTGATTGCAAGAATTTATAATTTGAAAATTTTTTGCTAGATTACTTTTGCGACATTTTTTTTTCTAAAAGCGCAGTGTTTTCATAAAAGATGCAGTGTCGTACTTTGAATCGCAGTGAAACACTGCGATTGAAGTGACTGCGACAACCCTGCAGGTCATCCGTATTCTTATCGATGCATAGTTTTTTGACGTTTATTTTAGCGCGATGGCGTCTCCAGAGAGGCAAGAAAATTTTCGTTAAATATCTTTTTGGATTTATTTTGTATGTTATTAATATTTAATTACGAAATTAATTATGTTTTCAGAGATGAAAATTGGAGAGAGAAAAAATTGTTATTCTAAAACGACAATCTTTGCAAAGTAAAATTTATAAAAAGTAACAGGTTTGAGCAGCTGATGTATATCGAAGTTGTAGTGTTGCCGCATCGAAACTTTTTATTTGACGTTTTGGAAGCCACCCAAGCTTTTCGTTAGGTTTGCATTAATATAGCGGGTGTAATTTGAGTGCTGACGTAGGCATCAACGAAAAATATACTGATGAAATTTTAAGAATCGAAATATATGTCTATATTCTAGAGTAGTTGTTTTTTTCCTTTGTTTTTCTTAAAGATTGTTTAATAAACAAAGCATTGAATCAACTTTTACATGAATGTTGATCGCTGCTAAATTGGCTGTACTTCATTATTTAATTATTAATTATAAATATATACAATAAATTCACAACATGATTCAAAAACGTCGTTTTTACAAAAAATTTATGATTTGAAAAAAATGTACTAACGGGGTGCTTAAGTTTTGGCCAATACTGTATAGTAAAATTTGTTTGCCCCCAAAGCAAAGTCGGGTAGGTACGGGCCTGTATACATAATAAATTTCTTAAAAAGTCATGACTTTTGAGTTTAATTAGTTAGCATAGCGTGAAATTATATTGGTCAACTCAAAACTTTCTAATTGAAAAACCACGCCCATTTTTTGTGAGTTATAGCTTTGTACCCAATTCCAATATAATTTTTTGCTCAGAAGCTATTGATTTTTGGCTCTTTTCCCATCCAACACGAACCACTGTGCAATGGAAGGTCGAAAGAAATCCTTTGTAGTAATGAAAATAACTTGCTATCCTGTGTATTCTCTGAAGACTTATCATATTTTTTTCAGTTACACAAACATTTTAATTTATTGCACACATCAATCTTACAAAAATACCAACCACAAACTTTTGAGGAGGTTAGAAAAAAAGTTCCTTGGCATTTACATACATAGGTATGTAAGTATCAAGATGAAAAATTGATTTTTAAATTTTTAAATACATAGTTTGTTAGGCTTTATTTAATGATTTGAATTTTTTTATATCATTTTTTAAGATTTTCGGGTTGTAGGGGATCAAATTCATGTTACCTTAAAATGGCTATAACTTTGCGAGGAAACGTCATAGATGGCCATTTGAAAGCTTATTTTAAAGAGGAAGAATGTTACTAAATGATTTGTTTATTAGAAATGAGATGGAAAACTTTTTCAATTTTATACATAGCCTCAAAAGTATCTGATGAAGCTATACTTTAAGAATTTAACCTAAAAAAAACTCTAAAACTACTTACTACGAGAAACTATTATTTCACAAATATTCAGCAAAAAAGATGGCTTTTTTGAGAAAATGTATTTTCCGTTTTTAAGATAATTAAAAGTAAAGGGTTAGTAAAAATTTGTTATGATATAAATTGAAAACAAATTTTATGCTCCGTCAGATAAGCTTTTATTTATATGAAAGCATATACATATATGTATATATTGAAACAAGGCCGAAAAAACATATTTTGTTTTCATATTTTTAGAAAATACAATTGGCAGCAAATAGACTTAAAAAAAGTCGCATGAGTCCTGTAATTTCGAGCCAAGCACAAAACAGACAAAAATAGTTACGTGTACCCTTATTTTGTAAGAACAATAATATTACGTCAGTTTGATAATTTAAGATGTATTCAGTCTATCTTTATAATATTAACGTCAAAACTTGAGTGTAGGGGAACGCGGGACTGGTTTTAACAGGGGAAAGCTTTAATACTCAAGTTCTAAAAATACCACATAGCACAGATATTAAGTTTTTGGCTTCTGCGATTTATGTTTGCACTGTGAGAGCTGGATTGGACCACTCGAAGTGTCACCGCCCTAAATTTTAAGACAAATTACGGTATATCTCGCAAATTATACAAACTAGTGTGGTAAAATTTGATTTGCGGATACTGATCACGAATATAATTTATTGAGCAAAAAGTAGTAGCCATAATTGGAAAAGTAAGGATTTTTCAACTTTTTCGATATTTCCAATCTTAACGCTTTTCAACTTTTTCATTTTTTTTTTAACGTTTTCATAAACTCATCTTTTTTCGTTTTTTCAACCTCTTATAACTATTTTCGAGTCTCTTCGAAACCTCTTTCAACTTTTCCAATATTTAAATGTTTTGCCTGCATCTTCTAACAAATTCAGTTGACCCATGTTTTTTGATTTTGCTGAAAAGTTTTTTTTTTTCGAAAATATCCACATATAAATTTTTGATAATTGGCTAAATTTTGACAAATCTACTCATACTTATCTATTATCTCCAGTTCTACTGATCCGATCAATGCCGGACTTTTTTATTTAGTAGTCCATAACGTTAGCTTTTGCAGTAAATTAAAAAAAAATTCATATTGTCAGCAAATGAAAAATAATAACAATTTAATTGTTTAAATAGTTTTAACATCATGTCCCCCCAACTAGAATACATTAAAAAATAACATTTTGTTCCTTATTCTTTTATCTATAAAGCCCATTTTACAAAAAAGTGGAGTCTCTGTTAGATCGGAAGTTATTAAATATTTTCGACCGCAAGTCGTGACTTCCTGAAGGAATCCAAGGATGCAGCGTGCGACGAATCAAAATTTAATTACGAGTGTCAGATACTCGTTCCTTTTTTGTGATTTATTGCAGAATATTGCAGATACTATTAAATAAAAAAAGTCCAAAATTGATCGGATCAGTAGAACTTTAGATAATAGACTTCAAGTATGAGTACATTTGACAAAATCCAGCCAATTATCAAAAATTCATATGTGGATATTTCGAAAAAAAATTTTTTTTCAACAAAATCAAAAAACATGAGTCAAGTAATTTTATGTATACAAGCTGTAAAAAAAATTTCGGGCGATTCTAAAATACCAAGTCCAAAATGTTGTGCGGTTTGTAAAAGAATGACCGATATGGGACGTTCTTTTACAAACCGAACACTTTTCGGACGACGCATTTTAGATTTTGCTGAAATTTTTTTTTTGGGTTTTGCATCAAAAAAGAAGAGATACGTAGGATTTTTAAAAAAAAAAAAATTTTATAATAGAGCGAATTCAAATTTTGAGAATTTCGTGATTTTTGGCTTTCAAAAATTCATAACTCCGGTTCTGTTAAAGCTAGAAAATTGTCAAAAAATTTTATTGTCATTTAAAAGCTAATAAAATTATCTTTAATGTAATAGTATATTTTTTTAAAAATTATTAACAAACTAATATTGTTATAAACAATTAAATTGTTTAAATTTATTTTTAAGAATTTCCCCCACCCTGTATCAAATTTTTTTTTTTAATGGGGAAACTATTATTACTATGTATTAGAAAAAAATTAATTTATGTAGTGCGGCACATCTTATCGGCGCGCGGATTCTATTGCACGTCTCATTTTCTTGTTCCATAGTTTCCCCATACAAAAAAAACCGTTTTCCATAGGAAATTTGACGTAGAACACGATTCTGACATTAAAAATTTGATACAGGGTGGGAGCAATTGTTTACTCAATCCAGTGATCGAACTCAGAGAAGTGTAATAGATTGAAATTATTGTCAAAGGGACAGGAAATTTCGTAACAATTGGTGTCAGAAGTGGGACTGTGTAAAAAGAATTAACAATCAAATAAAAATAAAAAAAAAAATGGTTAAGTTTGATGAACTAAAAGTGGATCAACTAAAGAAGGAGTTGCAGCAGCTGAATCTACACTCATCTGGCGGAAAGTTGGAGTTACAGAAACGCTTACGGCAGGCTCTTGAGGATCAAGGGGTATACCTGGAAGAGCATGAATTTTATAGTGATGCCTCAGAATCAACAGCGAAAATAGAGGAAGCTTTTGGACCGGCGGCAAGTGGTGAAGTTGTAGATATGTCAAAGTTCGAGAAAATGTTAATGGCGATGACGCAAACAATAAATCTACAGATTGACCAGAAGTTAAGTCAGAACGCGCTGCAGATGAATAACAATAGCCATGCCGTTCGGGAAAAAATTGATCAGAGCTGAAGTCAGAATGCGCTGCAAATCCAGACCGTTCGGGAATAAATTAGTCAGAACGCGCTACAGATTGATCAGAAGTTAAGTCAGAATGCGACGCAGATCCACGAGGCTGTTCGAACGGAGGTTGTCAAAATGGTAAATGGCCTCGATGCAAAAATAAATGATTTACGAGATGACGTTGAATCATTAAAGGAAAAAGTTCAAAATAATCTTGAAAAGGTTCAAAATAATTTTGAAGACGTCAATAAAAGGATTCAACAGTTGGAAATAAGCGAACCAACCACTCGAGTGATAAGAGAAATCAGCGCAGAGAGGCTTAAGGCACCCTCGTACGATGGAACAACGCCATTTAGTGTTTTCAAGCTCCAGTTTAAAACAACATCTGCTCATAATCGTTGGGATAACGATAGCGCAGCAGCAGCGCTAATTGTGGCATTAAAAGGCGCAGCTGCTGAAGTATTGCAAACGGTTCCAATGGCGGAGCAAAAGAATTACAACGAAAATATGGAAGTGACTACATGAAGCAGATTCACAGACTGGAGTTGAAAAGTCGTACCCAGAAATCTGGTGAGTCCTTGGAGGAGTATGCTGCGGATATTGAACGATTGGCACACCTTTCCTATCCTGACGAGTTAAGTGTCGTTGCTGAAAAATTCAAAATAGAGGCGTTTATTGACGGCATACGTGACTCAGAGACAAAACGCGAGACAATGAGGAACCCGAAGACAACATTTTATGAAACAGTAACGGTTGCCCTCACTGAGGAGGTGATTGCGTTGACATGCCGCCCATCATTGAAAACTCGTCGGATGGAGGTGGAGGCTGAGAACAAAAATTCATCGTTCGCCAGCAGTAGCTTCAGCGGAAAATGCTATTACTGTGGCAAGCAGGGACACATGGCACGTGACTGCAAATCACGCCGTAAACGATCCGCATCACGTTTACCAAGAAGAAAATTTGAGAATAGGGTAGACGATGGTGAAAACGGTAGTGAACAGCAGTCGTAAAAGCGAGTCAGTATAGCGGGGCGTGAGCTGACTTCCACTTATGATTGTCCCAAAGTCTTATTTTCGAAGCTCTGCTGAAATTCCAACTGCCTTACCATCGGTGGAAAAATCTACGAAAGACCAAGTGAGCTAACTTTGGATACAGGCGCATCGCACTCAATTGTGAAGAGAGACTTATTTAATATACAACGAGTAACGCCATTAAATGGAATCCAATTGAGAACAGCCACATGCGAAAATGCGCATATAAAAGGAAAAGTTACAGCGAATATTCTTATCGGCAACAAAACTATGGAACATGATTTTATTGTTGCAAACATCACCGATGAGGTTATCGCTGGCGTGAACTTAATGATTCGACATGGGTTCACTTTGGATCTAAAGAAATAGACGTTAAGGTATGCCAATGTAGAGTTGCCTGTAGACATTGGCTGTGGACAAAAATTAACAACTGCAAGAGTCTACATAAGTGAGCGCTGTCGAATTGAACCCAACACTGAAGAAACAACAAGTGAAGTCTGTGGGACAGGCCATCTGTGGGTAGTGGAAGCAGATAAGAAAAAATTAAAGAAAGACCTGATTGTTGGAAAGACCCCAGTAAAAACAAGAGCGGACAGCAAAATACCGGTGCGAATTTTGAATCCAACAAATGAGCCGAAATGAATGCAAAAAGGTGAACTAATACCGCAATGTGAGAAAGTTACGACTGTTATAAATTGTGAAAATGACCAGCAGGACACAAAAGGTACAGCTTTAACAAAATCATCGGCCTTATTGACGAAAGAATGGACGAAAGAGTTGTCTGCACAGAAGAAAAATAAAGAAAAAAGGTTTCTGCAAAAGAATTGGCGGGTATTTGTGTCCAAAGGAGAAAATAATGGCCAAACATCAACGAAAACGTGAAATTGAGGCGAAAGAAGCGGCTAGAAAAGAATTGGAAAAGGAGGCGCAAGCTGTTGTAGAGAGACTCTTGTTCGGGACGAACAAAATTAAGCGGAGGGCAGTGTAGCGAAAATTGCTTTATGCCAGAAAATGCTCGAAATAAAAATTAAACGATACCAGATAGCATCACTGATCGTAGAAAAATAACACCATCTAGCGGCATTTCCAATGATTTCTGTACTAGCTAGCATCACTGACCGAATAACACCATCTAGCGGCTTGTAGCATGTTTTCTGTACTATAAATGATAAAGTGTGAGCGTCGACATTATCAAATTCGATAATCGCTATCTAGAAGGCACTGGAAACGACATTCTAGACAAAGGCGGATGGTTCTAGAAAATGATGACTTTAGTATAAAAGGCAGTCATCTGAGCAGCCGGCATACACACTTGAAGAAATTGACACAGACTGCAAACGTCTGTTAGGAAAAAATTTCCTTTCCTGTCTTAACAAGGTTAGTGAGTTCTCCACCTCGTATAAGAAGCTCTCTTGCGATGGAGATAAATCCAAGGCATTATTTGGTCTAATCAACAGTTTCAGATTAAATGATTAAGAAAATAAAATGCATTTTTATCAATGTTAATTCCTTAGTTTCTATCAAAAATACGCATTTCTTGAACAGATTCCTAAAAGACCACAATCTCGACATTGTACTGTTAGCAGAAACAAAACTAAATAATAGGCATAATGTGAGTTTTAAGGGATACCACCTAGTAAGGCAGGATAGGACCTCTGGTAGCGGTGGGGGTACAGCCATATGTCTGCGGGAAGGGTTTAGTTTTAAAAGGCTGGTAGTTTCAACTGTTAGCTTGGAAAACACAGCAATAGAAATAGGACATAAAGACGGGACTAAAATCACTTTCGTATCAATGTATACAAGACCGCAAGACCCACTTGCAGAACAAAACCTCAACAAAATTCTTAGCTCCATTGTCACAGAACAATTTATCCTTGGGGGGACCTTAATGCTAAGCATCCAGACTGGGGAAACCAAAACACTAATACTAGTGGGAGTGTTCTCAAAAACTGGACGGACAAAATTCCCAATATCCAAATAGTTCCCACAAAATCCCCCACAAGAATCCCCTCTTGTAACTATTACATAGATTTGTTTTTAACTTCTCCTTTTGTTGGTATTCAATACCATGAGGACTTCGCAAACTGACTTAGAACCTAAGACTACGAGTCAGACCATTTAGGTGTTGAGTTAGTCATAGCTATTAGCGATATAGAAAGAAGTCCCCCCTAGAGATTCTCAATTATAACAAAATGATCGTTACAGATTTCAACATTTCACTCCAAAGAAATCTTCCCAGAGATGCACTTCCTGTAGATAGAAATGTAAGCAGGCTAGAGATAGATAATTGCATACAAGGCCTAAATGAATGTGTTGAACTAGCTATAGCAGGTTCCGTCCCAAAGGTGAAAGTTAGGAGCAATGGTATGACTGATCTGCCCCAAAATGTGTTAGACTTCATTAAAGAAGTCCTCAAAGGAAAAACACACTGAAAGCAATAATTAGGAATTTAGATAAAATTATTAGTGACCTCATAAGGATTCATGAGGAAAATCACTGGGAAAAACTCTGTAGGGACATTCAAATGAACCATAAAACATACAAAAAAATTAAGGGTATGTGCGGCCTAGATAGGAAAGGACGCTCAAGCAACGTTCAGGTAGATAATTTTAATAAAATCAATTTGTTAGCTGATAAATTTGAAGAAATTCACAGCACAAATTCTAATTTAGGTTGCCCAAGCTTTACAGGAGTGGTTAGGAGTGAAATCTCTGATTTAGATTACCCCGAACCCATCATCAGATTTAATAGTGAGCTAACAGCAGATGGGGAATCCTTAGTGAGTAGGTTAGATCACGAATCCTTTCAAAATTATTTAAAGTTAATTAAGCCCACTGAAATAGCCATAGCTCTTAAGAAAAAAAATAATAAAAGAAGCTCGGGAGAAGATAATATCTCCAATTTTCTTTTGAAAAAAACAAGGTATGTTTTCTGGAATTTCCTAGCAATCCTTTTCAACCATACTTTTAGTATAGGGTACTATCCATCTTCTTGGAAATGTGCAAAAGTTGTACCAATTCTAAAACCGAATACAGACCCAAAAGTGCCCAAAAATTATAGACCCATTCCTTATTGTCCAACGTTAGTAAGCTTTATGAAGGTTTTATTCATGATAAACTCAAAAATCATATTGTCGAACACAATATTCTCAAAGATTTTCAGTTTGGGTTCAGACCTTCCCACTCCACTAGTCATGCACTAACTCTTCTCTCTGACTTCGTCACGTGCAATTTAAATAGCGGCGTGCAACAATTGCAGTGGCCCTTGACTTTGAAAAAGCTTTTGACACAGCCTGGATAGAGGGGATAGTGTACAAAATGTACAGAAAATTCAATTTCGACAGGCATCTTTGCAAAATAGTATTAGACTACCTCACAAATAGGTCCTTCTTTGTACACTATAATAATGAAAATTCCATTTGTAAGACAGTAACTGCAGGGGTACCCCAGGGCTCAATTCTAGGACCAATCCTCTACAATATCATTTTGGCAGACTTCCCTAACCCAGACTCAGATATATTAACCCTGATTTATGCAGATGACATTTTGTTACTCAGTTAAAATGCAAGGGCCTCAACGGCTAATATTAACATAAATGACCACTTAGAAACTCTGAACAGGTTCTTTATAAAACGGAAACTATGGTTGAACATAGATAAGTGTGAGAGCACAATTATCAAAGGCCTTAAGAAACACCTATATCCCAATGCAAGGCAATACATCCCCGATATCAAAATAAACGGAGAATGTATTAGACACAGTGAAAAAATTAAGTATTTAGGAGTCATTTTTGATAGAAAATTCACTTTTAAGTCTCATATTGATTACACCCTATCCAAAGCCAAAAAAATATTTTTCTGCTACTCGAACTTGTTTCGAAGGGCAAAACACCTTAAACATGAGATAAGATTAAATTGCTACAAGCAAATTATTAGGCCCATTATAGGTTATGCGTTCCCCATATGGTTTGATATCTCGTCAGCCCAAATGGAAAGACTCAGAACATTTGAAAGATACATCCTCAGGGTTTGCTTAGGTATTCCAGCTAAGCGATGCTCGGATGGCACCTTTATAAATAAGGAAAGAGATATAGTATACCCAATTTTAGAAAATTATAAGTCACCCATATATATTAGTGTATTAAATAATAATAAAAGTCTGTACGCAGGTAAAAAACTCTTGTTTTACCACTGAAGGTACAAAACACTTGACGTTAGAAATACAGCGTACAGCACTGGGCAATTTCTATAATATTAATGATTCACGAATCATGTGACAAGTTAAAATAAGAGTTCTTTACCTGTTGTTATATAGTTATAGGTAGTTATAAGTTATTGTCTAGTCTTAAGTAAAAATATATTAATGAAATTTCCTTTTTTAAACTTTTTGGAAAAATAAATTCTAATGTAAACTTTGTATCTTATAATTAAAACTATGTAGTAAAATAAAACCTTTGTTATTTTTACAAAATAAGAAATATTAATTAAGAAACTCTTCGATAAATACGAATGTATGTTAAGAAAAAATAAAATATAATGTAATGTAATTTAAGACAATACTGTAAATATTCAAAGAAATTAAATAAAGAACCGTTATATATAGAATAGCCGGCATACAGTTGATATTGAACAGTTGAACACAGTGGATCTTAAGTGAGAACATTTGAATTTAAGTACTAAAGTGATACAGTGAATTTTAAGTAATAAAGTAAAACGTTTGTGTACACAATTTGAATGTAAAGAAGAAATAAACAATTGTACTGTGTAAAAACTAGATTTTGTGATTTAAATAAACCATTTTATAATTAAATAAAGATCGCGTTTTTCTTGATTGTTACACAATCCAGTGATCGAACTCAGAGAAGTGTAAGAGGTTGAAATTATTGTCAAAGGGACAGGAAATTTCGTTACAATATGTTGCCGAGCAAGCTCTAATCGTTTTTTCTTATTTACTGACGAAATGTACGGTCGTTTTTGCGCACAGAAATAAAGAACGGATGAGGTTGTGTGATGTTGTGGGGTTGATAGCTTCAAGTGGTTGTGAAAATTTTGAGTTCTTTCAATTGGAAGGACCTTAATATTCTGCAAAGAAATATGAGGATCTCCGCCATAAAATTAAAATTACCTGGGAACTATTACTTTCAACAGGATAACGATCCTAAGCACACATCTCACTTAGTGCGCGGTTGATATAAGTTATCACGTTGCGTTCCCAGGCACACAGTACAAAAATGCTGACTACAGGTCTACGTTTGCACGCGTAACCAGCACACCAGTTCGTTCACCTGAGTCCACCGTGGGATCGCAGACGCAGCATAATTGTAAGCTAGTACTAAGTGCTTATTTTAGGTATTGAGGTTTATGTTTAATTATGTTCAAGTTAGTTAAGTGCAGTGAATAAACCAGCACAGTCTGGAATAAAAATAAGTGTAAAACTAAAGTAAAATCGTTCACATTGTTTTCATAACTAAGGATTCTCTCTAGCTGCTCCTGTAGAAAAGTCTAGAAGCCGACGTTGAGGCTTCTAGCAACATTATTTTTTAAACCATCAAGCACCACAGGAGTTAATTGGCGCCCGAGGCAGGGACCGGCTAAGGATCAGGACTTTTTTGTTGAATAAAAATAAAAGTGAAAAAAGGGTTGAATTCTGTGAACATAAGAACCAGAATCAATCCTTCACTACAACAAAAAAAAACAAGGGTTAAGTTCCGTCAACACAGGAACCGGACTTAATCCTTTCATCAAGAAGATCAACAAAAGCTGACGTCCAGGTCGAGAAGTACACTCGTGCCCTAGTAGGTCACCTACAATCATAAACGTTCGTGACTAAAGTGGAACAACACGAGATCCTTCTAGTGCCGGTTCACCACGGAGTGGCTGCGACTATCCTGGTTGGGTAAGGAAAATTTCTACCAAAAGTGAAATACGATAAAAAAAAAAATTAATTAAATTGCACAGTGACGCTGCGAATCTTCAAGGGACAATCCCGTGTGTTAAAAGTACAATTACACTCTAGTTTTTTGATTGACGCGGCGAATCCCCAAAAGACAATACAGTCCATTGAATTATAATAAGGGGAGATTCAGTAAACTGAAAATTAGAAGCTAGTTCCTTATATAGGAACAAAAAGGAAAATATTTTGGAATTCTGGCAAAATTTTAATTAAAATTAAAGTGCACAAAAATAATTGGGGAATTTTAAAAAAAAAATAAAAGGATAATCTTCAAATTTTTTCCGTTGAGTAGGTTTTTATTTAAGGATAGGTTCAGGTGAATGTACGAACTTCGTTCCAAGAACACTATTAGCGAAATGGATGAGATAAAGAAATCCTTGACGGATTTGACCGGAGCTGTGAACAATATCCTGGATCAGCTGAAAGGACTCGACGGTCGGCTCATTAGAACTGAGGAACGTATCAATGAAATAGAGAGGCAGGCTATCAGCGAGTCACTTACGTTCGGTGTTACTTCAGTCTCATTATGTGGTCCAAGGACTGAGGCTGATCTCAAGAAGATTGGTAAGCTCCCGGATTGCGTCAAAGAGCTGCAAGTTTTTGACGGAAATCCGGTACATTATGTGTCCTGGATACACAACGTTGAATCCATTCTAGGGGATTTTGAAATTGTTCGTGCCAAACCCATCTATAGAGCGATCTTCCAACACATACGCCAAAAAATCAGGGGGAACGCTGATACTGCCATAGTATCATATAATATCTTCAATGAAGATTGGGGCGAGATCAAACGTGTTCTTTCGCTGCATTATGCAGATAAGCGGGATCTGCAAACACTTGAGCACCAGCTCGCGCAACTTTCTCAAAAAGGGGTGAAAATTGATGAGTTCTATGCAACTGTGAACCATCAGTTTTCCCTAATCGTGAATAAAATAAAATCAGAAACTTATTCACAAGAAACTATAGAGATTTTGCTAGAATCTTACAGGAACCACGCTCTAGATGTTTTTATTCGTGGTCTTAACACGGACATTTCTCGAATGCTTATCATTCAAAAACCGAAAACGCTTCCAGGAGCTTATTCCGCTTGCTTGGAGCTCCAAAATTTGACCTTGCGTAACAATATCGTCCATCCTAGCGTTCAAAATCGAGTAACGGTACCCATAAATAGGAACTTTTACGATTCAAGACCATCGCAAAGGAATTTTGATTCATTCGCTGGCAATCGGTTTACCCCACGGTCTTCATACACTGACAACGCTCAGGCTTCAACTTCAAATCGACCATCGGCAAGGCCTACAGAACATGACAATCATGCCAAAAAAGAACCTGAAGGATCATTCCAGTCCAGGAAGACAAACTTCCACAATCGACCACACAATAACCAGTTCAAGAGACGAGCGCCAACCTTGCAGAGTCATTCGAAACATCAAAGGTTGAACAACATTCAGACTGCAGAGGGACAAGATGATGTGCCTAGGGAGGAAGAACAACCTGAGGAAAATTTTATGACAGACGCCTCTCCAGCGTTCCTTACCTAGAATACACAACAAAAGATGGTAAGGTGTTGAATTTCTTGATCGACACAGGTGCGAACAAGAATTTCATTTGTCCGTCCGTATACAACAATCCTGTTGAATTAGAAAAACCCTTCGTTGTGCACTCTGCTGGCGGTGACATAAAAATATTTAAAAAAATTTCCGGCAGATTTTTTGAAAAAGCTGGCAACAACACTCTTGTTACATTTTATGTTTTGCCAGGCCTCACGACATTCCACGGCATTATAGGTGATGACACCTTGAAAGAAGTTGAACGGTAATTGACCGCAAATTAAATATTCTAACACTTAAGCCAGATATTAAAATTCCTCTCAAAGCCAAAATTTCAGAGGATATAAATTTTTTGATTGAAAAAGGACTTTGTGATAAAACACAGTTTCATCTAAAACAACTAATCGCTAAATTCGATAAACTTTTTGGTCCTATTAACGAACATGAAGTTGTAAATACGTCAGTGAGGGCTGAGATCCGAACGAATACGGATGAGCCCATTTATATGAAAAGTTATCCATATCCAGTTAGTATGAAAAATGAAGTGGATAGACAGGTAAAGACAGGACGACAGGACGACAGGAGTTCGTCGGGAGTCATCCACCCGTCCAAAAGCCCTTACAACTCGCCCATTTGGGTGGTTGCGAAACAGCCAAGGCCTAATGGGGAGAGGCAGTATCGAATGGTCATCGATTTTAAAAGATTAAATACGGTGACCATTGCAGATACATACCCTATTCCCGACATAAATAGTACACTTGCGAGTTTAGGTTATGCAAAGTTCTTCACAACTATAGACCTCACCTCCGGTTTTCATCAAATTCTGATGAGAGACAGAGATATTAAGAAAACAGCTTTTTCCACATTAAATGGTAAATACGAGTTCTTGAGAATGCCATTTGGGCTAAAGAACGCCCCTGCCATCTTTCAGAGAATGATAGATGACGTTTTGAAAGAATTTATTGGGAAAATATGTTATGTCTATATTGACGACATAATCATATTTAGCAAAACTGAACATGATCATCTGAAAGACATAGAAACGGTATTCCAAAGGCTGCAAGAGTCAAGTCTAAGGGTAAATTTAGAAAAAAAACACATTTTATGGAAAGATCCGTCGAATTTCTTGGGTACATAGTCACACCTGATGGCATTCGCCCCGATCAAAAAAAGGTCCAGGCCATTGAGGGCATTCTTCCTCCCGAAAATTTGAAGGAACTAAAAAGATTTTTGGGTCTTACGTCATACTATAGGAAATTTATTTGTGATTATGCAAAAATCGCAAAACCACTCACCAATTTGACTCGTGGTGAATTTGCTCAAGTAAAGGCTAATCAGTCAAGAAATGTAAAAATTCATCTCGATGATGAAGCCCTTCTGGCATTCGGTAGCCTGAAAAAACTCCTTACTTCTTCGGAAGTACTTACTTTTCCCGAATTCGACAAGCCTTTTAATTTAACCACTGACGCGTCCAACTATGCCATCGGGGCTGTCCTTTCTCAGGGGGAGCATGGCAAAGAGAAACCAATAGCCTATATCTCCCGTTCGTTAAATCGCACTGAAGAAAATTATGCGACAAACGAAAAGGAGATGCTGGCGATTGTATGGGCGCTAGATAACTTAAGGAACTATCTATATGGTGCAAAGAAAATAAAAATTTTCACCGATCACCAACCCTTAACTTTCGCATTAGGAAAAAGAAATTATAATGCGAAACTTAAGCGTTGGAAAGCACGCATTGAAGAGTATAACTACGAGTTGGTTTACACTCCTGGTAAATCAAACTTTGTGGCTGATGCTCTTTCACGGTTAAAATCAGAGGTTAACCATATGCCTAATCAATCAAGTCACTTGGGGAATGAAAACGAAAGCGAGGGTACTATGCACAGTGCGGAACAAGACAGTACTGGCCTTATTCCTCACGTAGAAGCACCAAATTGTTATTTAAATAGGGAGAGACCTACAGAGTGTGATACAACCACACCCTGGCTTCAATTGCCACCTCATAAATACATGCTTCCTAGGTAGGGATGAAATGATTAATTTTTTGAAGGACGCATTGAACCCCGGTGTAATCAATGGCATCAAAATCCAAGAGCCATGTCTACCATTGCTCCAAGAAGTTTATGCGGATCATTTTGCAAACTACAAGATACGCATTACGCAAAGACTGGTTGAGGATATTACTATTCCAGAAAGGGTTTGTAGCATTATTGAGGAGGAACATAAAAGGGCACATAGGAATGCCAAGGAGAATAGGCAGGAAATTTTAGAAAAGTTTTACTTTCCTAGTATGAGCAGTTTAATTACTAAATTTACGAAAAATTGTGAAATTTGTCGTCTCAATAAGTACGATAGACATCCTGCCAGACCAAAGCTACAGGAAACTCCCACACCGCAGTATCCATCCGAAATCCTTCATGTCGATATTTTTGAGATTCGGGGTCAAAAATTTTTAAGTTGTATCGACAAGTTTTCTAAATTCGCGAAATTTTTCCACATTTAAAACAAATCTGCACTACATTTATGTGAGAAATTCACCAAAATTTTACATTATTTCACGACGCCGAAAATTATCGTCATTGACAACGAACGAAGCTTTGTGAGCCCTTTAATTTTAAATTATATTACAGCATTGGGTATTGAGCTCTATCAAACCCCAACGCAGAAGAGTGAAGTAAATGGACAAGTGGAAAGGCTTCATTCGACCATAATAGAAATCTACTGTTGTCTTGACAGGGAAATGAGAAATATTAACCCCAAAGAACTTCTCCATATAGCGGTAGATAGGTATAATAATTCCGTTCATTCGGTGATAAATAAAAAAGCAAGCGATATATTTTTGAATAGAACCCAAAGAATAAATTACCAGAGTTTGGTGAATTTCCGCGAAAAAGTGCACGGCGATGTAAGGGCCGAAATCGAACGCAATCAGGAACTTAGGAACCTAAGAGTTAACAAAAGCAAAACGGAGCCTAAAATTTACAATCCAGGTGACGTTATTTATGTGGCAAATAGACAGATCAGTTGATCTCGTCTCTTTGTCAGTGTCGGTTGTGTTTTTGTGTTGTTTTTTTTAATACGTATATTTCTTTGTGTTTAATAATTTTGTTCAATAACAATAATTTTATTTATTTTGTCGCTGTTTAATAATAATTGGTGTTGGTAGAAATTCGATTTGATTTAGTTTTGCATGTTTGCTAACTTTAATTTAATTTATTCTTTAATGTAAACATACATACTTACGTACGTGAGTACATTTCTTTCTACAAGCAGTGTAAAGCAGTGATCAGTTTTGTTTTTTCATTCCCTTTTCTGCTTTGTCCGCTTACATTGCTTTACCTTAATCTCAATAGGTTGTTGTTGTTGCTGTTCAACGGGTATATTTTTCACAATTTTAACCGTTGTAAGCCCTTTTAAAAATATTTTAGGTCTTAACTTAGTCTTTTCTTTTTTTCATGATGGATTATTTTTCGTCTGAAAACTTGTTAGCTTGCTCTTTAAGAGATCAATGTAAAAGTCAAAATATATTGAATGCCATGTTTTCCTGTTCAGGTCCCTGTGAACAGGTCTTTCATGCCTCTTGTGCAGGCCTAACTAACACTATTACTGATTTATTATCCTCTAATCGTTCGGGCCTGCAGTGGTACTGTCCATCGTGCAGGGCCCTGTCCCCGTCGGTGTTTTTCGACAAAATTAAACAATTTGGGGAAAATCTTAACAATTTGAATATTAATTTCAGAGATATTCTAAATAATTATTTAGACATAACTCCCCAAATTGAAAAAAGCCTTAATGAGGCTGTCTCACCCGATGTTAGTTCGCTTCAAAATAAAACTATTACTGAGGCTGCAATGGTTTTTTCTTCTACTCCTTCGATCTCTACTCTACCCAAGCAAGCTATTTCCCTGAAAAAAACTTAAACGAAAATTAAATAAGAATCGTAAGTCGAATGTTAACTTGGGTAGTGTGGGGGGGCGAGTGACACAGCTGCTAATCGTGAAGTAACTGCCTTAGATCCCCCTCTAAATACCTCTCCGTCTACTTCCAACTTTCCTGCTTCTGCTCCTATAAATAATCCTGCACCCCTTTCCTCCACTGTCGATACACCTTTATCCATTTCTGTTATTCCTAATCCGCAAGGAGTTGTTACGATTGGTGGTTCTGTGGCACCTGTCTCCTTGCAAGCATTGCCAAGGTTGAAATCGATTTTCATTTCACGTCTTAATGCTAACACTACCACTGACAATGTTATAAACTATATCAGACAAAACCAAATTATTCCTGCCGATGCCTTCGTTTCTTGCAGGAAAATCGGTAATAAACCAACTCATGCATCTTTTGAAATTACAGTGGCATCTTCTCATGTTTCTGCCATTCTAAATTCTAATGCATGGGTGGATAATATCTTTATTTCAGAATTTAAGTCGAAAAAAAATAATAAGACTGTCCGTTCCTATTCAAAAAACTGAAGCGGCTATCCCTTTACTATCAAAATGTAAGGGGTTTGCGTTCTAAGACGCATGACATCTTTTTAGCCACTCAGAATTTTTCTGAGGATATTATCGTTTTTACCGAAACTTGGTTAAATAACACTTTTCTTAATTTGGAACTTTTTGACAATAGTTTCAATGTTTTTAGAAGAGACAGACACTTGGAAGACATTTCTTCTGTTGGTGGAGGCGTCTTAATAGCCATAAAAAATCATTTAACTAGTTCATTAATCGAAATTGCCTACGCATCTAATATTGAACCATTATGCGTTAAAGTTACATATTGTAACTCCAAACTTTATATTCTTAACGCTTATGTTCCTCCAAATAGTAGCGCAGACGTCTACGAATGTCTTTCGATGTCCGTAGAATACATAATAAATGAACTAGACACTAATGACGACATTTTATTGTTAGGTGATTTCAATCTGCCTGACCTTAAATGGACTCCTTCGGATGATGGTACATATTTTTATGCATCGTGTCCAAAAACTCGAAAACAACAAATTTTTGTTGACGAAATACTTTCAAGTTTACAACAAGTAAGTTGTATAACTAATTCTCATGGACGACAACTTGACTTAGTCTTGGCTGCAAATAGTAGTAATGTTGTTGTGAAAAATGCTATCCATGCTCTTTCTACGGTTGATTCCTATCATCCACCTTTGAGAATTGTGTACCAATCTGACAATGAAAAATTAATTAATGCATGTTCTTCTATCAATATTTATGAATTCAATTTTAAAAAAGCTGACTTTTTAAAGTTAAATGAGAATTTAAGGAATAAATTAAACGACCTTGTTATTTTTTTTAATAATACGAGTAATTCATTTGATGAGTGCATTAAATTTTTCTATGGTGAACTTTTTTCGGTCATAGCATTGTCGGTGCCTTATGCAAAGAGGTATGTTAATAATTCTTCATACCCTTGGTACACAAAGGATTTAAAAAAAATTCGCAATGGCCGTAATAGGGCATGGAACAAATACGTTTGTAGCCAAGACCGAAATGACTTAGTTGCTTATCAGCAACTTTTCCATGAATTTAAGGATATGTCGACTTTAGTTTATTCTGAATATTTGAATACAATTAAGTTGAATATTCTTCATGACCCCAAACATTTTTGGGGATTTATTAATACAAAAAAAAAGTCTGACGGGTTTCCATCAGAATTCAGAACAGTTGATGGGCTCACTAGCGACCCACAAATTATAGCTGGGTTGTTTGCTAATTTGTTTAAAGAATCCTTTTCTACGGAATTATTTAGCCCTGAGATAATCTATTTTGAATATATGGATAACGACCCTTTAGTTTCGATTAATGAGATATCTTTCTCACCTGAACTAATAGAGAAATATATCTCATCTCTTGATGATGACTTCAGCTCCGGACCTGATGGTATTCCTGCGACAGTACTAGTTAACTGTAGCTCTGTGCTGAGTCAGCCCCTCAGTTTGTTATTTAATAAATCAATTAGATATAGCTATTTTCCTAAATTTTGGAAAAATGCATACATAAGCCCCATTTTCAAGAAAGGGTGTAAAAATGATGTTTCAAATTACAGGCCCGTAGCGAAGTTATCATCGATACCGAAAATTTTTGAACGCATTGTGTACGATCAAGTTAAGGTGTGCTGTAGTGAAGTCATAACAACTCGTCAGCATGGTTTCGTTAATGGCAGATCTATAGTTTCTAACCTCCTTGATTTTACTTCCTTTGCATTAAGCTTTTTTGACTCTGGTGGGCAAGTTGACTGCATCTACACTGACTTCAGTAAAGCATTTGACAAATTACCACATAATTTGATTTTATTTAAGTTAAAAAAGCTTGGATTTCCTTTAAGTTTTGTCAGCTGGATTGAGTCTTATTTATCTGATCGCTCATATCAGATAAGATTTCGGAGGGTGTTTTCCTCCCCATTCAGCGCGGCATCAGGTGTTCCACAAGAAAGCCACCTGGAGCCGCTCCTGTTCATTTTAGCAATTAATGACGTTACACATGTCATTAAAAACTCGCATCTGCTAATATATGCAGATGACATGAAAATTTACAGGAACGTGAAGGGGGTTGGGGATACTATTCCACTTCAGTCTGACTTGAAATCCTTTGAGGTTTGGTGTTCTAAAAATAACTTACATCTTAATCCTGATAAATGCCAAACTATGATTTTCACAAGGAGAAAAAATATTGTGGAGTTTGATTACGAATTAAAAGATAAGAAAATTGGTCGTGTTGATTTAGTCAAAGACCTAGGTATACATTTTGATGTTAAATTAACTTTTAATGAGCATATTAATCAAATTTGTAAAAATCCTCATCTCTGCTTGGCTTCATTAAGAGGTGGGCAAAAGAATTTAATAGCCCTTTAGTAACGGTGACTTTATATAATACAATAGTGCGTCCTCACTTAGAGTACGCCAGCCAAGTGTGGTCACCATTTTATAATATTCACATTAATAGAATTGATAGAATTCAAAAAAATTTTATTCGTTTTGCTCTCAATGGCTTAAATTGGATTGACTCTTTAAACCTTCCTCCTTATGAGGATCGTTTGAAGTTACTACATATGCAGTCTTTGAGCTCGCGTAGAAATATTGCGGATATACTTTATCTGCATCAACTTGTGACTGGGTCTCTTGCTGCACCAGAGCTTCTTAATTATATTCATTTAAATACTAATCGCAGGAGTAATCGTAACTCTTATCAATTATTTTACCAACCTTTCAGTAGAACTAATTATATGGCTACAGCTCCTTTTAATCGCATGACTACTCTTATTAATAATTGCGATGTATATGATATTAGCTTGTTAAAAGGTCAACTCAAGCTTAGATTGAAAAATAACTATAGTTAATTTTGTACCTTAATGGTTGTTGGTCTTTATGTCTGTGTTGTCCGAGCCCCACCGCATGATGGGTAAATTTTTTTATGCCTTGGACCATGTTAATAAATTCATACAATTACATTCATGCAATTGTATGTTTATATACATATGATCTGGGTGGGTATGTTGAGAAAGTGTGATAAAGCTAAGAAGAAATTATAAAAAAATAAAAAATTAATTGCATGTATAATTTTTTCATTTCCATTAATATATAAGCTTTTTACTTGGTTTTAAAGCTTCATGCTAAATTGCTAAGGAAGCAAATAGCTGTAGTAGCTAAACTCTATTATTATTATTATTATTATTATTATTATTATCAAAGCAAAACAGAAGGCCCTGTATAAAAAGGAAACTGTGGGTAAAGACAATAGGGTAACAATTACCACAGTAACAGGGAAAAAGTTCCATAAATCGCATATCAAAAATACATGAAGCTCGGTAAAAATCATTAAACTTTTATTTTTCTTTACAGCTGCAGTCTTGGCAAAATAACACCATACCTGCTAAAAATGAGGAAAACTTTTTTAATTACATTTTATTTTAAAACAAAAAACAAAAACATTTCATTTTCATTTTCACTAGTAATATTTTTACTCTAAGGTTAAGGTAGTCTTGAATTTTCTAATATTCAATTTTAAATTTAAATTAAAATCTGCCAAAAAGGCTACATTAATTATTCATAAATTTTGTGCTTAACACTATAAATTAGCATATCTTGCTTTTAAACTTACTTTTAAAATTTTTTTTATTAATTTTGAATTTATCATAACCATACGACAAAAGTAAAATATAAGAAGAGTTTTTTACTAATGGCTTATTAGCACTAGAATTAAGACAATTTAATGGTCCACATAATCATCATATTACAGATTAATAGTTGCTGCGGTACATGGCTTCCACATTATCAAATACAAGGCTCCCATCATATCCATAAGGGAAGGTAATGGCTGGGTTGTAAGCGGTAGTTTCAAATTGGTGCACGTCATAGACCTGGAGCTATAATGATATCCTAGCAGAGATGAAAAATTTCTCTGCAACAAATTTCAAGGACAAGAAGAAGGGGCTGATCCTCGAGTTTCATGTAACGCAAATGGCTGAGCGCTTAAGTGAACTACAAGCTATCAGGACGAGAAAACCACGGTCAATAAATTGGATTGGATCCGCCTGGAAATGGGTAGCAGGGAACCCAGATGCAACCGACTGGGATACAATTTTGCAGAGTCAAGAAGAAATCATCGAAAATAACAATCAACAATATAAAATTAACAATAGGCTTTTTGACGCGAAAAAAGAAGTCATCCAGAAAATTAATCGCATTATCAACAATGTTAACGGCATATCAAAGGAAATGGAGGCGGGCAAAGCTGAACAAGATTCAATTAATAAGGCGTTGCTATTGAAGGAAAAAATTGGAGAAATTTTTCGAGCATGCCAAATGGCAAAAAAAGGAATTGTAAATACCAACCTTCTTGACATGGAAGAAATTAATCAAATTCTAGCCGAAATAGAGACTCTACCATACCAAAACGCAATAGAGGCTATTGAGTACGGGAAACCTTTGATTATTTCCCGGATCCCTTCTACTTTACGTACTTTCCATGCCAAAGATAAAGGATGAAAAGTACCACCTGCTGATAACACGAGCTACTATGAACAAGGGGAAACAGATCGATCTCAAGTTTAGAAAGATGCTGGTGAACAAAAAAGAAACTTATGGCATGATAGGGAATTGCATTTCTATAAGCAATTCTACTATCTGCGAAGCAGCGAACCTGGAAAAACTGGATGAAGATGATTGTTTGCCAAGGATCCTCAAAGGTGGACAGGCTACCTGTCGGTACAAAACGAATAATGAGGTAATTTCTGAAATGATTAACGAGAACACTATTTTTCTTACAAATTTCTGTGGAGAGGTCATCGCCAATAATGTGACAAGTTTCCTAAATGAGTCATACATTCTTCAGTTCAACAACGAGACGATTCAATTGCAGAACCGTACTTTCTCTAGCAGGACGATCTCTATTCTTCAAGCACTCCCGTCAGTGCTCTCCAACATCACGAATAAAGGAATGAAAGTGAACCTGGAATATGTCCATGACCTCAGCCTAAAAAATATTGGACATGTCAATCGATTGATTGGGAAGCTGAATTTTTCCTTCGTTTCTGATGCTGTAATTTTAACATTTGTAGCCGTTGTCGCATTTATCCTGTGGAGAAAAATTACTGGGAAAATTGACATCCCTGCTGTCAAGTTACAAGAAATCCAGACAGCAATCATAAACCCTGTACCCAAACCAAACCGAAGTCCTACCATTCTCCACTCGTTTGAGACTCATCTGCGTGACGCAGATATTTGAAGAGGGAGGAGTTATCACGTTGCGTTCCCAGGCACACAGTACAAAAATGCTGACTACAGGTCTACGTTTGCACGCGTAACCAGCACACCAGTTCGTTCATCTGAGTCCACCGTGGGATCGCAGACGCAGCATAATTGTAAGCTAGAACTAAGTGCTTATTTTAGGTATTGAGGTTTATGTTTAATTATGTTCAAGTTAGTTAAGTGCAGTGAATAAACCAGCACAGTCTGGAATAAAAATAAGTGTAAAACTAAAGTAAAATCGTTCACATTGTTTTCATAACCAAGGATTCTCTCTAGCTGCTCCTGTAGAAAAGTCTAGAAGCCGACGAGGCTTCTAGCAACATTATTTTTTAAACCATCAAGGACCACAGGAGTTAATTTATATAATGCCAGCTTAAAACTCCTCCGCAATTGCCCGAGCTTATCCTAATCGAGCATTTATAGCATGAAGTTAAAATGAGACCAAGAAAAAGGCATTTTTCGAACAAAGAAGTGCTTAAATTAAAAATCAAAGAAGTTTGGATCAGTATTCCGTTACATTTTACAGAAAAACTGCCTCAAGGAGGCAGCACAAAATACTAGAGCTTGAGTTTGCATTGATTTTGTAGTATTTTGGCAGGATTTAGAATGCTATTTATTTATTTTCTTTCATATTGTTACGAAATTTCCTGCCCCTTTGACAATAATTTCTCTATAATCTCTTACACTTCTCTGAGTTCCATCACTGGATTGTGTAACATTTAAGAAAAACGCAATCTTTATTTAATTATAAAATGGTTTATTTAAATCACAAACGTTGGTTTTTACACAGTATAATTGTTTATTTCCTCTTTACATTCAAACTGTATAGTCAACCGTTTCACTTTATTTAAATCAGTAGTGTTACTTAAAATCAACTGTATCACTTTATTATTTAAATTCAACTGTCTTACTAATAAACCACTGTTCAACTGAATGCTTAAGATCCACTGTGTTCAACTGTTCAACATTAACTGCATGTCGACTGCTCAGTAGACTGCCTTTTATACTAAAGTCATCATTTTCTAGAACCATCCGCCATTGTCCAGAATGTCGTTTTCGGTACCTTCTATATGGCGATTATCGACGTTGATAATGTCGTACCATCCGCCATTATCCAGAATGTCGTTTCCGGTACCTTCTGGATAGCGATTATCGACGTTGATAATGTCGTACCACACTTACGCTCACACTTTATCATTTATAGTACAGAAAACGTGCTAGAAGCACCTAGATGTTGTTCTATGGTCAGTGATGCTAGCTAGTACAGAAGCCACACTAGCAGCCGCTAGATGGTGGTCAGTGATGCAAGTATTTTTCTACGGGCAGTGATGCAAGCTAGTATCGTTTAATTTTCATTTCGAGCATTTTCTGGCATAAAGCAATTTTCGCTACAATACGTATGCTCAATTTTGTACCTAAAAATTGATTATACTTTTTATTTTGCTACAAGAAAAAAATTTATTTGTGAATTAAGTTTTTGTTTTGGTACTTATTATTGTGAATGAAATGTTTACGTTTCGAACTTCCTGTTTTTTATAAAAGTTAATTTTTTTTTACCAATACAAACAATAATGTGTTTTAATGAAGCCTGTATGCTCAATTTTGTTAGAAACTGTACATTAAATAGTACTTTCACTATAATTGAAATAAACCTAGGTTTCTACAAAAGCGTACATGCCATCTCCAAAGAAGAATTTCAACCCTGATTTCCTAGGAAGCAACTTTCTTCAATTCTCATCTACCACCTCATACTACACGACGAAAATACAACGCCCTTTTTCAAAACGCATACGACAAAGCGGGCAAGAAATTGATTTAATTTATGAACAAACGGGAAACGAAATGAAAATGTACCAAATCTAGATTATGACAAAAACTTTCTCTGCAAAAGTAGTCAACCAAGCTATCAAAACCTTTCATAATTCTCTTTATATTAAATTTTTTGACAGCAGCTGTTAGTGCCAATTTACTTTTGATTGATGTGATACATCTTACCCATGCTGTGATAAAAGTTTCAAGCTGAAAATTTTTTCCTTCATTTGTTTTGTTATGACAAAATTGCATTGTAAGACAAACTTTAATTAAAAGTTTAAAAAATTAGATATTTTAATTTTGATTTAATTTAATTTTAATTTACATTTAAACCTTGGTGGGAATGGTCGAGTTTCGACCGCAATACGATACTAGTATCATTAAAAATATAATTACGTTCTGCAAAATTTGAAAAAATATATCCCAATAATTCAACTGAAATCTGGAGGCCTCCAAAACAAAAGAGTATAACCTTGATTCAATTGCTCGAACAAGACGCAACTCAAACATAGTATCCAAGGACCTCCTCTTCTATACACATGTTCACTACAAATTTCTTCAGCTAAGTTCAAAAACTTAATATCTCTTTGTGATAAAAAAATAATACCGAAAAAGTTCCATACTGAATTCTTGAACCTGAAGCACGATAAGGGTATGAAGGATTTTTTACCTGAAACGGATGAACAAATTTATGCGGAAATAAAAACTATAAATACATGAGTTTTTTTATTTGTAATAGTTATTTTCTGAGAGGTGCCACGCCCTCTTGATCGAAAACTTCAAATTTCAGCCTTTTACTTCCTTATTTCATTTCATTTTTCATTTATTCATTTATTTCGAAAACCGGCACAACAAAGTTTACAACCTTAATAACAGTACCGGTAGCGTAGAAGTATAAACATCATGTGTATGTATATAGAGCTTAAATACCTTAATATATAATAATTAGCAAAGAATACAAAGAAAAGGGATAGCATTAAACATTTATAAGTAAATTTCAACTATTAACATAATTAACATAATTTTTAAGAATATTTATTTATTTATTATATTCAATTATTACAACTATAACAGCTATTATAGCGAAGAAAAGTGTAAAGCTAATTTGTATTTGAATTGCACAACGTTATTGCACGATCTTAAACTAATAGGCAGCGCGTTCCAAAGACGTACAGAATGAATGAAAAACTGTCTTTCAGACGTCAAACAGGTACAACGCAAACAATTAAGCTTATTTGTTCGACTGGATCGAGAAAAGTTTAATCTCGAAATCAAATAACTTGGTGCAACATTATTGATAATCTTATGCAACAATAGAAGCGTTCGATAGCTAAGCAAGTTATCAAAAGTTAAGCCACAAACTCTTTTTGCATATTGGGAAACATGGTCTCTTCTTTTTAATCCAAACACATATCGAATAATATTGTTAAATAGTACGTTCAATTTGGTTTTACTTGAACTATCACAATTAGCATAAATTTCACAGCCGAATAGCATTGTTGGGACAAGATATGTTTTAGCAAGCAGCATACGTATATGAAGAGGAGTAAAGTACTGGGTCACCCATAGTACACGAAGCATACCATAGACCTTCCCGCCAGTGTTACTAATATGGTTATTCCAAGTCAGCGTTCTATTGAAGGTTAAACCCAAATTTTTCGCAGAGTCAACATATTCAATAATACCACCATTTAATGAAAGGTGAGGGGCAGTGGAAATATCAATAACTTTTTTCGCAATCACAAGACATTTAGATTTTTTAGGATTGAGACTCAAACCATTTTTGAGTGCCCACTCACCAATGTTTTCAAGAATATTATTTAGATGAAATACACTGTCATAAAGATGCTCACGTTTACAGTTAACATATACTTGGACATCATCAGCATACATATGAACCTTACAATTTTCTAAAACACTAGGTAGGTCATTTATGTATAAAGAGAAAAAAAGAGGACCTAAAACAGACCCTTGAGGAACACCTCTTTTAATGGGAAGAAATACTGATGAAATATTATTAGCGTAAACGGCTTGTGACCTTTCAGAAAGGTAAGACGCTATCAGATTTACAGCTGATGATGTAAAATTGAACATTTTAAGAAGTTTAGTCACTAAAATATTATAATCGACTGTGTCGAAAGCCTTAGAGTGGTTCAAGAGAACTAAGAATCCAACTTTATTGTCATCTAAGCTAGCACGTATGTCTTCCGAAACATCAATTGGGGCAGTGATGCAACTGTGCTTGGCCCTAAAACCCGATTGCCTATCTATTATGAAACCATATCTGTGTAGGTGAGAGTTGATTTGTTGACTTATTAACAGTTCTAATCCTTTCGATAAAAATGGCAGGATTGCTATTGGGCGGTGCTCATTACAAGACTTCAGAACTGGGATAATTTTAGCTTTCTTCCACTGAATTGGGTAAATTGACTTCATGAGCACAGTGTTAAAAATGTAAGTTAGGTATGGGAGTACCTTTGGAAGCAAAATTTTCAGGAAAATAGGGTTAATTTCATCATACCCAATAGCATTCGACTTGATTGACAAGATACTTTTTAGTACATCAGCCTGACAGACGCACGAGAAACTGAAGCTTGATTCGATATTGAAAGAACTGTTGACATTTTCATAAACATTATGGCTAACCAAAGGCATGGGAATGTCAACAAATTTTTTATTTAAATTTTCTACGTCCACATTATCACTGGATCGGAAAGTTTTTTGACAAAGACCAATATTGCGTATCTCACGCCACTTTTGCTTACTGTTGACCACAGTGTTAAAAATGTAAGTTAGGTATGGGAGTACCTTTGGAAGCAAAATTTTCAGGAAAATAGGGTTCATTTCATCATACCCAATAGCATTCGACTTGATTGACAAGATACTTTTTAGTACATCAGCCTGACAGACGCACGAGAAACTGAAGCTTGATTCGATATTGAAAGAACTGTTGACATTTTCATAAACATTATGGCTAACCAAAGGCATGGGAATGTCAACAAATTTTTTATTTAAATTTTCAACGTCCACATTATCACTGGATCGGAAAGTTTTTTGACAAAGACCAATATTGCGTATCTCACGCCACTTTTGCTTACTGTTGACCACAGAGCCAAACTTATTACCATAGTAATTGCTTTTTGCCGCTTTCACCTCTTTCACAACCCTCGAACGTAGAATTTTGAACTCCTCGTATAATAGTGGAGTTTTGAAACGTTTCCAGCGATTATATGCCTTATTGCGCAACAATATTAGGTTTTGAATTGTTCTATTGAACCAGGGTCGTTGTTGATGATTAGTTTTTTTATGCTTTAGTGGGACGAACTGATTAAAAAGTTTTTTGAAATTGCCTTGAAAGAATTCAACTTGATCAGAAACTGAGTTCATATGGAAAATTAATTCCCAGTTTATATTTAATATAGCAGTTTCAAGTCGAGCATATTCGATGTTTTTAAAGTCACGGTAGCTAAAACAGTTAACAGTCTCAATAACTTGAATGTCATACGCTAAAAAAATAAGGTCATGCTTTGAAAAATGAGAAACGGATAATTGATCGTAAAGAAGGATTCTAGTTTTAGTACTTACAAAGAATAAATCCAGTAAAGTATTTGTAGTTTTTGTGTAGTGAGTAGGCATAGCAGTATTCACAGGAACGAGACCTTAACTATTCATTTCCTGCACCAGACTATTTTCTACCAGGAGGTTACTATTAAAATCACCAGCTATAATTATTTCAGTGAAAGAGAGTGCAATGTTTTCCACAAATGTTTTGTGGTACATAATTAAAAAATAGTCCGCTAAGTGCGATGTCACACGACGGGCAATTGACAGCACTCAAACAATAATTTTTTACTCTCTTTCACTTTTTGATTGGAGGCCTGTCACACGAAAGCGAAATGAGTGCCAGTCAACCTCTGACGTTTATAGTTTTTCTTAATAATTTATTAATTTTTCTACTCCGTTTCTAAATGCGTTTTTTAAAAGGTGTTGTGTCTTACTCTTTTTCTTGATGCTGATTAAAATAAGTATTTTTTAATGAATTTTTTTCGTTCGCTAATAGGGGAGGCTGGTGCTAAACCGGACACTTTTGGTCTTTTTGCAAAAATAATGTAAAAAACGTATTCGAAACCTGGAGTGTTATATAGCATTCGAAAGCTACATTTTTTAGCTACAAATCGCATATCGTTTGATGGTTTAATATGTATTCAGTTTGGCGTCAGCTCACTCAGACTATACCAACCTCGAAGTCGAACAAGCCAAAAATGGTGGGGCTAAACCGGACAGGGGGTGGGACTAATGCGGACAGTCGCGCCAAAACCAAAATGAATAACAAACATGAAAGCACATTATGTTTTAATGTTATTTTGAATCTTTATTGATGTATTTCGATGTGTTTCGTACAAGAAAAGAATGTGTTTGATTGAAAAAATTTTGATTTTAAGTGCTAAACGCAAAATGATGAAAAAAATTTTGGATAGAAAAATGAAAATATTATTTTTCAACGAAAACTTAACGGAAAATATTGAAATTCATTCAAAATCTGCATCTCAATTAGGGCTGCGACATCGATGTTTTTGAAACATCGATGTTTTACCAAAACATCGAGTGATTTTAGCATCGATATTCAGTATCCGATGTTTTTACACAATCGATATAAATGACCCGATGTTGACATCGATGTTCGTTTCAAAAGCCAAAAAAATCTACAAGTCTAAACAGCTCCAGCATTAATAACATCATAAATGATTTCTATCACGGCATCTTGTGAACTTTATCAAACTAATATGCTAAAAAGCTCAATGATCCGAGAACTCGTATATTTTCAAAAGTACCTTACCGTTTGCTGGCGTGTTGCGCTGCAATTGATTTTGTTCGTTTAACTGATGCCAGAGAAGTGTTCGTCAGAATATAAAAAGAAAACCACACAAAATCCAATAAGGAACTAGCAAAGGTTTTATATTCGGCCGGACCGAAACTCACATGCCCTACACTGCACTAAAAATACTTTCCAAATAAATGTTAAAAAGACGTTGAAAAGGTTAAAGAAGTCGAAAATAATGTAATAAGGTTCAAAGAGGTTGAAAAGTGTTGAAACAGTTGAAAAAAACTCAAAAAGTCTTAATTATGTGAAAAAGTCGAAAAAATAAAGATAATGTCGAATCAAGTTGAAAGAGGTTGAAAAAGTGGAAAATATACACATGGAATACATTGAGAAAAGTTAAAAAGTTGGAAAAGTCAAAAGAATGTGGAAAATGTTGGAAAAAATAGAATAGAAATGCAGAAAACCAAATATGCCACTCCCACTTTTCCACTTCCGCCTACTTTTGGTTCAGTAAATTTTATTCGTCATTGACATCCAGATACAAAATTTTAGCAAAATAGCTTGTATAGTTTGCGATATATGCCTTAATTAACCTTAAGCGGTGACACACCCACTGATACAATCGAGACTGATATTGATCCATAAACAAACCTCTTATACCAAATTTCAGTATGATTGCTCATATATTTCGATTGATATGCCATTTAAGGTATTTAACTTGTATGGTAGGTGCCACGCCCAGTGGTGCTATTTCGCCCGCTTCAGACATACCTTATAGCAAGTTAACCACCTACATCAAATTTCATGCCAATTGCTGGAATCGTTCTCTTAAAATATCACTTCCAACTTGTTTATGCCAGATGGCAACACTAATTTCGTCATCTGAAAATATCTCGCCACTCACCTTCAGATGGCGTTTATCTAAATAGATTAAGTACTAAATAGACTTCGTATTATTTTCGTAATTTTTTAACCTAAGTTTTTACCAAGGTGATTTCTCGGTCACTTTGCTGTAATTCCTCAAACCGCTAACACTAAGCATAAATCCTGTAATTTTTTGGTAAGATTGCTATTCTGCAAAATAAAACACATAAAAATTTCTAATCCTAACCATTTTGTTTTATTTCCAATATAAAATCTCAAACTTTTCCGAGCTTGAGATTTTATCATTATTTCAGCTGGTTTTCTTCACCCCATTCAACTAGGCTTCTTCTAGCAAACCAACAACCCAAGATCCCCCACATTCATTTTGGTCCTTCGAGCCGGAGCGCAAGGACAAGATTCCAAAGGAAACCAGTTTTTTCATTAATTGAAGTCATCAAAAGTTAATCAGCAATCAAATCCAATTTCAACACGCACATACTTACATACATCAATTGCTCTCCAGATTACACCGATTTCTTCACTAAGGTACGTTTGCATTTTTCTTTTCGTATCAATTTAGTTCTTGAGAGACCAGTGCGTAGGTTACCCCCGCGTTTTTTTTTCAACTCGTCAAACAACGAAAATCGGTTAAAAGTGGAAAACGGTAGAAAAATATAAAGAAAAAGCCCCAAAAATCAGAACTTTATAATATAAATTAAAAAATAAAAAGGTTTTGAAAATAGTGAAAAAAGGAATTTAGTGTTCAGATTGAAAATTAATAGTGAAAATAGTAAATAATCAAAAAAATCATAATAAGTGCAGCTTGTAAGAGATTAAAAAGATAGGAGTTGTGTGCAAAAAGATCGGAATATCAGGCTTAAAAAGAGAAAAAAAGGTATTTCATTTTTAATTAAATATATAAAATTTAGAAAATTTGAAGTATTGCGAAAAGTTAATTTTCAAAAAAAAAAAAAGTTCCTAAAAAGTTTGAAAAAGTTAATAATCTTTTTTTCATAACGTTGCATTTTTGCGCGCCGTTATTTTTTCCATATACATACTTGCACACATATATTTTTTCCATTTTGCTTTACAGCAACTATTTCAGCATATACATGCATACGTACATATCTTACAAGCATATGTGTACATACATTTGTTGTGAAAGATATTGCTAGCAACTTTTTGTCCGGCAGCAGTTCTCTGTCAACACTTCTCTTTGAAATTTTCACCACTGATCGAATTCAACTCTTTTTTGAAAATTCATTTGCAGAAAAGTCTCACCTGCACTTTTTTTTGCGACTTGTTTACAAAGCTGATTGGCAACTTTGTTGACAAGTCTCTTTTTTTCCGTTCTCAATTTGTTTTCCAGAAATATTTGGCTTTCCTATAGGCAATTTATTTCAATTCTTAGTACATTTTGATCTGAAACCTTAAGTTCATTGAACTTTTTACATAAAAAGGTATTCATTTATGTACATCGGGCACTTTAATTTGTTTTGCATTTTCCTTTGAATGCATGAAATTTTGAAAAGTCAAAAACCAATTTGGACACATTTTTAATTAATAATATATTTCTTATCTCTTTTAAGCTTTTCAGTGAGAATAAAGTGATTTAACTTAAAGTGAATAAAAATTAAAAGTTTTCCAAAAATAAGTGTTAAAAATTTGTTGTTGATTTTTCCTTGAAAAAAAACATTTAATTACCTATTTTGTGAAAGTGAAGGAGGATATTTTTTTGATGTCGAAGAATTAAAGTCAAAAAAAGTTTTGTGCACTGAGAAAAAATTTTTGCAAAAATATCCAAATGCAAAATTCTAAATTGCAAGCATTAATTTTACACTGTGCGAAAGAATTTTATATCAAAAAAATATTTTCTTTTTCCTTCAATTTTATCAAAAAATTAAATTTATAAAATTAATTTCTGTTCCAATTAATCTAAGCCAGTCAAGTGTGCTGCCTGGTTTTTTGAAGTGCGATTTCTTTTTCCACGTATTTCGTTAAATCCGTTCGCGAATGTTTTTATTAAGAAAAAATAGCGCAGTTCGTTATTCGCTATTTTTTTCTCGTTGTACAAGTTATTCGAAGTATTCGTGATAATATTTTGAAATTTTTAATTTTACGGATCCGCGGAATATTGTAGCGATTTCTCAGCTTTATATTTCCTTTCCGACATTTTTTCGTGATCATATTCTGAATTTTACGAATTCGTGGAATATTCTCGCGATTTTTATAAAAACAGTCTACAAATAAATAGACTTAATTTGTTAAGAATTCTTAATTTTTCGGATCCGCGGAATATTCTAGCGATTTATTGTACCTTATACTTATACAATTTTAATATTTTAAAAATTGTTTTACTTTTTTATAAAAACGGTCTTTACTAATAAATAAATTTTATTTGGTAAAAAATTTTTTAATTTTACGATCTCTTTGTCGAAATTCATTTTCCCCAAGAATTTCTTACTCGTATTTATTTATCCCTCTTTTCATCGTTTTTGCTTCTTTTTAGATTCATTTCTTTGAAATTTTCGAAAATTTTGGAAACTACACTTGAATTTTTTCCTAATTTCTAAAGTCGATAATTTTCTGCGGCTGTCAAAATGTCCAAGTTAGAAGCATTTATTCTAACTACGGATAGCTTGGTTGAATTCGAAAATGATTTTTCGGAAACACCAGCAAAAGATTTTTCCACCCATATTCTGGAAGTTCATCGAGAAGAGCTGAAATCCATTTGGAGCAATGTTAAAATTGCTTACAACTCTTGTCTGCGTGAAGTGAACATGCCTGGAGAAGATGATGACGAGGATACTAGCGGTGAACTTGCTTCAATCAAAAATCGGTGTCGCAAGACATATCACGCATATGTGCGTTGCGTTGGGAAAATTGGCGAGCATATCCAACAGCTTGCCATGACAGATTCAAAACCAGCAGAATTCAGTTCTCCAGATAATCAAGGCAGCAATTTTCGAATACCACCATGCGACATGGAGGCTTTCAATGAAGATTATCTTTCCTGGCCTTCATTCCGGGATATGTTTACGGCGATATACGTGAACAATTCCAGGTTAAGTCTAGTGGAAAAGTTATTCCACCTGAACTAGAAAACGCGAGGTGAAGCACGTGACATCGTCAAAAAATCCCCTTTGACCAACGATGGTTTTCTTCTAGCCTGGAAGAATTTGCAAGATAGATTCGAAAACAAAAAAATTCTAGTAAATAGTCAACTCAGGATTTTATTCAGCCTTAACCCAGTGACAACCGAATCCGGAAGCGCCCTGAAGAAACTTCAGCGCGATGTACAAGGTTGTATATCTGCGCTCCAACTTTACAATATTAAAATTGAAAATTGGGACCCCATATTTGTTTTTCTTTGCTCTAGCCGCTTACCAGATGCAACTCTTGCACTTTGGGAGCAGTCCCTTAAGAATAAAACAGACCTTCCATCCTGGGACGCACTCGATGCGTTCTTGACTAGTCGATATCAAACCCTTGAGACGGTTTCCGACATCAAGTGTTCGATAAAGTCAAAATCTGAAACTCAAAAACCAACTTCTTCAAACGCTAATAATCGCAATTCATTACGAAAAGTAAATACCTACCATAATAATATGTCACGTTCAAAGTGCAAGATATGCACAAAAGAACAACATACCATTCGCAATTGTCCACAGTTTTTGCGAATGAATACAACAGAGCGATTGGCTTCCGTGAAAAAGCTTGGACTTTGCATTAATTGTTTTGCGCGTTCCCATTCTGCAAAAGAATGCAAAAGTAAACACAATTGCATTAAGTGTAACAAGAGACACAATACTCTATTGCACCATGAGACCTTTGCGGTCAACTCGACCCCCCTTAATCCTAGCTCTCCTCCTTTTTACAACAATTCTAGTACTCAATGGTCTCATCTCTACAACTACAGTCCACTCAAACCCCCAATGTTGAAGAAACAGTGCAAACATGTTTTGCATCCAGTTTCAAAAGTGTCCTCTTGGTTACAGCAATTGTTCAAATTTGCCACTTAGGCATAAAATATTTTGCATGTGCATTAATTGATCCAGGATCTGAAGCAAGTTTTATTTCTAAAAAACTTTTTAATCTTCTCAAGCTTCCATTTAGTTCCGTACAAGCCCAAGTATCTGGCCTTAATAATGCTGTGTCAGCAAAGGCACAAAAAATTTGTTCATTTGTATTGCGTTCTCCAGCTAATTCTGCAATTCAAATTGAAACTTCTGCTCTTGTCATTCCTCACCTGACTGGCAGTCTTCCAACTCATACGGTGGATCCTGCAATTATGAACAAACTTCCTAATATAAAACTCGCAGACAGTGAGTTCTATAGAAGTTCACCCGTCGATATTTTGATCGGTGGTGATCTACTCCCCTTGGTACTGCTTGACGGTATTCAACGCAATTTTTGCGGTTCATTAATTGCGCAAGAAACAATGCAAAAGTGTCCTCGTTTACAACTTGTGTTTAATTTTTTAACGAAGTTGCGCTGGACAAAGAAATTTCTCGTTTTTGGGAGGTGGAGGATCTCCCTCAAACACACACAACTACCCCCTCCGAGCGTTTTTGCGAAAACTTGTTTGTGAAAACTACAAAAAGAGACAAGGCTGGTCGCTTTATAGTCTCACTTCCATTCAAGGAAGGATATCCCAAAAATATTCAAATTGGTCATTCTCGTGCAATCGCTAATGCACAATTTCTAAGGAATGAATTTCGTCTCAGCAAAAACTTGGAGTTTAAAGCTCAATATGATGATGTAATACGAGAATACATCGATTTAGGTCAAATGAAAAATATTTCCCCTCCAACTTATTCGCATTTTCCAAGCCATTACTGCATGCCACATTATGCAATAATAAAGCCCAAGAGCACTACTACAAAAATACGTGTAGTGTTCAATGCGTCTAGCCCTGCAGCCAATAGTGTGAGTTTAAACGATATCATACAAACAGGGACAGTGTTGCAATCTGACTTAACACTGCTGATTCTAAAATGGCGATTCTATCGCTTTGTATTTAACAGCGATATCCAAAAGATGTATCGCCAGATTCTTGTGGATCCGAGTCAAACTCCATTTCAAAGAAATCTATTTCGTCATTCACCACAACACAAACTCCAAGACTTCGAGCTCCTTACTGTAACTTTCGGTGTCAATTGCGCTCCATATTTGGCAATTCGTACATTATTACAGTTAGCAAAGGATGTTCATGAATCTTTTCCTTTAGCCAGCAAAATTTTACGTGATTCTATGTACGTTGATGATGCATTGGCGGGAGGCCATGAGTTGTCCACTTCTATTCGCGCACGAGATGAGCTGATCGCTGCTCTTACTTCAGCAGGATTTTCGTTGCGAAAGTGGACATCGAATTCTCAGGATATTCTTGAAGGCCTTCCACGTGAACATCTCCTTAGTGAAGACTTTCTTCAATTAGATGATTGCAGCAATGCCAAAACACTAGGCGTGAAATGGAATGCGAAGTCCGATGAATTTTATTTTTCGACCAAAGCTCTTAACCACAAGGCAGACTTTACTAAACGTGAAGTTTTGTCACAAATTTCTAAACTTTTTGATCCAGCTGGTTGGCTGGCTCCATGCATTGTTTTGGCCAAAACTCTGATGCAACAAATTTGGCTATCAAAGATTGAGTGGGACCAGACCTAACCAGAAAACTGTCTTCATATGTGGCACAAATTTCTTAATAGTTACCCACATATTAATCGTATTAAAATTCCTCGATGGGTTAATTTCTCTCCTGACTCTGATGTTTAATTCCACGCATTTTGTGATGCATCAGAAAAAGCGTATGCTGCCACTATATATGTTCGAATCCCCTTCGAAATCTGGTTCGATATTTACTAATTTATTGGTGGCCAAAACAAAGGTAGCGCCAGTAAAAGCAATCTCAATTCCAAGGCTTGAGTTGTGCGGAGCGGTCCTGTTAGCAGAAATGGTCGACACTATAGTTCCTCTTCTAGAAGTTGAAAAATATAATATTTACTTTTGGACAGATTCCACCATAGTACTCGCTTGGCTTCAAAAACCGCCATGCCAATGGCAAACATTTGTAGCAAATCGAGTTTCTAAAATTGTTCAATTGGTTGGTCCTGCAAATTGGTTTCATGTTAACTCGCAGGCTAATCCAGCTGACCTCGGAAGTCGAGGTCTTTTACCGCAAGAGCTTGAAGGCAACGAACTCTGGTGACATATGCCAAAATGGCTCAAACACGAACCAACACATTGGCCAAGCTCTCACGATCAATCTCAGCATGAAACCAATATTGAAATCAAGGCAATTAAATCCAATTTTGCGTTCTTTGAAGAATTTGACGATATCTTAGATAGGTTCTCTTCTTTTTCTAAAGCAATGAAAGTAATTGCATACGTATTTCGATTTTTTCATCGCACTCATCCTGTGCATCGCAACAATTTTCATTATGATTCTAACGAAGTTAATCAGAATTGTTAGAGATCGTTTGATAGTCCTTAGCCAAAAAGTTTCGTATCCATCGGAATATAAGGCGTTATTAGCCAAAAAAACATATTTCGTCATCGAGTAGACTGCTAAATTTGAATCCATTTCTGGATCCTTCTGAAATCCTTCGAGTTTGCAGTAGACTTATTTCATCTCCGGTTTTTTCATATGATGAGCGGCATCCAATTATTTTACCGTACAATTGCTCCCTTAGTCGATTACTTGTGCAGTTTACGCACAAAATTTCTCTTCACGGAGGAAACCAATTGGTGCTCAGACTAATTCGTACACAATTTTGGATTCCGAGGGTTAAAAATCTTATCAAAACAACAATTAATAATTGCAAGGCTTGCGTTATTCATAAGAAACGTGTACGAACTCAGTTGATGGGGACTTTGCCTCCCGAAAGGACAACTTTGTCACGTCCATTCGAACATACAGGCTTAGACTTTGCTGGGCCGTTCGAAATAAAAAATTACACTGGCAGAGCTTGTTTGCTTACAAAGGGCTATGTATGTGTCTTTGTGTGTTTCTCCACAAAAGCCATACACTTGGAAGCTACAAGCAAAATTTCACTCCTGCGTTCCTAGCTGCGTTTAACCGATTTATTTCACGGCGTGGCTGCCCTTTGCATCTTTACTCCGATAATGGTAAAACCTTTGTAGGAGCATCTAAGCAATTTGAACTAGATTTTTTCCAAGTTTCTCGATCGGCAATAGTGTCAAATTTTAGTCAATTGCATGTAACGTGGCATTTTATTCCACCCGGCGCGCCACATATGGGTGGCCTATGGGAAGCGGTCGTCAAAAGCTTTAACCTTTGTGTCTACAGCCAAAAAATTATACGTAAACATACACCCAACACACCCGGGATCCCATACGCTTTGTATGTGCGTTTTCAATTTTTTATGTTGATATCGGTTTTTTCTATTTATAGCGATTATATATTATGAAAATTGACAAGTGTATCTATACATTATACATTTTTTTTACATATTTTGTTCCTTTCTTTTTTTTTCCTTATATTGCAATCGGTTTTTTTTTAAGTATAAGGATTTTTCGATGGTGTGGTTTCGTAGTAAATTCATTTGTTGCACTTAGGAATATGATAAAACCGCTTGAAAGTCAAATAATTGAAGTAGCCATAAAACTCTCTTAGTACTGTTATTCTTCAACCTTGATAACCGATCTATCACATAGCATCTCGAGAAATCCCCTTCACTCTTCCTACTTGTTATTACTTACTATAACACAGGTACAAAAGAAAGAAATATAAGCCATTCAGAGTTAATTCACAATGTCATATTCATATGTACCAGGTAAAATCCTAAGCAAATATTGATTGAAAAATAAATATAAAACTACCTGGTGTTACACAAACTCCAACAGTGGAACTGAATGAAGTTATTTTTCTGACTCCATGATTCATATTTTAAAAAATTGGGAAATTTTTCAATAAAGGTTTGTGTAATAAAAACAAAACCCACTAATATCGATTGTTGTAACCAAAACCCACAAACTGGTCAACGCCTTTCGGAGGACTTAAAATTGTTGAAGATATTTACAGGTAGTCCACATAAACAGAGGTTTACCTCTTTCTGTTAGTAAGTCATAAAGTTTCGTGAGGAAAAAAGACGCAGGTGCACCTAGATGAGAGCATTTTCGAAGAACAGTAAAAAAATCTCGGGAAAATATTTAAAAATAAATTTTAAAACGGTCAAATCCATGAACTAATAAATTCAAAAATTCTGTGTGATATAAATATACATGTTTTGCTAATAGTGTCGTCAGTTACTGTCAAGTTTTTTCTGTACAGCATTTGAATAAAAAAGACGCTATTATTTTTCATGAAACGCATTTGATAAAAATATAATAATCATACAACAAATTATATAATGGCGAATGGCTAACTCCCCGGCAATTGTAAGGACTTATCTTTGAAGACAGAGAACTGTACATAAGCCAAAGATTGGAGGAGCTTTTGGAAGCAGACAGTGAAGATGAGCAAGATACGAATGAACGTCTATTGGCAGGTGAAGAAGGCGATGGCAATAATATGATACAATTTGGTTAGATCAAACAATGTGAAATTTTTCATCACGTAGTCGAATCGAAAGTATGTTGGGCCGCCCAGTTACACCAACCATTGAAAGCCTTCCAGTAAGCGCTCAAGAGCAGCGTGAAAATTCTGGCAGAATCAAGCAAAAGAGAAATTGCCTCTTATGTTCCAAAAGAAGAACAACAAAAAAAATCTGCAAAGAATGTCACAAGCCAGTTTGTGTTGAGCATTCAAAAGATATCACTCATTGTAATAGATGCAGGTCATAAATTATCACTTTTTTATAAAATTCATTTTTTTTAAATACATATTATTAATAATATATTGTTATTCTTTTTTGTATACATACATAAACACAAAAAAGTAATGTCAAAAATAAAAGTAATAAAAATTATTTATAAAAAAACCCAAATGTTTTTCTTCATTTCTAACTTATAATTTACATACATTTTTCTATGCATACCCGGGTGTGTTGGCTGTAGATAGAAGGGGTAAATCGCAAAAACGACCTGTAAATTCGGTCCCCAACGACGAATTTTTTTTTTTTTTAAATATGATAGAAAAGTACATAAGTACTGTGCAAATTGTCTAGCGCATCAACACTCTGAAGGTTCTTGCAGAAGCAAAGATGGTTGCCACCACTGCCAACAAAATCACCATACGTTGCTACATATGTATGAGCGCCCGCGGAACTGCGATTCGATTATACCATCGAGCTCTATCCCTAGAACGCTAGTGACAGTAGAGTCAATATTAGCGCAGCATTTTACTACATTGTTTCCAACAGTGCTCGTTCGAATCCAAGTAAACGGCCGACTACATTATGCCAGATCGCTCCTAGATCCTTGCATAGCTGTAAGTCGCATTTCGAGCAACCTAGTTGAACATCTGCGTGTTTCAATTACAAAAATTGGTGACGACCGCATCTGCTCTTTAATTATCCGAACTCATTCTGATGCTCACGTAAAAATTGAAGCAACATTCCACATAACCAATCGAATTTCTATAAAAACACCGTCTAAATCCTTAGACGCCAAGGTTAGAGAAAAGTTCTCTAACATAATCTTAGCCGATCCTGCTTTTGATCGGTCAGCTCCAATATCACTGGTTTTGGGTGCTGATGTGTACCCAAAAACAATTTTATCTGGAATCCTTCCAAGTTCGAGTGGGCTTCCAGTTGCCCAAAATACAGTCTTTGGATGGGTCCTTTCCGGGTCCTGTTCAACATAATTAAAACACTCATATCTTTTAAATTTAGGTCCAAATGAACTCTCAAGAATTAAACTGAATTATAAATGCAAACGCACTAACTTGTATATTACTTTATTTTTTAAACTATATTGAACTTTTTATACATGTTTATTTTGAAAAAAAAAATAAAATTGAATTACTTATATTTTATCCATATTTTTTATTCATAACATTTCCTTTTGGAGCTATACTGCAAGGCGGGCGGCGATGCTTATGCCAGATGGCAACACTAATTTTGTCATCTGAAAATATCTCGCCACTCAGCTTCAGATGGCGTTTATCTAAATAGATTAAGTACTAAATAGATTTCTCGGTCACTTTGCTGTAATTCCTCAAACCGCTAACACTAAGCATAAATCCTGTAATTTTTTGGTAAGATTGCTATTCTGCAAAATAAAACACATAAAAATTTCTAATCCTAACCATTTTGTTTTATTTCCAATATAAAATCTCAAACTTTTCCGAGCTTGAGATTTTATCATTATTTCAGCTGGTTTTCTTCACCCCATTCAACTAGGCTTCTTCTAGCAAACCAACACCCCAAGATCCCCCACATTCACAACTTTATGTTAATATGGGAGGTGCCACGCCCACTGATTAAATCCCGTCAAAATTTATTTAATTTTATAGCATATAATAATGGACATCTATGCATTAAGTTTGCTTAAGCTCCCACTTAGAAATTTTGGCCAATTTTTTTTAAAACAAACGGTATTTTTTTTTTTTTCAAAAAATGTGCGAATAACCTATAATTTTTTTTAAAATGGGAAACATGGGTATCCTAAGAAAGATATTTTGATGGCCCACAATAATAGTACGAAAGGTACTGAAACTTGACCTATAATTTTGGGGATATTACGATTTTTCTGAAATTTTGATCAATTTTTTTTAATATCATTTGTAAGGCTGTTAAATAATCAAACCCCTTTCTTGAAAAGGGTCCTCTGAGCTGATGCTGGTCTCTGATATTCGATTCTAAAATTGCAGTTTAATTTTGAAAGATAGATTTTGCGGTCCTTATCAATCACTAGCAACTACGAATTCGCTTGAAACTTGTTTGGTCAAAAGAGTTTTCGCATATAAATGCCGTATTTCGGTATTAAAATGTGGATAAAAGGGATGCGGCTAGTTTTGGCAACAAGCTCAAGATGCCGAATTTTCCAGTTTTCGGTGTATAATTGGGTTAAAGATGTGAAAAAGAAAATATTCGATGTTTCTGTCCGAGTTTCATCGACATCGAACATCGGTCAAAAAAATCATCGATGTTCGGAACATCGATGTTTGCCGTTCGATGTCGCAGCCCTTATCTGAATCGGGACCTGAGAAGCAGTTAATGCATGTCAAAACAGCATCACTCGTTCGGACACAGTCAACATGTGCTTTGCGGCGTCATTCGATGCAAATTTTGAAACGTTGCTTATGCAAAAGCTTATCATCACAAACGCAGCAAATCATTTGCAAATCGCTATCTGATTCGTCTGATGGTTTCATTGATTGTGACCGCAAGAGGGTAAATGGCCAACCCTAACGCAGAAACATTCAATGTGCTTCAGAAGTGTTTATGAATAACAAACACGAGGTGTCCGGTTTAGCCCCTCCAAAAAGTATCCGGTTTAGCCCCACCGTGTCATTTTGTTAACTCGATCGAAAAACATTGATGAAAAATATTTTATCATAAAAACCACTGACACCATTCGATTCAGCACATCTTAATTACCTAAAAATACTCACCGAATATTCTGCGCACTTGTTTATTAACTTCACAACCCAAAAATTTTGAAAAAAAAAATTTTACTTTAAGCGAAAAAATGCATGTGTCTACACTCTTCGACGACTGACGCTAAACTGAATGATCAAATATCATCGACACTTGTGAAGTTAGTAGCTTATGGCAGGGTGCGTTCAACGCGCATATGGCAGTTCCGGTATTCAAAGTAGTTTTTGATTAATCGCGACTGTCCGGTTTAGCCCCGCGTCTGGTTTAGCCCCACTCTCCCCTACAATACATTTTTTATTTACTACCTCGCAACACTATTTTGAATTAAAATATGGAGTTACGCTAGACCAGAACCCTTGATTGCAATTTAAGTGCTTTTTTCCAAACTCCAAGCGCTTTATTTGGTTACCCTCGCTTATTAATTGCTTGACACGTGGAGTTCTTCCATTATAACCGGCATATCTGAGTGTCCTGCGAACAGTTTCGTCACTTACGTGTACTCCGGTATATTTAGCGAGGCATTTATTTATTTCCACTGCTGAATAACGTTAGTGATATTTAATTTTTCGTATGATAGCCGCCTTGTCCTGAATGCTTACTTTCGCTGGTGTATGGGAGCGTTGAGAATCATGAAACGTATTTCTTTTTAAAATGCTGTGGATAGTCGAAATACTTCTTCTAACGCTGCCAGCAATCTCCTTAAGGGTTTTTCTTTGTTCACGCAAATTAAAAATAATTTTTCTTTCTTCGAAAGTGTTGTTTTTTCGTTTTTTTGCCCATATTTATTTTTACAAAATCACAATAAAAAAAGTCCAACTCTAAAAACCGATAACAAAATGGAAACTGAACTGGACTACTTAAATCTAACTGTAAATTGATTTTGAAGAGTGTTCCAGTACTTTTGGATTTATTTTTAAGATATTGTTCGAAATTTCGTATATTTTTGTGCACTGAATATCATTAAGTTTTTGTTTATAAATTCATTTTTATAATTTTAAGCTACATACACGAAAAATTTTTGTTAGTAAATAAAACTAGATATACGAAGTTACAATTACTTAGTCTGATTTTAAAAAAAGCTCATTCGCTACAAAAAAAATTTAAGATTCTTTCAAAAAATTTCAAATTCCGAATAATTTTGTGAGGCACTGTATGTTGAGCGGCATGACAACAAGGCGAAACTAATTAGCAGGATTGATTTTGATTCATTTTTATAATTTTAAGCTACATACACGAAAAATTTTTGTTAGGAAACAAAACTAGATATACTTAGTTACAATTACTTAGTTTGATTTTAAAAAAAGCTCATTCGCTACAAAAAAATTTTAAGATTCTTTCAAAAAATTTCAAATTCCGAATACTTTTGTGAGGCACTGTATGTTGAGCGGCATGACAACAAGGCAAAACTAATTAGCAGGATTGATTTTGAGATACAAAATACTATCTTTTATTATAATTTATATTCTCTGAACTAAAAAGTTAACATGAGATTATCATTGTTCCCCCTCCCCATTGATGTGATTTGCTGAGATTTTTTCGTACCCCCTCCCCCCAATTTCGACACCCCCAAATAGCAAGTACGAAAAAAATTTCGAATGAATTTATAAAAATAATAAAATATAATAATAAAAAAAAGATGTGAAGTCGAAAAAAATTTAATTATTTGATGAAAAATGTCATTTGTAGATTCCACAAATTCCGTGTTCCGACGTTATTTGACCTACAAATATTGAATCGTGCCATATTCCTCATTGTTGTCAAAAACGTACAATGTTCACATAAACGTTGAGTACTGTAATTCGGTCAAATCGATAAAATACATTTGCAAATACAAATATGACAGTTTTTGGAATAGCTGCTGAAAATAGATACGATGAAATCACTCAATATTAAATGGAGCGTTTCATCAGCAGTATGTAATAATATGGCGGATTTTTTCATTCCCAATACATGACACACATCTTAAAAATGATCAACGTTTTATTGTTACAGCTGAAAACGCATTCTAAAGAGCAGCGAAACTACTACCTACATACAACATTGACACCCGTTTTACGCTGTGAACGTTACCATACTCAGAAATACCAGAGTATTACTTTTGGAATCAATCGTTAAAAACTTTTCAAAGACGCAAACGAGGAAAATCAGTTGAAGGTCATCTAAATATGTTTTCAACAAATGCTTTGGGGCGAATTTACACAGTTCATCCCAGCAATGCTGAGCATTTTTACTTGCGTTTGTTGTTCATTAAAGTTCATGGACCAAGATTATTCAAAAATTAGTGAACAATTGATGTACGAAGCATGTAAACTAGGGATGGCCTGCTGCGATGCCCAAAAGTCGACAGCGCGCTGACGTTTACAACAAACATTTCGCGCTAGTATGTGTACAAATGTGTGAAGAAATTATAGCGAAAAAAAAATGAAAATAAGTGTGTTTTGTCTTTTCCACGTATAGAAAAAATGACCCAGTAGAAATTCGTGCATCACTGATTTTAATAAATAAAGATAGATGTTGGCATATAAAATAATTGTATTTTTATTTAACAACAAAAAGAAAACATTTCATAAATCTTATACATATTATGTATACATATGCATGTTATACAAAAATATTAACAGAGTTTACTTAAAATAAGACTTTCAATATCTGGTTCAATATTTTGTGATGACGCCAGACGCAATATCGGTGACTATTTTTCCATGAAATTGAATTTTTTTACAACAATTAAATAATAATTCAATAATACATGCTTAAAAAATTGCCTTTCGCATAAATATTTTTGTTTGCATTTGTTTTGTTTTTGCACGTTTGATTCCGACTGGGTTTCTCGCATATTCAATTTTCATGCGAATCAGCGCATAGAAATCAGCAACTACACGGCGGGCCGAATGATGGCCCGAAACGGGCAATGTGACCGCGGGAGGGTAAATGGCCAACACTAATGTAACGATTACATTTACTTTAGGATGACACGCATTGGAATGTCACTTGCCAACGCATCAATTTCAGCTCAACCTTAGCGAATACGGACATTATTTTTAATAAAAAAAACATGTGTGTGTAGTTCACACGAAGTGAAACTGCGAAAGAATGAGATGAAAATGTATTATTAAAATGATAAAAGTTGACGGGATCTAGAATAGGTACAGCAAGGCTTTGGTAGTTAATAATGAATTACTTGAAAAAATTTAAGAAATAACAAATCTTTCCACGCTTATGCCTCAGCATTTGATTAAACAATCTCGAAGCTGATAGTTTTAGTGCACTCAGCTCGATGAGTACTTTAATTTGATATATCATTTACTGCTACTGATATTCTAGATCAGGGGTCGGCAAAGCATCAATACTTTCTCTTTCTCTCTTGTTGTATTCGTAGACAAGAAAATTAGCTCTGCTACTCATGAGTAGCAGCGCGCCGATACCTGTTCTAGATCCTACTTGAAAAAAGCGTTTCATGATTTCATGTTTTGCGTTTCAAATTTTGCGTTGCGTTACAAATTTTTCAAATGACCCCCACTAAAGAAGTTTCACTTCAATATCAACATGTTTCCCATCAAACCCACTTGAATTATGGAGAAAATATCGAGATTACATGAGAGAAGATATTTTCAAGTTCAGAATTGCTTATCACACTGGAAATGCATAATGAAGCATTTATTACAGGTGTCTGCACGACATAGCATAATTGTGCGCTCAAATATTACACGCATTCTTATGCTCTTTCATTCAGTTGTCGAAAAACCATTGACAAAGCAATATCATGCGCGGATGTAGTTATTATCGCCTGTTATCCACATAGAGAATTCTTTTTACAGCTATGCTAAATGAACGAATTTACAACAAAAAGGCATTACGAATCATTTCAAACGCCTTTTCGTCGCTAGTTCGTTATTTTCTTTTGACGACATATAATAAAAAATGCATTGCGCTATAATTTTTAAAATCTGAATACCATTTCTAATCTTTTTTTATTTTTCACTTTCTGAAGCAACATTCATTTCGCAAACGATTTCTGCGAAAAATTTTTTGCGGTGCAGCCTCTCTTCTCTCACCAACACAATCACTTTTTTAATTTTGCCGACCCCTGATTTATTATGATCGGATGCCCAGAGAACGAGCAGGCGCTCGAAGAGCATAAAAACTAGAACGATCGACGGTTAAAGAGCGTCAAAAAACGTGGACGAATACAGAATCACGTATACAAATCATCAACACATGCATATGTATTAAACAGAATTCCGGCGTAAATGTCGGGACGGCTGACGGTAGAATTAGATTTTGTTTTAATTTTGACGGTAGAATTAGATTTTGTTTTAATTTTACCGTCGCGGTAGAGAGGGTAGAGAGTTGCGCTCTCTTCTCTCATACGATTTTCACAGCAAAAATTTTACGCTGGCGGTGTTTACGTCGTACGCCGGAATTCTATTCATCGTGATAGTTTTCAATATGTTTCATAAAACACCTCGATTTGTTTACTCCCAAAATTTGAAAGTTGGACAGAGCACCTTTCGGAACATAGTTATTGACACCAGTGTTGCAATCTGGGAGGAATTAAGTTGCATTTATTTGGTTCCTCCAAATGCTGATGAACGGTGTAAGATTTCGCATGACTACAAATTGTCTGGGTGCAATTGATGGGAAGCACATAAATATAGTTGCACGCAAAAACTTCTCATCATAATAATGTTCTCCTTCTGACTTGTGATCAGTATTGCCAGAAAATTTTTGAGAAGGTAGCTAAATTCAAAAAAAAAAAAATGCTAGATATAGCTAACCAAAAAATTGTATAGCTAATAAAAATCGCTAAATTTTGTCGTTGTGACAATATATTTTATTTTTATATAAAAAAAAACTTATTTCATCCTAGGAAAACATTTAACAAAAAACGAAAATTTATATCTTTAATAAGGTCAACATTTTCTTCATCTGAAATTTCAACAGAATCGTACATATTACGAGAACTGAAGAGCTTTATGAGATCATTAGAAATTACATAGTCATTACAACATTTGTAAAGTATTTTTAGTCCGCATCGTACAGTTGATAGTGAATTAAGCATTATTAAGCTTAGCTTGTTTCGTTGTTTGGTTTTAATATTGTTCATTATAGAAAATGTTCTTTCTATTTCTAGAAGTAAAAATGTAAAAACAAAGTTAACAAGATCTTCGAAAGGGTTTTCGTACTGCGCTTCTTCAAACTCTTTTACTTCGATCCAAAAGCCTACAGTAGAACTATTATTTTTCCATGAATATGTACAAATTTTCTTCCACTGTGATTCTATAGCCGTTATTTCATCTGAAGTAAAATTTGTTCTGGTTAACTACTAACTATCGTATATTCGGGTTTTCTCGCTCTCATTTCACTCGTGCCATTGTGCGGTATTTTTTTTTATTATTTTGCTTTCTGTTTCAACTAAAACTGTCTGAGTAAGTTACTTCAACTTGGCACCTCGCCATGCTTCCTCCTCGGGGGGTAATTATTATGCTTTACTACACTCCAGTTGGAAATCAGGTAAAGATCCCTCTCCTAAACGGAAAAAGAATAACAACAACTCATTCAATTTAATTAACAACCACGACTTCCCTACTATTGGTAGAAATATAAATAATAAAGCCAGCTACCCCAAATTTGTACTAGTGAAAAGTAAAAATGAAGAAAAGCCACTAAAAAATTACAACATATTTCTTGTCTCTAAAGCACTAGAAAATATTTCTTCCGACCCACCACAAAAAATTTCTTATACGCTTGAAGGCCATCTACTTATTCTCACAAAAAATGAAACTCAATCTAATAAATTTTTGAAAGAAACTAATTTATCAAGCATTTGCTCTATTGAGGTTTGTTTACATCCAACGCTAAACACTGTAAAAGGAGTTGTTTTAGCCCCCCCTTTACGTACACGGAAAAAACGAAACTCGAAATTATTGTAAATATTAATCAAAATTTAAGAAAAATTAGTAGGTAATTTAGTAATTTAGAAACGGTTCGAGTGTTTATTAAAAATTACTAAGCGTAATATAAAAAATGCATCAAGCAGGCATTAATTTTTCGAATGCAAGTTTTTAATTTTTACAAAGTAGATTTTAAAATTTCTGCAATAATTTATTATATTTTAAAAGGACTGTAATATTTTTTAAAAAGTACATTATAAAGTTTTTATGATGAAATAATAATAACTGAAATTTATTTTTAAATTTTTTTGTGTGTTGAACAAAATTGGGACGGCCAGCGAGTTTCCGTTGCCGCTTTCTCGACCCCGTCCCGTTCTGTTCAACACATTACTTCAAAGCCCATTAGTAAGAGTTTGGCAAGCCTTATATATTTATTTTTTTGCATGAACATGTTGAGAACTCAAACAGAGTACAAATTAAACACAAAAGAGAAATAAAATTCAATATAATAAAAATTAATAATCTTGAAATAATTTTTCTATAACTACTTTTTAAAAATTATAAAGCGGGAATCATATATTACAATATGAAATATATAAAAACTCTAATGTGGCAATTTATTAAAATTTAATAAATTCTTTGTAAAATTTCAAAGTTTTTAGGTGATAATTAAAATGAAGAAAATAATTTTTAATATGCACTTATTAAAAAATGTAAAATTAAAATATTTACAAACTAGAATAGAATTTTTAATAAGGATTTTCTATTTATTACTATAAAAAAGTAATATTTGTTTTCAGATTTTAATTTTTATAATCTCCTATTAATTTTTAATAAAATTTGAGTTGGTGTTTTTTCCGTGTAGTGTTTCAGAAACAGAAATTCTTGATGGTCTAAACTAGTGTTGGCCATTTACCCTCCCGCGGTCACATTGCCCGTTTCGGGCCATCATTCGGCCCGCCGTGCAGCTGCTGATTTCTATGCGCTGATTCGCATGAAAAGTGAATATGTGAGAAACCCAGTCGGAATCAAACGTGCAAAAACAAAACAAATGCAAACAAAAACATTATTTACGCGAAAGGCAATTTTTTAAGCATGTATTATTGAAATATTATTCAATTGTTTTAAAAAAATTCAATTTCATGGAAAAATAGTCACCGATATTGCATCTGGCGTCATCACAAAATATTGAACCATATATTGAAAGTCTTATTTTAAGTAAACTCTATTAATATGTTTGTATAACATACATATGTATACATAATATGTAAAAGATTTATGAAATGTTTTCATTTTGTTGTTAAATAAAAATACAATTATTTTATATGCCAACATTTATCTTTATTTATTAACATCAGTGATGCACGAATTTCTACTGGGTCATTTTTTTCTATATATACGTCAAAAAGACAAAACACATATATTTTCATTTTTTTTTTTCGCTGGAATTTCTTCACACATTTGTACACATACTAGCGCGAAATGTTTGTTGTAAACGTCAGCGCGCTGTCGACTTTTGGGCACCGCAGCTGGCCATCCCTAGTCTAAACGACCAAGCTGTGGTAGATTGCCAAAAAATCACAAAGTATATGGGGGGTAAAATACACGAAAACGCCACCTGAAAAAAATTATGGCACCGATTTGGCTGAAATTTCGCATTATTGTTACATATATCAATGTCCAGTAATAAGACTGCGTACTGGATTTCGCCCCAGTGTTATTTGTTGTTGTTCAGTTGACTTTGTCTATTTGTCGGTGACGGTAGTGTGGCTTAGTGTTGTGACGTTTTTTTTTGTAATATTTTAGTGATTTGTTTTGGTAAATATTTTATCTATGTTGTATAGGTACTAATGTTCATTTAGTGCCTGTGTAATAATTTTATATTAAAATCTTTGCTTTTTGCTTGAAATTTAGTGGTATTTAAATAATATTTTCCTATTCATTTTAAAGCATAGCAATAGTTGCTTGCATTGCTGCTGCGCAAGCGCGCATAAACTTTTCTGTTCCTCTTTGTGCTTTGTTTGTTTACAAAATCTATTTAACTAACATTGTTTTTTTGTTGTTGTTCTGTTATAGAGACTATTTTTTGTAAACATTAACACGTTGTTTGCTCTGTTTGCTAATTTATTCCAACTTTTTGATATTAATTTTTTATTCTTTAAATTAAATTTTTTAGTGAATATGAATTATTTTTCTTCCGATGACTTGCTTGCTTGTTCTGTAGGGGATCAATGCAAAAGCCAGAATATTTTAAACTCAATGTTTTCTTGCTCAGGGCCTTGTAAGCAAATGTTTCATGCGTCTTTTGCAAACTTGACCACTTCTGTAACAGAATTATTATGTTCTGACCGTTCAGGTCTGCAATGGTACTGTCCATCGTGCAGAGCCCTCTCCCCGTCGGTTTTTTTCGAAAAAATTAAACAATTTGGGGATAGTTTAAATAATCTAAATACAAATTTCAGAGATATTTTAAGTAACTATCTAGTCTTAAGTCCCCAAATTGATAACAGTCTTAATGAGACTATGTCCCCTGACGATAGTTTGTTAGCAAATACTAACAATACTATTACCAATATCCCTACCGCTTTTGCATCCACTCCCTCGATTTCTAATGCTACCAAGCAGGCTAATCCCCTTTTGAAGAGAAATAAAAAAAAAAAACCAAAAAAGAAAACCAAACCAACTAAAAAACCGGTTAGCACACCCAATATCCCTGATAGGATTTCTTTAATTTCGCTACCAGAGACTTTACCAGAAGTACTAAATGCTGTTTCTCTTCCAGTAGAAAATAGTCCCACTGCTGTAAGTCCTACTCTCCCTATTTTTCTACAAGCGATGCCCAAACCTAGGTCCATTTTTGTCTCTCGACTACACCCTGACTCAACAGTTGACACTGTTAGGGACTTTATAAGACAACCAAATGTCATTCCTGTCGACGATCTTCTTTCTTGTAGGAAAATTGGTAATAAACCTACATATTCATCTTTTAAAATTACAGTGGCTTCTTGTCATTTTGCTGCTGAGTTTCAATAAAAAAAAACAAGATTGTTGAAAACGCTCATTCTAATCAAAAAAACTAAATCGTCTATCCCTTTACTACCAAAATGTAAGGGGTTTGCGTTCAAAAACGCATGAAATTTTCTTATCTACTCAGAACATTTCTGAAGATATCATCATTTTTACCGAGACTTGGCTTAACAGCTCGTTTCTTTATCAGGACAGATATATGGACGACTCGTCTCCAGTTGGAGGAGGTATATTAATCGCTATAAAAAATAGTCACACTAGTTCTATAATTGAAATTCCCTGTGCTGCTAGTATTGCACTCTTATGTGTTAAGTCCAATTTGTAAATCCTTAACGCCTACATTCCTCCCAATAGTAGCACAGAAGTCTACGAGCACCTTTCGAGGGCCGTAGAATTTGTCATAGACAAACTTCATAACAATGACGATATTTTATTGATAGGTGACTTTAATTTGCCTGACTTAAAATGGACTATTTCGGACAATGGTACGTATTATTATGTATCTAGTCCAATAACTCGACAACAACAAATTTTTGCTGATGAAATCCTGTCTAATTTAGTTAGTTGTATTACAAATTCCCACAGTCGACAACTAGACTTAGTCTTGACTACAGACAGTAGCAATGTTGTTGTGCAAAATGCTCCTCATGCTTTATCTGCGGTTGATGCGTACCATCCACCTCTAAGTGTGTTGTACCAATCAGATAGAGATAACGTAGTTACTGCCAATTCTTCTAGCAGATTTTATGAAATCAATTCAAGAAAGCTGACTTCTTGAAATTGAATAATATCCTAAATGATAGATCTAACATTTTGTTTAACTTTTTTCATCATAATGTTTTAGATGACTGCGTAAAGTTTTTTTATGAAGAAATTATATATCTATATCTCTGTCTGTGCCATATACTCTAAGGTATGTTAATGATTCTTCGTACCCATGGTACACTAAAGATTTGAAGAAAATACGTAACGGCCGCAATAGGGCATGGAATAAATACGTTTGTAGTCAGGACCGTATTGACCTGGAGGCTTATCTGCGCCTTTTTCAGGAATTTAGGCTTAAGTCAGATTCAGCTTATTCTGAATATTTAACTAAAACGAAGCTCAATATTCTTTAGGACCCCAAAAAATGTTGGGGATTCATTAACTCAAAAAAAGGTCAGATGGTTTCCCATCTGAATTCAAGACCACTCACCGCTCACCAGCGATCCCCAAATTATAGCTGGACTATTTGCTAATTTGTTCGAAAAATCTTTTTCAACTGAAGTGTTTAGCCTTGATGTCAACTACTTTGAGTATATGAATACTGATCCTCAGGTTCCATTTGGTGCAATATCATTTAACCCTGAAATTATAGTAAAATATATTGCATCCCTTGATGATGACTTTGGTTCTGGACCTGATGGCATTCCAGCCACAGTTTTAACGCAGTTTCCTTTTTAATAAATCTATTAATGACGGCTATTTTCCTAAATTTTGGAAGGAATCTTTTATAAGTCCTATTTTTAAAAAAGGATTAAAAAATGCTATTTCTAATTACAGGCCTATAGCCAAGTTATCATCAATACCGAAGCTTTTTGAGCGAATTATTTATGACCAAGTTAAGGTGTGCTGTAATGAAGTCATAACAACTCGTCAGCATGGTTTTGTTAATGGCAGATCTACAGTTTCTAACCTTCTTGACTTTACGTCTTTTGCTTTAAGTTCAATTGATTCTGGGTTGCAAGTAGACTGTATCTAAACAGACTTTAGTAAAGCATTTGACAAATTACCACATAGTTTGATTTTGTTTAAATTAAAAAAACTAGGATTTCCTTTAAATTTAGTCAGACTGATTGAATCTTATTTATTTGATCGTTCTTACCGAATAAGATTTCGAGGGGTGTTATCATCCCCTTTTACAGCGTTTTCAGGTGTTCCGCAAGGAAGTCACCTGGGACCGCTCCTGTTTATTTTGGCTATCAATGATGTTACTCATGTAATCAAAAACTCTCATATGCTTATATATGCTGATGATATGAAAATTTACAGAACTGTGAAGGTGGATAATGACACCTTTGCCCTTCAGTCTGACCTGAAATCATTTGAAGTTTGGTGTTCTAAAAATAGCTTACATTTAAATCCTGATAAATGCCAAACTATGATCTTCTCTAGAAAGAAAAGTAATGTGGAATTTGATTATACAATTAATGATATGAAAATCTGTCGTGTCGATATAGTCAAAGACCTTGGTATTTATGTCGATGCTAAGTTGACGTTTAATGAACATATTAATATAATCTGTAAAAGGGCCTCGTCATTACTTGGATTTATAAAGCGGTGGCAAAAGAATTTAATAGCCCGTTGGTAACAGTAATTTTATATAATTCAATTGTGCGTCCTCACTTAGAGTATGCTAGCCAAGTATGGTCTCCATATTACAATATACATATATAGATAGAGTAAAACGAGTCCAAAAAAATTTTGTTCGATTTGCTCTCAAGGGCTTAAATTGGAATGACCTCTTAAACCTTTCTCCTTATGAGGATCGTTTAAAGCTATTACGTATGCAGTCTTTGAGTACCCGTAGAAATATTGCGGGTATACTTTATTTGCATCAGCTTGTAACTGGGTCACTTGCGGCGCCAGAGCTTCTGAAATATATTCATTTTAACAGTAATCGTAGGAGTAATCGTAACTCATATCAGATATTTTACCAACCAGTCAGTAGAACTAATTATATGGCTACAGCTCCTTTTAATCGCATGACTACTCTTATTAATAATTGCGAAGTATATGATATTAGCTTGTCAAAAGGTCAACTCAAGCTTAGATTGAAAAATAACTATAGTTAATTTTGTAGCTTAATGGTTGTTGGTCTTTCTGTTTATGTTGTCCGAGCCCCACCGCATGATGGGTAAATTTTTTCTAACATTTATGCCTTAGATCATATAAATAAATCCAGACAATTACATTAATGAATTTGTATGTTTATATACATATGATCTGGGTGGGTATGTTGAGAAAGTGCGATAAAGCTAAGAAAAAATTATAAATATATAACAAATTAATTGCATGTATAAGTTTTTCATTTCCATTAATATATATGTAAGCTTTTTACTTGGTTTTAAAGCTTCAAGCTAAATTTCTAAGATAGCTAATAGCTGTAGTAGCTAAACTCTATTATTATTATTATGAAATAAGGGGGTATGAAGTAACGATTTTTGTACTTTTACAGAAAAGGTGTTTTGTTTCAAAAATTCATATCTAACGTCCAACTTTATCAATTAACAATTTTTATACCAACACTTATAGGTTTTTATGTGTACTTTTTGAAAAAAAAATTTTCCGCAAAAATTTTGCGAATTGAAAAATATTTTTGCATTTTTCTTAAAAACCTATTTTTTCATTTCTTTTTTTTATTTTTAAAAAATACTGTGATTTATTCTGCGCTCAAAACTACAAAGTTTTTCATGGGGAAAAAATTAATTATATACTATTTTTAATTTAAAAAAAAACTGAAAATGCTAAAATTTTGCAAATTGAAATATATTTTTGATTTTTTTGGAAAACCCATTTCTTAATATTTTTTTAGTGAACTTCCGATTAAAACTCGATCCCCAAGCTTCAAAATGATATGCCACAGATATTGGGGTAAGTTGTTAATTAAAGTTTTTGAACCGTTAAACGCGCGCTGTCCTGAGTGTTGAGATTGCTTTTCTAGACTAGTCTACAAATTTTTCCAAAGTAATATTGCGGCAAATAAAATCACCGTTCCTATAGTAAAATTTCCCGCTGAGTCCGAAAATAATGGTGGTTTTGCTGAATCAGATCTGGTTTTCGAGATAAACGGCAAAAACCAAAAACATGTACTGTTCCGGGAGGTAACGCCATATAGGCTCCATAGAAAATGTTATTTTACATGATACTCTTGGTCGCTACGGATAAAAACAGTTCAACAAAAATTCAATTTTTGCATTTTTTGAATAAATTTTGAACTTTGGCACCTTATAAAATGAAAAATATCTGTGGAAATTAAAAAGTTAGCTATCCTATCTTGTAGTAAATTTAAATACGTAAGAGTTGCATTTTATTAAAATTTATTTGAAAAATTTATATGAAATCGAATTTAACATTGTTTTAGTTTTTTTAACATGACTTATATAAAATTAAGCCAAAATATAAACATATTATACTTAGAGATTTTATATTATTTTCGGATTTAGATGGAAAACAAAATAGCACCTACTACACTACAGATTCTATCTTTCAATAAATTTGAAATTCCCAAAGAAGTTCAAATTGGTTTTCTAATTTACAAAGTGGACCCTTACATTCCAGCTCCTATTTAGTGTAAAAACTGTTTTTTGTTGGAACACACAAAAAAATATTGTAAGAGCGACTCAAAATGCGAAGTTTGCGCGATCAGTTCTCATGACCCTTCTCCATGTACCAAGGTTGAATGCATAAACTGCAAGCATCCACACAGAGCTACCAACAAAAACTGTTCAACTTTCAAAAAGAGAAAAGAAATATTAAAAATCAAAACAACAACTAAATGTACTTACAAAGAAGCTACAGAACAAATAAACAACCAAAACTTTGTGATGACATTCCCATAGAAACACTTGAGAAAGCAACAGAATAAAAACAAAAAAGATTAGCCCCAAAATATAACACTGAAAAACTACCTTCACAACAAACTGACATAATTAAGCAAGCCAATTCCAACTCCAACTCCAACACAGCACCATCAAACTCTTCCAACTCCAATAATACACCAAACACTTCCATCGCTCCCACTCCGCTCTCCATCGCTTCAAACTCATCTCAAAACTTCTCACCAAATGTATCAACAACAACCACAAAAACTGAACTTTTGAAATCTTACCAACAAAAATACAAAATTCAAAACTCTCTCAATTTCAAGTCATCTCTTACCAGTCCTATTAACTCAGACGATTCCGAAATGGCATAAATTTTTACTCTTTCTAGTATATCTTAATATACTAGCTAAGTTAAGTAATATTATTTTTCTACTATTATTATGGTCCTAAAAATCCTTCAATGGAATTTAAACGGTTACCACAATAATCTGTCTGATCTTCAATTATTAATTAAAAAATACTCTCCAGATATCATAGCTCTCCAAGAAACTCACCTCAAAGAAAATTCTGTCACCCTTAACAACTACAAAATTTTACTGGCCAACACTGCCACTAATGCAAATGCCAAAGGTGGAGCAGCTTTATTAATCAAAAGCTCAATTGAGCATACATCTTTACCAACACCACATGCTATGTGTATTGCTGTAGCTGAAGTAAGAGCTGAAATAAAAATTAAAATTGCTTCTATTTATTTACACCCCTATGAATCCATAAATTTAAATAATCTTATATCTTTATGTAACGATCCCACCAAACCCACCATTATATTAGGAGACTTTGGGGATCTCTAACTACAAACAGCAGAGGCAGAATTATTGAAAACTTGATCCTGCAAACAAACATGATTCTTTTAAATGAAAGATCCCACACCCACTTATCCATCCGATCTACCTTCACTCATATTAACTTTTCATTGGCATCTGCCCAACTCCATCCGTTTCTTTCGTGGAAAGTGGACTCACAGCTACATGTAAGTGAGAAGTTTCCCATTTATGTTTCTCTCTCTATTCCACGCAGGACCACTAATTCTTTAGTAAAATATCATACTAAATTCAAGACCACTGAAGCTGATTTAGCTAAATTTTACAAGACTGTTGCAAAAAAAATAGATAATTTAACCTGCACAACTAACATTAATAAAGAAGCTGCCATTCTTCACAGACAAATCATATCAGCGGCTAACGAATCCATCCCACACACTTCTATTAATAAAAAACAGAAAAATGTACATTGGTGGAGTAGAGAACTCAATGACTTACGCCGTATTAAACAAAAATTATTCTCAAATTTTAAAAGCCACCCTTCTATTGCAAATAGACTTACTTATAAAAAAGCGAATGCGGTTTTTAAGCGGAAAACAAAACATGCTAAGCGAAAGTCTTTTGAAAAATTTACTAGTACAATATACCCAAATACGCCGATCATGGCGCAATTCCAAGCCACCACTAATGATCCCTATGAAATTGCAAATTTGTTTGCCAACGAATGGTCTAAAAACTCAGAAGACACTAATTTTTCAAATGAATTTTTAAGCAACAAATTAAATACCTATGTTACAACAAATTATATTATCAACTCATGCGCAAAATATATTGAAGATGAAATAACTTGAATTGAGTTGAACTGTGCGCTACATTCTGCAACAGGTAAAACTCCGGGCTTCGACCGATATTCTTTTCCCATGCTGCAAAACCTTCCCTTATAGTAGGGGAGCCCAAGCGGGGATTTCGGGATTTACTCGAGCGCGTCAGATCAAGATATGGGGGATACCTTGTACCTTGTTGAGTACATCTACCGAATATTAGCCTTCTATATAGTGCCGCGAGTATAGGGGAGTCGGTCAGAATAGTAAAAAAAAATCGATAGCTGGATATACTCGAGCGCGTCAGATTAAGACATGGTGGGTTAATTACATGCTAAAGAGTCTACATTTCACTAATCTGACGATTTGACCGTGACACAAGGGAGTGGCAGGGTCACAAACTTGCAAAAAAAACGTCACCTGGATTTACTCGAGCGCGGTCAAATTTTTTCTTATTTTGAAGGAAATAATTCAAGAATAACGGAAAACATATAATCTGCCCATTTCCACAAGCCGAAGCAACAAAAATCGTCATTAAAGTTTAGCGCGTGTAGCTAAATTTTTTGGTTTTTAGGAGCTTAATATACGAATAATTTAGTTGTTCCTTATTCTTTTTAGCTGTTCATTATTCTTCTTTTTTTAACATCACGTATTTCTTTAAAAAAAAAAAAATCCGAAAAATCACACTGAAATACAACACTGTGTCGGGAAATACGGAACGGATGGTCACCTTATTTATTCCCCACTACGTGCCTATCTCTCTCACACTCACGCACCGTCCCCACCAGTGTTGGCACAGACGGTACTTTAGTACCAAAATTGATACTATTTTCATATCTAAAATACCATAGTACGGTTTTCCGGAAACCCATCTTTTTTGGTACTATTTTCGTTTGCTTCAAAATCTATGTGGAACATAGGAGGAAAGACAAATTCAATATGTACTTATTACCAATTTCGAAATTTATCTTGCCACTAAAAAATAAGATAATATCCGAAATTTATCAATTAACGATTTTTGGTATAAAATGCAAGCTGTAGAAGAAATCGATAACGTAATCGAACCAGACTTGCTGTCTGATGATGATTCCACAGATGAAGATTAAAGAAAATTAATTGTAAACATTTTTATTTCATTTGAATCATTTTTTTTGATTTATGTAAAGTAAATATGTACATAACAAATCAATGAATATTTTTGAAAAAATAATAAATTTAATTTTTTTCAATAATATTAAAAAAAATCTACTTTTATCGGTATACATTTGCGTTCTAAAAAATCGTAATTTTTAGTACATTTAAAGAATTTTCAGGACATTTTCAGTACATTTTCGGTACATTTGGACAGTTTATAATAATAACCTTTTTTTCTAAATAGTCGCAATGTGTCAATATATGTCAGTTTGCTAAGGCTTTTCAGGTGGCAAAATGAGATCTTTTTTTTAGAAACTATGTATAGATAAATCTAAGTAAAATTGGGTGTTCAAGACAAAAAGGAGATTCGGCCTCTAAAAGTACATTTCAAGTCTCGATTCCGTACATTTTCACAAAACCCAAATGGCATCACTGATTGGAATTTTTAAAATTTTTGAGATTTAAGAAAAAAAAAAATAATGAAAAAAAAAAATTTCAAACGGTCAGATTAAGCAAACTCCTCCAGATAATCGTCAGATTATGGATCAGCATGACCAGAATACAAGCTGAACCGTCTGTATAAAAATCTGACGCGCTCGAGTAACTACAAATATCGTTTTTTTTTTGCATTTTCGAAAGGTGGCCACTCGCTTGCGTCACATCCGAATCGTCAGTCTAAGGAATGGGAGCTTCGTTTGGGATCACTTAACATCCCCTATGAATATCTGACGCGCTCGAGTAAATGTTTTTTTTTCGATTTTTAACTCATCCGTTCGGCCACGCCCACCATCCAAATCGGCAGATTAATATATCTCCGTCATCAGAGGCATGTCCCAGCATATATACCATCAATATCTGACGCGCTCGAGCAAATCCATTTGCATGTTTTTTTTTACATTTTTGAAAGCTTGTAGTGACTTCCCCCACCGGTGAAGGGTTAAACATTATATAACCTTTTTTCTTCATACCACCTAATCTTCAAAATCCAATAGGTCTCCGCAACGCTCGAGTAACTCCACATTTAGCATCGTTGGCTCCTCTACTATTAGTTGCTAGAAAACATATTTTAAAGCTTTATAATAGAATTTTTGACAGTGGCACCATGCCACAGGAATGGAAGACTGCAACAGTTATTCCTATACAAAAACAAAACCGATCAAAACTCAAAGTTGATGGGTACCGGCCTATATCTCTCTTTTCTTGCAATTCCAAAATATTAGAAAAAATTTTAGCTAAACGTCTTAACTGGTTTTTACAAAAACATAAATAAATAAGCCCTCGTCAGCTCGCTTTTAAACAAAATAAAGGCACAATTGATGCCCTCCTTTACCTTGATCACCAAATAGCTTATTTACTATCAAAACGAAATCATGCATCAATTGCATCTATTAACTTCGAAAAAGCTTTCGACAGGATAGGCAAACAAGCTATTCGTGCCCTACTTATGGAATGGAAGGTGGGACCCAAAATATTGAACATAATACTTAATACATAATACATAAAATAACCTCAAATATAGCCAAAAACCGTGTTTTTTGCACTTTTAGGTTAGAATATTTCGAAAATCTGACGTATTGGAGAAATTCTGATCTCAGATTCGGGTTCAGCGCATCAAAGTCCTTCGGGTACGATAGGTCTGGTCTCTGTTTTAAAAATTTGTCAGCCTGTGTTATAAGTACTTTTCTTACAAAAATAAATAAAATTTGTTTCTTTGATTTTTCACAGTTTTACATAAAATTTTTAAAACAATTTGTTATATCACATTCCTACCCTGTGGTGTGGAGAGTATCCTTGAATTTTGGCGAACCTGAAAAAAAATGTTTAAGGGTACATATTGGTACTTATATAATATGGTTCCTATGTATTTGCTATGTTTAACACCTGTGCAGTCGCCATTTTGTTTTTTTACATCTAAAAAAATTTGAAATTGCGTGCATAATATTAGATAACATTTTCAGCAAATAAAAGCTTTAAGAAAATAACAGCTAGTATGTTTTAAAAATTAAAATGTTATGAGACCTTCATTTTTAATACAAAAACGAGTAAAGCGACCTCTAAAAATTTTTTGTTTCCTCTGAAAAAAATAGGATCCTCATTTCAAACCATAAGGAACCTACGGTTTCGAGAAGGCGGCTGAAAACTAAAAAAAATGATTTTCTGGACCACCCTAATAAACACATTTCTATCTAACAGAAAAATTAGAGTCAGAATTAACGGATGGCATTCTGAAATTAGGCCTCTGCACAATGGAATCCCTCAGGGTTCTCCGTTGTCGGTGGTTTTGTTTCAGATAGCCACTGAAAAACTAAATAGACTAATTATTGTGAGCAAATATTTTAACCATTGCATTTACGCAGATGATTTATATCTTGTCACTAAAGTAAACTCAGATTTTGAATTCAAATGTCATTTAAGTATTATATTTCACGAAATTAATAAATGGTGTAATTTTTCAGGAGCAAAAATATCTATTTCTAAAACAAAAATTTTGCACTTATGTAGAAATCGAAAGTGTGTTTTATCTGATGTATACATAGAAAATAGTAAGATTGAATATGTTAACTGCCTAAGAATATTAGGTCTAATTTTTAATTGTAGATATAACTGGTCTGCTCACATAGATTACTTAAAAAAATCAGTTGTCGATAGATTAAATTTATTAAAATGCTTATCATCTTATCATAGTAACTCGCATCAAAATGTAACGATACACATTACTAAAGCCCTCATTCTCTCCAAAATTGATTATGGATTGGCTATCTACGGTCATTCGGCAAAAACAACTTTTAAAAAAACTAAAACTGTGTACCATGCAGCTGCTACGCTATCTGTTGGGGCTTTTCGGACTACACCACTGATAAATATACTCACCGTGACGGGACTACCAACTTTAGACCTTAGAGTAGAATTTTTAACATCAAAACTCATCACCAAAATCCTGTTACCTACAGAACATCAACTGGTTCAAAATATTGCCAATATAGCAAAGAGAAATTTACCCCGCTTGCCTTCTACAATTTGGCGCGTCCTATCAAATGCCAAAAAGATTCAAATCGATACAAAGCCTCATACACTGTATTTTCCATCCAAACCACCTTGGAAACTAGATAAAAAATGTTTTATTAATGAACTCATGCAGTGGCCAAAAAACCAGTCTACAGATAGCACCTACAATATGATATTCAGTGATATTGCGCTGAAATTTACTAACGATAACTGGAATATCACTTTTACTGATGGTTCAAAAACCGATACAAGTGCCTCATATGCAGTTATTAACCCATCGTTAACAGTTGAAAGGCTTGCTCTTTTAGATCATAACTCGTCAATCTTTACAGCGGAAGCGGAAGCACTGCTATTTGCAGTTTCAAATTGCAAATCTATCCGGGGTAAACACATTATCTGTTCTGACATCGAACATAGGAACGAAACAATAATGAAAATAAGAAACACGCTTATTCAGCATCCAAACAAAATAAAAATTATGTGGATACCCGGACACGTTGGCATCGAAGGAAATACTCTTGCGGACGAAGCAGCCAAATTCGCAACAACAGCTCCGATTATCAATCAAGCAACATTTCACAAACATGACATGCTGAGGAAAATTAAAAAATTCTACTCTGATTGTAACCAACTTGACTGGACTCAATACGTTCATCACTACAAGCTAATAAACCCAAACAGTAAGCCCCCTAGATACCCTTCCGACATTTCCAGGATACATCTACAAAAATATATTCGACTACGAATGGGGCACACACTCTTAACAAAGCAACATATCATTGAAAACCAGCCAGCTTCGATCTGCCATCTTTGCCACACAGATACTCTAACAACAACGCATATTATCTACAGCTGTACTTATATCAATAGTATTCAAAATATCTTATACAATAATATTATATTACCAGAACTTTTATCAAATGTAAACTCAGAAAATATTAAAACTACAATAGAAATATTATTGACAATTTGACAAATTTTTTTTTCCAAATAATAAGGGCTGAAGACCATAGTTGTTAGCGCCTAGCTATAAGTTTATCTATATAATTTATTATATAAATAAATCATTATAAATAAATAAATAAAATAATAAATAATAATTTTATGTATGCTTTATAAATATGTATTTGTGTTGCATACTTGCATACGACCCAGGTGTGGGAAAACTTATGAATAAAGCACTTGCTAAATTTTAAATTTTATAAAATAGTTGGCTCTGAAATTTATTGTTCAAAAAAAAAAAAGTTAATTGAATTCAATTTCAATCTGAAAAAAGTTTAAACAGAAATTAATTTTTTGTAAAAAAACTAAACTTAACTTTTAATTTTAATTTATGTGTTTTCGGCTATTGCAAGTCGCACGCGTGTTATTCTTCTTGAAGAATAAATTTGTTGTACAGGTAATTAATTTAAAATGATAATTCAAGGCGGCATTTGAAAAAATATAATTTGGAATATTTTTATTTGAGATGGCTACTAAAAAGAAGCAAAGAAAAACGGAAGATGGAAACCGTGAATTCAAAGTTGAGTGGACCGAGATTATCGCGTTTATTCGAACCTCAAATGGCCATCCGACATGTCTTATTTGTAAGGAAAAATTCGCGCATAACAAGAAGTCAAATTTGGAGAGACATTTTACTCGTCACTAAATATCCTTTTAGTACAAGGAAAAAAGCAGTTGAGGAACTTCAGAAGAGTCAAGAGACATCAATTTCTGTGTTTAATAACTGGATGCAATCTTCCAGCAATATTAATATGGCAAGTTTTGTTATAAGTTAAGAAATTGCTAAGAGAGAAAACCGTACACAGGCGGTGAATACATACTATTGTTTTATAAATGCATCTGAAGAGCTATTTCGGGATTTTAAAAATAAAGCTGATATTCTTAAAAGAATTAAAGAGTTACCATTGTCTGCCAAAACAATGAAAGATAGAACAATTAAAATGTCTTCGAATATAACCGTCCAGCAAATCGAAGATCTGAAATTGGTGTCGGCTTTATCAATAGCAGTTGACGAGTTTTGTAACATAAATGATACAGCAAAAGTTTCGCTTTTTATAAGATACAGGTCCTAAAGAAGAACTTTTCGGTTTCTTGCCACTCAAAGGTCAGACACGTGGAGAGGATATCGCAAATGATGCAATTGAGTGTATGGATAAACTTCATATTCGTCTCGATAAAATTGTGTCGATTTCAACAGACGGGGCTAAAAGTATGACAGGTGTAAAAAAGGGTTTGTTGCTGTTTTAAAAGAAAAAATTAATCACGAGATACTTGTTTACCATTGCATCATTCATTAAGAAGCTCTTTGTGCGCAGACATTTCCAGAAGAAATTTGTAAAGTTATGGAATTAGTGATTACAATTATCAACTCCATTATAGCTAAAATCTTAATCATCGCCAATTCAAAGAATTTTTAGTTGAAATGAAGAGTGAGCACGCTGGTCTTGGCATTTTCGTAAGCTTTTATTTGAAAAAAAATTTTCATTTCAGACAAAATTTCCGGACGCTAAGAATTTTTGAACCAAAAAATATTTAAAAAAAAATTTTGTTATGGCTTTTTCCAAAACACAATAATTTTTTTCAAAATATGAACTTCAAGATTTGTCTGAATTTCGGTAAGCTTTAGTAAAAAGAAAAAATTGTTGATTTCTGGATTTGCGCTATCTAACCATTTTTAAACCAAAACATATAAAAAAAAACATATTTTGGCAGTTAACTTAAAATAATATAAAACGAAAACATTTTTTCGAAATTCCGGCTGCGATGATTTATTTTCATTTTGGTTGGCTTTTATTTAAAAAGCCAATTGTTCATTTCCGATAAAATTTCCGGACGCTAGGAATTTTTGAACCAAAAAAATATTAAAAAAAAAAAATTCTTTTTTCATTTAACTTAAAATTACAAAAAACGAAACTTTTTTTTTAAAATTGGGGTCTAGCGATTTGTTGGCACTTAAATTAGCCTTCAGTTAAAAACTAAAATTGTTCGTTTCCGATAAAATTTCCGGTCTCAAGCAATATTTGAAAAAAAAACTATTTAAAAATAATGTTTGTTTGGCTTTTTCCAAAGAACCAATTTTAATTTCAAAATTCTAGAGATTTGTTGGAATTTCGATATGCTTTAATTAAAAGAAAAAATTGTTAATTTCTGACAAGATTTGCGCTGTGTAGCCATTTTTGAACAAAAAAAAAATATTAAAAAAAATTATTTTTTTCGGCATTTAACTTAAAATAATAAGAAATTTTAGCTTGAAAATTCGGGCTTCTACGAGTTATTGGCATTTTGGTTAGGTTTTATTTAAAAAAACAATTGTTCATTTCCGACAAGATTTGCGGTCTCCAGCAATACTTGAACCAAAACTCGATTCGGGACAACAGTGCAGCGGTGCGCAGTATTTTCAGAGGTACGCGGAAGAATTAATTTATTTGGGATAGTCCGTATTTGGCTACCACTCTGAAAAAAATATTTTTATAGGAAATTTGACGAGGAATTCAGTGGTATTTTTTTTAGTTTCCTATCGAATGGTATTCGCCCTATAAAATAACTTTAAACAATTGATTTTTTATAAAAGATATTAATTTTTCATTTAATGCCCAAGGCAAAAATTTTACAAGAAAGCTGATCTTTTTAGCTTTAAAACGATATAAAAAAATAATTTTTCAGTTAAAATTTACCGTAAAACGTAAAACCTTTGACCTTTGTAACTCGATATCCCAACAGACATTAAAGTTGGTGAAAGGTTGGAGCTCAAGTGTTCCTCCAGTCCTTTTCTCCAATCTCCAACGTTGGCGATCCACTTCACATCCACTTGAGATCAATGCCATTCTCCAAGAAAATGGACGTTAGTTCTCCAGTGGATATTTAACTGGATCTCCACTTGTATTCTGAGCCGATTCTCCAAGCGAACTCCAACCCAGTATTTTATTTAGATGTTGGATCTCCATTGGAGATAATGCTGGATCTCCACTTGACCTCTGATGCAATTCTCCAACAAAAATCCAACACAGTATTTTTTTTCAAAATGCTTTAGTGAAAAAATTTTCATTTTTAAAATGTTTTTATTGTACATATGGACGTGTTAATTAAAATTGGTTTATTGAAAAGTTAACGTAACAAACAAAAACAAAAACAAAACAATTTCATATAAATTAATACATAGATATCTATTAGAATAATACATTAATAGTGTAGTTTAAACAAAAATAAGTACAGTAAGTAAAAAAGTAAGTAAAGTATTATACATAATGGCTACAGGGGTGGTAAGTCTTGTCTCTTCAGTCGAGACGTGTTCGATGTTAGGAATAAGTTCCTAGCCAGTGTGTTTGGATGTTGGTGGAGTTTTTGTTGATACGATCGCTGCATGTTTTCCTTTATCTGCTTAACAAAAGGTATACCAAGATCTTGGTGTATATTTATATTCTTGACATACCATGGTGCGCCATCATCATGACCTGGCGTTTCTTTTTATTCAGTTGTGTATTTATGAAAGAATAGACGTCTTTAATTGTGAAGCGCAACAAAATGTGTCTCGAATTTTGGGTTTCTTGTGGTATTTCAAAGCTGTTCCCCGGAGGATTAGGCTGAAATACATATTTAAGTTGGTGAGCAAATGCTTGACCTTTTTCTCCGTTGCTTCTAGCCCAGTGACCATTGCTTAGTCTTATGGGGGAATCGAGGTCAGTAGGTTTTTTCATACTTCTGATGGCCTTCCATAAAGAGTAGTTAGAGGACTTTAGTGGGTTCAGCTTTTTAATGTATGAGTCTATACCTTTTTCAGACTCTTCCCGGAGGGCCTTTCTTAATTCAATTTTGGCTAGTGATAATTTACGTTTAAGTGTGGGTGACCTAACCTCTTGCCATTGTCGCCTGAGTCGTCTTTTTTCCATCACTAAACGTTCTATGTGGGAAGAGTTGAGGCGTTGCCTTTTATGGGTTATTCCTGAATGTACAGAAGTTGCATGAAGAGAAGCTGATACTAGCATGCTGTTTAATAGCTGTATGACCGATTCCAGCTCTTCGGAATCTTTAAGGCTTACATTATCAGAAAGATGGCTACTGATATATTTTTTGTATTTGAGCCAATTCGTTTTATTTGTTGTAAGCCCACTGGGTGACTGCAGCAGCTCTACACATTTATGCAGATGCATAATGACAGGGGAATGGTCAGAGCTCAAGTCAAAACATGATTCTGCTGTAATTTGCTTTTTAATAATTCCTTTTGTGATTGCAAAGTCCATAAGGTCTGGAATCTTTTGCCGGTCTGATAGCCAATAAGTTGACTGACCAGTGGATACATAACCAAGTCTATTGCTGCGTTTGGTTAATGAAAGCCAAAGTGCTTTGCCTTTTGGGTTGATAAGACGGGAACCCCAGTGATTATGCTTTGCATTATAGTCATCAGCAGCTATGAATTTTGATCCTAGTGTATTAAAAAAACTGTGCTGTCGTGACCTTTTATCTTGGAGGACAATATACAGCTGAAACTGTTACTTTGTCGTCCCAACATTGTAAGCAAATTGAAGTAGCTTGTAGGTGGTCCCTCTCATACTGCTCAAATGCGTAGTGCTTTATGCGGGTCTTAACGAGTATACCTGTACCTCCACGCGCTTTTCCATCAGGGTGGCAGGTATTGTAGAATCTGTACCCTTCAATTTTAAAATTGTGCATGAGGGTAAGATGAGTTTCAGAAATAAGTAAAATATCAATTTCGTTGCTGCAAAGAAAGTTTTTTATTTCTAATTCGTGTTGGCTTACGCCGTTTGCATTCCAGTGACAGATTTTCAGAGTGTTCATTTGTTTCCAATTGTTTTTGGTTTTGATTGTTCATCATCTCATGCATCATTGTCTGCATTGTTGTCATGAACTGAGTTATGCATTGAGTGAGCGTCATAAGCATGGTCTCAAAATTTTGAGAGTTACTTATAATATTTGCAGGTTTATCCTGACTAGATTTAACAATATTGTTTGTAAGAGTCTGTGTGACTTGGGTAGGTGGATTTCGAACTATTTCTTTACGTAAGCGCATGTTGGTTTTTAATTCAGCGTATACTGGGCACCCCCTGTAGTTAGCTGTGTGGTTACCTCCGCAATTATTGCATTTTTTTGAAGTAGCATCTTTTTTGTCGGTAGGAGCACGCTGACGAGGGGTGAAAGTCGCCACAAGTAACACAAATATCACGAAGGGTGCAATATTCCTGGCAGTTTGTGCACTGCACAAGACCCATTCGTTAATGGGGCTCCTCAACGGATATTCTGCGGTTAAGTAGGTAGCGCAGGTTATAAATCGGATGCACATAATTTTTTTGCAATTTTCGGGTCTCTGGTTCAAGTTCTACACGGAAAAGAGGCTGGGGGATTTTAATTTTGTTTCTAATATTAAAAATTGATTTTGGATTTAATCCGACATAAGTTAAAGCATCTTTAATTTCATTTTGCTCTACGTCGGGCTCTATGCCTTTTATTATGACAGTTAGAACTTTACTGCTTTTGAGCTGATAAGTGTAGTAGCTTTTCTGATTTTTACTCAGGTAAGTGGCTAATGTTCTATAGTTATTTTCTCCATAAGTTTGTATTTTCGCTTCATGGATATTACTTTTGGTGAGAGGAATTATGTGAAAAGTATCTTTTCCAATTAGTGAAACTATATTAGAAACAACGTTCTCGCAAGTAGATGGGGGGAGGTTTTAATGGTTTGTCATTTGAGTCGTTCCTGTTGTCGCTATTCAGTTCAGATGGGTCATTATCAAGCAAAGCATATAAGTTGCTCGCTTTCGCTAACTTTATACATATTTTTAAAATTATTTGTGTTACCCTTTAACGGGCTTAGTTTTCGCTTTATTTTTATGTAGCGATCCATACCAGTCTGGATTGCTGAATTTGTGGTTTTGTTGGAGTTAGCATCGGTGGAAAGGTTGCTTTTTTGGATAGAAGCATTAAAAATATTAGAAAAATTAGTACTTGCGGTTACTGATTTTGTTCCTCATGGGGTTTTAAATTGGTGGGTGACTCATTTCCCTGCTGAGGGATCAAAGGAGAGCTGCATTGTACACTCCATGGTGACTTAGCAGAGAGAGGTGCAGTCATGGTTGCCACTAGACTTTTTTTTTTTGTACCAAATTTTGTAAGAAAATGTACCAAATAGGAAAAAAATGTACCAACATTTTTTTAATTATTACTTTTATTAACACAGTTCACAGGTACAGACTTAAAGGGAAAAAAAATAATGGCACCTGAAAAGCCAAATGGATGTAAGCTAGTGTTATTAATGGCTATGACCGAACTCTAATCAAAACTTTTCAATGAGAAATTTCATTTGGCTTTCATATTTTTGTAATCGGAAAATAAGTCAAACTGCAGTGTTGGGAAAAGTGAGCTCCATGAAGAAAAAATTAAACTTTAACACCTCTCTAATTTTTTTGAAATTTTAGTGTGTTCAGCAAGTACTGAATATACTAAAATGAAGAATGCGATCTTCAAGCTAAAAAAAAATACGAAGGAGGCATTTCTATCCAACATATGTACATATTCCTGGTCAGCTTACTGAACTTTGCCACATACTAAACTTTCAAGGAAATTGGAGAGGTGTCACTACTATTTACTATTTCACTCACAGAAAAATTTTTTGTAATAACCAAAAAAATTTTTGTCATTTGGATATCATACTAAAAAAATTCGTTGGCCGACCATACAAAATGCAAATCATTGCGGTCGTCGTGTAATTCTTTAGAAAGCATAATGTTGTTAAGTGTTTTAAACTCGAGTTTATTTCTTAACTTGATTTTTATGAGGCTTAAGTTGAAAAATTTTCTTTCAGCTGCTGCTGAGCTGTGTGGAAGTCACATTAAGCAATTCACAAAACTCACAAGTTAATTAAAACAAGGTTCCCCGACTCCATTCTTCATGGAACTCACTTTTTCCTAAAACTGAGCCAAGTCTGTGCAACTCTTGAAATATATTTTTGAAAGCTGTAGTTTCCACTGAGTAACGATGGTATCGTGATCACATTCGACTAAGTGATTAAATGGTTTATTAATGGTAATATACCAGTTCAATTTTCCAAAAAAAATTACTGGGTGTTATATTAATTAAATCATTCAAATCTTGCCTACCAAAATCAAATCTGTTTTGAATTTGTCTTAAAAATTCTATATAAAAGTTCCGAATTGTTAGCTTCACAATTATTCTTTGCGCATCAGAGAAGTTATCTGATTGTAAGAATTTTTCTGCTTTTATGCCAATTAAAATTTGCTCAGTTTTCAAGAACTGTTTTTCATCGCTGAGTTCAAAATTTTCCAAGGATTTTGTAATTTTACTATGAAGTTGTAGGAAATTTTTGTTTCATACCATTCATTGATAAAATGTACCAAATCAGAAAACAATGTACCAGTGTACCAAATGAAAATAAATGTACCAGTTTGGTACAAATGTACCAACTGTGGCAACCGTGGGTGCAGTTGTCTCTTCATTTGTTTTCAATATCTGCTGTTATGTGTGTGCTCGGTTGAGTTTTAGCGCGGGAGCGATCGCTTGCGTATTAATATTGGTGGGTGGTACTTTAGTATTAGTACGCGCACTTGCAGCTTGCATTTTCACACTATCGGGAGAACCGCTTTTTTATTTTTTACGCACTCAATTTTTGGCAAAGAGTTGCTGAGAATTTTTTCGTTGGTCGCCGCACTGACCGACGTGACTTTTTTTTCGGATGTAGGTGAGCGCTCAACCGGAATTTTTTTTTCTCACTTGTTTATTATAAGTGAACAATAAACAATTAATTTTATTTTATTTTTTATTGCCACTTAGGGCAGGAAATTTGCTGTCTGCAGCTATAACGTGATTTTGTTTTAATTTAAGCGTCTCTATCGCGATTTTTTTTAGTTTTTAAATATAGTGAATTTAAACGCGGCTTATACAATACATACAATGCGCGGAAGAATTATGCTACATATTTGAAAATAACTGGCATCCATTGCTTCTCTTCTCTTATGCTTCCATTGATAAGTATACATACTTATATGTTAAGTAAAGCTCTTTATAAATTTGAATAAATGAGGGAACCCCAACATCATCCATGATAAACTTTAGTCAACATCTGGAGGTTTTAAACATACCATACCTGCACAAACTGAACTTGCAAAATATCAATCGCATCGATGCATTGCGACAAAAAGTCGACCTGAAGACATAATCTTTCATATGTGTGACGGTAACAATCCTTTTAGTAATGGCAGTATGGTTAGCTGAGACAATGGAAAAAGCGAGTGGAGAAAAGAACCATAGACGCCGCAGTTCAGAGAATAACACAAGGTATCGTGGACGCTCCCCACTTAGGAAGGGAGGAGTTAACATCAGTTACGACATAAAAGCATTGACCTACACGGAAAAAACACCTACTCAAATTTTATTAAAAATTAATAGGAGATTATAAAAATTAAAATCTGAAAACAAATATTACTTTTTTATAGTAATAAATAGAAAATCCTTATTAAAAATTCTATTCTAGTTTGTAAATATTTTCATTTTACATTTTTTAATAAGTGCATATTAAAAATTATTTTCTTCATTTTAATTATCACCTAAAAACTTTGAAATTTTACAAAGAATTTATTAAATTTTAATAAATTGCCACATTAGAATTTTTATTTATTTCATATTGTAATATATGATTCCCGCTTTATAATTTTTAAAAAGTAGTTAGAGAAAAATTATTTCAAGATTATTAATTTTTATTATATTGATATATATCTTTTGTGTTTAATTTGTACTCTGTTTGAGTTCTCAACATGTTCATGCAAAAAAATAAATATATAAGGCTTGCCAAACTCTTACTAATTGGCTTTGAAGTAATGTGTTGAACAGAATTGGGACGGGGTCGGGAAAGCGGCAACGGAAACTCGCTGGCTGCCCTAATTTTGTTCAACACACCAAAAAATTTAAAAATAAATTTCAGTTATTATTATTTCATCATAAAAACTTTATAATGTACTTTTTAAAAAATAGTACAGTCCTTTTAAAATATAATAAATTATTGCAGAAATTTTAAAATCTACTTTGTGAAAATTAAAAACTTGCATTCGAAAAATTAATGCCTGCTTGATGCAATTTTTATATTACGCTTAGTAATTTTTAATAGACACTCGAACCGTTTCTAAATTACCTACTAATTTTTCTTAAATTTTCATTAATATTTACAATAATTTCGAGTTGGTGTTTTTTCCGTGTACCAAAATGCTTCGTTAACATCAAACATCCGCTTTAAATAAAATATCATATAACAAGTGCCGAGTCAGCAGATTGCGTGAGTGCGGATGGCTTGGGTTTAAGTTTGTATTAATTATATTTTTTAGTTCTAAACAGAATTCAAGTTAAGCACATACGTGCAAAATAAATATTAAAATAATTAAATAAAACAAAGGATTTTTATAATTATTTATAATTTACATGTGACAAAAAGTTGAGTTAGTGAAAACCAGCTAGTAACTTTAAATATTAACGTATTTTTACGCGTTCTTTAGTATGCAATTTTTTTTTCAGACATGAAGTTTTTAATAAAACTTTGAAATACCGTATATAAAGTCTTTTAGGCAATAAATATGACATAATTGACTTTCTATTAATACGTCCGAAAAGACGTAACCTCAAAAAATGTAATATCGAGTTTTTGATTGATTACGATGCATTTGACTAAATTACATGTTCCTCCAGAATTTTTAAATCATATGTGCAATAATAAAGATTTTGAAACGAAATTCAAAAGGCCGTAACAAGTTTTTGAGTTTCATATAGAAAACAGACGCAACACACTAGCACATATGAAAGAATAAAATGAAACACAATATTTGAATTCTTAAGATAACTAAGTAAGCTTTGTCCCTTTCCATTCTTTTTTAATGAGAAATACGTAACAATATATTTGTCCAGTATACGTTTTTTGCTTTAATATAATATACTCAAGACCAATATCACTACAGATGCAATAGAAGATATCCTTAATAGCTTCGCTTTCGTTTTCGTCAGTACTATAAAGTATTAGGTCCTGCTGATGGAGCTTCCGTGAAGTCGTGGCCCGGGGCTATGGCCGAATCCGGTGCTGAGATTTAGTGTGGAATGTATCAAAGTAATCAAACAGTTTTTGTTCACTAAAGCAAAGTAACGTCCCGCGGGGACGCTTCCTTATTATGTAGAAATGTTAGTCAATTATAAATCAAACAATCAATGAGCAAAACAACTAAAACATCAAGGGACTCTGCTCAGGAATAAATAAAACTTAATTTAAATAAATAAAGTTTTCTTACAGAATCTTAATTGAGGTTTAATATCAACTTTTAAACTCTTATTTAAATTCTACTGAGAATAAATATTTAAATATCAAGAGAGACTGCGCTTGCGTCTCCATTTTGCGGCGAAGAGAAAAGCTTTCATCTTTGCAAGTACAGCCCAAATATTTTAACAATCTGTTGAACATCAAAGTCAGTTCTTAGCGTAGTCTTAAAATGTAAGAACGTTGATGCAGAACATTTAGTTTGAACAAAATTAGAGTATTTTATGCTTAGTTACATTAAGGATTTACAAATCACTGTTACAGAGATTATTTTTAAGCAACTATTTCCGCAAAAATAAGGACAAATTAATTTATAACTAAATTTAAACTCCGAAATTATATATTAGTCTTTAAAAGCAGAACAAAAACTAAAAAATTTTTAGGTTTTCCCTGTACATAAATTTTTGTAGCTTTCTATAGTTCCACAATGGTGTTAAAATCATTGGCGTATAATCAAAGCCAAATCAAAGTACTCTTTATGGTCAGTAAAGGAACCTTTTAAATAGGGTGTGATTTAAGTTAATTATAGTCGAGTTAAAGCATACCTTAATTCTTAGCATTAAAACACACCAAAGAGTGTCACTTTTCATGGAGCCGTTGCTGAGTAATAAGGGTCTAAAATTAGTGAAATGCCGAAGTCCAAGGTCTGTAGTTTTTCGCATAGTAGAAAACATCTCACGAAAATCGTATTTTCTTATTCAATTTTGTTAAAATAGCATTCTTGTTCTACTTATGTTACTTTGTAAAAATTCTATTTTTAACAATATATACTTTTGCTGTACTCTTAGATATTTTTTAATTCAAAATAAATTTTGTGGAACTCAACTACACAAATAAATCGTCTTCTAACTTTTTGTTTCATAAGCACTGCACTTAATTCTAAAAATTTATTTGCACCATTGAGAAATCTGCAGGCATTGCGCAGTTTGCTGGTGCAAACTTCGAAAATTGGAAATTTCGCGTGGAAAAGCATCTGGCTATGGCGGGTTTTCTGGAAGCTGTACTAGGATCAGCTCCAATTACAACGGCAAGCAGTGCAACATCAGTTAGCAGTGTAGATGCGACAACCATAATTAGTGCAAATGAGTTCGCTAGCCTAGTCCACTATCAATATCTCGAGTATATAAAAGATAAGTGCACAGCAAACGAAATGTGGGATACTTTAGTTTCAACATTTGCTCGAAAATCGCCACAAAATCAGATGCTTGTGCGCAAAGAATTCGCAAATCTCAGGCTAAAAGAACACTCTAAAAAATAAAACATTAAATTAGTAAAATTACTATTTTAATAGTAGTTAATATACATATAATTTTGTGTACAAAAAAATTTTAATAGTGAATACACACATCTTTAATGTTTTATATCAAAATTTACTGTAAATGTGTGTTTTTCCCTTATATTCACGAATTTACATTTTTTTTTGCGAGAACTTACACATTTTTTCATGCATTAATTGTAGCTGTGCTGCATTCCCGATATTTTTGTGAGAATTCACACAATATGTGTATTTTATAGTATTGTGTGTAAAAATTTTGTGTTAGCAAAGGCTTGTCACAACACGATCAGTTATAGTCGCGTGCTCAGTTGAGTTGTGTGCTTTTCATTACAATCAGCGAATTAATTTAAGTAAAAGGTACTGCAATATATTAAGTTTAATTTTAATAAATTAGTTAATTATGTTTACTTATGTGTAGTGTATGTTCATGTGGTTTCCAAAATATTCTAATGTTTAATACTCATTTATATGTGCATCGTGGAAAAAAGCGCAGTTTCATTGTTTGTGGGAGAAATGTTATAGAAAATTTGCGGCCTATAACAATTATAAAGTTCATTGGTACCGCTCTCATGCCAATCCATTAAATAAGGGAAATCCTGTGCTCACACCTAATTTAAATTCCAAATGTATAATTGCAATGTAGAAACGTGTACATTTGAATCAAATGCATTAGCGCAAATTGTTGTTTATATGTGTCAACATATTAATATTATACAAAAAATAAAGTGTCCTATAGGAAATTGTACCACACGGTTCACGAACAAATCCACTTTTAAATGTCATATTTATCGAAGGCATAATAATTCTTCAATAATAATTTCTAATCCAAAAAATGGTAATTTTCCGATTGGTGATGTTAGTTTTGAAAACGTGAGTAATGTTTTGAGAGAAAGTGATTGTTGTTTGGTTGATTCTAAGAATACAATCTCTTCGTTTTTTGAAAAACTCAAAACAAAACTCAAAATTACTGAAACTGGAATTAATTTTATTGCTAGTAACCTCTGCAAAATTTTAGAACAAAATAATTCTAACATAGTGGCAAATATTAAAAATTACACCTGTCCCCCGTTTTACACGCTACTCGTTTAACACGTTTTCGATCTTACACGGTTTTTAAAATAAAAATTCGACTACAAACATTTTTTTTATCTCTTTTTTATTAATTCATCTTCACATATAATATAATATTGCTCAAAATGAACATTTTGGCTTCGCACGCACTTATTTCAAGTCAATTTAAATCAATTCTTTTGTTAATAATTATGATATACAGTATAATTCGCTTAGCTGCCTATTCGTTTAAGAGCGCATGTAAGTTACCAGCCCAAAATCAAGATTCTGTTGAATTTTTTTAAGTATATGTGAGAAAATATCTTTTTTAGCTGCCTCCCGCTTAAGAGCGCATTTGCTTTAACAGCCCTTAATTATTGGGTATTTTAATTAATTTTTCATACTAAAAGTTACACTTAACAGCCTTTGTTAAAAAATGCAACACTTTTTCAACAAATTTCAATATTTTTTAGTCGTGTTCATATCGAATGTTCACCATCCCTAATTGTCAAAATGAGCAAGCGCGTCGTTTCTTTGTCTATTAAACAAAAAATAGAAATTATAAATTTGGCAGAGAGAAAAGTTGACAAAAACGAAATTAAAAAGAAGTTTAAGTGCGACGCATCAACCATTAATAAAATTGTGAGAAAAAAGGACGCTATTACAAGCGCAGCTAAGAGTGGTGGCCTTCATCGGAAGCGGCAAAGGAAGGGTGCACATCAACAAGTTGAGGAGGCTTTGTCGGTATGGTTCAACCAGCAAAGGCAGAAGGATGCCGTAATAACTAGCTTGATGGTGCTGAACAAAGCGAAGGAATTCGCTGTAAGGCTTCACGACGATTTTGAGCCGGAGTCCAGCTGGCTCTGGAGATGGAGAAAGCGCTTCAACATCAAATTTGGCAAAATACATGGCGAAGTTAAGGACAACGATGAGCAAGGAGCCTCTTACTATACTAGCAGCATTTTACCAGAAATTATCCGGCAATACGATTCAGAGAACATTTTTAATGCCGACGAAACTGGACTCTTTTACAAAGCTTTGCCGAATACAACATATTTCCATAGCGGTAATCAACCAAAAGGCCGCAAAAGTCAAAAAGTGCGACTTACATTACTCCTTTTAAGCAACGCAACTGGTTCATTCAAAAAAATCTACGTCATAGGGAAGCCGAAAAATCCAAGGTGTTTTCGAAACAAAGATGTCCCCCTAACGTATTTTGCAAACAAAAAAGCATGGATGACATCTGATTTATGGGACCAAATTATGGTTTCCCTAGACAAGGAAATGGAAAGAGCTAAAAAGAAAATTGTATTATTTGTAGACAACGCTGCGTGTCACAAAGTGACATCGGAATTAAGAAATATTGACATACAATTTCTTCCTCCAAACACAACGGCACTGATCCAGCCCCTTGATCAAGGGATCATACATGCATTTAAAACGGAATACAGAAAGATCATTGTAAACAAGCAATTATGTGCCCTAGAATGTAATTTAACAGTGCAGCAGTTCCTAAAATCTATCTCTATTTTGGACGCACTTTATTATGCGAAACGAGCTTGGTGGATGGTGAAGCCACAGACGATTGCCAATTGTTTTAAGAAGGTAAGAAAGTACATATGTTCTATTAAACCTTTTCAGTAATACATACGTTTTATACGTAACCGTTTTTTGTGCAGGCAGGGTTTGGTACTGTTGGTGAAAGTGATTCCGAATTAAATGATGTTGAGGACGTACTTCAACCAAACCTAACTGAGTTCATACACTGTGATGATGATTTCGAGTGTTACGGTCAACTTACTGAAGAAGAAATAATTCAAAGTGTAGAACCTCTTGTAGATCAAAGCCAGGAAGACGAGGATGAAACTAGTGATGATAACAGCCCTACAACAAAAGAAGCTATTTTGGCATTAAATACGTTACAACGTTACTGCACTGAAAATCACATTAATACAGATTTTTATTTTGAAATTGAAGAAAAAATTGTTGAAGCTTCTAAAAAAAATTTGAACCAAAGCAAAATGACCGATTTTTTTATGTAAATATGTATGTTTTAATAATGCTTACATACTTACGATATGAATTTATGAAATTATTAACATAAATTATTTCCAAGTATTCAGTTAATTTCACTTTGCCCTTTGCTGCCCATAGGAGTCTAAGAAGACAAGAATATATGCAATTGATATGCATATATGTATTATGTATGTATGTATTATTGCCTTATTAATTTTAACTTAAATGTACATATATGTAAATGAATTGTTATTTTTTTATCTTATGTTTTTTAACTAAAATAAACTTTATGCTTTGTTGAAAACTATGTAAATCTTTTTTGCTGAAAATGTTCTTGGTATATGCTCAGGAAAAAAAAAACTGTTACTCTTAACAGCCCTACTCATGCGTTTATGCGAATTCGAATATCTGCAACTATAAGGCGGTTAAAGAAATTTGGATAAGGGAATTTTTCGCTTAAGGGCGCAAAAATTGCTGGAATTTAATTGAAGGCTGCTAAGCAAATTATACTGTATGTACATTTGTTTAAAAATAAATCACTTATACCAGATCTAAAATAAGGAAGATTCTCTGATTTTCTGTATGCACAAATACATTATTAGGAACATATATCATTATATTTTGTTGTAGAGCAATTTTTATAGTATGTGATTTTGCAAATTGAAAGGCATTTCGAATAATTTTTGGTCAAATAGCTCTTGAGAAAAATGCTATCAAAGTGATAGACTGTGATTGTGATTTTTATTTTTAGTTATATTTCTGAACTAAAGAAAACTTATTTTAAATTTAGTTCCACTGTCTAAAATCTTAAAGTTTATCCTCAAAACATTACTTAGACAATTCTCTTTTAATTGGAAAAATATTGTAGACCAAATCCATCTCAAACCATGCAGTCGGAGTGACTTCAAATTGCGGAATTGGTTGCCGATTAAATATGTTGTTTTTCAAAGTAATTAAGGAAATATACCGTTCCCCGATTTGATTAAAAATTATTTTTTACGAAGTTATGCCCATTTAAAGGTTTAGTGTCAGAGCTTGAAAAATCGTTGAAAATTGTTTCAAAATAATCGCATTTTCATCCAAATCAAAATAATTAACTTTTGTCTTTTGATTCTAATAGAACTTCTGATTCTCTGTCAGAATCTTTAAGAAATGTTGAAAATTGTTGAAAATTGGTGGAGTTATAGCGCTTTTTATGTAAAAAAACAAGGCTGATTTTCTCAAAAACCCCAATTTTATTTCGCTTAAAAATTTATTATGGATTTGTATTAATATGATAAAGAAATGACATGAGTTTAATGCCTGTTAACCCACATTTGAGGCCAGGCGATTTTTTTCCCCAAAATGAAAATATGATTTTTTTTTATCATTGCCAAGGCACTCTACGGTACTATCTTCAAAGCAAATAACAACAGCAACATTCCAAATTACTTTCTGGAAATCATGCTTGCATTCTGCATACTTTTTTTCACCTTTATTTTCGTAATAACATTTTATCATAGGAAATATATAAAAACATTGTAAGGTTAAAAAATATTGAATTTCTCCTTTGAAGTTATAAAAACGTATTTAATTACATTAATAAACAATAAGTAAAACAACAGCATTAGAAAAATAGATGGTAAGTAAATAATCAAAAAAGAAAAATGTTTCTTTAATTGCGCGTATTTGATACAGTAAAATCCGTTTTATTTAGAAAAACGAGTCCGAAATGGATCCGAAACGGATCGGTTTTATTCTCAAAAAAATCCGAATCGGATCTTTATATGAAACGGATCCGACAATTTATAATATTTACCTTTTTTTGTTTTTTAGTAAATGAAAATAACTGCAATGAGTAGATTTATAATAATTACCTGTATATAATATAATTACCCTTTTATATTAATTACGTTTTTTTTTAGTAAATGAAAATAATCGCGCAATGTGTAGATTATGTAATTAATTTAATGTGAAATATATCTAATTTTGCTAGGGTTTTTAAGATGGGAAAAGTAAGGACCTTTTTTTTTTTGATAGTTAATTTTAGAACAATTTCGTGCATTTTAGGAAAATTGGGTGTTCAAGACAAAAAAGTACATTCGGGCTCTAAAAAGTACATTTGAAGTCTCGATTCAGTACATTTTCACAAAACCCAAATGCCATCACTGATCTGGTTCAATATTTTGTGATGACGCCAGACGCCATTTCGGTGACAAATTAGTCTCTGAAATGCGATTCCTTATGTGCGACTTGTTGAGTTTTAGTCTTGAAAAAACTGTTCCAAACATAGCAACTATACTCGCTGCAAAAATTCGTATGTTTGGAAATTTTTCTTTACCTAATTGTTTGTAAAAATCAATAATGAAACTATTTTTCCATTTCAATAATACATGCTTAAAAAATTGCCTTTCGCATAAATAATGTCTTTGTTTGCATTTGTTTTGTCTGTGCACGTTTGATTCCAACTGGGTTTCTCGCATATTCAATTTTGAAGCGAATGAGCGCATAGAAATCAGCAACTGAACGGCGGGACGAATGATGGCCCGTTTCATTGAATGTGACCGCGGAAGGGTAAATGGCCAACACTAATGTAGATAATTGCAGAAAAATGTGTGATTAATTACATTTTCTTTTCAAATTACTTGGCAAAAGTAATGGATTACAACTCTCTAAAAGATTACATTTTCATGTATTACTAATCCAATTACAAAAGTTATTAAAATTGAATGTAATTGTAATTTTAAATTCTGCACACGTAATTAAAATTAATTTAATTGAAAAAGCTTCAATTACAATTACTATTAATATATTTTTTAAATTAAAAGTAATGATTACTTGTAATTGTAATTGGAAGAATTGTAATCCAAAAATACACATATCTGGTTTATAGATGTTAATGTTGATGCCGAAATTGTGTCAAATGCTCATGCCGATATTTCTCCGTACGGTACTTTGAAGAATATGGATCCTCAAGTGTTTCCCGTTGGATATAGATTTCCCATGACAGATAAAAGAAAATTCAGTCAAAAATGGCTGAATGATTACATCTGGTTAGAGTATTCTTGGTCGAAAGATGCCGCTTTCTGCTATCCGTGCCGCCAATTTTCTTTAATTAATGAAAAAGACAACGTATTCAAAAATACTGGCTTTTCGCATTGGAAAAGTGCGCTCGAGACATACAAGGGCTTTAAAAAAAAACAGATTGCGAAATGCATTTGAGCAGCATGGCCAAGTGGACTGAAGCAACTAACCGATAGAAAAACAATGCCTCTTTTTTCGAAATGGCATCGGGAAATGTATTGCAATATCGTCGAAATTACGTTAAAAAAAATTATTGAGGTATTGCATTTTCATTCATGAATTGTTTTCAACACTTTAACATTTATTCTTTATACATAAATAAATGTTAAATGAGCAAATCTTCCCTTAGGTTGTTATTTTTTTGGTCAAGAATGAACTAGCTTTTCGTGGCTCATATGATATTGAAAAAAATATGGATGGAGGTTTATTTGAACAGTTATTCTTATATACAAAAGCCAACAACGAAAATATTTCTAAATGGGAATTGCATATGCCGCATCAATATACATATCGATCGCCAAATATTCAAAATCAGCTGATCGAGTTTTTGGCTTTGATGGTACGTTAAACAGTGGCTAATGACATGATGAAGTCAGACGTATCGTATTTCACATTGCTAGAGGATGGGACCAAAGATAAAAAGAACAACGAATGTGTTGTGATTGTTGCAAGATATGTGCTAGACGGCCAAGTTAAGGAATGCATAATTACGATGGCAACATTCGCTGAATTGAATGCTGCATACTTCACTGAGCAGACACTAAAAGTACTTAAAGATAACGGGATACACAATGAACGAATGCTGAGGTAAGTTATCATTACGGATAATGACGAAATTATATTTATATTTAACCCTCTAGTGCGCCATGATGCATATTTGAATTATACTGAATTTCGTTCTCTAGGTCAAAATTCTGAATACGTTAATATGAAACGGTAGAGGGGTTCAGAAAAACAAACTTTTTGATTTTTTCACGATGTGTCAGTGGATTACTATAGCCCTATATGTCTAGACAAAACAACCCATAAGGATTTTCAAAAATTTTGAAGACTATAATCGATCGAGAAATTCGAATCCGTGATCATATAATATCAGTGTACGAAAATGTACACTATGGTACAATTCAGTATTGTACTGTGCACACACAAAACTTTTATTTCACCTTATAAAGTTAGCGAGCCGAAGTTCCAACGAATACATATACTTTTCATAAGCAGAGAACGCACACAACCATTCCTCTTTTGTACGTCTCTGAGCACAGAACATTAATTTATTCTCATTATGTTCTGTGAAAGGGAACGAAACAAAATCAGTTCGTTAATATGTGAAGCGAGCATTTTTGAGTTCTGAGAATCTTAAGGCATGTCAAACATGAGTTGCCACCCGATTCGATACTTACCGATTTTTTTGTCTTATGCGACAAAAAAATAAACATAAAACGCAGCTTAATTAGAAAACAAGTACATTTCAACTTCAGAAAATAATAAAAAAAATTTAATGCATATTTAATAATGACTCTATCTACATATTGAAATTAAAAAAAAAAACCAAATTTTTCCTTGAAACAATGGGGAAAGGACCAAAATTGCCTTTGAATATCAGGAGTATCCCCTAAGCATGGTTAGGACCATTTTCGACCAATCCCCGGACTATGGAACTCGTATTCGACCCATTTTCGGGAAAACATTTCTTTTCTCAAACGAAAGATAACTCAAAAAATAGTTCTGGATATCACTAAGGGTGGCTCGGGACCCTGGAAAGAAGCGTTTTTGACCCGAAAATGGGTCACTGAACCATGGTACCCGTTTTCGACCCATTTTCGGGAAAAACCCGTTTATTTACAGGGTCCCGAGCCTCCCTTAGTTATGTCCAAAACTATTTTTGAGCTAATTTTCGTTTGAAAAAAAAAAATTCAGAAAGTGGGTCAATGCACATATAAGTCTCATATTTTTGGAAGTGGCCCAAAACCCTCAATGACGTTCTCTGGTTGGTACAATACAAATTAATTTATTCAATGTTTACTACTATTTTTCTCATAAGATTTGTTATAGTGTAAGTAAGTAAGTTTTGCAAACCGGTGGCATCACTTATTCAATTTGCTGATGAGTAAAATAAACGAAACAATTGCAAATCCTACCGAGCCAAAACACGACTGACTATTTCAATTTATAATGTACGAGCTACGATGCAAACACAAATGCAAAACAAATTCAAACCAACGAAGAGCACAAAACCTTTTTTATATTGTAGCTTACCGAGTACAAATTTCTGTTTTGTGATATTGTTTTATGCATTGGATTGCACACTAAAGAAAATAAATAAGATTTTGCGCTTCGGCTCGGTACAAAACGAATTGTACTGTTTATTTTCGTACACTGTATAATATAATATTTTACCGCCGCACAGTAGCGCCTTTTGCGATTTCGCGTTGCTAAAATCATAACTTTTGAACGGGTAAAGATATTTGAGTAAAGTTTTGATTTTGGTAGGTAATTTCTGTAGCTATGACATATACTGTGATGAAAAAAGTCTACATACACCCTATTATTTCGAAGTTTTGCAGAATCAGTAGCGGCAATTGAAAAATATTCATTATTACTGTTTAAAGTATTAATAATAAAGATTATTTAAAAGAATTTTTTTTTTTGAAAACAACATAACATAGAAATTATTTGGGATAAACATGAAATTTTGTGGGAAAAAAGTCAACATACAGCGTGGCAACCCCGTAACATCAAGTAGAAAAGTATAAATAAAAAGAGGGGAATCACCATAAATTTTGACGTTTTACTTTATTTAGAACCATTGCACCCAGTTTGAGCATTGTTTTCAGTTTAAGTGGTCAAGTGATTTTTTGAAAATGTCAAATCGTAAAGAAATACCGATTTCAGTCCGTGATTTAGTAGTAAGTCTCCGAAAAGACAAAAAGTCTTATGGAGAAATAGCCAAAACAGTGAAACTAAGTCGTGCTACTATACAGACAATTGTTAAAAACTATAAAGATACTAATAGTACCGAAAACAAGCCAAGATCTGGCAGGCCAAAGAAACTTTCAACACGTGATATTAGAAGCATTATAAAAAAAGTCAATCAGGATCCAAAAATAAGTTCGCCAAAGTTGGCGGAACACATTGAAAAATGCGCCAATGTTATTGTTCACCCAAGAACAATACGTAATGTTTTAAATTATAACGGTTTCAAGAGCAGAGTACCGCGTAAAAAGCCGCTAATTTCCGCGAAGAATCGTAAACTTCGTCTTGACTTCGCTAAAGCACATCTTGACAAAGATATGGATTTTTGGAAGCGTGTCTTATTTACTGACGAAAGTAAGTACAACATTTTTGGAAGTGATTGCCGCTCGAAAGTTTGGAGAAAACCGAACACTGCACTTGATCCAAAGAATGTCATACCTACTGTGAAACATGGCGGTGGCAGTGTTATGGTTTGGGGTGCGATGGCGTCATCTGGAGTTGGTCGTTTGGTATTTATCGAGGGTAATATGGACCGCTTTCAATATAAAAACATATTAGAACAAAATTTGAAGGCATCTGTTCAAAGCTTGGGTTTGGGAAACCAATGGATATTCCAACAAGATAATGACCCTAAGCATACTGCGCATGTTGTTCGAGACTGGCTTCTATATTATGCTCCCAGACAGCTGAATTCACCACCGCAGTCACCAGATATAAATCCAATAGAGCAAATATGGTCCATTTTGGAAACATTTTTGCGAAAATATGCAATAAGTAGCCGCGAAACGCTAAAAACCGCGCTTATTCGTGCTTGGGCAGATATTACACCTGAAATTACGGAGAAATTGGTTGCATCAATGCCTCGTCGTCTTCAAGCTGTGATTGATGCTCAAGGTGGACCGACCAAATACTAAACACTCAATTTTTTTTCTTCTTTTATATGAAGTTTGTTAATAATATTTATGTTTAGAGGCTGTATGTAGACTTTTTTCCCACAAAATTTCATGTTTTTTCCAAATTATTTCTATGTTATGTATATGAATTATGTTTTTGTTTTATAAATAAAGATTCTTATGAATGGCTTCAAGATTCACATAATTACTTTTTTTATTTTCTTTTTTATACTCCCCAGAATTACAAAATTTGTGGGTGTATGTAGACTTTTTTCCTTCACTGTATAAGATTCAAGTTTAAAGCTTAGCTATAAATACTTTTAAAAAGAGGTGAAAGTCCAAATTTCGAAATTTTTGGTTTTTAGTGGTATGAATTCATAAAAAAATATTTTTTTTTATAAATTTTTTGCGCTTTATTCAATTAATGAACTTTTAATAATTTAAAAATTTTTTAAATACTTTTTTAAAAAAAATTTTTTAATTTTTATTAATTCATTCATAGGCATTTATTTTTTTATCTCTTAACATAATTTATAAATAGTCTTTCTCAAAGGCTAGAAAATTTAAAAAAAAGGTTACAGTAATAAATTAGGTAATTTCTTTAAAAAATCAACAACAATCTACAATTCTATAAAAATATCATCATTATTTTGGATATCTAAGAAACTTAAAACAGTACTACAGAATTTATCAGTCAGTTCTTTTCGTGACCTAACGTGCCTAAGTGATGAAATCAAAGGATCTGAAGATGCTGAAAGTATATTGAACAAGCCCTCATTCTGTCGAATACGTGAAATTTTACATGTATTGCTATATCTGTACTTCTTATAATCTTTGTTTTTAGACTCTTGGGCTTCTTCTGATAATTCTCCTATTGGTAAGGCTTGATAATTGATAATTTGTCCACTATGAGCTAAGATCTTATGGACAGAGGGTGTCAGTAATTTTTGGCTGTATTTATGTTCTAATATGTCTGCAGTTTCCTTGGTACACTTTTCAAATTTTTCTACTTTAACGGGTTCTCTACAGGATAGTACGTTTAAAATAACTCGTAATCTTTTTATCACGTCCTCATCGACTCCCGTTATTTCTGAAGTTGTTTCTGGTTTCTCAAAAAATCGCCTTGCTGTGTTTCCGTCATTTGTGTTACCAAATCCATGCTTAGTAGTATCTACTATAATACCCAGTTTTTCTCGAAATTGATCTTGTATTATTTTTTTGAAATGTTTCCAGTGGCGACTGCTATTTTTCTCTTTTTCGTAAAGTCCCCACAGTTTTCAATTTGTTTTGCTGGTCTTCCTCTGGAGGCCTGTGATGTGCTAGGAATATCATCAAGTGATAGCTCAAAGTCCTTTTTAAGAAAGTCTGCATACTTTATATAAAAATTCGCTTTGGTTCTATTACATGACACCCAATATCTCTTTCTGTTGCAGTAAAAGTTTTTTAACTTTTGTGTATGCTCATCCTTAATATTTTTCGGGTATTTTTTTTTACCGCAACCACAAATGAATCTCCATTTTCGCTGTTTGCAAATATTTCAAACAAATTTTCATAAGATATACTCATTTTCCTTGGAAACTTGCGTAGCTCACACTTTAAATAGTCAGAAAAGACTGAGTTATTGAGGCATAAAATTTGACTTTTATACAAATACAGGTACAAATTATTGTGGTACAAACCTCAAACATAATACTTGTTCAGCGAAAAAATAGAACTACATAATAAGCTAAATTCCTTGTATGATATCTACCGTAATAAAACACGTGTCTATAAAGTTGGCCTGCACTAGAGTTCACTGTTATCTGAAGCGCATCTTTCTGTATTCTATACAAAAAAATACAGCTTTATTCTATTTGACAATACTAGATATTTTTAAATTGCATTAAAAACTTAGATATAAATATCTGAGGCAAGTATTACTATTTCACTATACAAAAGCGAATTTTCTTAAAAAGAGTGAAATGATTTGGTAAAAGTGACAAATCAAGCGTTTTGGAGGTGGGGCAAAGCCCATGTTATATGGACAGAAGTTTTCTAGGTACTCTTTACATATGCATCTATTTGCGTCAAATAGTTTTGGAAATAGGAAGAATAAATTAAGAAAGGGGCGTGGTAACGTCCATATTTACAATTTTTAATTTATTTTGAGTGATGTCTATATTCGCTGCAAACATTCTATTAAATTCAGATTAACAATTTCCAAGTCAAAATATCATAGACTGAAAATCGTCATCACTCAACAAATTCAGTTTTATGCATATCATGTCACATAAGTAGCTATAACTTCTAAATGGGCAAATTCATGCAGGTAAGACCTACACAATTTTTGTTGGCAGATATGTCAACTATAATCTCCCATCAACCAATCCTTGATTGACATTGATTTGTGGATTATAGGAAAAGGTAAATTTGAAAAACTATGCTAAAAACGACCTTTTTAAAAAATTCATGAAAATTACTAACTAAAATTTTTTTTCTACATCTTGTGGAAATTATTTATTTTAAAATACCATAAATTCAGAGAGGATACTTCATATTCCCATGTTTTTTCAAACTTTTGAAATTTTCCATTTTTAATATTGCGAAAAATGTAAAAAAATGCTATTTTAATGAACGATAAAAAGTTATCCATGTTTGAGCACCCATTAAAACCAAAATACTTGTCATAAATTAAAAAAGTTTTCGGTTTTAGAACCTTTGGTCAATTATCTGTCAAATAAAAAAAAAGTTTCGAAAATCAGAAATAGAAAATTTGATTTTAGCAAAGAAAAAGAAGCCACTGTGCGCCGATCTAGTGGTACATTATTTTTAATGTACCTTTATTTATTTAAGAGAATACCGTAAACTGCATATCAATATCTTCTTTCAAAACCAAGATATCTGCATTTTTCTAAATTAATATACCTGAAATTCTTCGATTCGGCGTTGACATATTTACATATTAAGATGATTCAAAAATTTTTTTTATTTTAAACAGCTATTATCGATCGAGGAACTTGAATCCAAGATTAGTTTTTGTTGTTCTTCTTTTTTTCGTATAAAAAAATTGAAAATTGACCGGACAAAAATGAAAGTTTTACCAATTTTTTACTCTCAAGTTGCAAAATCACCATAAAATATTTTAACGCTGATCTAGTGGTATATTATTTTTAATGAACCTTTATTTAGAAAAATGTAGATATCTTGGTTTTGAAATAAGATAATGATATTCAGTTTGCGGCTTTCTTTTAAACAAATAAAAATTTATTAAAAATATTGTACAACGGGATCGGTGGTAAAATAATATGGGCCGATTTTGCAACTTGAAGGCAGAAAATCGGAATTTTTGGTTTTTTTTCGGTCAATTTTAATTTTTTTTTGTAAGAAAAAAAGAAGAAGAAGAAAAACTAATTACGGATTCAAGTTCCTCGATCGATAATAGCTGTTTGAAAAAAAAAAATTTTTGAATCATCTTAATATGTAAATATGTCAACGCCGAATCGAAGAATTTCAGGTATATTAATTTAGAAAAATGCAGATATCTTGGTTTTGAAAGAAGATATTGATATGCAGTTTACGGTATTCTCTTAAACAAATAAAGGTACATTAAAAATAATATACCACAAGATCGGCGGTAAAATATTATATCATGATTTTGCAACTTGAAAGTGAAAAATCGGCATTCTGTAATATTTGTCCGGGCAATTTCCAATTTTTTTTAGGAAAAAAAGAAGAAGAACAAAAACTAATCTAAAGAAGAAGAAAAACTGATCACGGATTCGAATATCTCGAACGATAATAGTTCGAAAAGCATACCCACTTTGTTGCAAAATTTGATAATGGCTTGCAACATTTTTTAAATCATTAATTTCGAAAATGGGTTGGCAACTTAAAACAGGCGGCGGCAATCCAGTTTTCAAAATTTTTGAAAATCCTTATGGGTTGTTTTGTCTAGACATATAGGGATATAGTAATCCACTGACACATCGTGAAAAAATTAAAAAGTTTTTATTCTGAACCGCTCTAATATAACGGCTCATCATATCATTTTTACGATGTTGTGTGGGTACTTCTTTTAGCCGCTGAAGTGTCGTTATAGTTGAAAATAAAAATTTGAAAATTGCTTCATATAAGATAGAGATTCTTAAACTGTGGTCCGCGGACCCCTGGGGGTCCGCGAAGCCATTCCAGGGGTCCGCGACACAATTTTGACATCAAATAGTTTTACATCATCGAACTTTTCGCTTTATTCAAATAACTCATTTATTAAAAATTATTTTTAAAAAAACAAAGTGTGCATTTACTTTTGTTCAAACCCGGGATGCCCAGCACCTAACTCTTGCCACTCTTTCCACTCTTTTACAACATCATCAATTTTTGTAAATTTCAGTTTGAATCTACTAGGTGCAGCTTCATATAAATGTAAAGTTTTTATCTTCAACTTTAAATTTATGTGAAGCTGAAGCGACTACAAAAAAAAAATCGAATTATCGTCAAAACGCATTCAAAAGTGTGTGTATGAGTCTTTTCCAATAATCAGCGATTTTATAGAATTTCCTTATAGAGAACTCAATAATGAAACTCGGCTGCTTTTTGTCGAACATTTAATGGCTCTAAAAATCAGCTTCCAAAAGTATTTTCCCTGTCCTGCTTCTGTTAACGATGGGATCCATTTAACACAGATGTTAGTAATGCTAAGCAATTATCGACATTAGAGAAAGATCTTTGAAACTAAAGTTCAATAAAATTGAGCTAACTAATTTTTGGTTTCTCTTAAAGTCCGATTACCCTGCAGTTGCAAATAAGGCCCTCCAAACCTTGATTCCGTTTTGTACAACGTATTTGTGTGAAAAGGCTTTTTTGGTACTATTATACATAAAATCATAGTATACGTCGTTCTTAAGCTTAATTTTGGGCTCAAGTCAAAGTATGTATGTAAATTAAACTCAGACAAATATTTCTTGGTCAAAATAAAGCTTAGAAAATAATTTTTTTTTTTCAAATCTTTTTTAATAAAGAATATAATAATAACAAAGCTTATAATAAAAATTATTTTTTTGGTAACTTTATGTTATTTTATAAGCAAAATTTGTTATATTTTCTTCTGTGGAAGTTTTTACTTAATCAGATGGATGATGTTGTTTTCTTGAAACCAAATCCACAATGTCGGGCTCGATATTCTTAAGTTTTATCCTCAGGTTTGCTTCTACATTAAACTTGCTTCTATACTATGATTTTATGTATAATAGTACCAAAAAAGCCTTTTCACACAAATACGTTGTACAAAACGGAATCAAGGTTTGGAGGGCCTTATTTGCAACTGCAGGGTAATCGGACTTTAAGAGAAACCAAAAATTAGTTGGCTCAATTTTGTTGAACTTTAGTTTCAAAGATCTTTCTCTAATGTCGATAATTGCTTAGCATTACTAACATCTGTGTTAAATGGATCCCATCGTTAACAGAAGCAGGACAGGGAAAATACTTTTGGAAGCTGATTTTTAGAGCCATTAAATGTTCGACAAAAAGCAGCCGAGTTTCATTATTGAGTTCTCTATAAGGAAACTGACTTGTAACTTTTTTAATTCCTTTACATTTCCACAATTTTTATTCATTATGTGTTTTAATTACATGAAAATCCTAATAAAAAATGTTTCCCCTTATAAACGAGTAAGTAGTGTCCGTAGGCTTGTCAACTTTAAGAAACCGGACATAGTGTTGAAAATACATTTAAAAACCGGAAAAATTAAATCCAAAAAAAATTACTTCGTTCCTTAACCTCGTCAGATAACCGGACAAGTTATGCTTGGTTGAGTTTGACAACCGGACCAAGCTCTCAAAAACCAGACAGTCCGGGTGAAAACCACACGGTTGGCAAGCCTGAGTGTCTTTGTCATTATTGAGCCCAAAATTAAGCTTAAGAACGACGTCAAATGTCTAGGGTTGGGGTGGGGTCCGCAAAAAAAATTTAGCTCGATAAGGGGTCCTCGGACTACATAAGTTTAAGAACCCCTGATATAAGATATTCATGTTCAGAGAAAACCTGGGTTTACTATACTTTGCTTACACTATCATTTTCATTAATTAAACTATCATTTACAAATTTATATTTTTTTTAATAATACTAAAAACATTGTTCGTTGTAACGATATAAAATTCAATTTCGAATTCAAAAGTTCTATTGGCTAAATGCGCAATGATAAAAATATGCATCAAAGGATCTTTTGCCTCATCCATCCTTATAGCGAAAAATTTGGCAAATTGCTAGAACAAAACTTTGTTTTCTTGACTATTTCTTTCAGTTCAGCTGCTGGAGCTGTGTGAAGTAGGCTCGTGACTTGGAGATATCAACATAAAAATTATCTAGGAAAATTGCTCTTCGTTTGCTCGTCCAGGAAATATGTCTAAAAAAATTACTCCCGAAGTATTTTTGGAAATATTTCCAAAAAACAAAAACACCCACACGGAAAAAACGAAACTCGAAATTATTTTAAATATAAATCAAAATTTAAGAAAAATTAGTAGGTAATTTAGTAATTTAGAAACGGTTCGACTGCCTATTAAAAATTACTAAGCGTAATATAAAAATTGCATCAAACAGGCATTAATTTTTCGAATGCAAGTTTTTAATTTTTACAAAGTAGATATTAAAATTTCTGCAATAATTTATTATATTTTAAGAGGACTGTACTATTTTTGAAATAGTACATTATAAAGTTTTTATGATGAAATAATAATAACTGAAATTGATTTTTAAAATTTTTTGTGTTTTGAACAAAATTGGGACGGCCAGCGAGTTTCTGTAGCCGCTTTCCCGACCCCGACCCATTTCTGTTCAACACATTACATCAAAGCCAATTAGTAAGAGTTTGGCAAGCCTTATATATTTATTTGTTTGCATGAACATGTTGAGAACTCAAACAGAGTACAAATTAAAAACAAAAGAGAAATAAAATTCAATATAATAAAAATTACTAATCTTGCAATAGTTTTTCTATAACTACTTTTTAAAAATTATTAAGCGGGAATCAGATATTACAATATGAAATATGTAAAAATTCTAATGTCGCAATTTATTATTTATTAATCTTTGTAAAATTTCAAACTTTTTATGTGATAATTAAAATGAAGAAATTAATTTTTAAAATGGACTTTATAATGGACTTGCAATAGTTTTTCTATAACTACTTTTTAAAAATTATTAAGCGGGAATCAGATATTACAATATGAAATATGTAAAAATTCTAATGTCGCAATTTATTATTTATTAATCTTTGTAAAATTTCAAACTTTTTATGTGATAATTAAAATGAAGAAATTAATTTTTAAAATGGACTTATTAAAAATTGTAAAATGAAAATAATTACAAACCATAATAGAATTTTTCATAATGACTTTTTATTTATTACTATAAAAGATTAATATTTGTTTTCAGATTTTAATTTTTATAATCTCCTATTAATTTTTAATAAAATTTGAGCTGGTGTTTTTTCCGTGCAGCTCAGCACTTCAAGCTATCGAAAAAACTTTTATACGCGAAAATTGCTCTTTGTTTGTTCGTGCAGAAAATATTTAAAAAAAATATTGTGCAATATTTTACATATATATCGCAAAAAAACAAAAGAGGCTGGCTCAGCACTTAAAGCTACCAGTAAAACTTTTATCCATAAAAATTGCTCTTTGTTTGGTCGTCCAGAAAATATAAAAAAATTTTCGTGCAATATTTTGCACAATATTGCCAAAAATCAAAAACTTCCAGCTCAGCACTTCAAGCAATCAAAAAAATTTTTATGAGCAAAAATTGCTCTTCGTTTGTTCGTTCAGAAAATATTTTTAAAAAAATTTTTAGTGCAGTATTTTTCAAAATATTGCCAAAAAAAGAAAAGAGAAACGAGGCTTACAACTACAAATCATCAAAAAAGATCTGCCAAAAAAAAATTTCGCTAAAACCTTATCGCGAAAAAATTGATCCTCGCTTGCTCGTTCAGAAAATATTTAAAAAAAAAATTCGTGAAATATTTTGTATAATATTGCCAAAAATCAAAAACACCTGGCTCAGTACTTCAAGCTTTCGAAAAAATTTTTATGAGCAAAAATTGCACCTCGTTTGCTCGTTCAGAAAATATTTTTAAAAAAATTTTTAGTGCAGTATTTTTCAAAATATTACCAAAAAACGAAGAGAAACGAGGTTTAGAACTACAAATCATCGAAAAAGTTCTGACAAAAAAATATTTCGCTAAAATATTATGTAATGCGAAAAAATTGCTCCTTGTTTGCTCGTCCAGAAAATATTTAGAACAAAATTTTCCGTGCAATAGTTTGCACAATATTGTCAAAAAACAAAGTAAAACGTGGCTTAGAACAACAAATTATCGAAAAAATTCGCTAAAATCTTATTGTGAAAAAATTGCTCCTCATTTGCTCGTTCAGAAAATATTTAAAAAAAAAATTTGGTGCAATATTTTTCACAATAAATATTGCCAAAAACAAAAACACCTGGCTCAGCACTTCAAGCTATCGAAAAAATGTTTATGAGCAAAAATTGCTCCTCGTTTGCTCGTTCAGAAAATATTATTTAGCAAATACCGACTATTTTGTCAGATAATCACAATTAGACCGGCAGCTAGCGACAGAAATTTGGTGCTGATCGAACCACGTATGCCTTTCAGGATTCAGAACATATTACACTCACCGAATAAAAATTTGATGATATGAAAGTTGGCGTCGGGGGCATTTCGAAGAAAACCGAATTTGAAATTGCAATGAAAATAGACATTTTTAACCAATCGAACCACGTATGCTAAGCGTACTACATGAAATTTTAGGGCAAAATAGTTCATCAGCATCCATGGCATACGTGTTGAGCTGGGTCTAAGGGCCAATACCCACTCTTACATGTGTAAAAAAATACCATTTTAACCTTCATCTGCTCCTTGTGTAGAAAACTACACAAAATAGATTCTTTTTTGATTTTTTCTGAAACCATCAGATAAAAACTTACCAACATTTTCGACTTTTTCAACAACATTATTTCACAAGCAAAAATGGGTTTTCCGTTAAAATAAAAATTTTTTTGGAGATTTTATTCAAAAAGTTACGTTAGTGACCCTTTTGTGTAGATTTCTACACACATGCATGTAACATATCGCGCGTTTGCTGCAAGACCGTCATAACTCAAAAAAATTTGTTTTTGAGTTAATTATACACAAATATCCACCGTTTTATGTTTTATTTTGTGTGAAAAAATCAGAAATGTATCTAATAAACTTGCCTTGCAAAAAGAGTATTTTAATTTTCATATGAAAAGTCACTTATTGGAAATTGTAAATGCGAGAAAAAATGAAGTCGAAACGTTTGTGTAAAATGCATTAAAAAAAGACATTGTAAATTTATTTCCCTTTTATAGTTTATTTTCTCAAAATATATAATTATAAATGTTATTATTTATCCATATTCGTATTAAATATTTCACTGAAAATGTACTGAAATCTCATATGTGTAGAAATCTGCACACGAGGGGAAACAACGTAAGTTTTTTTAAGGAGCAGATGAAGGTTAAGTCAATCGAACCATGTATGCCACATATAATACATTAATGTTTACAAAGATACCTTTATCGGAAACCATCGGCATACATGTAAGACAGGGCCTAAGGGCCTTTGAAGACATGCAATTGTGTAAAAAAAATATCCATTTCGGAACAATCGAACCGTGAATAAAATTTATTGCAAATCAAAGCTGTAACCTTAAAATGTTTATGTGCAAAAGGGCATACGATTACTGTGGAACATACCTCTATAAAAACAGGCAGAACACAACAAATTTTTACATACTTTTAGACCTATCGAACCATGTATGCCCATTACGATTTCAAAATGTAACCACTGACTTATGTCATTTTTACAAACGGCATACAAATCGACCGGGGCAATCGCACTAAAAATAAACATTTCTACTGAGCCAAGCGATTTCATTTCTTATAAATACTTAAAGTTCAGAAAAATAAAATTAAAAAACACATTCAATATATACAACATCCATTTTAGCCGTGTTTTATTCGCTTTACTTAAACCTAAAAGTGTATAAAACGCATAAGTTTAACCTTTTTTAATTCTGGTACACTAAAAGGCATGACAGTGTTCTGTTTTAAAATCAGAGCCGTTCGGATGGCCAGCAAACTCGTATGGTTGAACGGGGGCCTAGCACGGTAAAGGGCCTCACACATCAGTATATATATTTTTTTTTTTTTTTTTATTGGTATCAATTGATTTGGCACTGATCTATAGCGTCGGAGACGCTTATGCCAACGTTTTTTCTTTTGTTTTCCGAGGATAGAAAAAAATCGACGATAGAAGATGAAGAATAAATCTATTTGACGTTATATTAAAAAGAAAAAATGAAAGCAGAATCAAAGCAGCGATTAATGACTGTTGTTTCATTTTTGTTTTTGTTTTTTTTTTATGTGACTTTGTTTTAATATTTGGGCCATGCACACTGCATGCATAAGGCCCCGCGTGACCTAAAACCGTAACTGCAAAATGCTGCAACAAATATTTCTTTATTTTAGGTTTGTGTCTAGAACTACTTGTATGTGCGACGTCTATTTTTCGAATTCAGCATAGACAAAAAAAGTTCAGTCAATTGATCTAGAAATTGAGCTGGATGACGCAGTTGTATGGAATTTTGGTTTAACCAAAACGAATAAGACACGGCTATTGTTGATTTATGTATACAATTTAACATATTGTAGCGAAATTTGGTTTATGCCAGAAAATTCTCGAAATGAAAATTAAACGATACTTTCTAGCATCACTGACCGCAGAAAAATACTTGTACACCATCTAGCGGCTTCTAGTGTGATAAAGTTTCAGCGTCAGTGTAGTACGACATTATCAAAGCCGACAACCGAGAAAAATTATCAATGTCGATAAGCGCTATTTACAGCGCCGTCTCTAGGTGTGTGCGGGCCCCTAGGCTGAACATATGGTGCCCCCACATTGGGATTTTTATTAAATACCTAGAAAAAAAACAGGTTTAATACGAATTATTATCTATTACTTCCTTGCGAAATTTTAATTTTTTGGAATTTGAGTAAAAAATGAAGAAAATTAGATTTTTTCCTTTAAAAGATAACTGTCAAAACTTAAAAAAAAAACTCGGAAGGGTTGTTATCTCTGAAATTGTAATTGCAGACAGCCCACAACAACTGTCAATCTCAGTAGGTAAGATAAGTGAAAATATATTTTATTGGTCAGATTGAAGTTTTCGGAAATATTAATCGCTAAGAATGAAGTAATGCTGAAGTGGTCCCACTTTTCTAAAATTCGAAAAAAATGGCTACCAAAATAAAAGAGCATACCGAAATAAATACACTTCTTCGTTGGGTGCTATCAAAACTTTTTTAAAATCCAATAGTTCATTCCAGCAATATAGTCGAAATACAAATAATTTTTAGCCTGCAGGACATCTATGACCATATTTTTGAAGTGTAGTACAGGAGCTTTGGTAAAAATATAAAAGTAGCGTGAGCAATCGTAAACGTTAGCGCGTCGTGTGATCACACTGCGATGTAAGGATTCAGCATATGTGCATTTTCACAGGAATCGGCATTTTAGCTGGCCTCGTTTTTTTTTTTTTTTTTTTTGGAACACATCCTTCAAACATGGTTTTTCTTGAAGCTAAGACTGTCTTGAATTAATATTCAAGGTCGAACTATTAAAATTCAGATAGCTATTTTTTTTAATTGCAATTAAAGTAAGAAATATGTGTAACTTTTTAAACATGGTTCGCTTCAAGCTACATCAAGATCGGAAAAAATTGTCAACCAAATCTGTCAATGCACGATTATTATTTAGTGTCCGGAGAATCCAAAAATATAATTCGCAAAATCGTCCTGATCATTAACTTGTTTTATGGCCATTTTATGGTATACTCTTTTACCGATAATTTTAATAAAAATACGTACTATGAAAAATTGTGAATAAGACATTAAAAATTAAAATTTTTTTATTTTGATTTTTTTGTGGGCTTTGTAATCAAAAATAATTTTAAAGCCCAAAAGATAAAAATATATATAAATAAATATTATTTAATCGAACTTACAGTCATTAAGCAAAGACCAATATTGTAAATTTTTACTTATTGATCAATGCCATTTGTCAACAAACATGAAAAAGATAACAAATGGAACAATTTTTTTTTTAACCTGGTAATTTGGTGACATGTTTCGGCTATTACCAATAGCCTCATCAGACCAGTTTGGTTAATTCTGTACATGGATTCGAACCTCTGACCGTTCATGCATTGCAATTGCATATTTTGCGACGGCCGCTCTAACACTTGAGCCACTGAGGTACTTGTCATGAGGTGTACAGAATGCACATATTCCATTTGTCATCGTTTGTCACTTTCTCGCTTGCTGCCATAGCCGTTAGACCGTCGGTCTAAAGTCATGCTATGATTTATTTTTCGAAATTGTGGTGTTGCCAGCCACATATTTTTTGAAAATTCGGCGTGCTCTCCATATGGTTTAAGAAAGTTGATTTTAGCGACTGATTATTTTATAATTAAATATTATTTAATCGAACTTACAGTCATTAAGCAAAGACCAATATTGTAAATTTTTACTTATTGATCAATGCCATTTTTCAACAAACATGACAAAGATAACAAATGGAACAATTTTTTTTTTTAACCTGGTAATTTGGTGACATGTTTCGGCTATTACCAATAGCCTCATCAGACCAGTTTGGTTAATTCTGTACATGGATTCGAACCTCTGACCGTTCATGCATTGCAATTGCATATTTTGCGACGGACGCTCTAACACTTGAGCCACTGAGGTACTTGTCATGAGGTGTACAGAATGCACATATTCCATTTGTCATCTTTTGTCACTTTCTCGCTTGCTGCCATAGCCGTTAGACCGTCGGTCTAAAGTCATGCTATGATTTATTTTTCGAAATTGTGGTGTTGCCAGCCACATATTTTTTGAAAATTCGGCGTGCTCTCCATATGGTTTAAGAAAGTTGATTTTAGCGACTGATTATTTTATAATTAAATATTATTTAATCGAACTTACAGTCATTAAGCAAAGACCAATATTGTAAATTTTTACTTATTGATCAATGCCATTTTTCAACAAACATGACAAAGATAACAAATGGAACAATTTTTTTTTAACCTGGTAATTTGGTGACATGTTTCGGCTATTACCAATAGCCTCATCAGACCAGTTTGGTTAATTTTCTACATGGATTCGAACCTCTGACCGTTCATGCATTGCAATTGCATATTTTGCGACGGCCGCTCTAACACTTGAGCCACTGAGGTACTTGTCATGAGGTGTACAGAATGCACATATTCCATTTGTCATCTTTTGTCACTTTCTCGCTTGCTGCCATAGCCGTTAGACCGTCGGTCTAAAGTCATGCTATGATTTATTTTTCGAAATTGTGGTGTTGCCAGCCACATATTTTTTGAAAATTCGGCGTGCTCTCCATATGGTTTAAGAAAGTTGATTTTAGCGACTGATTATTTTATAATTAAATATTATTTAATCGAACTTACAGTCATTAAGCAAAGACCAATATTGTAAATTTTTACTTATTGATCAATGCCATTTTTCAACAAACATGACAAAGATAACAAATGGAACAATTTTTTTTTTTAACCTGGTAATTTGGTGACATGTTTCGGCTATTACCAATAGCCTCATCAGACCAGTTTGGTTAATTCTGTACATGGATTCGAACCTCTGACCATTCATGCATTGCAATTGCATATTTTGCGACGGCCGCTCTAACACTTGAGCCACTGAGGTACTTGTCATGAGGTGTACAGAATGCACATATTCCATTTGTCATCTTTTGTCACTTTCTCGCTTGCTGCCATAGCCGTTAGACCGTCGGTCTAAAGTCATGCTATAATTTATTTTTCGAAATTGTGGTGTTGCCAGCCACATATTTTTTGAAAATTCGGCGTGCTCTCCATATGGTTTAAGAAAGTTGATTTTAGCGACTGATTATTTTATAATTAAATATTATTTAATCGAACTTACAGTCATTAAGCAAAGACCAATATTGTAAATTTTTACTTATTGATCAATGGCATTTTTCAACAAACATGACAAAGATAGCAAATGGAACAATTTTTTTTTTAACCTGGTAATTTGGTGACATGTTTCGGCTATTACCAATAGCCTCATCAGACCAGTTTGGTTAATTCTGTACATGGATTCGAACCTCTGACCGTTCATGCATTGCAATTGCATAACACTTGAGCCACTGAGGTACTTGTCATGATAATAATAATAATAATATTTAATTATAAAATAATCAGTCGCTAAAATCAACTTTCTTAAAATATATATAAATTATTTTTCATTAGTTTTTTTATTTATGGTTTTTTTGCGAGCTTTGTAGTCAAAAGTACCTTAAAAATCTGTAAAACAAAATTATAAATTAAATTATTTGTCACTTATTTTAAGGCCTAAAAGAATTTTTTTTTAATATTTTCAATTCTTTTCCATGGAAAATGATTAATAACATAATATATATAAAAATTTTTTATTTTTTTGTCTTTGTGGACTTTGTAGCCAAAAATACTTTTAAAGCCCACAAAAGAACATGAAAAAAGTTTTTTTTTTCACTAGTTTTTAGGTCGACAAAAAAAATAGTTTTTTTTTGTATCGAATTTTTTCCAAGAAAAATGGTGAATAACCCAAAAATATTTGCATATTTACAAAATTTAGTGGTGTTATCGTGTTCAGCAACTCAAAATACATAAGAAACAATTGTCACAGCATATTTTAAAAGTAAATTACATTTCACTTGATCTTAAAAGCATCAAAAACTGTACACGGTTCGCTTTATGATGTTATTAAAATTATCGGTGAAAGTGCTTACCTTAAAATGGCCATAAAACAAGTAAATGATTAGGCACGATTTTGCGGATTATGTTTTTGGATTCTCCGGAAACTAAATAATAATCGTGCATTGTCAGATTTGGTTGAAAACTTTTTCCGATATTGATGTTGCTTGAAGCGAACCGGGTTTAAAAAGTTACACATATTTCTTACTTTAAATGCAATTAAGTAGCTATCTGAATTTTAATAATTCGATCTTGAATATTAATTCAAGGCAGTCTTAGCTGCAAGAAAACCATGTCTGAAGGATATGCTCCAAAAAAAAAAAAAATTTGAAAACGAGGCCAGCTAAAATGCCGATTCCTGTGGAAATGCACATATCCGATTTTCCATACCCGCCATTAAATATGATCACGCATCAAAAAGAAATGATTTCTATTTGGATCAGGCGTATTATTCCTTATACGAGTAAGAGGTTTTCGTCATAAAAAAAACATTAATACTCTTTAAATCACAAATAACAAACTGATTACCTTTTAAATGCTGTTTTCAAGAAATATTGTCTAAGAAAAATTAAAACTACAAAGGAGCGGAAATTACTAATACAGCTACAATTTTGGAATCAGACTCATTTTACAAATGGAATCAAAATTTGGAATTGAAAAATTTTTGATTCCATTCTATCTATTTTTAAAAGATAAAGAATTCTGTGGAACAAGTTTACTTTAGCATCTATCGCCCAGTTTTTGTTTTCGTGGTAGGAGGGGGCAAATGCAAAAAAAATTAAATAAAGTGTTGCTCAAAGAGATAGCTATCGGAATTTGCGGTTATAGCTTTTGTTAAAGTCATTGTAAGTTGGGAGCCCCTGAATGGATGTATAAAGATGGTTGTCATAAGAATGATAATTTATTGTCCTACAATAATGGTGTATAAAACTTTAAAATTTATGACATACTACATATGATTTTAGCAAAAGCTATATCCACAACTTCCGATGGCTATATCACCGATACCAGATCCGAGTGACATTTTTTAATTAAATATTTATTCAACAAAAAACCACATACAAAGTGTTTGGTTTAATAAGAAGTGGCAAGTCAAAAGAGAGAACGGTGTCACGGTTAACAGCGTATGCAAATATGAAACGATATCCATTTAAGGTGCTTGTACACGCCTGAGATATTGAAGCAGTTTGAGAGAAATCGATGCAGCTTTTTTTATTCAACTCAAAATTTAAAATGTTATAACGGATTTTCTTATGGCGCGGGCCCCTTGTGGCGCGGGCCCCTAGGCTGCAGCCTATACAGCCTATGCCTAAAAACGGCCCTGGCTATTTAGAAGGCAGGAGCGGATCCAGAAATTGTTCTTTGGGGGGCCGGCTAAAACTTTTTTTTTATTACACACTTTCAAACTTAACGCATGACATAACTAAAGGGAATATACAAAAACTTGAAGTAGAGTAAATGTTCCATATTGTATTTCTTATTAAGAAAAAGCTATAAAGTAAAACAAATAACACTAACTAGCTTACATAAAAAAGATCTGGTTTCTCATACACCTTTTATGATGTCAGCATGTCAGCTGCTGGTACCGGAAATTTGTCTTTTATTGAAAATATCATGGGCATGGACATTTGTCTTCAGATTATGAGTGTCAATTTGTTGCAGAGTGCTGAAAATCTTGGCATGCAGACAAATTTACGGTTTTACCAAGATAAAAACCCGAAATACAAAGCGGGCTTAGTTCAATTCTGGTTAATATACAAGTGCCCTTATTTGATGGCACCGCCAGCATAGTCACTTGACCTAAGGGTGCTTTTAAATTTATGGACGATTTGGAAAAAAATAACCGAATACACAACATTTCAAGCAAAAACGACCTAAAATAGGCACTTAAAATTGAGTGGTGCTATAACTCGCCAGATACCAATAAAAAATTTTCAGCTTCGATGCCAAACCGTCTTTAAGCTGTAGTTGACCAAAGAGGCTACCACACTACATACTTAAAATTATGAAATCATTATTTTATACAATAGTTTTTCAATTTATACATGTGTGCATGAAATAAAGATTACATTACATTTACATTTACATTAAATAAACATTTTTTTAAAACTGCAAATGGTATCAAAACTTTTTTCATATTCCAATTAGTTTGAAAGTTTCATAGCATTGAAATTAAAAGTATGCACTGCATGAAATAAGCTGTGAGCCACTGTATTTTGGCGCGTAGATTCCAAAAATCCCAACCATTTTTTTCTTTTTTCTTAAGAATCGTTTTCGAGATATTCCTAAAAAACCCCTTTTTTGGCACGTTTTTCATTTATTTGCCATCACTAGCAGCACATTAACGTTCAGAAAAAAAGTCCTTTGCCTCACAATGGGCTTCAGCAGCTGTAGTAGGTACATTCCCATTCTTTTCTGTCCAACATTTTCTCCTCAAAGCTATTTCTCCCTTGATGAAAAGATATTTACATATTTCCAATCCCGATACCCCCTCAATGTCTGAATAACACTTCCTACCATAATGTAGCAAGTGTTTAGGTCAAGCTAAACTGCCTGAAGTTGACTGGCAAGCGAGATTGTCAGTTAAAATACGTTAGATGCAATTGTCAATGCCATGATGAAATTCATTTGGGCATATTATTTTTCAAATCAATCAAGGCAGACCCTCAAAAATTCGTCGATGCTTGAGACTTACAGATATTATTCTACGTTCAATTCTAGGGGACCCATATCTTTTTATTTTGCTGAAAGGACCCAATTTACATTTGAAATTTGTCCTTTAAAATTATAAAAAAAAACATGTGAGCAGTTCACACGCGGTAGAAGTGAAACTGCGAAAGAATGAGTCGAAAATGTTTTCTTAAAATGCTAAAAGTTGACGGGATCTAGAATAGGTAAAGCAAGACTTTGTTAGTTAATCAGTAAATCACTTGAAAAAATTTAAGAAATAGCAAATCTTTCCACGCTTATGTCTCAGCTTTTGATTAACCAATCTCGAAGCTGATAGTTTTAGTGCACTCAGCTCGATGAGTACTTTAATTTGATATATCATTTACACCTGTAGATATTCTAGATGTCGTCAATTTTTATAATTTTAATAAACATTTTCGTCGCATTCTATCGCAGTTTAGTTTTCTTAAGGTTTTATTTTTGTTATATTTAATTTCGTTTATTTTTTTTTTTGTTTTCTCATTGCATTTACGTCCACGCAATAAATATAAAATAAGCTTATGCGACAGCATTTGATTGAGAAGGCCATGCCATTATTCAGAACACCTGCATAAAACCAAAATTCAGAGCTCTTTGAACGCACGAAGTGTGTCGACTCTTGCACGATTAACGATCGGTATTCGGTAAAACTAACTAAACTGTCGCATAAACATAGTAATAGAAAGCAATCAACGTAATTTTCCTCGCTATAGCAAGGATTTGGTAATTGATCAGTGCATTGCTTGACAAAATTGAAAAAATAGAAAATCTTTCCACGCTTATGTCTCAGCTTTTGGTTACCCGATCTCAAAGCTGATAGTTTCAGCTCACTCTACTCGCTGAGTACTTTAATTAATTAATAATATATAATTTATTGCTGTAGCTATTCTAGATCATAATTAAAAAGAGCGTTTCATGTTTTGCATTACAAATTTTGCGTTTAAAATTTTTCAAATGACCCCCACTAAAGAACTTTCACTTCAAAAAAAATTCTGAAAGGACTTTTTCAAATTGTCGAAATCCTTAATAAATTACGGAATTTCATAATTCTTTTTTCAAACTTTTCTTAATGTAAAGGATTTTATGAAAAAATTATATTTAGTGCAAAGTAAATTGCTTTGTAGAAAATATTGCTAATATCGTAAGCCAGAGGCATTTTTTTTTAAGTCAAAAAATTTTTAAATGCATCAGTTTTTATTTTACATTTTGCTCTGCTGTAACGCTAGTACTGCGTATATCGATGTGATATTTTGGTGGGAGGTGGAGAAGGGTCTTTAGTATGTGTAGAGGTAATTTATGTATAAAGGACACTCGCGCAGCCCAGATACTCAATTTTAATTGTTTATTTTTTAAAGAAAAATGCTCTCCATTAAGATTAAGACATTTTCGACCCTTAGGACTGTAGTAGTTTAAACCTTTCTGTGTTGATAAGAAAATTTCAAGAAAAAAAAAAACTGATGCACCTAAAAATTTTTTGATGTGAAAAAAAATGCCTCTGGCTTACGATATCAGCAATATTTTATACAAAACAATTTAGCTTGCACTGAAAGTCAATTTTTCATAAAATCCATTAAATTATGAAAAGTTTGAAAAAAAAAATATGAAATTCCGTTATTAATTAAGGAAATATCGATAATTTGAAAAAAAGTCCTTTGGGAATTATTTATTATAATTTTAAAGGACAAAGTTCAAATGACCATAACTTTAAAAATTGGGTCCTTTCAGCGAAATTAAAAAAAAAATTATGGGCACCCTAGAATTGAACGTAGAATAATATCTGTAAAATTCAAGCAAATCGATGACATTGAGTTGATATTTATTTCGATTTGAAAAATAAAGTGTAATTGAAAAATTGCTGCTAAAAGACCAGCAGAGTTTGCTGACGGCGAAGCTTGTTCCACAATCGTACGATACCGTCAAATAGGTTATGGAACTGCAGAAATTCGCCATGCCTTGCAATCCATCTTGTGTCACTCAACGTCGTAAAGTTTCATTAATTCTGTCCGTTTGCAAGACTCATGCACAAAATTTTTATTGCTTTTTACAGTGCCCTTCATATTTCGAATAAATTGAATAGATTATGACTTTGATATAGCGTGAGCACTGTTCTGCTTATATATGGTAAGAGGTTGCAACTCTTTTATGCGCGCTTGCACTCCTTACACTTAATTTCTTCTTAGCTTTTCAAGTTTTTAAAAGATTTGAAAAAGTTTTTTTTTATATCGAAAAAACTAGATACAAATTTAAACAAAAAGCAGTAAATTACATTAGTTAAATGAGTATAAATACGAAAAAAACTAAAACATTAATTGAGTCAAAATGTTGTTTTATCTAGTGTCGGATCATTTCATTTGGGGGGGGGGGGTTAGGGGGCTTCAGCCCTGGATCCTGAGTCTGGATCCGCCACTGCTAGAAGGTACCAGAAATGGCATTCTGGATAGTGGTGGATGGTTTGAGAAATTGGTGACTTTAGTATAAAAGGTCGTCATCTGAGCAGTCGGCACACAGTTGAGTTAAATTAACACAGTTGAGTTCGAGGGTTGCGTTGACCGAGTTAGCATTATATTATTATATTACACGAAATTTAATTTCAATGTAAATTTAAAAAATGGACCAAGTGAAGGAACAAGAGGTGGAATTTTCCACCGTAATTTATAGAAGAACGCGACAAAATCCACTCCAACTATGCTCGAACCAACTTTATTTGGTGGGAGGGCGCAAAATAATACATACAGCTTCCTAATTTATGTCAATGCTTTTATTTGGATGATATCTTTTTCATACTACCTTTAAGATAGGCGTCAAAACTTTTTAAAAAATGCTATATTTAACTAATACCTCGGCCGATTTGTATGCTGTTCATACAAATTACATAAGCAAATATTTTTTGAATTAATTCCAGAAGGGTATACATTTTGTATGGCATTTTGCTTTTTATTTTTTTAACGCGATTGACCCGGTAGATTCGTATGTTATTTTAAAAATAACTTATTATTATGGATATTTCATGAAAACCTTAAGGGCATACATGGTTCGATTGATCTTAAATTATTTCAAATATGGCCTTGTCTTTTTTCACTGTTTAACGCGATTGCCCCGGAGGATTCGTATGTTATTTCAAAAATCACTTATTTACATGACTATTAAATAAAAACCTTAAGGGCATACATGGTTCGATTGGTTCAAAATTTGGTCAAACTTTACTGTGTTTAAAATGTATGCCGTTAATTATGTCCCTTTTAAGGAGTATGCCGTTACGTTTTTCTTGTAAATGATATTGTCACTTAGATTATATTACGAGGGCATGTACGGTTCGATTGTTCAAAAATGGATATTTTTTTTACACAATTGCCCTGCCTTACATGTATGCCGATGGTTTTCCGATAAAGGTGTCTTTGTAAACATTAATGTATTATATATGGCATACATAGTAAGAGTGGATATTAGCCCTTAGACCCAGCTCAACACGTATGCCATGGATGCTGATGGACTATTTTGCCCTAAAATTTCATGTAGTACGCTTAGCATACGTGGTTCGACTGGTTAAAAATGTCTATTTTCATTGCAATTTTAAATTCGGTTTTCTTCGAAATGCCCCCGACGCCAACTTTCATAACATCAAATTTTTATTCTGTGAGTGTAATATGTTCAGAATCCTGAAAGGCATACGTGGTTCGATCAGCACCAAATTTCTGTCGCTAGCTGCCGGCCTATATGGAGTTTCCCAAAAAAAGGTGGTCTTTGAAATTTTACACTAACGACTCAATTAAATATATTTGGATAAAATTTTAGTTTTTTTTTTCAAATTTTATAACAACACAAAAAACATTAATTAAAAAGCATAAATCATGTGTGTATGTATGTTCACTTTATTTTACTTACCTTCCCGGCAAACATATGTACATTATTTTTGGTTGTGCACAGCTATGAAACAGTATACTGTATACTGTACTAGTACCTATCCAATCATATAAGTTTCATTCCCCTCTCTTTATAATAAATACCAAAAAAATGTATGACAAATTTCGATGTTTGTCATTCTAAAATTATTCACATTTTTGGAATATGTTATAAATTAGTATTTTAGATCACTTTTAAAAATATGTCTAAGACTCTTCATATATGTATCTGAAGTTTAATCGAGAATCATACCATATTTGAGAAATATTCTACTGCACATTAAAAATTAATTTTATAGCATTAACTGTTCGTGAAATTCATGCAAAATTTATTAGTAACCGTTTCTGTTTTTAAGGAGAAGAGATATGTAAGGACTGTCTCAGAAAAAACTTACGTTTTGTTTTTCAGTTATAAAAAATACCCAATAAATTTTTTAATCTTTTTCTTATTTTATTAACAATGACTAGTGTTCAAAATATAAATATCTAAAAAGTAATTAACATTTCTTTTGTTTCTATAAAAAATTTTTACTTCTTTCTAAGGCCCTTCATTTAATTTTGCACAGGTGTTTCATCGAGAGTACGGTACGATCTTTTCCACTTAAATCTGAAGTCTTGTAATTTTTTGACAGTCTTTCCACGTTTTCGAAGATCTCTTTTCATTTGAGCTCAATATCTCTCAATTGGGCGAAACTCTGAGCAGTTTGACGAATTTGCTATTTTTTGTACAAAATTGATCTTTTTACTTTGATACCGTGCTATCGTAGCCTTAGAGTAACGAGAGATTGCTAAATCAGGCCAGAGCATCACTGTACCCTCATCTGTACGAATAAATGGTGGAACACGTTTTTCGAGGCACTCATCTATATAAACTTTGGAATTGATTGTGCGTTACGTTACAAAGAAGCTGCTTCTAAGGCCACAGGTGCATATGGCCTGCCAAACCATTTATATATTGCTTCGGAAATTTCGAAATTTTTTTCTCTTTGAATTTAATTGGCATATGCTCCTTCTTCGGTGGCGTCTAATATTCGTGCCCAAGTAGCTGCTTAAAATCTGCTTTAACGTGAGTTTCGTCGTCCATAACGCAGCAATCAAATTTAGTCAGGTGCCTTTCATACAATTTTCGCGCTCGTCTGGTACTTTTTGAACTCTATATGTCTTCAGCTTACTTTTCTCCGTTATACTTTGTACAGCAGATTTTGATGTAACTGCTCTAGCCGCCATATCTCACACTGAGGTGTTGGGATGCTGCCTAAAAAGGCGCTTCACCTTCGCCGCTACCTTTGGAATAGAAATTTCTGGTTTTTTGCCTGAACCTTTTTTTGGGCAAACAGGTAGACACCCTTCTTATATTTGGAAACAACCGTATAGACAGTTTTATCAGATGCACCTACTATTTTTGCTAAAGCTGAATATTTTAACTCTGGATTTTGCAGGTATGTGGACAAAATCAATTCCCGAACTTTTTCTTGCTTGCTAGACATCTTTGTCGTTAGACACGGTTTGCTTAAAGCAAGATCAAGATCGATAAAATTGTCAACCAAATCTGACAATGCATAATTATTATTTAGTGTTCGGAGATTCCAAAAACATGATCCGCAAAATCGTACCTAAGAACTTACTCGTTTTATGGCCATATTAAGGTAAACGCTTTTACCGATAATATTGATAAAAATGCATTCTAGGAAAAATTGTGAATAAGTCATTAAAAATTAAAATTTTTTTATTTTGCTTTTCTTTGTGGACTTTGTAATCAAAAATACTTTTAAAACCCATAAAACAAAAATATATAAAATTATTTTTCATTAGTTTTTGGGCCCAAAAAAGTTTTTTAAATTGTTTTTTAATTTTTTTTTTTCATGAAAAACGGCGAATAACACAACAAATATTATATAAAAGTCTTTTTATTCATTGTTTTTTAGTGAGCTTTGTAGTCGAAAATACCAAAATAAGTGACTTCACCATGTTCAGCGACTCAAAATACATAAATAACAATTACACTGTAAAACAAAATTCTTTTGGCAAAAGTCTATTCGGATCTGACGCTGTGGGGTGAAAATATAGGGCAAAACAAGAAACCATTTGGCTCAGTTTGTTCAAGTTGGCTCAAATTTCCAAGAAATGAACATTTGAATTTGGCATCTAGATTCATGTGGTTTTTTCAATATAGAATATGTATCTCGAAAGCAAACTGAGTTTTATCTGATCCTGGGACTTTGTTCATCTCTTCAATATCTACAACTTTCACCAACAAATCAGATGTTTTGGATGCATTTTCGGCAAGTTAGAAACCAGATCTTCACTTTTTGATTCCATATTCATTCTTAGAATTCAAAATCACATAAGAATATATTTTGCTTGTAATCAATTTCGATTGTGTGCTCAACTGTATTTGTTCCTTAAGCTACTTTCAGCTACTCTAATTTTGAATGGTATTCATTTGGTTTGATGAAAGAAACAAATTATAAGCCAAATATTTTCTTATGTGATTATGAATTCTAAAAATGAATATGGAATCAAAAAGTGACGCTCGGATCTGGTTTCGGAAATGTAGCCATCGGAAGTTCCGGATATAGATTTTCTAAAAATCTATATAAGTCAGAAATGGCTGCATTAATTTCCAAAATAGAGGTGTCATATGAAAGGTAACATAATAAGCTACAATATTGATGTCAAAATTTTTCAAATCCGGCTCGTAGTTTTCGAAATATTATGACTTTTCCGGAATTTGGACCAATTTTTTTTCAAAAAAACCGTTATTTTTCCAAAAAAAAATCGTCATTAGTCTACAGTCTTATTAACATATTTATAAAGCTCAGTTTATCCTCTTTACACAGAAAAAACAAGATTGGTAAAATCAAAGAATTGCAATTCTATGATTAAAATTTGTGGAATTCAACTATTCATTTCTTTGAATCAAAGAAAAAATTTGCAAAATCAAAACCCTTTGTTCTTTGGATTTGCAAATTCAAATTATCTGATTTTACAACAAAATATTTTAGCGTAATCAGCAAAATGTTTCACTGATATTGCAAATAAAAAACTTCCATTGTCTAATCAGGGAAGCTCCTGGTTCAAACCCCGGCGACAACATAATTTTTTTTTTTATTTTTTTACTTCAAAGGGATTTAAAAAACAAAAAGAAGTAGAGAACTGTATTTGTATAAATTGAAAATATCTTTAAAACTGCCTTTAATGTTAATAATAAAAAACGAGTCCGTTATTTTTTTATATAAAAGGCAGTTTTCAAGATACTTTCAATATATTTATAGTTCTCTACTTGTTTTTTGTTTTTTAAATACTTTTAAATTAAAAAATAAAAAAATTAAAAAAAAAAATTATGTCGTCGCCGGGGTTTGAACCAGGAGCTTCCCTGATTAGACAATGGTTGTTACATGCGCAGTTTAACGACATCATTTTAGTATGTCTTAAAAATGATATCGGTAGTTGAGCTGGGTAAGATGAGCATTTTTGAACAGTGGCATGGCGCAGGTAAAAAAATTTAATTTCTCCTTTGAAGTTTTAAAAACGTATTACATAAATAAATTAACAATAAGTACCCGACAACAGCATTAGAGAAATAAATGGAAAGTAAATAAGAAAAATGTTTTTTGAAACCATCGAATCTATTTTAAGTTTCAACAAAAACTGTAGGAAAATTAACAAACGCTTTTTTGAAATCAACTAATTTATTTTACATAAGTTTCAACAAATCATCTTTTTTTATATCAGAGAAACTGTTTCTATGACTGAAAATCATACAAAACATTCGTTGAAATCGGACCCGAAATTGTTTGATATCATGGAATCTTTTTTTTCTGTGTAGACTAGGGTGGTTCAGACATGTATGGGAAAATTTAAAGTTGCTGGGCGCGCGACCGTTTTGAAAACTGGAAAATGGTCCTTAATCTGTCAAAAATCATTAATATCTCCCCGAAGCTACCTCTTAGCGGCTCAAATATATGACAAGGTCCTATTATTTTTTCTCCTCCAACATTTTTTCCGAGCAATCTTACCCCCTATCACCACCGCTTATGGGGGCTCCCCTGCAAAAATTACATTCTTGTGAAATTATGAAATTGACTCCCCCTTCTCCTCAGACGCCTCTGGAGGGGTAAAATGTGACCATTTTCTATTATTTTTACTCTCCCGTTTTGGGGGTCCCCCTACAAAAACACAAAAAATTTCGAAAAGTAGTTCATAGCTCCCCCGGAGTTACCCCTAGAGGGTTTTTATGTATGACCAGGTCCTATTATATTTTTTTTCTAATATTTTTGCCGAAGATACCTACCCTCTATCTGCCACTCTTTCACCCTTTTGGGGGTCCCACTACAAAAAACACCAAAAATTAGGAAAATTTCGAAAAACAATACATAGCTTGCCCGGAGTGACCCGTAGAGGGGTCAAATGTATTACCAGGTCTTCCCTACATTTTTTCCGAACATACTTACCCCCTATCTCAACTCCTTTGGGGGATCCCTTGAAAAAAATTAAGAAATTTTTGAAAATTAATTAATATCACTACTAGGTTGTATTATATTCATTTTTATTCTGTTCATTGTTTATATTAACTTGCTCTTTTCACAGAAAGGATACTTTTGACGATATGCTTCTACGATTTGTAGCATTAGCTTTTTGTGTTCTCCATCATTTGACAAAATCTGGTAGTATTCTTTCATAAACGCAACACCTCTTTCAGCGGTGTCATTTACGACATCTAAGCCTTTGCAAAAAGAGAGAACATCTTTGAAATCATCATCAGATTCCCATCAGATATCCATATTGAGAAATTCTGTATTCAATCCGAAGAAAACAAAAAAGTTTCTATTCGACAACTAAAGCTTGGAAGAAATTACATGAAAGATTGCCATCGCATGAGAACAGCAAAGATCACATACATTGTTATATTATGTGACGCGAATTGAAAATGCGGATACAAAAAGACTCCACTGTAAATATGCTCATATGTGAACAAATAGCTAGTGAAAACAAAAAATGGAAAGAAGTTTTGACTCGTATTTTAGATACCATTCTTTTTCTGGGCGAGAGAGGATTAGCTTTGCGAGGAGAAAGCAATTATGTCGGAGATCGTAATAATGGAAATTTCTTAGGGATCTTGAAATTAATAAGCCACTATGATCCAATACTTCATGAACAGCTCGAAAAAGTACGCATTTCACAGCAATCACGTCAACGAATGCAAGTGCACTACCTTTTAGCCGAAATTCAAAATGAATTTATAGAGCTTTGTGCTCGTCACGTTATGTCGCACATCCTTAAAGAACGAGAAACAGCCAAATATTATACGATTATCGCAGATGCAACTCCCGATTCATCTCATGTGGAACAAACGACTTTCATACTACATTACCTTCGGTATGACCAGGGAAACAAACTGTACATAGTCGAAGAACGTTTTTTGGCATTTGTAGATCGAAACGAAAAAACCGGCGAGGCTATTGCTGATTTAATACACCAAACTTTCCAGCATTACGGCATTCTCCTGGCTGAATGCCGTGGACAAGGGTATGATAACGGCGCCAATATGAAAGGACCGTACAAAGGAGCCCAAGCACGCATCCTACGTGATAATGCAAACGCCATTTACTCGCCTTGTGCAGCCCACAGTTTAAATTTGATCGGAGTCGAATCTGCTGAATACTGTACCTCAGCAATTACTTTTTTCGGCGTTTTTCAGAAGTGTTATAACATCTGCAGTGGTAGCCCGCAGCGTTGGGATATATTGAAATCCAGAATATCTGCTTCGCTTCATACTTTATCCAGAACACGATGGTTTGCTAGAATCGATGCTGTGAAACCATTTGCACAAAACCTTTTTGGTTTAAGAAATGCATTAAAGGATATGCAAAAACTGAACTTGACGGCGGAAACTCGCAGAGATCTTGATAGATGCATCAAATACATGGGAAAATTTGAATGTATTCTAATGGCATCCATATGTTTAAAATCCTCAACACCATCAACGAAAGAAATATTGTTTTGCAAGCCAGAAACGTGACCATCGACGTGGAAGTGAAAAATCTCAGTAATCTTCTCAACGATTTGCATCTGATACGAGACCAATGGAGTGCCATCTTGCAGGAATGTAAAAAGGTTGCCAATGGACTAGAAGGTACCGCAACAGAATTGCTTCCTAGTCGTAAAAAAAACAAGTTGATGCTTTGCCTACAACCGAAGACAAAGACAGTTACGAAGAGGTTCAATTTAGAAGAGATTTATTCTTCGTAATAATTGATTCAGTTATTGCTGGAATAAATCGTAGGTTCGTCGCGGTAGAAAATATTGCCAACATTTTTTCACTTCTATGGAGATTTCCGGAAATGGAAGAAGACGATATCAAGAACGCAGCAGTAAGTTTTATAGAAAAATATGCTGGAGACGTGTGTTTAGGCGTGGCCTAAATTTCCTTGTTTTTGTAAAATTGAAAGGATTACCTTTTTTTAGTAGGGGTGCTCCTTGTAGGGATGATTTTGTTGAGTTGTTGTTGTTGTTGTGCTGCAGTGCTGACGACGATGGTGGTGCCGTTGTTGCTCCGCTTGCAGGTGCTTCACTGGGGCAGTTGCGTCGATGTTGGAACAGTTGATGTTGCTTTCGGTGATGCTTACGGTGTTGCGCTTGGTGTTGGTTGCTGATGAAGATGATGCTCTTGATGAGATGATGGTGGTGCTGGCTAATGATGTGCTGGATCGAAATTCCTGCACTAGAGATTTAACTTTTCTTTGTTAAAATAAAAAACCACTTTGTCTTTTAGTTTTTAAGGATTAGTTACTAAGTTTATTTACTATTTAAGATATATTTAAGTTTACTTTTAAGAATAATTTAAGTTAAATTTAAGTAGAAAATAAGAGTTCTGTTTGCTCTGGTGGATCGATAACGAGTGATTTTGCCGTTGTCGAATTTGCCTTTTGGCAATGACATTCAATGTCATGGATCTTTCGCAGTAGAGCGACAGGGACGGCAACACATACGATCCTCGAGTCTTGATCATTGTGAATGGGAATAGTTCTGGAATCACAAACTGACGAGTTGCATTTAAGTGTTGCCGTAAACATACTGCCCACCTTGCAGTATCTGCAACAAGAGAAGCGGGAGGACGCGGGCGTCTATGGGAAATTATGGGAATTTCTATTAAATACAAAATACTTAACAAGATACTAAATATTTTATAATTTTTTGTTGTAAACATTTTAATATTGTTTAAATAACACAGTTCAATGATTTTTAGTTCTCAAATTTAAATTCTTATTTTTATTTTTAATTTTAAGTAGCAAAGTTAGTAAAGTTGTTAATGATGTTGAAAATGTATGATGAAAATGGCAAATGATGATTCGATTAACCAAATTGGTGAATTGTAAAATTGAACGATTGAAAGATGGTTTAAATTCATGTTTGGGAATTATTTTAGGGGGAATTTATAATGAGAATGAAATTTTTATGAGAAAGTGCAAATGACTGCGGAATCAATACGAGTTTATGTATTGGCCGAGTGATTTCTCCCAATTGAGTTTTGAGATCTGCTACACGAACTCGTCCATCGCTGCCGAAGTAGATTTTGGTTATCCGTCCTAATCGCCATTCGGTGAGACACAGCGGTTCTTGACGCACGACTACGAGGTCTCCAATTTTTAGATCAATTTGTGGGACTTTCCACTTCGTACGCTTGAACAGATCCTTCAAATATTCATCCTACCATCGACGACAGAATTCTTGAGCCATAGCTTGACCCTTTTGCCAGCGGTTCAAAATACTAACAGAGGTAGATATATTTTCTGGCTCTGCGGCGGATAATAATGGAGCTCCTATCAGGAAATGACCTGGCGTGAGAACCGCAAGATCAGAAACGTTTTCAGACGCAGCGTTAAGAGGCCTAGAGTTGAGGCACGCTTTTTTTCGAGAGAGTAATGTTGCAAACTCCTCAAATGTGTATTTCAGCTGTCCGGTGATTTTTCGAAAATGTCGTTTGAAAGATTTCACGACTGCTTCCCATAAGCCGCCCATGTGAGGCGCTGAGGCTGGAATAAAATGCCATGAGAGATTGTGGTAACCATATTTCTTTACGGCGTCGTCTTTTGCTGCTTGAATGAATCGCTTGAAGTCTTTCTTGAGGATTCCAGCAGCTCCAACGAAATTCGTACCGTTGTCCGAGTAAATGTTGTTTGGGCATCCTCTCCGGAAAACAAATCGTGACAATGCAGCTAAAAAGGCCCACGATGAAAGATCACTAACAGGCTCAAAGTGTATAGCTTTCGTTGCGAAACATACGAAGAGACATGCATAGTCTTTAGTGATTTTGCAGTATCTGCCCGTGAAGCTTTTTATTTCGAAAGGACCTGCAAAGTCAACACCAGTATTTGTAAAGGGGCGTGAGAAGGTTACACGTTCGGGAGGCAACGCTGCCATAATTTGACCGTGATATCGTTTTTTGCTAATTACACAAATTTTGCAATTGTAGATACAAGTTTTAATTAGATTTTTTAACTTGAGTATCCAAAACTCACGACGGACTAGTCGAAGAACTAGCTGATTTTCACCGTGAAGCGAAATATGGTGAATAAAATCTACCAGCAGGCGAGCAAAACGACTGCTATAAGCCAAAATTATAGGATGCCTTTCGTTGTAGTCAAGAGCTGGGGAAGATGCTAAGCGCCCATTTGCTCTTAGAATGCCGTCCTTGTCTAGAAAGGGAGTTAACGTTAGCAACTGACTTTTTGTTTCAATTGCCTTTTTATTAATAAGATTTCGATAATCTTTCGGAAAATGTCTTTATTGAGAGTTTTTTATGAGTCTCATTTTTACAAACTTGAGCTCTTCCGAAGAGATATTTTTCGAAGGAAAAAAGTAGTTTGAGTATTCAAGTTGTCGAGTTTGGTGAAAAAATCGAAAAATATATGCGATGACTCGCAATGCTTTGGGCAACGAAGAGAAACGTTCTAGAAGGTTTTCATTCACCGCCGAGCTAGTGAAAAAAGATTTAATAGGTTTGATTTCCAATGTTGTATCCGGTTGCACTGATAGTGCACTTTGTGGCCACTGAGTTTTTTTGAAGTTTTAACCACGATGGTCCATTCCACCAAAGCTCACTATTTTTGAAGTCCGAAGGATGCAGCCCCCGGGTTGCTAGGTCGGCGGGATTGTCGTGTGTGTCGACATGAGACCAGCATTGGATGCCAACTTTATCTAGAATAGCTGTGACTCTATTTGCCACAAATGTTTTCCATGTGCATGGTGGTTTTTGTAACCAAGAGAGCACAATTGTTGAGTTAGTCCATTTGAAAATTTCATAACAATTTTCGAGGTTAAGTTGTGGGATCACAGCGTTGACTAATTTTGCAAGCAAAACTGCACCACATAATTCAAGCCTGGGCAAAGATATCGTCTTCACTGGAGCTACTTTTGTCTTTGAGACAAGTAAATGAGAAAATATGTCGTTTTGTATTTCGACTCTCACATAAATTGCTGCAGCGCATGCTTTTTCAGATGCGTCTGAAAATGCGTGAAATTCGATTTTACTTGTGGGAGAAAAACGTACCCAACGAGGAATTGTGATCAAGTTAATTTTGTCATAGCTTGTCACAAAGGCTTGCCATTTGTGGAGTGACTGAATTTTAATATTTTCATTCCAGTCAGTTTTTTCCAGCCAAAGCTGCTGCATAATTATTTTTGCTGTCACTATAACTGGTGAGAAGTTCTTTTGAATTTTACGTCCATTTTCGCAATTCAAAACCTGCTGAGAGTTAAATATTTTTAAGTTGATCACGATTATTTTTCGCTGATGTAATATCGTGAGCGCCTGCTAATGCGTCGTCGACATACATAGAGTCGCGCAAAATTTTAGAACCCATGGGAAATAGATGCTCTTCATCATCAGCTAACTTCAAAAGTGTGCGAATCGCGACATATGGTGCACAATTCACGCCAAATGTAACTGTTTTCAGCTCGTACTCGGCAAGTTCGTCATCGGGATTCGGCCTAAAAATTATCCTTTGATATGATGTTTGGGATGGGTTTATAAAAATCTGTCTGTACATTTTTTGGATGTCCGCGTTGAAAACAAATTTAGAAAATCTCCACTTGAGTATAAGTGAAGTCAGATCGGTCTGAAGAACTGGTCCAGTGAACAAAATGTCATTTTAACTTTTTGAATTTGAAGTTAGGCAAGACGCGTTGAATACAATTCTCATTTTAGTGCTCGTGCTCTCTGGTTTAAGCACGGCATGGTGTGGGAGATAGTAAGAGTTTTTCTCATGAAAGTTTTGAGATTTAATTTTGACCATGTGGTCGAGTTCCAAATATTCTAATATGACGTTGTCATATTGAGTCTTAATCTCAGGCTTTTTGAGCAGAAGTTTTTCATTTCGAAGAAATTGACTTCGCGCAATGAATTGGCCGAGAGCCAATGAATTTTGAAATTCTAATTTGAATGGTAAATCGACAATATATCTGCCATTTGATTTGCTTTTAGTAGTTTTGGTGAAAATTTCTTCACAAATTTTGTCTGCTTTAGAGACTGCGGTTTTCTGTGGGGGTTCTTCAATTTCCCAAAATTTTTTAAGTTGCTCATTCAGAGATATTTCTGTGAAATGTTAGACAATTGTTGTTTGAGAATGCATTTTTGGCTGAGAAGGTACCGGTCCTGTGAGAATCCACCCAAAAATTGTCTCTTGGGCTACAAGGGATCCAAAGACACTATTTTGTACTCCCCCGAGTAGAATTAAGGGGTATATGTCTCCTCCAATGAGAAAATCTATGGAAGAGCTTCGATTAAAGTTTGGATCAGCAAATTTGAATGTAGGCATGTTTGCAAATTGAGAGATGGTAATTTTTCAGTTACTTTTGGCACCACGAGAGCCATTACTTCTACTGGATTATCTCTGTAAAGCGTAGAACCGATGTAAAATGATGACATCATTGACGGCTTGATGCTAACAGCTCCATTTAGTCCTGTGACTTGTGCTGAAATCGGCTTAGTGGGCAATTTCAGTATCCGTTGAATGCGTTCAGAGACAAAGGTGCACTCGGACGCTGGGTCAATTAAAGCACGAGCTTTATATGTCGTGCCTAAGTGATAAATATCGATAAGAGCTGTGCCAAGAAGCACTTTCTTTGTCGCAGTAGTGAAACAAGAATTGATTGTTTCAGCTGAGTTTGAAGAATGTTTTTCTGACGTAGTCAGATCTTCGGGAGTGGACTGTATGGTAGACGCATACGTTTGAGCATTGCGATTATCGCTTTTCCTCTGATTTTCAAATTTATTATTTTTAAATTGAGGGTTATTTTGACTCGTTTCCCTGTGCAAAAGCGTGTGATGTTGCTTTTTGCACTTAGAGCATGTAAATGAGCTCTTACAATCTCTTAATTCGTGAGAAGACGACAAGCAGTTAATGCAACAGTTATGTTTTTTCACAATTGAAAATCTTTCTTGCACGCCCAGTTTTAAAAATTGACTGCATGCGCGAAGACGAAGAGTTTCTTTGCATAATCTGAATTGAGAAGATTCAACATTGTTGTGAAAAGTTCGAATTGATTTCTGCTGTTTCGGAGCAATTGGTTGCGACTTGTTGGGCTGATATAAAACTGGTGTCTTGATATCAGAGACAATTTCTAGGGTTCGAAATCTGTCTGTCAAAAAAGAATCAAAATCTTGCCATTTGGGCATTTCGATTTTATGGGATATTGATTGTTCCCATAGAGAGAGGGTATGCTCAGGAAGACGTACTGAGCATTGGTATACAAATATCGCGTCCCAATTGCTGATGTCAATTTCGTACAATTGTAATGCAGAAATACAATTATTTATCTCACGCTGAAGTTTTTTAATTGAACTTCCTGACTCTTGAGTACAAGTCGGAAGATTAAAAAGAATTCTTAATTGTTGATTTATCAAAATCCGTTTATTCTCATATTGAGATTTCAAATTATTCCACGCTATGTCAAAGCCATCATTCGTGAGAGGTACTTTTTTCACTATTTCGTGAGCTTCACCTTTTGTTTTTTGTAAAAGGTGGTACAACTTCTCGACTTGACATAAACGGGAATTATTGACATAAATTGCAGTGAAAATATCGCGAAAAGTGGGCCATGAGACATAGTCACCACTAAATTCTTGAGTGTCACACGGGGGTATGTGTATCGAGGAACTCCTGTCATTAAAAATTTTTTTTCACTGGCAGCAGCGCTTGATTTTAAAGCTTCTATTTGTTCATTAATTGAGGACAGACAACTGACATATGATGAGAATGTTTTTTGAAACTTAGCTTTCAATTTAATCTCGTTAATTTCATCTTTTTTGTCCACCTCTTTTACTTCCTTAGATTTTTCGAGCTCAATTTTAGCTCTGATAGCTTCATATCAAATTTTAATTTTTGCCCATAATTGAGTAATTTCAGTCCTGGATATTTCAAGGACATAAATATTTTGGTCATGCTCTGCCGCATGAACCATCTCGAATTCAATTAAATCATTTGCATTACGGACGAAATCCGATAAAAGTGTTTTGTCCATTTGTTCGAAAAAGAAATAATTCAATCAGAAAATTATCGAGTAAGCGGGGCTGTACCAAAAAGCGAATCAAATCGATTAAAATCAGGCGATAATAGTTGCTGAGAAAAACTTCGTAACAGCAACAAGCATAAATCGAGAAAAAAGCAATAAAAACTTTGCAGCAATAAAGCGCCAGCGAAAAAATCGAACGATAAATGCAACGCCAACAAATTTACGGCAACGGTGTTGAGCAACAAAAAAGTATCGAACGAGCAATATAAAATAGCAACAAAAACTTATTTGGCAACGGTGCCGAGCAAAATCATACGATACAAAAACAACAGCACAAAATTGTTGTAACTGTTCCGCGAAAAATCGAACGAGGTTAACTCCTTGGCAACAACGGTACCGAGAAATAAGCAACAACAAAAAACACGTTATTCGAAAACGGTAATGAATGCCGAGATTTTCACTTTTTATAAAAAAAATACCGAGATTTTCCACTTTTATAAAAATAGGCACAGGTTCAGAGAAGGCCGAAGGACCAAATGTTTAGGCGAGGCCTAAATTTCCTTGTTTTTGTAAAATTGAAAGGATTACCTTTTTTTAGTAGGGGTGCTCCTTGTAGGGATGATTTTGTTGAGTTGTTGTTGTTGTTGTTGCTGTTGTTGTTGTTGTGCTGCAGTGCTGACGACGATGGTGGTGCCGTTGTTGCTCCGCTTGCAGGTGCTTCACTGGGGCAGTTGCGCCGATGTTGGAACAGTTGATGTTGCTTTCGGTGATGCTTACGGTGTTGCGCTTGGTGTTGGTTGCTGATGAAGATGATGCTCTTGATGAGATGATGGTGGTGCTGGCTAATGATGTGCTGGATCGAAATTCCTGCACTAGAGATTTAACTTTTCTTTGTTAAAATAAAAAACCACTTTGTCTTTTAGTTTTTAAGGATTAGTTACTAAGTTTATTTACTATTTAAGATATATTTAAGTTTACTTTTAAGAATAATTTAAGTTAAATTTAAGTAGAAAATAAGAGTTCTGTTTGCTCTGGTGGATCGATAACGAGTGATTTTGCCGTTTTCGAATTTGCCTTTTGGCAACGACATTCAATGTCATGGATCTTTCGCAGTAGAGCGACAGGGACGGCAACACATACGATCCTCGAGTCTTGATCATTGTGAATGGGAATAGTTCTGGAATCACAAACTGACGAGCTGCATTTAAGTGTTGCCGTTTCTATTAGTTTACGTGTTGTTAATGTTTACACGTAAACAACGTGGTTTCAGAGTTATCTACTGAAATGATTCATCTGAAGCACATTTACGAAGCAAACTTCAGGCTGTTAAATGACATTGCTGGAAAAAAATTGGATGCAGTTTTTCCAAACGCGTGTATAGCTTTACGCATATTCTGCACATTGCCAGTTTCTGTTGCCAGTGCTGAGCGTTCTTTCAGTGTTCTTGCAAGGATCAAGAACTTTCATCGTTCCTGTTCAACTCAAGCATGACTATCAGGGTTAGGAACTCTTTGCCTGGAAGCTGAATTGGCGAGAAAACTAAATTTGAACGCAGTGATTGACGTTTTTGCCTCGTCCAAAGCAAGAAAAGCTTGTTTTGAAGAAAAAGTTTAATAGTATGTACTTTTGGATTTATCAACTTAGCGTGCAATTAAACATATAAGACAATAAAATATCTTTCACGAATTAGTTTCTTATTAAATTACATAGTTAATAGCCTATGTACGGGAATGTATGTACAGTTGTGTTCATGAAAATAGAAGTGCTGCAGGACATGACCTTTATATCTCTTTTCTAAAATATTTTGCCTTACAAATTGAACTCCTTAGTAATATTTTCGTAGGGCTGAATAAAAACAACAGATGATGCATTTACATATTTACACCAAAAAGCTGCTGTTCATTAAAATAGTAGTGCTTAACGTAATTAGTTGAAAAAAATTAAAAATTCTAGAAAACCGCCATAAGTAAGTGTAGTTAAGTAATTCAATAATGTGCTTATATGAATTTATTGAAATCGAGGTACTCTTCTTTTTTTTAGAGGGTAGAGGAAGGAATTGCTGAATCGAAAGGATAGAATCAATAATTTGGCTAAGGAATCAGGACAAGACCTTCAAGGAAACTGAAAATATGGTTGGATGCACTGCACCTGATATTTAATGCTATTACCTATTCTAAGAAACCTGAAAATTGTGGTGGTAAGCTCCAGATTTCGTTATTAGACGACAGACGAAGTGCGCGATATTGCAAGACTAAGCCCTCAGCGTCCTCAAAAATGATTAAAAATCAACCAAACCTGTCGATCAGTGCTGTGACCATTCGTCGTCGACTAATGGAAAATAATTTGAATACAAGAAGTTCCAGGAAGGTATACCTTTAGACGAAGAAGCACGTCGTTGTAAGAATACAATTTGCAAAAGATTATATGAAATGAAATGCCGAAGAGTGGCGCAACGTATTATAGTCAGATGAGAGCAAAGTATTTTTTTTTTTTGGTGGAAGAGGCTCCAGACAGTATGTTCGTCGTCAACCAAACACAGAATACCACCCCAAATACACTACCAAGACAGTTGAACATGGTGGACTGAGCATTATAGTATGGGCTTACTTTTGCTAGACTGGCATTGGCCCTATTTATTTGTTCATAGGTATTATAGACAAAGCAGTGTACGTTAATTTATTGAAGGATGTAATGCTACCGTATGCCAGTCGGAAAATGCCTTTAAAATTGACGATTCAACAGGATAACGATCCTAAACACACTAGTAAACTAGCTTATGAATGTCTGTATCTTAAAAAATCGACGTGATGCCATGGCCAGCTCAGTCTCCGGACCTTAATCGGATAGAAAATTTGTGAGGAGATATCAAACGAATCGTAACAACAGCAAAGCCATCAAGTAAAACACAGCTTTGACAAATGTTTAAAGGGACTTGGGCTGAAATTCTTGTGAAGCGTTGTAAGGACCTTATTTACTCTATTCCACGTCGATGCAAAGTCGTAATAAACAATAAAGCATTTATCACAAAATATTAGACCCAAACAAACATGTATAACATGTAACATGTTGTTTAAATTAAGTTGTGTCGCTTTTTTTTAATTTTAGTAACCACTACTATTTTCGTGAACAGCATTATTTTTGAATTTTATTTTGATTAAGCCATTGCGTTAATATAAATAAAAGTTTATAATAAAAGAAACTGTAAATATTCTCGGAAATGAATATACATTACTATTTTTTCAAAACTTTAAATGAAAATTGTACTCATCATTTAATTTGATAGTAAAAACACCCAGGACCCAACGGCACTACTATTTTCGTGAACACAGCTGTATGTACATAAATATGCAAATTATCTTTTTCATTGATTTTTGAGTAACCTTTAACATTTCTGTCCGATTTGAGCAAGTATATACTTAAAATATTTATAAGAGAAAAAAGATTTTTGCATTTAAACGGAGAAATTGAAATTTTGTGACTTAAAAATGACCAAAAACAATCACTTTTTTTGGACTTTGATCGCTTGTATCTCCATCAGATAAAATGCAAAAATACGGGTTTTTTAGGGATATCTCGAAAACGATTCTTAAGAATAAAAAATGACTGGTATTTTTGGAATTTACGCCCCAAAATATATAGAAAATAGTCTATGAGAAACCAGATATTTTTTTGTGTAAGTTAGTGTTATTATTAATTTTTCATTTAAATTTTAGACTGCCTCGTAGCAAACAGTTGTTTTTTTTTTTGATCTCAGAATAAACTTTTTGGTAACTATTTTGTAGTAACATGAACTCAAGAAACAATGTAGCCACAGTTTGAAACTATTACTATTACCACTATTACATAAATCTTATTTCATTTCATTTTCATTTCATTTTATGTTATATATCCTAAATAAGTGAAATCCATTCAAAAAATGTTATGAAATTAATTTAGATATTTAAAACAACTAGGGGGAGAGGGTCGTGGGGCCCGTGCATAGTTACCCCCGGGCCCGGATTTTCTCTCGGCGGCCCTGTGTACTATAAAAAACGTAACGTGCGTCGCAAAGGGTTCACGGCTTTTGATAAAAAACGACAAAATTTCCTGGCTACAAATAAATTATTTTAGAATTCTCTAATATTCATCTTTCTTTTAGGTATTAGATTTAGTGTGCTTTACTATGAAAAATTCGCAGCGTTCTAAGACCGTTTGCCGTAGCAGGGCTCTCAGAACTACTTGGAAAAAATTAAATTTTAATTAATTGAATTTTTTTATCTGCGCGTCATCTCACTTGCGTTGTTATTTTTAATGTTTATTTGTTGTGACGTATTCTTCGTTTATAACTACACATGAAATACAAAACACTATACCTCCTTAACATTACATGAAACAGAAGGCCAGCCTAAAAACATGCACACCGTTCTTTGCTTCCAACCATTTATCTACTTTTGATGTATATGGGAAGACGCATTTTTAATTTGACTGAGATTTTTTTATGGGTTTTGTATCGAAAAAAAAGAGATATGTCGGCCAAAACTCTTTTTAATGCCTAAAATAACTTTTGTTTTAAGAAAAAAATAAATTATTTAAGGATAACATATTTTTAGTACACCTGTCCCCCGTTTTACACGCTACTCGTTTAACACGTTTTCGATCTTACACGGTTTTAAAAATCAAAAATTCGACTACAAAAATTTTTTTTTTATCTCTTTTTTATTAATTCATATTCACATATAATATAATATTGCTCAAAATGAACATTTTGGCTTCGCACGCACTTATTTCAAGTCAATTTAAATCAATTCTTTTGTGAATAATTATGAAATACATTTGTAAAAATAAAACACTTGTACCAGATCTCAAAAAAAAGGTTTCTCTGATTTTCTGTATGCACAAATACATTATTAGGAAGATATATACCATTATATTTTGTTGTAAAGTAAATTTTTATAGTATGTGATATAGCAAATTGAAAGACATTTCGAATAATTTTTTGGTCAAATAGCTCTTGAGAAAAATGCTATCAAAGTGATAGACTGTGATTGTGATTTTTATTTTTAGTTAAATTTCTGAACTACAGAAAACATAATTTAGTTTCACTGTCTAAAATCTTAGGGTTTATCCTCAAAACATTGCAAAGACTATTTATTCTCTTTTAATTGGAAAAATATTGTAGATAAATAATTTTAACACCGATTTAAATAGTGGAGCTAAGCAATTATCTTTAAATCGGCAAAAAATGTTAGTAGACATAATTTTGAATATAACTTTCGAGGTTAAATGTATGTTTTTCTATGAATTAAATAGTCATTTTATGTTTTGCTAAGTGTGTTGCTTTTAGTTTATGCTGAATAAATGACTGAATAAGTATATTTGAGACTTTTTTCGTTTTACACGGTTTTTCATACAAATATTTTCAATTTCGAGTTACACGGTTTTCTGAGGAACGTATCTCCCGTGTAAAACGGGAGAAAGGTCTACTTATGAAGGATCGTTATAATGTATTCTACGGTGTACTCATAGCTGCAGCGAAGTTTTATTGATAATTATATTATTTATGTCAATCTATAATAGAAGTGGTAGGAAAATAAGACAACTGCGTTACTCAAGTAAAACCTTATACTTTATTTTTAGGAATGTTTAATTAAGCTCACTTATTTGACACTTTTAAACTATAGAACTAATATTATTCTCCCATTAAGTTGAATTCGAGAAATAATCATATCATTAAGGTGTTTTTAATAGATAAGAGCACTGCGTTACCAAAACCTAATTCAAAAAACTTCCACTTTTTCAAAAAAAGCAACTTAGTACATTTATTAATACATAAATTTGCGTGAGAAGTTAGAGGTTAAGGTGAACAACAACACACCTATGGAGTCAAGGTATTTTTAATAATTAGAAGACTTAGTATTACTCAAATTGCTAATAAAAACTCGGGGACAAAGTAACGCAGGGGTAGTGTTAGTAACACGGTGGCTGTTCATTCTCAGCACTTATTACTTTTTTAATGAAGATTTGGCAGATATTTATTCTAAATAAGGAATTAACTTAATGGAATATAAAATAACAAAAATATCTTCAAATTAATATATCTGAATAACACCAAAAGATTTTTTTAAATATAGTTCGAAAAAAAATCAACATCTTTAAAACTAATTAAGAGTTCTGACAAATAAAAATATTTCTGTTAAAAGAACCAGGTCATGTACTCAGCCGCGGCTTCAAGGGGAGGGGGTTATGGGGGTCATGACCCCTCCCCCCAAAACAGCCTGCATTTCAAAAAATAGAGCTGAACCAATATTTTGCAAACCGAAAACAAAAAAAAACAAAACGAACAAAACCTAGTTTTTGCAAACTTAAAAACCGGAAACTAACCAAACGATCAAAATTAACTTACTTTTTTGCACTCTGAAAAAATTGGAATCAAAAAATGACGGAATCAACAAAATTGACTAATTTTCTTACACAATACCGACTTTTTTATTATTTTTTCTATATTTGGATTGTAGCTATATTTCATATATTAGCAGCTGCTTACAATCTGTTTACAAGTTCCAACTACACAGAAAAACAAGACTGGTAAAATCAAAGAATTGCAATTCTATGATTAAAATTTGTGGAATTCAACTATTCATTTCTTTGAATCAAAGAAAAAATTTGCAAAATCAAAACCCTTTGTTCTTTGGATTTGCAAATTCAAATTATCTGATTTTACAAAAAAATATTTTAGCGTAAGTAATCAGCAAAATGTTTCACTGATATTGCAAATAAAAAACTTCCATTGTCTAATCAGGAAAGCTCCTGGTTCAAACCCCGGCGACGACATAATTTTTTTTTTATTTTTTTAATTTAACGGTTTTTAAAAAACAAAAAGAAGTAGAGAACTGTATTTGTATAAATTGAAAATATCTTGAAAACTGCCTTTTATGTTAATATTAAAAAACGAGTTTGTTATTTTTTAATACAAAAGGCAGTGTTCAAGATATTTTCAATATATTTATAGTTCTCTGCTTGTTTTTTTGTTTTTTAAATTAAAAAATTAAAAAAAAAAAAAAATTATGTCGTCGCCGGGGTTTGAACCAGGAGCTTCTCTGATTAGAAATGGTTGTAACATGCGCAGTTTAACACCATGATTTTAGTATGTCTTAAAAATGATGTCGGTGGCTGAGTTGGGTAAGATGAGCATCTTTGAACAGTGGCATGGCGCAGAACACAGGTTCAATGCTCTGATCGGGTGACAGGTAAAAAAAAAATTTAATTTCTCCTTTGAAGTTTTAAAAACGTATTACAGCGATTTTTAAACTATGGTCCGCGGACCCCTGGGGGTCCGCGAAACAATTTTGACATCAATAATTTTACATCATCAAACTTTTCGCTTTATTCAAATAACTCATTTATTAAAAACTCTACATGGCCAGGACTTTTATAATGATTGCACATATTTTTAAAAAACAAAGTGTGCATTTACTTTTGTTCAAACCCTGAATACCCAGTACCAAACAGTTTCCACTCTTCGCACTGTTTGACAACATAATCAGTTTTTATAAATTTCATTTTGCGGCTACAAGGTGCAGGTTCAAATAAATTTAAAGTTGAAGATAAAATAGAAGCGACTATAAAAAAAACGAATTATGGTCAAAACGCATTCAAAATATGTGTATGAGTCTTTTCCAAAACTCAGCGATTTTATAGAATTTTCTAATAAAGATCTCGATAATGACAGGCGGCTGCATTTTGTCGAATACTTAACCCATTAAAAGCCAAGACCTTTTAAAATCAAAAATCAAAAATCATTTTAAAATATGAAAAAATTTCAATCAGTAGGTTTTTGAGCCTGTTCCTAAACTGGGACAAGGCAGAATATATGAGCATTCTTTAAATTTTTTGTAATTTTTTTCTTTCAACTCGTTAAAACTATGATAACTCAAGTGTTTTGCTTCGCAAATCAAGCGCAAACTTTTTAAATTTTTACACAAAACGCTTCCAATGAAGACTAATGGACACTGATTTTTTCAAAATACGCTAAATCGACGATGAAGTATCAAAATAAAGCAAAATATTAAAAAAAGTTTAGTCGTTTTCCCTTCATTGTTTATGTGGATAAATTTTGCAAATTTTTTTTTTTTTGTTGAATTTACAACTATTTGAATGTGCTGTACCCAAGCAGGTACAGTGGCTAGGAATGGGTTAATGCCTCTAAAAAGCAACTTCCGGAAGTATTTACCCTGTCCTGATTCTGACAACGACTAGTAATGCTAAGCATTTACATTTGCAAATAAGGATTTCCAAAAGACTTTTTTGGTACTAATATATATAAAATCAAAGTATAGAAACCAGCTTAATGTAGAAGCAGACCTGAGATTAAAACTTTCGAATATAGAGCTCGAAATTGTAGATTTGGTTTCAAGAAAACAACATCATCCATCTCATTATGTAAAAACTTCTACACGAGAAAATATAACAAATTTTGCTTATAAAATAACCAAGAGTCACCAAAAAAATAATTTTCATTATAAGGTTTATTATTATTATTATTATTATTATTATTATTATTATTATTATTATTATTATTATTATTATTATTATTATTATTATTATTATTATTATTATTATTATTATTATTATTATTATTATTATTATTATTATAGCAGCAACAAAAGCAGCCAAGATAACAGGCATGCTTAGCAAGCTCATGGCAAACATCGGTGGACCAACGCAAAGTAAACGGAAACTTCTAATGGCGACAACAAACTCGATACTGCTCTACGGCAGTGAGATATGGGCAGGAACGCTAGAGGCGAAATGTCGGCAAAGGACGCTACTGTCAGTGCAACGAACTGCTGCGCTCAGAGTTGCATGTGCGTACCGCACAGTCTCCGAAGCGGCTGTGCTAGTAATAAGTGGGGTTATCCCCATTGACCTACTAGCCAGCGAACGGAAAATGGTCTGGGAGGCAAAAAAGGAGGGAAACCTGATAATAAGTTTTGCAGACGCAAGGCAGGAAACCCTCTCTAAGTGGCAGGACAGGTATCACTCAGAAGTCAGCGGCAGGTGGACAAAAAGACTGATCCCTTGCATAAGAAGATGGTTTGAGAGAGACTTTGGCGAAGTAAATTATTACCTCACTCAGTTTTTATCGGGCCATGGATACTTCCAGAAGTATCTACACCGTATGGGCAAAACAGAGCACCCTTTCTGTATATATGGAGACGCTGATGAAGATGACGCAGAGCACACCTTCTTCAACTGCAATCGATGGGACAACGAACGCACATCCTTACAGGAATCAGTCGGCCAGTGCTCCGCTGACAACGTGATCGAAAGGATGCTGCAGAGCGAAGAAAACTGGAATGCAGTTGCAAGTTTTACTGAGGACGTTCTCAGAAAAAAGAAGTGGGACCTGGACGCAGGTATATGATTTGAGGACAAATCAAGGGACCTACCCCGAAGCAATGCTAACGCAGTCCCAGGGTAGAAGGCCTGGAGGTCAAAGGTGTGGGTTTTAGTGAAGTGACACACTCTGAAGCTATGACGGTAGCTTAAGGATAGTGAATTGCATAGATATTGCAGTACATTTCCCACAACCTTCCCCACGAAAAAAAAAAAAAAAAAAAAAAAAAAAATTATTATTATTATTATTATTATTATTATTATTATTATTATTATTATTATTATTATTATTATTATTAATATTATTATTATTATTATTATTATTATTATTATTATTATTATTATTATTATTATTATTATTATTATTATTATATTCTTTATTAAAAAATATATAAAAAAACAATTTATTTTCTAAGCTTTATTTTGACCAAGAAATATTTGTCTGAGTTTAATGTACATTTTTTAACTTGAAACTTTTTTAATTCTCTTACTTCTCCACAATTTTTATTCATTTTGTATTTTAATTACATGAAAATCCTAATAAAAAATGTTTGCCTCTATAAATGCTAAATACAGAGAGATATATGGTATAAGTATGAATACTTATTAGAAAGTAGTGTCTGCAGGCTTGTCAACTTTTGGATCTTCAAAAACCGGTCATAAATAGTGTTGAAAAGACCTTTAAAAACCGAAAAAATTAAAGCAAAATAAAAATACTTCGTTCTTAATCTCGTCAGATAACCGGACATTTTATGTCTGGTTGAGTTTGACAACGGTTGGCAAGCCTGAGTGCCTTTGTCATTATTGAGCCAGAAATTAAGCTAAGAACGACGTGAAATGTCTAGGGTTGGGATGGGGTCCGCAAAAAAAAATTAGCTCGATAAGGGGTCCTCGGTCTACATAAGTTTAAGAACCCCTGACGTATTACAATTAAAATAAGAATGACTGACAATAAGTACCAACAAATAAGAAAATAGAGGAAGTATTGTAGAGGAAAAAAAAGAAGAAATAGAGGAAAGTAAAAAATCAAAAAAGAAAATTTTTTTTTGCGAATTTATTCTAAGTTTCAACAAAAACTTTAGGAAAATTAACAAATTTTTTTTGAAATCAACTAATTTATTTTAGGTTTCAACAAATCATATTTTGTTATATCAGAGAAACTGTTTCTCTGACTGAAAATCATACACAACATTCGTTGAAATCGGACCCGAAATTGTTTGATATCAGCGAATCTTTTTTTTTCTGTGTAAAATGATATAACATTTAAACAAAAATTTTTGACATTAACTCTTTCTAACTGATAAAATGTTACTTTGTTTGAGAATTTTGTGCTCTAACTTGCCGAAAATGCATCCCAAAGATCTGATTTGTTGGTGAAAGTTGAAAGAGATGAACAAAACCCCAGGATCAGAATGCAATAAAACTCAGTTTGCTTTCGAGATACATCGAAAAAACCACATGAATCTAGATGCAAATTCAAATGTTCATTTCTCGAAAATATGAGCCAACTTGAACAAACTGAGCCAAATGGTTTTTTGTTTTGGCCTATATTTTCACCCCGCAGATCCGAGTAGACCTTTGCAAAAAGAATTTTGTTCCACAGTGTTATCATAGCATATTTTAAAGTGTCATTTGATCTTAAAAGCATCAAAAACTACACGGTTCGCTTCATAATTTTATTAAAATTATCGGTAATCGGTTTATCTTAAAATGGTCATAAAATGAGGAAATGACCAGGTACTATTTTACGGATCATGTTTTTGGAATCTCCGAACACTAAATAATAATTGTGTATTGTCAGATTTGGTTGAAAATTTTATCGATCTTGATCTTGCTGTAAGCGAACCGTGTAGAAGTGCTATCTTCAAGTGTTATACACCTAATTCTGTTTTTACGCGATAGATACGTTCCTAAAAAATCCGCGTAAAAAAAAATCGCGTAAAAAAAGATATAGTATCAATATAAAAGTAAGGGATTGGTTCCACATTTGAAAAATCAACAAAAATAATAGCATAAAAGTATAAAAAATTATCGGTTTTACAGGCGCTGTGACATATTTTATTTAAGTAGCTTATAAAATACATATGTTTATTAATAAATTACATAGAAAAAAGAAAAAATGCAATAAAAATATTAATTAATCAAAAAGAAAATTCAAACAACATATAAGAAATCTACAAAAAAAAAGCAATTCATTTTAATAAAATAAAAACAGCTAAAAGATATTGTAAATCATTATTTAATCGGTATTATTTTCTGATAAAACGCGCATTCTTTTTTAAGAAGCTTGAATGTCATTGTCATCACTCAGAATTTCAACTTAATTTTTAAGCTCATGTATTGTTAAATCGCGTTAAATCAAATCAATTCGCGCAAAAACAGAACGTAACACTTTTTTTGAATCGCGTTAAGTCAAATTCGCGCAAAAAAAATTCGCGTAAAAACAGAATTACGTGTACATCGTATCAAACGTCACTATATGTCGAGCAAATATTGTGTCTCTTAAGATGTGTAAGATTATAAGGTAGAGTAGGGATGGCCAGCTGCGGTGCCCAAAAGTCGATAGCGCGCTGACGTTTATAACAAACATTTTGTGCTAGTATGTGTACAAATGTGTGAAGAAATTCCAGCGAAAAAAATGCAAATAAATGTGTTTTGCCTTTTCCACGTATAGGAAAAATGACCCAGTAGAAATTCGTGCATCACTGATGTTAATAAATAAAGATAAATGTTGGCATATAAAATAATTGTATTTTTATTTAACAACAAAAATAAAACACTTCATAAATCTTATACATATTATGTATACATATGTATGTTATACAAACATATTAACAGAGTTTACTTAAAATAAGACTTTCAATATCTGGTTCAATATTTTGTGATGACGCCAGACTCAATATCGGTGACTATTTTTCCATGAAATTGAATTTTTGTTAAACAATTAAATAATATTTCAATAATACATGCTTAAAAAGTTGCCTTTCGCATAAATAATGTTTTTGTTTGCATTTGTTTTGGTTTTGCACGTTTGATTCCAACTGGGTTTCTCGCATATTCAATTTTCATGCGAATCAGCGCATAGAAATCAGCAACTGCACGGCGGGCCGAATGATGGCTCGAAACGGGCAATGTGACCGCGGGAGGGTAAATGGCCAACACTAAGGTAGAGTATAATCTTAAAAAACAAAAACGTAAGTTTTTTCTGGGACAGTCCTTACATGAAAAATGCAAAAAAAATGGAATACGCTTTTGACGTGACGTGATGAATAAGGCTCAAAATCAATACAACTGAAACAGAGCCGCAAATAACGTTGTAAGCGACAAAATTCAAAGTGTTCACAGTTCGTATAAAACGTTTTAAAAGTAGAAGACAATTTCTTTAAAAAAAACTAATTTAAAGAAAAATTATTGTTTAATAATAATATTTGCTTAATAAATGAGATATTATTTCTGTTTAAAATGGAAAAACGTTTCATATAGGGCAAGTTTTGAAAAATACCATCGGTTATTTTGCACTTAGGATTTTAATATATACATATTTTTTTTGAGAATATCAAACGATAAATATCCGTTTGTTTATTTTAATTTTTTCGTAGAATTTTTAAAAATGTTTCTTTATTTGACTTATGGCAATTTTTTTGCAATAAAATTAGCATAAACAATAGCCGGTTTTTTTTGACGCGGCTATAAGATAGCTTAATTAGTGGCAAAAAAAACGGCTTTCGCCGCTTAATTATTTCGTTGATCAAAATTTGGCAGCACTCCCGTGAAACAAATGTCAAACAATAAATAACAATTGAATAAAATCCAAACAAACTTAAAATTTTACATAAGCGTTTTATAAAAATCTTTTTTCTTCTGCCATTTCAGTTTTATATTTTGGTTTTAAATTTTTAAATTTACTTTTGAACATGAGTATCTATTTTTTTTGCCTGTTGACGTTTAGAGATGGAACTTTCTCGATTAAATATCAGAGACTTTGTGAGACTGTGCTGCCAAATCTCATAATAAACAGCCCAATTGTGAATGATCCAACGCTTATTTGCACGATTAATATTTGAGCGGCAATTCTATCGCCGACTAATTTCTCATACAAAAATTTTTTTTATCGTCAAAAAAAACACGGCTAATGACAAATCTATTCAACAAGAATTCAAATAAAAAGTAACGTAATGTGTACTTAAAACGTTTTTCCACGTTACCTGCTCTGGAGTGTTTTTTGGAGAATTACTCTTATTATTTCTTGTTTCGGATTTCCACTATTTTTCAACCTTTTATTGTCATTATCATTCCAATTTTCTACATCAAATTTTTTTTCTGTACCTCTGTTACACTTATCAATTACGTTTGACTATTCCGTTCGTATCATTTTATAAGAAACTTATAATCGTTTTTCCACTCACTTACAATTTGTTATTGCATTTTGATAGCGATAAGGTGCATAAATTTGACTGATTTGGTGTTTAAGCAATGTAAGAGAGTTATGTAAACGGCAATCTGCAAAAAAAAACAAAGTCAAAATCTTGATTTTGTAGACCTGTGTTATGAGACTTATAATTTTTGTTAATTACCCATCAGATTTTAAGGTACATACAGTGAGCGACATAAGTCTACATACAACCCCTATTTCTGCTAATCCGAGAATCCAAAAACATGATGGAAAAAAGTAATGATACAGTTTTGTTTAGAACTCTTTTTTAATGATAATGAACAAAAGAAAATACATTCTTCAATATGTACTAACAAAGTTATTTGAAAAAAACATAAAAAAACCATTGACAAAAGTCTACATGCACTTCATTTATTATAACATATAGTCGACAGTTGCGTTAATATTAAACGGTAAAGTCCCGTTTCTACTTTTTTATGTTTACATTATGAGACGTACTTTCATATAATGCATTTAGTTTGCTTCTGGCGTGATATTTGATTGACACGATGGCTCCGCGAAAAGAAATTTCAATAGATGTGAGAGATTTAGTAATCAAACATAAAAATGAAAACAACAGTTATGATGATATATCAAAAATGGTAAACTTGAGTCGATCTACTGTGCAGACGATAATTAGAAATTATAATAAAACGGGTTCCACTGAAAACAAGCCTCGTAGTGGCCGCCCAAGGAAACTATCGCGTAGAGATATCAGCTTGATTTTAAAAGAAGTGGATAAAAATCCAAAAGTAAGTGCCCCAAAATTGGTCGAAAGCATAGCTAGTGCATCAGAGAAGCATGTCCATCCACGAACAGTTCAAAGGACTTTGAACAGCTACGGTTTTCATAGCAGAATACCACGCAAAAAACTGCTCATTTCTGAAAAAAACCGAAAACTGCGTTTGGAGTTTACCAAAAAATACAAAGAAAAGGATATTGATTTCTGGAAGCAAGTTTTGTATTCAGATGAATCCAAATTCAATATATTTGGAAGTGATGGAAGAGCCAAAGTTTGGAGAAAAAAAAAATACAGCAATGAATTCGAAGAATATAATACCAACTGTAAAGCATGGAGGCGGCAGTGTTATGGTTTGGGGAGCCGTGGCAGCATCTGGTGTTGGAAAAATAGCTTTTATTGTTGGCAATATGGATCGTCATCAATACAAAGATATTTTGCAACGTAGTTTGAAGCAATCCGTTGAAATTTTGAATCTTGGTAGAGGTTGGATCTTCCAGCAAGACAACGATCCAAAACATACTGCCAAGATTGTTAAGGATTGGCTGTTATATCATGCTCCGCGGCAATTAAATACACCACCTCAAAGCCCGGATCTCAATATTATTGAACATGTCTGGGAAATTTTAGATCGCAAGATCAGGAAACACCAAATTTCTAGTGCTCCCGTACTTAAAGAGCGCATATTAGAGGCTTGGAAGAGCATAACACCAGCAGAATTAACAAATTTAGTTGATTCAATGCCGCGACGTCTTCAAGCAGTCATTGATTCAAACGGTGGACCAACTAAGTATTAAATACTATAAAAAGAAAAATAAATATTTTAAGTTACTATCGACCAAATGTTATGATCCATGAAGTGTATGTAGACTTTTGTCAATGGTTTTTTTATGTTTTTTCAAATAACTTTGTTAGTATATATTGAAGAATGTATTTTCTTTTGTTCATTATCATTAAAAAAGAGTTCTAAACAAAACTGTATCATTACTTTTTTCCTTAATCCTTTCGTTGTTTTTGTACAATATATTGTACAAAAAAATTATCGCATTTCTCTACTTCTTATTTTAAAAATTTCGCAGATTTTGAAAAAACAAAACTTAATTTTTAAATTAAGCATGCTTTTTCTTTCTAAAATTTAAATTTGAAAAACAAAGGTAGTATGGTTAGTTTTTTATTTGACTTTGAAAAACAGTCTGCATTGCGTCCGTGTATTTTCAAGAAATGCGCACGCAAACATTAGATTTTTGAGAAGGTAATGAACATTTTTTTTAAAATATCATAAGTTTAAATTAAAGTTAAAGAACCAATTCTTAGTAGGAAACTAATATTTCAACAGAAAAACTGGAAAAAAAAATTGTTTTAATAGGTTAAAAAAAGTGTACAATATATTGTACAAATTCCGCCAATGCTAATGTACAAATAAATAATTTGGTCAATATATTGTACAAAATTCAAGAAAGGTTGTTGTTTTTTTTATATATTTTCCGCGGCCTACGATGGAAAAAAACTGTTATTGTTCTGCTTTGTATGGGTTTTTGAATATTTTAAGTTTACAGAAAGACTTTTACAATGAGTTTACGCAAATGAGGTTTATGAGCATAAAAAATTAATAATTTTTTGGATATGATTGAAGCAGATTTATCAGATTTTGAGAAAGAAAAAAATGAAAATGGGGAACGAGGTGAAATTGTTTAAGTTACCGACATCGATTCCGATGATGAGATTCTTATAGATTTACATCGTAATAATACTAACGAACAAATTTACGGATACGGTACGGATTCCCAATAGAAATTGTTTTGCACTTAAGTAAAATATTGACAAATTCCGGTCATAATCTGTACTTCGGCAACTTTTTTAACTCTTCCAACTTACTTTTAAACCTACAACAAATTTTCTGGAGTCTAAAATTTGAGTTTTTATGCTTTTTAGGCTGTACCTTTGATGAATTTTAATATCTATGTTTGCGTTTTTCAATAAAAAAAAATTTTAAATATGTAATGATTTTATTAAATTTTTACTCCCTTGATGCCGTTTGGTCAATATATTGTACAAATTTCCCAAAGGTCTATAGCCTTTCCAAAAAACTTTTTACTATAATTTTTTGTGATTTATTGCTAATTAAACTTAAATTTGTGAGAATAAGACAAGAAAAAATGTTATTGACTCGAGATGAAAAAGTTGATAAGAAAGGGTTAATGTTTTTGGATTATCGATTTAGCAGAAATAGGGGTTGTATGTAGACTTTTGTCGCTCACTGTATGTGTGTATAGAAAGCTGTTAGGATATTAAATCATACCAATTAGAGTGAATTTCATATTGCATTGCTTTAAGAGTTTTTGTTTATATCTTCTAAAGTTGCACCATTCAAAAAGTTATTGGAAAATCGCTTAGTTTTTGTTTAATTGCTTAATGAGAACTGAAAGTTGCTATAGAGATCAAATTCGCTGAGTTGGAATCACGGACGAATTGATTGACAAAAAAAAAAAAAAAAACAAATTTGAGAACCCTTTTGGATGCTTTATATTAATTTATATTTTTTCTGAACTTCAATTAAGTGACTTTTTTCTGCTGGATTACACTTATTATCCCTATTTGCTAATAATTTCGAAATCAGAAATCTCGTAAACCTCTCTGTATCCAGTTCCGAATAAATTCGATGATTACCCGGATTGACGCTAGGCAATGACTACACAAACCACACAACACGATGATACGCAGGAACAATATTATTGGTTCTTAGTAATGCCGCAGAAGATTAAGCATGAACTGTGGTCCCCAACTAAATATTAATATGCTTAAATAAACTTATTCACACCAAAATTCAGATCGCAAAAGTATTTCGACGAGGTCTAATATATCATTGCTTGCGGTCCTATTTTCCCGATTTACATATGATGCAACTTGTTGGAAAACACTGAAAACCAAAAATTTCATGATCAACCGCGTATAGGCTATTTGCACATTTAAACCTTGAACCTAAAATATAATTACAAATAAAAAAAAGTTTACCGCTTAGCAGCCAGTTCGAAAGATAACTTCCAAATACTTATTTCCAACGGAACTTTTTTTTCTTAACGAGAGATTGTGGAGACCTTCACAACGATATATTTACTATACTTGACGATCGGATATCAAATGGCAATGCTATCAAAAAAAGTCAAAAAAGGAACAAAAAATAAATAAATTGTAAATAAATAAGCTTTCAAACTGGCTGGTGACCGGTGAAGTTTTTTTCGTCACTCCCTAATCTACATAAACATTATAGCATAATTTTGTAACACATTTATTCTTCCAAGTTGGCTACAATCGTGTGCGCAGATTTTAATTTCATGAAAAAATTCATCATAACATTTTGTGGTTGCATTTATCCATTGGCAGAACTTTATTAGCAAACGAAACTATGGCTGATGCCGGCTGATTCACGGCTAAGTCGCAAAAGACATGGCATTGATTATCTTTTGTTCCGATAATTGGGCGAGCCACAAAAGCGAATACAGTTTTATTGACTTTACGATTGATTCCTTCATCATTGGCTTCTACGCTCCAAAAACGATTATCCGGATCGATGGCACAATGTGAAATGTGGTTGGGAGTGTAGTGTCTGCGGAAAAACAGGCGACGCGTGTTGTCGGTAAGCGTGATGCCCTGTTGTGATACCTTGAAATGTACTTCTGTAGGTGTAAGCTGTGTCGCCTTGGAGTACATTTCATATATGGCCTTGCGAATAGCCTCGTCTCCAGTCAGTGATTCCATATCACGAGAGAAGAGATACAAAACATTGCAGGCGGCGCCCTGTATCAGAAGCGATTTCTGAGCTTCGACTTGTTCTGCATCACCTGAGGAGAGTAATGGATCTCTATCGGGAATAATAAGCTTGCATGGTAAAGCCAACTTGTTAATGGAGTGCTGATAAACTAGAGCCGAGAGCGAAGTGAAAACTGGCTCGTTGGTGCATCCTTTGAGACGTACACCACGATGGGTTGGCTCCAATAAAAAATGACGAACTAACTCGTTACCGTTTGGATTATCTGAAACAGCGACACCTTGTGGAGGTTTCTCCACACGCAACACAAGGCCATAGGCATTCTTGTAGGTCGTCGAGTTGCGTATAATAAATGTGCCTGGTCTTGCATTGCGCAATAGTGCAATGGCCTCCTCACGCGTAATATGCGGCTTGTACCAATACTCAGAAGAGTCTTTGGCAAATTTAACTAGATGTGGTGCAACATCATGCGGTTCAGTTGTGTTGCTATTTGAATTAACGTCCCAGAAAGCGTTCGGCGGTATTTTTGCTCGATCGGAGTTTTTACAAAAAGTGTTTGAGTGCTTACGCTGTAATGTGGGTGTGCCAGATGAAACCATGGGATATGGACTAACACAGCGCTCATCTGAAGACTGATTTGGTGTAGCAGGAAATGAGGGAGTTTCCGCTCGTCTGATATCAGTTTTATCAATTACAGTTGCAGTGTTCTCAACGCGGTCATTTTCATTCTGTTCGTCACCAGTTGTTTTAGTGTCATCGATTAATTTATAATTTTGTATGGCTTCTGATCCTTCTGTAAAATTTTTAAGAGGCTTATGAAAGATATTTTCATTTAATGTGTGCTGCAATTCGTCCAAATCTTTTTGTATGGCTGCGTTTTGCGCCTGTTGTGTGGCAATTGTGTGCTGCTCTTTAAGGGCCTGTTCCCGCCTCTCCATAAGCATTTCTTCAAATTCCTGACGAGTTGGAGTTTTTCGCAAGACGGGACGTGATGGTGAAATGTTTGGACGTACTGATTTTCGCAATGTTAAGGGGCTTGCTGGCTCAACAGCAACATGATTTAGTTCACTTGTTTTAAATCCACTCGGGATAGATCCATAAGTAAACGGACGAGCGTACTCTCGCGCATGGTAAGGAATGTTTTCGATATCTTCTGCTGTACAATTTTCCCCTAACGGCGGGCAATGAAGTGAGTCACTATGCTGAAAAGCTGAATGCGATTTCAATAATGCCATTTATAGCGCAACCTAAATTAATTCACTAAATTAATTTTCACTTAAGCGTATTCGAATCGAAAAAAATAGAACGAATAAAACACTCTAAGCAACAACCGGATGCGTGTGTCTCGAATTGATGCTCTTGAGATACTAATCTGATGGGAGCGTTCACTATTCATTTGGCAAAAGTCCAGTGAGACAAGTCTCTATTGTATATTTTCTTGTTTTTCTTGTATTTTTGTGTAAGTAAAAAAAAAATGAGAAAAGACTACCCAAGGGGAGACAACGTAGTCTTGCCATCGACCACATAATGACTTCCTACATATTAAAATTTATTGCGATTAAACAGCAAAAATGTATTGTAAAAAAATGTAAGTGGAAAAATTTGAAAAAAAAATTTGTAATCTTAAATACATAATTATAATTTACGTATAATGTGCTTTTTTGTAAAAAAAAAATTATTACCAACAAAATCTGAGAGAAAGTATCATGTGTTTCTCAGCATGATAAAAAAATTAGAAAATTAAGGGTTTAAAAATTTGCACTTCTGAAACTTTACGGATACAAATTGTTTTTACATATTCCTAAAGCACAAGATAATTGCCGAAATGTTGCCCAATACCTGAAGTAAAAACTTACTAAGGTATCATTATAACTTCATTTAATTTTTTGATTTAGTAAGGGCTTCTTTAATTCCACTAACTAATGCATCCAATACAACCCATGAATGTAATCAATATATGAAAAGCACACAATCGAAAGACGATTAACAAGTATATCATCTCCTAAGATCTCCTAATATCTCGACATTTAATGTATATGTAATGGTTGGTGGAACGTTAAAACCAATGTATATATTTTTAAAGATCTTGCATTATCAATTTATGATTTTATAGCTGTATAGCTTTAAGAAGTTAAGGACAGCCCGGCTTTTTGTACTTCTTCTGGTACTATGACAATTGTTTTTTTCAATCCTTCACAGGTACTCGCAGGATAAACTAGAAGAAGAGCATTCCCTTGATCTGCTATTCCTGACTCAGATGGAATATACTGCACGCGTTTGATTGGATCTCTACTAGAGATTCTCTAGGCACAATACGGTAGAATGGAGTAATAATTTCAATCGAACCCAAATTGTGAAAGGTTCCTTTTTCATCAAATGTATTTACATTAAAATCTGCAGTGTCATGTACAAATTGAACAAATGTACCCGGTTTAGTTTTTGATGAACAACAAAAAGCTGGCGAAGAATAATTGTGCTTCTTTATATGAACTACAGAATCCCACGCCTTCTTTTAGAATTTTTGTCCAAAGGTTGTACGAACCATTTCTCGTGTTTGTGTAAAATATGGTTGTAAGATCTTAAATGACTCCTTCAGTATACCGTTTTAAAATTTTCGCTTGTATAGAAAGTGACACGCCCACTTGTCGAAATGCAGTAATTGTGTGTTCAAGCTTTGGTCGAACCTTTTACAGTATTTTTGTGAAATTTCAAAGTTTTTACATGTCGTCTAGTTGTTGTCCTGAGCTTCTCTAAGCCATATCAAGTATTTTTGCGAAATTTGGTTGCATTTCCTTGAATAATTCACGCATTCACGTTTTACATTTAATTTGAATCGGCGGTCACTTCTAATTTAAAATCTTTAAAAAAAAATCTTTCAAATCCATTCACTGTAATAGGTGGGTCCCATCATTTTTCATTTATGTGACTAATTGCACTCGACTGCTATGAGAAAATCCTATTTTAATTTTTTTTGCCACAAAATTTTCCATATTTTTTTCTGAAAAGAGAGCAGTGATAGAGAAATAGGTAAAAACCAGTGCTGTCGTTTTAAAAAAAATTTAAGTGCTCAATTTTAAATTTTTGGGTGTTTTTTTGTGAAAATGGGTAGTACTACACTAATATATGATTACTGACACTTACTCATATGATAAAAATAAATTATGTATTAATAAAAGTATACATAGTATTTATTGAAATTCATTTATTATAGTATGAATATTGTTACATGAAAAACATTTATTATGCTATGACTAGTTTTGCATACATAACTACGCAAGGGCACCATAACGTTTTAAAAGCGGGTGTGGAATTCGTTGAAACGCGTGAGGGGGAGGTTCGAAAATGATGATATTTTTAAATTGACGATAATCTTACAGAATCATGATTATGAAGAAGTAATGTAGGATGTCTACAATAAAGTTCTCACTAATTATTGCGTAAGTAAAAAAATGTTTATTTTGTCAGAAACTCTTCATTCTTTCCTTGTCTATTTTATCAGCCAACTTGTGGTACATGTGTAAAATCCGAACATGATATGTATAAACGTTTTTAACCCATCGTTGAACGCCTCTTAAGAGTCGAAAAACTCCTCTCATTAGAGCAAAATGATGCAGATATAGTCATTAACAATTTCACGAATCAAACGAATTCTGGAATGAGGTCCTTATACTATAGATGTTTATGTAAAAAATCTACTATATCTCTTAAATTTTCAATTTAGTTTCATTTCAGCTCACCAAAAATGTTTCGATCTCTAAGTAAATTATCTTTTTTGAAATTGTTCTTATAAAAATTAATATTTTATCAACATCACAATCTTTGCGAAGTACAAGAGCATCAAAGGATCGGGAAACTTTGCTAAATCTGTCCAAAACCAGATTCTCAGTGACGAAAGAATTTGGTCGTACACATCATAATAAATTTTTCTATACAAACCTTCTGGATTCTGAAATATATGATTTCCTACTTTTGTATTGGAATCAATGCGCTTGAGAATTCGCGGTTTGAATTTAAATTTCCCGTGTTGAATTCAACATGGGAAAGTCTCACCCGTGTGGAGTTCTCAACACACGCAACAGGTCTTTCGGCGTTATTACAAACGAAATTGGCCGCGTTTAAAAAGTATGAATCTTTCATAGTTAAGTTTTAATGGTTGATGCGATGTTAAAATTTTTTAATGTCAAAATAAGTAAACCAAAATAACGAGCGATGATTTTGACACTTCAAGATTTAAATAATGCCAATGTAATTGAATCATGAGAGATCAAAGAATGGTGGGGTAGTACAAATTGCGGATTGGTTGGCGAAAATTTTCGGTAGTACAAATTGAAGGTTGGGTAGTACAGTAGTACGCTTGGCTGAAGAGTAGTACAAAAGTACTATAGTAGTACAAACGGCAGCACTGGTAAAAACTCACTTTAAGTCACTTTATTTGACTAACGCCGCACAGTAGCTATTTTCTAAAAAGTGGTTGCGAAAATCAATTTTGGTGTGGTGGAAATTCGCAAATCTAATGATGCCGTTTGATAAACAATTGCTTTAATCTTGCAAATGTAAAATTTTAACTTATTTGGAGAAATGGTTCGCTTTGTAGAGCAGGTCAAAGTTGATAGTTTTTTCGAGTTTTTTAGTTTTTTTTTTAGTTCAAGATGAGGTTCAAATTCTTCTGCAAGTTATAAAAGAAAAGTTATTTTTTTTACATATATGACATAAACGGTTTTTGGACTATCAACTTACACTAAACTTTTCCGAAACACTATTTTTACCCATTTTTTCAACTTCGAATGGACTTTCAAAAAAAATATCGCAAAAGTTCAAAATCCGACTACAAAAAATAAATTCCTTGAACAATTCTAAACACAATGCAAAAATGTATATTGTCGGGAAATGTCCTGAAAATAAGCAAATAACGACTTTTATCAAGAAACCTGTGACTATTTTCATGCTCTTGCAATTGAACTTGCATTGTGCGTGTTCTGGCATTTTTGATGATATAGTTCAAAATAACTGAACGGATTGGAATATTTGGATTATTTTTTTTATTATAAACACACAAATAATATAACAATCAATGTTGTCAGCTTTTTTTTCTTGTTATGCCACCCTCAATTTATAGGGTGCCACGAATATATTCCTGAGGTTCACATTTTTTACTAGGCAATAAGTGAAAATATTCTAATAATGATTTACACAGCAGGTAAAAAATAAAGTCAAAGAGTTTTTTTTTCTAGGCTTGTTTTTTATACAGGCTATAATTCCACAGGTAAAAAAAAAATTAAAAACTCGACACGTACATAATGTTCATATAAGGTGCGATAAGAATATTATGCTTTCTTTAAAAGGTAGAAAAACTTAAAGAATTAGACTACTTAAGGAAGGTAATTTCAAAAGTTATATTTGGGGTATTTGATTTCTTTCAACTTATTTCAAGGAAAATTAAAAGAAATAAATTCATTTGGATGGTATAAATAGTAATATTCTGTAAGTTTTTCCATCAGTTCTTCAAAAAGCGTATCGATGAATGTTTCCAAAAAATTTAGGTTATGCTTTTAAATTATAGGTTTCCACAGAAAACTGCATGTAATAATACATTTTTTATTTCGAACTTTTTTCTAATAAATAAAGTTATACTGAAAATTTCGTTTTTAGACGTACACTATTTAAATGAAAACTTGAAATGTAAAAGCTTTTTTAGTTTTTAGTCTATAGAAAAAAAATATTGAGATACCTCAATTCGTTTAGAAGATCAAAAAATTTGCATTTCCGGTGTTTTTACAGTTTTGAAAAATAAATTTTTTTCAGTGTAGAAAAAAATTTTGAGCTTTAAAAATTTTAATTAACTATAGATTTGTTCAAAGCAATCATATTTCATGGTTTTAATAATTTTTTTTCTAAAAAAACACTCATATTGAGAACTTCATATTCATAATTTGTACATATATTAGAAAGTCTATACTTTGACCATGAATACACTAGGATCCCTATGATCAATTCCAATAAAACTTTGTGCAGTAAAAGCTGTTCTTTTTCTCTGTCCATAATAAAAATAGAGATATCTCAATTCGTTCAGAAGTTATGATTTTTGCAACGAGAAATGTCAGATCCCGCCACTGTGCGCCGACTTCCATAAATGAGAATAGTTTCAAAGCTTTTGAATGACATATATATAAACAATTTCCAAAAGAAGACTCTCCAATTGATTTTCGAGATCTTCCTCCAGTGGCGTAACGTTCAAATTGGGCACCCGTGGCTAAGAGGTTATTTACCTCGCCCTACTATATTTTGTGTTGTTTGCAACATGTAAAATGTAAAAAATTTATTTACTGAAAAAACACAACATTTCCAAAATGCTAATAACAAAGTTGAAATTTCTTAATATGAAATTTATATTTGATATAACAAGGACCATTTAGCCGCTCCCTCCCTCCTTCCCTCCTAGGTACGATACTGTCTACCTCTTAAAAAGATTGATGTACATATCGCTCATTTACTTCAAGAGTGGCATAACTCTAAAAACGTGATTTTTGAGTTAATGATGCAGAAATATTCGCCATTTCATGTTTTATTTTGTGTCAAAAACTCAGAAAGATGTCTTATAAACTCGCCTTGTGAGAAGAGTTTATGTAACCATACTTTTTTGAATTCTCATATAAAAAGTAACTTTAAATGCGTTTTTCTCCCACTTTGTGTTTTTTGAGTTATGCCACTCTTGAAGTAAATGAGCGATATGTACTTGGTAGGTTATCGAAAATGACATTATCTTTCAGTCAGGTTTCGTACGATTTGCGTTGGTCCATTTTTCCGGGAATCCTTAGATGCTTTCTTACGCACAACACTGATTCACTTAATAGCTCATTGAACAGTTTTAATAATGTGCAGCTCGTAATATACATACATACAGGCAGGGCTCACATTTACCATACAGGCAGAGTAGGCACGTGCCTAGGGCGGCAAGAATTAAAGGGCGGCAAATATTGGCGGGCACTTTGAAAAATTTATTTATTCGTGGGATTTGAATTTCCCGCCTATTTCGTTGGCACGCTTACCAACATTATAAGTGGAAAATGCCATTATAACTGAACTCCAACATTATAAGTGGAAAATGCCATTATAACTGAACATTGGTGATCGATTATTATAAGGCTGTGCAATGAGCCGAACTTGTTCGAACAAACACAAAACTCACGAACTTTTCACAAAATTTCAACACCGAACCAAGTTCGTTAAGTTCGACTCAGCTCAGTTCGTTATGTTCGGTGTGTTCGTTCACATTTCGTTATTTTGCTTCTGTTTGTGCCTGCGTACAAGTCGTTCGAAGAAAAGTTATGCGCTGTACAGGGGAAAAAAATCTCTCTGCACAAATTTACTTTCAGAGCAAGTTACTTCACCGAATTTAAAGAATTTTTAAATACAAGCTTGTTTAACTGAAAGTCTCTCACCTTTACTAGCTATAACACTTGGATCGTGTATTTTTGCATGCCGAAGTAAGGTAGTTCTTGAGGCCGAAGAAACCGTGAAAATTTTTGTACACTGCTTATATTTTTTTTTTTTTGGCTCATCGGTTTCTTCAAAAATATTCCGAGCTGCACTTCGTTTACCTTTACCAACAGTAGTTTCCATATCGCAACTACACACAATATTTATGTAAAGACAAACCTGAATAACAAAAGCGAATTGCACTACATTACATTACATGCAACGATCAAACGAACAACTGAAAACTCAAAAGTTCGGTACTTACGAATTGTTTGAAACTCATGAGTTACAATCGTATGATTCGAACGAATTGAGTTGTTCGAGTTTGACTCGTTGTGTATGGCAAAAGTTCGAACATGTTCGATCAGTTCGTTGCACAGCCTTAATTATTAACGTCATTGTTAATTTATTGTAAACAGTTTATTATTAACATTCAACACTGAGTTTTGTCATGAGTTACAACCGTAAAAGATTCAGCGGGGGCTGAGTTCCACAAACAGGCGACAGAAGATAACCGTAAAAGGTTAATGAAATGAAGAAGTCTTAGCAAAAAATTCAAGGTTATAGGCGGAGAGCCGGCTGTAGAAAAGTCGAGTGTATAAGATTACAGCTTGAAATGTATGTCAAATGATAGAGCTCGATAAGCTTAAACACAATATATAGGTTTGCCTTGCCAAAGCCTTTCCTAAATATGGGTTGCCACCCCTTTTTTGGGCCATTTTTTTTTAATAAAAAGTGTATAAGATTACAGTTTGAAATGTATGTCAAATGATAGAACTCGATGAGCCTAAACATAATATATAGGGTTGCCTTGCCAAAGCCTGTCCAAAATATGGGTTGCCACCCGTTTTTTGGGCAAACTTTTTTTGGAAAAAAGTTTATGGTTCAAGATCGTAGCTTGAAATGTATGCCAAATGATAGACCTTGCTGTTCTCTAATAAAATCTATAGGGTTGCCACGCCGGATCCCGTCCCAAATGTGGGTTGCCACCTGTTTTTTGGCCCAAGTTTTTTCAGAAAAATGTTTATGGTTTGAGATTTCAGCTTACAATGTGAGTCAAATGATAGACCTTGAAGATCTCTAATTAAATAAATAGGGTTGCCTTGCCGAATCCCGTCCCAAATGTGGGTTGCCTCCTGTTTTTTGGCCAAAGTTTTTTCAGAAAAATGTTTATGGTTTGAGATTTCAGCTTGAAATGTGTGTCAAATGTTAGACCTTGATGATCTCTAATAAAATATATAGGGTTGTCTCGCCGAATCGCCTTCTAAATGTGAGTTGCCATCTGTTTTTTTTGCCAAAGTTTTTTCAGAAAACTGTTTATGGTTTGAGATTGCAGCTTGAAATGTGTGTCAAATGATAGACCGTGATGATCTATAATAAAATATATAAGGTTGCTTGCCGAATCCCGTCCCAAATATGGTTTGCCAAAGTTTATGGTTGGGCAACATTATATATTTTATTAGAGATCATCAAGGTCTATCATTTGACACACATTTCAAGCTGAAATTTCAAACCATAAACACTTTTCTGAAAAATCTTTGGCCAAAAAACAGGTGGCAACCCACTTCTGGGACGTGATTCGGCGAGGCAACCCTTTATTTTTAATTAGAGATCATCAAGGTCTATCATTTGTCTCACATTTTAAGCTGCAATCTCAAACCATAAACATTTTTCTGAAAAAACTTTTGCCAAATACAGGTGGCCACCCACATTTAGGACGCGATTCGGCGAAGCAACCCTATTTATTTTATTAGAAATCATCAAGGTCTATCATTTGACACAAATTTTAAGCTGCAATCTCAAACCATAAACATTTTTCTGAAAAACTTGGGCCAAAAAACAGGTGGTAACCCTCATTTGGGACGGGATTCGACAAGATTACTCGAAATAGTTTTTTTAAGGTTCATCAAGGTCTATCTTTTGACATACACATCGAGCTGAAATCTTTAACCATAAACATTTTTCTGAAAAATCTTGGTCCAAAAAACAGGTGGCAACCCATGTTTGGGACGGGATTTGGCAAAGCAACCCTATATATTATATTTAGGCTATTCAAGCTCTATTATGTGACATACTTTTTAAGGTGGAATCTTAAACCATAAACTTTTTTCTAAAAAATGTTGGCCCAAAAAACGGGTGGCAACCCATATTTAGGACAGGCTTTGGCAAGGAAACCCTATATATTGTGTTTAGACTCATCGAGCTCTATCATTTGACATACATTTCAAGCTGTAATCTTATACACTTTTTATTAAAAAAAATGGCTCAAAAAAGGGGGGAAACCCATATTTAGGACAGGCTTTGGCAAGCCAACCCTATATGTTGTGTTTAAGGTCATCGAGCTCTATCATTTGATAAACATTTCAAGCTGTAATCTTATACACTCGACTTTTCTACAGCCGGCTCTTGGGCTATTAGGGTAAGTTCGGGAAATATGGCCCATTTTTGTTTTGAACTTCAATAAAACAGCAATTAATACAATTTTTTAAGGAAGCTATGCATGAATTTATTATTGAATTAATTAGAAACAAAAAGTTAAATAAAAATTCATGTTGTTGTTTTTTTTCAAATTTATAAAATGCTATAAAACGCCAAATCACCCGAGACTGAGGATGATTTGGTACCCTAAGTGCTTCTTAGGTTTTTGTTTTTGCACAATTGTTGCATGTGTTCACATTCTGATGTACATGTAGCATGTGACCATACGGCACATAACACATTGGATCCTATCATGTGCTGAGCAAATATATACCACTTTTAATTTTTAGTATGGACAGAACGGGCTGCTTTCAACGAAGTCTCTCACAAAAACCAGGTTAAATAACATGAAAATCCTAATAAAAAATGTCTGCAGGCTTGTCATCTTTAGAACCTTCAAAAACCGGACATAGTGTTGAAAGTACCATTAAAAACTGGAAAAATTAAAGCAAAATAAAAATAGTTCGTTCCTTAACCTCGTCAGACAACCGGACATTTTATGTCTGGTTGAGTTTGACAACCGGACCAAGCTTTCAAAAATCAGACTGTCCGGGTGAAAACCGAACGGTTGGCAAGCCTGAGTGTCTTTTGAAGAAGTTTTGAGAGGGGCGGGGCAATTTTAGCAACTGCCTAGGGGCGGCAAATTTCTAAATCCGGACCTACATATCAGGGATAATGTTTGGCGGCTTTTAGGGCTTTTTTGAGCCCTTTTAATTTTCAAAAGCCCCGTGGCCCTTTTTATTAATTTTTGGCCCTTTGCAAAATTCTACCGAAAAATAAATACAATTTTTTATTTTTCAAAGGAAAGCTTACTGGGATAAGTGGTTGTCGACTGGGATATATTTTTTTCATTTGACGTTTTAATTTCAATGCACCTTGCGCAATCAGTACTACCACAACATAAGACATGAAATCACAGTATTGTATTAGATTTGTAACCTTTTTATAGTAAATTTTTGCTACATCTTACGAAGTTGGGCCATTTTTCTTATATTTTTTTGTGCCATTTTTCCTATTTTGGTGTGGAGCTGCTGATCATTTATATTGAATATATGGAAAAAGTTTTTTTTAATATGCATTTGTATATGACCATTTATCTCGGGTTTTTATGACAAAATGGTTTGGCCTTGTACTGAATGTTAAAAACAACATTTCGTACAAGGGCGAATCATTTTATTATAAAAAGAGCTAGTTTTTAAAAATATGTTTTCCCTGTGGGTCTTTTATCTCTTTTCAATTAACGTAAATCTTCTCAAAATATAGCCACAAGGAAATGTACACTCAGGGAAAAATGACGTTCTAAAATTCAGCACCAGCGGACTCCTTTCTATATTTTTTGTTCTCATTTTTTTGTGCTTGACACAAGCATCTTCCTTACTTAAAACTAGAATATTGATTTTGAAATAAGCACTGACCGCGCTTAAAACAAGAACATTGTTCTTGAAGTAAGAACTTTAGTTTTTAATATTGGTATCGTCAGTTTAAATTTTACGAAGTGTGATACGAGCGATGAGCGAATCAACAGTTATGACGCTTGGCTTTTTGTTTCGACACGATGTTTGTACAGTATGCAAATGAATTTTGAACAGTGCGTTTCTTTTTATCGAGAGTTGTGAAAAAAAAAATTAATAATAATAGTGAATCAAGTGAAAATGAAATGCCGCCAGATGACGGACTGCAGCAATTACTGAAAAAATTAGATATGGAATCGGTGCTTCCATTCCTTAAAGGTAAGAAATTGAATTAATGTGAAGTGTATTTAACAATTCGTACATACTTACATACATATAGATGCGTACGTAGTTAAATGCGAAGGCACGCGACATTTTTGTTGATACACACATGCATACAGTGGCTCACAGCTTATTTCATGCAGTGCATACTTTTAATTTCAATGCTCTGTAACTTTCAAACTAATTGGAATATGAAAAAAGTTTTGATACCATTTAAAGAACAAAAATTGTAGTTTTAAAAAAATGTTTATTTATTGTAAAAAAATATTACCTAGAGTTTTTATAATAGAAAATCGAAATATACTACTGAATTTCATGTTACAGCTTATTTCATGCAGACATGTATAAATTGAAAAAACATTGTATTGTATTGTATTGTTTATTTAAATTTAGCACTTACAAGAATGAACTTATAATTAAGCACTAATTACAAAGTGATGTATGTGTACAAAGTAACATTAAAATATAATTAATAAAAATCTAAAAATATTAGTTAATAAAATAGAACAAAAAAAAGAATAAAACTAAACAGACATGAAAAATCGAGCAGGAATTTGTGCGACCTAATCGTTCATAAATGGATAGAAACCACAACATAAGAGAATTTGTCTGCAGTCCAGCTGCAATGGTAGAAACATAGGTTATGTTTGCTACAAACATTATTTAAATTAATGCGATGAGATCACACTTACATGAAAAACGATTAAAAACTATTAATAAATTAAATTAAATTACAATGATATATTGCTTAAAATAATAATTTTAAAATTTTAAATATGCAGTGTGGTAGCTTCCTTGGTCAACTACAACTTAAAGACGGTTTGGCATCGAAGCTGCAATTTTTTTGTTGGTATCTGGCGAATTATAGCGCCACTCAATTTTAAGTGCATTTTTTATGTCGTTTTTGCCTGAAATGTTGTGTATTCGGATATTTTTTTCCAAAATCGTCCATAAATTTACAAGCACCCTTAAGTCAGGTGACTATGCTGGCGGTGCCATCAAATAAGGTCATTTGTATATTGACCAGAATTGACATATGCCCGCTTTGTATTTCGGGTTTTTACCTTGGTAAAACCGTAAATTTGTCTGCATGAACAGATTTTCGGCACTCTGCAACAAATTGATACTTATAATCTGAAGACAGATATCCATACTCATGATATTTTCTATAAAAGTCAAATTTCCCGTACCAGCAGCTGACATGCAAGCCCAAACCGAAAGTGTTTAACTGGCGAGTAGTTCGCAAAAACCCGTTCATCAGTTAAAAATGAGATTATCCATCTGATTTTCGCCAAATAACATTTTTTGAAGACCACTGATTACTGGAATTCAGTAATATTAGTGAACGAATCGAAATTCAACTTACTTGACTAAGATAGCATGTCGCGAAAGCCAAATAGGAAAAACAACAAGGAAAACATATACGCGATATAAAACAGTGCCATGGTTTGGGCTTGCATGTCAGCTGCTGGTACCGGAAATTTGTCTTTTATTGAAAATATCATGTGCATGGACATTTGTCTTCAGATTATGAGTGTCAAATTGTTGCAGAGCGCCGAAAATCTGGGCATGCAGACAAATTTACGGTTTCACCAAGATAAAAACCCGAAACACAAAGCGGGCCTAGTTCAATTCTGTTTAATATACAAGTGCCCTTATTTGCACTGCATGAAATAAGCTGTGAGCAACTGTATGTACGTATGTATAATTGTACCATGTGTGTGTGTATGCATTTAAGTCCCACTACCTACAGAACTCATCGCAAAAATGCGCTTGCTTAGTTTTTTCCTGTGCCACTTGTAATTTATGGAAAATAAAACACATGTGTATGTACATATGTATGTACATATAATTACAATCAAAAATCAAAAAAAGTTAAAGAAATGTGGCATTGGCGCTGTGTTTTCAAGCGCTTCGTCGTCAACCAATATTGGTGTGTACTACATACATATTTATTTATATCAAATCTTTTTCTTATTGATATTCGCAATTTTTTTTTTTTTTTTTCAATAGATGTACAAGACTACATATACACAATTTTACTGATCGCAATTGTGCCACCAACATCTAGATTTAAAGATAGCTCGGGCAAACGAAATAAAAAGATGACGATCCTGGATGCACAGGATAGTTTAGTCCTACGAATTGTAAACATCAATGACTACAAAAGGAAAATCGATGCTGTAATCAATAAATACTACTCAGCTGGCTTAACTGTGCAACCATTTATAATCGTCGAAGGATTGTCGGACTTGGAAATCACAGGGTATTACGTTTATTTTAATAATACGTTACTTAAAATGTATTCGTTTATAAAAACCTTAGATAGAATAATGGAAAAGTGTATTTTAGAATTAAGTATATTTAAGAAATGCATGTAGATATAATAAATAAGTAAGACAATGTCCTATGTATAACAGAAAAATTATTTTATAACCTTAAAACATAAATAAATTTCTTATATTTAACAAAAAATAATAAAATTTAATATGATTTGATTCAATTATTATTTGTGTTTAAAAACAAAGGGGTTAAGAAGCGTTCTTAAAACAAGCACAATACGTTCATAAAATGAACACAAATGGTTCTTAAAGCGAGCGAGCGTTCTTAAGAAAATGAGGTGAGTTCTTTTATTGAGCACAAAACGTTCTTAAATTGACACAGAGCGTTCTTAAATTGAACACAAAACGTTCTTGAAACAAGTTCAAAGCTTTGTTACAATCCAAACGGTGGGCTTAAAAAAAAGTGGTTTGTATAGAACGTCGCGTTCACAGATTAAGAATAATCGTACTTAACAGACTTTCGTCAACGAATGTGCTCGGTTTAGAACTTGTTTTGGTCGTTTTAGAACGATTTTTTCCCTGAGTGTATGAAAAAATCATAATTTTCAAATCAAAAAATTTGAGGCTTTTTCTTTGGGTCAAATATCATTTTAGGTGGTGGAGCAATATTTTATAATCATTTCGTTTTGTGGCCATTTTACGCAGATCCCAAATTTGTTTGTACATTATAATTAGACCATCGCCTGAAAATAATTCTTTCAATAAATAATTTTTTTAGTTTTATTTTTAAGAATATTTTTTAATATCTTTAAAGACTTATTTGAAAATTTAGTTTTAAGGGACTTTTGAGACTTTTATTTTATAATGCGTCTTAATGCGCAACAAATAAAAATCAAGGAAAGATGAAAGCAGCAGTCTCAAAAGACTAAAAAAAAAGTTTTTACTTTTTGGAATAAAATTATTTTCAGTCTTTTAAAAAACATCTTCAAAAGTAAAACTTAAAAGATTCTTATGTTCGAATTAATTTATAAAAGTTAAAGTATATAAACTACTCTTTTTTTTTTGAAAATGTTTACTTTTGATCATCAATAACCACTTTTTCTTCAACTCTTGGAGAACATTTTTGTAGAAATTTGGATTAAAAATAATAATGAATATTGCAGCAATCAGTCATTTCATGAAACACCTACATACATAAAATATGCGCTGATATTCGGATTTAGTGTAATATCAAAAAAAAAAAAAAATGATTTTAGAAAATTTTTGATTCTTATTAAAATGGTTAGTGTTTTAAACTGAAGTTCTGATATTAAACTAAAAAATTGAATCTTAGCGATCCTAGGCTAAGTTTTCGAGTAATATTGCTCACCGGTTTAAAAAATAGGTACTTTTCATGAAATGACTGATTGCGGTTTTATTTATGAATGTTTTGTATCCACAATTTTACAAAATGTTCTCCAAGAGTTCTATAATTATAATGTTTAAAAAAATATTCCTTAAATGAACACAAGAAAAATTTAAGTGTTTTATTTTCTCCTAAAAAATTTAAGTGGAACGTTAAGTCTTACGATGGCTTTCGACTTTTAAACTTAAAATTATTTCAAATCAAAAACCAGAGATTTTTGTATATGAAAAAAGTTGTATTTGATTTCTAATAGGTTAAATTTGATCTGGTAAGTCTGCAAATATATCATTTGTTTCTGCATTTCCTTTTAAAAAAAGTTTCTAAAAAAGGTCTTACCATAGTTAGTTCTTTAATAACATAAAGAAAACATAACTCAAAAAATCAGATATTTCAGAGTAAACATTTTAACTGAATTTTTACGTTTTTTGGGTTATAACTTTATTGAAGAAAATGAGCGATATATGTATACAAAAAAATCTCAAACGCTGTATGTTCATATCAAAATTATAAGTGATGTACATATGTAATTAAAATACTTAACATTGTCACAACAAGATATGCCAAAATTAAAAATAGAATTGTGCAAGTAAATTTTAGAACTGGGTTCGAATTATTTTGAGAATTATCTCTTCAGCGAGTGTTACTTTTACATAAAGTAATAACTATCATAAAAAATCGATATTTTAAATAATGTATCGTTAATGCAAAATATTGCCATCAGTGAATTGACATTTAAAATAATATTATTTTCTCACTTATTTAAAAATATTATTTTCTTTTTTAGTGTATGTTAGCATTATTTGTGTGCTGGTCATTTATATAAAAATTTAAAATTTTTATAAAGTGATTTGAATTCGGTCTCAGTAAAATAAGTTCTGTTCTGTATATAAAAATGGAAAATCTTCAATATTGAATTACTAAGCACACGGTTATTAACTTTTGTTTATAATAATAAGCATTTATGTGATAAACTTGTTATTTAGTTCTTGAAATTATTTTTTTATTGGTTTTCTTTTTTACTAGGTATGTAAACTTTATGTTTACAATTAAATATAAACAACACAACAAAATAAATTTTATAAAAGGAAAAAATTTGATTATAATATAAATGGTTACATATATACATACGATTTTATTTACAGAAGCTCTATTTATGTCAAAAAAGCCCTATTTTAGTTCAAATTTTGGCCCTCTTACAAATATGCCAATATCATCCCTGCAACATACAGGTATGTGTAGTTTTAATTTTTTAACAAACATGTTCCTACTGCTTTTAATTTCTCAAAGAACTGACACCATACTTGTCGGCGAACGTTTGTACTAAAATCGTTTAGCTTCGTTTCACCTGTTCTGAGAGGGAGGATGGTACTAACTGATTGTTTTATTAAAACTAAGTTGAACTTTTTTTTTTAATCATATATGTACATATAGTACATAACTTCGAAAGTAGACACAAAAAAAATTTATAAGTACTTAACATCAAATATTTAACCCTCTAGTGCGCCATGATGCATATTTGAATCATACTGAATTTCGTTCTCTAGGTCAAAATTCTGAATACGTTAATATGTAACGGCTCATCATATAATTTTTACGATGTTGTGTGGGTACTTCTTTCAGCCGCTGAAGTGTCGTTATAGTCGTTATTCATGTTCAGAGAAAACCTGGGTTTACTATACTTTGCTTACACTGTCATTTTCATTAATTAAACTATCATTTACAAATTTATATTTTTTTTAATAATACTAAAAACTTTGTTCGTTGTAACGATATAAAATTCAATTTCGAATACAAAAGTTCTATTGGCTAAATGCGCAATGATAAAAATATGCATCAAAGGATCTTTTGCCTCCTCCATCCTTACAGCGAAAAATTAGGCAAAATGCTAGAACAAAACTTTGTTTTCTTGACTATTTCAATCAGTTCCATAGCAATTTCTTGAGTTTCGTTTTCTTGCGCATTAGAGGGTTAAGAAGCCTGACGTCATGAGACGATTTGTTTTTATACCTTACACAGAGGGTATATTCACTTTTTCATTCCGTTTGTAACTCATAGAAGGTGGCGTGACAGGTATAGAAACCACATATATGGGTACTCCCCTAGAAAAATTTTTATGATAAGTCCAACCTAGTTTGCTAGCCACAGTAATTTTACATAAGAGTAGGGGTAAGTGGGCGGCCTGCGGCCGCAGCTCAGGATTTAAAACTCCCAAAAATCCAACACCGGCTTCGCGGCGGCCTTCGGCCGCGGATCAGTCTAGGAATAAGCCGTCGGCAACTCCTTTAAAAAGATTATGGAGTGTTAAAATTTCTGGTAAAATTCGATGACTCAGGCCGCCCACTTACCCTACTTTTATGTAAAATTACTGTGACTAGAAAACTAGGTTGTGGATATTAGTTTATCCTAAAAACTAGTTTGGCCGGTAACACATACATGTATAAATTGAAAAAAACATTGTTTAAAATAAAGACTTTGTAATTTTAAATATGTAGTGTGCACGGCTGTCAGGAAGGCGAAAAAAGTTTCGTCACGATAGCGACGAAAACCAACTATGCAGGGTTTTAGAGGATGGTTTTTGGGAAAAGTATCCCGCCAATATCTGACCAATTTTTGGCCATTCGTCGTGTAAAATTCGTTCGATTTCACCCATATGTGCAAAAGTGTTATTTGTTTCGCTCCTCAAGCATTTTCTAATAGATTGAGGGTAAAAAATAGGATCTACAAAAAAATTTTGTGTTTCTATAGGAAATTGGCCATTTGCGTCTGATCCAAAGCCTGAAAAACTAACTTAAAATGAGTTTTTTTATTTATCGAACTACAACTGTAAAATAAGCGATTTTTAGTGATAATGACATTTAAGATTAAATTTAAGACACCAATAAAAAATTTCGATGCCAAACCGTCTTTAAGCTGTAGTTGACCAAAGAGGCTACCACACTGCATACTTAAAATTACAAAATCATTGTTTTAAACAATGTTTTTTCAATTTATACATGCCTGCATGAAATAAGCTGTGACATGAAATTTAGTAGCATATTTCGATTTTCTGTTATAAAAATTCCAAGTAATATTTTTTTACAATAAATAAACATTTTTTTAAACTACAATTTTAGTTCTTTCAAATTATATAACAATTTTTTCCATATTCCACATAGGTTCAAATTTACAGAGCATTGAAGTTAAAAGTATGCACTGCATGAAATAAGCTGTGAGCCACTGTATTCTTGATCAGCGACACTTCCAGATTCAATTTAGCTATGTCCGTCTGCCTGTCTGCCTGTTAAAATCACGTTTACGGGAAAACTAAGCAAGCTAATTTAATGAAAATTGGCACACAGATAACAGCTGCTAGCTTATGAAAATGGGCAAAATCGGTTCACGGACACGCCTACCGCTTATTCTCTATGTATATGTTACCGGCCAAACTAGCCTAAGACGAACTAGTTTGACCTGATAAAAAAATTTAACATTTCAGGACAAACTAGTTTGGCCTAGGATTAACTAGTTTTTTTCTAAATGTCTTGAGCTCATTTGCGTAATTCGGCTTCGACTAATGCTACTCTAATTTTATTGCTTCAATCCGTCAAAACCGATACATATATATTTTATTAGAGATCATCTAGGTCTATCATTTGACATACATACATTTCAAGCTGAAATCTCAAACCATAAACATTTTTCTGAAAAAACTTGGGCCAAAAAACAGGTGGCAACCCACATTTGGGACGGGATTCGACAAGATTACTCGAAATATTTTTTTTAAGGTTCATCAAGGTCTATCTTTTGACATGCACATCGAGCTGAAATCTTTAACCATAAACATTTTTCTGAAAAATCTTGGCCCAAAAAACAGGTGGCAATCCATGTTTGGGACGGGATTTGGCAAAGCAACCCTATATATTATATTTAGGCTCTTCAAGCTCTATCATTTGACATACATTTTAAGTTGGAATCTTAAACCATAAACTTTTTTCTAAAAATATTGGCCCAAAAAACAGGTGGCAATCCATGTTTGGGACAAGATTTGGCAAGGCAACCCTATATTTTATATTTAGGCTCTTTGAGCTCTATCATTTGGCATTTCAAGCTGTAATCTTATACACTTTTTATTAAAAAAAATGACCCAAAAAACGGGTGGCAACCCATATTTAGGACAGGATTTGGAAATGCAACTCTATATTTTGTGTTAAGGTTCATCGATTTCTATCATTTGACATACATTTCAAGCTGTAATCTTTTACACTCGACTTTTCTACAGCCGGCTCTTCGCCTATCAGGAATTCATGATTTGCGGTCGAAAATATTTAATATCTTCCGATCTGGCAGAGACCCCACTTTTTTGTAAAATGAATCTAGAAAATAAAAGAATAAGGAACAAAATGTTATTTTTTTAAATTTATTCTAGTTGAGGTACAGCATGTATAAACTATTTAAACATTTAATTTGTTATTATTTTTTATTTGTTGACGACATTAAATTTTGTTTTAAATTTATTTCGAAAGCCAACGCTATAAGGTAGGTACTATATAATTTGACATTGATCGGATCAGTACAACTGGAGATAATAGACTTCAAGTATGAGTAGTTTTGACAAAATTCAGCTAATGATCGAAAATTCATATGTGGATATTTTCGAGAAAAAAAATTTTTCAGCAAAATCAAAAAATATGGGTCAAGTAATTATATGTAGGGGACGAGCATGTTCCTTGGACCGATTGTACCTTGAACCAACAGCGATATTTCATGTTTGCCAGCGTGTAGCTAAAAATTTTAAAAGTACAATTTTCTCTATTTATGTCACCGATTTCAGCAACGCTGCACAAAGTGCTCCTTTGATTTGCTTTCTTTCGTCAACTGAGGAAGACGAAATTTTCACGTGATTTGTAAATTTTGTGCAAATTTTCAAGGTCGACTTATGAGCTGTGTAATTTAGTTGTGTTGGGGATCAATGACGAAATAACGGTACCCAACGTTTCTCTTCAAGTTAATTATCTTAAAATCTTATTATGAGGCCTCAGAATGTTAAGCATTTGCTTAAACTTGCTTACTTTACATCAGGCCCGTGCGCAAGGGGGGCGGGTTTTGGGGGTTCTAAACCCCCATTGGAAATTTTTTTACATAAACTTTTATTGGCAATATGTTCTTACTTAAATGAAAAACCAAAAAGACTTGCGCCTCTTACGAAAAATTAAAATTTTTATGAAAATAAAAGGTTTGCAGCTTATACTCGTAGTAATTTTTAGAAAATTTATCCGCAACTTCCGATATTTCACAAACCAGATCCAAGCGAAAGTTGTCGTTTAAATATTCTGTTTTTTCATTAAAAAAAACTTATTTCGGGAGAAGAATAAGAAATTCAAAGTGTTGGTAAGGTTATCTTGCTTCAAAACTTTTCCCAACTAATACTTCCTGAAATCTTTTTTGCAATTAATTTTTTGATTCACAAAAATGTTTCTCAAAAATTTGATATGTACTTTCATATTGAAATTCCCGCCATAATTTTGGAAAATGTGAGTTTTAATTGTATGAATTTTATGATAAGTTATGTCGGGAATTTCGGTATGAAAGTACATGCGTTCTTAGGTTTGAATGAGAAATAACATAAAAAAATCATATAAAAAGAAGATGTTATATTAGAGTTGTTTCGAGAAAAAATAAATAAAATTTAAATAAAAATTAAATTAAATTAATGTTTCAATAAATTTATTTAAATGTTTTTAATTTTATATGAAGTTATAGTATTTCTTAACAAAAAAGATTCTATAATTTATATCCTATCTGCTATAGTTTTTGAGATATTTCGTTTCAAAAAATGCTCAAAAATTTAATGAAAAACAAAGATTGCAGTTATTAAAAGTATGATCGATATGTACAATGTACATACATACATATGTACTATACACACAAAATCATCGGTCATTCTTTTAATAAACGTACAAAAAATTAAAAAGATTTAAATAAATTTGTTTAAACACAAATTTTTTTAATTAAAAAAAAATTTCTGAAAATATTTTCAATATAACACATTTTGATTTTTTTCATTTCTTTATATGTTATTCCTCAATCAATCCTAAGAATGCATGTGTTTTCATATCGAAATTCCCGCCATAACTTTGGAAACTACGAATTTATTACTGATGATGCGCACCATGTTTTTTCAACATAAAATTCGAAATAAATTTTTTTTTTGTTTAATTTTTTGTATTTTTTTTTTTTTTTTGTAATGTTATTTTCAATTAATCCTAAGAATGTATCTGCATTCAAATCGAAATTCCCGAAATAACTTTGGAAAATATCATACAATTGGAATGAAGCGCTCCTTCATAAAAAACTCATATTTTACAGAGCTACGGTGGGAATTTCGATTTTAATGCAGATACATTCTTAGGATTAATTGAAGGTAATATTACAAAAAAATAACAAAAAAAAAAAATGTATGCCGAATTTTATGTTGAAAAAACATGGTGCGGGTAGTTTCCAAAGTTATGGCGGGAATTCCGATATGAAAGCACATGCATTCTTAGGATTAATTGAAGAATAACATATAAAAAACCAAAAAAAAAACAAAAAGTGCTATATTGAAAATATTTTGAGAAAAATTTATATAAATCTCTCTAATTTTGTTTATAAAGTTATAGTATTTCTTAACAAAAATGATGAAATAATTTTTTATCGTATCTCCTATAGTTTTCGAGATATTTCGTTTCAAAAAATGTTCAAAAACTTCAAAAAAAACAAAGTGTGCGTTTATTAAAAGAATGACCGATATACAAACAATATATAATATATTTATAAAACAATTTTTGTCTTTTTTTGTATGCTTTGTAGTCAAAAATACCTTTTTTAGAACTTTAAAACCTGACATGAAATATCCGAGCGAAAGCCCCCCCCCCCATGGATGATTTCTGCGCACGGGCCTCTTTTACATATTTCTTATTATGTAGCATTTTTTGGCAATAATGCTTAAATCAGCATATTTGCTCTTTCTTTGCACTTGACAACAATCCTTCGATGCATATCAAGGCTGTACACGGAAAAAACACCAGCTCAAATTTTATTAAAAATTAATAGGAGATTATAAAAATTAAAATCTGAAAACAAATATTACTCTTTTATAGTAATAAATAAAAAATTATTATGAAAAATTCTATTCTAGTTTGTAATTATTTTCATTTTACATTTTTTAATAAGTGCATATTAAAAATTAATTTCTTCATTTTAATTATCACCAAGAAACTTAGAAATTTTACAAAGAAATTATTAAATTTCAATAAATTTCGACATTAGAATTTTTACATATTTCATATTGTAATATATGATTCCCGCTTTATAACTTTTAAAAAGTAGTTATAGAAAAATTATTTCAAGATTAGTAATTTTTATTATATTGAATTTTATTTCTCTTTTGTTTTTAATTTCTACTCTGTTTGAGTTCTCAACATGTTCATGCAAAAAAATAAATATATAATGCTTGCCGAACTCTTACTAATTGGCTTTGATGTAATGTGTTGAACAGAATTGGGACGGGGACAGTTAAGCGGTAACGGAAACTCGCTGGCCGTCAGAATTTTGTTCAACACACAAAAATTTAAAAATCAATTTCAGTTATTATTATTTCATCATAAAAACTTTATAATGTACTTTTAAAAAAATAGTACAGTCCTTTTAAAATATAATAAATTATTGCAGAAATTTTAATATCTACTTTGTAAAAATTAAAAACTTGCATTCGAAAAATTAATCTCTGCTTAGATGCAATTTTTATATTACGCTTAGTAATTTTTAATAGACACTCGAACCGTTTCTAAATTACCTACTAATTTTTCTTAAATTTTGATTAATATTTACAATAACTTCGAGTTTCGTTTTTTCCGTGTATCTGTCATGCATTTGTTCCGCAAACAGCCACTTGTGAAATTTGAACTTAACAAAGGTTGTGAAAACCGAGTACGAATTCAAATAATTTAAAAAAATTGCCACTGACGTCAGAGTTACCAAGTTGTATAGAAGCAATTCCATGCCTCCTCAAAATAAAATTATGTGCCTAAGATCGAAAAGTTTTTTTTTTGGTCAGCAATATTAAAAAATCCTGAAATGATAAGAAACTAAATTTTTTTGTGGCACATAGTTCAATTCACAAAAATCGTCGAATTCCCGGCTCTTTCCGAAATTTTTGAATTACTCCCAGCCTCCTGGCTTTGACATGACATTCCGGCCAGGTCAGGCCAATCCCGGTCACTTGTTAACCATGACTGACATACATTCATTCAACTAAACTTTCAAAATTAGAACTGTTTTTTTAAATTTTGTAGTATACGCATATTTGAGGGATTTTCTTTATGAAAATTTTGATTTTCATTACTACTGTATGAATTCTGGACAGATTCAATGTTTTTTTTTGCTATATTTTGCTTTTTTTGAAGGCATATTTCAGTACATATTTAGTACTTTTTTGAAGAATATTTAAGCGCTTAAAATCAGTTTTTTCGAGCTTAATTTTCTGAGCCCTGCTTATTATCTCTTAGGGTAAAATTGCTTTTGAATATTTTCAGAATTTTGTGCTTGGCGTGTACCTTGGACCAATGCATGGAATGTACCTTGAACCTGTCCTAATTACATAGTTTTTCTGTGTCGTGAAACGTATTACGAATGTAATTCAGAAATATTCCTCGGAGCAAAAATTACGGTTAAGGTAAAGTTTATGCTTTGGTTTAAACTTTAAGGGGTATATCTGCTGCTAAAAGGGACAAGATCGGGAAAGGAAATTTAATTCGTCATTTAGCTAAGCTTTGATTATCTGAAGCACTATATTGATATATCATAAAAAACTATTTAGTACAGAGTAAAGAAAAATTTTGGTAAATTTAGTCTCGTGCTCCAAGGTACCAATGCCTGATTGTACCTTGGACCACTTTGGCATTCTAAAGAAAAACGTCTTTTACGTGGGCTTGGAAAAAAGACTGCGGCTTTTTGTATTCATGCCATTATAGCTAAAATATCAGCTTAAAATATAGAGGTGTCAGAGAGAAAAAAACAGCCATAGTGCAAAATCTGCAAACGATTCTCCCAAAATTGGTCCAAGGTACACGCAGTTCCCCTATATAAGCTGTAAAAAAAATTTCGGGCGATTCTAAAATATCAAGTTCAAAATGCTGTGCGGGTTGTAAAAAAATGACCACTATTTACATACGTATATCAGATTTAGTGAACCCTGAACTTGATTTTTACCACCATATTTGCTCATCAGAATGCTTTTGATAATGATGATCAGCGCCGTCTCTAGGTGTGTGCGGGCCCCTAGGCTCAACACATGGTGCGGGCTCCGCATGGAAAATTTATTAAATACCTAGCAAAAAAAAGAGGTTTATAATACAAATTCTTATTTATTACTTTTACTATAACCTGTGTGTTAAGGAGGAAAATATAAAAAGTAGACGTCAATAGCTATATACCACCATCCACAAAAAGAAAAAGGCCACAAATTCTATTTTAGCGACCGAACCCGTCTTTTTTTTTAAATCACACACACCGTACTCATGCAAAACAGCGTAAGACTTATTTTTAAAACGAAATGGAAACTTTAACAGTTAAGGCATATAAATTTCTTAAAACATGTTCAAAATAATGTCATGTTCAAGAATTTTTCAGAAACGCTCGAAATTCGAAAATTTATTCCTATTCGAGTATATCCTCATTTAAAAAAAATTAAAATGCTCCTGGAGTTGCCACCAGAATTGCAAAATTTTCATTTTTGGGAATTTGAGTAAAAAAATTAAGAAAATTAGATTTTTCTTTCTTTATAAGATAACCGTCAATAATTTTAAAAAAATCTCGGAAGGGCTGTTGTCTCTGAAATTGTCATTTGAAACAGCCCACAACAACTGTCAATCTCAGTATGTATGATAAGTGAAAATATATTTTATTGGTCACATTAAAGTTTTCGGAAACATTAAACGCCAAGGAGAAATTAATTCTGAAGTGGACTCACTAAAATTCGAAAAAAATGGATGCCAAAGTAAAAAAGCATACCTAAGCAAATACATACACTCTATCTATTGGTGCTATCAAAACTTTATTAGAATCTAATAGTTCATTCCAGTAATATAAACGAAATACAAATAAGTTTTTGCCTGCAGTGACATCTATGATGATATTTTTGAATTGCAGTACAGGAGCTTTGGTAAAAAATATAACAGTAGCGTGAGCGGTCGTAAACGTTAGCGCGTCATTTAATGTAAGAGTTCAGCATATCCGTTTTTCCATTCCCGCCATTAAATATGATCACGCTTCAAAAAAAAAAAAATGATTTCATGTTTGTTTTGGATCAGGCGTATCATACCTTATACGAGTAAAAAGTTTTCGTCATAAAAAACATTAATACTCTTTAAATCACAAATCACACTCTGATTAACTTTAAAATGCTGTTTTCAAGAAAAATTGTTTAAGAAAAATTAAAATTACAAAAGAGCGAAAATTGCTAATACAGCTACAATTTTGGAATCAAACTGTTTTTGCAAATGGAATCAAAATTTGGAATTGAAAAATTGAAATTCAAAAAAGGAGTTTTGAAAAATTTTGATTCTATTTTATCTATTTTTAAAACATAAAGAATTCTGTGGAACAGGTTTACTATAGCATCTATTGCCCACTTTTTGTTTTCGTGGTAGAAGGGGGTCACAAGCAAAAAAATTAAATAAAGTGTCGCTCGGATATGGTTTCAAAGATATAACTATCGGAAGTTGCTTTTGTTAAAGTTATTATAAGCTGTAATAATATGAGTGTCATAAGAAAGATAACTTGTTGTCCAACAATAATGGTATATAAAACTTTAAAATTTGATATGCATGACGATGTTTCTGAAATTCTGACCAACTAAATTATCTTTTTTATGACACACTACATATGATTTTAACAAAAGCTATATCCGCAACTTCCGATGGCTTTATCACCGAAACAGAGTGACACTTTTTGATTAAATATTTATTCTTCAAATAGAAAGCCACATACAAACAGTTTGGATAGAACAGATTTTCTTATGGCGCGGGCCCCCTTGTGGCGCGAGCCCCTTGGCTGCAGCCTATGCTTAAAAACGGCCCTGATGATGAGAGGAACTTTCAACTATGTACTAAAAAAATAATTAAAGAGTGTGGGCCTTTGACTCTGTGGCTGGAATGTGCAAGCTTTTAAAAAAGCTATACTGCCGTCAGAGGCGAAATAGGCGAATCTCAAAAAAAAAAAATTCAAAGTTCTTCGTAAGCAGCATGTATCCAGTTTTGTCCATATTAAGTTCCGTCGCTTACAGTAGGACTTACCGTTACAATTATCTCTTGTTTTGCCTTTTGTTTAGTGTTTTACTTATTTGTATGCTATTAATCTTTAATCTAATTAGAGCAATTGAGAATCAAATCTAGTGTTGAGGATCAGTTCAATTCGGTTCAAAATCAAAATCAAAAAAATTTAACATCAAGTGGAAAATCAAATGATTGATGATGGCAATGAACGCCAGGACACCTAAAATTGCTGCAGCGGCATTGCACAAAGACGTAAGTGATCGCACAGTAAGGAGAGCTACGCGTAAAATTGGATTTGTGTCTGCCGTTAAACAAGAAAAACCTGCACTATCTGTCAAGAATGTAATGGCCAGGCTTTAATTTTTCAAAGGACAGAAAAATTGGATTATATATAATTTATAATTACCTGTTTTCGGGCTCAAGTAAATAAAAATAATTGCAATGTTAAGATATATTTATAATAATTACCTTTTTGTTTATAAATATGTAATTGCAAGGTGTAGTTCTTGTAGTTTAATTTCATATATTGTATATCTCATTTTTCTAGGGTTTTTGAGATTCCAAAAGTGAGGACCTTTTTTTTAGTTATTGAGTTTTTACAAAATTTTTTACAAAAATTTCATACATTTTGGGTCTTCACGCCAAAAAAGTACATTCGGCTCTAAAAAGTACATTTCAAGTTTCGATTCAGTATATTTTCACAAAACCCAAATGCCCTTACTGGTTCAAAGAATACATTAGACCGTACCTCAAAACAAAATTTCTCGGTACACCAGTAAATCCGATGCATTTTTGCAAGGCAATTTCGAAAAAAAAAATTTTTTTTTGTACGTAAATAGAGGTCGCGCATTTGAGAAAAACATCATATCTTCGCCATTTACAGTCCAATCTTAAAGTATGATATATCAATGTTTTTGTCTTGAGTAGACCAACTTTTTGATCCAATGATCCTTGGCATCAAGCACCCCGTTCTTGAACCACCAGATCTCAGCTCCTACCATCCTAATGTGCCACCATAACGTCAGAAAATTAAAGCTTTCAAAAAATTATTAAATTTTTCCAACTGAAGTATTTCGATTATTCCATTAGAACTATTTTTACCGAATATAGGGGTCCCCTTATAAATTTTTCGTCTTATCTTCGATATTTGTGATGTTTTTCTTAGAGAACTAAAACTTTGGCTATTTAAACTAAATTATTCCGAACTGATTCTCTTATTTCAATAATTAGGTAAACTAACTAGGTTCATATTTTTTAATTGTTAATATATTTTTTGAAGTGTTAATTTATTTATTAATAATTTAATTTTTTTTTTACTTTTATCATCATGGTAAACGATATAACCCCACGAATTATTTACGTATAATTTAAAAATTATGTATGAATTGCTTATGCATTAATTTTAAACAGCCTTCATTCGCCTCTAGTTTTATGAACTATAGAGTGAAGGTTTATTAAACATTGGATTGCACATATATGCAGGTTTGAGGAAATAATATATGTACTTTTTTTGTTTAATAAATAAATATAATAATAAAAAAAAAAACAAAAAAAATTTAGAGTCGGATCTTAAAACATAATGTTTTTGTGTCGAGGAAACAAATTTTTTTTTGTCCCAAAGGTCACTGACTTTAAGAACCCACCAGATCTACAACATGAATTAAAAAATTTAAAGTAAAATCAAATAAAATGTGTTAGAGCCGTTGCCCATCATCTCCAAAAAGCTCACCATAGAAGCATAGAATTGTAATCTACCATATTTCGATGTGATTCAAGTTGGCTGTATTTCTGGTGGCTCTCGAGCTTAGATAAAATATGGCCCATGCGTTGTTTATAGGTGACCGCCATTGCAGATTTATGTACTACTTGAACAAAACGCTCTGTGTTTTGAGAATGGCATGGATAAGCTGTGAAAAGAATTAAGTTCATCAAAGAAAGCTATCAAATAAAGTTATTTTCTTGTACTAACCTGGTAAGGGGCCGTTCAAGTATTATGTAACGTAATTTTTGAAGATATTTGACCCCCCCCCCCCTTCTCCTTAAACGTTACGGTATCACCCAAGTGACCATGTTTACCGGAAAGTCATTTCAGCGACTTCTATTTTAGTCACGTTTGCGATAGTAATAAATAAAACAAGAGATTTTTAACTCGCAGCGTAACGCGTTGTTCGAACCTTCACTTCAAATTTGAGCCAATTGATCATATCAGTCACTCACAAAATTTATAAAATGATCATAAGGCTACTGACTGTAATAAAATAAAATATTTGCTCTTACTTAGAAAAGTGCATTTTATTGATTGAAAAACTTTCCGTCCAAACTTATTCCACCCTTGAAGAAGTTTTGAGGGGTGGGGTAAAGACGGTAATTTTAGCAACTGCCTCAGGGCTGCAAATTTCTAAATCCGGGGTTAGATTTGGGTCCGTTATCATTGACAACAAAACATTCAATTAAATTTTATAACTTTAGCGGAATAAAATATAAACGCATTTCCAACTGATATGTAATAATAATAATAATAATTTTTTTTTTTTTTTTTTCGTGGGGAAGGTTGTGGTAAATGTACTGCAATATCTATGCAATTCACTATCCTAAAGCTACCGTCATAGCTTCAGAGTGTGTCACTTCACTAAAACCCACAACCTTTGACCTCCAGGACTCCTACCCTGGGACTGCGTTAGCATTGCTTCGGGGTAGGTCCCTTGATTTGTCCTCAAATCATATACCTGCGTCCAGGTCCCACTTCTTTTTTCTGAGAACGTCCTCAGTAAAACTTGCAACTGCGTTCCAGTTTTCTTCGCTCTGCAGCATCCTTTCGATCACGTTGTCAGCGGAGCACTGGCCGACTGATTCCTGTAAGGATGCGCGTTCGTTGTCCCATCGACTGCAGTTGAAGAAGGTGTGCTCTGCGTCATCTTCATCAGCGTCTCCATATATACAGAATGGGTGCTCTGTTTTGCCCATACGGTGTAGATACTTCTGGAAGTATCCATGGCCCGATAAAAACTGAGTGAGGTAATAATTTACTTCGCCAAAGTCTCTCTCAAACCATCTTCTTATGCAAGGGATCAGTCTTTTTGTCCACCTGCCGCTGACTTCTGAACGATACCTGTCCTGCCACTTAGAGAGGGTTTCCTGCCTTGCGTCTGCATTCTTCTTCAGAAAATAATGGGGTTAATCCAACAGGCAGCGCGTCTTGTTCTTCCTGCTGCAGGTTATGCGTAGGGAATAAGGCATCAACGATGTTGCTCATGGTATCGCCGTCCATATTTGGGCCAGGAATTTTAGAGCCCAGTTTCTTCATAACGATCTTATAGCCGAGACCCCATGGGTTGTTGTTCAGATCGTTGCGAAGTTCCTCCCATTTTTCTCATTTGCTACGCTCTATGACAAGCTTCAAATGTTTCTTGGCTTGTTTGTAGTTTTCGGCTTCATTTGTAGCGGCGCCTAATCGTCTGGCTCTAGTGAGTTTCCTCCTCATCCGTAGGCAGTTCCGTCTAATTTCTGCTATTTCATCTGTCCACTAGTATACGGCATCTTTTCTGCGGCTTGTGCCAACTTTAGGCATCGATGCGTTGCAGCATTGAGCTAATCGCTGCATAGTCGCATTTGTGAGAGTTCTGGCGTCCCTAGTTGTGTCAGTTGGCAATGAGTTTTCGTCGATATTTGCCAGCAAATATTCGGATCTAAGATCATTTTCGCGTGCCTCTTCTTGTTGGTGCCTGGATGGGGCGACTTCCTGAGTCTAGATGGTAAGTGATATACTGGTGATCACTACCAGTAAAATCTTCTAGGACTCTCCATTCTTTAAGCATTCCAGCTAAGCTCTCTGACACTAGAGTGATATCTGGTGTGGTGGCCTCGCACCCTGGTCTTCTGAAGGTCGTAGCTGCGCCAATGTTAGCGATGGCTAAGCCCAGCCTAGCGGCCATGTTTAGCACGCGTCTGCCTCTGGAGTTTGTTGCTGCCGTTCCCCATTCGACAGCTTTAGCGTTGAAATCTCCTGCGATGATAAATGGACCTCCAATTTCCAGCACTTTGTCTTCAATGCTTTCAAGCTTCTTCTGAAATTCAGCAATGCTATCGCTTGGGGTTAGGTAACAGCTGAGCAAAGTGAAGCTCGTGTTTTGCACGTATACGAAGCAGTTCCCTGCACCTTTAAGTGCATTGACAAACCTGCTGTTGCTAGGCAGCCAGATTGCTGCAGTACCGGTCGCATCTTCTAACCAGTTTTCTCGATTCACTCGCCCATACTGTTCACTTATACCGACAGCGTCCGCTTTCTTCTCTATTGCCATCTGCTCTAATAGCGCATCAGCCGTTCTGCTTCGATGCATGTTGGCCTGGAGTATTCTCACTTTGTCGCTTGGCACTTAGTTGAGCCAGGTATATGATCTACCCGGCTACGCCCAGCTTCTGTGCACAGGCAGCACTTTGGTCTCTTGCTGCACTCCTTTATTTTATGTCCTGGCTCTCCGCATCTCATGCACAGACCTTAACCTTTCCTATCCGGTCCCTTGCAGTCCATTTGCAAGTGGCCCATTCCGAAACATCGGAAACATCGTGTGATGCTTGAGCAGAGTCTAACTCTGGCTCTGACGTAACCGATTTTTATGCCATCTTCTTTGAGCAATTTTTCCGCTTTTCCTTGCGCTAGTGTTACAAACGCTCGTATTTGCTCACGCTTGTTTGGTGCTGTTACCCTGACGCGCATTTCCTGAACTTGATCTCCTAGCACCTTTTTGATGGCCTGTTCAACTTCTAGTTGGACAGTAAGAGAATCCAGGTCTCTTATTTCCACTGTAGCGACTGGTTTCAGCTCCATTACAGAAGCATCTTCCTTTACAGTGGTTTTCAGCCTCTGGAAAAATTCGGGTTCCACCTTTCCCCCTTTTTTCATTTCTAGGAGGACTGCACCAGTCCTCGTCTTTCTGATGCCTCTTAATTTGGCGACCTCTTCGGGCTGAATTTTGCTACGCAGGTTTTTGAGCACCTCCGCATAGCTATGTCCTTCTGTCGGTTTTATGAGGACTGCCTCCGGTTTCGACCGTTGCCCTCTCTCTTCTCTTTTTTGGGGTTTTCCCTCCTCCCCTTACTTCTCTCTCCTTTTCCTTCTTTGTTTCGCCCGTTCTTCTGAGAGGGTTTGGTTTTGCTCGTCTTTTGACTTCTTGCCATTTCTCAGAGTTATTTTCCTGCGGCTTTTCACCTTTATCGGACTTTGCCACGTTTGTTGCTGTCCTTTTTGGGCGCGGGAGGGCCGTGGTGTTTTCTTTTTCCCTCGGTCTTTTGCCTGTACTAGGCTGAGCCGGGCTCGATGCGTGCCTTATCGGGCGGGCTGATGGAGTTTCATTTGCTACAGCTGCATTTGTCTCCGGAGGTGCAGTCTTCTTTTTCTCCTCCTCCAATCTTCGCCAAGCTCTTCGACTATGCGTAATAATGTCAAACAGTTCCTCCAATTCCGTGACACCATCTTTTACATACATGCTGATGTTCCTCTGTTTTTGCATGGCCTGTTTCATCTTAGCAATAGCCAAGCGGCATTTAGCCAGTGCCTGCTCCTACTTCAATCTGTTTGGGCAGTCCCGGCGTCTTTTTTGGCTGACTGCCTCTAGCAGTCGTTTGGCCAGGTGTTGTTCTCAACACGTTTGTGAGTCTCTTGGGACATGCACCGTGTTGGTTTCCACTGTTGGGAGTTCCATTGTTTTGTGCTGTTAGGTCTACTTCCTTGGCAGCAGCGATAGCGGCAGCACTAGTGTAAGCGACCGGAGACCTCCTCAGCTTTGATCTCTTGTCGAAGGGGTAGTCGTTCGTCTTTTCGTCCATCTCTGTTGTTTCCTTTAAAATTGACATACGGTTTTGAATTCAGCGTATCGTGTGTAGGGGGGCGGGCCGCAATAGCCAGGAACGGGTATACCTTCGGGGTGACACCCCTACCCCAGTTCCCTGAGGCCTGACCTGCGCTTTGCTAGTCCCGGAAGGCACGGACGGACTAGTGCTCGCCCGGAGCAATGCAAACATCTACTTCTGCATCCAATACACACTCCCTGACCAGGGCCCGAAGTAGCTGGCTTCTGCTACGTACCGCGGCGGTCATCTCGGCAGAGCAAGCTCACATCAGCTCCTTCAGCGGGACCCGCAGGAATAACGGGTTCCGTTTCCGGAGGACTCCTAATGTGCCGCGGTAAATAACGGTCATCCTTCCATTGGTCAGCTCGTCATCCATGTTCTAATCCAAGTCATCATCATTTCATTTTACCTGATGCTAATGATAGTGCTTCCCTACTGAACACAATAACTCTTATGTTCAGTAGTTAAACACATCCAAGCATCAAGTTGACTAAGGGTGCGCGGATACGTCAAGCCCGTAGAATCTAATAAAATTTTAGATCCTCCCTTGCGGGAATAATAATAATAATAATTTAATTTATTTCAGTTCATTGCACAATAAGACTTAGTCTTTTATAGTACGTTCAAAAGTTGGAAACAAATGGAACTAATTAAAAAATAATAAATAAATAATTAATAAATATTAATTCAAAAAATTATTAAAAATTGAGTAAAAATAAAAACTATGCCACTTATATCGAAAAATGGAGAAATTAACATACATAAGAAAACAATTTTTACAAATTAAGATTTTAATTTTAATACTAAAATGATTTGATTTTATAAAATTAAGAAATAGTAAGAAGACAGTAGTAAAAAACAAAAGAAAGAGAGGAAAAATTATTAAAAAACTAAAATTAAAAAGTTAAATCCTATTATAAATTGTTTCGAAAATAATTAAAAATTGCACATTTGAAGCTCCTTTCCGCACCAATTCGCTTTAAAGCAGATGGCAATCTATTCCAAAGTCTTATGGTGTTAATGAAAAAATATCTGCTAGTATTGAGGTAGCTGTACCTGGGGACCATTAGGTCATAAGTTCTTGTAGAAAGGCAAAATTGGAGTATATCATATAAATACTCAGGAGTTTGCAAAAGAATAAGTTTGTGCAAAAATAGAAGATTACGTATATCAAGGTACTCCATTAAGCTACAGCCAAGAATGCCTCTACTTATCTCAGAGATGTGGTCAAAGGGTCGTATTCCATAAACGTATCTAGCTGCAGTGTTAAATGCAACACTAAGCTTATGCTGAGATTGGGAATCAAGTTTGCTGAAAACTGCAGTAAAGTAAGTAATGAGTGGGATAATTAATTGCATAACAAGCCGACGTCGAGTTTCTAGAGGAGTAAATGTATGTAAATGTATCTCACAGGAAAAATGAATAGCAATAATAAAATACATTAAGAGAGTAATAACGTTATTATTCTAACTATCATTCGATTAGAGATCATTTTAGTATTACTAACTATAAATACCGAAGATATGACGAAAAATTTAATAAGGCTACCCCAACATTCGGTAAAAACTTTAAAGACATTTTTAAAAATAGTTCTAATGGAATAATCGAAATACTTCTGTTGGAAAAATTTAATGATTTTTTGCAAGCTACAATTTTCTGACGTTAGGGTGGTACATTAGGATGGTAGGAACTGAGATATGGTGGGTAAGTTCAAAAACGGGTCACTTGATGTCATGGATCGTTGGATCAAAAAATTGGTCTACTCAAGACAAAAACATTGATATATCATGCCTTAAGATCGGACTGCAAATGCCGAAGATATGATGTTTTTCTCAAAGGCGCGACCTCTATTTTCGTCCAAAAAAAAAAATTTTTTTTTCGAAATTACCTTGAAAAAATGCTTCGTATTTGCTGGTGTACGGTGAACTTTTTTTTTTGCCTGTAAGGTGGTACTGTCTAGTGCATATACAGTGTTGGAAAAATAATAGGGACAAAAGTTATTATTCAGAAAATTGAATACAGTTTTTTAAATATTGCTTACATAATTTTTACACAGTGGTCGGCTTTCAAAACTGAACACGAGTATGAAATCAAAAGTTGGGTGGCGCATCTAGTTTCTGAGATATAGCCATCAGAATTCGGGAATATAGCTTTTAATGAAATCGTCATAATTTGGGAACCCCTGAATCGACTTTAAAAATATGGATGTCATATGAAAGATAATTTAATGAACCATAATATAAGCTCAGAAATTTGAAATTTCAGCTATAGTTTTTGAAAGTTTTCGAGATGGACAATCTATCTAAGTTTTAGGTCAACTTTTTTTAAAAAAACCGTTATTTTTTTGGAAAATTTTTTATTTTACAAACATTTTTATTAAAACATAAGAAAGCGCATTTTATGCCCTTTCAAATGGTATGCTATTCTGAGTTGGTTTTTCATGGTCAACCAGATTTTTAAGGATGGAAAAGTAACGAGCTCTAGAAATTTACTTGAAATTTTGAGATTTGTTGAAAATTAAATTATGAAGTTGGGTATATACGGTAAGGAAGGCTAATATGGACTATGCGGAAAATACGGACCATACGGTTAATTTCTATTGCGTACATGTTATTTCCCGTTATTTATGTTCAATCTTGACGCAAACTCCTTTAACCTGTGTCAGTGCATTTTTAGCGTTCGGTGAAGACTATTGTTTTTGTGAAGTTGATTTTTGTAAAAAAGTGTATGGTAGGAATGGCCAACTGATGTTCCCAAAAGTCGACAGCGCACTGACGTTTACAACAAAATTTCGCGCTGGTCTGTGTATAAATGTGTGTAGGAATTAAAACGAAAAAAAAAACATGACTATAAATGTGTTTTGTCTTTTCCACGTAAAGAAAACATTACCCAGTAGAAATTCGTGCATCACTGATGTAAAGATTATGAAAAAAACAAAAAAAACTGCGAAAGCATCGCATGGCTACATAAAAAATTAATAAACTCAAAATTAATCAATAAAAACAAAAAGTACTTTTCCGAAAATTAAAACTATTTTTCCATGAATATGAGTTTTTTTACAACAATGATGCACACAAGAGCAGTTTTTTTTAGTCTCTCATTTTGTTTACAAGTCAATAATACATGCGTAAAAAATTGCCTTTCGCAGAAATAATGTCTTTGATCTTAAATTTTCACAACTGGCATTGCGAAACTCATTTGCGCATATTTGTTTTATTTTTGCACGTTTGATTCCGACTGGGTCTCTTGCATATTCATTTTTCAAACGAACCAGCACATAGAAATCAGCAACTGCACGGCGGGACGAATGATGGCACGTTTCATAGATTGTGACCGCGGGAGGGTGAATGACCAACCCTAGTATGGTAAACCGGGGCACATTCGGAAGCAAAAATGTAAACCTTCATATTACCAAAATTAACTGAAATATTTTAAAACTTAAGACGTTTCATAAAAGGGTGGTGTTTTAACTCAGAATAAAAAGATTATAATTTTTCATACAACTTCCAAAACATATATTTTTTTATCATTTAAAAAAAAAGTCATTTTGCCGAATGTATCCCGACACGGGGCACATTCGTTTTTGCTGGGGGTACTTTCGGCATAGAAGCTTATTTGATCAAAACACAAGAATAAATTGCATTTAAATTCTTGTTTTTTATTTTGAAAACTATATGCATCATATGAGCGCAATTAAGGATGAGAAAATAGAGACAACTTACATAACTTTCAACTTTCACCCTTCCTTCTCTCGACTAAACACTTTCTGCTTTTTATTCGCACTTTGTCTACAACCGTCACCAAAATTCCACGCTCAGCCGATAATATTTGGACTCATGTCTGGTCTCTTTCAGCAAGAGCCTATAAGAACACATAATATTTGCATGAAGAACTTAAGATAAACAGTTGAAAACTTTATATCAAAAGATTACTTTAGGAGTCTCGAGCAAAGTAGTTACTCCATATTCAGCCTGTTTTGGATCAAAGGAGTGTGTCTCAAACAAGGTTTTTAAATTACACAAGCCAACAAAATTTTAACCCAAAAATCTGAATATATTTTGCCAAAGGTTTTCGTTGCGCTGAGGTCTAAATCTCTCAATTGGCTTCAGCTTTCGATATATCCTAACCTAAAAGTGCAAAGCTAATGAATTTTGGCTTACATTTGAGATTACGAAGCATCAGAACTTTTTTTCCAAAAACTCTGAACAGCATCTTAAAGTACAAGTCTTGCCCTTTTAAATGCCGTTGAGTTTGCTCAAATATCTTTTTTTTTGTTGAGATATATTTGTATGGTTTACATATAAAGTTTTTATGGCATTACAAACGTTAATGGGTTAAAAACACAAAAGCACCCGCCGAATGTGCCCCTTCGAAAAATGCCGAATGTGCGCCAGTGTCTAGAATTTTCTTTTTCAATATATTTTAATAAAATTTATGAAATTGGAACAGGTTTGAAAAGCTCAACTTAAAATTTAATTTAATTCAATGTCACTTTTCACAAAATTTCACTTATATGTATACAAAATTTAACAAAAAAATCGCTTACTCACCTAAATTGCAAAATTACAGAAATGAGCAAAAAAACACACAATCACTTAAAACTTTCCTTCCCAAATATCTAGAATTTTCATACTACAAGGCATCCCTGATTATTGTTTGAGCTTGCATTCAAATTATAAGCCATGGGCTTACACATCGACTATCTTAGTGAAAACGGCAAAGCCGAATATGCCCCAAATACGAATGTATCCCGGTTTACCATATAAGCTATGGCTTCCGACGAGCGCTTTTTTGAATGTGATTTCTGTACCAAATGAATATACATATCTAGTAATATGGGCTATCTGGTCCATATAGCACTCCACTTTTTATTGACTTCATTTTGAGTATTTTTAGTTGATTTAATTTTTTTTTATTCTGATAAGTTATTTATTTCAAAGTAAATAAGAATAATAATGAATTGCTTCTTTTATTTAATTTTTCGTTTGTTTAGAAATATTCAAAAGAAGTAATTTACTTCACGATGGAAAATCTGAAAATTTGTAAATATTTGTTGCTCATAGAAAGCATCGATTACTGACGTAAATTTTTTATTTTAATTACTAGACATACCAACATACAAAGTTGTGTTTGATGTTTATTCTATTCCTAATTTTAGCCTTTAGAATTTTTTTCATTTCATTTGCATTTTTATAACATGTCGCTCTACACCGGGTTCCACTTTATAAGCAAATGTATCGGTTCTCTCGATTCAGTTTTCTCTTTATTTAGTGCTGAAATACATATGTATGTATACATATGTAGTCCGGGAGGTAGCGTTGCATTTTTCGAAGCAATTTCCTCCCACTTAATTTTTTTTGTAAATGACAGTTTAAGTATAACTGCTAATCAAAAAAAAACGTCAGTCACCAGAATCAAGGATGCGCAGCCCATAGCTCGTTTGGCTTTTCCAGCTCTTACAACAATAACAAAAAATATTCAGCTCACTTCGAGCTCACTCCGTTATTTGAGCTAAATCATTTTGGACCGCAATCATCGCATGTATTTTATTTCTGTAATTTTTTCTTCAACTCGACTCGTTCAGCTCATGCCGTTACTCAAGTGAAATAATTTCGGTTCGTTGCATGGTTTTTGTTTTTGTTGTTTTGTCTTGAACGCACTTTATTGTTTGGGTGATTTTGCTTTCAATTGATTTGCTCCTTGAGCTTGAGATTTTTGTTTTTGTTTCCATGCAATTAGTTTGCCGCAGCTATTTAAAAATTTTCATAAATACTAGGAATTTTTTCGCAAAATATTTTTCAATTCTACGAATTTTTTCCAAAATATTTTTGAGTTTTTTTACCAGAATTGATGTTGTTGTAACCAGCACGCGAAAAAATTTTTGTGCGCATCTCTGACCAGAATCATGGTTGTGAGAGGCCGACAAAAAAAATTTTGCTTAATAACTCGGAAAGAAAGCCGCAAGTAGAAAAATATGTTAGCGCCAATGTTAAAGAGCACAAAAAAATACATCGATTTCATGTCCTATAAATCCCCAAATGACAATATTTGACCCACTTTTCATCATTTTAAAGTTTCTAATAAATACTGTAATTTTGAGCAAAAACAGTTATTTTTGGCGAAAAATGTGGTTTTCAGATTCGAACGAATTATGTTAATTTCAAAGTTTCAATAAAAACCGTATTTTTTCGAAAATGCCGATGGTAAATAATAATATTAAAACTATGAAAAGTCGGTTAAATATGGTCATTTGGGGTTTTTCCGGACATGAAATCGATGTGGTTTTTGCTGCTCTACAACATTGGTCCTAACATATTTTTGTACTTGTGGCTTACTCTCCGAGTAATTACGCAAAGTTTTTTTTTGTCGGCCTCTCAAAACCAGGCCCACCACGATTGTGGTGACAGACGTTAGTTTCGAGTATCACCAATACTTAAACTATCATTTGCAAAAACAAATTAATTGGGAGGAAATTGCTTCGAAAAATGCAACGCTACCTCCCGTACTAATACCATAAACAAAGATTTTTGAATTAAAAACAAAAGTGAAAAAAAAACGAAAGCAACCTAAAACGAAAAAAAAATACAAACCGAATTTTCAATACTTACAACTGGCCAAAAACTATATCTTGAAGTTGTTTTTGGGGAAAATAATAATTTCTCTCAGTTTTTGCTATGCCGCACAGTGGATGGGTTTGTATGAAACGGCGGCAATATATAGTAATAATTACAATTTTGTACATATGTACATATGTTTGTAAGGTGAAAACAACAAAAAATTGTGAATATGGAAAAAATTGGTTCACGGACACGCCTACCTCCCATACAAAGTTGGGGTGTGGTTGAGACCTTTTTTGCAAAATGGGTATCAATTCCCTTTAACTTGGCAATGTTGATTTCAAAAATGTTACTAATTTTGCGATATCTTTTATAGTTTTCAAGTTATTAGAGAAAAACCAAAACAGATGGCCATTAACAGACACGCCTACCTCCCACATAATGGTGAGATGAGGTTGACACTTTATTTCACAATTGGTATCAATTTCCATAAATTTGGCAATGCTGATTACAAAAAAGTTACAAATTTTGCGATATCTTTTATAGTTTACAAGTAATTGGAGAAAAACAGTTTCAATAGTTTATCTGTTTTTGAAAAGCATTGGAGTTTAAATATTTTACCCCAAAGGGGATAAAAATGAGAAAAAATAGCCCTTACCTGTTCCCCTCTACTTAAGGGAACTTCTGTCAAAATTCAAGCAACTTCCTTCACTCTGGGAGCTTTTACAATTGATAAAATTATTAATAAGCAATGCAAAATGTGTGAAGAAATAAAAATATTTTTCCTTCTAATGTTGCAGAATTATTCAGAAATAAATATATTTTTTCCTTCAAATGTTGCAGAATTATTCAGAAGCCTTGTATCCCTGCGCTAGTGAATAAAAAAACCGACTGGGTAAGCTTCAGGATGACATTAGAAGAAAAAATTAATTTATTGGTTCCACTACAGACAATTGAACAGGTAGACCTTGAGGTTAAAACTTTCGTTAATAATATTCAGAAGTCAAAATGGACTAATACCCCTGACGTTAAGAGAAAATTAAGAGGCAACAATTATCCTAGAGAAATTTTAGAACTATTATCAGAAAAAAAAAGCTAGAAAAAAATGGCATCAAACCAGAGCTCCGCAAGATAAATCTAAGCTTAACAATCTTACTTTTCAGCTGAGAAATGAGATTAAAAAGTTGAAGAACAACACCATAAGCGATTTTCTAAGAAATCTAAGCAATGATTCTGCTACTATAGGGTGTTTTTTTTAGAGGTATAGAACTTTAAAATGGAATAAAACAAAGATGAATTTTTTAAATAGACATGAAAATTACTTTATTCGAAAGATAATCTTCTGGCATTATAATTTAAATATGACTTCTGGCATATGAACGCCACGGCTAGCTCGGACGTAGTCTAAAATGGAGGTCCAATTTTCAAGGTATATCGCGAATTACGCGAGTAATGTTGGCTCCGAAGTATTGAATCGTAGCTGGCTTATCGACGCATACTTTTGGCTTCACATAACCCCAAAAAAAAAAAATTAAGGTGTGATATCACAAGATCTAGGCGGCCTTCTTGACTTCATAATTGCAAAAATCATGTGAATTTTGAGTGAAAATAAAGTTGAAATTTTAGTGACTATAATAAATTTGCACAATTTGGACGCGTTGTTCATGCGTCAACCTGTTCATGATGAAATGGCAAACCAAACTGAATATAAATGACATTAGAGTTGCCAGATTTGACCACAAAATCCCAGTTTTATCTCTATTCGAAAAACAAACCTCTAAAAAAAACACCCTTTATATACTCACTTTGGAAAACCACAAAAAACTTGAAAAGACCAATCATGCAAATACATCCTATTAAAAAGTTGGATGATGGCTGGGCTCGAAGTAATGAGCAAAAGGCGTCAAGGTTTGCTCAACACTTGAGAAATATATTTCAGCCGAATACAACTAACAATAATGAAGCTATGCCCGTTGTCATAGAGCAAGAAAGCATCGATATTCCTTTAACTTCACTTGCTGAAGTAAAAAAAGAAATAAATATTAATATCAATCCAAAAAAAGCTCCTGGACTAGATCTAATTACTGGTCAAATTCTAAAAGAACTTCCTAGGAAAGCGTTATTAAAACTCACTAATATTATCAATGCATCATTTCGTCTGAAATATGTACCTCAACTTTGGAAAGTGGCTGAAGTCATCATGGTTGCTAAGCCTGGAAAGCCACCTCACGTAGCAACATCATATCGGCCCATTTCATTGTTGCCAATTATATCTAAATTATTTGAGAAGCTTCTTCTTAAGAGATTAAAGGAGTTAAACAACTTATTCCATATCATCAATTTGGTTTTAAGAGCCAACATTCCACAATCGACCAAGTTCATAGAATTTGCAGTAAAATTGAACGATCCTCAGAAGAAAAAAAAGTCTGCTCGGCACTATTCTTGGATGTTGTCCAAGCATTTGACAAAGTATGACATGAGGGGCTAAATCATAAACTTAAAATGCTCCTACCTATTCAATATTCAGAAATATTGACGTCTTATCTATCAGAAAGATCCTTTAGAGTAAGACAAGAAGATGCCTACTTTAATATAACAAAAATTGAGGCTGGTGAACCACAAGGAAGTGTGTTGGGGCGTACGTTGTATCTACTATACACTAGTGACTTGCCCAACCTTCACAGAAAATTTTGTTGCAACAGTTGCAGATGATACTGCAACTATAGCTATTGGCGACAACAATAATGAAACGACGATGTTTAGCTGGCAGGGTTGCCGAAATAAGTTGACACTAGGAAAATTCAGTTTAATGGGTTTTATTATAATATAAAATGCAATTCCTAATATACAGAAATATACAATACGTGTTTTTGTTTGTTATGTGGAGTTCTACTGTAGTTGTCCACCGTTGAATTGCTGTTTGCTGATGGTGGTGGTTTTTTGATGTTTTCTGTTTGTTGATATTCAATATGAATTGATGTAAAATTGTTGATTATTGTTGATTGTTCGTGCACTGTTTTTTCAATGTTGTATAATTTGTATTGAAAAGGGAATGTTTGTGCGTAAATTGTATTTTCACTTTTATTTGTTGTGTTTGTTAAACTGTTGAATATTTGTTCACTGTGGTTTGTGAATTAATGTTGTTTAACTGTGTGTGACACTGTGATTTTGTGTTTAGTGAAAAACTTGATGTTAATTGTATTATTTAATTTATATGTTCGTTGTTAAAGCGCGGGAGGGTTCGCTGACTTCTTGATATTCGTAAAGAATGACGAACGAATTTTAGCGCGTTATACTCGTTGTTGCAAACGGTTGGCTTGTAGAGTTCGTTGCAACCAAAACAAGTAAACGGCAGCACCTTGCGGTGGATAGCAAGACGAACCAGATAAGGTGGATGCACATAAGTTTACGCTGCGCGTAAACATTCTGCCCGCCTTGCAGCAATTAGGGTCTGCAATAAAACAATTCATTTGGGTAAATTCATTAGAGTAATTTAATTTTAAAATTCAAGAAGTAAGTAAAATCTGTGTTGAGTGGTTCAGAACCCACATGGGCCAGAGAGTGTCCAGCCGAACGCAGTGTTCTGAGCCAGCATTCTACCATTTTCTGAGGGCATGAACCCAGATTTCATAATCTGAGGATAAACATCAGCTCCGAGTTCCATTTCAATTTTAGTAGACGACGTGAATTTCGGGTCTGCCAGCAATATATTGTCGTAAGCCTTTTTTGCGGCCTCAGGCAAATCTTCTTCATAGATGCGACGTGGCAATTCATCGCTGACGAGTGCATTCAGCTCAATTTTGAAACTTGCATCAATTTTAGATCCAAATCCACATTGCAGACCATTTGGGAGTTCAGATAAATCAGTTTTATCTTCATCTTCTTCACCATTTCCGCTGAGATCACTGTCACAGATCGCGCTGGGTTGATTAAAGATCTAAGGGTCTGGTATTCACCATCACAATGCAGCTTCAATATTGCAGTTGTCAGCAGGGTCTGCTTGGAGCACAGAATTCTGGTCTGATTAATGGACCGGGTACCACCCAAATCATCATTTCCAACTGCAAGTACACGGGGGTGTCCATGCAAGCTGGTGTGGTGCTTTGCGTGGCAAATTGCACATTTGTCGTGACTGGTACAATTTTTAAGGTTGTGGGACCGAGCCAGACAGTTGATGCAATAATGCATATTCATAACCGTCTCGTATTTTTCTGTGAGATTCATCTCACGATACTTGTAGCAAGTTGACAGACGGTGGTCCTTCTTACAGATGCCACATTCGACATGTCGGCCAGTGAATTGTGGTCTCCCGTGGCTTTTGGTTTTGCTGTTGTTGCGCTGGTTTTGGGAAGTGTGGTTTCTGTTACCGCCTTTATTCTTGCTGCACACAAAACAGGTGGAAGCACATTAGTTGTTGTGGGTTGGAGCCATGGCAAACTGAAAAGAGAATTAAAATTAGAATTAAAGTTCTGCCATGGTCAAATACGAAATTAGTTTGAGAAGAGTACTACTACTTTTGTAATGGGTCTTGTAGTAATACCCTTTGTTGTCCGAATATCGACAACTCGATTTTTGGAGTCCGAGCCGGTATAAACTTTCACGACTCGACCTAAGTTCCACTCGTGGGGCGGAAGATTTTCATGCCGTATAACGACTAAGTCATCCACTCAATATTCTTTTTAGGGTGTTTCCATTTGTAACGTTTATGGAGCTCCTTCAAGTACTCATCCTTCCATCTTCTGCATAAAGTATGATGTAGTACTTTTAATTTTTGCCATCTATTTATTGTGCTGAGGGAGGCGCTGCTTAGATCGGGTTCAGCTGGAGCTAGCATTGGAGATCCAATTAAGAAATGGCCTGGTGTCAGTGGTGCTAAGTCACTGGCATTTTCACTTGAGGTACTGAGGGGCCTTGAGTTCAGGCAACTTTCTATTCGTGTTAGCAGGGTAGACATCTCCTCAAAAGTGAATCGTTGATTAGCAGCTACCTTTTTCAAGTGAAGTTTAAAACTTTTGACACCGGCTTCCCAAAGTCCACCCATGTGTGGAGCTCCATGGGGTATGAAATGCCATGTTACTTCTTGATGATTTGTTGCAATTACTTGGGTCTGCAACGAATTCATAAATTTTTGCCGATCTTTTTTGAGCATTTGTGATGCTGCCACAAAATTTGTTCTGTTATCGGAGTAAAGAGCGGCAGGGCATCCGCGCCTTGAAAAAAATCGTGCGAAGGCAGCTAAAAATGACTGACTCGAAAGGTCACTTGTTAACTCCAGATGTATAGCTTTTGAAGTGAAGCAAATAAAAACACATACATAGCCTTTTGTAATCAAGCTCGCTCGTCCAGTGTAATTTTTAATTTCAAAGGGGCCTGTGAAATTTACTCCAGTGTTTGTGAATGGTCGTGTAAACATAGTACGCTCAGGTGGAAGTGCTGCCATTATTTGTGTTTGCTGTCTTTTTTTGTAAATTATGCATGTTTTACAATTATGGATCGTTGTTTTAATTAAAGTTTTGAGTTTTGGTACCCAAAATTCTGATCGCATTAATCGTAAAACAAGTTGGTTTCCACCATGAAGCGATACTATATGGGTCAAATGTGTAAACAATTTAGCAAGTCGACTGTGATATGATAACACTAGTGGATGACGCTCAATATAGGTCAATCCTGGGGATCTTGCTAAACGACCATTAGCTCGAATCAATCCTTTTGAATCAAGGAAAATGTTGAGAGTGAGTAGCGAGCTTTTTGATGAAATTGGGTTCCCTTTCAATAACGATTCATAATCGTCAGGGAAATGCATTTGTTGACTTAACAAAATAAGTCTATTTTTCACCAATTTGACTTCTTCGGGCAAAATTTCTTTGTTCGGTGTAATTACATCCGAAAGCTTGACGGGTATAGAATTTCTGTTAAACCGAAATACATAAGCTAAGACTCTTAGGGCTCGTGGCAAGGATGAAAATTTATCTAGGATATCTTCCTGAGTGGTAATGGCAAATGATTTTATGGGCTTTAAGTCAAGGGTTGTAGAACACGACTTTCGAGAAATGGGCCAATTTTTTTCTTGAAGTCTCAACCAATTAAGTCCTTGCCACCAAAGTTGATGATCCTGGAGAGCACTGGGACTACAACCACGACTGGCGATATCTGTCGGGTTAATATGTTGGCAATTTTCTTTTCCAACTTTTTCTAGTATGGTAGAAACACGATTGGCAACGAAAGTTGTCCAAGAACATGGGAGCTTTTGAAGCCAAGCAAGGACTATTGTGGAGTCAGTCCAAAAGAAAGTTTTGTAATGGCTTACATTTAGTTGTGGTAGTATAAAATCTACCAAATTCGCCAGTAAGACTGCGCCACAGAGTTCCAATCGTGGAAGCGAAATTGTCTTTACTGGTGCCACTCGGGTTTTTGCAACCAATAGGGTAGTGACTGCGTCGGCGTTTTCAGAAAGAATGTGAATATAAATAGACGCAGCATATGCCTTTTCTGACGCATCACAAAAGCCATGAAATTCAACTTTGGAGTTGGGTGTGAATTGAGTCCATCTAGGAACCTCAATTTGATTTATAGATGGATATCCATCAACAAAATTTTGCCATTTGAGTAAAGTCAAAGACTTGAAAACTTCGTCCCACTCATTTTTGTCCAGCCATACCTGTTGCATAATAATTTTGGCTGACACCACAATTTTTTCAATCGCTAGCACTTTCAAATTCTTCCTATTTATGCCCACAAAAATCCACTGTGCGCCGCTCATTTCGACAACAAATTAAAAACAAAAATTGTTCACATAATCAGCGGAACTTAAAAATAGAATCACCTGTAAAATACATGAATTTCAATAGACAAAAAATGTGACATAAGCAACAACAACTGTTCGATTAACTTATGGTGAATAAAATCTGGACACTTATTAAAAAAAGTACTTTTAAAGTCGAGCGTATCTGACAGTAAAAATTCTAATAGTTAGTCGAGTGCTATTAGTCATTACAAATGAGAAATGACGGATCCCAGCTATAGTGAATCAATTTGAAATATTTTTTTTGATTTGGATTTCTGATGATAAAAGGCAATCCCAACAATCCATAAAAAGGATTGGCAAAAATTGTGTTGATTTTAGGCCAACCAGATGTTGTCTTATTAGAAGATTCGGACTCAGAAAACTGTAAGTAGGTTTTTTCATTTAGATATATGAGCATTTCCACAGAAATTAACATTTTAGCCGGCCACGTTTTCGATTTGTTTTTGGGGCACATCCTTCAGCCATGGTTTTTCTTGAAGTTATATTTTGAATTAATATTCAATTTAGAGCTATTAAAATTCACAAATCTATTTTTTAAAATTGAATTTAAAGTAAGAAATACGTGTAACTTTTTGTTTTTTAAAATTGAAATTTTGTGTTGACAACTAGTCACGAAAACTAGTTTTTCTGATTCTGACCACTATATTGTGATAGTGAATTTTATGAAAATTAATAAAATAGTTTTACATATTTAAATTTTATAAAGGTCACTTTTTCTGTTTAATAAGGTGAAAAAACGAATTTTTCTAAAAAAGGCTTATTGTAGTGACCGAAAAAGCAGCCCTGATGAAGCAGTCAAAAAAACTGCGAAACTTCGGCAAATAAAAAAACAATTTTTTTTAAACTCAAAAAAAGTTTTTTAAACCTTTTTTAGAAAAATTCGTTTTTTCACCTTATTAAAATAGTTTTACGTTAATTACATATAATATTCCGTTTTTATCCTGTACAAATATTCTGAGCAGTGTATAATAACAGCATAATTTACACCGTAATTTTTAAACTGATGCACCGTAATTTATTTCAAAACACGGTAATTCAACCCTAGAAACACGGTAATTCAAAATTTTCAGTTGGAGACACTGATAATGCGTGAAATATTTGAGGTAATGCAACCAAATTTCACACAAATACTTGATATGACTTAGAAAAGCGCTGGACAGTAATAAGGCGAATTTCTACAAGAAGGCGTGGCACCTCCCATACATGAAACTTTAAAGTGCTATACTGCCGGAGTTATTGTAGGTAGAGTAACCAAATATCACACAAATACTGCGAAAAGTTCGGACAACCTCTAGACACAAATTAAATGCATTTCGACAAGTGGGCGGGTCACTTTCCATGCAAGCAAAAATTACCAAACCCTACACTGAAGGAGTTATTTAGATCTTTCAGCCATATTTCACACAAACACTAGAAATGGGTCGTACAAGCTCTGGACTAAAATTACGCGAGTTTCCCCAAGAGGGCGTGGCACCTCTAATACAAGCAACAACTTTGAAATGCTATACCGACAGAATTATTTAATTAAATCCTAATGTGGACAAAAACGGATGCGGGTCCGTTGCGGACCCGGAACGGACTTCATAAATGGATCCGTTACGGCCTCGTTTTTTTAAAGCTAAAACGGATCCGTTACGGACTCTTTTTTTTAAATAAAACGGATGAGAGCCGGACTCGTATTTTTTAACTAAAACGGATCCGTTACAGATCCGGAATGGATTTCATAAATGGATCCGTTACGGACTCGTTTTTTTAAATAAATCGGAAGCGAGCCGGATTCGTTTTTGTTAACTAAAACGGATCCGTTATGGATCCGAAACGGACTTCATAAACAGACCCGTTACGGAATCGTTTTTTTAACTAAAACGGATCCGGCACGGACTCGTTTTTTAAAATAAAACGGATGCGAGCCAAACTCATTTTTTTTAACTAAATCGGATCCGTTACGGACTCGGAACAGACTTCTTATACGGATCGGTTCCGGACTCATTTTTGGTGAACAAAATAGATCCGTTCCGAAATCGGTTTTTGTAAATAAAACGGATCCGTTCCAGATTCCGATTCTGATACGATTCGGATGCGAAATCGTGGGTGATTCGCCTCCAAACAGCGGGAAGGATCGTCCGCGAAGTCGGATCGAACTCGGAACGGACTTCATATTCGGATCCGTTTCGGATTGGTTTTTTTGTTAATAAAACGGATCCTTTTCGAATTCGTTTTCGTATGAAATTCCTCTCGAAAAATTGGAATCCGTTTTGGGGATCCGTTCCGAAGTCGTTTTTTGTAAATAAAACGGATCCGTTACGGACTCTTTTTAAGACATACTAAAATGATGTCGTAAAACTGCATATGTAACAACCATTGTCTAATTAGGGAAGCATCGGTTCAAATCCCGGCGACGACATAATTTTTTTTTATTTTTTTATTTTTTAATTTAAAAGTATTTAAAAAACAAAAAAAGAAGTAGAGTCCGTTATGGATCCGTTTTTTTAATAAAACGGTCACAGTATTTGTGTGAAATTTGGTTACTCTACCTACAATAACTCCGTCAGTATAGCACTTTAAAGTTTCATGTATGGGAGGTGCCACGCCTTCTTGTTGAAATTCGCCTTATTGTTGTCCATCGCTTCTCTAAGTCATATCAAGTATTTGTGTGAAATTTGGTTGTATTACCTTAAATAAATATAATATAAATAAATATTTCACGCATTATAGCGGTTTACATTTAATTTGAATGGGTGGTAGGCGTGTTTTCGGATTTTCGAAACGGCGGTAATTTTCAATGGGTAAACTTTTTAGTCTATGGCATCAGAAATCCAAATCAAAAAAAATATATCAAATCCATTCACTATAGCTGGGTTCCGAGGTATAAACCTAATTGCACTCGACTAAGTGATGAGTAGTGGAATGCTTTGTCGATTGTCAGGCGTCGAAATTTACAAAAATTTAAATAAATATTCACATTTAATCGCAAAAATTTATTTAAACGAGTTGCAGCGTCGTAAAATTATTTGCAAATTTTTGGAAGATTTTCCAAATAAAACTAAGAGTTAAATTTTCCATCAATTTAATGATATGAGATATAAGAAGTCCACCATACATAATAAAATTAAACTATTGAAGGATAAAAAAATCGTAAAAAAAACTTGGTTCTAGCAGAAAATGTGCGCTACAAGACAGCACAGTTCGGCAACTGGAAAAAAAATATAATGTAGACAAAATACTATATAAAAGTATTTTGAGAACATAGGAGTACAAATTAAAAAAAGAAAAACTAAGCCAACTACTACAGAGAAGAAGTCAAAAGATATCAAATTTAGGTTGATTGCGCTTTCTGGAAAATATTTTGTTACATTTTTATCGTACATTTGCGGGATGGATGGCGAGAGTTATTCTACTGTGGGAGGCAATAAAAGGCAGTCTAAGCATTGCTTTGAAACTCCTACCCACAAGCCACCTGACAACATCAAATATATCCAGAAAGCCAAGTTCCCTGGAAAAGTTTTCTTATGACAGACAATCAGTGAGCGTAGCGTCAGTGTACCAGTATTTTTGAAAGGCAGCTTAACTTTCACTTCCAAGACTTACAGGGAAAGATACATTCCTGAACTCCACAAATTTATGCAAAAATATCATCGACGCGATAAAGTAATTTTTCTGACCGGCTTCATACCATTACGCGAGAGATGCATTGGATGATTTGAGATTGTATCTTAAGATTTTAACCCATCCAACGTGCCACAATTACCACCAATTGAAATTTTTGGGCTAATTTGAAGCGAAGTATTTCTAGCAAGGGTTATTGACAAAAAAATGTTGGTTGATTAATTAATACAAATAAATTCAAGCTGAAAAGAATCGATACAAATGGCATTCAGGAGTCTATGAGAAAACTACCTCAGAAAATATGAAAAAAAAATCGGTGTGGAGTAAATTATTTTTTATGAATTACATATGTTCGAGCTTAAATGTACTTAAATAAATGAAAAAGAATTTAAAAAAATTTTATATGTATTTTACAGAGCTTTTATGTTCACTAGTTTTAGTGCAAAAAACAACAAAAAAATTACAATCGCAAAATGCATTTGATGATGAATGCGAAAAAAGTTAATATAAAATTAGAAAAAAAATCTCTTGATTTAAAATTATTCAAAAGGTACGACTTTATTTTACGACAATTTCATCATCAGTGCGTTTAACAAATTTTTATGTTGCTCAAAGAGCCAAAAATAACAATTAGGTATTGAATCGTATTCTACCGTTTAGCTTACAAAAACAAAATCAAGAACATAATTCTAATGAGAGTTAACAATAACAAAAAAAAACAACATTGTGAGAATCTTAAGCTAGCAAACTGTTATACTGCTAATAAGCATAAGAGTGCAGTGAGACAAAAAATAATGAATTAATATAACGGCTATTCCATTGCACTTGTTAGAGATGCAAATAAATTTAATGCGAATACTTAATGCATTAGTGATGACACTTAAAACTATAAAAAAGTATTCGTTCACGAACAGCATTAAAGAAACAAAAAATGGGCAACGAGCTGCTTATACTAGTTTCCATGACGCTACGTCATTTCATCAGTAAGCTTTGTTAGCCGACGCACAGTGGCGCCCTTTGCAATTTCGCGTTGCTAAAATCATAACTTTTGAACGGGTAAAGATATTTGAGTAAAGTTTTCTGATTTTGGTTGGTAATTTCTGTAGCTATGACATATATTATTCAGGTTTAAGGCTTAGCTTTAAATACTTTTAAAAAGAGGTGAAAGTCCAAATTTCGAAATTTTTGGTTTTAGTGGTATGCATTTTTTAAATTTTTTAAATACTTTCTTTAAAAAAAAATTTTTTCTATTTTTACTAATTCATTCATATGCATTTATTTTTTATCTCTTAACATAATTTATAAACAGTCATTCTTAAAGGCTAGAAAAGTTTTAAAAAAAGGGTTAAAGTAATAAATTAGGTAATTTCTTGAAAAAATCAACAACAATCTACAATTCTATAAAAATATCATCATTATTTTGGATATCTAAGAAACTTAAAACAGTACTACAGAATTTATCAGTCAGTTCTTTTCGTGACCTAACGTGCCTAAGTGATGAAATCAAACGATCTGAAGATGCTGAAAGTATATTGAACAAGTCCTCATTCTGTCGAATACGTGAAATTTTACATGTATTGCTATATCTGTACTTCTTATAATCTTTGTTTTTAGACTCTTGGGCTTCTTCTGATAATTCTCCTATTGGTAAGGCTTTATAATTGATAATTTGTCCACTATGAGCTAAGATCTTATGGACAGAGGGTGTCAGTAATTTTTGGCTGTATTTATGTTCTAATATGTCTGCAGTTTCCTTGGTATACTTTACAAATTTTTCTACTTTAACGGGTTCTCTACAGGATAGTACGTTTAAAATAACTTGTAATCTTTTTATCACGTCCTCATCAACTCCCGTTATTTCTGAAGTTGTTTCTCAAAAAATCGCCTTGCTGTGTTTCCGTCATTTGTGTTACCAAATCCATGCTTAGTAGTATCTACTATAATACCCAGTTTTTCTCGAAATTGATCTTGTATTATTTTTTTTGAATTGTTTCCAGTGGCGACTGCTATTTTTCTCTTTTTCGTAAATTCCCCACAGTTTTCAATTTGTTTTGCTGGTCTTCCTCTGGAGGCCTGTGATGTGCTAGGAACATCATCAAGCGATAGCTCAAAGTCCTTTTTAAGAAAGTCTGCATACTTTATATAAAAATTCGCTTTGCTTCTATTACATGACACCCAATATCTCTTTGTGTTGCAGTAAAAGTTTTTTAACTTTTGTGTATGCTCATCCTTAATATGTTTCGGGAATTTTTTTTTTACCGCAACCACAAATGAATCTCCATTTTCGCTGTTTGCAAATATTTCAAAAAAATTTTCATAAGATATACTCATTTTCCTTGGAAACTTGCGTAGCTCACACTTTAAATAGTCAGAAAAGACTGAGTTATTAAGGCATAAAATTTGACTTTTATACAAATACAGGTACAAAATATTGTGGTACAAACCTCAAACATAATACTTGTTGAGCGAAAAAATTGAACTAAATAATAAGCTTAATTCCTTGTATGATACCTACCGTAATAAAACACGTGTCTATAAAGTTGGCCTGCACTAGAGTTCACTGTTATCTGAAGCGCATCTTCCTGTATTCTATACAAAAAATACAGTTTTGGAAATAGGAAGAATAAATTAAGAAAGGGGCGTGGTAACGTCCATATTTACAATTTTTAATTTATTTTGAGTGATGTCTATATTCGCTGCAAACATTCTATCAAATTCAGATTAACAATTTCCAAGTCAAAATATCATAGACTAAAAATCGTCATCACACAACAAATTTAGTTTTATGCATATCATGTCACATAAGTATCTATAACTTCTAAATGGGCAAATTCATGCAGGTAAGACCTATACAATTTTTGTTGGCAGATATGTCAACTATGATTTCCCATTCACCAATCCTTGATTGACATTGATTTGTGGATTATAGGCTAAGGTAAATTTGAAAAACCTTGCTAAAAACGACCTTTTTTAAAAAATTCATGAAAATTACTAATTAAAATTTTTTTTCTAGATCTTGTGGAAATTATTTATTTTAAAATACCATAAATTCAGAGAGCATGCTTCAAATTCCCATGTTTTTTCAAACTTTTGAAATTTTCCATTTTTAATATTGCGAAAAATGTAAAAAAGTGCTATTTTAATGAACGATAAAAAGTTATCCAACTTTGAGCACCCATAAAAACCAAAATACTTGTCATAAATCAAAAAAGTTTTCGGTTTTAGAACCTTTGGTCAATTATCTGTCAAATAAAAAAAAAAGTTTCGAAAATCAGAAATCGAAAATTTGATTTTAGCAATCACTTTTTGAAAAAGGAGCCACTGTGCGACGTTTAATAGTCTGCAAGCACACTATTTTTTATTTTCTGCATTGACTAGCCTTTGTGTCTACAGCCAAAAAATTATACGTAAACATACACCCAACACACCCGGGTATCCCATACGTTTTGTATGTGCGTTTTCAATTTTTTATGTTGTTAACGGTTTTTTCTATTTATAGCGATTATAGATTATGAAAATTGATAAGTGTATCTTTACATTATACATTTTTTTTACATATTTTGTTCCTTTCTTTTTTTTCCTTATATTGCAATAGGTTTTTTTTAAGTATAAGGATTTTTCGATGGTGTGGTTTCGTAGTAAATTCATTTGTTGCACTTAGGAATATGATAAAACCGCTTGAAAGTCAAATAATTGAAGTAGCCATAAAACTCTCTTAGTACTGTTATTCTTCAACCTTGATAACCGATCTATCACATAGCATCTCGAGAAATCCCCTTCACTCTCCTTACTTGTTATTACTTACTATAACACAGGTACAAAAGAAAGAAATATAAGCCATTCAGAGTTAATTCACAATGTCCTATTCATATGTACCAGGTAAAATCCTAAGCAAATATTGATTGAAAAATAAATATAAAACTACCTGGTGTTACACAAACTCCAACAGTGGAACTGAATGAAGTCATTTTTCTAACTCTATGATTGATATTTTAAAAAATTGGGAAATTTTTCAATAAAGGTTTGTGTAATAAAAACAAAACCCACTAATATCGATTGTTATAATAAAATTAGCCACAAACAGGTCAACGCCTTTCGGAGGATATAACATTGTTGAAGATATTTACAGGTAGTCCATATAAACAGAGGTTTACCCCTTTCTGTTAGTAAGTCATAAAGTTTCGTTAGGAAGAAAGACGCAGGTGCACCTAGACGAGAGCATTTTCGAAGAACAGTAAAAAAATATCGGTAAAATATTTAAAAATTAATTTTAAAACGGTCAAATCCAAGAACTAATAAATTCAAAAATTCTGAGTGATTTCGCGCATAAAAATCATATATAAATATACATGTTTTGCTAACAGTGTCGTCAGTTACTGTCAAGTTTTTTTCTGTACAGCATTTGAATAAAAAATGGCGCTATTATTTTTCATGCAACGCATTTGATAAAAATATAATAATCATACAACAAATTATATAATGGCTGATGGCGAATGGCTAACTCCCCGGCAATTGTAAGGACTTATCTTTGAAGACAGAGAGCTGTACCAAAGCCAAAGATTGGAGGAGCTTTTGGAAGCAGACAGTGAATATGAGCAAGATACGAATGAACGTCTATTGGCAGGTGAAGAGGGCGATGGCAATAATATATATGTTGAAGATTCAGATGCAGAGGAACTACAGTTACCAGAATATAATCCTGCTGGTGAAACTGATTCGGATGCAGAAGTTGAAGTTGATCCAATAGAAACTTCTGCAAATAATTATACAGCTAGAGATGGTACAATTTGGTTAGATCAAACAATGTGAAATTTTTCATCACGTAGTCGAATCGAAAGTATGTTGGGCCGCCCAGTTACACCAACCATTGAAAGCCTTCCAGTAAGCGCTCAAGAGCAGCGAGACAATTCTGGCAGAATCAAGCAAAAGGGAAATTGCTTCTTATCTTCCAAAAGAAGAACAACAAGAAAAATCTGCAAAGAATGTCAAAAGCCAGTTTGTGTTGAGTATTCAAAAGATATCACTCAATGTAATAGATGAAGGTCACTTTTTTTAATAAAATTCTTTTTTTTTTACAATACATATTATAAATAATATATTGTTATTCTTTTTTGTATACACATAAAAAAGTAATGTCAAATAAATAAAAATTATTTATAATGAAACCCAAATGTTTTTCTTCATTTCTAACTTATAATTTACATACATTTTTCTATGCATACCCGGGTGTGTTGGCTGTAGATAGAAGGGGTAAATCGCAAAAACGACCTGTAAATTCGGTCCCCAACGACTAATTTTTTTTTTCAAATATGATAGAAAACAATATTTTAGGAGGCTACCAAAAATTTCAAGTTGATACGGCATTCAGAACTCAAAACATATCAATTTGAAAATGAAAAACACACCCGGGTGTGTGGGTGTAGACACAAGGGCTAGTTGAGAATCATAAAACATAAAACACAGTGCACACACACATTCCCTCCTCCCTCACATGCAGTTGCAGTTTGTAGCTTTTTTCATACTACACATTTCTTGACGAGCGCTCCGTTGAAAGCTTTTCTGGCGATACGAACGAAGTTGCAAGTGCTATATGTAAATATCGGTTTGCTCACCGAGAAGTAATTTCTGAACATAAAAGCTCTGTAAAATACATATTAAATGTAACATTGTTCCAAAAACACAAATTAAAAAATTTTTTTAATATTTGAATCACTTAGCGTTTGTCCAAATTTCATTCACCACACGTTAGCAGAAAACAGCATATGGTGATTAAAATATTCTAAGCTCACAGCGAGACTATGTAAAACGCAACGCGATTCACATTTTCGCGCCAATTCCATAAACTCACACACTCACATCTGTGTCAAAATATGATGGGTAGCATGTGTCTTACGTATTTTGGTATTATTCAAAACGCAAAGAGACACAAAACCGCATTTCAATGTCAAATTTGATTTTCATTATTTCATTTAATCTTTTAATGAATATTAAACCGTGATATATTTATAGATTTGGTGTTTTATTACATATGTGAAATTACACTAAAAAAAACATTTCATTGAAACAAAATTCTATTCTTCCTGTAATGGGGTTTGAACCTGGGCATTTCGTATTGCTAGATGCGCAGTTTAACGAGATCAGCCAAACTCATAGTTTTTTTTTGGCTCGCTAAAAGTATAATAATTTTTGTAACCGATTCTTATTTTATTATATAAGATAAGAATTTCCTTTCAAAGTGTAAAACTTTGTCGCTTGCACCCCAGAAGATTTTTATATTATTAATTAATATATGATTTTTAGCACAGCGATGTCAAAGCAAAAGTATCGCGCGATTCTTTGCATTGCCAAGTAATTAAACTTTTCATTGATATGAAAAAAATAAAAAAACCCATGATATTACCGAGTATCGAACTCATGCACAATTAATTATGCAACCATTTGACCATGCTGTCAGTTGTTTTACAGTTATCTATTTAACACTGTGCAATTTTTACTGTGATTTTGATAACTTGCCTATGCATTACACCTTCGCTTTCCATATCGTGCATTATTTCTACATCTAAATGTAATGCAGTGGTTGCCACCCAAGAATGATATTGGATGTCAATTTTGAGAGTAATATGGAGGACGGTTAGAGTTGCCGTGGAATAAGAAATACATAATCAAGTTACTTTTTTACTACTAATGTTCCCAAAACATGTACTAATTTCTATTTTATGATCATATAATATATTAGTGGACAAAACCATGCTTTCCGATACTGAAACTACTATTATGATACTTCTTTTTTTTGTTATTGGAAAATTAGCTCAAACTATGAGTTCAAGAAGTAGGTGTAAATAAAACTTTTCGATAGACATAGGTAGGGATGTTCAACTTTATTGTCCAAACGTCGACAGCGAGTTGATGGCCCAGAAAATCTTGGGGAGGGGGTCCTGCAAAATCTCACCAAACCTCACCAAGGGGGGAGGTGGTCAAGGAAAACCTCACGTAAACTTTTTAATGCATAAAATTTACATTAAAAATTATAATTTAAACCTCACGGGAGGGGGGGGAGGGGTCCCGCCAGATCTCACTAAGGGGAGGGGGGGTCCAAATTTTCAAAGAAACACCTCACTTAATTAATGGACGTCTCCTTATATATGAAATAAACTGCACGAAGACGTTTCCAACATATCACAACAACAATAAACCGCGATGACCTTCACATCGCTTTACCATCTCAGTGAAGGTAGACTATCAAAGCAAATTAAGGAGCTAATGCCTCATGTGAGACTACTCGACAAAGTTTTATAAGACTTTAATGACGCCGGAATAGAAATAACCGAAAAATAAATAGAAGAAAACTCTTAGAACAGGCAAATTATGTAAACTGCAACATTAAAGTAAAAAAAAATTTTTCAGAGCTAGAATGTATTTTAGAATTAAATTTCTTACTAAGGACTTAGATCAAAATGTCCATAAAAGATAACGAAAACTTAATAAAGCAATTACCTGAGTTAGAATTTGTTTTCCATTGCTTACAACAAGATCTACTTATATATTTTAACAACTTTTATGAAAAAATAGTGAAATAGTTAAATATAATAAAAATAATAATATAACTAAATATCGAAGTTAAACTCAAAATAAATAATTAGGCAATTCACGGTTAGCTAAAGTATCATAATGTCTTAAAATATTATGACTATCTTAAATATTTTGTAGTTGATTTCCATATAAAAATTAAATAAGGCAATACAACTCTGCGCCTAAATATTTTTTCATATATGTTAAAAAGTAGTTGAAGAAAAAAGTACTCGGCAACCCTTATATATTTGTTACAAAAATAGAAAAATGCAACCGTGACTGTCCTCCAGATGATGACATGCGCAGAAGATTTTCATTTGAAAACTCGGAATGCGTTATCTTCTTTTCTATCATTCTTGGTTGCCACCGGATAGCATAATTGTGCGTTCAAATAACACACGCATTCTTATCCTCTTTCATTCAGTTGTCGAAAACCTATTGACAATGCAACATCGTGCACGGATGTGGTTCTTGGCGTCTATTATGCACATAGAGAATTTTCTTTACAGCTATGGCAAATGACACAACATTATTAAATTCATTATAAAATACACTATTTTCTTTTAACGACATAAAGCAACAATCGTCGCCTGAATTCTCTTTTGCTCCATACGCCTGAAGGTGTATTTCGAGAAAATCGAAAAGAAAATTTGAGCATTAAAAGAAAAAAATTGGTACCAACGAAATTTGAATTAAACAGTATGTTGATAAATTGGGTAACTCTGTGCTGAATTTCAAAAATAGGAGCAAACTATTTTTAGAGATGGACAGTTTGCTCCATACAATACAAATCAATGACAAACTTATTTTTCCTATGTAGTATATGGATCAAACCCGCATTTAGGAACAATTGCAATGGAGCAAATAATAACTGCTTAGTTTTTATCTAAATATATATGGAAATCATAAGTATATGGAGCAATTTAATTACAAAACAGTTTTTTTCATATAAAACTTGCTCCATAAACCAAAATGTGGCTTATGGAGCAAAGTGGACACTGCATATCTCAGAAACTAAGATAGATAGAGGTATTGCGACAACAGCATTAGAAAGGTAATGTCTTAAGTCAAAAAGTGGCGTATGAACCAAAAGAGAACTCGGGCGACGATACGCATTCCACTCTAGTTTTTAGATAGTAGATACGAGTAGTACCTTGTCTAATCCTTTCTTTATTTTTCACTCTCTTCGGTTTTCAAACGATTTCTGTGAAAAGTTTCTTTCGGTGCAGCCTCTCTTCTCCCACAAATACACACACAATTTTGATTGTGTCGACCCCTGGTGTAGTTGATCATAAGAGAGCCTAAACCCAATTTATTGCTTCTCTGCCACCAGAACGCAAGATTTTGTCCCGCATTTTTGCGCATTCACTGGCGTTGACTTTGCTAGACCTTTTGACCTATACTTGCAGATCCTGCCGTATCACAAAAGCTTATGCTTGCATATTTGTATGTTTTTTAACGAAAGCAATTCATCTCAAGTGATTAAAGTACTGTCACATTTTTGGCCGCATTTGCACGGTTTGTTTCGAGGCGTGGTGGTCCGGAGAAAATATACTCTGACAACGGAACGAACTTTGTAGGAGCATCTCGCATACTTCAAACTGAACTAAAAATTTTCTGAAATCATTGCGAGACGGAAATCTTTGTTGCTATGCACTTCAGTAAGTGTCATGGCATTTCATACCAGCTGGTTGACCCCATATGGGTGGATTATGGGAAGTTGGAGTGAAGAGTTTTAAGCTTCATTTCACTTTGCCTTAAACCAAAAATTTACTTTTGAAGAGTTTTCTACGTTGTTGTGTCTCTTAATTCACGCCCACTAAGCCCAATGTCTGATAATTTAGACATTCTTGAATCCCTGACACCTGGTCATTTTACTGTCTGAGGTCCTATTTTGGCATCTTTTGAGCGTGAAATTGCGGTCGTAAATAGTTGGCAAAAACTTAAAGCTTTACACCAGCAATTTTGTATACGTTGGAAAGCAAAATTTCCAGGTAACAATTTAAAAATTAAAGAAGGTAACTAAAGTTAATGAGCAGACAGATGGTAGTGTTCGAGTGGCGGACCTTCGAACTGAACGTGGGTTAACCACTCGACCACTTGTCAAACTTATAGCTCTGTCCTCCGCTTAACTTTATTTACGTCTCTCTATCCAACTCATCAAAAACAGCTTTGACAGAACTTTTACTTTTTAATTATAACAGAAAAATGATAAAATACAACTGCGCTATACAAAAATGGTGAAGGCTCCAAGTCTGTGAGGGAAGGCACCCCTATGTTACTGAGCCGACTTTCGCAAGAAAACTGTCGAAGAAAGACTGCGATTGGTGGACATCAATCGTATATGTTCAAGCTGTTTATCACCGAGCCATGACATCAAACGTTGTAGGAGTGAGGTGGGGTGCCGTTATTGTAACGAGCACAATAGTATGCTACACAGTCATACTCCGAAGCAAAAAGAAGCAGTTGGTTCACCTCGTGAATCAGATGAGGGCTCTGCACCGGGACCTAGCTCGTCTCGGGCACTGTCCTCCAATACCCATCGACCTCGGGAATCACTCGCCACCAGCTCCTTTTCCGATAAGGGCGCGAGATCGGGGCCTAGCTCGTCTCGGCCGCTGTCCAATGAATTGGAGAGTGCAGCAGCAAATGCGTTAGAGCAGCGCGCTTTTCGGCCTCCTTTGGGTGCTGGACCGGGACCGAGTCCGTTTCTGCTACCAGGTGAAAGACCAGGACCTCGGTCGCCTCGGTTTTCAAATACAAAAGGGAAATGCAATCGCCAACTACAATTATGGACAGTTAGTCAGGAACCTATCGTCGCGCCACTGCTCCAACGAGTTTTCCGACCGACTTCAATCATTTCGGCTGGTTCAGTTCGGCAGTTGAGTCTTCGAACCTATATTCAAGGTCGCAAGAAGTTCTGTTTTCTGACCCTTAGGGGAAAATACGAATCTAACGCCGAGGTCAGTACTCAGGCAAGGATTCAACAAAACTTTTTTTCAACTTCACCATCCCAGTCCCTCGATGTCACTATTCGGCATCGTTCTCCAATTTTAAACTGGCTGATCCGGAATTCTACCGGTCAGCTCCAGTTTGTATGATTTTGGTGGTAGATATGTACCAGAAAATTTTCTACCTGTCCGGTGGCACAGGATACCATATTTGATTTTATATTGTCACGGTCGTGTGGCTAGTAAATATATTTTTTTTCTGATTACTGCTTCTTCTGCATTATTTACAGGGTGAGGCACTCAACTGCAACCAACTTCACAGCGCTGCGAAGGCCAAACCGCTGGTGACAACGCCCCTTTTTTGCCCAAAGACAGTTTCTTTAGTTATCTACAAGTCTTTCAAGGTAGTTACACCGCGATTCAGTGAAAAAAAAAATATCCGCAATGGTGTTGAAACATAGTGGTGTAATCGCGTTACATTTGGTCCTAATGTACCATCCTAATTTCAGAAAATTAAAGCTTGCAAAAAATCATTAAATTTTTCCAACTGAAGTATTTCGATTATTCCATTAGAACTATTTTTAAAAATGTTTTTAAAGTTTTTTACCGAACGTTTATTAAATTATTCAATTTTTCGTCATATCTTCGGTATTTAGATATTAAAACATGATGTTTTTGTCTCGAGGAGACCAATTTTTTTTTGATCCAAAGGTCATTGACTTTCAGAACCCACCAGATCTACAACATGAATAAAAAAATTTAAAGTGAAATCAAATATAGTGTATTGGAGCCGTTGCCCAGCATCTCGAAGAAGCTCACCATATGATACAATTTCATCATTCGCTCTTCTTATCATTTAAATAAAGCATGGAGCTTTTATAGTGGCAAAACTTATGTATGTATGTTCAAACTTAAATTTATTTATCAAACTACTTTTCTCTAAGCTCTACTGTTGTCTTTTTATCTAGTTTTACAGTGGCATCGAATTCGTTATAAGCATAGAATTTTAATCGACCATATTTCCACGTGATTCAATTTGGCTGAATTTCTGGCGGCTTTCGAGCATAGATAAAAGATGGCCCATGCGCTGTTCATCGGTGGCCATTGCAGATTCATGTACTACTTGAACAAAATGCTTTGTGTTTTGAGAATGGATAAGCTGAAAACAATTAAGTTTATCAAAGAAAGCTATCGAATAAAGTTATTTTCTTGCACTAACCTGGTAAGGGGCCGTTCAAGTATTACGTAACGTAACTCCTTAAACGTAACGTTATCACCCAACATGTTTACCTAAAAGTCACAATTATGTTGAGCAATGTACCGGAAAGTCATTTTAGCGACTTCTGTTATGTTTTAGTCGAGTTTGCGATAATAATAAATAAAACAAGAGATTTTTAACTCGCAGCGTAACGCGTTGTTCGAACCCCACCCCCTAATTGCGTTACGTAATACTTGAACGGCCCCTAATTTGATTATTTCTTTTGAATATTGTAATGCTTCCAGCTGGTCTTGCGTGAAGAACTGCAAGCATGGCGGCTCAGTCACTTTGAATTTGAGCCAATTGCTTAGAATTTTTTGGAACTGGGCCCATGCCCCTACTAAATGGTAAAAGAATGGTAATTTGGGTCCGTAAGGGCGGTTTTTGGCCATTTTGGGGATGAGACCAGTTCCAAAAAAAATCTAAGCACCGCCAACGTGTTCAGCATCCTCGAAAATGGGGAGTGACAACTATTTTACCGATGGAAGAGGCAGAATATGCGATTCCCCCATTTTGGGGCGGTTTTTGGCCATTTTAGGGGGTCAACTCCAAAATAATTTTAAACACTACCATCGTGTTCAGCATCTTCGAAAACGGGGGGTGGAAGTGGTCTGGTTCCTGCTTTAAATATTTGTATTTTTCAAGTTTTTTCCGACTCAAAGCATCCACTATAAGCAGAGTTACAAATATGTAAATAAAAATTACGTCAAGAGCGATCCATTTTTATTCTCAACGGAATATTCAAATTTTAATTTCTAGTACATACCACTATCTAAATAACAAAATTTCATTAAAAAATAAAAATATTTTTTTAAAAGTGGCCCAGTTCGTAAATTCTGACCCTATATAAGTAACAAAAATAAATTATATGGTTATAATTATTAGCAAACATAAAAAATATTAAGAAAGTTAATATGTATTTTACAGAGCTGTTTGTTCAGTAGTCTTAGTGCAAAAAACAACAACAAATTACAATCGCAAAATGCTTAAAAGAAACAAAAAATATTTTGGGCATTGACTAGTTGAGAATCATAGCAAAACATAAAACACGGTGCACACACACATTCGTTCCTCCTTCACATGCAATTGCTTTTGTAGCTTAAGCTACATATTAACAAAGCTTACTGATGACGTGACGTAGCGTCATGGAAACTAGTATAAGCAGCTCGTTGCCCATTTTTTATTTCTTTTATGCATTTTGCGAGGCTCCACCCCGCTGGCACCCCATCTGACGAATTTTGATAAAAAAAGTGCATCTAATAGGTCACGAATTGGTCATAATTGGTCAGTTACTCCGAATAATTGGTCAGCAAGAGTAAATTTTTTAGAAATATTTTTATAAGTTTCAAGGTCATCTCTATATTTTGGCACCCCATCTGGCGAATTTTGATAAAAAAAAAGTGCATCTAATAGGTCACTAATTGGTCATAATTGGTCAGTTAGTCCGAATAATTGGTCAGCAAGAGTACATTTTTTACAAATATTTTTCAAGGTCATCTGTATATTTTGGCACCCCATCTGGCGAATTTTGATAAAAAAAAAGTGCATCTAATAGGTCACGAATTGGTCATAATTGGTCAGTTACTCCGAATAATTGGTCAGCAAGAGTACATTTTTTAAAGCGTTTTGAAAAATTTCAAGGTCATCTGCATATTTTGGCACCCCATCTAGCGAATTTTGAAATAAAATCATATGCATCTAATAGGTCACGAATTGATCATACAGGGGTCGGCATATATATTTTGACAAATATGTACGTTCTCTAGAAATTTACTTGAAATTTTGGGATTTGTTGAAAAAACAAAAGCAAGAACACCAACAACAATAAAAGTGCAACTTCAGCAACAGTATCAACAATAACAACAATAAAAACAATAACACATTTGTTTGCGGTATTATTTTTCAAAAAAAAACTAAAAATTTTAATAAAAAAATTTAGGGATCCAATATTTAAAGTAAATTTCTAGAGCTCGTTCACTTTCCTTCCTTAAAAAATTCGGAAATCGAAGAAAACCAGCTTGGAATAGCACACCATTTGAAAGGACATAAAATGCGCTTTCTTATGTATTAATTCAAATTTTTACTCAAAAAAAACTTTTCCAAAAAAACAACGCTTTTTAACAAAATAAATTGACCATAAACTTAAATAAATTGTAATATCTCGAAAATTTTCGAAAACTATAGCTGAAATTTAAAATTTTTATGAGTTTATATTATAGTTCATTAAATTATCTTTCATATGACATCCATATTTTGAAAGTTGATCCAGGGGTTCCCAAATTATGACAATGATTTCATTAAAAGCTATATCCCCGCCATCTGATGGCTATATCTCCGAAAATAGATGCGTCACCCAACTTTTGATTCCATATTCGTGTTCAGTATTGAAAGCCACGTAAGAAAGTAGGATTTTATTAAAATATGGGCTGTACTCCCAAAGTAAAGTTATGCCATAAAAATTGTCAAAATACTTATGCCACCCACAAAATGGTTTTTTATCTTTTAAATATACTGCAGCACTTAAATTAGCAGAGAAAATACGCAGCTTTTTTGTTCTTTTTGACACCTAGCATGTGTTATTTCTTTTACATAAGTATAAAGTACCGCTGGCATTGACAATTAGCCATTGCAGAAAGAACACTAAAACGTACATATTTGTCAAAATATATATGCCGACCACTGTAAATGGTCAGTTAGTTCGAATAATTGGTCAGAACGAGAAAATTTTAAATTTTTTATACCCTACCCTACCACAGAGGCTATATTCGCTTTGTCATTCCGTTTGTAACTCATAGAAGGGGGCGTGGCAGGTATAGAAAAGTATATATATTATTGATCAGCGTCGCCACCTGAGTCGATATAGCTATGTCCGGCTGTCTGTCTGTCGGTCTGTCTGTTGAAATCACGTTTAACAGATAACTAAGCAAACAAATTCAATGGAATTTGGCACACAGGTCACACCTTTTTGCAAGCTACTAGCAAATGAGCGAAATCGGGTCACGACCACGCCAACCGACCATACTCTATTTAATAATAACTCAGCCCATTTTGAAAAAAGTTGCTGCGATTTTGATGAAACTTGGAAACATGTGAACAAAATTAAGATTGAGCTAGGTTTTAAATTTGCAAAGGCTCTTAGAGGGGCGTGGCACAGCCCTAAATTTTAACTTCTATAAAGCTATAACTCGTAAACCGTGGAAGATATTGAGATGAAATTTGGTACACGGATACAATTAAAAAAATTTGATTTCTTATAATTTAAAATTGGCACATTTGATTTTCATAAAAATTGTAGGGATGATACTACTGAGAGCAGTCAGTATACTGGAAAAACTTGTTGAATGGCGTGGCACAGTCCTTAATATTTATAAACGTTATAATTAGAGAACTAACAACGTAATCGTAATGAAGTTTAGTATAGCAGATAGTCTTGCTAAAAGGCATCTTCTTACGAAAATTTGGCACAATAGAACCGATGGGCATGGCACCTCCCATATAAGAAAAACACGTTTAATGCTATAGATAGTGTGCAATGAGAGTAATCTTTATAAAATTTGGTGCATAGATGTCAATTATTATAAGCTGGGATGGAACTTTTCAGCAAAATAAAAAAATAAGTGTCCCTAAAATTGAACGTAGAATTTTGAAGGTCTGCCATAATCAATTTGAAATATAATGTGCAACAATTAAAAAAAAAACTTTGCTCGATCTCTCTCAAAATTTGGGTGGATGACTAATTTTTGATGATGAATCGATTACTGCAATATTTTTTCAACAAAATGTCCTTTAGATGGGCTCCAGAGCAAAAAGTATTCGTCTGATTCAAAATAGTCGTTTTTTATTTCTTTGCTGAAGCTCCAGCACATCGTTCGATCTCGCTGAAAATTTGCATGCATCATCAATGAATCGAGATCTATTATGCTTTTTGAAAAAAATTGTACCATTAGATAGGCTCCAGTGCAAAACTACACACTTTTCATATATAAGAGCCAGGGCCGGATTACCGCATACGCCACCGACGCCATGGCGTATGGGCGGCAAGGCCACGGAGGCGGCAAAATTTTGAAAAAAGTTTTTTTTTTAAATCTAAAAATTAACACCAAGTATGAAGTGGTAGAAAGAAATGAAAGCCTATATGAAAATTTTCTTTAGAATTTTTATTTAACGTATGTATGTATAGTAAACGGAAATATATTTACAGAGCTACTTTTCTCGTTTTCAGTGAGCTGAATTCATCTATAAGCTGGTTATAATCAAAATTCTTATTCAGCTCAGCCTCAATGCACAGCAAAGCGAGTGCGTTTAAACGCTCGTTGCGTTGAGTGGAACGATAGAAATTTTTTACCCTCTTCAAAACTGAAGAAGACCGCTCTCCACTATAATTTGACACAATCATGCATAAATACATGCATAACACTTAGCTTAGATTGAAAAATAACTATAGTTAATTTTGTAGCTTAATGGTTGTTGGTCTTTATGTTTGTGTTGTCCGAGCCCCACCGCATGATGGGTAAATTTTTTCTAACATTTATTCCTTAGGTCATTTAAATAAATCCATGCAATTGCATTCATGCAATTTTATGCTTATATATTTATGATCTGAGTGGGTATGTTGAGAAAGAGCGACAAAGCTAAGAAAAAATTATAAAAATATAACAAATTAATTTGCATGCATAATTTTTTCATTTCCATAATTTATTAATAAGCTCTTTACTTGGTTTAAAGCTTCAAGCTAAATTGCTAAGAAGGCTAATAGCTGTAGTAGCTAAACTCTATTATTATTATAACACAGTATGGAGATTTGGATAGATATTTTGAAATTTATTCTCACCGATTATTTTTGATAAATCTAAAGCTGTGGGTTTTTCAATTTTTATTGAATTTAAGTAAGATGCGAAGTGCTCGCATTCAATTGTTAGGGAGTCATCTAAATCTTGAGGATGAATTTTTATAAGCCATCGGCTTGTTTGTCAATCACATCAAGACTCATCTGTTGTATTTTGACGAGAATCCCGTAGTTTTTATTAATCTCCACATAAGCAACTGCGTTTTTTCAAATTCTGAATCAATACATCTAAAATTGAAAAATTAACGTTCATTCGGAAATGTTCTGATGCAGAAAACTGAAAACCTTCCGTGGAGTTTCCCTCGTCAAAATGTGCTTAACGCGTTCGAGAGCGTTTATTTTCCATTGTATAACATTTTATTTGGCTCTTATCTTTATTTCTAGTCTCATAATAATTAAATGAATTTTCATTTCCGAGTTCTGACAAAAAACCAATTAGAGATTTATAGTTCAATACTGCAGTATTTAACTCAGCCAGAGATAATTGCAGTAATTTGCTGACAATATTAAATCTATTTAATACGTCGTTCCAAAAAAGTGATATGAAGCAACTATCGAGAGAATCAAAGAAAGCGTAAAGACTCTTGGACTCTGATCGATTCAAAGGCTTCTCAGAACTATCCTCTGAAATGCTTTAACATGCATCGTGGCGCGCAGAGCATCTGGTAGTTGAGAGGCTTTTTATAGTACTTCCCGATTTTATACAATTCTCGAGGACTATACATCTATTTATTGACGCCGAAAAGAAATTATATAGCTGTTGCATCATTGAAAAAAATCTCGCTACCTCCGAACAGGACTCTACTGCACTTACTCCTACTAAATTTAAGGAATGTGCCGAAAATTCACATGGCCAAATTGACGACTGTTTACCTTTAACCGAATCGACCTAGCTGGTGCAGTTTTTAGTGATTTTTCAACATCCAATATTGCTTATTCAAAGTTGAAAGAGACGGTTCGCTCCGAAAAATTTTACCAGTTGGGTCGAGTCGGTTACTTTCGTTTGCAGTTTCAAAGTTCAAAAAAATAGCTTCAGCTGGGTCGCTTTGGTTACTTGCGATTGCATTCTCAAAGATCAAAAAAATGCACGAGCTGGGTCGATTCGATTACTTAGGATTGCATATTCAGAAACCAAAAAATTGCACAAGCCGGGTCGTTTCGGTTACTTTCGCTTGCAGTTTCAAAGTTCAAAAAAATAGCTTAAGGTTGCTGAGGTTACTGGGGTTACTTGAGGTTACTTGGGGTTCACTTGAATGGCATATAACTAATAAATTCCTAAGGTTACTTTTGTTGTCAGGCGTTTGTACTACTAAAAATTTACTTATAATTTTTTTTTAATTTTGGGGCGGCACAATATTATTGGCGTACGCGCGGCATATTGCCTTAATCCGGCCCTGATAACAGTTATTTGGGGACCTAGGAATTCATCTTAAATTTTAAAAATTATATTTCCTTACTTGTCTTTCCTTCCCATTTCATTATTTGGGCCTGGAATTGGGTGTTAATTTTTCGATACAGCCTAATATACAACTATCTCATTCGTGATATTTTTATTTTTAATTTATATATTATTCAATAAATGATCAAACCAGAGGTTGAAATAAGAATAAATCAATACTTCAAACATTTTTTTTTATTTTTTTTTTTTCAACCAATTTTTTTAAGATCTTATTCAAGTAACTAATATTAAATAACAGATATCACGTCAAAATCGATTCAACAGACAGAAGTTTAACAGATATGATTATGGCAAACACCGAGTCTAAATCAAAATTGAAAATTAATAGTGAAATTTTCTTCAAATTCATCTTCATCTTCACTATTTTTCATTTCTCTTCCATTTACAACTAACAACTAAAACAACGGTTATATAGGAAATAAAATGTGTATTTCGTTTCAAAGATTAACGCACAACAAAGTATTATGAATTTGTACTTTTGTGGAAAAATTATTTTTCCTTGAGCTTTTTGGTCATTTGTGGTATATGAATTAATAAATAAAAATTTTTTTTAAATTCGATTTCCCGACGTTTCGCCCGTTGGATTCAGGCTTCTTCAGGGGTTTTTATTATTAATTTAAAAAGCTAAAAAAACACAATGATTAAATATTAACATTGAAAAATTGAACATTTAGTTAACACTTACATTGTTACCTTAACATATTAATATATGGAGATATTTTTTTTTTTTTTTTTTGTAACTTATTAGATATTTAATACAAAAATTTAATTTAATTTGTATTTGACGTGTTGAAAATAATCCTTCATTATAGTCTTTTAGCTTTCTTTCAAAAATAATGAAATTGTGAATTTTTCAGCAGGCTCTCCGTTTATTTAAATGTAGATTTTGTTTTGACCAATATTTTTATTTTATATGTACTTTTGTGGAAAAATTATTTTTCCTTGAGCTTTTTGGTCATTTGTGGTATATGAATTAAAAAATAAAAATTTTTTTTAAATTCGATTTCCCGACGTTTCGTCCGTTGGATTCAGGCTTCTTCAGGGGTTTTTATTATTAATTTAAAAAGCTAAAAAAACACAATGATTAAATATTAACATTGAAAAATTAAACATTTAGTTAACACTTACATTGTTACCTTAACATATTAATATATGGAGATATTTTTTTTTTTTTTTTTTTTTTGTAACCTATTAGATATTTAATACAAAAATTTAATTTAATTTGTATTTGATGTGTTGAAAATAATCCTTCATTATAGTCTTTTAGCTTTCTTTCAAAAATAATGAAATTGTGAATTTTTCGGCAGGCTCTCCGTTTATTTAAATGTAGATTTTGTTTTGACCAATATTTTTATTTTATATGTACTTTTGTGGAAAAATTATTTTTCCTTGAGCTTTTTGGTCATTTGTGGTATATGAATTAAAAAATAAAAATTTTTTTTAAATTCGATTTCCCGACGTTTCGCCCGTTGGATTCAGGCTTCTTCAGGGGTTTTTATTATTAATTTAAAAAGCTAAAAAAAAAACAATGATTAAATATTAACGTTGAAAAATTGAACATTTAGTTAACACTTACATTGTTACCTTAACATATTAATATATGGAGATATTTTTTTTTTTTTTGTAACTTATTAGATATTTAATACAAAAATTTAATTTAATTTGTATTTGATGTGTTGAAAATAATCCTTCATTATAGTCTTTTAGCTTTCTTTCAAAAATAATGAAATTGTGAATTTTTCGGCAGGCTCTCCGTTTATTTAAATGTAGATTTTGTTTTGACCAATATTTTTATTTTATATGTACTTTTGTGGAAAAATTATTTTTCCTTGAGCTTTTTGGTCATTTGTGGTATATGAATTAAAAAATAAAAATTTTTTTTTAAATTCGATTTCCCGACGTTTCGCCCGTTGGATTCAGGCTTCTTCAGGGGTTTTTATTATTAATTTAAAAAGCTAAAAAAACACAATGTTAATATTTAATCATTGTGTTTTTTTAGCTTTTTAAATTAATAATAAAACCCCTGAAGAAGCCTGAATCCAACGGGCGAAACGTCGGGAAATCGAATTTAAAAAAAATTTTTATTTTTTAATTCATATACCACAAATGACCAAAAAGCTCAAGGAAAAATAATTTTTCCACAAAAGTACATATAAAATAAAAATATTGGTCAAAACAAAATCTACATTTAAATAAACGGAGAGCCTGCCGAAAAATTCACAATTTCATTATTTTTGAAAGAAAGCTAAAAGACTATAATGAAGGATTATTTTCAACACATCAAATACAAATTAAATTAAATTTTTGTATTAAATATCTAATAAGTTACAAAAAAAAAAAAAAAATATCTCCATATATTAATATGTTAAGGTAACAATGTAAGTGTTAACTAAATGTTCAATTTTTCAATGTTAATATTTAATCATTGTGTTTTTTTAGCTTTTTAAATTAATAATAAAAACCCCTGAAGAAGCCTGAATCCAACGGGCGAAACGTCGGGAAATCGAATTTAAAAAAAAATTTTTATTTTTAAATTCATATACCACAAATGACCAAAAAGCTCAAGGAAAAATAATTTTTCCACAAAAGTACATATAAAAAAAAAATAAAAGTCAAAACAAAATCTACATTTATTATGAATTTGGCTGAAAATCATTACTACGATTCTGAATATTCTGAAATCATTACTGCAAATTTAAAGTCATTACTGCAGAAATAGGGCATTACTGCACCTTATTTCAATGCCTGCATCAAACCTTACAATATTTTATTGAAATTACAAATTAATTGATTTACATGACAACCTGTCATAACAGTCTAGGTTCCGCGCATGCGCTGTACTGTACTGTACTCAAAAGTAATTATAAATTTTTAAAAACTTTCTACGCGTGACCAACTATTAATTTTAGCTGAGAGCATTAAAAACTCTATCGACTTATTTACTTCTTTATTTTTGATAATAATATGAGGTGTCAAAATTTTTAGATGACCTTGATATTTTTAAAAAATTTTCTGTTGGTGACCAATTAATCCGACCAACTGACCAATCATGACCACTTCGTGGTCTATTAGATTCATATTTTTTTATTTCGAAATTTGCCAGATGAGCTGCGAAAATCTTCAGATGACCTTAAAATTTAATATAAACTAGTAAAGGTGCTATCTTCGGCCAGGCCGAAACTCACAAGCCCTACACTGCACTGAAAGTACTTTCCAAATAAATGTTAAGAAGACATTGAAAAGGTTGAAGAAATCGGAAATAATGTAATAAGGTTCAAGGCAGTGATGGCATTTGGGTTTTGTGAAAATGTGCTGAATCGAGACTTCAAATGTACATTTTAGAGCCCAAATGTACTTTTTTGTCTTGAATACCCAATTTTCCTAAAATGCACGACATTGTTCTAAAATTTACTATCAAAAAAAGAAAAAAAAAAGTCCTCACTTTTCCCAACTCAAAAAACCCTAGCAAAATATGTAATAATAATATGTAATAATATTATATACAGGAAATTACTATAAATCTACTAATTGCGGTTATTTTCATTTACTAAAAAAAGGTAAATATTATAAATTGTCCAAATGTACCGAAAATGTACTGAAAATGTGCTAAAAATTTGGCGAATGTACTGAAAATGCCCCAAATGTACTGAAAACTTGTCGAATGTACTGACAACGATTTTTCAGGACGTAAATGTACCGAAAAAAGTACAAATGTAACGAAAATGCCATCACAGGTTCGAGGTTGAAAAGTGTTGAAACAGTTCAAAAAAACTCAAAGTCCAAAATATATGAAATCCATTGAAGAAAGTTAAAAGAAATTGAGTAAGTCGAAAAAATGTGGAAAATGTTGAAAGTGGTTAAACAACTCAAAAATAGTTGCAATAAGTTGAAAAATGTTGAAACAATACAAAATTCATGAAAAAGTCGAAAAAATAAAGAAAATGTCGAATCAAGTTGAATGAGGTTGAAAAAGTGGAAAATATATGTACATATGGAATATGTTGGGAAAAGTTAAAAAGATGGAAAAGGCAAAAGAATGTGGGGAATGTTGACAAAAATAGAATCGAAACGCAGAAAACCAAATATACCACGCCCACTTCTCCAATTCCGCCCACTTTTGGTTCAATAAATTATATTCGTCATTGACATCCACATACTAAATTTTAGCAAAATAGCTTGTATAGTTTGCGATATATGCCGTAATTAACTATAAAATTTAGGGCGGTGACACACCCACTGATACAATCGAGACTGATTTTGATCCAGAAAAACCTTTCCATAAGCAAACCTCTTATATGTACCAAATTTCATTATGATTGCTCAAATATTTCGATCGATATGCCACTTAAGTTATTTTACTTATATGGGAGGTGCCAGCCCAGTAGTGCTATTTTGCCCGCTTTAGAATGCTGACATAAATTATAGCAACTAAACCACTTACATCAAATTTCATGCCAATTGCTGCAATAGTTCTCTTAAAATATCGCTTCCAACTTTATGTTAATATGGGAGGTGCCACGCCCATTGATGAAATCCCATCGAAATTTATTTAATTTTATAGCTTATAATAATTGACATCTATGCACCAAATTTTATAAAGATTACTCTCATTGCACACTATCTATAGCATTAAACGTGTTTTTCTTCTATGGGAGGTGCCATGCCCATCGGTTCTATTGTGCCAAATTTTCGTAAGAAGATGCCTTTTAGCAAGACTATCTGCTATACTAAACTTCATTACGATTACGTTGTTAGTTCTCTAATTATAACGTTTATAAATATTAAGGACTGTGCCACGCCATTCAACAAGTTTTTCCAGTATACTGACTGCTCTCAGTAGTATCATCCCTACAATTTTTATGAAAATCAAATGTGCCAATTTTAAATTATAAGAAATCAAAATTTTTAATTGTATCCGTGTACCAAATTTCATCTCAATATCTTCCACGGTTTACGAGTTATAGCGTTATAGAAGTTAAAATTTAGGGCTGTGCCACGCATCTTTAAGAGCCTTTGCAAATTTAAAACCTAATTTTGTTCACATGTTTCCAAGTTTCATCAAAATCGCAGCAACTTTTTTCAAAATGGGCTGAGTTATATTTACATAGAGTATGGTCGGTTGGCGTGGTCTTGACCCGATTTCGCCCATTTGCTAGCAGCTTGCAAAAAGGTGTGACCTGTGTGCCAAATTCCTTTGAATTTGTTTGCTTAGTTATCTCATAAACGTGATTTCAACAGACAGACCTACAGAGAGACAGACAGACGGACATAGCTATATCGACTCAGGTGGTGACGCTGATCAATAATATATATGCTTTTCTATACCTGCCACGCCCCCTTCTATGCGTTACAAACGGAATGACAAAGCGAATATAGCCTCTGTGTAGGGTATAAAAGATTTAAAATATTCTCGTTCTGACCAATTATTCGGACTAACTGACCAATTATGACCAATTCGTGACCTATTAGACGCATATGATTTTATTTCAAAATTCGCTAGATGGGGTACCAAAATATGCAGATGACCTTGAAATTTTTCAAAACGCTTTAAAATGTACTCTTGCTGACCAATTATTCCGAGTAACTGACCATTTATGACCAATTAGTGATCTATTAGATGCACTTTTTTTTATCAAAATTCGCCACATGGGGTGCAAAATATACAGATGACCTTGAAACTTATAAAAATATTTGTAAAAAATTTACTCTTGCTGATCAATTAATCGGACTAACTGACCAATTATGACCAATTAGTGACCTATTAGATTTACACTTTTTATCAAAATTGGCCAGATGGGGTGCCAAAATATGCAGATGACCTTGAAATTTTTCATAACGCTTTAAAAAATGTACTCTTGCTGACCAATTACTCGTACTAACTGACCAATTATGACCAATTAGTGACCTATTAGATGCTGGGGTGCCAGCGGGGTGGAGCCATTTTGCGATTGTAATTTTTTGTTATTTTTTGCACTAAAACTACTGAACAAACAGCTCTGTAAAATACATATTAAATTTTACATTGTTCCAAAAACACAAATTAAGAAAGTTTATTTATGCGATTGTTTATTTTTATTATAATTAAACATTATTTAATCGAACTTACAGTCAAATTCAGCAAAGACCAATATTGTAAATTTTTACTTATTGATCAATGGTATTTTTTATTCAACAAACATGACAAAGATAACAAATGGAACAATTTTAACCTGGTAATTGGTGACATGTTTCGGCTATTACCAATAGCCTCATCAGACCAGTTTGGTTAATTCTGTACATGCACTCGAACCCCTGACCGTTCAAGCATTGCAATTACATATTTTGCGACGGCCGCTCTAACTCTTGAGCTACTGAGGAACTGAACTTGAGGTGTACAAAGTGCGTAAGTAAGATTCAATGAAAATATGGATAGTGCCACACCTCCAAAATGAGAAAAGACCACCATTATTTATACTTAAGCAGCTTCAAATCCATATGCGTCAAAAAGTTGCTGAGATATAAAAAAGTTTATTTTATTCTCATTTGTATATTCGAACCAAGTTTCATATATGAGGGTTTATTTAAATTTCCTGGTAATAGACGTGAACACCTCTGAAACCATTTTAAATCTACAGTTTGGACGTTTCTAAACAAACTGACCTAAATGACACCCAAAATTTGGGGGGAACACCCCTTCGCCGACTAGTTTAATTGAAAACTAAATTCCTATTAAAATTGTTAACATAAAATTATAAAATTTGATACACATGTTAACAATTGATTGCACTTTCTATTCATGATAAAAAAAAATTTAATAATTTTATTTTCCCATTTGTTTATAACATAGATTCTTAAACTGTGGTCCGCGGACCCCTGGGGGTCCGCGAAGCCATTCCAGGAGTCCGCGACACAATTTTGACATCAAATAATTTTACATAATCGAACTTTTCGCTCTATTCAAATAACTCATTTATTAAAAACTATTTTTAAAAAACAAAGTGTGCATTTACTTTTGTTCAAACCCGGGATGCCCAGCACCTAACTCTTGCCACTCTTTCCACTCTTTTACAAAATCTTCAATTTTTGTAAATTTCAGTTTGAATCTACAAGGTGCAGCTTCATATAAATTTAAAGTTTTTATCTTCAACTTTAAATTTATGTGAAGCTGAAGCGACTACAAAAAAAAATGGAATTATGGTCATTCCAACACTCAGCGATTTTATAGAATTCCAAAAGTATTTTCCCTGACCTACTTCTGTTAACGATGGGATCAGGGATCCATTTAACGAGCCGGAAAAAATAGGTAAATATTTATAAAGTTTTACCACAAAAAGTGTACCATCCGGAAAAAATGTGGTGTTTTAGAGAGAGATAATGAGAGTAAGGAAACAGCTGATCTCTTCCCCTCCAAGAAAGAGTTTCATTTTTTACCACAATAAATTTCTTGTGTTAAAAATTGAAGACTGTCACAATCGTAGGCAACGAGACTAGAAATTCACTTTTGACAAGCGAGGGAAAGAAAATTTCATGTCTCAATTGTATCTGTCCAATACTTGCCTTATAAAATATTTTTCAGTACTTCATTTTTTTTTTCACTTGTTGAAAGGTTGTGTTCAGAAGGAGCAATATAACAAAAAGCTTGAAATCACAACATTTTTTGGTAAATGCTCATTTATTCAATTAAATAGATGAGCGATTTTTGATTGAAAAGGAATCGTAAAGTTGAATGATTGTATGATCAGATAATTATTTCTAAAATTTTTTTTTTCGATGCGCACAGTTTTAAAATAAAAATTTGAAAATGTAGCTAGATCAAAATTACCCCATTTTTCATTATTTTGTACAATTCCATCGAAAATAAATTTTTGTTTGAACAAAAAAATTTTTCTTCACTAACTGTTAAATTTAACGTAAATTCCTTAAAAACCCATGCGAAATGAAAAATTTTTGCCGTGCAGAAGATTTTATAAATAGTCTCTAAAGTACTTTATTTAGCTTGTATTCAGAAGGTTATGAGTCAAAACTTATGACTAAACAGATAAGGAACTATCAGGCTACATTCAGTCTTCTGAGCCCCGCATTTCAAACAGCTGTGTTTACATATTGGTTTATTGAAAAAAATGAAAATTAAAATGAATATCAACAATTTTTCATCAAGTGAAAAGACACCAAAAGAGGTAAGCATTTCAGATAAATTACGATACTTATGATAGATATAAAATCAATGATTGAATTTCAGATGGGCAAGGAAGAGTTTAATGAATTAAAGGAAAATGCAGCAGCATCCAGATCATCAGCATTGGATGTGTCGTTGCAGAGTGGCGAGGGTGAATGGGTGAGTGGCGATGTTGACATGGAAAAAAAGATTTCACCTGGCTTGCATTCAGAAAGTATTAACCAAACGGTTATGCAACTACGACGCCGCTTTTACTTCCTGAACCCTGCCATTGTTTGTTTACAAAAATACGCGCAAATTTTTGACAGTCTTCATTTTTTACCTATTTTTGCGTTCGAGCCGAAAATTGTGGTGGTGAGGCTAGTCAGAGAAATTTCAGCTTTTACACTCTCAAAATCGCAATTTGACACTTTTCGTTTTTTACCACAAAATCCGGCTTGTACAGACCTAGTAATGCTAAGCAATTATCAACATTAGAGCAAGATATGCGCGTGGATATCTCTTGCGATACGTCTTTGAAACTAAAGTTCAATAAAATTGAGCTAACTAACTTTTAGTTACTCTTAAAATCCGATTACCCTGCAGTTGCAAATAAGGCCCTCCAAAACTTGTTTCAGTTTTGTGCAACGTATTTGTGTGAAAAGGCTTTTTTGCTACTATTATACATAAAATCATAATATAGAAACAAGTTTAATGTAGAAGCAAAACTGTGGATAAAACTTAAGAATATAGAGCCCAACATTGTGGATTTGGTTTCAAGAAAACAACATCATCAATCTGATTAAGTAAAAACTTCCACAGAAGAAAATATAACAAATTTCGCTTATAAAGTAACATAAAGTTACCAAAAAAATTATTTTTATTATAAGCTTTGTTATTATTATATTTTTTGATTTAAATTTATTAATTCAATTTAATTTATTATAAAAATAAGAAAAATAATACAGCGTTTTAATATGCGTTTTACCAATTCAAAGTTCATAAAACAGAGAGAGAGAGAAAACAAGTTCAAGTGTCAAAATTAACATAAAAAAAAAGTGTTGCCACTTTAACTAAAATATACGAAATTTAGGCTTAAATTCAATACTCCCACTTTTTAGTTAAAGTGTTTATCAATCAAACCCAGTGAATACCGAAATTTTAAATACTTCTGCTTTGGTAATGCCTTTGTCATACCATCTGCTAGTTGCTCATCAGTTTGGATATAATTCAAGTTAAATAACCCATCTTGGAACTTTTCTCGGATGAAATGGTATCTGACGTCAATATGCTTTGACCTTTTGTGAAACTCCGGATTTTTAATCAACCGTATGGCACTTTGATTGTCAATGTAGAACTCCGGTTTATCTAATTTGTCGCCAACCAACTCACACGAAAGTTGCCTCAGCCAAATTAACTCTTTTGTTGCATATGCTGCCGCAACATACTCTGATTCCGTAGTAGATAATGAAACGCTCTTCTGCCTTTCTGAGCTCCAACTAACAGCACCGCTGCCAAAAGTAATTACGTAACCGGAAGTGGAACGACGGGTAGCTGTATCTCCAGCATAATCTGCATCACTGTATCCTTGTAGCTTCAACTGACAACCGCTTTGATAAATTACACCCATGTTTGATGTGCCTTGTAAATACCGCAATATTCGCTTGACTGCTTCAATATGACCACCCGCTGGATTTTCTAAGTAGCGGCTAACATTTCCAACCGCGTAACATATGTCTGGACGAGTGCCAACTACGAGATACATCAAGCTGCCGACTGCCTCCCTGTATGGAAAATTCATACCTTTGCTCTGCGTGAAGTCTGCCAAATTTACATTTGGATCTGCTGGTGTTGAAACTGCATTGCTAGTTTCCATACCAAAACGTCTCAAGACTTTTTGAATATATGGTTGCTGATTAATTTGTATAGTCCCATCTGGTCCTCGCTTTATTTCCAAGCCCAAATAATTTCTTGCTTCAAAAGACTTAACATTAAATTCGTTTCTTAAATGCGCAATTACCTGTGAGATAATTGATGATTTCGTGCTTGCAATTAATCCATCGTCTACATATATCGCTATAATTGTATGATCATCTTCGTCTTCTTTGAGAAAAACGCACGAATCTGATTGAAGTGGCTTGAAATTAAATTTTTTTAGAAAACCCGAAAATTTTTGGTTCCAACAACGTGATGACTGCTTCAAACCATAAATGCTTTTAATTAATTTACAGACGCATTCACTGCCATCATTGAAACCTGGTGGTTGCTGCATGTAAATTGTCTCTTCTAATTTTCCATAAAGAAAAGCTGTCTTTATATCAAATTGTTGTAGACACATATTTCTTGCTGCAGCTACTGCTAAAATTGTACGAATTGACGTAAATTTAACAACTGGACTAAAAATTTCATTGTAATCAAGTCCATACGACTGGGTGAAACCGCGTGCAACTAATCTGGCTTTGTAGCGTTCAATATTTCCATTGAAGTCGTATTTTAATTTATAGACCCACTTACTACTTATAACTTTGGAATCAACTGGGGCTTTGACTAAGTCCCAAGTATGATTTTCAATAAGTGAGTTATATTCCTCAGCCATCGCCTGCTCCCACTGCTCACTATCATCTGACTTTGTTGCTTCTTCATACGACGCCGGCTCGCTCTCGTAAGCTAACATTGCCATATGGTACAAGGAATGCGTTCTTTTTCTTAATCGGTTTTCAATAATATTTCTTTGATCAATATCGCAAACAGGTCTTAAAGAAAACTCTGGCACGTTTCCACCGTTACATTGTGACGGTTCTGATACCTCTTGCTCTGTGCACTCGTTACTACTTTCAGTGCGATTGTTTGCTTCCTCAAGTTGTGACCCAATATCTATAAATGCTTGCGTACTCGATGATTCGATTGGAAACTTGACATCTCTCGTGACGACAACTTTTTTAGTCTCAGGAATCCATACTCGATAGCCGCTCGAATTATTGTCATAGCCCACGAACAATCCTTTCAACGCTTTCTTGTCAAATTTTCGCCTTTGCTCCTTTGGTATATGCACATAAGCCTTTGAACCAAAAACTTGAAGGTTTTCAAAATTTGTAGATTTGTTAAACCATAACTCATATGGTGTTTTTCCAACTACATTACTTGTGCCAGTGCGATTTAACACATACACAGCAGTATTGACTGCTTCAGCCCAAAAACTTTTCTGCAAATTTTTAGAATGAACCATTGTTCGTGCTGCTTCTACGATAGTTCGATTTTCTCTTTCTACACAGCCGTTTTGTTCTGGTGTGTATGCTACAGTGTACTGATGTTTTATACCTTCTTGCACCAAAAATTGATTTAACTCATTATCAATGTATTCCCTACCATTATCTGAGCGTATATAACAGATTTTGTGACCTTCAGCCTTTTCTGCTTGTCTCACAAACATTTTTACTACACCTGCAGCTTCGTTTTTATGCTTAAGAAAATACACATAACGATAATGGGAATAATCATCTTTCAGAAGTAAAAAATATCTGGCTCCGCCTATAGAATGTTCTGGCATCGGTCCACAAATGTCGGTAAAAATAAGCTGTCCACATTTTGTTGATTTTTCTTCACGACTATAAAAACTTCCACGATGATGTTTGCCGTAAATGCAGCCTTCACAAGTAAAATCTTCGTCGATGAAACCAATATTTCGCTCTCGTAAAAAATTTCGAACATAAGTAATATTTTGGTGGCCTAGACGCTCATGCCATAGTTTTAGTTTTGCTTTTTGGTTAATAGCGACACTTAGAATTGCTTCACTGTCAACATGTTTTTCTAAAATTTTAAACATCATGTGAAATAAGTTTCCTTTGCGCACACCGATCGCTATTGGCTGGTCATTTTTCAAAAATTTGCAATAAATTTTATCGGACACAAAACTGTATCCCTTAGCCTTTACTTGTGAAAATAAATTTTTAACCAACTTTGGCACAAACAACACATCTTTAATCACTTTTTCGGTCCAATGCTGACCATCATATGCCAACACACGCACATCACCTTTGCCTTTTGAAATAATTGTTTCACCATTTCCAACTTTCACTTCTGAAGTCTGTTGCTGATAGTTTTCAAACCAATTAAACTGATGGCACATGTGATCGCTAGCTCCGGAATCCAAAGTCCAGCTGCTGTTATCATTTTCTGGCAAAGACTCGCAAACCAGTGCATCTACAGGTCCCTTTTTGGCAAATCGCTCGGTGTGTGTTTTCATTTTTGGGCAATTTCTCTTCCAATGACCTTTTTCGCCACATTTGAAACAGCTACTTTTAAATTTTTTATTATCGTGCATGTTTTGAGTTTTGCAATCTTTCTTAGCAAAGTCTGTTCGTTTAGCATATGATGTTTTTACCCAAAAAGCTTCAGTATTTTCAATTTTACCTTGTGCCTTTAAACGCAATTCTTCAGCCATAAGCCTTGCCCTTAAATTTGTTAAAGTCTGCTGAGATCCATCTACCGACTCCCACGCACTGTGAAAATGGTTATACTCTGGCGGCAATGACATTAAAATTTTGGCAATGATCATGCTGTCAGAGATTTCTTCCTTTTGGTCGCGTAAATGTTGCACAGTTTCCATTAATTTTGATAAAAATGTCGCTATATCATCCGCTCGTTCCTTTGAAAAACTGTAATATTTCTGTTGCAGAAATAGAACATTTTGCTTTGACGTTTGCTCGTATACACTACATAATGTATTCCACATTTCATGCGCTGTGTTACATGACAAAATGTGTAACAAAGGTTGCTGACCAAGTGCCGTGCTAATAGTTCGCCTTGCTTTTGCATCTGCTGTTGTCCATTCCTTAACAACTTTTACGTCCACTGGTCTATTGGTTTCTCCGGTGACGTACGTATACAAGTCACCAGCTTCCAAAATTTGTTTTATCTGGAACTTCCAGGTGAGCCATTGGCTACCATCTTGGAGCTTCTCCATTTTAAACTCATCCATGCCTGATAAAAGAACACCTGCTGTATGTCTGCAACAAAAAAAAAATATCCAAAAAAGTACCCTGCTATACACTTATTTCAATCTGAAATCCTTTGTGTAATCCTGCAACTTTTCCAAAATATTTTATTGCCTTCTTATTTATGGGTGTACTGGGCCCATAACCTTTTGATTTAAATTTATTAATTCAATTTAATTTATTATAAAAATAAGAAAAATAATACAGCGTTTTAATATGCCTTTTACCAATTCAAAGTTCATAAAGCAGAGAGAGAGAGAAAACAAGTTCAAGTGTCAAAATTAACATAAAAAAAAAGTGTTGCCACTTTAACTAAAATATACGAAATTTAGGCTTAAATTCAATAATATTCTTTATTAAAAAAGATTTGAAAAAAAAAACAATTTATTTTCTTAGCTTTATTTTGACCAAGAAATATTTGTCTGAGTTTAGTTTACATACATACTTTGACTTGTAACTTTTTTAATTCCTTTACATTTCCACAATTTTTATTCATTTTGTGTTTTAATTACATGAAAATCATAATAAAATTTGTTTGCCCTTATAAACGAGTAAGTAGTGTCTGTAGGCTTGTCAACTTTAAGACCTTAGGAAACCGGACATAGTGTTGAAAATACCTTTAAAAACCGGAAAAATTAAAGCCAAAAAAAATTAATTCGTTCCTTGACCTGATCAGATAACCGGGCATTTTATGCTTGGTTGAGTTTGACAACAGGACTAAGCTCTCAAAAACCAGACTGTCCGGATGAAAACCAAACGGTTGGCAAGCCTGAGTGTCTTTGTCATTATTGAGCCCAAAATTAAGCTTTAAAACGACGTCAAATGTCTAGTGTTGGGGTGGGGTCCGCAAAAAAAATTTAGCTCGATAAGGGGTCCTCAGACTATATAAGTTTAATAACCCCTGGTTTATAACATTTAAATAAACAATTGATGATTATTTTTTCTTGCCAATACGAAAAATAAAAATTTGTTTTTTTGGTATGAGCCTTGAATATTGAAGAATATATGTAAAAAAATTAAGGGTGCCGTCACTAATTTCAATAGAATAAAATTTTTATGTCGAACGACCTACGACAAAATCCCATGCGCGCCATACAAATAAGTTTTCAAAAATAAAATGCAAAGAAGTGCGAATATATTGTGTGTTTGCAATTTTGCAAACGCAATTGCGTATGCATGGCGTGCATGGAATTTTGTCGCAGATCGTTCGATATAAAATCTTTTTTTATTGAAATGAGTGACGGCACACTTAATTTTTTTACATATTTTCAATCTTCAATATTCAAGGCTCATACCAAAAATACAAATTTTAATTTTTCCTATTGGGAAGACAAAATTACCATCAATTGTTTATTTAAAGTTATAAGCATAAGGGAAAATAAAATTATTAAATTTTTTTTTATCATGAATAGAGTTCAATCAATTGTTAACATGTGTACCAAATTTTAAGAGGAATTAAGTTTTCAATTATACTAGTCGGTGAAGGGGGAAATGAGGTGTTCCCCCCCTAATTTTGGGTGTCATTTACTTCAGTTTGTTTAGAAACGTCCAAACTATAGATTGAAAATGGTTTCAGATGTGTGCCCTCAGTTTTAAATTTCCGATATCTGTGCCCGTCTAAAACCAGAAAATTTAAAGAATTCTTCATATATGCGTCATACAGGTTATGAGATATAATGAATTTAATTATTCTCATATATGGGAGGCATTACCCACTTTTTCCAAACCTAACAAAGCTCAGAACTTTACACAGACTATAAGCAACATACAGTGGCTCATAGCTTAAAGTATGCAGTGCATACTTTTAACTTCAATATTCTATAATTTTGAAACTAAATGGAATATAAAAAAAGTTTTGATATCATTTGAAAGAACGCAAATTCTAGTTCAAAAAATTTTTTATTTTTTGTTAAAAAATATTTCCTGGAATTTTTATAATAGAAAATCGAAATATACTACTAAATTTCATGTCGCAGCTTATTTTATGCAGATGTGTTTAAACTGTAAAAACACTGTCAAAAGTAATATTTTTGTAATTTAAATATGCAGTGTGGTAGCCTCTTTGGTCAACTGCAGGTTAAAGACGGTTTGGCATCGAAGCTGCAAATTTTTTATTGGTATCTGGCGAATTATAGCGCCACTCAATTTTAAGTGCCTTTTTTATGTCGTTTTGGTTTGAAATGTTGTGTATTCGGATATTTTTTTCCAAAATCGCCCATAAATTTACAACCACATTAAGGCCTGACGACTATGCTGGCGATGCCATCAAATCCGGGCACTTGTATATTTACCAGGATTGTACTACGCCTGCTTTGTGTTTTTGGTCTTTATCTTGGTATAACCGGAAATCTTTCTGTATGAACAGATTTTCGGCACTCTGCAACGAATTGACACTTATAATCGGAAGACACATATTCATACTCATGATATTTTCTATAAAATCCAAATTTCCGATACCAGCAGCTGACATGCAAGCCCAAACCATATGGCTCTGCCACCAACAGGTCTTATATCGCGTTTAGGTTCTCCCTGTTGTATTTTGTATTCGGCTTTCGGGACATGCCATCTGAGTCAAATAAGTTAAATTTTAATTCATCCAAGAATATTACCGAATTCCAGTACTTAGGGGTTTTCAAAACATTTTCTTTGGCGAAAATCAGACGGCTAATCGCACTTTGACTGATGAACGGCATTTTGTGAACGACTCGCTAGCTAAAACCATGTTCGGTTTGGGCTTGCATGTCAGCTGCTGGTATCGGAAATTTGGATTGGATTGTTCCGTGTTCATTCAATTTTTCAATTCAATTCAAATTTTTTTTTTTCAATTCAAACAAACTCTACATTGAAATGCCCTATATTTGTAAGGACTTAGCTTAGCGACAGTGCCATGATGATTGTTTCTGTATTTGCGTGGACTCATATTGCAACTAGATTTAAAAAAGGAGTAAATTATGGATACGGACATGACTTATTAGTTTTGAGGAAGCACCAATTTGACGATTGGATGTGTTATAACACCGCGAGTTGTGCGTATATCAGCTACACGTACGCGACGATCATTACCGAAATAAATTTTCGTTACTTTTCCTAAGTGCCATTCGTTGGAAGGAAGATTATCTTCGCGCACGACAACCAAAGTGTTTAATTCAATATTGATTTATGGATTTTTCCACTTGTTAAATATTCATTTATCCATTGTGAGCACATAAATTGTTGAACAGCCTTTACTTTTTGCCAACGATTTATTATAGAATCTATAGGTTCGTGGATTTTTGGCTCACAGGGGCCTAACAGAGGGCCTCTAATTAGAAAATGACCAGGAGTCAGCGCAGACGGATTGTCAGGATTATCTGACATGGGTGAAATTGGACGCAAATTAAGGCATGATTCTATTTTATATAAAAGTGTAGAAAACTCTTCAAAAGTGTATCGGGATGAGCCCGCAACTTTTGGGAAATGTGTTTTAAAACTTTTTACCCCTGCTTCCCATAAACCGCCCATATGAGAAGCACCAGGGGGGATAAAGTTCCACGAAATGTTTTAATGGTTGAAATTTGAGCTTATATCTGAACGTATAGCTTTTATAAAATCTCGACCAGTTCTTTGGAAAGTAGTGCCATTATCAGAATAAAGATGGGTAGAACACCCACGTCTGGCTACAAAACGATTGAAAGCGGCTAAAAATGTTGGAGTCGAAAGAGTATTTGTGGCTTCTAAATGTATCGCTTTTGTGGAGAAGCACACAAAGACACAAACGTATCCTTGCGTTATTAAACAGGCTCTACCTGTGTAATTTTTGATTTCAAATGGACCTGCAAAATCAAGTCCAGTATGAGCAAAAGGACGACTAAAAGTTGTACGCTCTGGAGGTAAAACGCCCATTATTTATGTCCTGAGTTTTTGTTTATATAAAACACACGATTTACATTTATTTATGGTGGTTTTTATTAAATTTTTTTCACCTTTGGAATCCAGAACTGTAGAAGAATTAACCGCAACATCAGCTGGTTTCCTCCATGCAGAGAAAATTCATGGGTGAATTGAATAATTAGTCGAGAAAATTGGCAGTTATAAGAAACAATAATAGTTCATACGACATCGCTGGAGAAGAAACAAGCCTGCCACATACCCTGAGTAGATTTTGGTTGTCAAGAAATGGATTAAGGCTGAGCAAGCTACTAGACGACGAAATTGTGTCCTTTTGCAAAAGAAAATTGTATTCTTTCGGATATGCAACCTTCTGGCATAGAATTATGAGACGAACCTTGACCGCTTTTATCTCATTATGAGTTATATGAATTGAAGTTTGTCTGCATGAGGAAGAATGTGCAGGATGTGTACGGTAAAAAAATCGAAGTAAGTAAGCAATTATTCTGATTGCTTTTGAAAACGAAGAAAATCTCTCAAGTATATCTTCAGAATTTTTGAAGAAACAAAAATTGGATTGAATTGGTTTTGCTTCAAGTTGAGTCTGAAGCGTTTGATTTGAATTTTGACTTGACGAAGCTTGACTCAAGTTTAAGCCAATTAGGACCATACCACCATAAATCATTATTGGTAAGTTCTTGTGGTGATACACATCGACTTGCCAAGTCTGCTGGATTGGATTGCGAATTAACATGAAACCAATCAGAAATATGAACACTTTGTGTAATTTTTGACACACGATTGGCGACGAAAGTTTTCCATTGGCATGGTGCTTTTGTAACCAGGCCAACACAATGGTGGAATCTGTCCAGCAAAACAACTTTGACTTTGGAATTTCTAACGATGAAATAATTGAATCTACCATGTCGGCCAAGAGGACTGCACCGCATAGTTCAAGCCTTGGGATTGAAATAGTTTTTACTGGTGCAACTTTAGTTTTTGCTGCCAGTAAGTTAGTTGAAATAACACCTGACTTGAAACGAATGCGAACATACAGGCAAACAGCATATGCTCTTTCGGAAGCATCGCAGAATGCGTGGAATTGAATCTGACAATCTGGAGTGAAATCAATCCACCTCGGAATTTGGATCTGATTTATTGCATAATAATTTGCAAAGAAATTATGCCAAGTTTGTAGACAATTTTCTGGAAGATTTTCGTCCCATCCGATTTTTTGTAGCCATATGTTTTGCATAAGAATTTTTGCTATAATTATGCATGGAGCAAGCCAACCAGCTGGATCGAACAGTTTGGAAATTTGCGATAAGACTTCACGCTTCGTAAACTCTAACGGCTTTGCACAAAAGTAGAAATTGTCAGCATTTCAACGCCCTAAAGTTTTTGTATTACTGCTTGCTTCTTGTTCTAGAAATTCTTCGATAATTGCGTGGTAGACCATGTAATATATTTTTTGAATTTGAAGCTCATTTTCGAAAAGTGAACCCCGCTATATGAAGAGCAGCAATAAGTTCGTCTCTTGCCTGCACTGCTTCAGATATGCTGTGACTTCCTGCTAGCACATCATCAACATACATGGACGATTGAAGAATGCTGCTAGCAAGTGGATTAGATTCTTGAACATCTTTAGCAAGTTGTGAAAGCGTACGAATCGCTAAGTACGGAGCACAGTTGACTCCGAAAGTCACTGTTTTGAACTCGTATTCACAAACATTCTGAGTTACTGAGTCACGAAATAGAATTCGCTGGAATAGTGTATGGCCAGAGTTAACCAAATTTTGGCCATACATCTTTTGAATACATATCGCTATTGAAAACAAATTTATAGAATCGCCATTTTAAAATAAGGAGGGTCAAATCGGTTTGCAAAACAGGACCAATATGTAAAATGTCATTAAGGGTTTTTCCATACAGGAGCGTTGAAAACAACACGAAGTTTAGTCGATATGCTTCCTGGCTTAATGACAGCATGATACGGCAAATAATAGTTAGAAGCTGAACTTAGTGCTGAAGAAACCTTTTGCATGTGACCTAAATCAAGGTACTCATGCACAACATTGTCAAATTCGTTCTTCAGGTCAGCGTTCTTGAACAAACGTTTTTCATTTCTAATGAATTGTGCATATGCAATATACCGTGATTCACCAAGGCGTACATTTTTGGGAAATTCATCTTTACAAGGAAGTGATACAATAAGTGATACAATATATCCGTCTTCGTTCCTTCTTGTAGTCTTCTCATACAAGTCTTCACAAAAACGGTCAGAGCTTGAAAGGATTGTTTTTGAGGAAGATCCTCCACCTCCCAAAAACGCGAAATTTCTCGATCAAGAGAAACTTCATTGAAATTCGATGCGTAGGTAGCAAAGCAGCAGTTCGCAATGCTCGTTACTGAACCAGTAAGAATCCATCCGGAGATGGTTTCTTGAGCTAAAAGTGAATCACAGACATTGCATTTTATGCCATCTAAGATAACTGAAGGAAAAAGGTCACCACCTTTAAACAGATCTATATGTGAACTTTTGTAAAATTCAGCATCAGCTAAGTAGATATTTGGAAGAAGTTTGATCACGGCAGGATCTACCGTACAGGTTGGCAGGTTACCTGTTAAATGTGGAAGAACCAAAGTTGATGCTGATATTTGAATATTTGGATCAGCGGCGGACCCTAAAAAAAAGGTACAAATTTTTTGAGCTTTTGCTGAAACGGTGTAAGTATACGATGCAATCGCTCAGGTATAAATGTAGCCTCTGATCCTGAATCTATCAACGCCCTTGCTGAATAAGTTTTATCGAGGTGATGAATTTTTGTTTGTTTGTTGTCCTGGCAACCCATACAATCAAATTTTTTATAATAATCATATGATGATATCGAGATCAAAGAGGATAATCCCATCGCGGAGGATATGGAAGATATTTCGGTTTGCGACGTTTCAATCGGTTCTAAAGACAATGAACTCGCACCACCTGGTCCATCAAGAACTGTGAAACGAAGAGGAATGCGCTCAACTTTGGTATACTAAATTGCACGTGGATTAGGCCTACTGGGGATGCCACGGTAAAAAAACGCGCAGCTTACTCTACCTCAAGGTGGTGTGGAAATGAGTGTTTTGGCCAAAACGTATGTGGAAGTAAACTTTGCGGCGCTCGTAGGCCAAAACTATTGATTTTACAAAAAAAAGATGTAGACATAAATTGTAGGCAATTGTCTCTAGTTTCGTTTTGTATGTATACGTTTTTATCGTGAAATGAGTCGGAAAGGAGATATTGTCAAAAAACTGATTTTTGGCGCCATTTTTCCAATATGGCGGCGCGAGCGGCAAAGATACGAGGTCGCAAAGTTGAAATTCGGAAAGAGCACATCGAAATCTATAAAAATTACCAATTTTCAAATTTCCCAGAAAACTTTCCAGGCAACCTCATTTTTTTTAACCAAATAAATGACTGTACTAAAAAATAATAAAAAAAAATTAATATTTTTTTAAAAATGAGATAAAAAAAATCTCTACCTTAAGTGATTTTCATTTTCACGCGAAAATGTTTCTTTTGGAATAACAAACAATATCCAAAAGAAAATTTTCGGTGACAAATGATTTTTATTTAAAATCTTTAAAACGCACCGTGTATTATTTTGTGAATTGAATTTTGAAAGATTGGACGGCTTAGGATTGGAGGATTTGATATCGCAAACCGTTTCTAAGGATTGGTATCTACTTGTTAGAAATGAGTCCAATTCTTTCCATGTTGGAATATCAGTTTTATTTGGTAAGGATTGCTCCCACAAAGCTAAAGTAGTATCTGAAGAAAGGAACATAAATATTGAGTCCCAATTTTCAATATTTATTTTATACAATTGGAGAAACGAATATAAATTATAATTTGTTGCAAACTCAATTGCTTCCAATTTAAGCACACAATCCAACAAAAAATGAGAGGAATGAAAATATAATCGTAAATTTTGCTTACCAGCGTAAATTGTTCAGTAAAAGCAGACAATAACAAGATACAAGTAAATTATTTAAAAAATCCGAAATCATATCAAACTGGAAACAATACACACAAACCCAAAAACAAATATTACAACAACAACAAGATTTCGAAGTATAGCAGCGGTGCAGACAAACAATCTTACAAACAACAAACTAAGAAGGATTGTTCACACTGCGGTTGGTAAAACCAGGCCCGTGAGCAAAAAAAAAAATTTTGAAACGATTTTGAAAAATTCACTAAAAAACAAAGTATTTTGCTATAAAAAAAAAATTTGATTTTGTTTATTGAAAATATTTACAACAAAAAAATCAAAATGTCATCACCTGGTTGTTGGTAAAAAATAGCGATCTGCAGAGTTCAAACATTGTATGAAATTTCATACGCTGGGTATTGCTGGGTTAATTCGGATATTTCATGTCAGGTTATAAAGTTGGTAAAAAAAGTATTTTTGACTACAAAGCATACAAAAAAAAACAAAAATACAAAAATTGTTTTATGAATATATATGTATATATGCTTATGTGTGTATAGTATATACAGGCGCGGATCCATGGGAGGGGACATGGGGTCACGTGCCCTCCCCAAGCACTCAAGATGAATCACTCAAATAATGAAATAATGATTTGCGGATTTAAAGACAGGTCTTCTCTTAAAAAACCTAACTAATTGATTTTATTTACTACTTTCACAGAACACAACTATGTATCTATATATAGATATGTATATCGCGTTTGAATCTCAAAAAGAAAAACGACTAAAATTTTAATATTACAAGTGTTTGTGCATTAGACATGTTCAAAACAATCACAAAAAATTAAATTTATTTGTCTCATTTATTTTTTAAGAGAAGTTCATGTAGTAGCATTGACAATTTCCAATTATAGTGTATTAAGGTGAATGTAATAAAAACAGGATTTGAGCTGTTACACAAGAAATACCAATACTTGGGCAGAGACAATACATTTTTGCGTTATATATAGGCTTAAGAAATAGCAGTAAATTTTATTCCGATACTTTCTTATGTATTTGTGCATATACAAAATCGAAAAAAAAATAAAAATTAAAATTTTAAATAAGAAAAAAGTCTAATTTTTTTCATATTTTTACTCAAATTCCCAAAACTGCAAATTTTGCAGCTTTGGTATCAACTAGTGTTGGCAAACTATCGATGGCACTATCGATATTATCGATAGTTTTAAATTTGTTGTCACTATCGATTGTTTTCTAAGACTATCGAATGTTTTCACTATCGAACATTTGCCACCACTACTGCAATTGCGTTTTCTTTGTTCTAGCTACTCCATTGACCATCAGGAAGGTGAAAATACACTTTTTTCATTTTTGGATGGAAAAAATAAAATTAAAAAACTGTCAAAGCGAGTAGACTCAATTTCAATAAAACGACAATACTTGGAGAGACGAAACGCTGCGCAAACTACAAATCCTTTGGATTACTGGAAGGTAGTTTGTTTATGCTTATGTTAAAAATCATTTGATAATTTTTTTTTTTATTTTAAGCTAGCGGAAGAAGATTTCTAGCCATTGAAGAAATGTATCCTAAAATATTTGTGTATTCCAGCTTCATCGGTGGAGTCCGAACGCATGTTTAGTAAAACAGCATTAATAATAACCGAAAAACGGTCACAGCTAAAACCAAAAAATGTTGATGCTATATGTTTCTTAAGTAAAAATAATTGGTTCTAGTGGAAAAAATATCCAGGAGTGGTATTCTGTAAGGTGATAGTTGACTGTCGGTATTTTTATTGCCGTTTTTGAAAGCAATACCTAAATAGCAAGCGAGACAAAAGTGCGATAGTTGATAATCAACTATCACCTTACCGAATACGACTCCAGACTTTTTCTATTGCAGTGACATTGAAGGGACAATATTAAATTTTTTTTTTTGTTTTTTCAAGTAATCTAACTATCGATAGTCTATCGATAGTTTCTAGAAACTATCGTACACTATCGATGGTCAGGACTATCGATAGTTTGCCACCACTAGTATCAACCCTATAATTTTTTTTTTAATTGAGGATATTCTCAAATATTAATAAATTTTCAAATTTCGAGTGTTCTCGAAGAATTCTAGAACATGAAATTTTTTTGAACACGTCTTATGTGTATACATGACAAATTAGATTCGGATGACTTTTAAAATAATTGAATTGAACATTATAATATTTGAAAAATGTGAATGACATTAAAATATTTGAAGCTTGAAAATATTTGAAGTTTGAAAATATTTGAAGTTCGATGGTGTCGGTTCCTCAGAAAACCGTGTTAATGGAAAACAAAACTTTTACATGAAAAACAGTGTGAAACAAATACAACCTCAAATGTACTGAATTCAGTCATTTATTTAGCAAAAAATTGTACTTAAATTATTAAATGCTACAAAGCCATAGTTGTCGTTCACTTACTTAGAACTTTTTACACCAAAAACTATGAAATTATAAAAAATTTTAATAAAGGTTAGAGTTAAAAAATATCTTGACATACATTGACTGTATGTCAATGATTCACATGAACTGATACACATGTAATTTTATTACGAATATAGGATGGGAAATCACCTTTTTTTTTGAAGTGTGTACATTAAATCTTTTCTTTTTTTTTTAAGGTGCTGTTGTCTTTAAAGTATGTTTATGGTATGAAGAAAAAGTTGGCGAAAATGCAGCTCCCTAACTCAATTTTATAAGGTGGCGCCGAAGCGTGTTAGTTTTACATGTAAATTGTATTGAAAAACTATATTTTATTAAAAAGGTATCAAAATGATAGTTGACTAATAATGTTGAGCTGCTGAGGGCTGTTTTGCGAAGTAGTTTTTTGCGCTGAATCCGAATTTGGCATATATAAAATTGAGTTTCACAGCTGAATTTTCGCCAAATTGTTCTTCATATCATAAACTAACTTATAAGGCAACAGCACCTTAAAAAAACCAAATGAAAAAAACTTAATTCATTATTTTAGATTTGATGTAGGTATGTATGTAAGTGTCCTTTTTTTTACAGTGTTGACAAAATACTGGATTAAAATTGATTATAAATAAATATATGTGAAGCCTAAATGTTAATTTTGACCAATATTTTAAGTAAAATTTTTGATTTAAAAAGTAGCGCGTAAAACGGGGGTTAGGTGTAGAATCAAAGATTGAATGAAAAAAATCTACTGCTAAAGTCTTTGATTTAATGAAGGTTAGGCGATTAGTAAAGCTTGTACTACATGGCGAGCGAAATCGAATGTGGTGCAGGTTTGAATGTTGGTAAAACTGGGAAGAGGAAGCACTTGAAAACTCGGCCCACCCCAATCAAAAATTTTAGATCCGCCACTGAGTATATACATACATATGTATGTACATATCGGCCATTCTTTTAATAACTGCACACTTTGTTTTTTTATTACCTTTTTGAGCATTTTTTGAAACGAAATATCTCAAAAACTATAGGAGATAGGATAAAAATTACAAAATCGTTTTTGTTAAGAAACACTATAACTTTATAAAAAAAAATAAAAAGATTTAAATAAATTTGTTGAAACATTAATATTTTTTTTAAAAAAATTTTTCTCGAAACAACTTTAATATAACATCTTGTTTTTTTTATGATTTTTTTATCAAACCTAAGAACGCATGTACTTTCATATCGAAATTCCCGGCATAACTTTGGAAAATATCATAAAATTCATACCTTTTTCCATTTACATATACAACATATATTTTTTTATTTTCATAAAATTTTCAATTTTTCGTAAGAGGCGCAAGTCTTTTTGGTTTTTCAATTAAGTAAGAACATATTGTCAATAAAAGCCTATATAAAAAAATGTCCAATTGGGGGGGTTGGAAAACCCAAACCCTCCGCCCCCCTTGCGCACGGGCCTGGGCGAAACCATACGTCCAATGATTGCAGATATAAAGACAATTCTTGTCATAACTGTGAAAAAAAGGGCATCTTGCTTCAATTTGCCGCTCAAAATCAAAATCCGTAAATGACGTATCAGAATCTGATTTATCTGACGACGCTTCTATTGATAAAAAATTAACTAATTTTTGTATTTACAGCATTAATGGTGGCGACTCAACGGACATTTACTACGTTTCTGTAAACATAGACGGTGTACAAATGGATGTGGCATGTGACACTGGAGCACCGTGTAGCATGATTCCGGCATCGCTGTTTAAAAAATTAAAGACAAATGTGAGTTGTGAATTATGTAATACGTCATATGTTGATTATGGTGGCAACAAAATCAAACTTATTGGCGAATTTGATTCTGTTATAGAATATCGTGGCTCGAGCAAAGAAATCAAAATGACAAATACTAAAAATCCCCCATTATTAGGAAGAAACTTTTTAAGAGCATTCAATTTTGGCAATCAGCAAGTAAATTCAATTGATATTTTGAACAAAAGTAACTTTTCGTTGTTAACTGAACAGTTGAAAAGTAAATTTTCCGAAGTTTTTAATGGCGAACTAAGTACATACAAGCTTGGTAAAGTTGAAATAGTTGAAAATGCGAAACCTATATTCTGTAAACCACGTCCTGTTCCATTTGCATGGAAAGAGAGAATAGAAATGGATTTACGCGATTTAATAAAGAATAATGTGTTAGAGCCAATTGATAATGCTGATTGGGGCACACCCTTAGTTCCTATTTTGAAGCCCAATAGAAAACTACGGATATGTGGTGATTATAAGGTGACAATTAACAAATTTTTTTCTGACTATAAATACCTCCTTCCCCTTATTGTTGAGATTTTCGCATCGCTGCAGGGTGGTGAACTTTTCACAAAACTTGGCATGTCAAATGCGTATAATCAGCTGATGTTAGATGATGAATCACAATTATTATGCGTTTAGTCGACGCACATAGGCACATTTGAAATGAAGCGCTTGCCATTTGGTGTCAAACCGGCGGCAGCAATATTTCAAAATATAATGGAAAGTCTGTTACGCGATGTTCCATATGTACACGGAAAAAACACCAACTCAAATTTTATTAAAAATTAATAGGAGATTATAAAAATTAGAATCTGAAAACAAATATTACTCTTTTATAGTAATAAACAAAAAATCCTTATTAAAAATTCTATTCTAGTTTGTAAATATTTTCATTTTACATTTTTTAATAAGTGCATATTAAAAACTATTTTCTTCATTTTAATTATCACCTAAAAACTTTGAAATTTTACAAAGAATTTATTAAATTTTAATAAATTGCCACATTAGAATTTTTATATATTTCATATTGCAATATATGATTCCCGCTTTATAATTTTTAAAAAGTAGTTATAGAAAAATTATTTCAAGATTATTAATTTTTATTATATTGAATTTTATTTCTCATTTGTATTTAATTTGTACTCTGTTTGAGTTCTCAACATGTTCATGCAAAAAAATAAATATATAAGGCTTGCCAAACTCTTACTAATTGGCTTTGAAGTAATGTGTTAAACAGAATTGGGACGGGGTCGGGAAAGCGGCAACGGAAACTCGCTGGCCGTCCCAATTTTGTTCAACACACAAAAAATTTTAAAAATAAATTTCTGTTATTATTATTTCATCATTAAAACTTTATAATGTACTTTTTAAAAAATAGTACAGGCCTTTTAAAATATAATAAATTATTGCAGAAATTTTAAAATCTACTTTGTAAAAATTAAAAACTTGCATTCGAAAAATTAATGCCTGCTTGATGCAATTTTTATATTACTCTTAGTAATTTTTAATAGACACTCGAACCGTTTCTAAATTACTAAATTACCTACTAATTTTTCTTAAATTTTGATTAATATTTACAATAATTTCGAGTTTCGTTTTTTCCGTGTAGTAGTTTGCCAAGATGAATAACTGTATCAGGCAGAAATTTGTCAGAGGATTTAGCAACTCTAAAAACAGTTTTAAAAAAATTAAAATATGCAGGTTTAAAGTTAAATAAATTAAAGTGTACTTTCTTTCAACCTAACATTTCCTACTTAGGAATTAATATTGACAAATTTGGCTTAAGCAAAAATCCTGAAAGAATATCTTCTGTTTCAAATGCGCCATTTCCAAAGGATATATGTACATGAATTGAGAACATTCATTGGAATGGTAAACTGCTATTCCAAATATGTATATCGATTTGCTGACAAAATGTCACCATTATACCATTTACTTCAAGATAATGTAGTGCTTGAGTGGTCTGAAAAATGTCAAAGGTCGTATGACGACATAAAAAAAGATATAACCTCCGATAAAGTCCTTACACATTTCAATCCAAAATTACCGATAATTTTAGTAACAGATGCTTTCAACATTGCAGTGCGTATTGTCACATCAGTTTGAAAATAATGTCATTAAACCAATCGCATTCATTTCACGCTCATTATCGAGAGCGAAAATTTTTGTTTTTGTTCCTTTGATGAGAGGTCGAACAAATTATAGATTTTTTTTTGTAACGATTAGACTCAACAAATTGTCGAAAAAATTAATATATTCAGAAAATGTGACATTGGATTCACTCATTAAATCGCTTCTGACGTTGTCATTTTATGGTCGATTTTCTTCTAATGGATCTTAATTTTTGCGTAAAAGTATCAGCTCTACGAGAATTAAGTAAAATTATTTTTGTTTATTTTATTTCTATTTTTCCGTGGCCACAGAATCAAATATAAAATTTAATTTTTTTTAAAATTGGCCTGTTTTCATCGATAGCTTTTGAACCGGTGACTCAATGAAATATGTAATTACACACGTTTATTTGTTATTTGAATACCTTCAATTTGGTGCTAAATACGATGAAATTGGATATTTATAGCTCAAGATATGTATTTCAAAGTGAAAGAATGTCGGAAAAATGAAAAAACCACAATATCTCGAAAACTATGCCATTCAAAAAATTTTTATTTTCATTTCCGAATTCAGCAGGAAAAGCACATAAGAAAAGTAACATCTTATCAATGGAAAATTTTGAGTGTAAACTAGTGTAATCATTGAAATCAAGCTTTTTAAGAATTTGAGGCGAAAAACACAAAAATTAGGTTTAAAAAAAAGTGCCCGGGGGACTTTTTTTTTTTGCAGAAAAATTATCAGTGAGGTACCTCAAATATGGAGCACCATGAATTTTCGGAAGGATGCAACTTGAGGGTTGAAACTTTTTCCAGCCAACCGTAAAAATTTATCAAGAATGCCACAGTTTATTAAAGAAAAACATGAACCTGAAGATAGTTATGTCAACCTTGTAGAAAAAGAAAACATTATAACTTAGTCTTTTCTTTTTTTCATGATGGATTATTTTTCGTCTGAAAACTTGTTAGTTTGCTCTTTAAGAGATCAATGTAAAAGTCAAAATATATTGAATGCCATGTTTTCCTGTTCAGGTCCTTGTGAACAGGTCTTTCATGCCTCTTGTGCAGGCCTAACTAACACTATTACTGATTTATTATCCTCTAATCGTTCGAGCCTGCATTGGTACTGTCCATCGTGCAGGGCCCTGTCCCCGTCGGTCTTTTTCGACAAAATTAAACAATTTGAATATTAATTTCAGAGATATTCTAAATAATTATTTAGACATAACTCCCCAAATTGAAAAATGCCTTAATGAGGCTGTCTCACCCGATGTTAGTTCGCTTCAAAATAAAACTATTACTGAGGCTGCTATGGTTTTTTCTTCTACTCCTTCGATCTCTACTCTACCCAAGGAAGCTATTTCCCTGAAGAAGAAAAGAAAACTTAAACGAAAATTAAATAAGAATCGTAAGTCGAATGTTAACTTGGGTAGTGTGGGGGGGGGGGGCGAGTGACACAGCTGTTAATCGTGAAGTAACTGCCTTAGATCCCCCTCTAAATACCTCTCCGTCTACTTCCAACTTTCCCGCTACTGCCGCTATAAATAACCCTCCACCCCTTTCCTCCACTATCGATACTCCTCTATCCATTTCTGTTATTCCTAATCCGCAAGGAGTTGTTACGATTGGTGGTTCTGTGGCACCTGTCTCCTTGCAAGCATTGCCAAGGTTGAAATCGATTTTCATTTCACGTCTTAATGCTAACACTACCACTGACAATGTTATAAACTATATTAGACAAAACCAAATTATTCCTGCCGACGCCTTCGTTTCTTGCAGGAAAATCGGTAATAAACGCATGCATCTTTTAAAATTACAGTGACATCTTCTCATGTTTCTGCCATTCTTAATTCTAATACATGGGTGGATAATATCTTTATTTCAGAATTTAAGTCGAAAAAAAATAATAAGACTGTCCGTTCCAATTCAAAAAACTGAAGCGGCTATCCCTTTACTATCAAAATGTAAGGGGTTTGCGTTCTAAGACGCATGACATCTTTTTAGCCACTCAGAATTTTTCGTTTTTACCGAAACTTGGTTAAATAACACTTTTCTTAATTTGGAACTTTTTGACAATAGTTTCAATGTTTTTAGAAGAGACAGACACTTGGAAGACATTTCTTCTGTTGGTGGAGGCGTCTTAATAGCCATAAAAAATCATTTAACTAGTTCATTAATCGAAATTGCCTACGCATCTAATATTGAACCATTATGCGTTAAAGTTACATATTGTAACTCCAATATTTATATTCTTAACGCTTATGTTCCTCCAAATAGTAGCGCAGACGTCTACGAATGTCTTTCGATGTCCGTAGAATACATAATAAATGAACTAGACACTAATGACGACATTTTATTGTTAGGTGATTTCAATCTGCCTGACCTTAAATGGACTCCTTCGGATGATGGTACATATTTTTATGCATCGTGTCCAAAAACTCGAAAACAACAAATTTTTGTTGACGAAATACTTTCAAGTTTACAACAAGTAAGTTGTATAACTAATTCTCATGGACGACAACTTGACTTAGTCTTGGCTGCAAATAGTAGTAATGTTGTTGTGAAAAATGCTATCCATGCTCTTTCTATGGTTGATTCCTATCATCCACCTTTGAGAATTGTGTACCAATCTGACAATGAAAAATTAATTAATGCATGTTCTTCTATCAATATTTATGAATTCAATTTTAAAAAAGCTGACTTTTTAAAGTTAAATGAGAATTTAAGGAATAAATTAAACGACCTTGTTATTTTTTTTAATAATACGAGTAATTCATTTGATGAGTGCATTAAATTTTTCTATGGTGAACTTTTTTCGGTCATAGCATTGTCGGTGCCTTATGCAAAGAGGTATGTTAATAATTCTTCATACCCTTGGTACACAAAGGATTTAAAAAAAATTCGCAATGGCCGTAATAGGGCATGGAACAAATACGTTTGTAGCCAAGACCGAAATGACTTAGTTGCTTATCAGCAACTTTTCCATGAATTTAAGGATATGTCGGCTTTAGTTTATTCTGAATATTTGAATACAATTAAGTTGAATATTCTTCATGACCCCAAACATTTTTGGGGATTTATTAATACAAAAAAAAAGTCTGACGGGTTTCCATCAGAATTCAGAACAGTTGATGGGCTCACTAGCGACCCACAAATTATAGCTGGGTTGTTTGCTAATTTGTTTAAAGAATCCTTTTCTACGGAATTATTTAGCCCTGAGATAATCTATTTTGAATATATGGATAACGACCCTTTAGTTTCGATTAATGAGATATCTTTCTCACCTGAACTAATAGAGAAATATATCTCATCTCTTGATGATGACTTCAGCTCCGGACCTGATGGTATTCCTGCGACAGTACTAGTTAACTGTAGCTCTGTGCTGAGTCAGCCCCTCAGTTTGTTATTTAATAAATCAATTAGATATAGCTATTTTCCTAAATTTTGGAAAAATGCATACAAGCAAGCAGAGATGAGGATGCTTGGCTTCATTAAGAGGTGGGCAAAAGAATTTAATAGCCCTTTAGTAACGGTGACTTTATATAATACAATAGTGCGTCCTCACTTAGAGTACGCCAGCCAAGTGTGGTCACCATTTTATAATATTCACATTAATAGAATTGAGAGAATTCAAAAAAATTTTATTCGTTTTGCTCTCAATGGCTTAAATTGGATTGACTCTTTAAACCTTCCTCCTTATGAGGATCGTTTGAAGTTACTACATATGCAGTAGTGGTGGCAAACTATCGATAGCACTATCGATAGTATCGATAGTCTTAAATTTGTTGGCACTATCGATGGTTTTCTAAGGCTATCGAACATTTGCTACTATTGCAATTGCAATTGGGTTTTCTACATTCCAGCTACATTCAAAGCAACAAAATTTTAATAGTTTTATTATTTAATAACACTAATAGAACGATAAATTTGAAAATTTCGACGAAAAATAGAATTTTTCGATATTTTAAGAGGAATCGCAGTTAAAAATTACGGTTTTTTTTTAAATTAAATTTAACAACAACCTCTAAATATTTCCGTCTAAGAAAATTACTGCTTTTGTCCAACACAAGGAAGTATCTTTTGCCCAAGTTTCAGCTTCATAGATTCTTTTTTGTCAAAGAAAAAAGTTAAAAATCAAATAAACCGGTTTTCCATAATTTTTTCGAAAAGCTTTAAGATTACATACGTGGAAAATGGTAAAACAAAAAATGTAGATCTTTTTAATTCCTACAACTTTTATATTAAACTTTTTTCATAAGGATGCTTGTTCGACAATATTCCGCTGTCATAGTGCTGTAACTATAATTATTTTTTTTCTCATTTTTACGACTAATTCTACTGGACTAAAAATGTCGATACTATATGTTTTTTAAATCAAAATAATTGGTAGTAGTTGAAAAAAAATCTAGACTTTTTCTCACGTCACTATTGCAGTGACAATGTTAATTTTTTTTTTGTTTTTTAAAGTAATTTAACTATCGATAGTTTCCAGAAACTATCGTCCACTATCGAGGGTCAGGACTATCGATAGTTTGCCACCACTAATATGCAGTATTTGAGCTCGCGTAGAAATATCGCGGATATACTTTATCTGCATCAACTTGTGACTGGGTCTCTTGCTGCACCAGAGCTTCTTAATTATATTCATTTAAATACTAATCGCAGGAGTAATCGTAACTCTTATCAATTATTTTACCAACCTTTCAGTAGAACTAATTATATGGCTACAGCTCCTTTTAATCGCATGACTACTCTTATTAATAATTGCGATGTATATGATATTAGCTTGTCAAAAGGTCAACTCAAGCTTAGATTGAAAAATAACTATAGTTAATTTTGTAGCTTAATGGTTGTTGGTCTTTATGTTTGTGTTGTCCGAGCCCCACCGCATGATGGGTAAATTTTTTCTAACATTTATGCCTTGGACCATGTTAATAAATTCATACAATTACATTCATGCAATTGTATGTTTATATACATATGATCTGGGTGGGTATGTTGAGAAAGTGTGATAAAGCTAAGAAGAAATTATAAAAAAATAAAAAATTAATTGCATGTATAATTTTTTCATTTCCATTAATATATAAGCTTTTTACTTGGTTTTAAAGCTTCATGCTAAATTGCTAAGAAAGCTAATAGCTGTAGTAGCTAAACTCTATTATTATTATTATTATTATTATTAAAACACGTTAGGTTTAGATTTCAAAGATATTGCGCGTGAAACAAGACGTTATTCAATACTTTCTAAAGTATTTGATCACCTCAAGAAAGGTACTCTGAGTGATTTAGAAAAAGATGAATTTTTTCCTTTTATTACTAAAAATTTTTAGCTCACCGTTGATCATGATTGTCTGCTATAGAGTAATTGTTCCACAGAAACTAAGAAATGGAGTTCTTCAAGTTGCATGTCCGATGTCCCAAACATGGGTTTTCACTGGTTTTTTGGGTCAAATTTACTTAATGAAGATAACAGCTTGAAATGTGTGCTAAATGATAAAGCACGAAGAGCCTAAACAGAATATATAGTGTTGCCTTGTCGAATCATGTATGGGAGAGGGGGGCTATTGTGGACTGGGGGCTAGTGTGGACAACTTCAAAATCTCGCGCCGTTTAGAATCGCTGTTTTCCGTTGAACTTTTTTTAAGTGGGCCTTTGCACTCTCCATCGCCAAAAAAAAAATCGTTAGTATACAGTTCACCGTTTCATGGTAACGAGACCAGACGTGTTTTGCGTAGCAAAAAGTAAATTTTTTATTTTTTCTCAATTTCAGTGATACTCAGAAATTACTTATTATTATGCTAAAGTGTAAATATATAATACAACTTAAGCCAGTGTTTAATCAAATAATTGAAATTATTTCTAATAAAATTTAACGTAAGTTTAAAATACAAATATTTTTATGTAAGAAAAGAAAAAGGGGCTAGTGTGGTCAGTTGAAATGAGGCTTGTGTGGACATGTCCAACCAAGCCCCGAAACACCTGAGAAGACAAACGAAGAACCTCTTAAAAGAAAAAATGCACCTCCAAGAAACATTCACTTTAAATAGTGGCAAAGATGACACAACCATAACAATTGCTGGGAACATTTCGATCTGCAAGTAATATCAAATATGACATGAATTTCTCCAAGTTTAACATGGGATAGAAGTAAATTTTTAATTTTTATTGAACCGTATTATTTTCTTCAAAAAAAAAAATATATATTTGACCTCTTTTTTTAAGTTTCTGTTTCAATTATCAAATTTCTATTGGTGTCCACATTAGCCCCTAGTAAAATCAATGGTTGTCCACACTAGCCCCGTGTAAGGGGCTAGTGTGGAAAAATTTAAGCTCTTTTTAAAATAATTTAAAAATGCGTTTACGAAAATAAAAAATTGTAACTGTTGATGCAATTATGAAGGTAAGAGGTAGAAGTAATCGCTAAAAATAACTACATATACAATTTTATAATTATGTCAAAATTTTCCACACTAGCCCCTCCCCCCTCCCCTACTAAACATGGGTTTAGACCCGTTTTTAGGGCCAAATTTTCTTAAATGAGTGGCAACCCATGTTTGGGACAGGATTTGACAAGGCAACTCTATATATTCTAATTAGGCTCTTTGATCTTTATCATTTGACACACATTTCAAGCTTTTATCTTCATTAATGAAAATTGACCAAAAACCGGTGAAAACCGGTGTTTGGGCCATGATTCAACAATGCAACCCCAGATATTATATTTAGGTCTCTTCGAGTTCTATCATTTGGCATACATTTCGAGCTGTAATATATTACAGTTTTAATTAAAACAACAAAATTGGTTAAAATTCGGGCATCGGGACAGGCTTTGGCAAGGCAAAACTGGTTGGGTAGTTTTTCAAAATAAAATTGATATTTTTCCCGTAAATCTTATCCTGTAATCTTATACACTCGACTTTTCTACAGCGGGCTCTCCGTCTATAAGTAAACTTTACTTACACTCCATACAACCACTTTGCACTTCACAATACAACTGAATGTGCACTGCAAATAGCCGAAGTTCAGTTGCCGAGCTGAACATATAGCGAAAGCACAGTCAGGGTTCGCATCGACATTTTTTTTTATTGCTTAGCTCGATTTCGCAATTTCCAACAAGCAACAGCTAAGGCCAAAGCGTAAAAACAAAAACTTAACTTCGTGGCTCTAACTTCGTTCTTCTCAAAAATGCACAGCAAGCAGAAAATTCAAAATGTGAAAGGGAATAACTATAGCAGCACAGTTAAGCAAAATTTCGTTGCTTTCGCTATTTTTTAGTCAACAAGTCAAACCCTGTCTTCAACAGCTTCACATGTCTCATTTAGGAAAAGTTAAAGTTAAAAAAGTCTTTTGATACCATGGAAACCAACTAATTCAGTTTGGCAAAGAATACAGGTAAATTTTGCCGGTCCTGTAACAGGATATTTTTTATTCATTATTGTAGACTCGCATTCGAAATGGGTGGAAGTTTTTAAAACTAAAGCTATGACTTCAGATTTCGTTATTTCGAAACTACGCGAAACATTTGTTCGTTTTGGCATTGTAAATACAATGGTAAGCAACAATGGAAAGCAATTTATCTCGGATAAATTTAAAGAATTTTTGCAAAGAAATAAGATAAAACATATTTTGACTGCTCCAGGACACCCGGCAACGAACGGCCAAGCAGAAAATTTTGTAAAAACCTTAAAAAAGTCACTGTGTGCAAGCTTGAACAGTCAAGGTGATACCGATTTTGACATAATCTTAAACAGGTTCCTAATGGATTATAGAAACACAAAACATTGCCCCACAGCCGAAACTCCTGCTAAAATATTTTTGGGCAGATCAGTCAAAACTAGATTTGATTTTATCAAGCCACCTTTAGTTAAAGATTCCATATTAGAAAAGCAAGAAGCTATCGTTAAAAAGTTTAAGGGAAAACGGTCAATTAATTTTGAAGAAGGCCAAGATGTTTATATTCACGTTCTTACGATTGCATAATTTCTCACAGTAATAGAATCATAAAAAGACATACAGATAAGATCAAAGCTGTTCAAAGTGAGTCTCACGAGACAAACAGATCAGCTGTCACATACTACAATCCAGGAGAAGCAGAAGCAGCTGGTACGTCGGTTGAGACTCCACAAAATTTGAATTCTGCAAATAATTTAGAAACTAACACTACTCCAAATACTGAAAATAGAAACTTGAGACCGAGAGTGGATGGTAAAGTTTTAAATAAAAATATAAATACAAGAAAATAATTTTATCGAAATAATAAATTGAGTCCTTTATAATAGTTACAAGAATATTGAACTTCATCGTTAAAATCAAATATGAATCAAAATAATAAAAGTATCGAAAATTAAACTTTTAAGCATATGTATACTCAGTTTATTACATTGTATTTATAAGATAAAACATGAATTTTAGTAATAGATAAATTGAAAACTAAACAGTTATGAGGTATGTACGAGCCGGAAAAAGTAGGTACATATTTATAAAGTTTTACCACAAAAAGTGTACCATCCGTATAAAATATGGTGGTTGAGAGAGAAAAAATGAGAGTAAAGAAACAGCTGATCACTTCCCCTCCAAGAAAGAGTTTCATTTTTCACCCAGACAAATTTCTTGTGGGTAAAAATTGAAGACTGTCAAAATCGTAGACAACGAGACTAGAAACCTACTTTTGACAAGCGAGGGAAAGAAAATTTAATGTCTCAATTGTATCTGTCCAATATTTGCCTTATAAAATATTTTTCAGTACTTCATTTTTTTTTCACTTGTTGAAAGCAACATAACAAAAAGCTTGAAATCACAACATTTTTTGGTAAATGCTCATTTATTCAATTAAATAGATGAGCGATTTTTGATTGAAAAGGAATCGTAAAGTTGAATGATTGTGTGACCAGATAATTATTTCTAAAATGTTGTTTTTCGATGCGCACAGTTTTAAAATAAGAAATTGAAAATGTAGCTAGATCAAAATTACCCCAATTTTCATTATTTTGTACAATTCCATCGAAAATAAATTTTTGTTTGAGCAAAAAAATTTTTCTTCACTAACTGCTAAATTTAACGTAAATTCCTTAAAAAACCCATGCGAAATGAAAAATTTTTGCTTTTCACAAGATTTTAACACTTTTTAAAGCAGCGGAAATATTAATTTATACTAAGCAATAGTTTTAAAATGCACTTTATATACTTTAAAAAATTTTTCAAGCAAAAATTGTGGCTCTAATCTACTTTCAAATATATAGTCATCGTCATATTTATTATTAATATTCTCAAAAAGATTTCACTTGGCTTGCATTCAGAAAGTATTAACCAAACGGTTATGCAACTATGACGCAAGTTTTACTACCTGATCCCTGCCATTGTTTGATTACAAAAATATTCACAAATTTTTGACAGTCTTCATTTTTTACCAATTTTCCCGTTCGAGCCGAAAATTGTGGTGGTGAGACTAGTCAGAGAAATTTCATCTTTTACTTTCTCGAAATCGCAATTTGACACTTTTCATTTTTTACCATAAAATCCGGCTCGTGGACTTTGTGTATACACACTAGTCCGGTTCAAAAAAAAAAAAAAGTCTCTGAAATTTAGAGGCATCGGCAGTTTCCTATTCCCATAAGTGTCCCGAGTGGGATGTGTAACCAATTTTTTCTAAATATTGCGCTCCTGATTAGCGATTTCCATATTACTCTTGAAAATTTCGCATAAAAAAAAAGTTCACCAACAACCTAAAAACGATGGTGGTTATCGCTGAGGTGAACTTTTTTTTTAATTCAGTCTCACATTCGGAGTAGTATTGAATGGGGAATTCGAATTTCTCATTATTTTTTAATTATGTTGTTGTGTTCAGTGGTAAAAAATGAAAATAATCATGAAATTTTGTCAAAAATTGAATTTTTTTTATTTAAACTGAAAAAGCAGGTCTAAATTTTTGGATTTTTTTGGCTTTTATTATTTTGAATAATTAATTTTTTTGTTCTTGTCGACGACGTATTTGCTATCGTAAAACAAAATGATGTGGATTCTTTATTTAATTTATTAAACAACCAATATACTTCAATAAAGTTTACAAAAGAAGAAGAAGTAGAAGGAAGAATTGTTTTTTTGGACCTTATTCTGATGAGAATGGGAACAAAACTTGATATAGCTGTTCACCACAAAGAAACAAGCACAATGAGATATATCACAATGGATTCATATACCCCAATTCAGCACAAATTGTCAGCTTTTCATTCAATGGTCTACAGATTGGTTAAACTGCCTCTTTCAATTGCCAACTTTAACCTTGAATACAATCGAAATAAAAGCATTGCATTAAAAAATGGGTATTCGGTGGATTTAATTGATCATTTAGTTCGCCAACAATCCAAAAAAAATTTGCGCTCAAACAGAACCACACTTTATGTACAAAACAATTTGTTAAAGGATCAACGTGATACAAGGCGAGTGTGTGTGTCTTTTGTACCAGAAATAACTAACAAGTTAAAGTCAATTTTTAAAAAACACGACATGTCTTTAGTTTTTTCAAGCAACCATAAATTGAAACAATTTTTAGGTTCAACAAAAGATAAAATACCGGAGTGAGAAAAAGCTGGTATTTCTGAGATACAATGCGGAGATTGTGACAAAAAATACTATGGTCAAACGCGCCGTGGGATCGGAAAACGTTTTAAAGAACATGTTAGTTACATCGAGAAAAATCAACCTAGGAAATCAGCATTCGCAAACCACGTCATATTCAATTCTCATTTAAACTTTTCAATAAACAACGTAAAATTAAAAAAGCAAGTAACTGATCACAAAAAATTAGATGCTTATGAAAGTTTGTTTATTCAAAAAGATAGCAATTCATTAAATTTAGACAATGGAAATATTGTATCCGATTTATTTAAATTATTGTAATATGTTTTTAAGTTAAGTCAATTCACTGGTTTATATTTTCTCTAATATGACCTTTACAATAATCTTTTGTTTTTGATATTAATGTTTTTTATTGTCAAAGTTAAGGATTCCTAATCCTGTTTCAATAAAAAAATTAAATTATGGCCGCATTGGCTAGCCTATGCTAGCCAACGCCCACGGGCCAGTTATAATCACCTTTTTCCTTTTCAGTTATCCAACACAAAACACGTTAATCCTGTTTTATAATCTGCCTTTTATTTATATGTTAAACACGTTAAACCGGTTTTACAATCTGCCTGCTAAATACTTGACCCAACTGCTTAATGTCCAAAATTAGACTCCCTCAATAATAATCACTTAAATAATAAGAAACCTAAAATACCTTATCCTAATTGCTGTGTCAGCGGTCTCACGCTAGCCGTGGGATCGCTTACCTGCGCTAGATACGCGTGCCAGCAATATGCTGACGAGGTGCAACGTGACTTGCGCTGGTGCGATGAACTGGATCGTGCAGGCGCAAGCTGATCGCCAGCACGTGTTAACTGCCGCCCCCTTAAATATCTGCGTCCCGCAAATTTCTAACATCGTGACAGGAACAATACGTATGTAGGACTTCCTGGATCTGAGGTTGGGGAGTGGCTAGTGGTTGTGCAAGCGGAAGCTGGATGGATGGGATCCCTAGTTTCTTGGTAACTTTCCTCCAGACAATGGTGATGGCGAATGCCATAAAGAATATTACCATGGCTTCTGTAACTAATGAGATTTCAAATTTTTCATTAAGTGTTCCTAGGTATCTTATGTTTCTGACACCGAGTTCGTGTACATAATCCAAATTAACCCTTAGCCCTTGACTCGTGATGTTTGTCAGGACAGATGGCAGCGCGTGAAGACTCAAACCGGTTTTACTCATAAACGTCTGGTTCCCGACCAGAATTGTCTCGTTGCTGAACTGTAGTATGTAGGTACCGTTAAGAAAATCGGAATGGTTGTTCGAGACTACATGCCCCACAAAATTGGTAAGAAATAGTGTGTGCTCATTAACTAGTTCAAGCACCTCTTCATTATTAGTGCGATACTGACATCTGGCGTTCCCGCCCTTAAGGACCCTTGGAAAGCACTCTTCTTCAGGAAGCTTTTCTAGCGCACTGCTGCTACAAATGGTCGAGTTATTTATCGAGTAGCAGTCCGCTACTATCCCATAGGTTTCATCTTGATTGACTAACATTTTTCGAAATTTGAGATCCAATTGTTTGCCATTCCTTATAGCAGCTCGAGTCAGGAGCATGTTAAACTCCTGTTTTTTACCTTTGGAATTGAGACGACATAAAGAAGTAAGGATTGGTTGGTGTAAATAGAGGGTGTGCCATATTCGATCGCCTCTACAATATTTTGGTATGGTAATGTTTCAATTTCCGATAATACCTGATTCAGTTCCTCCTTGTCAAGCAAATTACTGTTAATTATTCCGCTCTTCGCCATTTGACAGCCCCTTACAATTTCGTTTACGGCCTCTTTGAGAATTAGGACCTTGTCAAGTGCTGCTTGGTCTGCATGTTTATTTTCGTCATCCTTTGCGATACGGTTCACCACGGATAGCATCTCATTTACCTTTTGCGTGAGCTTATGCGATGACTCGAGTAGCTGCCTGTTGATTTTGTATTGATGGTTGCTGTTTTCTATGACTTCCTCCTGCCTTTGGAGCATATTATCCCAATCGGTTGCGTCAGGGTTTCCGGCGACCCACTTCCATGCTGAGCCGATCCAATTTATTGAGCGCACTATTCTTCTTTGGGTGTTTTGAAGTTCATTAAGGCGATCTTTCGTCTGATTCAGGTGATACTCCAATACAGAATTCGTAGTATGTCTGACTACACCAGCCTGATTTATGAATCTCGAAATCTGCTGCAATATTTCGTCGTACTGACTCAAGTCCACCACATGCACCAACTTGAAATAGCCATCAATCATCCAACCCTTTCCGTTGCTTATCGATACAATAGGTGCCTGATATTCGAAGACGCTGAAGCCACGTGCACCGATGATCATTATGATTATTATATGTAAGAATCGCGTTCCCTTTAAAACAAATTTTTAACAAATTCTTTTTTTTTTTAAAAATGAGAGTTATGGAATAAAAATTATTAAAAAATAAGAACTATGAAAAATTAGAACTAATCATAAACTTATTTTATAAAAAATTATGGGATTAAATGTACAAAGACTATTGCTATAATTTTAGTTATTTAAAGACTAATAATTATATCATTATATTTCTTGCTCCTTTTTTTACTCTTTTAAAAATCATAAAATTAATCGTACAGCAAGGATTATTATCTTTTTTGTTACTTATAAAATAAGAATCCAATTTTTATCATTACATTCTTTTTTTCCTTTGTTTTTTCAAAAAATATCAAATTAAATGTATAGCAATAGGTAAGTGGAGAAAGAATAACAGATATTATTCCACTTTCCCCTTTTTTTTATATATTTTTTTGTTTTACATAAATATGGAGCTTATTTCTTGTTTAATGGACTAACATTCTTAATGTAGGTTTTGTGGATTCTTCTTCCGCTCTCTGTCGTGATCGTTACCCTATTGTCCCTTGCTACGATTTCTCTCTTGAAAAGTGGCTTATTTTTTCCCTTAATTCTTTTGATTGCAACATAAATTACTTCTCCCCTCCGATATTTTCTGGGTGAAGACCTACTGTTGAGCCTACTGTTTTGCGCTTTAGTATTCTTTTTGATGAGTGCCCGTAAGTCTGTGTTCATTTTCGCCCTAAAGTTAACCAAACCCTGATAATTAATTCTCTGTGCCCTGTTAAAAAAAATATCCGATGGTTTCTTTCGGGTTACCGAATGAACTGATGTATTATAACGGTCAACCGATATTTCAATCAGTTCTTTCACTTTCAACGTCGGATATTCATTTTTCATGCACCTAAGAATTTCGACAACTGTAGAATGGACCCTTTCCACCTGGCCATTTACCTCGCTTCTCTGTGTTGGCGTTAAATAAAGTTCAATACCAAGCCCTTTAATAAAATTAACCACTATTGGACTGATGAAGCTTCTTTCATTGTCAGTCACCAGAATTCGAGGTACCGTAAAATAATGAAGGATCTTAATGAGCTTGCCCCGCACACGCAACACCGATCTATCTTTGATATGGAAAAACTTAGCAAATTTGGAAAATTTATCGATACAAGTGATGAACTTTTCCCCCTGAATTTCCATTATATCCATGTGAAGGATCTCGCAAGGATACCTTGGAATGGGTGTTGGTTGTAATTCTGGGTGAACCGGATGCCTATCGTATTTGTTGGCTTTACATATTTCGCAAGCAGACGCGTATGCTCTAATCTGAGCACTCATGCCGGGGAAGTAAAATTTTTCTAAGACCTGTACCTTATTCTCCCTGGCATTCCTGTGAGCTCTTTTATGCTCAGCCTCGATAATACTAAACCTCCGCTCAGGATCTTTTACATCCTCTACAACTCTCTGGGTAATGCGGATTTTATACTTGGAGAAATGGTTCAAATACACCCTTTGGAGCAAGTCTAAGCAGATTTCAGGAATTTTTATGCCATTAATTACGTTTGGGTTCAGTCTTTGTTTAAGGATATCATTGAGAGCATCGTCGTTTAAAAAAGAGGTGGAAATGAAGTGCCTTGAAAACCCTGGATGGGGAGTTTCAAAACACGACGAATATTTACCTACATTAATTACCAATTGGTTTCGAAATACATTCAACGGAGCCTCCACATGGTAAATTAAATCTGTAGCATCCTGTTCTGCGCTGTGCGCCGTACCATCTGAGCGTTCGGTATTTGCCTCGCTTGCCGTCTCTGTGTGTGCAGTGTTGCCTTCGCTTGCCGTGTCAGTTGCGGAATCATTTGCTCCAGGCAAATGATTCAACTGGGTCTTCAGCCTGGAGAGAGCGTCAGCCACAAAATTTGATTTACCCGGTTTGTAAATTAATTCGTGGTTATACTCCTCGATGCGGGCCTTCCACCTCTTCAGTTTGGCATTATAATTTCTGGTACCCAACGCGAATGTCAAAGGTTGGTGATCCGTGTAGATTCTGATCTTCTTTGCGCCATACAGGTAGTTACGCAGATTGTCCAATGCCCAAACTATCGCGAGCATTTCTTTCTCGTTCGCCGCATAGTTTTCCTCAGTTTTGTTGAGGGATCTGGACACATAAGCGATCGGCTTGTCTTTCCCGATTTCTCCTTGGGACAAAACGCCACCGATGGCAAAACTTGATGCATCTGTTGTCAAATTAAAAGTTTTTTCAAAATCAGGAAAGGCTAAAATTTCCGATGAAACCAATAAAAGCTTCAAATCATCAAAAGCTTGCAGGCCATCCTCCTGTAGACTGATGGCTACACGCCTTGATTGATTTGCTTTCACCTGAGAGTTTTCTCCCCTGGTTAAATTGGTAAGGGGCTTGGCTACTTTAGCGTAGTCCCTTATAAATTTCCGATAGTAAGAAGTGAGTCCTAAGAAACTCTTCAGATCTTTTAAATTGGTTGGAGGTAATAAATTTTGAATTGCGGAAACTTTTTTCTGATCTGGCTTGATCCCCTCAGGTGTAATGACATAACCCAAAAACTCCACTTCATCTTTCATAAAGTGGGTTTTTTCTAAATTAACCTTAAGATTGGCCTCGCATAGGCGTGAGAATACAGTTTCAATGTTGCGCAAATGCTCCTCCTCCGATATTCCGAAGACGATTATGTCGTCAATGTACACATAACAGATGTTCCCTATGTATTCTTTAAGGACGTCATCTATCATCCTCTGAAAAATCGCGGGAGCATTTTTCAGCCCGAATGGAAGCCTTAAAAACTCGTACTTTCCATTCATGGTGGAAAACGCGGTCTTTTGTATGTCGGAATTCCTCATTGAAATTTGGTGGAAGCCAGATGTCAAGTCTAAACTCGTGAAATATTTTGCCTCGCCAAGGCTAGAAAGCGTAGCGTTGATATCGGGTATAGGGTAGGCATCAGGGATAGTGACCGAATTCAATCGCTTAAAATCGATCACCATACGGTACTGCTTTTCCCCAGAAGGTTTAGGTTTCTTAGGTACAGTCCATATCGGTGAATTGTACGGACTCTTGGACGGGCGAATTATACCTTCCTCTAATAATTCCGTGACCTGCCTATCTACCTCTCCAAGCATGCACGCGGGATAGGGATAGCTTTTAGCGTAGATTGGTTCATTGGTATTTGTTTTTATTTCAGCCCTCACGTTAGTTTTTACAATCTCACTACCATTTATTGGTCCGAAAAGTGAATTGTAGCGTTGTATTAGGTTATCAATTTTTGTCCTGGTATTCCCTGAGAGATGTTCATTGATGACAATGTTCACTTCAGCTGAATACCTGGCTTTTAGAGGAATTTTCACCCCCGAGTTTAAAAGAAGAATATTTTCTTTACGCTTACCGCTTCCAGTGCCCTCAGGGTATCGTCACCCACGATACCATCAAAAGAAACCAAGCCCGGAAGAACAAAAAAGGTTACGGGTAGGGTGATTCCGGCTTGCTTAAAAAATTCACCCGTGATTTTTTCAGTTATTAATATTTCGCCTGCTGCAGAGTTAACCGTGAAGGATTTTTCTACAGGAAACCGCTTCCCTTCGATGGCTGAGCTAATAAAATTTTTATTAGCACCCGTGTCAATCAAGAAGTTCAGCTTCCTGCCGTCCTTGGTAAGATATTCCATATAGGGGACACTGGACGGATGGTCCCCTTTTGGTGTATTGGTGGTATTGGTGATATTCTCTCCTAGATCTCGAAGGCGGGAGAGGCGCCCACCATGAAGTTTTCCGACTCCTGTACGTTTTCTTGCACTTGCTGCTCGTAATCGTCACCGTTGGGCTGTTCTTGTTGTTGCGGGAAGTGTTGTTCCTGAGGTTGCATGAAATGCTGCTCCTGAGGTTGCAGGAAGTGTTGCTCCTGTTGCGACTGTATGTTATATAATCTCTGCTGCCTTGTTGCGGCCGGTTCATATAGTTCACTTGCTTGGTCTGGACCGACCTATCCACATCCATTTGTTCTTGCGGTTTAGCGCCACTTGGTCTGGGAGGGGCGTTTGCTTGTTAAGACCCGTGGAACCTGTTATTATTGTTAAAATTATTAGAGTAGTATGGGCGAAATTGTTCGTTTCTCCTTGGCGGCAATGGGGGCCTGGCTTCGGCTTGGGAAACCTGATTCATTGGGACCGTTACTCTATTCGCGGCTACGACATGAATAGAGCCGCTTTTCATGCTCAAATTCTGCAGCTCGAGGCAGGCAGAGTATGCCTCGGGTAAGGTTTGAGGTTTCTGAATGGGTACGGCACCTTGCGCTTCAAGAACGTAAAAACACTTTGCCACATTTCAGGCATTAGTAAAAAGACACACCACAGAAGATGAAACTCGTTTCTTAAATTAAAAAAATTTTAAATTTATCGCTAGCCCTGGAGGGTCCCGTGGGATTCGCAGGATTCGCATTCTCATTTTTTTCACTTTGCGTTACATTCTTAAAAAATTTTTATTTTTTAGGAACTGGAGGGTCCCATTGGGATTCGCAGCCCTATTCCTTTTTTCAAAATTGTTTATTTATTCCTTTTATCGTAGAACTGGAGGGTCCCATTGGGATTCGCAGCCCTTTTCCTTTTCAGGATTATTTATCTATTTATTTTATCGTAGAACTGGAGGGTCCCATTGGGATTCGCAGCCCTTCTCCTTTTCAGGATTATTTATTTATTTATTTTATCGTAGAACTGGAGGGTCCCATTGGGATTCGCAGCCCTTATCCTTTTCAGGATTATTTATTTATTTATTTTGTCGTAGAACTGGAGGGTCCCGTGGGATTCGCAGCCCTTTATTTAATTTCTTTTTTTTTAAAAAAATATATTTTATATATTTGTTTTTATCTCTCAACTGGAGGGTCCCGTGGGATTCGCAGTCCTTTTTTTATATTAAAAAATGCTGGGACATCTTTCCTTCACATGTCCCTGAGGGATACCCGCATTAAAGGCGGGTCCCTGCTCGGGCGCCAGTTAAGGATTCCTAATCCTGTTTCAATAAAAAAATTAAATTATGGCCGCATTGGCTAGCCTATGCTAGCCAACGCCCACGGGCCAGTTATAATCACCTTTTTCCTTTTCAGTTATCCAACACAAAACACGTTAATCCTGTTTTATAATCTGCCTTTTATTTATATGTTAAACACGTTAAACCGGTTTTACAATCTGCCTGCTAAATACTTAACCCAACTGCTTAATGTCCAAAATTAGACTCCCTCAATAATAATCACTTAAATAATAAGAAACCTAAAATACCTTATCCTAATTGCTGTGTCAGCGGTCTCACGCTAGCCGTGGGATCGCTAACCTGCACTAGATACGCGTGCCAGCAATATGCTGACGAGGTGCAACGTGACTTGCGCTGGTGCGATGAACTGGATCGTGCAGGCGCAAGCTGATCGCCAGCACGTGTTAACTTCAATGTTTATAAAATGCATATTAAGCTTTTTTAAAGTTCACCACATTTAGTGTAAGGTGAAAAGTTTTTCCAAGCCCTTTATTAATTTTTCGTTTTACTTAAGCTATTTTTATTATCAATGTTTACAAAACGTATGTTAAGCGCTCTTCTGATAGTTCAACACAGTTTAGGTTAAGTTATAAAAGTTTGTCTTTTCCTTTATTTTCAATTCTGTTACTTGTTACATCTATGTTTTAACTTAATTTTGTCAATCGTGTTGCTGAAGATGACTAGCAAGCTAGTCGAAGTGCATTTTGCTTAGAAAAATAAAAAATTAAATAAAAGTTTTGTTGTTTTTTAAATTTGCGACCTCAATTTTAAGGTGTTTCTTTTTAATTTAATAAATAATAATGTAAATAAAAATGAAAATAAAAATGTAAAATAAAAACAATGTTTAAAAAACATAAAATATGTGGAGTAAAAATAAAGTATGTGGCAAGTATAGGTTAGGCCTAATAGGATTTTGTTTAATGCTAACAAAGTTAGGCATATAAACACCTACCTAAAAAACGAGTTAGTCTGCAAGGTATGTCCTATGCACAAAAAATTTTTAAAAGGTTAGGTGAGGGAATACGTTGCTGAAATCGATATAATTGTAATAAATGTGTAATGGTTGTAATGAGTATATCACTATAACGGACCATGTATTTACACTTACTAAATGAAAAAATTGAATCAAAAAATAAAATGCCAAATTTTAATTAACAACCTAAAAGGCGTTATAGAACATCACTCTTACCACTCCAAAAATAGTACCTGGAAATGAAAATGTGAAAAGGATAAAAGCTATGATAAAAAATATGATAACAATCCTTAGTGTTGAAGCATAAATGGTTAAAACTGGTGAAGCGTACCGTATAGGTAAAAATGAGGCAAAATGATACGCGTAACTGCTCAATAAAAGACCTAATATGAAGACCATAAGGTGAAAAAACAAAAACAAAACACACAAAACCTTATATAGGGAATTCAAAAGATTATATAAGGAATTCGAAAAAATATATACATAGGGAATTCAAAAAATTATGTTTTTATACTTACTTGGTAAAGCGGTTGTCTTTATGATGATTTCATAGTACAGTACGCCCTCACTTAAAGCAACTTATAGAAATTGAGCAGGTTGCGAAAATTGAGGTTGTTGCGGAAACTGAGTTTAAATTTTTATATGGTCGTAATACTGAATAAGTACCCTTTCTAAACATTATAATTTAAATAAAAGATTTTGTTTTTATTTAAATAAAAGATTTTGTTTTTATTTAATTTATTTAATAATGAACTGTGAGATTTTGGTCTGCAATTTTTTGCAATTTACATGGTATTGCACTGCAGTCTCACGAATTTCTTGAAGTTTTAAGATGTCTGTTAATGGTAAGCAATTTTGTTCAGCCCATTTAATGCAAGTGTTAAAACTGTTAATTGCAGTATTGGATGTAATTTTCGATGAAGCAGCAACATTAACAATAGTGCTTTCTTCAGTGCTTTCAATTTCTTCTATGTCGTCTGCATTTGCGAAGTGAAAGTTGTCGTTTTCGTTTTCAAATAACCAATCATTTATTTCACGAATTACGTCTGTAATCTCCCGGAGATAATCGGTAACAGTTCCAATCATTGATTGTTGATTAACAAGTTCAGCTTGAATTATTCTCAATGGTAAATCATCTTCTTCAGTCCATTGATCGTTAAAACACATTAACACATTCCAGCATTTTTTTATAGCGTTACACGACAATTTATTCCATGCACGTGATAAAAGACAAACTGCATTTCGTAAGTTAAATGCTTTGATTTTGAGTTCTATGTTTTCGCCTTCACTTCCGATCAAATGAGCTAAGAGACTTGTTTTGTAATAAAGTTTTGTTAAGTTGATAACATTTTGGTCCATTGGCTGTAGAATTGCAGTGCAGTTGCTTGGAAAACACATGATGACTATCTTTCCATTGTCACTTTTTAATTGGCCATCTTTGGGATGGCAGGGTGCATTATCTAAAAGCAGCAGCGCTTTCTGCTCAAGATCTCTAGAAACAAGGAATGCTCTGACCTGAAACAAATTTCTTTCTGTGTTTGATTACTTATGTTTTATTTTATCTGCATATGCTTATACAAACCTCGAGTACAAATACGTCATGGAACCATTCTTCAAAAAATATCAACGTCATCCATGCATTTTTGTTAGCCTTGTAAATGACTGGTTTGTTGGAAAAATTGTGGAATGCTCTGGGGTTCAATGCTTTTCCGATAACGAATGGTTTTACTTTGTGCGTGCCAGAAGCGTTGGTGCAAGCGAGAAAAGTTATGCGTTCCTTGCTTACTTTACGCCCAGGAGCTGACGTAAAATAACAAAATAAGCCCGACTCATCGGCGTTATAGATTTGATCCGGAACTAAATTGCGTTCTTTTATTTTATCTTGAAATTTTTTCAGAAAAGGCTCGACAAGATTTGTTTGACTTGATACCTTCTCTCCACAAATTTTTAACATGCGAATACCATGCCGCTTTTTAAAATTTGAAAGCCAGCCGTTGCTAGCGTTGAATGAAGAAGATTTGTCCTCCAATTCATTGTGCAACTGGCGCGCTTTACACTTCAAAATTTCTGTAGAAATGGGCAAATTGTGCTCTCTTTGCTTCAAAAACCAGCTGTACATAGCCTTTTCCATTTTCGAAAATTCACAAGATCTTATTGCAACACGTCTTCCTGGCCCAGATTCCGCATTCGCAAGAAATTTTCTCAGCGCGTCCTTATTCTTCTTTAATCTTGATATTGTAGATTTATTCACTTTATATTCTTGACATATTGATTTAATAGAAACGCTTTTATCAACTTTACTTAGAATTTCGCATTTTTGAGCTATTGAAAGCTTAGTAACAGTTTTAACAACTGGCATTTTTGTAGCAAACAAAACACAACCGATCCCGAAGTTATATGCTTAAGTGGGGAATTCCAAAACTAAATCTTGTTAGAAAGAGTAGAAAGCAAAAAACCAAAACCAAAGAAATATATATTTATTTGCTTACATTTTGCATTGGATTTTGACAGCTACGGAACCAGATTTAGCTGTCAAATTTTGATAGGACAAATTAATGTAACCTTTATTGTTCTTTTCATGAATATGTTGAAAAATATAGAAATTGAAGAATATTTTGAAATTTGTAAAATGATTTCAATTCTAGCTGTAAGACAAAAGAATTTTTGTTTGAAGCAGGCGCTCAGCAAATCAAACAAGATGAATATTATTTTTATTTTTCAGTTTGAACTGAAAAACGCATGTAGTTGATCAAGGGGTCAAGGAGGCTGAAGCCCCCAACATAAATATTTTTGAATTTTCAAGGACTTAAGCCCAAATAAAACTAACACGTCGGCAGTGGCAGTGTATTTAAGCATTTTTAATTAGTTTCTTTGTTAATTTTAAAGAAAGTTTAATTTTTTTGTATTTCAAAATTTGATTTTCGTGATTTTTTAAATGCCGAATCAGTGCAAGTGATTAAACTATTCTTATTTAATTTATTTAGGTATTAACTTGTGTTAACTAATGATTTGTTTCAAGTAAAACAAGTAAATATGTAAAATATAAGTAATTAATTTCGTTAGATTAAAACCCCCTTGGCAAAAAACTTTGGTTGCGACAAATAGCAAAATGTGAAACACATACAAGCAAACAACAGGAATATAATATGTGGCAATTTTCATCTGAATTTTTCGGCTGAAAAAAACCAACAACAATACAAATAACGGGATCGGTTGTAAGCTACAAAAAAACAACAACAAATGCAGGCATTTTGCTAGGATTTTTTCCACAGAATTTTACTGAATAGAAAAGGCAACAACAACGCAAATTACACGGGATCGGTTGCAAATTTGTTCTTTTGGAGAAGTCAAAATAAAAATCCTGCTTCTGGATTTGCTGGTTGCTTGGTAGCAATAAAAATGAATTTTCTCAAATGCAGCTCAAATGTAAAATAATTAATTATTTATTTATAAAATGTAAATAAAAAATGGCGGAATATATTCAAAAAACTTCATATAAATTAAAATAAATAAAATAGAAAATCCTAATAAAATACAAAATGGCAGAGCAGAGGGAATTGTACGTCATTGTTAAAATCCCCAATGCGCAACAAAATCCAAAATCACATTTCTCCTGATTCTAAGACCGTAAATCTCTCGTCAACCACGTTAAAGTACGATCCAATTATCGACATTTGCCGGAATGTTGTTCTTCTAATATATACTTCTTTGCCAAAACCATTTAAAAAGGAAACAAAACTGACTTGCATAGAAAGTTGCGTTAACTGAGTCTATTTTTTTTTGAAGTTGCGTTAAGAGTCTGCAATGTAAAAAATTATGGTGTTGTTTTTATCGAGGTGTTGCGTGTATCGAGGGTTGCTTTAAGCGAGGGCGTAATGTACTATTATAAGAATAATTAAACAAAAATTATTTAAAAAATAAAAGATTCTTTTTTTAAAAAACCCCCCAAAAAAATTAATACACATGTTATGAAAATATAACAATAATTAAAAAGATTTTTATAGGAGAAATTTTTCATTACTAACTACCTCAATTTACAAATATTATAATAATTATTATATCCTTTCCTTTCCTTTCTTTAGAATTTCATATATTGTACATATATGAAAATAAACACTATAAAAATCACAAGAAAAATATAGAAAACATACAGAGAATAAAAGAAAACAATGATTATTATAATTAAAAGACACTAGATAAAAAAGTAACTATTGATTATTATAATTAAAAGACACTAGATAAAAAAGTAACTATGAATGAAAATAAGGTGTGTGATGTGTGATATGAGTGCTTAACCTAAGGGGTGGTATCTTTATGTTTATCGTTATTAAAATGGATTTAAGGAATTCTTATATGACATTGCAGAAAAAACCAGAGATATTTAGCGTTATTATAATGACATTGTAGAAAAACCAGAAATATTTATTTATCCATTAATAGCAAAAAATATATATGTATCATGAAAGAAAAATATAAATGTATCATAAAAGAAAAAAAGAAAAATCAATAAAAACTTTTCTTTGTTTAAAAACAACATTTTTCGTATCCATTATAGCGAAATTATAATGTCTTATTAAGGAATGAAAAGTTATTTTATATATGTAAAAAAACCTTTACATTACTATAACAACAAATAAATAAGTAACAGAAAAAAAAAATCCCTGAAATAACCATACTTGATAAGAAATCTATCCAAAAACTTAAAAAACCGCAAAAAATAAATAGGTTCCAGAAAAATATAGCTCGGAAAAAATCATAATAATTGAAAAGAAATCTATCCTATTACCCAAAAACTCATCTCTAAAAACAAGAAACAAAAGCTTATCCCTAAAAAACAATCAGAGTAGCAAAACACGACAATGAAGAAAGAGAGGACCATACGGCCACTCTGTCTCGAGAAAAAACAACGAAGAACAAAATGGTTCCTTCCTCAAGTTGTAACAATTGATGTTGACTCCTTGGTTAAACGATCAAGGGATGTCCAACTTTAAGATATATGGGAAAAAAATTACCAAAAAAATGAAAACTGAAGAAATGAATAAGCTGATATGTACACGATAAACCACTTGAGGTCTATTAATGATACAAAATAAAAGATTACATATTATTCAAAAAAATCTCTTATTAGTTATGAAAAAGCTCATAAGGTCATCATATATAGGTCACCATTATAATCTTTCCCAAAGTAAAACAAATATATTCATCATAAAGTGAATATATTCAACATAAAAACAGATAAATTCATCTTAAACCGGTATATTTTTCTATAAAACCAACTTAAAAAATATATTTCTTCATAAAGACATCCCATAATAGGGAATAGAATAAGAGTATTTTATTATATAAAAACCAACTCTAAAATATATTTCTTCATAAAAACATCTCCAATTTTAAAGACATCTCATAATAAGGAATAGAATTAGAGTATTTTATTAGAAAAAGAAAAAGAACTCAAAACATATATTTCTTCATAAAAACATCTCATAATAGGGAATAGAATAAAAATAAGGGTATTTTTATAAAAGAGAAAACAATATAAACCTAAAAAAGAAAAAAATATATAAGTCTAAACCAGTTAAAAATAGAAAAAGCGGTCTATAACATGAAAAAACTTTTCAATTGTAACAAAGATGTTCTTGATTGCAGCAAAATGTTTTCATTTGTAGCAAAGATCTCGATAGTAGTAAAAAGATGTTCTAAATTGTAGCCAAAATGTTCTTGATTGCAGCAAGAATGCTTTCTATTGTAGCAAAAACGTTTCCGATTCAGCAAAAAATGTTTTCGATTGTAGCAAAAATATTTTCAATTGTAACAAAAAATGTTTGTGATTGTAGTGAAAAATGGAATATCATAGTTGGTCAGAAGAGGCATTCCATAAAGGAAATATTAAATTCAAAATCAGAAATTTGGAAAATTTGAAACACTAAGTATAGACAATAGCTTGAAAAGTACTACATAAGAAATTTGAAAACGCTAAGTATAGACAATAAATTAAAAAATAAAAAATATTACATAAGAAGAAAATAATAATTATAATAAAGGGAATTGAAACAAACTAATTATAGGTCAATAATTCGATATTAAGGACTTGGGAATATAGTACGAACAATGAAGAAACATTTAACAAGAATCAATTGAAAAACAATATTTCCTATAAAACCTCCAATACATCTCTTATAATTAAACAAGTGGGACCCTGGTTATTGTAAAGAACATCAAAAAATACCTAAGTAACCCTGGTATGTTCAATTCCATATGCAAGAAAGAGACAACGATTGTTGTCTGAAAAATGCCTTAATACATAAAAGATGGCAAAGATGACGGGCACAAAACCTCTTGTGGTCAGCCTAAAATGTAATTTAATAAACATTTTAACAAAACTAAAAACATTTTATAGCACACCAACCAGAAAACACATTACATCATTAATAAAATAAAGACATCCACACAACAACATCAACAGCCACACACAAAAAGCATCTTCTCAGAAAACTCCCACATAGCAAAAAGGAGAGAAGCCATCTTGAAAAAAACTAAAAAATGCCACAAAATGCAAAATCTAGAAAAATCAAAACTAAAACAACTATTGAACACAAATCCAGCGACTAATATCACATATAGCTGCAAATATATACATCTGTACTTTAAAACATTTGTAACATAGGTATAGAACCAAATCTCATATAGAAATGGAGGCCATCCCAGAAAATCAGATGACGTCACAAAAAAATACACTACAGAAAACCAGAAATAAAAATCTGAAAATCTCTCTAAAAGTTAAATCAGTAAATTTCTCGGCTTAAGTTTACTTTAGCTAACATTCGCAAACCTTTTTAAATCCAAACTTATATTATGTGCTTTTTAATTTTAAGAAGAAATATGTAATCAAAAAAAGTCGCTCGGATCTGGTTTCGGAGATATAGCCATCGGAAGTTGCGGATATAGCTTTTGGAAAAATCATCATAAGTTGGGAACCCCTGAATGGATACCAAAAATATGGGTGTCAAATGAAAGATAATTTAATGGCCTACAATAATGGTAAGCATATCTTTGAAATTTAGCCCATAATTTTGGAGATATTACGATTTTTCTGAAATTTTGACCAATTTTTTTTTTAAAAAACCGTTATTTTTTCCAAAAAATGCCTGAATGACCTATAACTTTTTTAGCTTCATAAGAAAGCTTAATTTATTGCCCTTAAAATGGTGTATCGTTTGTTCAAAATTTTTGCATATTTACCCCCTTTTTGACCGAAAAATAAAAAAATTTATTCAATGAATTCTCATGAAAACTATGTATTTATAGACAAAACTAAAAAAAACCTACAACAACAACAACAACCGCAACAACAACAACAACAATTATTACAAGACGATTATCATTATAAAACTTAAAAATTTTTATTAAAAATCGCGCGCGCTTTTTCGCCTGCGGCGCTCTTTTTTTCAATGCGACACATTATAAAACACAAAAATTTTTATTAAAAAGAAAGAATCGTCTTATAATCCGTTATAATGATCCGTTATAAGACAATTCTCATTTTAAAACTTAAAAATTTTTATTAAAAATCGCGCGCGCAATTTTTAATAAAAATTTTTCGCCTGCGGCGCTTTCTTTTTCAATACGACACATTATAAAACAAAAATTTTTATTAAAAAGTAAGAATCGTCTTATAATCCGTTATAATAATCCGTTAAAAGACGCGCGCGATTTTTAATAAAAAATTTTAAGTTTTATAATGAGAATCGTCTTATAATAATTGTTGTTCTTGTTGTTGTTGTTGTTGGTTTTTTATTGTTTTTGTCCATAAATACATAGTTTTCATAAGAATTCATTGAATAAATTTTTTTGATTTTCGGTCAAAAAGGGGGTAAATTTGCAAAAATTTGGAACAAACGATACACTATTTTAAGGGGAATAAATTAAGCTTTCTTATGAAGCTAAAAAAGTTATAGGTCATTCAGGCATTTTTTGGAAAAAATAACGGTTTTTTAAAAAAAAATTGGTCAAAATTTCAGAAAAATCGTAATATCTCCAAAATTATGGGCTAAATTTCAAAGATTGGCTTACCATTATTGAAGGCCATTAAATTATCTTTCATTTGACACCCATATTTTTGGTATCCATTCAGGGGTTCCCAACTTATGATGATTTTTCCAAAAGCTATATCCGAAACTTCCGATGGCTATATCTCCGAAACTAGATCCGAGCGACACTTTTTTTTTTCACAATTTTTATTTATTTTTAACCCCCTTTTACCCCTAAAAAAAAAAAAATTCTGAGAATGTGGGCTAAAGTAAACCTGTTCCAATTTCTCTAAATAAATAAATAAATATAAACAAATAAAATAAGAATAAAAATAAAGATAAAAATAAAAGCAAAAATAAAAATAATAAAAACAAAACAAAGTAAAGATAAAAACAAAAATAAATCAAAAATAAAAAATAGAATCTACATCATACTAAACCAATATAATAATAATAACATTTATTTTTTCTTTTCCCTTTCAGAGATTATATTGCCTGATTTGAATCTGCTATCGGCCATAATACGACCAGTCTTCAATGTGTGCAATTTGTGCTGCACGCCTTGCCTCGACACCACCAGCCGGGAACGCCATACATACGTTGACATGCAGCATGTCATGGACAGATATGTTTTTGGCCAGTTTATCTTCGATAATTATAGCGAAAGAGAAATCAACAGAATATTAAACTTGTACGAAGAAGAGGAAAAGGAGAGGGAGAACTGTTAGTCTAAGTGTAATATTAAGTGTACTATTAAATTAAGTTTTTTATAAAAATGTTAAATTGAAAAAATTGTTAGTTTAAGTGAGATGTTTTTTTAAGTTATATTGAAATATTAAATTAAGCTTTATAAAAGATGTTAAGTTGAAAAAATGTCAGTTAAGTGAAATGTTATTTTAAGTTATATTGAAATTTTTTATTTGTATTTGAATAAATGTTTTGTTATTAGTGTTATTTAGTTTAGTTTCAGATATTTATTAGAAAATGAACAAATATATTTAGGCTGAGGAAAAAATTTTTTTTGTTATGCTGAAGTTTTCCTTATGTTCAATATACATGTATTTACGTCTACTTTTTTAATTGTTATACTGAAGTTTTCCTTATGTTCAATATACATGTATTTACATCTATTTTTTACAAAAATATATTTATGTTATAGTAATTATTAAGTGTATGTAAAGTAGAGGAATTAGTTGCAGTATACACTGAATGGAAAGTCACGTTGATAAAAATGTTGATTGAAAAAAATTTTTTGTTAAAATAAGTAAATGTTAATATAAGAAAGAATATAATAAATGTATCAAAAATGAAATAGAATAAACAAACAATGAATTAATTAAATGTATAAGAAAAATAAAATGTTAGTTTAAATTAAAAACAAAAAATATAAAAATAAAAATATATGTAATAAACCAAAAAATGAAAAATTAAAATTAAAATAAGCAAATATGATACTATAAACTAAAAGATGCGTTTTTATTTTAGCAAATGTTTTCTATTTTTGCAAATGTTTCATTTTGTTATAGGGGAGATTATAGTATAAGTTTCTTTTTGTTATCGGAGAGAATATGGTATAAAGTGTTTAATGATGTTTAAGATGTTTGTGTTTTTAACGTTGTTTGTTTATTGTTTGTTAGTGTTGTTTATGAGTGGTTTGTTTATTGTTTGTTAGTGTTGTTTATGTGTAGTTGGTTTGATATGTGTTAGTGTGTTTGGTTAATATAATTAGGTGTTTCTTTGTTGTTTATTGTGTCCACTTATTTAGGGTCTACAAATGTTAATTTGTGATTGTGGTTTGCGCTTATTGAGGTTTACAGATTGTGGTTTGCGCTTATATGAGGCTTACAGATGTTAGTTTTAGATGCTAGCTTGTTGTTGTAGTTTGAACTGAGGATCTATTGCGGGTGTTTTTGTTGTTTCCTTAGTTCATTTACTTCGGGTGTTTTATGTTGTTTCCTTATTTGAGGTTTACAGATGTTAGTTTTAGATGTTAGTTTGTTGATGTAGTTTGAATTGTGGATCTATTACGGGTGTTTTTGTTGTTTCCTTAGTTCATTTACTTCGGGTGTTTTATGTTGTTTCCTTAGTTCTTGTGTTTTGTTGTTATATTATTTGTAATGTGTCAATTTTTAGTTGTTATGTTAGTTCAGGTGTTTTGTTGTTATGTTAGTTCAGGTGTTTTCAAATATATAAAGTAACGCACACAAATCATTAATCGTGAAACATCGTTGACCATAAGTTATTTTGTATTTTAGCATCAGATATATACTGGCCCCAATTTGCCCTTGCTGTCTTCCTGATCATATGAGTTACTGTATGATTGGTTAGCGGTGAAGACAAATAGCTGCCAAAATCTTAAGTATACAGGTTACGTTATATATTAAACTGTGATCAATTTCGCAAAATAACTATCATAACAATAGACAAGAAAATAATCACGTTTAATACAAAGGGGCCATACGGTATAATTGTTTTAGTAGATTTCTGAAAAAATGGGAGTTCCAAACCAACAATAAATAGGGGGAGTGCATGTCTACCACAGTATTTTAAGTCTCATAAGATAAGTTATTGTATGCAAATATAAGTATTTGAGCACCTATAGGGCTATTTTTTAGACTCATCACATAAAAAATCGAATGATCTCGTTAGCCATAATAAGACATGCTAACGTGGGAAAATTGTTGTCCACATTTTTCCTTGCAACTACATGTAACAAGTCCCTCTTAACCAATTGTATACATGCATTGAAGATATCATGAACCTCTATGGAAAACTATCCTGAGAATCATCTACTTGTGTAATTTTTTAGTCCGATTAACTTTGTAGTTGGCCATGACTTCATATCATACTTTAATTTATACAATTTTGGTTGTTGTATGTAAGCAAAATAGTTTACGGGATTATAAATACGTTTTTGAAAAATATATATACTATACTGTCTAAAAATATATATTCAAAATAAAGCAAATTAACACATAATAGAAGAATATATATGAGTGCTAAAATCATATAAAAGTGAAACAAAAATAAATTAAAATAATGTGATAAAAATTAAAAATTATCATAAATGTTAAAAACGTTTTTAAAAAAGTGTTCAAAAAATAACAAAAATTTAAAGAACCACCGTGAAAGCATAAACCACATGAAAGATAATAATGGTTAAAGTGTTAAATATCTAAAGTGAATTTTTAAGCCAGAAAAGTATATATGTTTTACGCGCGCATAAAAAGCACCAAAATCATTACATAGCTTATATCCTCCAACTATTATATACTGGTAAGCCTCATTTTTTACCCTTCACATTTTTGTCATAATTTGCTGCTAGTGTTACATCATGTATCAAGCACATAACACGAATCCAACTACCTCATTTGAGATAAGATCTCGTGATTTATGTGGCTTACAGGGCGACCCCTTCACTACCAAAAACATAAAGCCAACTGATGAGTCCCTCTGGCAGGGGATGAAAAACGTTTATTGGCTCCCACCCTTACCTATCTTCACGATTCCACGTTGATCCTCAACTCCACTTTATCTAATCTTCACATTTTGAACCATTATATCTACATTTATTTCCCACGATTTCTATTGCAGTTTCATATAACCTTTCAGTTTCTTACAAAATTTTTTCAGTCACTTGTTATACCTTAGTTTGTATTTATTCCCTATATATTCCTTTTCCTTTCATTTTCAGTATTTATGTATGCATTTATTTATTTTTCTTTACAATATTTATTCTTCTTCCCTTTTTTATTTTATTTTATTTTATTTATCTTGTCATAATTTTGTTTTTTGTTGTTTTATTTAGTCACTTTTTCAGCTCTCAGTAATTTCATAACCTGAACTGCTTGTTCTCCAAAATTTTCATCCAATACTATTTATTCAAAACTCCTCACCTTAACTACGTATCCTCCAAAAACCTCCATTCCGAAAGTTCTTTTGAAAATAGTAAAGATTTTTGTTTTAGAAAAAATTCTTTCATAAAAACCCTCTCTCATTCATCACAGTAATCGACATTTATAAATTTCAACTTTATCATTTTCCAAAAATTTCACATTACTTCTTCATTGCCATTCTTAGTCCTTCTTCAATCATTATTCGTAATCTCCCATACGAATTGCCAGTTTCCGGCTCTGCTGTTGCTTCATATGTTTTACCTTTACTCATTTCATATGTTTCATATGTTTATGTTATCATAATTACTTATGATCCACTCCAACAAAATCCAACAACAGCATAGACACCAATAGCTAATACCACAACCAACAGCTAAGACCAAAACACAACTCATAATAGCCACACCAATGTGGGATTTACACCAATTTTTTGGTATTTTTAACAGCTTCTACCCGAAGTTCGTGAGGTTCTCACAAAATCCATCGTCTACACATCTTTTTACATCTTTTATATGGCACCAACCATATAATGGAATAACTTCCACAACAAGTACCATATAAATAAATATATGATCCAATACTATAAATTGTTCCCATAAACTCCCGGTTCGATTCCCCCAAAACCAAAAAATTGTTAAAGAGTTCTTTACTTAAATCTTTTGTTTTTTAATGGTTTTATTGTTTTTTATTGTTGCCTATTTCATTTTCAGCCTTACTATTTTTGTTTTATTTATTTATTATTTCTTATCTTACTCTTTATTTTACTCCTTAATTTATCCTTATTTTTTGAATTTTTAATAATTTTTAATTTTTACCTTTAAAAAAATTGGTTTTTAATTTTTAATTTGTTAACTATTGTTTTTATAATTAGTATTTTTATCATGGTATTACATTTTATATTGTTGCACAATGGTTTTATTGCAATTAGTTATTAAATATACTCTATACTGTTATATAAAGCTTCGTGTGATTGTGTCTTGAGTTTTCTGCATTTGTGCCACATAAACATCGTATGTCCACATTACCATAAAAGTGACATATCTGAAACGGGAAATTTTACATACGATTATATGTATATACACTTGAAGAAAATTTTCATATAAAAGAATTTGATACGAGAAGGTTCCATTTGCATATAAGTGGTTTTTATGCATAAAGACTTTTATATGCACATGGAGAATCATCCGCTTTTATATGTTAAAATTATTTTAATATTCAACAAAAATTCAATAAAAAATATATAAAAAATCAATATAACTATTCTGTTTCTAAATTTCACCTATAAACACAAATATAGGAAGGCTCAATTCAACATTCATAACAACAATTCTGTTTCTAACTTTTACCCATAAACTATATTTACTGTGCTGCTTATTTCAATAAGATATATATTTTTCCACTAAGCAGGGATTTTTGATAGAGTGCATTTATACATATGTATATATGTATGTGATTTTACATATAACATGGTATTACATGCACACAATAGGATATAGGAAGATTATTAGATCTGGTATTGGAGACCTTCACCTGACGTTTTTCACCCCTGAAATATGGGGCAAGATACAGATTGATCCTTAACAATCAAGTATGTCAGACTTCATAGTGAAGAGGTTTTTCCGCAAGTGTTGTGGGCTATCCACGCCAGATACGGGCTTAAACAACACTCACGGTTTTGCTTCGCCAAGTAAACGAGTTAATGTCTATTGACAAAGCAAAAGTCTATATTAGCGTTTTCCCATTTAGTAGGTAGTTAGGGCATAGCAGTTAGTGGGGAATCTCCCTTAGTCATTTTTTGTCAGCATAGTAAACTAGATAATAATTGGACAGCACCAATTAAATATGTAAATTTGTTATGTGGGCATTTATGACGTAGGATTGTTGAATTCACAATTGCTCTGAAACGTGCATTGGTTAACTGAAAAAACCAATTTGGCTTTATTTCATGGCACTAATCTATGTGCTGCGAAATAAGGTAATAATTCGTCCAATTCATAGGATCAGTGCAATAGGCAGCTAGTAAAATGTGTATGTCTAAAAAAAGGACCAGGCAATTGGAAACCTTTCTTGGGCCTTTTTGTGAACACAGCAAGAGGATTATAATTGGACGGCACCAATTAAATATGTGTTTTGATGTGGAAACATTTTGACACGAGATTGTATGATCACAATTGCAAAATGAAAACATGGAATAATGCATAACCCGTCTAGTTAATAGGGCCAGAGAGAAAAACTAATAGCTAGGCCTACGAATACGTGTAAAGACCGATCAGTAAACCAAGTTTGAGTAAGAAAAGACCGCAATACCTGCATAATATCCTGCTTATTCATGCTAGTGTACATGTCACTAACATCAAATTTTACGAAGACATAACCCTCCAATAATGGTATAGTATGTAGCTCATACACAACGTGATTAATATTCTTCACGTTATGTGCAGATAATGAAGATTTTAACACTTTACCCAAAACTTCTGCCAAAATCTGTTGTATTGGATAAGTGTACCAACCCACAGTACTACAAATAGGTCTACAGGGTTTCTCCTCCTTGTGATACTTGACCACCCCATACATACAGGGTATACGCGCCTTAGATGTATCAAATTCTTTCAACTTCAAATACTTTTTTGTAGAATAAGGTTTTACTTTGCTATTAACATAACTCAGCTATAAGGATCTAAACGCAGCTTCAATAGGGATTTTAACTCGGTTGTAATCATCATCAAAAAATACATATGCTCCTAGAGACACACAGCGCATAATCCATTCACGCATTTTACGGTCATACTCATGCCGATACATTATGGTAGTACATTTATTCTTATCGGATTGAACTATGCATATATCCTCATGCAATCTTACAAATTCCTTGGTCTTACTCAACATGCTTAAAAACATCTTGGCAACAAGATTATTCTGACCATTCCTCACCACATTGGTCAACATCTCAAAATATTGATTATAAATCTCGGGGAATACACTATTGAAATCTAATTGACCATAGAATGTCTGGTTATAACGACCAGCTGAATGAGCCATACATTCATATAAATCGACACCAGTTGGCACACGTGGTGGCACGAAATTAGGTCCAAAACTAAGCAAAGCTTCAACTTCTCGTGACACAGGAATTTTGGTCAAATTTTTAAAACCCCCTGGTATAGGTTTTGGTAATGTAATGCTAGACATGAGTGTCCCCCCATCAGACATAACGCTCACCATATCAATATGCTCAGATGCTTGATCACTATACAATTTTTCATCCATGGGCAAAATTTCATCTGGCATGAACTGACAAGTAGATTTATCATATGAAATATCAATATCAGGAAAAGAAGAACCACTCTTGTTAGATATATTATTAGGACGACTTGCACCCGTCCCGGACTCTTCAGACATTAATGGCCCCCCAGACATTGAATCAACTTGTTCATTAACCATATGTACATGATCAGCACCTAATTTATGCAGACTTCCAACCATACGAGCTATTGTTTATGCCATATAATTATCGTTTTCATTTATTCCACCCATCATTTGGACATTCATTTTGGTTTTTTGAACATTAATATCATCTTGTTGTAATACGGATACACCTCCACCCTCTACATTGCAACTATATATATCATGTAATATTTTGACCATCATTTAGGTAGACTAGATCATCCTGACACATTGACCCACATAAAGGTACACTCCCAGATGCATCCATTAACTCAGTAATCGCTAATAGATCAATTTTAGAGATAACATCTTGTGAAAACATTGAACTATGCCCATCCTTCCCATCCATTGATTTATCTAAACTAGTCGACACCCCAACCTTTGAAACCATAGCCTCAATCTCAGTAGAATTTAGATTATCTTGATATTCAAAACCACCAAAATGTGACCTATTATTTCCCCCAATATGATACGTCCGTTTTAAGGAACCATGGGTCATATCGCCACCATCAGTAGAATCATCGGACATATCAGCATCACCACCCAGTTGATTTGACACCCCATCAACATTTGAATTTAAGGGACATATCTTATCAACTATAGGTTTAACCCCACTCACTGATGCCTCAACATTAGGAAAACCGGTAACAGATATTATATTAGCAGTTGAACATGGCTCATATTGAGTCAATGCATCATTACCATCTCCCATATTTCGTATTTTATTATAATCTGCATATTCACCATGATCCTCATGCTTACGTTTACCCAAAACAGCAACACAATCATAACCACCTAAGGTTACCCGATCACCATTTTCGACACGCCGAACCAGTCTCTTCATACCAAGGTTTAGAATTTTTAGCTTGATCTGCCATAATTAATAATATTCTGTATATATTTATATGCAAATACAAAAACTTTTTTTACAATTTCCAAGGTCCGTTAGTATCCTTGCCAAGAATTTTATAACCCATATATATGGGAAGGTATTCCATGTAATGATGTCTTATATTTTTTGGAAAAATCCTAATATGATTGACTCATAAACTTTACATACAAAATATTGCAAAAACTGCCAATATAAAAAGAATCATCTATAATATATTCAATAAAATATACAGTGCACGTTCCAAAGTATCCAATCTGCCATAAAACAAAATGAGTAGTCAACAACACTTCATGAAATTATGAGACTTTTCAACTTTCGAAAAGTTATTAAGCCAATATATTTTTCAAGCGCTATTGTTAGATGATCATCATCTGCATATGTGGACCACGTTAGGTTTTAACCTTCTAAATAAACCTATCTATAGCTTCTATCCACTACACCCCAAACACAGCCAATATGAAATATAATGTAAATATTGATAACTATAAACTTGACCATCCATATTGACATGTAGCATCAGGATGACAGCGACTATCTTATAGATGATCATTTCTCATACATACATACTACTCTTTATCCCAAATATATAGTAGATACTTGCCCATATGACCCCCTATTCACAGCTCTATTTTCATTACAAATCTAAATAAAAACTAGGCCTTATAAAGGGTGTTTTTTTTAGAGGTTTGTTTTTCGAATAGAGATAAAACTGGGATTTTGTGGTCAAATCTGGCAACTCTAATGTCATTTATATTCAGTTTGGTTTGCCATTTCATCATGAACAGGTTGACGCATGAACAACGCGTCCAAATTGTGCAAATTTATTATAGTCACTAAAATTTCAACTTTATTTTCACTCAAAATTCACATGATTTTTGCAATTATGAAGTCAAGAAGGCCGCCTAGATCTTGTGATATCACACCTTAATTTTTTTTTTTGGGGTTATGTGAAGCCAAAAGTATGCGTCGATAAGCCAGCTACGATTCAATACTTCGAAGCCAACATTACTCGCGTAATTCGCGATATACCTTGAAAATTGGACCTCCATTTTAGACTACGTCCGAGCTAGCCGTGGCGTTCATATGCCAGAAGTCATATTTAAATTATAATGCCAGAAGATTATCTTTCGAATAAAGTAATTTTCATGTCTATTTAAAAAATTCATCTTTGTTTTATTCCATTTTAAAGTTCTATACCTCTAAAAAAAACACCCTATATCATAATAGGCCTTATACAAAAACAACATAAATAAAATGCCTCTTATATTGGTATCATCTACAATGAAACTAGGTCTCTTACTATTACCACATATTATTTCTGCACTATTCTTGAGATACAATTAGGCCTTATAGCGATATCACTTGCCTTAATGCTTCCCTATGTCTATATAGTTTATCTATGAAATTAAGTATCTAATTCGAAACAAGGCCTCCAATTATTGGGATATATTCACTGCAATATTCGTGATTTATAAATAGGCCTTATAGCGATATTACTTGCCTTAACACTTCCAATATTTATAATGTTCTATCTTGATATTAGGTCCATAATATTCAAACTACTCAAATTTATTAATCCATAGCCATATCTGCTAATATATTAGATATAGAAATATTCCATTAACTTTGATATTGAATGGCTACCAATCTCTATAAAATTTTTTTTTTTCTCTCAAGGAATAATATTATACCAAAATAACTTCTTGATCAACCATGTATTGATTGCTAGAATAGTTTAATATCCAAGGTGTATGTGAGAATATATAACGTTAACCACAACTATAATATTAATGTTAACAGTTATACAACAGCAAAATTAAAAATATATATAATCGTAAAAATATCCCAATGCAGATATAGAAGAGCGTGTCCAAAAGGTTAACCAAATACAATATTAACTTGAGTCTTGAACATCCAATAGTATAAAACTACCGCATATTATTGATTCATCGACATAGCGGATTTTCTTGTCATTAACATTTTCGTTTTCTCATTCAACTTTTCACTCTAATGTCATATACAGATCGTTTCATATGGTGTTGGACTTACATATGCCATATACGAGATGCATCACCAATATAGCTCCAGTTTATTGAATATTATATCAATGCACCTGAAACAAGTTATTGTGCTCTTATATATATATGAATTTTCTTCACCTCAACATATTCTTAAACGATAATATTTGTACAATGTACTCACACAACCAATTATGCTGTACTTGTTTAACCATTCATGACATATATGCATATTCTTAAACGATAATATTTGTACAATCTACACACACAACCAATTATGATGTACTTGTTTAACCATTTATGACATATATTCATATTCTTAAACGATAATATTTGTACAATGTACACACACAACCAATTATGATGTACTTGTTTAACCATTTATGACATATATGCATATCCAACTATACCATGTAATATAAGTGTCAATATTGATACGGCCTGTAAAATATAAGCCAGACATTCTATACAATATAGCCCATTATTGATCACTAGTTAACCACATATCATATGATCCAGTTATCGGCTTTATAATGATATTAAATGAGATATAATATTAATTCATTTTGCTTCATTTTGCTGACATTTGCAAGCACTGATTGAATGAGGTCACAACCATGCTACATGCGCAGCATCAACATTGTTGGATCACTGCTAACATAATGAGCCCATGTATAGCACACCCATACGACCTATCATCCCCAACTTATAAAAGAGAATAATGGTAGAATTAATATAACATCAACATAACTTACCAACATTTGAAGTTATAGAACAATTAGATTCTTGATATAGTGTCCATGGAACAGTGTCCATATGGTGTCATGCCCTGATCGGGTTTTTTCTCATCCGTAGCCGCCTTGTTCTCTATAGTGTAGCTTTAAAACCTGCAAAAACACGAACTTATCAGCAACATACGTTTTTTCGATTTTATAGGTCTATGTTAAGTCCTGATACACGTAACTAAAAACACATCCAATAACAACACTAACATCAACACATGAGGAGTCACATATATATGCTCCCTCACCTCATAAAAAAGTGTCAAACATATCCTAATAGCGTAAGGAGCATCATATATTCATAATATATATATTGCATTTTCTTTGCCATAAACAGAATAACATATCGCCCATACCTTGTGACCAGCATGCAGCCATCACCAAACAAACACAACCATCACCAAACAAACACGATGAGTAATACTTTCTTTGAGATTATCATACAATCTGCCTAACCTCGGTACACCAAATATCAGTCTAGATTCCACTAAATATTTTTTGAAATATTTCGATATATTTCCAATCACTTTTTATGATAATCGCCACCGGGGCATAAATGCAGCGAATAACAATTTGCACATATCATTCAATCTGATTCAACATAACATATTTTAAGACCAGTTAGATTCCACTAAACATTAAAATATTTGCCTCCAATCAATACCTCAAGACAGTTGGAGAGCGGTCACTATTATATTTTGGCCTTCACAGTACTAATAAATCTAAAAAATTAAAATATGTTAAACTCCTATGGTCACCACATGAATAATGGCATTTCCTTTGAACAAAGAAGATACCGCCATTTTTTATAAAATTACCCATGAAAACACACATCCAACCAAACACACCACACAACATCTAACCCACTCTAACCAACACAGCAAACCAACATATATAACATAAATCTACTTTCAACAATCTTCAACAACCATAAACAACACACACAGCAAAAACATATACACACAAAAACTCATGTTAACTATGAATGGCCAACATTACAAAAGAATAACATTCAATGATATATTTATTAAACAATAAATAATATCAAATTTATCCAAATTATATCCAATTTATATTCATTTCACTTTCCACTTGTTGTCTATTGTGTTTTCATTTAAATTTTTAATCTATTTACCATTGCTATAGTCGTTTTTTCGTTAATTAGTAAGTTTTCCATATTTTGCATATGAAATACTTTTTTGATTATTAAAATTATTAAAAAACGTTTAATATAACACCTTCTTCGCAAATACAAACGGTCTCGAATACAAGCCCTATCTCAACCCTAACAAAGTGGTAAATTCTGCATCATACATGCATCAATAGTGTGTTTAAAATAAAATATAATATAAATCGCATTGATAAACGGTGATTGTATTAAAAATAAAGATACCAAAACATCAACCAACATAGAATAAACAACCAGTTAATCAGGTATTTGTTTTCTTCATTAACCATTAAGATGTTTCTTCATTAACAATAAAGAATACTAAACAGCGCAGCTAACTATACCATTAGGTTGTGCAACTTAGACATACCGTGAACAAATATTGCTCTTCGTATAGAAAATAAACAATAACACATTTATAATACATAACATTTAATTATATGCTCACACAAATACAATTTAAACTCATATATAAATTCACCTGATAAATAGCTGTTAACTATAACTCATGTTCAGAACAACATAATAAATAAACGATAACTATTCCTGATCCATCATACGTTGAAAGATTTGCATCGACACCACATTTGAATAGAGCATCTATTATGTTATACAAAACACCTGGGAAACACGTTACACAAAAAAACACCTAGAAAATACAACAAACTATTTTATTATTCATATAGTTACTTCTATTATATTACAATTATAAAAGTAACTATAATATATAAAAATAAAACAAATACAAACTATGCTGAATCATTCCCTTAACAGTATATTTAATGCATATACCCACATAATGGAAGAGCACGATTTTTAGCAAAAAATAACAATGATTAAAAGCTTTATACATCGTACAAACCATAGCTAATACATATTATTAAACTTATGCAGAATATAATATGTATACAGAAAAAAACTGGTTACAATTTACAAGCCATATGAATATGAATACAACAGAAAATAAACACATAATGGTAGACATATATACAAGAAATAATAGTACCATATTCATGACACCACAGAAAAAATACATCTATTTGTATATGAAGCTTTGGAATATACCATATATTAGCACCATCCATATATATCGTCTATACATGTTTGCTGCAATAAAAAATATAAAAAAGGACATTTGAGAAAAATGGGAAAATATGCTTTAAACAAGGTTTTTTCTATATGGAATATAGACACAGTTATAGCCATAAATAAAGCCATATACCATACCCAACCATATATATAAAACCTTATAACTTTAAAAGCTTCATATATCAATATTAGATCACTCATAAATCGTTTAAAAAATATACTCACGCCAATTATCATATCCACCTGCATGACACCTTCAAAACAGCATGGCAAGCAACTACTTCTATATACCCAATATATGTTGAATATGCATACAATGAGCATCTTCACCATCATCATTCAAAATGATTCTAGGGAAACATGAAAAGCAATATTAATCATATATAACATATGACATATAAAAATATAACATATGACATAAAAACACATATTTAAAACATATGCTAAGCCAGTACATGAAACCAATTTTACCTATTACATTGACACCATTCCATATCGTGTAAATCGCACGTAAATATTGGTGATATGCCGCGAATGTCATCTCTTGGATGCCACATGTTTACCATGATAGGTTTACGGGGATGTAACAATAACCAAACGCCGAAAACCATACCAGGAACTAGGGCACCGCGGGAATGTCATACCCGTAGAACCTGACATAAGTAGAATTAACACCAGGTCCCCCCTGCGGTATTATGTTACTCTAACATCAATCATGATGGGAGTTTTCCCAGCGAACTTAACATAAAATATCAAAAAGATTCCAGTTAGTTTCATGGTCATCGAAATAACATGGTCCAGCCCTTAATAACCAGAAGCAGTGCACTCAGTCATGGAATAAAAAATGGGTGTAAAGAGCCATCCAAATTAATATAAAAGTGCACACTAAATCCAAGGAATATATTACGGTTATGGAAAACCAAATATTTACCTATATATCTGCCATTATTCAGGATAACTTCATAGGAAAAACAATCGTCTGTTTTCAGGCTATTAGATGACCAGTCCATTTTGCCTATGCATATCATATTGTTAACTGCTGCTGCATTACATATTATTAACTGCTGCTACCTTACATCTTTTATTTTGTTTATCATGATGGTTCTTTTTTGGGGGATATGAACAATAGGAGTTACTATTAGTGAATACAAGGTGAACTAATACAGTCTACTCATCACCCCAAATGAACACACCAGAGACCTTGGGCACCGCGGGAGTGTCACACCCGTAGAACCTGATATGTTTTTTAACATCAGGTTCCCCCTGCGGGAAAAATTGCAATTAGGTTCTTATCGTCATCCACCGTAGATCATCAACGATCCAAAAGGGACCAAATTGATTGAATTGTTCTCATAGTTGTTGCTATTTTGGTCATCCACCGCAGATCATCAACGATCCATAGGGGACCAAATTGATTAAATTGTTCTCATATTGATTAAATTGTTTTCATATTATTAAGCATATAAATTAAATAATATTACGCTTGTTTTTATAAATGGTAATAAACTTTATTTAATAAACTTCTTTATTCAACGTTAATTTCAGACTGCCAAATATAATTATAAATCTTCAGCAAGTAAACTTGCGAATGAAGAGAGAATGGAAGAAACCAAATAACAAATAATTGCTGAGTTAGTATTTTATTATTAAATTCGTTGAACCACACAGTCAACAGGAAATGCTGACACTGCGTCTGGGCTTTGGGTTTATTTTATGTGAAATATTTTGATGTGCAATATTTAGTTGCAAAATAGTACATTGATCTTTTATGAATTTTTTATATTTTAACTCCTCCCCCTCTAAGTCGATCGTCCGCGATCGCTAAAAGTAAGGAATATTATTGATTCCTGTTAAAATATAGGGATTACCGTCTACAGACTTTGGCGGTTGGATTTAAGGAGACATAGCTTCTCGAATAATGATTTTATGTTGTGAACGAAAGCATAACTTTACAAGAATTACCAGTGCCACTGCGCAAAATGCGATAGCACTAAAGGTCATATAACGATTGACTATAGAAGTTGTTTCTATAGTTTTAATAATTCTTGTGTTTTCAATATTTAAGTCCTGTAGCGCTTCTAAGGACAATAACTTTAATTTCCCTTTTTCAATTGGAGTTGGTTGTATAACCCCTGGTACAACTTCTAGTTGCGAAACTTCTATATTAGTGTATGGATGCCCATTAATTTCAATGGAGGTATTATAAAATTTTATAAGGTAAGTACCCATTACCTGAAGTTCACCTTTATCTGTAATCACGGTGCCATTGAAATCGTTTAACAAAATTAATCCCGATTCTATTGATTCTATCTCTCGAATATGGTGAGCATTATTAAATAGGCATGAAGAATTAAGACTATTTAATATTTTAGGTATGCAAGTGTCATTACTGATATTAATTATTTGGTTTCTTTTACAAATTGCTGTATTACTTATAATATTACAATGATCGTTTATTCCATATATTTCATTTTTTCCTATCATTACTTGATTAAAATCTAATTGAATAACTAAATTATTTCTTTTTACTGGTCTCAAAATGAGACTTTTAAAGTTTTCTTTTGTAGTTACTGGTATTTTTATAATATAAAGAATTTTTTTATTATTATAGAGAACATTGATTTTAGCATATTCTAAAGCTTCTTCTGTTGATGTGAAAATTATATTTTCTTCTTTCAATTTTTCGATTGCTATTTGTATTTCTTTATTATTTAATAACATTGAATTGATAATATTGTTCTTTGCCCATTGTATGGCATATTTTATGTTTATTAAATTTTCCTTTACAAATCTTATTCTATTTTGTACGCTTATGGCTATTTCCGTATTAATGTTATCGTTTTTGTTTATATTATTCCTAATATCGTTTATAAATCTAGTCAAGTTGTTAATCTTTTCGTTAAACTTTTCATTTATTACTATCTGCCTATTATTGTTCTCATTCAGTTCATATAAGTTTCTTGAAATTATTTCCAAATCATCATGATCTGGGCTGCCAGCCAAATACTTCCATGCGGTGCCTATTATATTAATTGATCGTTTAGATCGTCGTTCTGAAGTTGGTCTTATATCTCCGATTATATTTTGTATTTCTTGAATTTCGTGTTTTAAATACGGATATAAAATGTTCGATGGATGAATGTTTTTGTCGGTATAAGTAATAGTCTCGTTCAGAAAATCTTCGTACACTTCTAAATTTATAGAGTGTATAATTTTAAATGTCCCGTCTTGAATTTTGGATATTCCGTTCTCGATCACCACCAAGTGCATGGTCGAGTAGTCAAGGAGTTGCACCTCCGCATTCACTAAGTGAATCAATATGAGTCCAAGTATCCTGTAAAGAGTGTTTTAGTCATTTTTAATGTTGCTTTTATGTACAATTTTTCCTGAAGCAGTTAATATCGTTGTCGTATTATTTTCTTTTACTATTTCCTTCCTAAATCGTGCTGAGAGTTTTGAGCCTAATCTTTTATTAATTTTTACAAAAATTTCGTCGCCTGGCTTATATTGTTTAATTTCTTTCCTTTTTTTATTATGCCATTCTAATGAACTCAATTGTTTAGATTTTAATTTATCTAAGGCGTCTTGTCTTGCATTTATGTCTCGTCCGAAAAAAACGTCGATTGGTTTTTTGCCTGTCGTGGAGTGTATGGAGGAGTTGTATTCGTACACCGCTCTGTCTATTAGTTCTGTAAATTCGCTGTACTTTTTTTCTGCTTTTAAACATCTGAGAATTTCTGATAAGGTCGAGTGAAAGCGTTCGATCTGTCCATTGACTGTACTTTTGTATGGCGGAACCGTGAATGATTTTATTCCTAATTGATCCTCTAACATAAATTTTATTGTTGCGGAGTTGAATGATCGCTCATTATCCATTACAATGATTTTTGGAACACCATATGAAAACATAAGTTCACGTAGCGGTTGTTTTATGTCTTCCGTCGCTTTGGATTTGATAATACGGGTTTGAGCGTATTTTGAAAATTTGTCTATAGATGTCAAAACTAACTTTCCTTCAGTTGAATAAATATCTATGTGAATGATATGTCCAGGATATTCCGGGATGGGTGTCGCTTTTAGTTCAGGATTGTAAGGGTGTCTATCATATTTATGTCCTTTACAAACTACACACTGTTCGACTGTCCCTTTGACTTTCCTATTCATTTTTGGGAAATAATATTTTTCTGAAATCTGAATTTTATTCTCTTGAGGACCGCGATGAGCTCTTTTATGGGTTTCAATTATCAGTTCTTGTTGTCGAATTGGGTCAGTTACGTCTTCTACTTGTTTTTGAGTGTATCGAATTTTATAATTACTAAAATGACTTGGATATACTTCCTGAATTCTTCCCATTATGTTTTCAGGAGTGCATAAGCCATTTACGTTTGAAGGGTTTAAATGTTTTTTCAAAATCTCAATAATGTCTGTAAAACTGTAGTCTGGTCTGACTATGATATGTCTGTGAAAAGTAGGAAATGGTATTTTAAATTCATAGGAAGGTTTTTCTCCAATTAAAAGGAAGAGTTGATTCTTAAAGACGTTTATCGGAACTTCTACACATGGTATTAAATTATGTGACGAACTATCTTGACTGTGGCAGGTTGCTGTTACTGAATTTATTTTGGTACTTGCTGGTATGCGAGAAAGGGCATCTGCCACAACATTTGTTGCGCCTGGTTTATAAATGAGTTCGTAATTATATTCCTCAAGTAGAGATTTCCATCTTTTTAATTTAGCGTTTGTATTTTTGTTACTGAGGGCATATGTTAATGGTTGGTGGTCAGTAAATATTTTGACCTTAGCTCTGCCATAAAGGTAGTTTCTGAGAGTTTTGAGTGCCCAAATGATAGCGAGCATCTCTCTCTCATTTGTAGCATAATTTTCTTCAAACTTTTTTAGAGTTCTGGAAATAAAAGTAATTGGTTGACTGTCTTGTTCTAGTACAGCACCAATAGCATGGTTTGATGCATCGGTGGTTAGGTGGAATTCTTTACTAAAATTGGGATGCGAAAGTATTAGGTCATCGGACACTAAATAGTTCTTTAATTTCTGAAATGCTTCTTGTGCTTCCTCATTGAGAGATATTGGTTTCTTCTCGGATAATTTTCTTGACAGTCGACCATCTTCCCCTCTTAAAATAGCCGTAAGTGGCTTTGCAACTTTGGCGTATTGGAATATGAAGCGTCTGTAATAACCAGACATTCCTAAAAATGAGCGAAGCTCACGAAGGGTTTTTGGTAGCGGAAAATTACTAATTGCTTCAACCTTTTTTTTATTTGTTTTGATACCGTCTGATGTGATTACGAAGCCTAAAAACTCTACCTCTTTTTTTAAAAATTCACATTTATCTAGTTGACATTTTACGTTTGCTTTTTCTAGTGTTTGGAAGATTTTAGCAACATTCTCTAAGTGTTCTTCAAGGTTTTTACCGAAAATGACTATGTCATCAATATAAACATAGCATCTTTTGCCGATGTGCTCTCGCAGAATATCATCTAGCGTTCTTTGAAAAATTGAAGGGGCATTTTTCAGCCCAATTGGTAAACGAGTAAATTCGTATTTTCCATTGTTGACCGAGAACGCCGTTTTTTCGATATCTGATTCTTTGAGTATTATTTGATGAAACCCACTTTTCAAGTCTAGAATTGTAAAGAAACTATTACCTCCAAGCTGCGCAAGGACTTCGTTTATTTCAGGTATAGGATATTTGTCGTCGATAGTTACTGAATTAAGTTTCCTATAGTCAACCACCATTCTGAATTTTTTTTTCCCAGATGCGTCCTGTTTTTTTGGGACTATCCATACCGGGGAATTGTATGGGGATCTAGAAGGCCGAATTATACCATTCTCTAAAAGTTCATCTACTTGATTTTCTACTTCTTCCTTGAGAGACATTGGATAAGCGTAATATTTTGAAAAAACTGGAGTGTCTGTGTTTGTGCGAATTTCAGCCTCAATTTTGGTCATAAATGTGAGTTTGTCATTATGTTTGTTGAATAAAAGTTTGTGTTTTGTTATAATGTCTAAAATTTGTTCCTCTTCTTTTCTTGTTAAATGGCTAGTTCTTATGGAGTTTACGTCTTTGGAGTTTTGCTGTTCGATTTTCAGTTGTTTTTTATTTAATATTGTCATGAAATTCTCTTTAACATTGATCACAGCGGATAGTTCTTTTAAACTATCGTTCCCGAGGATGGCATCAAATGATTGTAGTGTGGGGAGAATATAAAATTTAATTGGATATTTATCTTCTCCAAATATGTTTGCTATTGTATGATGTGTGATTTTTATTCTACCTCCTACGGAGTTTGCACAAAAAGGTTCTTCATTAATTTTAGGATGTTTTACGATTTGTGGGCGGATATAGTTTTTATTCGAACCAGTATCTATTAAGATTTTCAAAATTTTTCCACTCTCCATTCTACATACAAAATATGGCAATGAAGAGGTATTTAATCTAAAAAATGAATATCGTTGTAGTTAATTGGTTGGGTTTCCTCATATGCTATATTTATAGAATTAATGTATTCGTTTAGAGTCTGTTCTTCATTATAGCATGCTTCGTCAAGTTGGTGTGTTATTGCTTCGTCAAGTTGGTTAGTTACCGTGTCATTTTGTTCCGGGTTTATTTGATCTTTGGTTTGTCCGTTGGTGTCAATATGAAAGTTACGTTGGATCTTGGGTTGTGGTGTAATTTGTTGAGTGGGTGGAGATGGCCTTTTGCCGAAAAATTGATTTTGTTGTAAGTGTTGTCCAGGTCGGTTTATGTAATTAACATTTCTAGACATGGTGCTAGGATCGATATCCATAGGTTCTGGGCGCATGTTTTGTCCCGGATTAATAGGACGGGGTTGAAAATTAGCATTAAAGCCAAATCTTTGTTGGTTTGCAAAGTTATTATGGGGCCCTACTCGCTGCTGATTTACGAAATTGGTTGGTCTTACTTGGGCATTGTTATGAAAACCCGATCTCTGTTGTGTGCCCAGATTATTAGCAATTGGCTGTTGGGGGTTGCTTTGATATTGAACTTGCTGCGGTAGATAGGCTAGCTGTGGGTAAAAAGATGTTGGTCGAAAATTATTGGATTGGATGTTCCGTGGCGGCAAAGGTGGGGGTGGTGGGCGTCGTAATGGTACGTTATTAGCGTAGTGTGTTCTAAAGTTTTGATTCTCTAGCTTTAGGCAAAGGTGTAAAGCTTGGGGCAGGTCTCCCGGTTCTTTGATTGATAGCAACCTAGGAAGGTCACCTCTTAATCCCCTGATAAATGTATCCAATGCTTTATCTCTATAAGTTTTAGTTAATAACGATGACGACTCTTGAGTCAAATCCATGCAGCCAATTTTATTTAAAATGAGTGAAAGATGTTGGTATACCATTTGGTAATACTCCTGAACGGTTCGGGTACCTTGGTTTAGACTTGTCATTTGGTATTCCAAGGTAGACAAATCCCTTTTATCCCCATAGTGTAACGTCAGACATCTGGAAATAGCATTCCAGTCTAAGGGTGTACTATAGGATTCTAGTACTATATCTGCGTTGCCTATGATTTTACTTCTTACCACATTTAGAATCGCAAAATATTTGGGAGTACCAATTAATGACTGATAAACTGAAAATATGCGGTCTACATTTTTTTTCCAAGAACTAAATTCTGCTGTTTGCCCAGAAAATTCTCTAAGACATTTCACTATGTCTGGGACTTTGTCTAATTCCTGAAGCCTATTGGCGTGTTCTGGTCTAATTGCTTGATCTCTTACGTTGGCAAAGTCGGTTATTGGGTTCAATAGTCTTTGAATTATTTGTGGAGCTTGCGCATTAAGTGTTTCTAGCACTAATGATGCTACTTGAGCTTGTAAATCGTTGTTAACATTATTATTTGCATTGGCAGCAGGTGCTTGACCAACGTTGTTAAGTACTGGCGGTCTTAATAGATTGTTTTGATTGGCCATGATGATTTGTTTCTCACAATTAAAAAAAAATTCTACTTTTTGTGTCACTATTTTCCAAACGTTATATGAATTGAACACTTTTTTTAAGAATTTCCTTAAATAAAATTGTATATTTAATAGGGGAAAAAGAAAAAAAAACTTATCTACTTCTAACTTGTTTTTTTTCAAAAAAAAAATTTATATGAACTGTATTATTTTAACTTTGTTTTTGCACTTTGTTATTTTTAGTTACACTACCAAAATCTTACTTAAATATTATAAAAAAAATAAGAACTTATTTCTTATTCTAAGTTAAAATTTTGAGTTTCAATTTAGTAATAATTCTTTTTTTATGTTTTTTTTTCTTAACTTTAAAAATTCTGACAAATTCTTATTTTTTTTATGTTTTGGAATTTTTTCCTTTACTTTCACTTAATATTTTGATATAAACTTACATAAATGCCAATTTTACTGGCCACATCGTTTGCTACCGGTGGTCCGGAATGTTCCTTTTTGTCCAACGATTACTAAGGGTCCAGTTGCCACACCAATTGTAGTTCCTCTGTTTCTAAAGATCCAGCGGTGATGTGTTTTAGCTCCACTTCTTGAGGGCTTTTTGCTGTTTTAATTGTTGTTCATTTGCACTACTTGAGTGCAGTTGCACGATTATTTTTGTCCTGAGTCTGCGTGCTTTGATGTGTTTGGAGCTGCTTGAGGTCCTTTCAGATGATAATCGAATCGCTTGTAGTGTGTTATATTTAACGTGGCGAGCTGCTTTAGGTCGTCTTAAACGTTTTTTATTTTTACTTTTTGCACTACACTGGAAAACACGGCGAGCTATTTAAGGTCGACTTAGGTGAGTTTAAATTTTCCGTTGTGATTTTTTCATCAAAAATTTTTTTAGCTCGGGCGCCAATTAAATAATATTACGCTTGTTTTTATAAATGGTAATAAACTTTATTTAATAAACTTCTTTATTCAACGTTAATTTCAGACTGCCAAATATAATTATAAATCTTCAGCAAGTAAACTTGCGAATGAAGAGAGAATGGAAGAAACCAAATAACAAATAATTGCTGAGTTAGTATTTTATTATTAAATTCGTTGAACCACACAGTCAACAGGAAATGCTGACACTGCGTCTGGGCTTTGGGTTTATTTTATGTGAAATATTTTGATGTGCAATATTTAGTTGCAAAATAGTACATTGATCTTTTATGAATTTTTTATATTTTAACTTATATACTGTGGTTGTGGTTTATATTTTCACTGACAAGCTGTAATGCATTAGTTTATGGTCATATAATACGTATTTCTGCTAACCACTTTTCGCTGCATTATACCAATACACCAGACAATATTGAATGCTTTTCTCTGTGGTTTTTTGACTGCTATTATGGCGTATTAATAGATATTATTATGTACAAAAGTATTATCCGCAATCCATTCACCTTTTTGCCTAGATATATATATTAAAATTACTAGAATTCACAAAAGCAATTACATTGCATGCACCATCTGTTTAGTGCTGGTGGCGAATTCTTGCAATATGGTGTCAAGCTGGTTAACCTGTTTAACCTTCAAGACCTAACGAATATTTAATAAAAGAATCCAACTTTATGATATTTTACTCATGCCGTCTCATTTCAGCCCATCATAACATATTCTTTATGTTGACATTCGTTTCTTGCGGACATAATATGAACCATACACAAATGCATATTCACAATATGTCTTAACAAAAATCTACCATATAAATAAATATCATATTGTCTCACTTCAACACATCCTTATGTGTCATTCGCTCTTACGAGAAAAATATTGGACCGTACATATATGCACATTAGGGCGGGTTGATTTCTTCGGGCGGGAAAAAGTCATCAAAGGGTATGGCAAGACAATATTCTACGGACAATTCTGAGCAACTTTGCCAAAGAAACTATGGGTCTAAAATCAATTTCGAGCCCCCGCATTTTCACAAATAGGTTTTGAACAGTACTTACGTACATATGTATATTGCACTTTTATGGAAACAATTACAGGAAGGGAGGAATTTTTGGACAGGTAGTGGTCGATCGTCAGAGGTTAAATATTTCATAAAATGATGTTTATTTCTGATAATAGTCGACCAAGGTGTTTAACTTTGTAGCAACACTTCTAACATTAATTATTTTGATATTTAATTTTTTCCAAATTTCAAATAATTTTTTTACTACTTGTGGTGTAATATTTACTTTTGTATGAAAATATTCTGCTTACAGCTTAAGCACTTTCACTCAAAAGACTATAATACTTTTATAAATCACTATTATTTGGGAAATTCAGTCCATTTAAATCACTTGGCAAGCCAAAGGTAGGGACATCTTGAGATGGTATATGCAACAGGTTGCATCTGGAGGATATGGGTCTTATCGATAGCTCCATAGTAGGAAAAAACGAAAAAAATCACAATTGACGATCAAAATTTTCACGGAATAATTACACGTTTTCAATGGCAGATTTTTCAATGATAGATTTTTATTATTGAATAAATAATTGTTTTCCATTATCTTTCGACTTAAGTACTTCAGCACTCCACTATTCTTACAAAAAATTAAAATAACATGGTAAATACAAAAGAGGCACAAGACCTTTCCACCGACATCAAAATGGCCGATTTACCAGAATTTTTGCTTTAAATATGAAATACTTTGTAGTTGTTCCCACACAAATCCAATATAAGTACTGTTTAAAACCTATTTGTGAAAACGCGGAGGCTCGAAATTGATTTTAGACCCATAGTTTCTTTGGCAAAGTTGCTCAGAATTGCCCTTAGAATATTTTCCTGCCATACCCTTTTTGAAAATAAAAATCGACCCGCCCTAATGCACATTCACAATAATATTTTGTCTAGACATTTACCTTTTCGTACTCTATCTCGTTCGTTATACGCATTCACTCGCTATACACCATGGACACTACATGCTGCGCACGCCATTATTATTATGCACATATAGCAGCCATCTTACGCATCATTGTACGTCACAATGCACCAAGAAATATATTCACAATAAATAATATAGCAAACGTAGCCACCTTATTGCATATCGGTTAAAATTATGAATTACCTCATATTCTTGAGATTGAAAGTAAACATTTAATGCAATATGTTTTCCACCTAAAAAAATGTTAGAGGAATTCATCTATATAAATCTAACAAATTCTAAAAATTTAAAAAAAATTCTAAAAATGAAATTCATTTCTATAAATAATTAATTCTTAGTAAATATCAATTTTCATATTTTTAAAGAAAACCTTTAATTACAAAAAAGAATACCAAAATATCCCCATTTAAACCCATTAAAAAACCTTCAGACATATAAAACACATACCTAATACATGCATTTAGACATTTCCATACATAATTCACACATTAATCCAACATTTTGAACACGAGCAGTTTTATAAAAAAAGATATATTTTAAAAAAAAGAGACTATATCTTTAAAAAAAAGAGACTATTTTTTAAAGAAGACTATTTTTGGAAGGAAACCTTTTTCAAAAAGACTATTTTTGAAAAAGAGACTATTTTGAAAAGACTATTTGAAGAAGACTATTTTCTAAAAAAGAAACTATTTGAAAAAGAGACTATTTTAAAAAGACTATTTGAAGAAGACTATTTTCTAAAAAAGAAACTGTTTTTAAGAAAAGAGACTAATTGATAATTCATAGGAGAATTATATATGAAAATTTATATGGACATTTTTAAAAAAAGACTATTTTAAAAAAAGATTTTTAAAAGAGACTAATTGAGAATTCATTAGGAGAATTATATATAAAAATTTATATGGACAATATAAACAGACTCTGCCTAATAGAAATCTCTCAAACAACTTTTTAAAAAAAGATTTTTTTTAAAAGAGACTAATTGAGAATTCATTAGGAGAATTATATATGAAAATTTATATGGACAATATAAACAGACTCTGCCCAATAGAAATCTCTCAAACAACTTTTTAGATAACCTATATATAGATGTCTGATCACATATATATTTTTTTCTGTTAAAATCAGATTTTAGACATTATAAGTCATTAAATATGCTGCCTTAGGGTAAAAAACCTCCACCGAAATATGTTTAAAGTGTTATAACATAACTAGCACAACACGTCGTATGAGTAACATTAATTTAAAACAACGTCGTTTAACTGTTCTAATTTATCCTACTTGCTAAATAATATGTTTAAAGTGTTATAATATAACTAGCACAACATGTCATATGAGAAACATTAATTTAAAACAACGTCGTTTAACTGTTCTAATTTTTCCTACTTGCTAAGTAATATAATAATAGACAGTTAATGCTATCCCCGTGATTTCCAGAAGGAGAAATCAGGTAAGTTATGCATATATAAACATATACACACATATATGTATATAGACAATATAGTATATCACATCTATATAAACCCTGATAAGAAGTCTATTTCTACATAGATATATTTTCACCCCCCACCCTCACTACCATTTAGAATTTGTACACTCCCTCCTAAGCCAACTGATAAGTCCCTCTGGCAGGGGATGAAAAACGTTTATTGGCTGCCAAGACATAACCCCCCCATATACTTTTATCTAAATCTATTGCAATAAGACAAACTTCCACTCAAGGGCGTTTTTTTCTCCCATTAACTTAAGAATCGTTTTTGGAAAGTTATATTTTACAGGCACCAAGTATGATGATCCCATATGTGTAAGTATATAATATAATATCACTAAATTTGCATTAATATTTATATGTACCATATAATACAATATAACACATTAAACTGCGACATATGAGTAACACCATAACATATAACACATATAGAACACAAAAAACAAGTGTACATAATATACCATTATATTCATTATTTTCAACTGAGATACCAAAATATATCATTATATCCGTTAATTTTCAACCGAGATACCAAAATATATCATCATAATGGAGTTACCGTAGTAAACTCCGCGCAACCGAATAAGGGCATTCATGCCATTAACTATCCACAACAGGGATTAGTCCAACTTATTAATTTTTTTATATAAAAAAAACGTTATCACAGCAATAGGGTTAATAACCCTACTCATCTGCGATCACACATATAATAGCCATTCGGCATTATATTAAGCATTATCTTCACTACTTTATCATACAGAGTTCCCCAGAACCATAAAAACATAACATTTACAAGATAATCACCAATATCTTTCAATTTAATGAACCAATGGTTAATCAATGAGATATTAAATATTTTCAATGAAACATTTTGTCCTTATAACCAATGTATAATTATAGTGCCTTCTAAATATACACTATGATTTATCGAAAATCTTAATACAGTGTTAGTCACACATTCAATATGATCACTGATTCATTTAACATTTACACAGAAATTGATATAGAAGATACAATCCTTAATATTTTTTAGTCCAAAAAACCAACATATTTCCCAATTATATTTAAGTCAAAATCATCATCAGATTAAATAGGTGTACAGTCAAAGGACGATCATGAGTTTGTTTTCATGAGTTTGGTTTTCACATTTACCAAAACATATGTATATGCCTTATTAAAGGTATTCACAGATATTGATTTAACAATAATTCGGCTTTGTCAAAATTTCTATCATGCGTTATTTATACTCATATGCCTATATAGACACAACCCACCAATAAGAACCAGGTGTGCATAGTGTTCATACACAATTAGTTCATCTCCTAGGCAGGGATCTTCTCACATAGTTTTTATGCTGAAATCAATCATTCAGAACGTCATACTTTAATGTTCTAACATATACAATATTCATCGAATATGATTATATATTTCATGCATAAGAACACCCATTTTGGACCAAAACACAATGCACATTCATATCTATCTTCTAATCCGATTAACACCGGATAAAAATTCTCCTCCCCTATTTTTTAAAAAAACGAGAAATTTGGCAGCACTAGCCCACACGAGTTTCAACATTTTATAAAATTAGCATATTAACATATATAGCAAGCCACACGATAAACGCCTGAATAAATTCGAGCACTTGTAATCGGTTGTTTTTAAAGTATTTTTTACTGAAAAGGGGCGGACACAAGTACATTTTTCATTCAAAATTAAAAATTATAGACGAAGTGGTTAAAGGTGGAAACATCCAAACAATTCGGAAAACCTCATATAACAATTGCCAGAGAAGAAGTATTAAATGAATTATTGGACTTAACCACAGTAGCGAGATAGACTATGGTCAGATGAGTTCAAATTCAATCTTCGTAGATAAGATGTTCAAAGACCGTGATGTGAGAAGTTCCACCCAAGATACACAACAGCAACAGTAAGAAACTAAACACAACTGGGACGTGCGAAATCGTCCAGATTTTTCCTATACGTTAATAGTGATTACAAAATTGACACTACAAAATTTATCGCAGAGAAATACAACAAATTCTATTTTTTGGTGCGATTTGACACAGAAGCTAAATCGCACGTCCCAGTTGTGTTTAGCTTCTAAGGATAGAAACAGACTGGGCGCTAGAACCGAAGATTGGCGAGAAGCGAAGTAAGTCAATGCTAATAGATACTTGGCGACGTCAAATTTTGTACCTCGTCTCTTTGGTTTTTCCCCTCTTTTCGACAAGAATTTGTGAGTGTAAACGCCGAGATACTAGTATTTTTCCGAGTGGAAAAGTGAGTTGCGAAGCGATTTTATACAATCATTGCTGCGACGATTGAATAATATAGGTTACTGCGAAAAAAAATGCTGCTTCTTCCAAACGAACATACAATGTCAATTTGTACTAGTTTTTTTTTCGTTTCTTTCTTTGAATATCAATTTTGACACTCAGGCTTTCGGATTTTCAACGCTTTCAGATATGAGTTTAGCAGCTTGCGGTAACCTTTTCAATTATTCAATCATGATTGCAACGTAAATTTATTGCTTGTTTATCTTTTTTCTTTCGCATTATTTGTTTACTTCTATCGCACTTGGCTTTCTTTTTCTGTACATCTATGTAATCCTTTCATCACATACGCATAATTTTCTTTCATTCTCTGTTTCCCTTTCGTTTATTTTTTGCAAATGCAGCAAACATAAACGGTGATGAAACATCAGACACTTTAATTTTTCCTTTTTAAAACAACGGCAAATAGTTTTGTTCTTAACCTCCTATCGAATTTCTTTAATGCAAGAAAAATGAAAATTAAAAAACTCTGGTGTAAGTGTCTGCGACGCTATAAAAAAACTCGCTTCATCGCTAAAGCTCTATGTAGCATCGCAAGGTTACAAATACTCATGCACTCTTTTATGATAAATCTTTGCTTTTCGCCAATCTTCGCTTATATCGCTCACTCTGATTCAGGTCTAAAATACGGAGATGGAAAAGTTATAGAGTGGGGGTGTTTTTCGGGATATGACATTGGCCTAATTTATTGCATTGATAACACAATGACGGCCATAGTCCATGGAGATCTTCTAAGCACAGTTATGCTTCCATTTGTTGAATTGAAAATGTCGCTTGCTTGGACCTTTTACCATTATAACGACCCGAAGCATGCGTCAAGGTTTGTAAAACCTTGGCTGAAGGAAAAGCAAGTTAATATAATGTCCAGGCCTGCACAATCTTCCGTACTGAAGTTTTTTGAGAACATGTGGAATGCAATTCCAAGCGATTATGTTAATAACCTCATAGCCTCAAAAATAAATATTAACACTGCCGTGCACTGAAGAGGTTTTTGAATTAAAAAATTATGTTAATCTTAAATGTTAGATTGGTTGCAAATGCAAACCATTGCTTTATATATACATATTACATGCAAATAATAACTTACACTTTCAGCCGTTTCCAATGCACCACTATCTCCGGTATTGTTTGGGATTATCTGCACCGCACTATTTATAAATGAATTTATATAACTATTATAGCTATCGTCTAGCTCACTCATGTTTCTCACACTTGTATATATGTAGTTATTTGGGTAAATAAATTTTTTATTATTGATTTTACTTTTTAATTTCACAATAATAATATCTTATTTTTTTGATTAAACAAACACAGTACACAAATTTCTTATTTTTTTGATTAAAAAAACACAGCACACGCGAAAAATTAATTTGTAGAACAAGTACGATAATGTGAAAAATATGAATAAGTACATTTCAAAAATGATTTACTATGTTCGAAGCATAGCAATTTTTACAGTTTTCCCTGTAATTTTTATTTGTCGATTATAGCATATTTTCAATAATAATTCAGTATTTTTTGCTAACTGAATTTTTACTGGAAACTTTGTATATTTTGCTTTCTGAAACTGTAATTATAAAGTTTCAAACTGTAATTCTTGCAATTTACCTATCAATTTGTATTGAGAATCCCATGAAACTAGAAATCACAGGGCTATACGACAATTTTCGCTGATTATTCTGCTATTTTTGAATATCACTCGCTATTTTTTACAAAACTTTTTTTACCGTGTGGGCCAGAAAAATCTTTCTGGAAGACTTGCCAGATGGAGCTTAAAACTTCAGGCTTACAATTTTAATATAGAACACCGCAAGGGTGCACTAAATGTGGTACCAGACGCTCTTTCCCGAATGCATATGGACGAACTTATAGTGATAGATAGAAAAATAGATGTCGACTTTGATTTACCCTATTTTAAATCTGACGAATATGACGAGTTGAAAAATACGATCAACGAAAATAAAGAAAAACTACCTGACCTTTGTATATCTGACGGTTTTGTTTATAAAAGGACGATATTTAGCACTGGTGATGCTATCTGTTAAGGCCAGATGGCAACATTCATCGCACTCCGAAATTTCGCCAGCTGTTTTGTATAACAATTAACGTATATTTTCTTCGTTAGTAGTTGTGCAAGTAAAATGTAATTTTTGTAACCTTTTAAACTTTGGCAAAGTGACCTCTAGTTCACTTTGCAGCTACAACTTAAATTGGTAAGATCACCGCTATCCTGCTGAATCAATAAATACATATATTCCAAATTTCCTAACTATTCTTTTTTATTTCATTTGCATAAAATTTCAAACTTTTCCGAGTTGGAAATTTTATTCTATTTCAGAGCATATTAAAATCGGTTTTCCACCAAATATTTCAACGGCCTCTTTTAGCGACTGGGTTTCTGCAGGAAAATAGAAAATTCCTAATTTTCCACATTTTCATTGGTCCCATTTCGAGCCAGATAGCCAGAAGAGGACTTCAAAAGAAACTGGTTTTTTTGATGCATCAATCAATCTCCTTATAATTCAGCTGTATAAATCATCATAATCAAAATCACAATCATCTCTCATCAAAAAGAAATTCATTCTCTCCAAATTGCAGCGATCATCCGAATTTCGAACAAAGGTACGTTTGCATTTTTTTCCTACTTAACTAGTTAGTTCTTGAGAGACAGTGCGTACATTAAAGTACTTAGGTCGCGTTAAGAAAAAAGCGCGCAAAAAGAAAGAAAATTAAAATTAAAAAAAATCCCGTAAAAACGTGCGTAAAAAGAAAGAAAATTAAAATTAAAAAAATCCCGAACAAAAAAACGTGAAAAAGGGTGAAAATTTAATAGCAAAAGACTTCGAGAAAAAAAAATAAAAATTTTGGTAGAAATTGTGAAAAAAATTTGAGTAGAAATGAAAAGTGTTGTAAAATCATAAAAAACAGTAAAAGTAAGGCGAAAAATTTTTGCTGCAGTTAATCTAAAAAAGAAGAAAAAAGGTATTTTAAGAAAACCAAAAAAATAAATTGCTTAGAACTTAATATAAAAAACAAGGCAATAGTGCGAAAAATGCAGTTTTTTTAAATAAGGAAAAGTTAAAGTGATAATTTTTTAATTTAAAAGTAATTAAATCAAAGATAATTTTTTAAAGTCTTAAAAATATTAAAAATAAAATATAAGAAAAAGATTTGGGTGTTCATATATAAAAACAAGCTGCATTTTTCCCGCTAAATTTTTTTTGCTTAAATTTCTTCTATATATACATATTTACATATTTCATTTGTGCTGATTTCAAATATTTTTTTGTAATATTTGTTGCTGGCAACATTGTCTGTGAGAGTATTCCTCTCATATACATACATTTTCCGCAACATCTTTTTTTCGAAACTGTGTCTTTGTGCTCTTCGGCAGCTTAGACACTTGTTTACTCAACTTTTTACAGCACCGCTGTTCCAAAGCTCTGCTTATTTTACAGCCACATTTCCAATTGCTCTTTTTTACTTGTATCCGCAACATTTTGTTTCGAAATTGTGTCTTTGTGCTCTTCTGCAGTTTAGACACTGGCTTACTCAAGTGTTTCAACACCGCTGTTCCAAAGCTCTGCTGAAAAACTCTCAACTGTGCTCAACTTAAGCTTTTTTCGGTTTTTTTTTTTCGTTCTTGTTCCTATACAAAAATATTTTTTAACTCAAAAGTCAGTGAACTTTTTACATAAAAGTAATTATTCATATTCCACTTCGTTTCATTTTCCGATGCAACATTATCCAATTGTTGCCTGATTTTAAAATTTTCGTTGTAAAAGTTATAAAACAAAAAAATCAAAAACAAATAGAAACTTTATGGAATTTTAAAATTTTATATACATACATATCCTAAAACATAGCAAAATAGCAAAAGTGAAAAGATTAATAAAAATGTTATAAAAAAAATTAAATGTGTTAATAAAAAGTGATTTGTTTTTGGTTTTTCAAAAAAAGAAATAAGTAAAGAAAAGCGGATAATTGGTCCTTAATTTTGTTAAGAAAAATTTTGAAAAACAAAAAAAGTTTGTGCAAAAAAATTAATTGAAATTTTCCAAATAAAATTTGCTTACAGTGAAAAATATTAAGGGCTGATTGTTGGCATTTTTTTTTCGGTGAATAAAACTGAATTTGTTTTTGATACGTTGTCAATTGGTTTTTTATTTAAAAGGGTGAAAGGTTTTTGAAATTATTTTTGTTCATTCCAAGTCAAAAACCATTTTCAAATATTTTTGAATAAAATTATACTCCAAATAATAAGATAATCATTTCTTAAATAGATTCAGTGAATTTCATCCAATTCTTTTCCGGTAAAAAAAAGTAAATTTGTTTTTGATATTTGGTGAATTGGTTTTTTTTTTTTTGTTTAAAAAAGCGAAAGGATTTTTTAAATTTTTTGGTTGTTCAGTTCCAGCAAAAAATAATTTCCAAATATTTTTGAACAAAAACTTCCATTCCAAATAATAATATAATCCTTTTTTAAATAAAACCAGTGAATTTTATCCAATTCTTTTGAACACTGAAACAATCAAAGTTGCAATATTAATAAATTGTAAATTGCAGTGATTGCTTTCAGTATATCCGTTTAATCTATCCGATTCATAACGTACGTGAACGATATTTACGATAATTTTCGGGTATTTTTTTCTGGGACATTTCCATAATTAAGATTTCATAAATTTTCGTTTCGCGTGAAATTTTATCAGTTTTCGTCAACGGGTTTCATCCGAACATTGACTGATTGTGTATCTTGAGAAACTGTGTATTGTTTTAGAATACACTTGGTTCCGATTATTTTCTTCGAAAGAAATTTTTTATTCAAAGATTTTTATACATAGTCACGTTGTGTTTTCATACCACCTCTTCCGGTACCTCCTGTGAAACAAGTCAAGGATTTTTTTGCTAGCTTATTTCGATTTTTTTATCGATTTGTTTTTCCCCATCAGGATTTTTGTTTGTTTTTGAATTCCTCTACGTTCCTTTTTTTTTTCAAAAATAATAAGAAACATGCCAAAATCTGGATCGGTGAAATCAGGATCCGCCATGTCATCACTGGATTCTTTCATTCTTTTGACCGACAATTTGGTCGAGTTCGAAAATGACTTTTCGGAGCTGCCATCCCAGGAGCTTACGACGCATTCGTTGGAGGTTCATCGGGAAGAATTTAAGTCTATTTGGAGCAACGTGAAAGTGGCTTTCAATTCTTGTTTGAAAGAACTATCTTCCAAAAAAGATGAAAATGACGAGGATCCGGATCTGGAATCGATTAAAACTCGTTATCGGAAATGCTACCATACTTATGTTCGCAGCGCTGGAAAAATAGGGGAACTAATCCAGCAACTCAACACAACGCCACCAACATCAAACGACACTAGACCAATGGAAAACACGAGCAGCAATTTCCGTTTGCCACCCTGTGACATGGAGGTATTCAATGGCGACTATCTTTCTTGGCCGTCCTTTCGTGACATGTTCACCGCCATCTACGTCAATAATTCTAGGTTGAGTCCCGTTGAGAAGCTGTTCCACTTAAACCAAAAAACGCGGGGCGAGGCACGAGATATTGTAAAAAAGTCGCCATTAACCAACGATGGGTTCCTTTTGGCATGGAAAAATCTCCAAGATAGGTTTGAAAACAAAAGAATTCTTGTGAATAGCCAGCTCAGGATTTTGTTTAGCCTTACTCCAGTTACCACAGAGTCTGGTACTGCGCTTAAAAAACTTCAACGCGATATACAAAGCTGTATATCTGCGCTCCGGTTATACGATATCAAGATTCAAAACTGGGATCCGATTTTTGTTTTCCTCTGTTCAAGTCGTTTACCAGACGCTACCCTGGCTCTGTGGGAACAGTCATTAAAAAGCAAAACTGCTATTCCATCCTGGGAAGAATTAGATTTATTTTTGACCAGCAGATACCAGACACTTGAAACAGTTTCTGACATCAAGTGCACACTTAATCCTAAGCTCACTTCTCAGAAGCCAAGTACTTCCAACGCCAACTCCAACAACCGTGGTACTGTACGAAAAGTAAGTACATACCATGCAAATACAGCGGTCCCAAATTGCAAGATTTGTTCCAAGGAACAACACACCATCCGAAATTGTCCACAATTTTTAAGGATGAGTTCAAATGAGCGAATGATTTCTATAAAAAAATTTGGACTTTGCATTAACTGTTTTGCTCGATCGCATTCTGTTAAAGATTGCAAAAGTATCCACAATTGCTTCAAATGTAATAAGAGGCACAATACTCTTCTACATCATGAGATCGTTGAGAAAAATTCAACCTCTTTGAATCCAAATTCACCGCCTTATAGACACACTTCAAATGCTCAAAGGTCTCATGCAGTTCAAATACAGTCCACTGAATCCGCTATTGTGTCCGATACAGTGCAAACATGTTTTGCGTCTAGCTCCAGAAGCGTTCTTTTGGGTACTGCAATAGTGCATGTATGTCATTTAGGCATAACATATTCTGCTCGAGCTTTGATTGATCCTGGATCTGAAGCAACGCTTGTTTCAGAAAAACTTTTCAAACTTTTAAAGCTTCCTTCTCATTCCATTCAGGCTCAAGTGTCTGGATTAAATAATGTAATTTCAGCTAAAGCACAAAAACTATGCTCATTTGTGCTTCGATCTCCAGTAAATGCTGCAATTCAAATTGAAACATCAGCCCTAGTCCTCCCCCATCTTACTGGCAGCCTTCCTACACATACTCTGAATTGTGAAATTATCAGAAAACTTCCAAACATTAAATTGGCTGATGTGGAATTCTATAGGAGTTCGCATATCGATCTTTTAATCGGTGGCGATCTGCTTCCAATGATTTTGCTCGACGGTATTCAACGAAATGTTTGTGGCTCATTGATAGCGCAAGAAACCATATTTGGATGGATTTTGACGGGTCCTGTCATGAACACGATATCTTCGTCAGCAACATACGTTTCATACTTTAATGAAGTTGCATTGAATGAAGAAATTTCTCGTTTTTGGGAGGTGGAGGATCTTTCTCAAAAACGTCCGATTACTCCTTCCGAGCGTTTTTGCGAAGAATTGTTTGTAAAAACCACAAAACGAGACCAAAATGGAAGATATGTTGTTTCACTTCCATTTAAAGAGGGGTATCCTGAAAGCCTCAAAATCGGTCACTCTCGTGCAATCGCAAATGCACAATTCTTAAGAAACGAAATTCGACTTTGTAAAAATCCGGACTTCAAAATAAAATACGATGATGTTATACTGGAATATATTGATTTGAATCATATGAAACCTGTTTCTTCCCCTCAATATTCACATTTTCCGAACCATTACTACTTGCCGCATCACGCAGTAGTAAAACCCGATAGTAGCACTACGAAAATACGTGTAGTGTTTAATGCTTCAAGTCCTGCATCCAACGGTGTAAGTTTAAATGACATCTTACATACTGGCCCAGTGTTACAGTCTGACTTAACACTTTTGATTCTTAAATGGCGTTTCTATCGCTTTGTGTTCAACAGCGATATTGAGAAGATGTACAGGCAAATTCTCGTGGATCCGAGCCACTCTCCTTTTCAAAGAATTTTATTCCGTAACTCACCACAAGATGACATCCGTGATTATGAACTCTTAACCGTAACCTTTGGGGTTAATTGCGCTCCATATTTAGCCATCCGAACCCTCCTACAGCTTGCAGAAGATGTTCAAAACTCATTACCATTGGCTAGTAGCATCTTACTAAATAATATGTATGTAGACGATGCTCTAGCTGGAAGCCATGATGTGTCCACTGCCATTCGTGCTCGCGATGAGCTTATCGCTGCCCTTGGATCGGCAGGATTTTCACTGCGAAAATGGACTTCCAATTCACAAGATATTCTTGAAGGGCTCCCTCGTGAACATCTTCTAAACGAAGATTTTCTACAATTGGATGATTGTAGTAACGCCAAGACTTTGGGCATCAGATGGAACGCAAAGTCTGATGAGTTCTTCTTCTCCACGAAACCTCTTGAGCGCAAGCCAACTTTTACTAAGCGCGAGGTTTTATCACAAATCTCAAAATTGTTTGATCCCGCTGGCTGGCTAGCACCTTGCATTGTTTTAGCAAAAATTCTTATGCAGCAAATATGGCTGTCAAAAATTGATTGGGATGATGAATTGCCGAAAAATTGTTTGCAAATGTGGCATAATTTTCTCGACAATTATCTTCACATTAACTCTATCAAAATTCCAAGATGGGTTAATTTTTCTCCAGATGATAGTGACGTAGAATTCCATGCATTCTGTGATGCATCAGAAAAAGCATATGCGGCCACAATTTATGTCCGAATTCGTACTGCTTCAGGCAACATATCTACGACTCTATTAACAGCTAAAACCAAGGTTGCACCGGTCAAAACTATATCGATTCCAAGACTCGAGTTATGCGGAGCCGTTTTGTTGGCTGAAATGGTAGACGCTATTATTCCGCAGCTTGAAATAGAAAAATATAAAATATATTTCTGGACTGACTCAACTATTGTTCTTGCTTGGCTACAAAAGCCACCATGTCAATGGCAGACTTTTGTAGCCAATCGAGTCTCCAAAATTGTCCAAAGTGTCGGTCCGGCAAATTGGTTCCATGTGAATTCTCAAGCTAATCCAGCAGACCTTGCAAGTCGGGGTGTCAATCCACATGAACTCGTTGACAACGATCTTTGGTGGCATGGCCCGAGATGGCTCAATCATGATCCAAGTTATTGGCCAAATTCCTTTAGAAACTTCGAACATGAAACGGATCTTGAGAAAAAGGCGTTCAAGTCAAATTTTGTTTTCTTCCAGAAATTTGATGATATCCTTGATCGTTTTTCATCATTTTCAAAAGCAATGCGAGTAATTGCGTACATAATTCGATTTTTCCATGGCACTCATCCGGTGCACCGTAATAGTTTTAAATACGACTCAAAAAATATTTGTAGCGCTGAAATAAATAGCGTTAAAAATCGTTTAATAATTCTAAGTCAAAAAGTTGTGTATCCGACGGAATATAAAAACTTGTCACTCAAACAGCCTATTCTATCTTCCAGTAGTCTGCTGAACTTGCACCCTTTCCTGGATGCAGATGGAATTCTGCGCGTTTGCGGAAGATTAGTTTCTTCACCTTCTCTGACGTATGATGAGCGTCATCCAATAATTCTTCCGTATAACTCTTCCTTTACCCGTCTGCTCATTCAGTTTACCCACCAAATCTCGCTGCATGGAGGAAATCAACTGATGCTAAGATTGATTCGGATGCAATTCTGGATACCCAAGGTTAAAAACCTTATAAAAACCACAATTCATCATTGTAAGGCTTGCATTCTTCAACGAAAAAATGTTCAAACGCAACTAATGGGAGCTTTACCTTCTGAACGAACAGTTCTGACTCGCCCATTCGAGCACACTGGCCTTGATTTTGCTGGGCCTTTTGATGTCAAAAATTATACCGGCAGAGCTTGTTTAATAACCAAGGGTTATGTGTGCGTTTTTGTGTGCTTTGCCACAAAAGCCATTCACCTAGAAGCAACAAGCACGCTATCAACTCCTGCTTTCCTTGCTGCCTTTAACCGCTTTGTTTCGCGTCGTGGGTGTCCTTTACACCTGTATTCGGACAACGGGAAAACTTTTGTTGGAGCATCAAAAGTTTTAGAAAAGGAATTTTTTCAAGTTTCTAGGTCCGCCATAGCATCCAACTTCAGTCATCTAAATTTAAAATGGCATTTTATTCCTCCAGGTGCCCCCCATATGGGAGGCTTATGGGAAGCTGGCGTCAAAAGTTTTAAGACGCATTTTAAAAAAATTGCTGGGTCCTTTAAGTACACATTTGAGGAACTTTCTACGTTGTTATCAAAGATTGAAGCTTGCCTTAATTCTCAACCAATTTCTCCAATGTCTGAGAATCCAGCCGAATTTGCAGCTTTGACTCCAGGACACTTCCTTGTTGGTGGTCCTCTTTTAGCACCAATTGAGCCACAAATTCATGAAAAGCCTATCTCTATTGTTAAGAGATGGCAAAGGCTCACGGCCCTCCAGCAACACTTTTGTACGCGTTGGAAAAACGAGTACCTTAAAGAACTCCATAAACGCAATAAATGGAAAAACCCTCAAGAAAATATAGAAGTAAATTCGATTGTTGTGATACGCGACGAAAATCTTCCTCCGCAAGAATGGCGGCTAGGTCGTGTTTCAAAGGTCCATTACGGTAAGGACAATTTAGTTCGCGTCGCCGATATTATCACCGAGCGAGGTCAAATTACGCGTCCAATAGTAAAACTGGTTCTCCTACCAAGAAACTAGCTTTCCTTTAACACAGAAAAGTCCAAATCCTTATCTTTTAATTCCATTTTAGTTTTGTCATGCCAAGAATCGTCAAAAATAACAACAATGTTCCTCGGAGTTCAGTCCAGGAACGTCTTTCCGTATGGCGCCGTCCTGCTAAGGTCACCAAAAAATTTGAGTGTCGTATTTGTCATCTATATCATGCACTCCGAGCATGTCCTAAATTTCAGAAGATGAACACAGAACAGCGAATGCGTGCAGTGTTGCTCCATAAATATTGTTCCAATTGTTTGGCACATCAGCACTCAGGGAACTCCTGCCGTAGCAAACTTGGATGCTACTATTGCAAGCAGGACCATCACACAATGCTACATATGCATGAACGCCTGCGCACTAGTGAAACACTGATACCATCCAGTTCAAAACCATCACAGCCTGTAACGGTATCCTCCATAATTTCGCAACATGTTGTCGCTCTGTTTCCAACTGCATTGATACGCATACAAGTTGACGGGCGGATGCACTATGCAAGATCACTCCTGGATCCTTGTATAACTCATAGTCGCATATCCACAAATCTGGTAAACAGTCTTCGCATACCAGTCACTGAGATAGGTGATAAAAAAGTGTGCTCCATCATCATCCGTGCGCATTCTGATCCACATGTTAAAATGGAAGCTACACTAGAGGTCGTAAATCGAATTCCCCTTAAGACACCGTCCAAATCCTTGGACGTCGGTATAAAGGAGAAATTTTCCAATATAGTTTTGGCAGATCCAGATTTTGACAGATCAGCCTCCATATCCTTGGTTTTGGGTGCTGATTTGTACCAAAAAATAATTCGTCCGGGGGTCATTTCCAGTTCAGGGGGTCTTCCAGTAGCCCAAAATACCGTATTCGGATATATCCTGTCCGGATCCTGCGCAGCGTAATAACATCTATTTAATTTTTTTTTTACAAATCCATACAGTAATCAATCCTAAAATGAATTTAAAAAGACACGCACAATATACTCTCAAGAACTAATTTTTCAAAAATGCAAACGTATATATATTAAATATTGTACTCACTTATATTTATATATTTCATAATTATTTAAGAAAAAATTAAAAATGAATTTTCCAAATCCTATACATAAGTTTATGAATTTCAAATCAATTTTATATAGATAGATTTTAATTGCAGCCATACTGCAAGGCGGGCGGCGATGTTAAGGCCAGATGGCAACATTCATCGCACTCCGAAATTTCGCCAGCTGTTTTGTATAACAATTAACGTATATTTTCTTCGTTAGTAGTTGTGCAAGTAAAATGTAATTTTTGTAACCTTTTAAACTTTGGCAAAGTGACCTCTAGTTCACTTTGCAGCTACAACTTAAATTGGTAAGATCACCGCTATCCTGCTGAATCAATAAATACATATATTCCAAATTTCCTAACTATTCTTTTTTATTTCATTTGCATAAAATTTCAAACTTTTCCGAGTTGGAAATTTTATTCTATTTCAGAGCATATTAAAATCGGTTTTCCACCAAATATTTCAACGGCCTCTTTTAGCGACTGGGTTTCTGCAGGAAAATAGAAAATTCCTAATTTTCCACATTTTCACTATCCAAGAAGAAAGGGCATGGAAGCTTTGGGTACCGTCTGGGTTGCGTGAGGGGTTTTTAAAAGGTGCAAATTACTCTCCCTCAGCTGGTCATGGAGGAATACATAAAACACTCTCTCGGCTCAAAGAAAAATATTTTTGGCCAGGAATGGTATCACATGTTCAGGCCTTGGTGAAGGACTGTGAGATTTGCAAGGAAACAAAAACGTTAAGCACGATTCGTCGTCCACCGATGGGAGATCAACAAATAACTGAACGACCCTTTCAACGCCTCTATATTGACTTTATGGGGCCTTATCCTAGGACCAAAGACGGTAACTGTTTCATTTTCGTGTGCCTGCATCATTTTTCTAAATTCTTTTTCCTAAGGCCAATGCGTAAGGCGACAGCCGCCGACGTACTAAAGTTCCTAGAAAGAGACGTTTTTCATGTATTTGGAGTACCCGAGTTTGTCCATTCCGACAATGGCAAACAATTTATAGCTGAAATGTTTAAATCCTTTCTCACAAAGTATGGTGTTAGACACATAAAGACAGCCATTTATTCCCCTCAGTCAAATGCATCAGAAAGGGTCAACCGATCGGTGCTCCAAATTGTAAGAGCGTTTGCAGGAGAAAACCAGCGCAATTGGGACCTATATGTGAGTGATGCTGCTTTTGCACTTAGAAGCGCAACACACAGCTCAATTGGTGTGGACCCTTTCTATGCCATTTTTGGAATGTATATGATACAGCACGGTGGGTCGTATGAAATTATGCGCAAACTTGGTGAAGTGAAAAATGTAGATTTTACTATTGACAATGCTGACAAGCAGCAGCTACTAAGAAAAAGAATTTTTAATGAATTAAAGTTGGCTCATGAAAAAAGTAGGAAAGTCTATAATACCAGGTGTAGAGACGTTAAATTTAGAGTAGGACAAATGGTATATCGCCGAAACTTTAAACAAAGCTGTCTGGTTGAAGGCTACAATTCCAAACTGGCCCCAACTCATATAAGGTGCATCGTCTTAAAGTCTATTGGCAACTCCTTATATGAATTGGGCAACGTAGCAGGGAAAAAGCTCGGCGTATACCATGCAAAAGATTTGTTTGTAGCATAGGATAGTGGCAATATTAGGTTTAGGATATGTGCAATAGTAGTCATAGTCTAAGGAAAAGTGCAACATTAGGATTAGAATTAGTGCAATAATAATTTAGGTTCATGTGCAATATTAGGTTTAACAGTATATAGTGCAATATTTATTTTGCTTCATATGAAGTGGAAGGTTTTTGTGCTGTTTAGTGGTGAACCAATCGCTTAATTTTTGCCAAAACACAAAAAAAAAACTGCATTTAAGCAATGTAATTCTTTTAAGTCAACCAAAATAACTCATATTTAGATATGCTTACTTTCAAATTATTGAAAGCATTAGTGATGGAGAACTTGATACTAAGACGATGCGAAATATTGTAACCGTGTTGCTTTCCGTTTGACCGCAAAATAAATGAGTCGAAGATGCAGCAAAATGTATGAACTACGCGCGAAGTTTAACAAACTTCCAAATGCCTGGTTCAGAAGGAAAGCGCAATAGGTTTACGGGAGAATGCAATATTTATTGGTAGACATTGTGCAATATAGATGTAGTTTTGATAGATTTTATTTATTTTTGATTATTTAGTGTTTAATTTATTTATTATCCTTAGTCTAAGTTAGGTTTGTAATATTTGTTTCAGAAGTTCTTATGTAGTACAGTGAGTCTCGGAGGCTAGTGCAATTTGTATTTGATGTTTCAGTGTTGTGATGCATGCAAGTTTTTGTTGCAATTGATGCCCGGCAGCGTATAAGCATGAGTCGTGGGTCGAGGCCACACGTTTGCTGAGTTGTAAGTGGACAGGCTGTTCCAAAATAATTTCCTTACGAACTCGTTCCATGCCTCAAGAGACATCGACGGATTCGAGCCTGTTGCGCCAGCCTGTTCACACTAGCAGCGCAGTTTGCGGGTGCTGCGAGGCGCTCGCACAATACCTTCATTGTTGTTTTTTTTAGGTTAAAGTTGTCTTATTGCATTTTTGTTTTATTTGTCGCTGTGCACTTAATTGTTTTGTTTGTTTTAATAATCCTCGGTGTGTATTGTTGTTTTGAGTTTGATTTGTTTTATTATCCGTATTTATTATTTTTAATTTTCGTGGAGCCATCAACTCCTGCATCATTCGATGGTTTTTTTTTTATTTTTGTTTAATAGTTTTTTGACAGCTACTGTCACATTTATCCACGATGAATGTTGTCTATTGTGCATTTATTAGTGTTGTTAAGTGTTTTTAATTAATTTTCATTGTTTGGGACAGAAGATATAGGCATATTTAGGGTGATATGAAAGTTTTTATTGCTTTGAATGGAATAAGGGTGTTTTAAAATGTATGAGTCTAGGGTGGATTTGGTAGAATGAAAGTTCTTAAGAATGTGTGAGGTGAATGAATGTAGCTGGGAGATGAAAGAAACAGGGTGGCACCCTTTCTCTGGAATTGATGCTTATTCAGCGGATAAGGGAATGCCAACGAGTAAACAAGGGAATAAGGTCATTCGGAAATACTAAAGTAGACGTTAATTTATTCGTAAAAAGTTAGCAAAGCGATTGCGTTTGTATAAAGAGAAGCAAAAGTGTTTTTAAAAAACAAAAAAAAAAAAAACAAAATCAAATAAAGTGGTTTAGGAAAAATTATTAGCACCAATTTTTTCTTTATCCAGAATCTCGTGAAATTAAAGCATTTTGCGTTAATTAGTTGAAAAGCAGTCTTAAGACCTTAAGTACATAGGTCTATGCGTACCTACTGGCATAAACATATTTACACCAGAATTAAAAATTGAGGTAACTTTTACGAGATTTGAGTATAGAAGGAATAAATGATTTTAATTAGATTCAATTTCAATCCAGGTCCTTGGCACCAGAGGGCCTCAAAAATTTTGGGTATTAAAATCCCAAGCGCGAAGGTCAACTGTCGAGAAGCTGCGCGGGAAGACATTTTTTTAACATAAGGCAGAAAGCGCGCAAACGTGGGGAGCCATTTAAACTACAAATTTAAAATGAAGTATTTTTTTATATAAAAAAAAGCACGAAGAATTAGCTTTCAAGTTTTGCAAATCATTTTTTATTGAATTCAAAGTCACTTTGGAGTTTTTCTATTGTTTTGCATCAACTATAAATTTTTTTTTCTATAAATCGTTTTCTTCTAAATTCAAAATTGAAGTTCTTTTACAAAAACAAATTTAATACATATAAGTAAACAGAAAAATTTAACGAGAAAAGTTAGTTGGTACATTTGCTATAAAACTAATGATTACTGTGCGTTGCCTATATTTTTGAGTTTCTTTTATTTAGAACAACTTTGGAGTCTCCCTGTTTTGCAGTTGCTGGCGCCATCATCGTAGCAAAAGATTATGCGCTCGAAAGTACATTAAAACACACAGTATACAACAAAAGTAACCTCCACACGGAAGCAAATGTAAATTATTTGAGAAAAAAAATTGGAGTTACTGAAATAAACAAAATAATAAAATCATAATTTTCAGAGTTATTTATGCAAACAAAAGAAATAAAAATATAAACAGCTGATTTAAAAATTAATTTATTAAACATTCGGTTGATTTTACTTATTATTGAATTTGCCTAATATGTATTAAATTTACTCATTTTTTTTTAATTAAAATTTAATTACCTTTTAAATTACCAAAAAATATACTTACCTTTTAAATTACCTAAAAATATACTTACCTTTGAAATTACCTAAAATTAAGATTTACCTACTAAAAATTAAAATTTACTTGTGAATTACCTAAAAATTAAAGTTTACTTACTGTTTAAATTACCAAAAATTAAAATTTACTTGCTGTTTAAATTACCTAAAATTAAATTATTTTTGAATTTACATAAAGTTAAATTATTTTTGAATTTACATAAAATTAACTTATTTTTGAATCTACCTAAAAATTAAATTAATTTTTAAATTTACCTAAATTAAAATTATTTTTGAATTTATCTAAAATTAACTTATTTTTGAATTTATCTGAACTTAAATTTACTTACCTTTTAAATTACCTACTATGTATTAAATTTACTCATCTTTAAATTAAATAAAAGCTGAAATTACTTACTTGTTAGTTAAATTTAAATCCGATTTACGTACGGAGTTTCAAGTTATTTTTGAAAAAAATTCATACTGAATTTAACCATTTTTGCATCGCTTACCTATGCATTTAGTTACATTAAATTTATTTATGTTTGAATTTTATACCACCTTAAGTTAAAAATTTATAATAAAAAAAAAAACACAAATACACAGATACAATTTCTTTTTTTTTATCTGCAACTTATTTAAACGTTTAACGGTTTGGTCAAGGCACTTGTATATCATGATTTTTTTGTTCTTCGGCTTTTATGAGTTGAGCATTTATTTTACTTTTTTTTTTTGGTAATGGAATATTAGCAATGAATTGCGCATTCAGTGTCGGTGTGGTGGGTGTTAAGTTTCTGGCAGGGGTGATAGCCGTTATGTAAGTTGGGTAGATAGGACAGACGGACGAAGTCAGCTATTGGGAGTCATGTTGGAATTTAGGGGCTATGACATGACTAATGGATGCAATCCGTAACGGACGCATATGAGGGTAGGTATGCTCCAGCTGACGGACGTGAACGTGGACTGGACTTACAACAGACTTAGGACTTGGCATGTAGGTGTGTGTATGTGCAGATTTTCTTTCTTCTTTCTCTTTCCTTAGATCTGTATAGTGTGTGCAAGTGCCTGCATGAGTGATACCTGGTTTAGGATTTTCTTATGTGGTTCTTAATGGTCCCTAATGTGTCTTCATATGATTTTGTTTTCGACATTTGTGAGTTTTCGCGTATTAGTTTTCACTCTGTATTCAATTATGGTATGTGAGTTTCGGTAAATAGGTATTAAGGAATGATTAGTGGTAACTAGTGGTGATGGATGGTATTGTAGGCGTGGCAGTAAAAAGTGGGTGTGAATGGGAATGGGCATTTGGCAGATGTGTGAATGATGCATTCTTTTTCTCTGCCTTTCTTTCTCTTTCTTTCTTTCATAAATGAATTTGAGACGGCATGATTCATCATGTTATGTGTTAGTGGTGGGCACTGCGTGGCAAGAACCTCCCTAAATAGCCGGCGAGCAGCACAGGTCAGCCACCATGCCGTAGCTTATAAGGTGTACCACCCCATATAGCTAGACACATAACACATCCTGGCTGAGGATGAATGTTGTATCCAGAAAGGATATAAACATTTATTCAGATAGTCACTAGTAGCCCAACAATGCTGCTCGTCTCTAAATGAGATGGCTCAGCATTTTATAATTCACCTCATCTGGGTGCCAGGGCATAGGAACATTGACGGCAATTGCAAAGCAGATGAACTTGCTAGGCAAGCGACTACTGCACAAATTCCTCAGGACAAGGAAGGTGTTGGCATGCCACTTGCTACCTGCAAGTTACTGCTTAAAGAAGAAATGGTAAAAAATGCTAACAAAAGATGGACTCAAGGGTCAACTTGCAATATAACTAGGCAGATCTGGCCGAAATGGGACGCTAAGCGTTCGTCAGAGCTGATTTCCCGCACTAGACATAGCGTCTCGCCAGTTGTTGCAATCATAACTGGCCACTGCCTCATCGGCAGACATGCGGAGAGATTAGGTGTTAGGTCCTTTGACTTTTGTAGAAGTTGTGGGGATGTGGAAGAAGAGGTAAACATTAAACATTTTCTCTGCTCCTGCCCCGCACTTGCTAGAAAACGCCAAAAAACACTTGGTTCGTTTTTAATTGATGACCTTAGGCATGTTAGTATAGGTCAGTTATTAAGTTTTATTGCGAAGTCTAGTTGGTGCAACGAGAGGGTATAGTCAGACACCCTGTGGTATCACAATGGATCACATTTGGTCTAAGTGAGTCGGTTTCATAACTGACTGCCACTCCTACCTAACCTAACCTAATTATATATAAAAAATGAGAAAATTAATATCTTATATAATTGAATATTCCTTAGTGCATTTTTTTTTTAAATATCCATAAAAGGCAGAAATTATGGTGCCAATCAAATTTTTCAAACTGTCAAAGAAGCTATTTTTCAGAATTTATTATCTCACCCCCAGTAGTGGATATGATTATAATTCTTTTCAGGATCAATACACTCTTGAAACACACGAAAAAAATTTGTTTAATTAATTTTTAATAATGTATATACAGCTATGAATACATAAATGGCACATTTTTTATATTTTCTTTCTAATGCTACAGTATCGTAAATATTATTAACAAACAACAAGTGTTTGGTTTTTTGCAAAGAAATATCCTTCATATTTATGTGTCCCGCTCATTTCATCGGTTTTTTTACATTTTGATAATTTTTTTTTTTTTTGATAGATTTTCGCTGAAGTTCGTAATATTATTAAATATGAAGGATATATCTTTGCAAAAAAACCAAACACTTGTTGTTTGTTAATAATATTTACGATACAGTAGCATTAGAAAGAAAATTTAAAAAATGTGTCATTTATATATCCATAGCTGTATACAAAATAGCGCCATCTGCGTAGCCATACACAAAACAATTGATAGCAACGGTAGCGGTGATTTTGCAGCAAGGAATCGTCTTAAATACAATAACCAAAAAACAAATTAGGTCCAGTATGACAGTGGCTATCGTTTGTACCAGGATTATTAAATTTTAGGCAAAAATGTCAAAATGGCGGCAGTTACAGTGTCCAGGAAAACAGTGTTCGAAAAATGACGATTTTATAGGTGATTTGTCGATTTAAGGGGGCAGGTCCAGTTATGGCCGTGAAAATTAGGGCATTTTCAATAATTTTTTTTTGGTATTAATTTAATTTATTTAATAAAAGTGATAATGTGAAATTATTACATAATGCTTCAACTTGACTTGACGAAAGTTAAAAAAAAAATATTAAAAATAAAAAAAGTTATAGCTGGTTGTGTTGGGCCCTGTCCCATTCATAGTGTCTCGCGGTGACCATCACAAATCCTTGGAAAATCATCTAAAATCAATCTGATAAGAAAAATTAGTTAGCTAAATGAATAATCTAGTGCCTGATCGAAGGTTTTTTTTTTTAAAAATCAACAAAATGGCGGCTTCACTAAGATTTACCTCCAGATTTTCGGTAAAAAACCAACAGTTTCTTATGAATAATTATTCATAAAAAATCGATTTAAAAAAAAAACAAAATCCTTCGATCAGGCACTAGATTTTTATGTTTTTCAAAAACTGTGTAAATTTCATTGAAATCTATCGAGCGTTTTTCGAGTTACAGTGGTCAGCGCTTCAGTTTTACGCTCGGTACTCTTACGACCGAGACCCCTTTGGTTATTGCCGAATAACTCCAAAAGTAATTGTCAGATTGACTTCAAAATTTCGGGATATATTTTTAAGATAGTATACTTTAAGAAAATGCAAAACAAAAATTTCGCTTTCTCAAAAATCATGACTGGACCTAACCCTTAAGAAAATAGAAAAACTCAAAATTTTTTTTTTGATTTTGATTCATACGATTCCCTTACATGTGACAAATATGTTCGTAAAAATTTCATAAGGATCGGCTGAGTAGTTTCGGAGAAAAGACTGCCGTATGATAAAAGTGATTTCGAGAGAAACGCGTTAAAAATTTTTATAAGTATTGAGACGGAGAGTGCACTCAAATAAAGTTGTAAAAATATACTTAGAGAGCTCGAATCTTTATGAAATTTCTACACCATGTTTCTGAAATGGTCTTCTTTCGAAATCTGTAAAAAAAATGGAAACATGAGATAAGGTTAGCCCCTTAAAAATTTAAATTTAAAAGTTCTTCATATACTTTTTTCACTTTCATATATATTTGACATGTCAGATCGCCATAAAAAAATGGAAATATCTCAAAAGGGCGCGGCTTAGCCGCAACTTTTTTTTTACAGAGTGTTAGTTATATGTCCAGGCTTTATGAAAAATGAAATATTTTTATCCCACCTCACCTACCTCACAACTTCATGCCTATGTACATTAAGGTGGCACCCCAGTATATGGGAAAATTTCTTTTCCTTCCGATTCTTGATCGATCCCCCTCAAAATGTGCGAATAACGAAAACGATAAAATGTTAAGTCTCAGATCAATCCGAAGTGATTTAGAGGTCGCTCAAGCCGGTCAAAGTTTCGAAAAGTCTGATTTTTTTTGAGCTTTTTCCTTTAACTCACTTCTAAATGTATTTAACGATAAAAATAAATACTAATGGATATTTTCTAATTACTTTCCTTTCCAATAGAGAATCTTCAATATACAGAAAAAAGTTGAAATAACAACATTCTAAACTTATTAAGTGCTTACGGTTTTCCAAAATTCATCACTTTTGAGCAGGTATTCTTTTGCAAATTTCACCATCTTGATTGCGTTAATTGGGCTCATAGATGCTTTTTTTCTTGCGATTCTATCAAGAAAATCATTCCTATGTAATATAACAGTTAGGGTCTAGAAGAGCATGACACGATTAAAATTTCTTGCTCGGCTGAGCTCGCCAGAAAATGGGGGTTCTTATGCTCTCTAGCTGTCATAATAAAAACTTCAAACTCGTGCCAAATTAATAAAAATTGAAAGACAAAATTATAGATTAGGAAGAAAGAAAAGAAAAAGAGCGCGATGACGACGTGACATTTCCGAGGCGAAAAACAATTTCTCAAATGAATCTACATGGTGCTGCTATTATTGTACCAATGTGTCCCACCCGCTAACTTAAAAGCCAGCCAATACATTTTTTTTTTTTTAAATTTGCCCCTTACTTACGTCAGTTATGCCTCTCGCTGCAGCATCCTAATCTGAAAATAGACTCTACTCCATTACTGATTAACAAGACATTCACAGTTTACTATTACACAAAAACATTTTTTATTTTTATTTAATACACAAGGAATATCTCACATAAAGAAAATTATTTAAATTAAAATTAATTAATTTTTCAAAAACAAATTGAAATAATTTCTTAAAATTAAATATTTATTCAAAATAAAATTTCTTCTCTTTTTTTTTCTTTATTTTTAGAGTAAATTTAAATTTAGTTTTTAAATTCGATTTTCATTTTATTTTTAATTTATTAAATTTAACATTTAAACACAGGAATTGACTTATTTGGATTAATGAAATCTTGTATTTTTAAATTTAAATTATGCTTAAATTTAAATTACAGATAGGTTTTAATCTAATATTTTACATAAGGTGTATACATTTAAACTTAATATTCTCAAGTTTAAATCATACTATCCTATACAAACTATACAGTACATACAACATAAAGAATCGTCACAAACACAAGTGTATACAGTAAGTATAAGTCGAACAATAAGTATTAACAGGTAAGTATATAAATAAATTTGGGAACAGGTGAGTCTTAAGGTAAATTGGTAGCTTTAACTGTAAGTATACATGTGTATTTATAAGTTTAGGAGCAGGTAAGTCTTAAGGTAAGTATATATTTTTAATTTTTTTGTATGTATATAAGAATTAAGCTGAGTACAGGTAAGTCTTATGGTAAGTATATGTATGAAGGTAGGTATACATTTTTATTCGAATTTAAAATTTCAAATTTTTTTTGGAAATTTATTTTTTTTTTTTATTATTTTCCTTTCCTTATTTTTCTTTCTTGGGTTACTCCTATTTCCATTTTCCCATATTTACTGTTTAAGACTTATTTATATACTTAAAGCTTGCCGTTTTATCTTTCTATTCCTACAGGGTATTGCGCCAACAATCCCTACAGGGTATTTCTAAAGGGTACGTATTTCTACGTCATGGTTTTTGTTAAATTTTGAGAAAAAAAACAGTTTGACAAACACAGTCATAAATTCAAAAATTTTCTGAATTCTGACACAAAACGTACATAAATAAATCTTTTTACGGCTTAAGTTTACTTTCCACTAACAAGTAGATATTCACAAAAAAAAATCTACTAATTTAAAGTTCCTTGTGTTTAACTATATTTAATTTCAAAAAAAAATTTCACTTCTACTACAGTAAAAGTTTTCAAAATTTAACTATTATTTTATCTCTTCTTGAAACAAACTTTACATCTTTTCTTTTATCTACTAATGACTATTGACCTTAATTTTTTTCAGCCTACACAATTTCATTTCTACTTGCTTTTTCTTGTTTTTACAGTTCCGATTTCCTCTTTTCTTTCAGCTACTGCTGCTCACTTGGTGATCAGGAACGTTGTGCTGCACTGGTCCGAAATCGCTGCTTTTATGTTATGTTGATGATTTTTCTTTTAGGTTGCTTTATTTTTGCGTAATTTTACTTTAATAGTAAAAATCTGTTTTCAAATTTTAAAATTTATTTATTTATTATTAAATAATTATTATTTATTAATCAGTTTTTAATTAGCTATTTGTTTATCTTATTTTTTTAATATTTTATTGAGTAGTTTTACATTTTACAAATGTTGTTTGATGAAAACACTTTTTCCAAAAACTGGGCAGAAACTGCTACAGAATGAAATGTACAAGATGGCAACACTTCCGCAATAAATCAAAATGACAAAACCAACAAATTGTGATTATGTTTTTCTTCTAGATTTATTTTTAACCTTATTTCAGGATTTTCTTTTATTTTTCTTTTAGATTTTTTTACCTTACGCTAGCCATTCCTCATTGTATCTGGGGTGAGTTCCCGTATACTGGTGGTAGAACGCGTACAATTTATCTAATTTTTTTATATTTGTACTGATTTCCAGTCGGCATTGCTGCCATGTGTCCGGTGTAGGCATGCCGCTGTCACCCGCGTTGTGGATGGCGCTCTTACGCGGCCACCTGGGCTGTGGTTTCACCATATTCAACAGTCTATGTTTGTTGTCGGTGTATAGACCTTCGTAGTTGCTCCGCATTATTTTAACTTATAAATGTAACCTAAATGTGAAATATATCATGTTACTTAACTTAAACCTTTCATTTAAGATATCGTCTATTTATGGAATGCAACATTATTTAAATAAAACAAAATCAACTTCTACAAGGCAAAATCACTAAAAAGTTTTACGTGTGAACAAGGCATGCGTTCGGCCACATATAATTATCTCTATCGATACTCTGGTTACGCACAGCTAAAATAACTAGTATTAAAAAAGATTTTTTTTTTCTTGTAACGATTCACTAACATAAGTCAATTTGATGTGAATACTGGATTTTCATTGACTTTGATATCTGAGATCATGGCGGCAGTCATCAACACGAATTATATCACCCAACTGTCAAAAATCGCTCAGACAGCCTGTCATCGCCTACTCCTTTTCAATACCAGAAACCGTTTTCCATCAACACAAAGAGGTCGAGAAATTGGGTCATACTCCTATCAAGAAACCATGACAAATTACACCCTCGCCGCCACAAATATGACGTTATTGGCATACACAGTGTCGACACCAGGAAAACAGGCAGTTATTATTGTTACGATCAAAAATTTTCTTTGTTTACTGTTTTAAATGTTGTGTGTGTATGACGCCTACGCGTTTACCATGCATGTTTTCTACTTCGTACATGTTCTTGCCGACCTGACTCAAAATACGGCACTTCAACCAGGGGCGGCAAAGCTTAGAGTTAATTCCTTTTACAAAATAACTCTATATAAAATTTTTTCGAAAAACTTCTTGCCCCGGTCTAAATGTAATCTCCCTACTTCGCCGGTTATAAGTTTTAACATTCTTCTCATACGCTTTATGTAATTGCCTTTTAATGCTTCCTCTAATTAGCTCTAATTTTTCGGACTTGGTCAAAATGTTGGCTTCATTCTCTTCTAACATGTTTAATTTTCTAGCAATTTGATATGCACTTACATGCGTTATCATATTGCTTCCAAATAAAGCAAAATAGGGAGTCATGCCTATCGATGCATGTACCGAAGATCTAAGTGCACATTCGATATTGGACAAGTTTTGATCCCAATCAGACTGATCATTTTGCAGAAAGCTCCTTATAGCTGCTAAAACAGACTGATTAACTCTTTCACTTGCATTTGCTTGTGGTGCATGGTAAGCTGTTTTCATGTGTTTTATTCCAAAGATGTCCATAAGCTCTTTGAATTCTTTGCCTACGAACTGTGGCCCATTATCCGAGTGGATAGTTTCAGGAACTCCGAACTTATGGAACACCTCGACAGTTAGAAATCTTACAACTGCTTTTGCTGAAGCCTTCGGTAAAGCCTTTAAGAGCACGAACTTCGTTTGATGGTCCAAAACAATGAATATAAAAGAGTTTCCATTCTTTGACCTAGTATAGGGGCCTAAAAAATCTATATACAGTTTTTGGAAATTTCTGGAGGTATTAGCTGGTTATGACTGGCTTGCACTCTTTGCAGATTTCGCTTTTTCTGACAAAGTCACGCACGTCAGTAACTATACCAGGCCAATAAAAATACTCTCTGATCCGCCCCAGGGTCTTCGCTATGCCTCCATGTATTGCCGTGCTCGAACAGTGAGCAAAATGAACTATGTTTTCAGTTAATTCTTTAGGGGTCCACAATTTCCAAGAATGATCTTCATTAATTGGAAGACCGTCATAAAAATTTGTACGTTTATAAACGTAACCGTCCAAAATTTTAAGGTCAGGAAGCCTATCGTTGTTTTCCTCTAGGGTTTGAATTAGATTTTTGTACTCATCACTTTTAAATGCCTCAGATTCAAGATCAAAGATTTTTGCATGGGTGTTCAACTCTAGCTCGTCCATGTCGAAACGAGAAAGCATATCAGGGACTACATTTTTTGTACCTTTACGGTGCTGAATTTCGAAAGCGAAACCTTGAAGCTTCAAACTCCATCTTGCAAGTCTACCATTCAAATCTTTCTGCTTCATCAGCCACTTTAAACTTGAGTGATCTGTGATCACCGTGAATGGCATCAATTCAATGTATGGTCTAAACTTTGCTATTGCGGCTACAACGGCCAAACATTCTTTTTCAGTGACGGAATAATTTTTTTGAGCTGAATTTAGTTTTTGAGAAAAATACTCAATTGGATGCTCTTCTCCCGCGTCGTCTTCTTGAAAAAGCACTGCATCGATGCCCATATCCGACGCATCACATTGAATGAAAAAATGTTTTTCAAAATTTGGGCTGACCAAAACAGGACTCGATATTAAGGCCTCTTTTAATTTTTCAAATGCCTGAAGAGCTTCTGGGGTAAACTTGAATTTTGGTGACTTTTTTAAACAGTCTGTGATAGGCGCACTAAGAGAAGCATAGTTCGCGATAAACCTGCGGTACCATCCGGCAGTACCTAAAAATTGCCTAACCTGTTTTACATTTTTAGGCGCGGTTATCCGAACTATAGCCTCAATTTTGCTGGGGTCTGTTCTAAATTGCCCGCCTCCGACTAGATATCCTAAGTATTTGACCTCGGTAAAACAAAATTTTGACTTCTGCATGTTTATGGTTAAACCTGCTGCTGTCAATTTCTGACCTACAGCTCTTAACATTTCGCAATGAGTTTCGAAATCGGGTGACACGATGCGCAAATCATCTAGGTAGACAAGGACACGATCTTTCATTTCGGACGGAATAATTTTATCCATAAGTCTGCATAACCGTTGTGCGGCATTACAAAGGCCAAAAGGCATTACTTTAAATTGGTAATGTGGCCTACATTGCACAGTGAATGCGGTTTTTGGACGACTAGACTCTTCCAAAGGAATTTGCCAGAAGGCATCTTTAAGATCTACTGCCGAAATGAAAACCGTGTCACCGAGCCTACTCAATAGACCATCGATATTTGGTAATGGATACGCGTCTTTTATTGTCACCTTATTCAGTTCTCTTGCATCTAGACAAAGTCTGTTTTTTCCCGGTTTCATGACTAAAGTTGTTCTACTGTTCCAACTAGCTTGAACTGCTGGTTCAATCACATTCAAACTAAGCATTCTATCCAGATCATCATAGGTCAATTTTTGAACGGTTGGTGAATTAGGATAGTATCTCATTTTTTTGGGAGGAACATTTTCTGTATCTATTTTATGCTCTTCTAAGTGCGTTTTCCCTAAACCGTATTTCGTGTAGCACCTAAATTCGGATTTCGCTATCTCTAGTTGTAACTGCTGATCTCTTGTCAAAACATGCATTTTAGGAGTATCGACTTCGGCTGCTACACGTTCGTCATTTAAGCTACTAATCATGAACGGAATGATATTAAATTTGTTCCAAAAGTCGATACCCAGGTAAAGGCTTTGAGAAAGTGACGGCACTAAATAAAGAGTTATCTCTTCAGTTTTCTTTTGACAGGTTATTTTCGTTATGACTTTCCCTATAATTTGTTGGCCTTTTCCATCTGCAGTTTTGATCATGGATTTGTAGTCAAGAATGTGAAGCTTGAGTTTTTCAGCTAAGTCAATGCAGTTATTTCCTATGCAACTAACGCTAGCTCCACTATCCATTAGGCCTTTCATCTCGAAATTATTAATGGAAACGTCCATATAAGGTCTCATATCTTAATCGTTAGGTACTCTTGAAGAAGCTATGATTTTTCGCTCTAGTTTTCTTTTAGTATATCTTTTCCTTGTGTCTAATATTTTTTTATTAAGTACAAAATCATTGTTTTCAAAGATTTGTCTTTTTCTTTCTTTATAATTCTCTAATCTTACATGGTACGGAATTATTTCCCTTAGTTTGCTAACCTTATCCTCTAGATCAATTTTTCTTATCTTATTTTCTAATATCCTTACATTCCTGCACTCTATCTTTAAATTATCAAAACTATTCTTTATCTTTGCTGGTTCTGCGGAGTTTGACAGGAAACCCCAGCTGGTTTCATGTATCTCTGTCCGTTTCCCTGGCATCGACTGCAATTCGGAGTGATAACATTTTCTGCACCACATCTATAACAGAATATGTTTCTCTGAGTAGAGGTACATTCAAAGAAGCTATGGCCTGCTACGCGACAATTCCAGCAGACTAGCTGTGTTTTAGGTTTTTGTGGCACAGTCTGTGGAACGTTTATAGCTTCTAGATCAAAATAGCTCTGTTGAGCGTCCTCTATCTCTATCTCATGTACTTTCCTAATTGGTGTACTCCGGAAATGGTCTCTCTCTTTTTGCCGCTTTGTGATATTCCTTTCGGCGCGTTTGCATTCTTCTAACAACCTATCCAAGGAGCTAATTGAAATGGGAAACACTAATTGTGACACGCCTTCCTTCAGATTATCCTTGACTATTTTGACTAATTCGAGTTCAGGAATTTGTTCGCGCATCTGATTTTTTAAGCCAATGATTGCCTTGCAAAAATCTTCGGCAGATTCATTATACATTTGGCGTCGCTCCATAATTTTCCTCTGAATCTCATAGTCACTTTCAAATCTTCTGAATTTTCGCTGCATTGTCACCTTTAGTGATTCCCAGTTTATAATGGAGTTCGATCTGCGGTAACTCCAAAACCATTCAGAGGCCTCGCCTGACAAAAGCTGATGAAAATTTTTCGTCAGTTCTTCCCAGGGACAATTGAAGTCTTGCCGCAAAACTTCAACTTTCAACAAGAAATCCTCGACAGTGTTTGACTTTGACGCTCCATCAAACTTGATTCCCCATTTGCTCAGATCTAGCGGTTTTGAATGAGGTAGGTGACTGTAATGCGCATAGAAGTTGGTTGGGTTTTGTTGTTGGATCAATTGTGGGTTTGGGACTGTGTTTGCTGTTGAAAGTATTGATAGGAGTATTGTGGCGGTTCTGGAGGGATGAAATTGCTATAGTGTGGGTACTGTTGCCGTGGTTCTGAATTTGATGGTGGCTGTGGCATCTCCGGTACTAAAGGGTTAACATTTGCGTTATTTTGACCCGCTTGTGCCCGCTCGCGAAATGAGTTGAGGGATGGAGAAGACATATTACCCTGATGTCGTTCTCTCTCTGCCTGCATCGATTCAGCCACTATTCGGGGCACGAGTCGGAGAATACAGGCTTCCACTTCCTGCATTACATTAGCCTGCATTGCCCCAGAGCTTGCACTAACGTAATCACGTAGTGTTAGACCTTGCTCATTTACAATGGTATTAGGCGTTATCATCAGGGGATTGTGTTGCTGAGTTCTACTGACCCTGTTACTGATCCCGAACTCTTGCCTAACACCCTGGGCAGTTATGCTGCTGTAAGGTGGTGATGGTACTGTCGTATTTGAATTTGCGCTGGTACCGGCGTTTGTCCCTACACTAACGTTACCTACTAGGCTTGAACTAGCTGTTGTAACGGGATTACTTTGTTGGGTTGACATGATGGGTGCTGTCGTTGTGAAAGTTGGGCTAGTGGTTGTAGACACCATCTGAGAAGAGGCTGGTGACCTAGAGAATGTTCTACCCCGAATTGAACGGTCACGTACGGTAGGTGCAGAATTTCCTCTGCCTCGCACTACTCTAGTATTTTCTGATCTGCCCCTACTTGATCTCAGAATCATAACAGGTCTGGACAAACTTGTTATCCGAACCGCATACGACTATTGAATCGATAAATAAAAGAAAATTAAGGGGAGCTGTAAAATGGTATGAATGGCTTGTAAAATATATATAATTGAAAATACAAAAAAATATTAAATATTATACTCTAAAGTTTACTTGTAAATGACTAATCTACAAAACAATTCTTACGAAACACACAAAAATATATCTACGAAATCACAATGCTCAGCAGGATGTTTTGCAGCTCGAGGAAACATAACGGATAAGCAAATTCATTTGAAGACTTCTACCTATAAAATTGAATTCTTTCTCTTTTTCTAATTTTATTCAGAAAAAGGAAGAAAAATTTTATTTTTTTGGTTTCTTTCCTTTTTTTTTGTATAAATTTATTTTTTTGAAATGTCACGTCGCAAAGCAAGAGAAAAATTACCAAGAATAGAAAATAGACAAAGTGAAATGAAGCTTAGATAACTTCAGCTCTGCCGGTGGTCGCAAAAGTATCTATACTGTTAACAAATTACTTGACATACCGACCGACAGGACCGAAGAGTCGCCACCGAAATTTCAAGTAAAAAGAATAATAAAAGCGATAGAATAGTGAAAGAGAATGAAAAAGGAAAAAAACAGAATCCAGGATCAGAGAAGAAATTTGTCTGTGGGTCGCAAATGGAATATGGTGTGGTAACCCTGGACCATGACCTACCCACAAACGCGTACCCCCTCTTCACCCTTCATTGCGTCATCTTTCGGTTGGGTCAGCACTCTCCGACATCGGTTACCGTCGCTACGCAGGCATAGCTCACTGGCTTTCCGGGACATACGGCAACCTTAGGTTTCGAGCACTGATTCAAGCGAAAGTTCTACGTTGCTCACACACACCGCGTCCCTCGTGTTTTATTATTTTTTAAAGCCATGTGAACTGTGCCATACTCTGGAGAAGTAGTTTGACAGTTCTAGGTTGGTGTAGTGTATCACGCACCAATTCGCAATCGTGTGAATCTTTGACATGTCAGAACGCATAAATCAATACCGAAGTAAAAGAAAGGATTTAATATAATTTATGGAAATAAATGCAAAAAAAAGTTATGATAATTGTTAATAAAATTTGTTTTCAGATACTACAATAAAGTTTTTCAATGATTTTATGCCCTAGTGCTGAAAAAAAAAAGGGGAATACATACTGTAGGATTTACTTAATTGGGGTGGAAGTTTTTCCATGGCGCAGAAATGCTGACTTTTTTTCATTTGCGAATTTTTTTCTACAGCAAAAGTAAAAGGTGGAGCAATTATGACGATGGGTATTAGTGTAATCACATTCATGTTTATCAATTCGAAATTGTTTTGGTTTTATTTTTTTAACACATCATTGTTTTGATTCTTGGTCCTTTCAGAAACTACAACGTTTTTAAAGCGCTTGAAACACTTTTTAGAGGGGTATTTGTGTTCAACGTTACTTATTTCTGATGCAAAGATTTACGCTAAATAGTGCGGCAGTTTCGAATTAGGAAGCAATAAGTCTTTTTTTCTTCTTCGTTTTGTTATTCACTGACAATAACTACGACAAAATTTCTCGGAAATAAAGTAGTTTGCAACTTTGCAGTACTTTGTTCAGAAAATTTTCAAGAACTTAAACGCTACAATTCATCAAAGCGCCTAACTTTGCTGAACGAGCTATTGAAATGTTATGAATGTCTGTTAAAGAAAATAGGTGATCTACTCGCATGGTCTCTAAATGGCTTCCACTTCAGTACTCATTGCTCTGCTTGACCACTTCACGACGCGTACTACACCATGCAGTACACCCTACGCTTAATCTATCGTTCTGTAAAAATTATTTTTAATAAACTATTTTTTTTTTTTTCTTTTTTTGGTAAAAATTATGAAACTCCAAGGTATATGCGTGTAAATGCCCTAGTTGCAGCGAACCTGCGAGTATATGCCACGAGACGACGCTGCGTATGAGTAATATTTGAAAAAAAATAGGTAGAGATAGTGAAAAGTACATGAAAAGTCCAGACATTTTTCATTTGCCTGAATTTTGGGCGCCAATTATAACAGTTAGGGTCTAGAAGAGCATGACACGATTAAAATTTCTTGCTAGGCTGAGCTTGCCATAAAATGGGGGTTCTTATGCTCTCTAACTGTCATAATAAAAACTTCAAACTCGTGTCAAATTAATAAAAATTGAAAGACAAAATTATAGATTAGGAAGAAAGAAAAGAAAAAGAGCGCGATGACGACGTGACATTTCCGAGGCGAAAAACAATTTCTCAAATGAGTCTACATGGTGCTGCTATTATTGCACCAATGTGTCCCACCCGCTAACTTAAAAGTCAGCCAATACATTTTTTTTTTTTTAAATTTGCCCCTTACTTACGTCAGTTATGCCTCTCGCTGCAGCATCCTAATCTGAAAATAGACTCTACTCCATTACTGATCAACAAGAAATTCACAGTTTACTATTACACAAAAACATTTTTTATTTTTATTTAATACACAAGGAATATCTCACATAAAGAAAATTATTTAAATTAAAATTAATTAATTTTTCAAAAACAAATTGAAATAATTTCTTAAAATTAAATATTTATTCAAAATTAAATTTCTTCTCTTTTTTTTTCTTTATTTTTAGAGTAAATTTAAATTAAGTTTTTAAATTCGATTTTCATTTTATTTTTAATTTATTAAATTTAACATTTAAACACAGGAATTGACTTATTTGGATTAATGAAATCTTGTATTTTTAAATTTAAATTATGCTTAAATTTAAATTACAGATAGGTTTTAATCTAATATTTTGCATAAGGTGTATACATTTAAACTTAATATTCTCAAGTTTAAATCATACTATCCTATACAAACTATACAGTACATACAACATAAAGAATCGACACAAACACAAGTGTATACAGTAAGTATAAGTCGAACAATAAGTATTAACAGGTAAGTATATAAATAAATTTGGGAACAGGTGAGTCTTAAGGTAAATTGGTAGCTTTAACTGTAAGTATACATGTGTATTTATAAGTTTAGGAGCAGGTAAGTCTTAAGGTAAGTATATATTTTTAATTTTTTTGTATGTATATAAGAATTAAGCTGAGTACAGGTAAGTCTTATGGTAAGTATATGTATGAAGGTAGGTATACATTTTTATTCGAATTTAAAATTTCAAATTTTTTTTGGAAATTTATTTTTTTTTTTATTATTTTCCTTTCCTTATTTTTCTTACTTGGGTTACTCCTATTTCCATTTTCCCATATTTACTGTTTAAGACTTATTTATATACTTAAAGCTTGCCGTTTTATCTTTATATTCCTACAGGGTATGGCGCCAACAATCCCTACAGGGTATTTCTAAAGGGTACGTATTTCTACGTCATGGTTTTTGTTAAACTTTGAGAAAAAAAAACAGTTTGACAAACACAGTCATAAATTCAAAAATTTTCTGAATTCTGACACAAAACGTACATAAATAAATCTTTTTACGGCTCAAGTTTACTTTCCACTAACAAGTAGATATTCACAAAAAAAAAATCTACTAATTTAAAGTTCCTTGTGTTTAACTATATTTAGTTTCAAAAAAAACTTTCACTTCTACTACAGTAAAAGTTTTCAAAATTTAACTATTATTTTATCTCTTCTTGAAACAAACTTTACATCTTTTCTTTTATCTACTAATGACTATTGACCTTAATTTTTTTCAGCCTACACAATTTCATTTCTACTTGCTTTTTCTTGTTTTTACAGTTCCGATTTCCTCTTTTCTTTCAGCTACTGCTGCTCACTTGGTGATCAGGAACGTTGTGCTGCACTGGTCTGAAATCGCTGCTTTTATGTTATGTTGATGATTTTTCTTTTAGGCTGCTTTATTTTTGCGTAATTTTACTTTAATAGTAAAAATCTGTTTTCAAATTTTAAAATTAATTTATTTATTATTAAATAATTATTATTAATTATTATTTATTAATCAGTTTTTAATTAGCTATTTGTTTATCTTATTTTTTTAATATTTTATTGAGTAGTTTTACATTTTACAAATGTTGTTTGATGAAAACACTTTTTCCAAAAACTGGGCAGAAACTGCTACAGAATGAAATGTACGAGATGGCAACACTTCCGCAATAAATCAAAATGACAAAACCAACAAATTGTGATTATGTTTTTCTTCTAGATTTTTTTTTAACCTTATTTCAGGATTTTATTTTATTTTTCTTTTAGATTTTTTTACCTTTTTTCAGGATTTTATTTTATTTTTCTTTTAGATTTTTTTACCTTTTTTCAGGATTTTCTTTTAGATTTTTTTTACCTTTTTTCAGGATTATTTTTAGTTTTATTAGTTTATCTTCAGGTTTATAGTCTTTTTTAGGTTTTACTTTTGTTTCCCGATTATTATTTGCGCAGTGGTTCCCGGGGGTGCTCCGCTGACTTGGTTGCAGACTACTCAACGAGCCAGTATTTTTCTTCCTTTTAGATTTTTCTACCTTTATTCAGGTTTATTTTTAGTTTTATTAGTTTATTTTCAGTTTTATAGTCTTTTTTATGTTTTACTTTTATTTCCCGATTATTATTTGCGCAGTGGTTCCCGGGGGTGCTCCGCTGACTTGGTTGCAGACTACTCAACGAGCCAGTATTTTTCTTCCTTTTAGATTTTTTTTACCTTTTCAGCTTTTTGAGTTTTTCTTATTTAGCTTTATTCTTTTGAGTTTTTCTTATTTAGCTTTATTTTTTTGAGTTTTTCTTATTCAATTTTATTTTTTCAGAGTATCCAATGTTGGCTGTCAAAAAATCAAAGAAGGCGGAACCAGCTCGCCGGAACCTCATTTCTTTTTCTTTATTTTTTTTTTTTTTTCAGTTGGCTGCCCTCAGTTTTCCTAGTTACTGCCTTTTCTGAACGCACTCTTTTAGGCGTTCACATGGACAAACTTCAGCTGGTCGTGTCCGCCACAGTAACACACTCCGTACAGTGTTCAAGCATATATCCTTTCCAAGACTATTATTCAGAGATATTTAATTTTCTTTTTGCAGTTTTGAACGGATATTTTTTAATTTCGTTTAAAATGCTGCGTTCTAATCTTCTATTAAGCTTTTTTCCCTGTCCATCTTTGGACTTGCAAGTTAATCTAAAGTCTTCACGGTACCTTTTTATGATTTCGTGGACAGTCGAATGAGTTTCAAGAGTGGATATCTATTTGTAAAAATAAAAATAGAAGAACTGACACTCAGTGTAACAAATAAAAAGTGTTTCTAGAGAAATTAGAGGATATTTTTGACATTTCACATGCTGATGCATTAAAAACAGTGAAATGTGAAGACGACAAAAAATTTTTGATCGCACAACGTCAGAAAGGTCGTCAAGGATGCTTGGCGGGTATTGACATGAAAACCTTACAATAAGCAAAAATAAAATCGATACGTTTAGAAGCAGAAGGAACAAGAAGAAACAAAGCACTTCGTTGGGAAGTAGCTATTAGTAGTTCTCAAAGTATTATGCTAAAATTATTTTTTGTTATATTTTTAAATTAATAACATGCTTTATGTACTTTTTCACTTAAATGAATGACTTTAGAATTAATATTATCATCAGAAAGTGGAACTGAGAGTGCCACCTACGTAGCTACAAATGAAAATGTATCTGGACCAAGTAAACCTAAAATAAGAGGAACAAAAGATTTTATTAATTCTAGAGTTGTGTCCGCTTTGGATAAATGCAAAATAAGTGACCGTTCAGCTATGCATGTCATTATTGCCATTGCAGAAGCATTAGGTCATGATATTAATAACTTAATAATTAATCGTTCAATGTTACAACGTCAGGGAATTGAATAGATTTTTTCAATCTACTAAACTAAAATTAAAAATGCATTTAAGGTTTGTACGATTTACCTAAAATACCAAATTGTAATTATAATTTTTGTATATTTTTTTAGATAGATCATGGTGTTTTGCATTGGGATGGGAAACTTTTACCAGAAATAACTGGGAATGTTAAGGTAGACAGATTACCTGTTATAATTAGTCACAATAACGGTGAACAGCTGTTAGGTGTTCCGAAATTATCTTCTAGAAAAGGAATTGATATGTGTGATGCAATATATGAACTTTTAATTGAATGGAATGTTGACCAAAAAATAGTCGCACTGTGCTGTGATACAACCAGTTCAAATACAGGAAAAATTAATGGAGCGGCATCACTTTTGGAACAAAAAATGCAAAGAGATTTACTTTATTTACCATGCCGCCACCATATATATCAAATTGTGCTGAGAGGTGTATTTGAATCCAAATTCGGATCAGCTTCTTACGCTTGTGATGTTCCTTTATTTAAAAGATTTCATTCGTATTGGCGAAAAATTGATAAAGTGAATTTTAGACCACCACCTGAAGGCGAAAAGCTTTTTACGATTTTAATTGATGTAAAAGACGAAATTTCAAACTTTTGTAAACATCAATTAAAAAAAAAAAATTCAAGAGACGATTACTTAGAGCTCTTGGAGTTGACTTTAATATTTTTAGGAACAAGTTCCAAAACAACATTTCGCAATCCAGGGCCAATGCACCACGCCAGATGGATGTCTAAAGCTTTGTACTCGTTGAAAATGTATCTATTTCGAACAGAATTTAATTTGATAGAGTTTGAAGAAAACAAATTACGAGATATATGTATGTGCTTTTATTATCCGCTTTTATGTGAAGGCTTGGTTTAAATGTCCAATGACATCATTAGCGCCATACCAAGACTTGTGTCTTTTAAAAGAATTTTATAAATACAAATCATTTGACAAACCAATATCTGAAGCTGCAATTAAAAAGTTTTCGAATCATTTATGGTACCTGTCAGACGAACGTGTGGCGCTAAGTTTGTTTGACGAAAACGTTCACAATGAAATTAAATGAGAAATATGTGAAAATATAATGATTTTGAAAAAAAATTATGATGAAGGAGATGATAAAGATTGCGACGAAGATGTTGATATAATAGAAAATATGAAGCGTATACCTCTTAAACCAACAGAAATAGAAGCATTTTTAAAAAAAGAGCTTCAGGAATTTGTTACTGTTAACCAGAGCCGTTTTTAAGCATAGGCTATATAGGCTGCAGCCTAGGGGCCCGCGCCACAACGGGGCCCGCGCCATTTTTTATGAATAAAAAAAACTATTATAGATAAATATTTGATCAAAAAGTATCACTCGGATCTGGTTTCGGTGATATAACCATCGGATGTTGCGGATATAGCTTTTGTTAAAATCATATGTAGAATGTCATAAAAAAGATAATTTAGTTGGTCAGAATTTCAGAAAAATCGTCATATCATATCGAATTTTAAAGTTTTATAGTTAGTTTGTGATTTAAAGAGTATTAATGCTTTTTATGACGAAAACCTTTTACTCTTATAAGGTATAATAAGCCTGATCCAAAACAAACATGAAATCATTTCTTTTTGACGCGTGATCATATTTAATGGCGGGTATGGAAAAACGGATATGCTGAATCCTTACATCACAGTGTGATCACACGACGCGCTAACGTTTACGACCGCTCATGCTGTTATGTATTATATTTTTACCAAAGCTCCTGTACTACACTTCAAAAATATGGTCATAGGTGTCACTGCAGGCAAAAACTTATTTGTATTTCGTCTATATTGTTGGAATGAACTATTGGATTTTAATAAAGTTCTGATAACACCAAACGAAAGAGGTATAGCTTAAGTATTGTAACGGCAGAGTGTAATCTAATGTACACTGGCATTGGAATTTCGAGAGTCATGCCAGAGATGTCAGAATGTCCGAATGACATTTCTGGTTTGTCATGCGAAATTTGCGTACGTGCGTTCGATTCAATGAAAAATGGCTGAACACCGCGTCATTTCGAATTTCGGTAGCCATTTTTCGATGATTCGACAGAACGCGTGAGTTGGTTTGGAGAGACGAATGAGTGCGGTCGTTTAGCGGGTGACATTCTTCCGTGTGCGTGGATTGTGTTTCTTAATATTTTCCGTTGATTGATAATAGTTTTCCTTTAATAAATTAAAAAAAAAGTGGTTGATTAAGTTTTTACATAACTAAACAAATAATTCTATTAGATTAGAAGCAATCAGTGCCTATGTATTTGTCCTCTAATTGATTAATTGCAAATAACAAAAATCTTATTTCCATGTTATGTAAACTATGTCGCTAAACCTGGACATAAAATCAACCAGAAAACTACGAAAACTATGACCGTATTTCAGTTTATCGACCATTTGAATTGTAACAACACAGAAATTTCGCCAAAATGGGCGACATAAAATTGTGCATCTCACCCTGTGTACGATTTAATAAGCAATTTACTATCACTCAAATCAACCGTAGCCAGCGATAAGTAATTATCAAACAAACAAAGAAAATAATGCTTAAAGCTGTTTCAGAAAGTTAATTTTTGCTAAGAAAAAAAAAGAATAAATGTGTCAATAAATTCATACATTTGTGAAAATAAATTGAAAACTATAAATCAAAGCTTGCCATGCATAAGCAGTGAAGTAAAGATTAAAGATGCAGTGTGCAGTTTTATTTATTTTAGAAATGACTTCGAACATGATAAAAGAACAATAAAATAAGAAACATTTATCCTAGTAAAAATACACACCAAAAGAAAGCTAGTATACTTTATTGTTGAAAATTCTAAAGTAAAGTAAAGTAGTCAAAAATAAAATTAAAAATTCATACAAAACAATATGCAATAAAAACTCTAACATTCAACAATACAAATACAAAAATTAAATAACAACCATGTACAACACCAGCATTCCAACTTTAATAACAACATTTACTACCCAACTATACATTAAACAACACAACGTAAACAACACCGAGAATCGAAGACGACAACAGTAGCAGCAACTGCAACGATAATGAATAGTATCGGAGGTATTATTCGTATTATAATAGCTTATTAATTCGTCATTATATGAACATATTTTATAAAATTTTTGATTAATTTGAAAATTAATTACTACCTACTACGTATTAAAATTACTACTTACATATGTTTAACTTAATAATATAACTACATACTTAAAATTACTACTTACATATGTTTAACTTAATAATATAACTACATACTTAAAATTACTACTTACATATGTTTAACTTAATAATATAACTACATACTTACTTATTAAAATAACTACATACATACATTAAACTTATTTTGTATATCACTGTGAACAAAAACAAACAAAAAACAGTGGTAGCTCTAGTAATATAAGTATCTTCCTATGTTTAAACTTAGAATTTAGTATTATTTTTATACCTTCGTATAATAAAGTATGTTGGAAATAAAACCAAAGAAAAAAAAAATGAACTGAAACCTTAAAAAGAAAAACCAATTTCTTTTTATTTAAAAGAAAAGAAAGAAAAAAGATAAATAGCATGACAGCTTAAATAGTTTCACAGTTAGGTCCTATGTAGAACCATCAAACGTTTTAGGGTGGACCGTATATTTTGTCCCAATGGTCCACAAGGTAGGGTGGGTAGAGTAGGGACCCGAGCCGAACACCAGTGCTCGATGGTTTAGCAAAGAGGAACATTAGGGAGGCCCATATTTTTTTTAAAGATTTTTCGTAGATATTAGATTGTGATAATTTTTGATGCTTCAGAGTGCAGCTACCCCAGTTCAAGCACGAGAAAATTTATTTTTGTACGGTGCAGGCACACCATGGGCAGCAGCGAACCCACACCAACCCACCGAACTGCTAGTGATGGCATACCAGCTCGTGCTGCAGCTGACCATGTTGTCCGCGTTCCAAGCACCAGTCGCATGCGCGATTACAAATTTTGGCGCCCAACGTGGGGCCGTTTGAAGTTTGAACCAGTCGTTTGCGCGATTACAAATTTTGGCGCCCAACGTGGGGCCGTTTGAGGTTGAAGGTTAAAAGAAAACTGTAAATCAGTGGACAATTATGCCCCTTAAAAATTTTTTTTTAGTATTTTGCCTTCGATTTCACTCGGTTCCATCCGATTTACCCTCGCTGTGCTCTGGATTTTTGAAAATTTTTTATTTAACCAAACCTGTTACAGGAAAATTTTTGTTTTTGTCTTCATTTGAATTTTAAATTCAAGAATCTAATACTCAAAGCCTGAAGCTGGATTTATCAGTCCGGGAGGATTCCGTTCTGATCCGCTCAGACGCTTTTGACCCTATTTATTCCTATTTGTGAAAATTACCCTGTAATAGACGACTAAATTTTTTGCATAATTTTTTTTTTGAATAAATTAAATTTCAGTAACTTCTTACATTTTTAATATTGTTGATTCACTCTTTTAGCTTGAATGCGAATTGCGGCTGCAAGTCAAGGTAAACAGCTGGATTTTGCGATTAAGTTGCAATTCACTGCGCTTTTCGACCGCTTTACTGAGATTTGTATAGGTTGTACTTCAATTTCATGTTTGAAATGAGATTTAAATTTTGTAGATTCAGATTCTTCCTCCCTAAGTTTTTCTTCGTGGCTGACCAAACAATTTAATAATAATTTGAATAGTTCTACATAGGACCAAGCTGTCATTGATAATTAAACTTCTGATAAAAAATTTTTTTTTTTCTTTTAAGAAAAACAAAAATTTAACAAATTAAATTTGAGAATTTTTTTTGTAAGTAAAGAATAAAACTTAGCAAGTAAATTTTTTTTTTGAATTTGAAAATTTCTCTTAAAGAATTTCTAAAAATTTATAAATCTAAAAAATTTTATAAAGCGAATATTTAACATTTTGGAATTTTTTTTTTGGCATAATGTAGCTATACTAAAAAAAATTTAAAAATGTAAAACGATAAGAATTTGACATTTGAAATTTTTTTTTTTTTTTGCACAAATGTAGATTTTTGCTAAAAATTGAAAGAAATAATTAATTAGAATTTGATATTTGGTAATTTAGTGGTAATTCCACGGGGTATTCATAAATTTAACTTTCGGCCATTTTTTTTATTACAAAATTTTAACTTTCGGTTTTTCGATACCTTTCATCTCGGTCGCGGATTCGGTTTTTGAATTTTTCACGCGAAGGATATTAGAAAGTAGTGCCTTCAGTTTTTGTAACCAGCCACAGCAGATTTCGAAAAACTGTTTTGTAACGGCAGAGTGTAATCTAATGTACACTGGCATTGGAATTTCGAGAGTCATGCCAGAGATGTCAGAATGTCCGAATGACATTTCTGGTTTGTCATGCGAAATTTGCGTACGTGCGTTCGATTCAATGAAAAATGGCTGAACACCGCGTCATTTCGAATTTCGGTAGCCATTTTTCGATGATTCGACAGAACGCGTGAGTTGGTTTGGAGAGACGAATGAGTGCGGTCGTTTAGCGGGTGACATTCTTCCGTGTGCGTGGATTGTGTTTCTTAATATTTTCCGTTGATTGATAATAGTTTTCCTTTAATAAATTAAAAAAAAAGTGGTTGATTAAGTTTTTACATAACTAAACAAATAATTCTATTAGATTAGAAGCAATCAGTGCCTATGTATTTGTCCTCTAATTGATTAATTGCAAATAACAAAAATCTTATTTCCATGTTATGTAAACTATGTCGCTAAACCTGGACATAAAATCAACCAGAAAACTACGAAAACTATGACCGTATTTCAGTTTATCGACCATTTGAATTGTAACAACACAGAAATTTCGCCAAAATGGGCGACATAAAATTGTGCATCTCACCCTGTGTACGATTTAATAAGCAATTTACTATCACTCAAATCAACCGTAGCCAGCGATAAGTAATTATCAAACAAACAAAGAAAATAATGCTTAAAGCTGTTTCAGAAAGTTAATTTTTGCTAAGAAAAAAAAAGAATAAATGTGTCAATAAATTCATACATTTGTGAAAATAAATTGAAAACTATAAATCAAAGCTTGCCATGCATAAGCAGTGAAGTAAAGATTAAAGATGCAGTGTGCAGTTTTATTTATTTTAGAAATGACTTCGAACATGATAAAAGAACAATAAAATAAGAAACATTTATCCTAGTAAAAATACACACCAAAAGAAAGCTAGTATACTTTATTGTTGAAAATTCTAAAGTAAAGTAAAGTAGTCAAAAATAAAATTAAAAATTCATACAAAACAATATGCAATAAAAACTCTAACATTCAACAATACAAATACAAAAATTAAATAACAACCATGTACAACACCAGCATTCCAACTTTAATAACAACATTTACTACCCAACTATACATTAAACAACACAACGTAAACAACACCGAGAATCGAAGACGACAACAGTAGCAGCAACTGCAACGATAATGAATAGTATCGGAGGTATTATTCGTATTATAATAGCTTATTAATTCGTCATTATATGAACATATTTTATAAAATTTTTGATTAATTTGAAAATTAATTACTACCTACTACGTATTAAAATTACTACTTACATATGTTTAACTTAATAATATAACTACATACTTAAAATTACTACTTACATATGTTTAACTTAATAATATAACTACATACTTAAAATTACTACTTACATATGTTTAACTTAATAATATAACTACATACTTACTTATTAAAATAACTACATACATACATTAAACTTATTTTGTATATCACTGTGAACAAAAACAAACAAAAAACAGTGGTAGCTCTAGTAATATAAGTATCTTCCTATGTTTAAACTTAGAATTTAGTATTATTTTTATACCTTCGTATAATAAAGTATGTTGGAAATAAAACCAAAGAAAAAAAAAATGAACTGAAACCTTAAAAAGAAAAACCAATTTCTTTTTATTTAAAAGAAAAGAAAGAAAAAAGATAAATAGCATGACAGCTTAAATAGTTTCACAGTTAGGTCCTATGTAGAACCATCAAACGTTTTAGGGTGGACCGTATATTTTGTCCCAATGGTCCACAAGGTAGGGTGGGTAGAGTAGGGACCCGAGCCGAACACCAGTGCTCGATGGTTTAGCAAAGAGGAACATTAGGGAGGCCCATATTTTTTTTAAAGATTTTTCGTAGATATTAGATTGTGATAATTTTTGATGCTTCAGAGTGCAGCTACCCCAGTTCAAGCACGAGAAAATTTATTTTTGTACGGTGCAGGCACACCATGGGCAGCAGCGAACCCACACCAACCCACCGAACTGCTAGTGATGGCATACCAGCTCGTGCTGCAGCTGACCATGTTGTCCGCGTTCCAAGCACCAGTCGCATGCGCGATTACAAATTTTGGCGCCCAACGTGGGGCCGTTTGAAGTTTGAACCAGTCGTTTGCGCGATTACAGTATGCTATTTTACTTTGGTATCCATTTTTTTTTCGAATTTTAGAAAAGTGGGACCACTTCAGCATTATTTTCTTCTTAGCGATTAATATTTCCGAAAAACTTAATCTGACCAATAAAACATATTTTCACTTATCATACATACTGAGATTGACAGTTCTTATGGGCTGTCTCGAATGACAATTTCAGAGATAACAGCTCTTCCGAGTTTTTTTAATTTTTGACGGTTATATTAAAGAAAAAAATTTAATTTTCTTCATTTTTTCTCAAATTCCAACCCCAGCAACCCCAGGAGCATTTTAATTATTTTTTAAATGAGTATATACTCGAATATGAATAAATTTTCGAATTTTGAGCGTTTCCGAAGAATTCTTGAAATTGACCTTATTTTGAACATGTTTTAAGAAATTTGTATGCCTTAACTGTCTAAGTTTCCATTTCATTTCAAAAGTAAGTCTTACGCTGTTTTACATGAGTACGGTGCGTGTGATTTAAAAAAAAGACGGGTTCGGTCGCTAAAGTAGAATTAGTGGCCTTTTTCTTTTTGTGGGTGGTGGTGTTAAGAATGTAGCTATGGACGTCTGTCTTTTATATTTTCCTCCTTAATACACAGGTTGTAGTAAAAGTAGTAGATAAGAATTCGTATTAAACCTCTTTTTTTTGCTAGAAATTTATTAAAAGTCCCCATAGGGGGGCCAGCACCATATGTTCAGCCTAGGGGCCCGCACACAGCTAGAGACGGCGCTGCTGTTAACACACATAAATTTTTCAATCGCTTTGGAATTTCCACTGATTTTTTAAGTGAAGACCCTTCTAAGTGGAACGGCAATGAATCATATAAAAAAGGATATAATACAATTCATAATTTAAATGTAGTAAATGATGCAGCAGAACGTGGAGTAAAATTAATTGAAGAATATAATAAAGTCCTTACCAAAAAATATTTATTGCAAGTGGTTACTGACTATCGAAAAAACTTCAAATCACATACTAAATCAGCCTTGACTTAAAGATTTGTTTTGTATTATTATTCCTTTTAAATTAAAAAAAATAAAAATCTCAGAATAAAAATATATTGATAGCTATTATCTGATATAGAAATTAAAATGTTTGGTTTTTTAATAATGGCCATAACTCCTTTATTTTTCATCCGATTTTTAGCTTGTTGGAAAGGTAAGTAATTGTAAAATATGCGTTAGTATTTATTTTTATGGTTAAATATATTCAGAAGTGAGTTAAAGGAAAAAATGCAAAAAAAAATCAGAATTTTCGAAACTTTGACCGGCTTGAGCGACCTCTAAATCTCTTCGGATTGATCTGAAACTTCACGTTTTATCGTTTTTCATTTATTCGCACATTTTGAGGGGGATCGATTTAAAAAAAAGACACTTTCGAAAATAAGGGCCACCTTAATGTACATACATATATAGCCAAAATTCACTTATTTTTGGTCTTACGAACAAAGACCGAATTAAAATATTCTAAACACTTTTTCACAAAACAAAAATCAATTTGTATTACTCAAATACCTGAACAAGAAGGCTCCATCAAAATTTTGTTCAAGTTTTTATTGTTAAATAAAATAAAACACCTTGAAACTGTTAAAAAAATACGTTTGACACACTCCGCTTAACAGAACTCCGCATAGCTGAAAAAACCGTTTAAATGTACTTATCTACAATCCTCTAACTTTTTTTTGATTTCCAAGTTTCTTGAACTTATTCAACTGTGAAGAAGTTCAGTATTTATGAACTCTTTTTCGTTATTGGAGTTTGTGTAGTTTTCTTTTTATTTTCTGACGAACACATCTCTGGCAACAGTTAAACGAACAAAATCAATTGCATTCTAAAAAATATACGAGTTCTCGGATCATTGAGCTTTTTAGCATATTAGTTTGATAACGTTCACAAGGTGCCCTGATAGAAATCATTTAAGATGTTATTAATGCTGGAGCTGTTTAGATTTGTAGATTTTTTTGACTTTTGAAGCGAACATCGATGTCAACATCGGGTCATTTACATCGATTGTGTAAAAATATCGGATACTGAACATCGATGCTAAAATCACTCGATGTTTTGGTAAAAGATCGATATTTCAAAAACATCGAAATTGCTTCCCACACATAACGCTACCTTCACGGCTGTGATGGCGACTCAAAAATCTCTCCTCCTTTCTCAAATCATGGAAATAATAACAGAACCATCAAGATTAATTTTTTTTTTTTGTTAGTAAAAACAACTTTTTTCCACTCACCGTGGTCGTTATCTTTCACTGAGCTCAATTCATGTGGTCGCTTGCCAATTAGTAAGAGTTTAGCAAGTATTATATGTTTATTTTTTGCATAAACATGTTAAGAACTCTAACAAAGTACAAATTAAAAACAAAAGAGAAATAAAATTCAATATAATAAAAATTACTAATCTTGAAATAATTTTTCTATATCTACTTTTTATAAGTTATAAAGCGGGAATCATATATTACAATTAGAAATATATAAAAATTCTAATGTCGCAATTTATTAAAATTTAATAAAGTAAAATTTCAAAGCTTTTAGGTATAATAATAAATAAAATGAAGAAAATAATTTTTAATATGCACTTAATAAAAAATGCAAATGAAAATAATTACAAACTAGAATAGAATTTTTCATAATGATTTTTTATTTATTACTGTAAAAGAGTAATATTTGTTTTCAACTTTTAATTTTTATATTCTCCCATTAATTTTAAATACAATTTGAGCTGGTGTTTTTTCCGTGTATTTTCTGTGACTTTAAAGTGTAGTATTATGTTGGTAAAGTGTCGTATTTGTCTGACTACATTCTGTTTTTGAGTAAAGTTAATTGATTAGTGGCTTGTAATCAGTGTATACTGTGAATGTGCTGCTGAAAATAAATGTGTTTTGTCTTTTCCACGTATAGAAAATATGACCCAGTAGAAATTCGTGCATCACAGATATTAATAAATAAAGATAAATGTTGGCATATAAAATAATTGTATTTTTATTTAACAACAAAAAGAAAACATTTCATAAATCTTATACATATTATGTATACATATGTATGTTATACAAACATATTAACAGAGTTTACTTAAAATAAGACTTTCAATATATGGTTCAATATTTTGTGATGACGCCAGACGCAATATCGGTGATTTTTTTTTCATGAAATTTATTTTTTTTACAACAATTAAATAATATTTCAATAATACAAAAAATTGCCTTTCGCATAAATAATGTTTTTGTTTGCATTTGTTTTGTTTTTGCACGTTTGATTCCAACTGGGTTTCTCGCGAATCAGCGCATAGAAATCAGCAACTGCACGGCGGGTCGAATGATGGCCCGCAACGGGCAATGTGAATGCGGGAGGGTAAATGGTCAACACTACTCTAATGTGTTATTGTTTTCTTGTTGCACAACTTCACCGACTGCTATGTTTGATACATCTACAACAGTTGATAGTTTCGCTTTACTGTTACCATGGTTAAGCAGTGTTTGCTAAGCGAAGCTGTCTTTTATGGAAGTGAATGCATCTAGAGTGTCTTTTGTCCATTGGAGTTGTTTAGCTTATGCTTCTGAGGCGTTGGTTACCATTTGGTAGTGTAGGTCCTAAAGTCCTAATTGGCCTTGTGTTGTAACGTGGTGTATTGTTTTGTGTTTGAATGGTTGTGCAGTATAATCGTGTTCTGTTCTTAGTGCTGGGTATTTTTTGAGTAATTGAGTGTATTTGTTATTGATTGAGAAAAACTATGATAATGGTGTTTCTGTGAATGTGAAATCGCGTTTATGGATAGTTTAGTGAGCGGGTTTATGAGTCGTTTGTGTTTTAAGTCAATAAGTAAACCAAATTATGTAAAAAAATCTGTACTTAAAATTGGTTTGGAATGTCTGCGATTATGAAGTGAAAGTCGCATCTTAATTTTAGATTTAGTGTTAATAACATTTCCGAAAGTTGATATTGAAGTGGCGTTAGCGGCCGTTAAAATAATTTCAGATTTTTGTTTGTGGTTTTTTGAATTTAGAAGAAGGGAGTAAAGATAGTTCTGCTCCACTGTCAACGAGGAAGCTTACGTTGTTTGTGTTGTCCTCAATGAAGACAACGTGTTGTTAGACTTTCATCATCAGCCGTCGCAATTATTTATAAAAAGTTCGAGCTTTCGTACGGTGTGGACGTGTTTTCAGTTATCTTCGTATATTTTTTATTTTTTCTAGTAGACTTATACTTTCGCCTAAATTTTCTTTTGGTATGCTATGTGTATGTGGTCTAAAGGTTGATCGGGGTCAGCCATCGACGCAGTGTGCCAAGTGCAATAATCTTTTTTACCTGGTTTGCGTAAACATCTTGCCAGCAGATCTTGAATATCTGCAAAAAACTAATAATGGTTATCATTGCAAAAATAGCTCGGCTGCGCGCCGAAATTCCTTTCGTTCGCCTCCAATATTCGGAACTCCAAAATATCGTGAGAGCTCGGCTTCTGTGATGTCGTCAACTAATATTCAACAAGTGCAAAAAGAACTACACTCAAAACAATTGGTCTTTGCTTAATATTGTAGTGGAAAAAGAAGAAATAAAAACTCGTGTGCACACGTCAACGATTCAGATCAAAACGCGTAGATTTTATTGTAATATATTTACAGCTGTTGTTGTCACATAAGACATACAGAAAGAGCAGAGATGCTACACATATTTAGGTACTTAAAAATGACGACCTTATTTAATTACAACACATAATGACTGTAAGTTCGATTAAATAATGTAATATAATAAAATAATCAGTCGCTACACGCAGAGAAAAAACATGGTTGAGCATTGTCACAGCAATCACTTAATATTTGCAAAAATCATTCAATTGTTTCCACAATCAAATGATTATTGGTTTTTACCACAACATTATCCCTATAATAAAAGCTTGATTAATATTTTATAATAACATGATTGTTCTATGAAATAATTATAATATGGTTACTTTGGAAAAGCCTAACATTATCAGAGAAACCATTTAATAATTGTCGCAATAATTTTTTTTTGCCTCAACAAAATATTTTATGATTTCTTACCATATATATAGTTATAAGTAATCATATTATGATAGATTTATACTTTCAATCATATAATGATCAGTATTTTATCAGCATTAAATATCATATGATTAGAAGAAATAATAACATTATCATTTAGTAAGTAGCTGTAAATTTGCATGCTTATTTATTTAGTTACTATTTGGCAAACGGTGTAGTCGGTTGCATTTGTTAATTAAAAATTGTGTAAAATACATTGTGAAAATAAAATGATTTTTAAGTGATTTTGCTTATTAAATGTGATCTCCTTAAATGAAATTCCGTTTAAATATATGAAAATTATGTGAAATCCAAAAGTGTTAGTTTTGTAGTGCAAGAATTGTCCTTGTATTAAACAAAATCAAAAAATTAACGGTTTAAAGTTTGTTAAAACAACTTTTCTCTCATAAAATTTATACAAAAAATAAAATAAATAAAAAAATTCTTTAAATAAAAACTGTATTTTATTGACATGTATGTCAATGCATGTAACCATATTATGATAAATTTTGGCCATATTCTGTTTATTTTGACAATAGTATGGTTACTTTTTGAATCAAACTATGGTAAATTGACTACACGGAAAAAACGAAACTCGAAATTATTGCAAATATTAATCAAAATTTAAGAAAAATTAGTAGGTAATTTAGTAATTTAGAAACGGTTCGAGTGTCTATTAAAAATTACTAAGCGTAATATAAAAATTGCATCAAGCAGGCATTAATTTTTCGAATGCAAGTTTTTAATTTTTACAAAGTAGATTTTAAAATTTCTGCAATAATTTATTATATTTTAAAAGGACTGTACTATTTTTTAAAAAGTACATTATAAAGTTTTTATGATGAAATAATAATAAAATTTAAATTAAAATTTAATTTAAAATTTTTTGTGTGTTGAACAAAATTGGGACGGCCAGCGAGTTTCCGTTGCCGCGTTCCCGACCCCGTCACAATTCTGTTCAACACATTACTTCAAAGCCAATTAGTAAGAGTTTGGCAAGCCTTATATATTTATTTTTTTGCATGAACATGTTGAGAACTCAAACAGAGTACAAATTAAACACAAAAGAGAAATAAAATTCAATATAATAAAAATTAATAACCTTGAAATAATTTTTCTATAACTACTTTTTAAAAATTATAAAGCGGGAATCATATATTACAATATGAAATATATAAAAATTCTAATGTGGCAATTTATTAAAATTTAATAAATTCTTTGTAAAATTTCAAAGTTTTTAGGGGATAATTAAAATGAAGAAAATAATTTTTAATATGCACTTATTAAAAAATGTTAAATGAAAATATTTACAAACTAGAATAGAATTTTTAATAAGGATTTTCTATTTATTACTATAAAAAAGTAATATTTGTTTTCAGATTTTAATTTTTATAATCTCTTATTAATTTTTAATAAAACTTGAGTTGGTGTTTTTTCCGTGTATATTATGATTACTTTGAACCATAAAATGGTTACCTTGGGCCATACTATGATTACTTGAACCATAATATGGTTTTTTGAGGGATAACAAATGGTTTACAATGACCATTAAATTGTTAAAGGCAACAATAATATGTTGAATATATTCTGTATATTATGGTTGGTATAATAAAGCACTATGTTTGCCTCAACCATAGCCATTATGCTCTTCGAATATGGTTGCCACAACCATATTCCTTCTCTGCGTGTAAAATCAACTTTCTTAAACCATATGGAGAATACGCCAATTTCAAAAATATGTGGCTGGCAACACCACAATTTCGAAAAATAAATCATAGCATGACTTTAGGCCGAGAAAGTGACAAAAGATAACAAATAATATACTCACTCTGTACACCTCCTCAGTAGCTCGAGTGTTAGAGCGGCCGTCGCAAAATATGCAATTGCAATGCATGAACGGTCAGGGGTTCGAGTCCATGTTCAGCATTAACCAAAAACTGGTCTGACGAGGCTATGTGGTAATAGTCGAAACATGTTACCAATTACCAAGTTAAAATTGTTCCATTTGTTATCTTTGTCATGTTTGTTGAATAAAAAATAGCATTGATCAATAAATAAAAATTTACAATATTGGTCTTTGCTTAATGACTGTAAGTTGTTTAATTATAAAATAGTCAGTCGCTAAAATCAACTTTCTTAAACCATATGAAGAACACGCGAATTTAAAGAACTTAAGAAACAAATTTTTTCGTAAATTCAAATAACAAATGAACTGAGATATTTAAACATTTACAAAAAATATTCAAAAGATTTCAATTGTTTGGATAGATTCTTATATAGAAATCACATTTTAAAATTTGAAGCCAATATAAAATCCAATTCTAAAGCTTTTTGGCGCCAGCATTCCTGCCTCTTTATTCTTTAATGATAAATCTGCAAATTCCGCAAAACATGTGTCCAACCTCTTCGCTGAGTTCTTTAGCTCTATCTTTACGTCAGGAACTGATTCTGGTGTTAGTTGTTTTTGTAATTTACAGCCGTCACTTGATTTTGGGTCATTGATATTAGATATGGATGATGTGATAAGAGGTATTGAACGGCTTAAATCTACCACCCAAATTGATATTGATGGACTCTCCGTTATTTTACTCAAAAAGTGCAGCTCTCTTGTTTATCCTTTGACGTTCATTTTTAATAAATCTCTGTCTTCGGCCGTTTTTATTAACGATTGGAAAATTGCTTTCATTACCCCTATTTTCAAGAGTGGAAATAAAAATAATGTAAGTAATTATAGGCCGATATTCTAACTGACGACCATTTCTAAGCTCTTTGAGTGTATTATTAAGGATAAGCTCTTCTTTGCCGTCAAAAGTTTATTTATTCCTAATCAGCATGGTTTTGTACCTGGGCGCTCTACTGCTTCTAATCTTGCGATTTTCTCCGAAGATTGTATTTCTGCCTTTCAAAAAGGCTTCCAGGCTTCCTTCTTTTAAAAAAATTAGTATCCTTGGGTTTTCATTCTGTTTTTCTGGAATGGATCAAATCCTACTTAAGTAATCGAAAGTGTGTGGTAGTTGTGGACAATGTACACTCTAATTCATTTGTTGCATCTTCGGGCGTACCACAGGGTTGCATTTTGGTGCCGTTGCTTTTTTTATTATTTGTCAATGACATTAGCAGCTGTTTTTCTTTTGCTAAATTTCTGCTTTACGCCGACGATCTCAAAATTTACTCTGTGGTAAAAAGCCCACTGGATGCCCAAATACTTCAGGTGGAACTTAATAAGGTTAATTATTGGTGTAGCAGTAATCTTTTTACTTTAAATATTAATAAATGCTTCCACATCACATTTTCCAAGTGTCAAACTATCGTTCAAACCTCCTACCACATTTCTAACTGTTATTTGAAGTCAGTAAAATAAATCAAAGATTTAGGTGTAGTTTTTGATATCAAGTTTACCTTCTCAAGCCATATTAACTATATCATATCGAAGGCATATGCAATGCTAGGGTTTGTCAGACGTAATAGTAATGAGTTCTCTGATCCATACTCCCTTAAAATTCTATACACTTCTTTCGTCCGTTCTAAGCTAGAATATTCGTCTTTTATTTGGAGACCTTATCATGTTTGTCATATTAATCGTATTGAACGTATACAGAAAGTTTTTATTCGTTACGCTCTTCAACCTCTGCGATTTCATGACCCAGTTCCCTCTTATAATTCTAGGTGTATGCTTATAAATCTAAAACCATTAGGAAATCGGAGAGCTATACTATCATTAGCCTTTCTTTTTGATGTCATCCAATGTGTTGTTGATTGTCCTGTTGATTGTTTTTGTCGGATTTGTTAGAACAAACTATGCCCTAAATGCCCCAATTATTAGAGCTTTAATAGAATTAAATTATATCTCCAATCTAATTGTTATTGATTTTTCTTCTTTTAAAACCTGTTTTTTGAATTTGCTGAATACTGTATATCGGTCATTCTTTTATTAAACGCACACTTTGTATTTTTTGACGTTTTTGAACATGTTTTGAAACCAAATATCTTAAAAACTATAGGAGATAGGATGAAAACCCATTTAATCATTTTTGTTTAAAAATACTATAACTTTATAAAAAAAACAAAAAAAAATTTAAATAAATACTTAAATTATATTGGATCATATTTCTTCTTATGCAATTCAAATTCTTAGCTGTGATATAATAAAATATTACAACATCCAAAATCTTGTATTTCTTCACAAATTAATTAACACCCGCTGTCCACCTTATCTATACACGAATATACACTTTTCACAATCTACCAGAACATGCAATATCAATGTACCTGAGCCTAAGTTTTTAACGTCGCACAGTGGCTTGCTTTTCAAAAAAGCGTTGCAAAAATCAATTTTAGTGTGGGTCTATGTGAAAAATTTGATACTCGCATCGAATAGTGAAATGTCTAGAAGTGATAAATTTTAAATTTCAACCCACTCGGATAAGTAGTTTAGTTTTTACAGTTAGTCAAAGTGGAGACATTTTTGAAGTTTGCAAAAACTTAATTTTTTTGGATAAAAATTTCATGTTTGAGCTAAAAAATTCTACAAATGCTGAGAGAAAAATATATTTTTTTTTGTAAAAGAATGCATGTGCTTTCATATCGAAATTCCCGCCATAATTCTGAAAACTACGATTATTTTACTGATGTCGCGCATCATGTTTTTTCAACATAAAATTCGTCATAAAATTTTTTTTTTGTTCTTCTTTTTTTGCAATGTTACTTTCAATCAATCCTAAGAATAAATCTGCATTCAAATCAAAATTCTCTCCAAAGCTTTCGAAAATATGAGTTTTCCATGAAGGCGCGCATCAGTCTAATTGTATGAATTGTATCATATTTTTCAAAGTTATATCGGGAATTTCCTTTTGAATGCAGATACATTCTTAGGATTGATTGCAAATAACATTACAAAAAACAAAAGCAAATAATTAAACAAAAAAAAAATTTTATGTCGAATTTCATGTTGAAAAAACTTGGTGAGTGTCATCAGTAAAAAATTCGTAGTTTCCAAAGTTATGGCGGGAATTTCGATATGAAAGCACATGTATTCTTGGGATTAAAAGGTGTTATATTAAAAAACATTTTGAGAAAAATTTTTTTAATTATAAAAATTAGTGTTTGAATATACTTATTTAAATTTTTGAATTTTTTTTTATAAAGCTAGAGTATTTCTCAACAAAAATGAGATTTTTATCCTATCTCCTATAGTTTCTGAGATATTTGGTTTCAAAAAATGCTCGAAAACGTCAATAACGAGTGTGCTTTTATTAAAAGAATGACCGATATATGTAAATACATAATTAATGTTAATTTAAAAATTGTTTTTAGTTTTTTTGAGCGACCTCTAAATCTCTTCGGATTGATCTGAAACTTCACGTTTTATCGTTTTTCATTTATTCGCACATTTTGAGGGGGATCGATTTAAAAAAAAGACACTTTCGAAAATAAGGGCCACCTTAATATACATACATATATAGCCAAAATTCACTTATTTTTGGTCTTACGAACAAAGACCGGATTAAAATATTCTAAACACTTTTTCACAAAACAAAAATCAATTTGTATTACTCAAATACCTGAACAAGAAGGCTCCATCAAAATTTTGTTCAAGTCTTTATTGTTAAATAAAATAAAACATCTTGAAACTGTTAAAAAAATACGTTTGACACACTCCGCTTAACAGAACTCCGCATAGCTGAAAAAACCGTTTAAATGTACTTATCTACAATCCTCTAACTTTTTTTTGATTTCCAAGTTTCTTGAACTTATTCAACTGTGAAGAAGTTCAGTATTTATGAACTCTTTTTCGTTATTGGAGTTTGTGTAGTTTTCTTTTTATTTTCTGACGAACACATCTCTGGCAACAGTTAAACGAACAAAATCAATTGCATTCTAAAAAATATACGAGTTCTCGGATCATTGAGCTTTTTAGCATATTAGTTTGATAACGTTCACAAGGTGCCCTGATAGAAATCATTTAAGATGTTATTAATGCTGGAGCTGTTTAGATTTGTAGATTTTTTTGACTTTTGAAGCGAACATCGATGTCAACATCGGGTCATTTACATCGATTGTGTAAAAATATCGGATACTGAACATCGATGCTAAAATCACTCGATGTTTTGGTAAAAGATCGATATTTCAAAAACATCGAAATTGCTTCCCACACATAACGCTACCTTCACGGCTGTGATGGCGACTCAAAAATCTCTCCTCCTTTCTCAAATCATGGAAATAATAACAGAACCATCAAGATTAATTTTTTTTTTTTGTTAGTAAAAACAACTTTTTTCCACTCACCGTGGTCGTTATCTTTCACTGAGCTCCAAGTCATGTGGTCGCTTGCCAATTAGTAAGAGTTTAGCAAGTATTATATGTTTATTTTTTGCATAAACATGTTAAGAACTCTAACAAAGTACAAATTAAAAACAAAAGAGAAATAAAATTCAATATAATAAAAATTACTAATCTTGAAATAATTTTTCTATATCTACTTTTTATAAGTTATAAAGCGGGAATCATATATTACAATTAGAAATATATAAAAATTCTAATGTCGCAATTTATTAAAATTTAATAAAGTAAAATTTCAAAGCTTTTAGGTATAATAATAAATAAAATGAAGAAAATAATTTTTAATATGCACTTAATAAAAAATGCAAATGAAAATAATTACAAACTAGAATAGAATTTTTCATAATGATTTTTTATTTATTACTGTAAAAGAGTAATATTTGTTTTCAACTTTTAATTTTTATATTCTCCCATTAATTTTAAATACAATTTGAGCTGGTGTTTTTTCCGTGTATTTTCTGTGACTTTAAAGTGTAGTATTATGTTGGTAAAGTGTCGTATTTGTCTGACTACATTCTGTTTTTGAGTAAAGTTAATTGATTAGTGGCTTGTAATCAGTGTATACTGTGAATGTGCTGCTGAAAATAAATGTGTTTTGTCTTTTCCACGTATAGAAAATATGACCCAGTAGAAATTCGTGCATCACAGATATTAATAAATAAAGATAAATGTTGGCATATAAAATAATTGTATTTTTATTTAACAACAAAAAGAAAACATTTCATAAATCTTATACATATTATGTATACATATGTATGTTATACAAACATATTAACAGAGTTTACTTAAAATAAGACTTTCAATATATGGTTCAATATTTTGTGATGACGCCAGACGCAATATCGGTGATTTTTTTTTCATGAAATTTATTTTTTTTACAACAATTAAATAATATTTCAATAATACAAAAAATTGCCTTTCGCATAAATAATGTTTTTGTTTGCATTTGTTTTGTTTTTGCACGTTTGATTCCAACTGGGTTTCTCGCGAATCAGCGCATAGAAATCAGCAACTGCACGGCGGGTCGAATGATGGCCCGCAACGGGCAATGTGAATGCGGGAGGGTAAATGGCCAACACTACTCTAATGTGTTATTGTTTTCTTGTTGCACAACTTCACCGACTGCTATGTTTGATACATCTACAACAGTTGATAGTTTCGCTTTACTGTTACCATGGTTAAGCAGTGTTTGCTAAGCGAAGCTGTCTTTTATGGAAGTGAATGCATCTAGAGTGTCTTTTGTCCATTGGAGTTGTTTAGCTTATGCTTCTGAGGCGTTGGTTACCATTTGGTAGTGTAGGTCCTAAAGTCCTAATTGGCCTTGTGTTGTAACGTGGTGTATTGTTTTGTGTTTGAATGGTTGTGCAGTATAATCGTGTTCTGTTCTTAGTGCTGGGTATTTTTTGAGTAATTGAGTGTATTTGTTATTGATTGAGAAAAACTATGATAATGGTGTTTCTGTGAATGTGAAATCGCGTTTATGGATAGTTTAGTGAGCGGGTTTATGAGTCGTTTGTGTTTTAAGTCAATAAGTAAACCAAATTATGTAAAAAAATCTGTACTTAAAATTGGTTTGGAATGTCTGCGATTATGAAGTGAAAGTCGCATCTTAATTTTAGATTTAGTGTTAATAACATTTCCGAAAGTTGATATTGAAGTGGCGTTAGCGGCCTTTAAAATAATTTCAGATTTTTGTTTGTGGTTTTTTGAATTTAGAAGAAGGGAGTAAAGATAGTTCTGCTCCACTGTCAACGAGGAAGCTTACGTTGTTTGTGTTGTCCTCAATGAAGACAACGTGTTGTTAGACTTTCATCATCAGCCGTCGCAATTATTTATAAAAAGTTCGAGCTTTCGTACGGTGTGGACGTGTTTTCAGTTATCTTCGTATATTTTTTATTTTTTCTAGTAGACTTATACTTTCGCCTAAATTTTCTTTTGGTATGCTATGTGTATGTGTTCTAAAGGTTGATCGGGGTCAGCCATCGACGCAGTGTGCCAAGTGCAATAATCTTTTTTACCTGGTTTGCGTAAACATCTTGCCAGCAGATCTTGAATATCTGCAAAAAACTAATAATGGTTATCATTGCAAAAATAGCTCGGCTGCGCGCCGAAATTCCTTTCGTTCGCCTCCAATATTCGGAACTCCAAAATATCGTGAGAGCTCGGCTTCTGTGATGTCGTCAACTAATATTCAACAAGTGCAAAAAGAACTACACTCAAAACAATTGGTCTTTGCTTAATATTGTAGTGGAAAAAGAAGAAATAAAAACTCGTGTGCACACGTCAACGATTCAGATCAAAACGCGTAGATTTTATTGTAATATATTTACAGCTGTTGTTGTCACATAAGACATACAGAAAGAGCAGAGATGCTACACATATTTAGGTACTTAAAAATGACGACCTTATTTAATTACAACACATAATGACTGTAAGTTCGATTAAATAATGTAATATAATAAAATAGTCAGTCGCTACACGCAGAGAAAAAACATGGTTGAGCATTGTCACAGCAATCACTTAATATTTTCAAAAATCATTCAATTGTTTCCACAATCAAATGATTATTGGTTTTTACCACAACATTATCCCTATAATAAAAGCTTGATTAATATTTTATAATAACATGATTGTTCTATGAAATAATTATAATATGGTTACTTTGGAAAAGCCTAACATTATCAGAGAAACCATTTAATAATTGTCGTGTTGTCTAGTAATTTTCCCGTTCTGGGAAAACACTTAGTGCTGGGTGAAAGCTGTATCTGAAAAACAAAGTAAATTTGGGTTAATAATATGAGGATACTTACCTTCTGGATTCGTAGCTACTCCTTTTAAATAAGAAACACCAAACTTCATTTAGTCTTAAGTTCAGAAGTAACTCTGATTTTAATTTTTAATCTCATTTCACTTAACACCTAGCTTAATAAAAATTACACTAACAATTCATACAAAAATATTTACACATAATTACAATAACAAAACTTAATTTAAACTTTCTGACTAAATTTAGTGGGGCGAAATGTTTTCCGGGTTGCACAAGTTGGCTTTTGCTTTGGGTTTTGTTGTTGCATTTAAGTTCATGGTGTTCTCATTCTTGTTAATTGCTAACAAGCAGAATTTGCCCATGGTAACATAAATGACCAACAAAACGACAACAGCCCGCAAGTATTCTGCACTTTTGCAAAAATAATTTATTATTATTGGATAAATTGCATTATTCAATAATGCAGTTTTATTTTCAATATTGCAGTTAATATGCTATTTATGTTAATAACATATTATATTGTGCGGTAAGAACCCACAACATTCCTTCCCCCTTGGGATAAGAAAAAATTATGATTAAGAATAATTTTTCTTAACATATTACTATATATTATAATTTTTATCTTTAAAGTTTTCCTTAGTGGAAATTCATGTATAGTGTTTGAAGTGTGAAAAATATTGATAATTCTAAAGTTATATTGATAAAAATAAGTAAGTTAAATTGTAAAGTAATCTCTTGTTTTTTTTTTTTTTCTTTCAAATAACCTACCTACTTCATGGGCCTACTCTCCTCCGTTACTGCTTGTCCCCCTTGGTCGGAACTGCTTCAGCTCAATGCTCAACTTTAACTGACTTCTTAGGCCGTACTTAAGATTCGGTGGGCGAGGTTACTGGTTATTCTGTTTTCCGGTCTTGTGCGCCTTGGCACATCGAAATTCGGCATCCTATCGTATTCCGCTTGTTATACCTGTGGTTACCGTTATTGGTGGAACGGCTTATGCCACAGTTTTCATTTCATCAAGGGAGGCTTTACGCTTTACTTGTTGCCCCCTCCCTTCCTTTATTTTGGTTGTTTCCATATACGGATTGACAACCATAATTCTTTAGCTAATAATGCTGGATATTTCGGTTATAATTCTTGAAATATTCTTCAGCTTAGCTTTAGTAAAAATATGCTTTTCTCTTGTCTTCTCTGCCTGAACCTTTGAATTTATGAAGCGTGGATTAAAGTTTGTTTCCCGCTTTTGTATAAAATATAATAGCCCGTATGCCTTATTAGGTTGTTTGAATCGTCAACGTGGAGTGTATTTAGTCAACTCCGACTTTGCTACTGCTTAACTGCCTCAGTATAGGACCATGATTATAAATGAAATTAAATTAAAAATCTATTTTTCCCTATCACCAAAAATATACTTTTTCATTAAATCTTACTATAAATTTTAATTTTGATATTATTAAAAAAAAATTTTTCAATATATTCATACCTTATTTAATATATGAAATTAAGTGTAAATGGTATATATGTGCATGCATTCTTATGTAATGCATACAAAAATATATGTATTTACGGCATTTACTCCGTTTTGTTTATTTAAATTTATTTAAGTTTGTGTAAATGTTATATATGTGTATGCATTTTTATAATGCATATATATATATATATATATATACGGCATTTACTCCGTTTTGTTTTAAAGTTTATTGGCCTAGTTTACCAATATTAAATTTTGCAATTAGGCAAAAACATTTAAGTCTTAAAATTTAAACATGTCAACGAACTGACTTGTTTTTGCTTATGATGCAAAAAATGTGCAACGTAAATTATAAATTCATATATGTATATACATACGTCTTAAGCGTATGAATACAAATATATATTATTATTCTATAGTAACTAATTTCTTGCTTTTATTTTAAAGCTATTTATTTTATCAGAACAAAATAGTTTTGCTCTGTTTTTTGTTTTTAAATCAATTCTAATTTCAAAGTACACAACATTATTATTTTTAATTCTTTTGAGATTTAATTTTTAAAATTTTATTTTTTCTTAAATTTGTAACTAAAATTCAAATGTATGCTATATATGTGTATACATCTCTTGAATGTATACAAATACATATTTCGCTGTTTTGAGTTCAAATTTTATTTTTTCTTATCTTTCCCAGCCTTCTATTTCAAAACAATATAACTTCATATACATTTCAGCCAAATGCTGTTATTTATTAACACAAAGCTGAGCTCTAGTTGCATTTGCTTTTTATTATTTGCATTTCGTTCTATTTGATCGAAATGCATTGCTTTATATTTCTTTTACGTTTTTTACGTTATTAAGAATTTTTTTGTTTTTTTTTTTACCTACTTTAATCTAAAGAAGTTATATACGGCACACGTCGTCTCATATTTCTTGTTAACAAGCAAGTATTAATGTTTGTGTATGTAGTACAAGTATCTTGCGTTTATTTTATATTTTGTTTATTTTGATTTCATTTGATCAAATTTCATATGGTTACGTTAAATAAATTTGCTCAAATTTGCATTGCCGAATTCAATGCAATGCTTTGTGTTTTTATTATTATTATTTTTATTTTCAAAATTTTTCTTTTACCTACTGTTGAGGTAGGTAAGTTATATGCGACCATGTGCGCTTACGTCGTTTCATATTTCTTGTTTACAAACAAGTAATTATGTAGCAATTTTTTTATATTTAATTTTGCTGTATCAAATAATATGAGCAAATTATTCTAATTTAAAAAGAAAAAAAAATTTAAATTTTTATTTCGGTTCATCAAATAATTTTAATAAATTATTATGTAACTTCTTTTTCTTTCCTTTTATTACAACTTCTGTTGTAACAGGCCCCTTAACATTTGAAACTTCAAATGGGCCTATCCATATGGGAGAAAATTTATTTTTTCGAGTTTGATTTTTCATCAAAACTTTATCCCCTTGTTTAAATATAACGGGGTTTACTGAACCGTCATATTGTTTTTTAGACAATTCTTTTGCCTTTTCCTGGTTTTTTCTCACTAACTCGTGAGTTCTTTGTATTTGAAACTTTAATACTTTTGATTGGTCCTCCGCGTTATAGAGCGGTGAACACTTACGTTTTAAATTCGTGGGCATTTCGAATTCAAAACCGTACAAAGTTCGGAAAGGAGTTTGCTTAGTAGAAGTATGTATCGTATTGTTATGGACATGCATGGCTGCCGTCAGCCATTGGTCCCAATTCGAACCATCTTCTTTAGCAAAACTTCTCAAGTATTCTGCTAGTGGTCTGTGGCTTCTTTCCAAAGATCCATTAGCCTGCGGATGATATGGCGTTATATGCAATTTCCTAATACCCAACATTTTGCAAGTATCTGAGAATAATTTTGCGATAAAATTTGTACCATTATCAGTAATCAATACTTTCGGTATATTGTATCTGGCAATAATTTCGTCATAAAATTTTTTCGAAACTGTACTTGCTTCCGCGTCGGGCATTGCAGCACATGCCATATATTTTGAAAAATCATCCTGAAATGTTAGTATATACTTATTTCCTGATACAGTTTCAGGTAATGGACCGACAATGTCCATATATACTTTATCAAAAGGTCTGCTTGGTGTATCTGTTACCACCATCGGCATTTTTGTAAGTCTTGAGCTCTTGTTGGTCTGACATTTGGTACATTTTTTAATATACTCTTTTATATCCCTTTGTATATCTGGCCATCTATACTGCTTTCTTATCCTTAGAAGTGTTTTGATAGCCCCTTGATGCCCACCAAGTGGTGTACTATGAAAGTCCCTTAATATTGTTTCTATTTCTTTAGGATCTTTCAGTATGACCACTGTTTTTCCGGTGTTGTTTTCAACCACCGTATCCTTATCCACCTCTTTTGAAATGTTCCCTTTTTCCTTTTCAGAATTTTTAGATTTTGATCTGGTTTGTACCACTGTTATTTGTTTACTTGTTTGTGGTAATCTACTTAAAGCGTCTGCATTTAAGTTTCTTTTCCCAGGCTTGTAAATGATTTCAAAATCATATTCCGATAGTTTATGTCGGAAACGCGCCAAGCGTGACGTTTGATCCTTAAGGTTTGATATCCCACGTAGTGGTTGATGATCGGTGTAAATTTTAAAATGTCTGCCAAGCAAATATGCTCTAAAATTTTTTGTTGCCCACACTATAGCGAGAAATTCCTTTTCACTGGTCGAATACCTTTTCTCGGTATCGCTTAGTGCTCTACTGGCAAATGCTATTGGATTATCTTTACCGACTTCTCCTTGAGATAATATTGCACCAATTGCATCATTACTGGCATCCGTAGTTAACAAAAATTGTTGACTAAAATCTGGATATGCCAATACAGGTGGTGTCATTATTGCCTTTTTTAATTCCTCGAATGAATTTTGGCATTCTGTTGACCATACGAACTTTGCGTCTTTTCTCAATAATTTATTCATTGGTAAAGCTAATCTTGCCGTATCTTTAATGAATTTCCGGTAATAGTTTACCAGACCTAAAAATGCTTGTACTTCTTTTTTGTTTTTAGGTACTGGTATGTTTTTTACACATTCTACCTTTTCTGGGTCTGGCAGGGCTCCGTGTTCTGAACATTTATGACCTAAATACACAACTTCACGACGCAAAAAATTGCATTTTTTCGTGTTTAATTTCAGATTATGTTGCCTTAATACCGTGAACACATTACGTAGCCTTTCTTCATGCTCTCGTAAGTTTTTCCCGTATATGACAATGTCATCTAAATAAACAAAACACTCTAGACCTTGTAATCCTGTGAGTATGTGATTCATGATGCGTTGAAATGTTGCTGGGGCTCCTGTTAGACCAAACGGCATTCGGTTGAACTCAAAATGTCCCAATCCTGTACTAAATGCTGTTTTTTCTCTATCATCTTCATTCACCAATACTTGGTGATATCCACTTGCTAGATCTAGCGTGGAAAAATATCTGCTATGTCCCAATTGATCTAAAATTTCATCAATTCGTGGTATGGGGAAAACTTGCTTGATTGTAGCTTCATTTAATTTTCTGAAGTCTATAACTAATCTCCACTTTTTCTCGCCATCTTTACCACTTTTCTTTGGGACAAGCAATAGTGGTGAATTCCAAGGTGAGGTGCTTGGTGAAATAATCCCTTCATCTAACAGTTCACCTACCTGTTTATTAATTTCCATTCTATGAGAATGGGGTAGTCTGTACTGTTTTTGGTTTATTGGTGGTTGACCCACCAAAGTAGGGATATCATGCTTCAATACTGGAGTATATGATAAGCAATCTCCTTCTAACAAAAATATGTCATGGAAGGATGCACATATATTTTCCATGGAAGCCTTCTCTTCTTTGCTTATGTGAGGATCTAAATTAATAGATCCAAATAGCTTATCTAATCTTCCCCTCACGTTTTGTTCCGATATTATATTTATTGCGGAACTTGTGTTTATTTTAAATTCATTGTAATTTGAAAATTCTGGTTTGAACTTTCTATCAATGATAAATTCGTCTTCTGACGAATTTAAAATTGGCACATAAACTATGCCATCTTTCACTTTGCTGAGTACTTCTCCTAAGTAAACTCCTTGTGAAAGTTCTTGTTTGTGTATAACAACTTCTTTTAATGTTGTTTTAACACATAAAGGTACTATTTTTACAGTTCGAGCTTCTACTGCTGTTTCTGTATTGTATAGTACTCTGTTAAAGTCATTCATCGGCTTAAGCGTGAATGCTATTACTTTCTGACGTTTTTCATTGAAAAACGTTAGTTTTTTATCTATAGAGTTTATGACAGTTCGGTTCCACAAAATGTCCCTACCTACTATTCCATCAGCTGGAACTCCTTGATCTAGTGACACTATGTGTAACTTTAAACTTAGATCTGGGTTCTGCTGGTGTTTAATAGTGGTTGTACCTAATGTGGTAACCTGTCCGCCAAATGCTCCACTTAAATCTTTTCGATTTTTTGTATCTGATTCTGGGAAATGCAACATTGCATTTTCTTTGACCAAACTTGTGTCAGCACCGGAATCTACCAACAAAATAAGTTTTCCATATCTGGCCTCTTTACAGGGCACTTCTATGAACACGTCATTTTGATTTGCTTGGTAGAAATTCTCGTTATGCCTGCCATACAAGATGTGTCTCCCAGTTCCAGTATCTTTTGCGTTTGATACGCATTCTATGGGTTTTGCGAGGGACGCCTCAACTACAGTATTCTGTGTATGATTTGTTTTCCCCGCATTACATTGCTTTAAGTTATTTCTCAAAACTTTATAATTTTTACTACTAGTAGGTAACGTACCAACTGCACTCTGTTGTGGTTGGTTTACTGTTACTACTTTATTAAAATTATTTGTAATTTCAGATGTAGTTAACGTATCAACTGCACTTTCTTGTAGCTGATTTACTGTTACTATTTCATCCAAAATATTTTCTGAAACTTTATTTGTTTCATAATTAGTAGATAACGTACCAATTGCACTTTTGTGTGGTTGGTTTACTGTTTCTACTTTATTAAAATTATTTGTAATTTTAGATGTAGTTAACGTATCAGCTGCCCTTTCTTGTAGCTGATTTACTGTTAATACTTCTTTTGGCCATAATTTACTAAGTTTTTTGGGTCCCCAGACTATTGGCCGGTCTTGGGCCCCCCTTAGTTTCCCTGAGCCTTTTCGTATTTCTTTTTGGCTGTGAATTTGAATTATTATCTTTTACGTTTTTCCCGATATCCGTTGTGTTTTGTGAACATTTTACGTTAGTCATGTGTCCATATTCTAAACACTTGTCACAGAAAGGTGTGTTTTTCCTAACATAACAGTCCTCTCTTGTGTGACCCTTTTTATTACAATATGAGCACTTAATTGGCAGCTTTCTGGCGAAATATTTATTTCTACCCTCTTGCTCTCTCAGTGGAAATATTTTTTTCTCTAAAGAATGTTTCGTAATACTTGATTTCACTAGGAGTGCTTCTTCATTGCCAGACTGCACTACGTTAACTCCAGATAATAATCCTAAATCTCCTTGTATGACATCTTCCATTTTGATTGTTTCCTGCAACAATTTATCCAAGCTGTTTGTGTCCTCCCTTAACATCAATATCTTAAGCATTTTATTACGTAATCCTAACTCAAATGCTGTAATCACTGACTTATTCAATTCTTCTCTGAATATTACATCAGATAAATCTTTATAAGTTAATTTTATTATTTCTAAGGCTTCGTTTCTTAGCGTATTTATTCGTCTCGCGAATGTACGCCTTCTTTAGGAAGTTGGCGGGCGTTTCTTATTTGTTCTTGAATTAAATCAATAGATTTGGCTTTGATGTATGTAATTTTTAACAATTCATGTAGCTCTTCTAATGACTTTAGCTCATGAGATCTGATTAACTCAAATGCATCACCATGCAAATGAAGCCTAACGCTGGCTATGAGTTCAGGTTCTTCTTCAGCTTTAATAACTTTCCGCACTGCCTCACATCCTTCTATGAACCTATATAGATCCGATTTCAACGTTGGTGAACTAGCCCCTGAAAAATAGGGTACTATATTTTTCACTAACTTCGAGATGTCTAGGAAACCCATTATAGAGATAAATAAAACTTAATTAGTTTTCTGTTATGCTTAAGATTTCCGTTATATGTAAATCTACACAATTTTCCTAACAATTTTCCGTGGGCGTGTTTATTAAATTCTAAATCGTTCATTACCTCATATAAAATACATAAAAAGCTAAGTCAGCAACTTTAAACGGTTGTTAACTTTAACAAAAAGCAAACGTTTTATTTTACGTGCTCTTTTTTTTATATATGTTTCTTTTTGCTGTACAAATGCTCTACGTTTCAAATTTCCATAAGTGAACGACCTACTGCATTAATAAATTTTGCCTACAAATTTGTATACAGAATTTTTGTGAGTTTACGCGACCTATCCCAACTTTGTTTAGAAAAGTGTATATACAAATCGTTAAACTTTATTTACTCCTTATTTGGAATAATTTATATTTAATGACACACGGACCTCTGCAGAACACGAATCTTTTGAATATTTGAAAGTATTCCTAAGAACCAACAATAAAATTCTGCAAGGTTACATACGATTCAAAAGGAAGTTAAAATTATTTACGAATACGCGAGTCTATGTAGAATAAACGGATCCTCAGAATTTGAAATATTCCTCGGAACCAAAAATAAGTTCTACAAGACTTTCACTAAAACAAACAAATAACAAACGTTTTCCCGCGAAAATAACGTTTTTACATAAACAAACAAAACAAACTTTCTAAATTGGCTATAAACTTGTTTTTGTACAAGTTAAAAAAAATAAAAAGTATGTTTACTTTCCCAGTACAATTGTTATGAATTTGTATTAACTTTCAATAAACAATCGGACCTTATTTCAACAAAATTTAAATTTTCCCATAAAATTTCAACAATTGAGAAAAGTACTACTAAAAAAAAATTATTATATTGGAAAATTATTTATAAAAACGCGAGTCTATGTTGAATAACTGATCCTTAAGATACAAAATCTTTTTGGAACCCAAACATTCAACAAGACAGAACCAAACTTTTATCGCGAAAATAATATCAAATTTCTCCCTAAAGATTCAATGGAGAAAAATAAAACAAACAACAATGTTGTACTCGTAATTTTCCTAAAAAATTACTATTTTGTAAACTTCCTATAAGTTTACAAAATTAGTTCAATGAAACCTAATTCCCTAATCAATGATGCAGAACATGGACTATGAGGATCGCTCATAGTTCATGCTCCCAAGTTCGTTTGGATATTGCCTACAAATAGGCTGTACTGAAATTGTGATAGGCTGAGAGCCAACATGTTTTTTTTTTAAAGAAATTTATGGTTAGTGAATATTATTACAAGGATACTCACCAATTTTATTTCCAACGCCGTCGTACAATTCTTTGATGTTGTAAATATCTAATCCTCTAGACTTCAATGTTGTTGTTGTACTTCTTTTGTGGTTCGGTAAACCGGCTGCGCCAATGTTGTCTAGTAATTTTCCCGTTCTGGGAAAACACTTAGTGCTGGGTGAAAGCTGTATCTGAAAAACAAAGTAAATTTGGGTTAATAATATGAGGATACTTACCTTCTGGATTCGTAGCTACTCCTTTTAAATAAGAAACACCAAACTTCATTTAGTCTTAAGTTCAGAACTAACTCTGATTTTAATTTTTAATCTCATTTCACTTAACACCTAGCTTAATAAAAATTACACTAACAATTCATACAAAAATATTTACACATAATTACAATAACAAAACTTAATTTAAAATTTCTGACGTGTGGGGCGAAATGTTTTCCGGGTTGCACAAGTTGGCTTTTGCTTTGGGTTTTGTTGTTGCATATAAGTTCATGGTGTTCTCATTCTTGTTAATTGCTAACAAGCAGAATTTGCCCATGGTAACATAAATGACCAACAAAACGACAACAGCCCGCAAGTATGCTGCACTTTTGCAACAATAATTTATTATTATTGGATAAATTGCATTATTCAATAATGCAGTTTTAATGTTATAGAATGATGTTAATCATCATCCTAAAAGTATATATAATATGCTATTTATGTTAATAACATATTATATTGTGCGGTAAGAACCCACAACAGTCGCAATAATTTTTTTTTGCCTCAACAAAATATTTTATGATTTCTTACCATATATATAGTTATAAGTAATCATATTATGATAGATTTATACTTTCAATCATATAATGATCAGTATTTTATCAGCATTAAATATCATATGATTAGAAGGAATAATAACATTATCATTTAGTAAGTAGCTGTAAATTTGCATGCTTATTTATTTAGTTACTATTTGGCAAACGGTGTAGTCGGTTGCATTTGTTAATTAAAAATTGTGTAAAATACATTGTGAAAATAAAATGATTTTTAATTGATTTTGCTTATTAAATGTGATCTCCTTAAATGAAATTCCGTTTAAATATATGAAAATTATGTGAAATCCAAAAGTGTTAGTTTTGTAGTGCAAGAATTGTCCTTGTATTAAACAAAATCAAATAATTAACGGTTTAAAGTTTGTTAAAACAACTTTTCTCTCATAAAATTTATACAAAAAATAAAATAAATAAACAAATTCTTTAAATAAAAACTGTATTTTATTGACATGTATGTCAATGCATGTAACCATATTATGATAAATTTTGGCCATATTATGTTTATTTTGACAATAGTATGGTTACTTTTTGAATCAAACTATGGTAAATTGACTATATTATGATTACTTTGAACCATAAAATGGTTACCTTGGGCCATACTATGATTACTTGAACCATAATATGGTTTTTTGAGGGATAACAAATGGTTAGGGACCACATTATGTTTAAAGGGAACAATAATTATATTTACAATGACCATTAAATTGTTAAAGGCAACAATAATATGTTGAATATATTCTGTATATTATGGTTGGTATGATAAAGCACTATGTTTGCCTCAACCATAGCAATTATGCTCTTCGAATATGGTTGCCACAACCATATTCCTTCTCTGCGTGTAAAATCAACTTTCTTAAACCATATGGAGAATACGCCAATTTCAAAAATATGTGGCTGGCAACACCACAATTTCGAAAAATAAATCATAGCATGACTTTAGGCCGAGAAAGTGACAAAAAGTGACACTCCTCAGTAGCTCGAGTGTTAGAGCGGCCGTCGCAAAATATGCAATTGCAATGCATGAACGGTCAGGGGTTCGAGTCCATGTACAGCATTAACCAAAAACTGGTCTGACGAGGCTATGTGGTAATAGTCGAAACATGTTACCAATTACCAAGTTAAAATTGTTCCATTTGTTATCTTTGTCATGTTTGTTGAATAAAAAATAGCATTGATCAATAAATAAAAATTTACAATATTGGTCTTTGCTTAATGACTGTAAGTTGTTTAATTATAAAATAGTCAGTCGCTAAAATCAACTTTCTTAAACCATATGAAGAACACGCTAATTTAAAGAACTTAAGAAACAAATTTTTTCGTAAATTCAAATAACAAATGAACTGAGATATTTAAACATTTACAAAAAATATTCAAAAGATTTCAATTGTTTGTTTCTAAAGCTTTTTGGCGCCAGCATTCCTGCCTCTTTATTCTTTAATGATAAATCTGCAAATTCCGCAAAACATGTGTCCAACCTCTTCGCTGAGTTCTTTAGCTCTATCTTTACGTCAGGAACTGATTCTGGTGTTAGTTGTTTTTGTAATTTACAGCCGTCACTTGATTTTGGGTCATTGATATTAGATATGGATGATGTGATAAGAGGTATTGAACGGCTTAAATCTACCACCCAAATTGATATTGATGGACTCTCCGTTATTTTACTCAAAAAGTGCAGCTCTCTTGTTTATCCTTTGACGTTCATTTTTAATAAATCTCTGTCTTCGGCCGTTTTTATTAACGATTGGAAAATTGCTTTCATCACCCCTATTTTCAAGAGTGGAAATAAAAATAATGTAAGTAATTATAGGCCGATATTCTAACTGACGACCATTTCTAAGCTCTTTGAGTGTATTATTAAGGATAAGCTCTTCTTTGCCGTCAAAAGTTTATTTATTCCTAATCAGCATGGTTTTGTACCTGGGCGCTCTACTGCTTCTAATCTTGCGATTTTCTCCGAAGATTGTATTTCTGCCTTTCAAAAAGGCTTCCAGGCTTCCTTCTTTTAAAAAAATTAGTATCCTTGGGTTTTCATTCTGTTTTTCTGGAATGGATCAAATCCTACTTAAGTAATCGAAAGTGTGTGGTAGTTGTGGACAATGTACACTCTAATTCATTTGTTGCATCTTCGGGCGTACCACAGGGTTGCATTTTGGTGCCGTTGCTTTTTTTATTATTTGTCAATGACATTAGCAGCTGTTTTTCTTTTGCTAAATTTCTGCTTTACGCCGACGATCTCAAAATTTACTCTGTGGTAAAAAGCCCACTGGATGCCCAAATACTTCAGGTGGAACTTAATAAGGTTAATTATTGGTGTAGCAGTAATCTTTTAACTTTAAATATTAATAAATGCTTCCACATCACATTTTCCAAGTGTCAAACTATCGTTCAAACCTCCTACCACATTTCTAACTGTTATTTGAAGTCAGTAAAATAAATCAAAGATTTAGGTGTAGTTTTTGATATCAAGTTTACCTTCTCAAGCCATATTAACTATATCATATCGAAGGCATATGCAATGCTAGGGTTTGTCAGACGTAATAGTAATGAGTTCTCTGATCCATACTCCCTTAAAATTCTATACACTTCTTTCGTCCGTTCTAAGCTAGAATATTCGTCTTTTATTTGGAGACCTTATCATGTTTGTCATATTAATCGTATTGAACGTATACAGAAAGTTTTTATTCGTTACGCTCTTCAACCTCTGCGATTTCATGACCCAGTTCCCTCTTATAATTCTAGGTGTATGCTTATAAATCTAAAACCATTAGGAAATCGGAGAGCTATACTATCATTAGCCTTTCTTTTTGATGTCATCCAATGTGTTGTTGATTGTCCTGTTGATTGTTTTTGTCGGATTTGTTAGAACAAACTATGCCCTAAATGCCCCAATTATTAGAGCTTTAATAGAATTAAATTATATCTCCAATCTAATTGTTATTGATTTTTCTTCTTTTAAAACCTGTTTTTTGAATTTGCTGAATACTGTATATCGGTCATTCTTTTATTAAACGCACACTTTGTATTTTTTGACGTTTTTGAACATGTTTTGAAACCAAATATCTTAAAAACTATAGGAGATAGGATGAAAACCCATTTAATCATTTTTGTTTAAAAATACAATAAATAAATAAATAAATTTTTTTTTTGTTCTTCTTTTTTTGCAATGTTACTTTCAATCAATCCTAAGAATAAATCTGCATTCAAATCAAAATTCTCACCAAAGCTTTCGAAAATATGAGTTTTCCATGAAGGCGCGCATCAGTCTAATTGTATGAATTGTATCATATTTTTCAAAGTTATATCGGGAATTTCCTTTTGAATGCAGATACATTCTTAGGATTGATTGCAAATAACATTACAAAAAACAAAAGCAAATAAATAAACAAAAAAAAAAATTTTATGTCGAATTTCATGTTGAAAAAACTTGGTGAGTGTCATCAGCAAAAAATTCGTAGTTTCCAAAGTTATAGCGGGAATTTCGATATGAAAGCACATGTATTCTTGGGATTAAAAGGTGTTATATTAAAAAACATTTTGAGAAAAATTTTTTTAATTATAAAAATTAGTGTTTGAATATACTTATTTAAATTTTTTAATTTTTTTTTATAAAGCTAGAGTATTTCTCAACAAAAATGAGATTTTTATCCTATCTCCTATAGTTTCTGAGATATTTGGTTTCAAAAAATGCTCGAAAACGTCAATAACGAGTGTGCTTTTATTAAAAGAATGACCGATATAAATACATAATTAATGTTAATTTAAAAATTGTTTTTAGTTTTATTTCTTCTATTTCTTATTAGTCTGTAATAATAATTTGTTCATATACTAAGCAATATTAAATAAATAAATAAATTATGGAGTTTTTTAGTTTGTAAAATTGTGTTGGAATGAACATGGTTGTTTGCATCGTCTGGCTTCTTTACCCAATTTGTAGTGGTATCTACATAACCGATTTGGAGAACGTTGGCGAGAGTTCTTTCTAAAATTGTTTCTATTTCTGGAGAATTCTCTTGAAAGTGAGTGTGAATGTTGATATGATCGTTTACAGTCTCGTTCATATCGGATCGGTTTTACCTCTATTCCTCATTTTGCAATGAAAGTGTATGAAGACTAAAGAATTAAAACTAACAAAAGGTGAAAAATTGGTAAAGTCATACAATAGTAGATAGCTTTGAACGACCGTATCTCAGCCAATTTCCATCAAAAATTCTTTTGTGGATCACCATTTTGACGGAAACTACGTTATCTTTCTTTTTTGAGAAACAATAACTATACCTAAATCCACACAGAAAAAAGTTTTACACAAAAATTTAAATGAGGACAACAAATTGAAAAAATCGGTTTTTTTAAATAGTCTTTTTGACTTAACTTTTTTAAAAAATAAGTTTTTTGACTTTGATAGGAAATCTTATACTCTACAAAAACTTATGTGGTGTGTGGGCATTAAAAATGTATAGTTTTAGAGTTATAGTCAAAAAAAAAATGGACAAATTTCCACCGTCCTCAAAAGTCCAAGCCGATGCTTAATTGCACTTTTCGATTTATAATTTTTAGGGTACAATTGAACATATAAGGCAGTGAAATACCTTTAAAGGGTAAGATCCGTATTCAAATACATAATCAATAGCATATTAATAGTAGGGCAAGTAAAAATAAATTCAAAAATATATAACATCATCAATTTGTGCATTTTCTTTTGAATGAAGCAATTTAAAGACGGTCAAAAATAACTGGCTTCTTTCAGTTAAGCACAAAGGTAGCAGGCTATATAACAGTAAAAAAATAATTTAAAAATTTTTGAAAATGTTTTTTCTCGGAAATATTTAAGGTTAAAGTTGGAATTTCAGAAAAAAATCTAAAATTACATGTTTTAAGTGTTGTAAAATAGAATTAAAACAATTTTAAAAGTTTCTGACCTTAAGAACTGGTTAATTAGACTAAACATAGGAAAACTGCAATATTTTTATTTTGAAATATTTTCTAAAATAAAAGTTATTTATGTGTTTCTGAGAGAACCTTTTAAAATTCAGACCCGAATTCGACCTTCCCGCCAAAAGCGCAATATCTAACAGATATATTTTTCAATTTTTTTTTATGCAAATCTTATTTCAATTCATAGAGCTTTCAGATAAGCTTTCAGCCCATTAAAAAATTCACAGCACAGCGGCTGCGTAAGCCCTTTGTTGCTTGGATTTTGAAGGATGAAAATAAAACTAACCGAAATAAATTTTTCATAATAAATAAAGTTTATATTAAGTTAGATTCTATTTAATTTACAGTAGGAAATTTTAGATTTAAGATATTCTTTTTCTTGCTTTATTCAGAGCAAACTCCGAGATTACATCGTCAAAATTTGTCTGACGAAGTATGTCAGCCTCAATACACATTATTGCTAAAGAATTAAGCTTGTCTTTGCAAATTTTTATTCTTTGTGGATTCTCTAATCTTTTTAATTGCGAGAAAGACCGTTCAGCCGAGCAGTTTGTGATGATTAAACTGTGAAATATTCTAAATGCCACTTCTACATTTGGGAAAACGCATTTCAATTTATCATCAGTGATTATTTTATACAAATTAGAATGAGTGATATTTATTTCTGACGGCTCGTATTTCACCCGAACATATTTATGGAAATGATTCAATTCGCCAAGGAAATTATTATCAAAGTCTTCCGGGTAGGCCGTTAAAAGCGATTCAATATCTTTTTGATATTCTGTACGTGACTTATCAAGATCAACAAGGAATGAAAATTTTTTTGAGACGTCATTGTATACGTTACCTCTTATTTGCATTTGAGAAATAAGTGTGTCAATTATTACATTGAATGTCTCAATGCGGAATTTATCTCTCGGACTTAAATCAACTTGAGCTGCATTTTCATCATTTACTTATTTCTTCCTAGTACGTGCCCGAGCTTGCTTATATACTCCGTCAGGAGAAACTTTTTTTGCCTCACTTTCAAATTTTTCAAACTGATTTCTTATTCAGCTAAATAATCAGATAAAGAGTGATATAAATCAGCACACGTTTCAAGGTCTAATTCTTCTTTTTGCAGCCCTTTACTGGTATATCGAAAACCTTGAAGAATATCATTCCAAAAAATAAGCATAAATACAAACTCAAACTCTTGCATTTTGCTCGAAATATTTTGAGACTATGAAATAAAAAATAAAACACGTTTTCTAAAAAACGCTAGTACATAAAAGGAGGCGGGGGCCCCAAGCACGTGGGGGCCCCAAGCACGTGCTTGTTGTGCTTATTCGCTTAATCCGCCACTGGGGAGGGGTGTGTGTTAAATTTACAATAGTTGTATGGGGTTGGTTGCTATTAGATGTTATGTGTTAAATTGAGTGCCTAGTGCAATGTAATGTTCTTTCGATTTGTTACGATAGATCATTACCTATCGTAATACAAAGAATTTTTGTTTTCAAAAATTTTAAAAATTCCTGAAAAATTAGAATTAGAATGCACTTAGTGGTATTCATACACTCAGGGAAAAAATCAACGATTTTATGTTTGATATGCCGAATATGCTTAAATTGAAAATAAATATTTTTGATTTGGATTCAAAAATTCCAAATTGATTTAAAGCGATTTCAAGTTTGATTCAAAGTTACGTTAGTTAGTTGTGAAAGTGTAATATGTTTCAACTTCAAATTGAACTTTTTTGCTGTTTGATTTTAAGTAATTTTCTAATCAATTCAAATAGAATTACCTTTTGATTCAAGTAATATTCGTAGTCAAATCGAATGGACTTACCTTTTGATACTGATAATATTTGTGCTTGAATAGATCTATTTGATTCAAATATTATTCGTGGTAGATTCAAATGCATTGAAATAATAATTCAATTAAGTGTTATACTTTTATAATATTTTATTTAGAACAAAAAAGTATTTTTAGAAAACACAAAAAGTAGTTAACAATTCAATTTAATAAACATAAAATTAAATTCATAAAATAATATGTATTGTTGAAACTAAAATTTTTAAATATCGATATCTCGAAAATCAAGCAAGATATTGATTTTTTTATTTGACATTTTCTATTTATTTGATATCGATATTTAAAAATTTTAGTTTCAATTTTACACCGGCTTCGCTAGCCATATTACTTCTACATAAAAGGAGGAGGATTCGGTTGCTGCTTATATTATGTATGTGTATCGAACACCATCTTCGCTAGCACCAGTTACTTTATTTATTTATTTTAATTATTGCTTACTCTCTTTTTAACTTTTTTTAAAACTTTTACTATTAACTTTTTATAAAATAATAACTGACAAGCACCAGTGTCGGATTAAGTAAACTAGTATCGGTCTTTAACCAAATCTTTTCGTATTAGATATAACAAAATAGATCATTACATACGTTAAAGTATGTACGAAAGAGATACGTGGAGTAGGTATTACGATAAAAAACAATGCATAAATTTTTTTTATTATTGAAATGTGATCTGCGACTTTTACGGGCATTAAATTAGTGAACAATAGTATATCTGCCTCTTGACGCGGTTACCTGCTAAAAAAAAATTTTTGTATGAGAATGACAGTGCATTTAGTCGCCGCTTAGTTTCTCGTACAAAAAATTTTTTTTAGCGGGCAGCCGTGTTAAAAAAAGCACGGCTAATATTGATAAAGCATCGAGCCTTTCCCTGAGCATAGTCGTTCTTTTTTCATTTCATTATTTTCAATTTCCAAAAAGATCGTTCCGCTGTACAGTTCGATATCATTAGGCATAAAAATATACGTAAGGCTGTGTCCACATTAGGGAACGCTGATTCAATTTTATCATGGTGTATTATTTTGTACAATTGTACGTGAGTTTTATATGAACTTGGGCGATACAAATCACTGGAACTTATTTTATTTATTACATATGAATGAAACTGCTGAATTTCAGTTTCAAAATCGGTATTAAGGTCTTGTGGATATACATATACTAAATTTCTACAAGCCTGACTGTATTCTGATGTTTCATCGGGGCACATAATTTTATCGGCATTGGGTATTTTAATCAGGAATGAGAATTGAGTCTGCTATTTCTTTATATGGATAAGTATCTCTCCCCTTCTTCGCATCTCTTCATTCAGTTTATCAATGACTCTATAAAAACTCATGACTTTAAATTGTTTTCTCGGGCTGAGACTTACTTCAGGAACTGAACCGTCATTGGGCATTTTTTTTTCGCCTTTGAAGCGTGTCTTTAAAATCCATATCTGGTAGCTTTTCTTTGGCTCGAGCTTCTAAATGTTCAAAGTCTCATCGTGATTTTTCTAAAAAGTCGACGAACGATCTGTAAAGATTGGCGCACGTCTCGAGGGTGACTTTTGGGTCTTGTAATACCTTGCTAACATTTCAGATGGTTTGCAAAATTTCGTCCCACACGACCAACATAAGATCAAACTAAAAAAGGCAAAATTTATTCATTTATATACCATAAAAATCAAAGATAATTTTTTACAACCTATAGGTCCATATTTACTTCTAGTAACGAGGGCTATATAGGGCTATCCCAATAAGACCTTATTAGGACCGAGCTCAAAACTCGGTTGTCCTACTTAGAACTTTATGAAAAACAAATATAAATTTCTAGTTGGGTTATTGCTCTAGTCGATTTAAGCGCGCCTTTTATATGCGAGCAAATATTTTTTCGGTGCTGTCCTCCCGAGACATGATGCCCTAAGCTAGGGATGGCCAACTGAGGTGCCCAAAAGTTGACAGCGCGCTGACGTTTACAACAAAAATTTCGCGCTAGTATGTGTATAAATGGACAATGATAACACTGGTTGGTTGTGAAAATTATTGTACAGTATAAAATTCTGTATTATTTTTTAATTTAAATGGTTATTGAGGTGCTCTCATCATAGTGGCATATAGCAGATGAAGTGCAGCTGAATTGTCTAAATACATTCCAATAAGATTGTTTTTAATTGTGCGGCAGCAGACATTGTGATTACTTTGCAACAAAAAATCAACAAAACAAAAACTGAGACTCCCAATCAGCTGTCATAAATGGTTTTTACTTATGTTATAAATAACTTCATTATCCGTACTGTACATCACAATAATCAATCCGCCTAAAAGTAGGCAACGGAACTTTACTGTGTTTTCTTCTTTTGTTCGTACACTACGAAGCAAAACTATTTGCAACATATCCATGGACTCTACGAAAATTTATAAATAATTTGGTTTTGCTATTTAAACTGAACTGAGAAGCAACAGTGCAAAAAATATGTCTTCACCTGCTGCTATAAAGCTTCGGGATACTTTGGCACGTCGTCAAAAGCTATTTCCTGCTGAAAAAAATACCTGTTGTGCATGGAGACGAGGGGTTTTCGAAGACTATCCTCCAACAAAGGAAATCTATGGAAGAAAGACTTCAGTCGCAAGACTTCATTTCGGAACTTTCTACTCTCGACTCTAAGCTCACAGCTAAAATTGACTGTGAAATTAATTTGCTAAAGAGCAGGTATAGTGATATTAATAATAAAGTTCTGGCGATCGAGTTGGAAATAATGGAGTTTCGCAAAATCGGTAGTGAACTCAAAGATCTAAAATTTGAACATGAAAAAATTATGAAACATGAAATAATAATTATTATTGCTTACGTTACTTTACGATTCTAATTTAATTTATTCCCTAATGATTAGTACATTTAATGATCATTCCTTGCGCTCCACTGACAATAAGTAATTTACTGAAGGAGGTTCACTTTAGTAATAATATGCAGAATCTAGGCTTAATTCCCGTTAACAGCATGCAACCAACTGACTACACTAATTCATCAAATACACTACTCGATGTATTTTTCGTAAATGATCAATCCAAAATTTTGCTATATGACCAAATATCAGTATCTACCTATCTTTTCCAGGCATAATTTGATCTTCCTCACATATAACTTTCAGTTTAACAGTACTCTTCAATCGATTTGCTATCGTGACTTCAAAAACATCAACTATTCACTTCTTAACACTGAAATACGAAGTATAGATTGGAATTCAGTCTACATGATTCCCTCAGCTGATGACCAATTATCATTCCTGTAAAACAATGTGAATAAGCTTTTCATTAAATTTGTACCAATCAGGAAAATAACTCTAAAGTCAAAACAACATCCATGGTTTTCCAACAAAATAAAATATTTAATATTGCAGCGCAACAATGCTTTCAATCGCTGGAAAACTTACAAAACATCTGAGCTGAGTGAGTTCAATAATCTTCGCAAAAAGGTTGTTAAAGAAATCAGATTAGCCAAAACCAATTACTATGACGAAAAGTTTCGTTGTGCTATTGGAAGTAAGCAAGCATGGAAGGAAATCCGAAACATTGGTATAAGCAAAAATGTCTGTAGCAATTGCGTTGTTGATATAAATGTGCTGAATAATAATTTTGTTAATATCCCCATGCCAACAGTAAATACAAGATTTTAGGAAAATGCAACTAGTTTAATAAATAATAATATTGTGTTTAACTTTACTTGCGGTAATCAACTGGATGTCCTTGAGAGTTTCCTTTCTATCAAGTCGAATGCTGCGGGAATTGATGAAATTCGTCCCATGTTTATAAAAGCTTTGCAACCGGTACTACTACCCTATTTAACTTACATGTGAAGGAGGAAGGAATGTGTGTGCACTATGTTTTATGTTTTGCTATGATTCTCAACTAGTCAATGCAGAAAATAAAATATAGTGTGCTTGCAGACTATTAAACGTCGGCTAACAAAGCTTACTGATGAAATGACGTAGCGTCATGGAAACTAGTATAAGCAGCTCGTTGCCCATTTTTTGTTCCTTTTTATGCATTTTGCGTTTATAAAAATGTTTTTCTTATTTTTTTGCACTAAAACTACTAAACAAACAGCTCTGTAAAATACATACCATCTTTATAGTTTATGGCATGCTTCGAGCATTATGGGCAACGCAAATATTATACACCTCTACATGTTAAAACTTATCTTACTCCAATAGTACTATATGGCAGTGAAACTTTTGCCAATTGTGACTCAGCAGGTAAAAGGAAACTTAATGTTTTATTCAACAATATTGCACGATATGTGTTTTCTTGAAGCGGTATGATCATGTTTCGCAATATGCTAAAAAGATGTATGGCATTACCTTTGACAACTTGCTTAGATCTCGTTGCATTATTCTGCTGCATAAAATAATACATTCAGCGGAACCCTCTCATTTACATGATAGACTTGTATTTTCTCGTTCAAACAGAAATGACACTGAATCCACTCTTGCCTGACATCTGAACGCCAATTTTTCATATATTCAATCCGTCTGTGGAATGCTCTTCCCCAATATTTGAGATCGATATGTAATGCGATAAGTTTTAAAAAGCAATTACACGTACATTTTTCTCTGATGCAATAAAATTTAAAATTGAAAGTTTCTTTAGAAGAATTATGATGTGCAATGGTATTGTGCATATGTTATTGAGTCTACTATGTGGCCTCATTATGTGCAATATTATTATAGTTTTCATATTTTAATTCTAATTTTGTTCCCGTATTCTTAATATTATTAATTTATGTCTCTATGTATTATGTAAACAGTATCTTTAGATAAATAAATGTGTGTTATTTTTAATTATAAAATGTGATACTGAACATCCTGAAGGCTGTTATTGTAGGTAAAAATTTATGTGGATTTATGATCATTTGAATATGTTAGTACTATTATTACTTTAAGTTTATATTTATTGACTAAGTAATTACAGTTTAAGTTTTAATTGTTACATAAAAATTGACTATGTGACAGGGTTGTCGCAGTCACTTCAATCGCAGTGTTTCACTGCGATTCAAAGTACGACAGTGCGACACTGCATCTTTCATGAAAACACTGCGCTTTTAGAAAAAAAAAAAATGTCGCAAAAGTAATCTAGAAAAAAATTTTCAAATTATAAATTCTTGCAATCACTCCTGGATTATTAACGGTTTGGAGATAACAACGCAGAATTTTTAATTAATTTTACTGTAACATTATTGGCAGTTCATCAGCTTTTGACATTTTGATTTAACTTTTCTTTTTACTGCTTTTCATGCAAAGAAATGAACGGGCCCGTTCAACGTTCAAAGCTAAAAAGAATAAATTTAAAAGATCCTGTTTTGAAAGCGGTTCAATTGTTAAGTCCGATTTCTCTGGGCGAAAATTTTTTGCTACTGATTCTGATTTTTCCTAAGCTGGTAAATAATGATGACATACTATAGGTGATGTCGAAGCCATGTGGTTTAATGCAGAAGCCAGAAAAACCAAAAGAAAAAAATTTGGAAGCACTTTGGCATATGGAATTTTTTTGATTTAAAAACGCTTTAGGCGAAACTTGGTATCCTGGCTTAAAACAATTTGTTGGCGCATTATTATGCCTACCTCACAGTATCGTATCCACCGAACGCATTTTTTCACTTAAAAAAACGGTTTCTAATGAAAGCTTTAAAAATTGTGTGCCTTCAAAATAATTACTAGCAAAATACTACCAATAGCCGTGTGTCGTATTTTTATTTTTTTTTCTTAGTTTATTTTAAACTATATAAACAAAGTACATACAAATATATATATGTACTTTTATAATTATTACTTTTACAAAATGCCACATTTTGATTTATTTAATTTTAACAAATAATTAAATTTTATTTATAATTTATCGAAAAAATCTGTTGTTTTTATGTTACTGAAAAAAATAGTCGAATACAATGAAATTCTTGATGTGATGAAATGCTACAAAGTCATCTCTGACAAAATGCTCCAAACGGGGAACTTGCTTCAATGCCTCATCATATGAAGTTATGGGGTCTGCAATTTTCTCATCATCTTCATCATCGTCTTCAGACACGCTTATCTCTGGAGTGGCGCTTTGATTTTCAAATTGTACTTCAATATTGTTGACTTCAGTTAATAAACTTTGATCCATTTTCGAAAATTCGTCAAAACCAGCAAACCATAATGAACGAAAAAGACCAACCAACCAACTCAACACTTCTGACATTAGCATTATTAGGCAAACCACCAAATTCGTTACTTTCAAAACAAAAACGAATTAGAATTTGTAAAAAAGGGAAGTTGTACAAACTTAATAGAATTCTTATATGATTCTGTCCGTTTAAAAGAGATATTTTGACTTAGAATATAGTGTCCGCGTCCGGTCATTGGAGCGTCCGGCTATCGGAATTAATTTTATATGGAAAAGTTAATGAAAAGTGAGTGTCGCCGAAATGTGTCCGGTTATAGGAGCTGTCCGGCTATGGGGGATGTCCGTAATAGGGAATTTCACTGTACATGTATGTATCTTTTTCTTATAACACTGCGAAATTCACTGCACTTTTGTTTTTAAAACACTGCGAACACTTCATTTTCCAACAATTTTTTGGAATTTTCACTGCGGTCAAAAATTCCAAAACGACATCCCTGCTATGTGAGCTACTAGTGGTGTAATTATAACCCAACGGGAAATCTGGAAGCAGCTTCCAAAGGGCGCGCGTCCGATGTGCTTCTCCGGAAGCATTTAATTCAAAATTCTATTCAATTTAAAAAAAAATTTTTACTGCGCATCCACTGGGGTTTGAAGATAGGTATAGTTTTTTTCACAATAATATTACTAGCAAGAGTAGCTCAGTTGGTTAAGATGTGCGCACCTCAGAACACTGGCATAACGCAGGAGGCATAGGTTCGAGACCGACCGGAGACAAAAATTTAAGTGAGTTTTTTTTTTCAATTTGAGGTAAATGTGCTTCTCAACATCCAAGGAAGAGCATTTCATATGCCTCCTAAGATATGTTTCTACTTAGCATCCAAGAAAGCGCTGCCGAAGATGTGCTTCTATTCAGCATCCAATATGCTTCCAAAGATGTGCATCCCCGCAATGACATCGTGTGTTAAAAAAGATAAGCAGTGAGAAGCGCATCGGGAGCAGCTTCTGCCTTCCTTGATGCACATCCGAAGCGCTTTGAACGCGCTTCCGTTTCTCGTTGGGAAGATATTGCATCTTGTTCCACTATATATTTAAGAAGTAAATACAAATACAAATGTGTGTAGGAATTCCAACGAAAAAAAACATGAGTATAAATGTGTTTTGTCTTTTCCACGTAAAGAAAACATTACCCAGTAGAAATTCTTGCATCACTGATGTAAATAAATAAGTAAACTGCGAAAGCATCGCATGGCTACACAAAAAAATAATTAAACTCAAAATTCATCTATTAATTAAAACTATTTTTCCATGAATATGAGTTTTTTTTACAACAATGATGCACACAAGAGCAGTTTTTTCAGTCTCTCATTTTTTTATAAGTCAATAATACATCCTTAGAATGCATGTGCTTTCATATCGAAATTCCCGCCATAACTTTGGAAACTACAAATTTTTTACTCGGTTTTAATATTTATGCTGGCTTTATTATTGACATGTTTGCTACTAAGACAAAAGTGGTAACGATATTATACTTACTAACTATAGTATTTACATGAAAATACTTAGAATCACAATCTATATAAGTTATAGAATAAAGAAAATTTAAGACGATGACTTTGAATCGCCTGTTAGACCAGCTAACATTTGTTTTGCAAAGGTTCTTAACTCCAATGGATCCTTGTCATTAAAGTCATCCATAACCAATTGCATTTGATCTTTCAAGCCATCTGATATTGATGTAGTAATACGATCACGGAAAAAATTGGTGATTGGGCTTAAAATAACTCCAGTCAATTGTCGAATTATTCTTCGCTCATCAAGTTGGACACGAATATTGCTGAAAATAGAAAACGAGTAAGTATACATATAATACCTGCATATATGTATATGTGCACTTCCACAGGTATCGGCATTTTAGCTGGCCTCGTTTTTTTTTTTTTTTTTTTTTGGAGCACATCCTTCAGACATGATTTTTCTTGAAGCAAAGACTGTCTTGAATTAATATTCCAGGTCGAACAATTAAAATTCAGATAGCTATTATTTTAAATTACATTTAAAGATCGGAAAAAATTTTCAACTAAATCTGACAATGCACAATTATTATTTAGTGTCCGGAGAATCCAAAAACATGATTCGCAAAATCGTACCTGATCATTTACTTGTTTTATGGCCATTTTGAGGTAAAATTTTTTACCGATAATTTTAATAAAACGTATTTTTTTTTAAATTACACTAGTTTACACAAAAAAAGATCTGGTTTCTCATAAAACTTTTACGATGTATTTTGAAGCGTAGTTTCCAAAAATGCCAACCATTTTTTTTTTAAGAACCCTTTTTGAGATATCCCCAAAAAACCCGTTTTTTGGCACTTTTTTCATTTATTTGCCCATATCTCCATCCAATTTTTTTCGACTCAATTACAAAGTACACCATTCTAAAGAAATTTTTCTCTTTTTTCTAATGATATGCTATTTGAGTAAATCGAATAAAATTTTTCGGAGTTACAAGAGATCAAAGTTCAAAGAAAGTAACTTTTTTGGTCATTTTTAAAAGTCACAAAATTTCAATTGCTCCGTTTGAATACAAAAAAATTAGCTTACATTTTTTTTAAGGTTTAAAATGAAAGATTATTCTTTTATAAATATTTTAAGTGTAATTTGGCCTAAGTCGTCCAAAAACTGTGAGTGCTATTTCAAAATCAATGAAAATAGGTAATTTCCATATTTTCATGCATTCCCGTATATAGCGCATTGACTATGTAATTAAATAACGAACTGATTCGTTAAAGATATTGTATTATCTTATATGTTCAATTGTACCCTATAAAAGATAAATCCAAAAGTACTATTAAATTTAAGCTTGGACTTTTGAGGACGGTGCATATTTGTCCCATTTTTATTTTTTAATTATAACTCAGAAACTATGCATTTTGGATAGATACTGATTACCTGATTTTTTGTAGGGAATAAAATTTCCTATCGAAATGGCACTTTATAAAGTCAAAAAATTTATTTTTTCACCAAAATAACTTTAAAAAACTATTTCAAAAAAACCTAAAAAATTAAATTTTTTTTAATTTTTGGGAATAATTTTTTTTCTAAATGGAAGTAGGGAACTTTTTAGCACAAAAAAGAAAGCTGACGTTATTTTCGTCAAAATGGTGTCTAATAAAAGTAGTTTCTGATGAAAATTGGCTGAGGTATAGACGTGCAAAGTTGCCTACTTTTTAATATTTTACAAATTTTTACCTTTACACCATGCTAGTTTCAGTTTTTACACACAAAAATATTTTTTATTCAATCAAAAAGTTATTTTCAGCTTATCAATGATAATTATGAAGGTATTTATTCAAAATTTCGATATAAAATATAAGATCTTAGATATGAAAAAAGCTTCAAAAAATTTATATTTTTCGGATTTTTTAGATCAGTTTTTTAAGAATATTTTGGTGAAAAAATAAATTTTTTGACTTTATAAAGTATCATTTCGATAGGAAATTCTATTCCCTCGAAATAATCTGAAAATCACACTCTACCCAAAATGTATAGTTTTTGAGTTATAATTAAAAAAATGAAAAGGAGAAAAATATGTACCGGTCTCAAAAGTCCAAAACTAAATTTAAAATAACTTTCGGATTTATCTTTTATAGGGTACAATTGAACATATAAGACAATAAAAAACCATTATCGAACTAGTTTCTTATTCTATTACAAAGTCAAAGGCCTACATATTGTAGCGAAATTTGGTTTATGCCAGAAAATTCTCGTAATAAAAATTAAACGATATTAGCTAGCATCACTGACCGTAGAAAAATACTTGCATCACTGACCGTAGAAAAATACGTGCATCACTGATCGTAAGAAAATACGTGCATCACTGACCGTAGAAAAATACTTGCATTACTGACCGTAGAAAAATAACGCCATCTAGAAGGCACTGGAAACGACATTCTAGACAACGGCAGATGGTTCTAGCAAATGATGACTTTAGTATAAAAGGCTGTTATATGAGCAGCAGAGACACAGTTGATATTGAACAGTGGAACACGGTGGATCTTAAGTGAAAACATTTGAATTTAAGTACTAAAGTGATATAGTGGAAATTAAGTAATAAAGTATAACGTTTGTGTAAACAATTTGAATGTAAAGGTTAAATAAACAATTGAACTGTGTAAAAACTAACGTTTGTGATTTAAATAAACCATTTTATAATTAAATAAAGATTGCGTTTTTCTTGATTATTACACAATTCAGTGATCGAACTCAGAAAAGTGTAAGAGGTTGAAATTACTGTCAAAGGGACAGGAAATTTCGTAACAATTGGTGTCAGAAGTGGGATTGTGTAAAAAGAATTAACAATCAAATTAAAAAAAAAAATATAAAATGGTTAAGTTTGACTAACTAAAAGTTGATCAACTAAAGAAGGAGTTGCAGCAGCTGAATCTGCAGTCATCTGGTGGAAAGTTGGAGTTACGGAAACACTTACGGCAGGCTCTTGAGGCTCAAGGGGTAGACCTGGAAGAGCATGAATTTTATAGTGATGTCTCAGAATCAACGGCGAAAATGGAGGAAGCTTCTGGACCGGTGGCAAGTGGTGAAGTTGTGGATATGTCAAAGTTAGAGAAAATGTTAATGGCGATGAGGTTCGGGAAGAAATTAGTCAGAACGCGCTACAAATCCAGGCGATTCGAGAAGAAATTGATCAGAGCTTAAGTCAGAACTCGCTGCAAATCCAGGAGGCTGTTCGAACGGAGGTTACCAAAATGGTAAATGGCCTCGATGCAAAAGTGATTGAGTTACGAGACGACGTTGAATCGTTCAAGGAAAAAGCCCAAGATAAGCTTGAAAAAGTTCAAAATAATCTTGAAAAAGTTCAAAATAATTTTGAAAAAGTTCAAAATAATTTTGAAGACGTTAATAAAAGGATTCAGCAGTTGGAAATAAGCGGACCAACCACTCAAGTGATAAGAGAAATCAGCGCAGAAAGGCTTAAGGCACCCATGTACGATGGAACAACACCATTTAGTGTTTTCAAGCTCTAGCTCGAAACAACATCATAATCGCTGGGATAACGATAGCGCAGCAGCAGCGCTAATTGTGGCATTAAAAGGCGCAGCTGCAGAAGTATTGCAAACGGTTCCAGTGGCGGAGAAAAAGAATTACAAGGCGGTGATGAATGCCTTACAGCGAAAATATGGCAGTGACCACATGAAGCAGATTCACAGACTGGAGTTGAAAAGTCGTACCCAGAAATCTGGTGAGTCCTTGGAGGAGTATGCTGCGGATATTGAACGATTCGCACACCTTTCCTATCCTGACGAGTTAAGTGTCGTAGCTGAAAAATTCAAAATAGAGGCGTTTATTGACGGCATACGTGACTCAGAGACAAAACGCGAGACAATGAAGAACCCGAAGATTACATTTTATGAAACAGTCACGGTTGCTCTCATTCAAGAGACGATTGCGTTGACATGCCGCCCATCATTGAAAACTCGTCGGATGGAGGTGGAGGCTGAGAAGAAAAATTTGTCTTTCGGCAACAGAAGCTTCAGCGGAAATTGCTATAACTGTGGCAAGCAGGGACACATGGCACGTGACTGCAAATCACGTCGTAAACGATCCGCATCACGTTCACCAAGAAGAAAAATTGGAAATAGGGTGAGCGATGGCGAAAATAGTAGCGAAGAGCAGTCGTTAAACTAAAGAGAGTCAGTACAGCGGGGCGTGAGCTGACTCTCACTCATGATTGCCCCACAGTCTTAGTTTCGAAGCTCTGCCGAAATTCCAACGGCCTTACTATCGGTGGAAAAATCAACGAAAGACCATGTGAGCTAATTTTGGATACAGGCGCATAGGACAGATTTATTTAATAGACGACGAGTAATGTCATTAAATGGGATCCAATTGAGAACAGCGACAGGAGAAATTGCGCAAATAGTAGGAAAAGTTACAGCAAGTGTTCTTATGGGCAACAAAACTGTGGAACATGATTTTATTGTTGCAAACATCACCGATGAGGTTATCATTGGCGTGGACTTCATCATTCGACACGGGTTCACTTTGGATCTTAAGAAAAAGACGTTAAGATATGCCAATGTAGAGTTGCCTTAAGACGTTGGCTGTGGACAAAAATTAACAATTGCAAGAGTCTACATCAGTGAGCGCTGTCGAATTGAACCCAACACCGAAGAAATTATTTGGGCAACAACAAGTGAAGACTGTGGGACAAGCCATCTGTGGGTAGTGGAAGCAGATAAGAAAAATTTAAAGAAAGATCTGATTATTGGAAAGACCCTAGTAAAACAAGAGCGGACAGCAAAATACCAGTACGAATTTTGAATCCAACAAATAAGCCGAAATGGATGCAAAAAGTTGAAGTAATAGCGCAATGTGAGAAAGTTACGGCTGTTATAAATTGTGAAAATGACCAGCAGGACACAAAAGGTACAGCTTTGACAAAATCATCGGCCTTGGAAGTATTGACGAAAGAATGGACGAAGGAGCTTTCTGCCCAGAACAAAAATAAAGCAAAAAGGTTTCTGCAAAAGCATTATCAGATATTTGCGTTCAAAGGAGAAAATAGTGGCCGAACATCAGTTGTCAAACATCGCATTGATACAGGTGATTTTCAGCCAATTCGTCAACCCCCAAGGAGACTAGCACTCGCTAAGAGAGAGGAAGTAACAGGCCTTATAGAGGATATGGCGCGAGAAAAGGTCATTGCACCATCAGAAAGCCCGTGGAGTTCACCGGTCGTACTTGTCAAGAAAAAGGACGGAAGTATGCGATTCTGTGTGGATTACGGAAAATTAAATGACGTCATCAAAAAAGACAGCTACCCGTTACCCAGAATCGATGATACACTGGATACGTTATCTGGAGCAACATGGTTTTCCACCCTGGACTTACAAAGTGGATATTGGCAGGTGGAAATATGACAAAGACAAGGAGAAAACTGGCTTTAGTATTGGGAATGGTCTATGGCAGTTCAACGTCATGCCGTTTGGTCTTTGTAACGCTCCAGCTACGTTTGAGCGGTTAATGGAACGAGTGCTCAAAGGACTACATTGGAAGACCTGTTTAGTGTATCTCGATGACATCATCATCATGGGAAATGATTTTGATGACCACTTGAAAAATCTGGAGGAAGTGTTTGAGCGCTTGGAGGCAGCTGAACTAAAATTAAGTGCGAAAAAGTGCTCACTTTTTCAGCGTGAAGTCAAGTATCTGGGGCACAAGGTTACGTCAGAAGGAATACACACAGATGAGGATAAAATAAAAGCTGTGAAAAATTGGCCACGACCATCTAATCTTCATGAGTTGCGAAGTTTTCTGGGCCTATGCACTTACTACAGACGTTTTGTTCCTGGTTTCGCAAATGTCGCAGGCAGTCTACATGAGATGACACAGAAAAATCGGAAATTCGAACGGAGTGGTGCACAGGAAACTGCATTCCAAAAGCTGAAAGAATTATTGTCTACAGCGCCTATACTCGCGTACCCAATACCCGGCGAAAAATTTGTATTGGACACCGATGCGAGTGGCCATGGTATTGGAGGAGTTTTGTCCCAAGTCATCAATGGACAAGAAAAAGTCGTCGCATATTTCAGCAAAGTTCTGTCGAAGCCTGAGAGGAATTATTGTGTAACTCGGAGAGAGTTACTGGCAGTAATGGAATGCGTTAAACACTTCCATAAGTACTTATATGGACAGCATTTTCTCCTGAGGACAGACCATGCGGCATTAAGGTGGCTACTTCAATTCAAGGATCCAGAAGGTCAAATTGCACGGTGGATAGAGCGCTTGCAGAGCTATGATTTTACCATAGAACATCGCAAAGGAAGCCAGCATGGAAATGCGGATGCACTTTTCCGTCGTCCATGTAAAAATGAATGCGGTCATTGTTCACGAATGGAAAGTAAAGCTGGAACAATTGATGTGCGCCTTTTGAACGTTTTGCCTGAAGAAAAGTGGACAAAAGAGGAGGTACAACGGGACCAGCGCAGAGATACAGATTTGGCAACTATAATTAAGTATAAAGAGCTGGGTAGGAAACCGGCGTGGCAAGAAATATCAAGTGAAAGCCAAATCTGTAAAGCATACTAGGCGCAATGGCAAAGTTTGGAGTTGCATGATGGTTGCCTCTACCGAATCTGGGAAAGCGAGGATGGTAAAATTCGTTCAAAACTGCTGGTTATTCCAAAGAAAAAATTTAAGGAAATAATCAAGGATTATCACAATGGATCGAGTGGTGGACATCTGGGCGTAACAAAAACCACAGAGAAAATAAAGAAACGGTTTTATTGGGTAGGATGCCAAGAAACAGTTGCTGACTGGATCCGCCGTTGTGACCAATGTGCAATTGCTAAAGGACCAAGGCACCGCACTAGGGGAAAAATGCATCAGTATAACGTTGGAGCTCCCTTTGAAAGGATAGCCATGGATATAGCGGGACCTTTACCAATTAGCAATGCAGGAAATAAATACATCCTTGTGGTAATTGATTATTTCAGTAAGTGGCCAGAAGTATATCCCATTCCCAATCAAGAAGCAAAAACAGTGGCAGACATTTTCATCAAAAATTGGATTTGCCGATATGGAGCTCCACTTGAGTTGCATTCCGACCAAGGACGAAATTTTGAGTCGGCAATTTTTAAGGAGGTTTGTGACACGCTTGAAATACAGAAGACACGTACCACGGCATTGCATCCTCAGTCCGATGGCATGGTCGAAAGGTTCAACCGTACTCTAGAGGAGCATCTGAAAAAGGTTGTTGACAAAGGACAAAAAGATTGGGATGAGCATCTACCAATGTTTCTGATGGCTTATCGTTCGTCAGTACACGATACCACTACAGTCACGCCAGCAAAAGCAATTTTTGGTACGGACTTAAGGCTTCCAGCAGATTTGAAGTACGGAGTAAGCGCTGTCCCAGAAACGACCAATGCTGACGATTACATATCGCAGAAAAGAGAAGAACTAGCAGATATACACGAGCTCATCAGGAGACGTACTCAATTGGCTAGCGACAAGATGAAAGCTCGGTATGATCTGCGAGCAAATACTGAAGGGTTCAAAGAAGGTCAATTAGTGCTGCTACACAACCCACAACGAAAACGAGGCTTGTCTCCTAAATTACAGACTCATTGGGAGGGACCTTATCGGATCGTCACAAGAATTAATGATGTTGTGTATCGAATCCAAAAATACCCCGGCCACAAAGGTAAATTAAAGGTAGTCTACATCGAAAGGCTGGCACCTTATACTAGAGATGGAGAGACTCTTGTTTGGGACGAACAAGTTTAAGCGGAGGGCAGTGTAGCGAAATTTGGTTTATGCCAGAAAATTCTCGTAATAAAAATTAAACGATATTAGCTAGCATCACTGACCGTAGAAAAATACTTGCATTACTGACCGTAGAAAAATACGTGCATCACTGACCGTAAGAAAATACGTGCATCACTGACCGTAGAAAAATACTTGCATTACTGACCGTAGAAAAATAACGCCATCTAGAAGGCACTGGAAACGACATTCTAGACAACGGCAGATGGTTCTAGCAAATGATGACTTTAGTATAAACGGCTGTTATATGAGCAGCAGATACACAGTTGATATTGAACAGTGGAACACGGTGGATCTTAAGTGAAAACATTTGAATTTAAGTACTAAAGCAAAGAGTATAAATAATAAAAAGAGATTTCATAGATGAGTCTATACAAAACATGTTGCCTCGTTGCCGTGCCGACTTGAGTTGGTCGAAAACTTCGCCGTGAACTCCAGATTCAGAGGAGAATTTTTACTTAAAAAAGTGGTCGAGTACGTCATAGTACGACGAAATTGAAAAAGGAGAATTAACCAAATTCGTTTATTTGCAATCGTTTTTATGTACGTTCGTATAGAAATTTCATTTTATATGTTAAGAAAAAATATCTATTGTTTTGAAACCTACATTTAAAAAAATTCATTTGTATTGCTACCAAGCAACCAGCAAATCCAGAAGAAGGATTTTTATTTTGACTTCTCCAAAATATCAAATTTGCAACCGATCCCGCGTCTTTTGCGTTGTTGTTGTTGCCATTTTTATTCCGAAAAATTCAGTTGAAATAATCCTAGCAAAATGCGTGTAATTGTTGTTGTTCTTGTGTAGTTTACAACCGATCCCGTTATTTGTATTGTTGTTGCTTTTTTTCAGCCGAAAAATTCAGACGAAAATTAGCAAATATTATATTCCTGTTGTTTGCTTGTATGTGTTTCACATTTTGCTATTTGTCGCAACCAGAATTTTTTGCCAAGGGGGTTTTTAATCTAACGAAATTAATCACTTATATTTTCATATTTTCTTGTTTTACTTGAAACAAATCATTAGTTAACACAACTTAATACCTAAATAGATTAAATTAGAATAGTTTAATCACTTGCATTGATTCGGCATTTAAAAAACCACGAAAATCAAATTTTGAAATACAAAAAAATTAAACTTTCTTTAAAATTAACAAAGAAACTAATTAAAAATGTTTAAATACACTGCCACTGCCGACGTGTTAGTTTTATTTGGGCTTAAGTCCTTGAAAATTCAAAAATATTTATGTTGGGGGCTTCAGCCTCCTTGACCCCTTGTTCAACTTCATGCGTTTTTCAGTTCAAACTGAAAAATAAAAATAATATTCATCTTGTTTGATTTGCTGAGCGCCTGCTTCAAACAAAAATTCTTTTGTTGATCGCTTGTAACTCCGGAATATCTTATTCGATTTACTCAAACAGCATATCATTAGAAAGAAGACAAAAATATCTTTGCAATGATGTACATTAGATTTGAGTAGAAAATAATTCGATAGAGATATGGGCAAATAAATAAAAAAAGTGCCAAAAAACGGGTTTTTTGGGGATATCTCGAAAACGATTCTTAAGAAAAAAAAAATGGTTGGCATTTCTGGAATCTACGCCCGAAAATACATCGTAAAAGTTTTATGAGAAACCAGATCTCGAGATGAAGCCCAAATTTGTAAACTAGTGTTATCGGTGAAAGTGTTTACCTTAAAATGACCATTAAACAATGATCAGGCACGATTTTGCGGATCATGTTTTTGGATTCTCCGGACACTAAATAATAATTGTGCATTGTCATATTTAGTTGAAAATTTTTTCCGATCTTGATCTTGCTTAAAGCGAACCTGGTTAAAAAGTTGCACATATTTCTTACTTTAAATGCAATTTAAAAAAATAACTATCTGAACTTTAATTGTCCGATCTTTAATATTAATTCAAGACAGTCTTAGCTTCAAGAAAAACCATGGCTGAAGGATGTGCTCAAAAAAAAAAATATATCGCAAGCGAGGCCAGCTAAAATGCCGATAGCTGTGGAAATGCACATATACCTCATGTATACATATACATATGAAGGCCTTGGCACAATAAAGGGTTATAGCGTAGACAGACGACACCGATAATTTGCATTAGCAGACTTAATTCAAATTAACTAATGAATTATCCCCATCCTAATGTGCATTAGCTCTGATGTAAGTGCACAAAATCAAAGTGAATTCATACTTAATTTAGCTATATCAATATGGCAACACATCCGATAATTCTAAATTACTAATGTCATTGGGAATGTGTAATTATTTGTGACACATTGAAGACAACGAAGGCAGGGCCTGATTTACCCACAGGCTAATAAGGCTTAAGCCTAGGGCGAAAGGTCCGAGGGGGCGCTGAGAATTGAAGTTGATTTAGATTTTTTGTTATGTTGCACCTTCTTAACACAATCTTTTAACAAGTGAAAAAAAAAAATTATGTGCTGAAAAATATTTTATAAGTAAAGAATTGCACAAATACAATTGAGGCATGAAATTTTCCTTCCCTCGTTAGTCAAAAGTGAGTATCTAGCCACGTTGCCGATGATTTTGACAGTCTTCAAGTTTTAGCCACAAGACCTATAGAATGCATTAAATTTTGTCACTTTCTTTTCCCATACGAACGTACTTTTCCGAACTTTTAATAAATTTTAACAATTTTCCAAATTGTGCATTTCAATAGACTTTAATTAGAAATTCTGATCACCATTTTTCAGGGATGGACTCTGAAATTTGTCACTTCTTTGCTCTTTGACTGCGGACTGTGTCAAACGTATTTTTTTTTAACAATTTAAAGAAGTTTTATTTTATTTAACAATTTTGTTTTGTGAAAAAGTGTTTAGAAATATTTTAATTCGTTTGTTGTTCGTCAGACCAAAAATAAGTGCATTTTGACTATATACATAGGCATAAAGTTGTGAGGTAGGTGAGGTGGGATAGAAATGTATCAATTTTAATAAAGCTTGGACATATAAGTAACACTCTGTAAAAAAAAAGTTTTGGCTTAACTGCGTCCTTTTGAGATATTTGCATTTTTTTATTCCGATCTGACATGTCAAGTATATATGAAAGTGAAATAAAGTACATGAAGAGCTTTTAAAAATAAATTTTTAAGGGTCCAAACTTATCTGATGTTTCAATTTTTTTTACGGATTTCGAATTGAAATCTTACTATCAAAACTTGATACAAACTCGGCAGTTGTAAAAAACTTCTCGAAAACTCGATGGAGTGCCCGATTAAACGCCAGCAAAGCTTTGTACAATTCTTAGAAGCATGTTCTTGCAGCATTAGACTACATTTGTGAAAATATAGATCAAACATTTGTGAAAATATAGAACATTTGTGAAAATATTTAACGCTCCGAAGCACACATCTCATTTATTGCCCCGAAACAACTTAAAACTCCTCCACAATCGCATTTATGAAGTTAAAATGAGACCAAAAGAAAGGTATTGTTCGAACAAAAGAGTGCTTAAATCAAAAATCAAAGAAGTTTGGATCAGTATTCCGTCATATTTCACAGAAAAACCGGTAAAATCTATGCCCCGGCGGCTGCAAGCTGTCGTAAATGCTCAAGAAGGCAGCCCAAAATACTAAAGCTTGAGTTTGCATTGATTTTGCAGTATTTGGGCAGGATTTAGAATGCTATATTTCTATTTTCTTTGATATGTATGCTCAATTTTGTGTCTTAAAATTAAGTATATTTTTTATTTTGCTATAAGAAAAAAGTTTATTAGTGAATTAGATAAGTTTTTGTTTTGTTACTTATTATTGTGAATGAAATGTCTACGTTTCGAACTGCATTTTTTTTTAAATAAAATTTAATTTTTTTTGCTAAAACAAGCAATAATGTGTTTTAATGAAGCCTGTATGCTCAATTTTGTGAGTAACTGTATGTATATATAAAAATTTCATTAGGACTTACCTAAATTTCATAATGCGGAAATCGTTAAGCTTTAAACGTGTATCGACGACACTAATTGACAGATCTGCGTAAATAATGGTATCATCCAGTGATCCTATTACTCGTCCGTTGCCCTCCAACAGAGGCATCAATTTGATTAAAAAATCGTATTCAAACTGAAATATACATTTAAAAGCATCATTAGTTTCATTTAAATAAGTCAATGAAATGCAAAAACAATCCAAATTCCTACTGCCTTTCCAGGCAACAAAAAATTTTTCAGAGCTTTTTCAATTTAAAAATTTATTTACTTAAAGTACATACTCACAAAATACATATGGGATGTTTCACGTCAAGCGGATCACCTTCGCGGCCAAAAATTGGCTGGACCAATCAAGACCTACGAGGTCTTAAAATGTTCGTCTCATGAAAATCTTCTAAAAGCCGTGTGGCCCGTTCAGAAATTCAAAATGGCGGATCCAATATGACGGCCGGAAGCCGGAGAAAAGTCGAGTGTCCAGCAATAGAAGCTTATAAAAATAAAAACTCACACTCACGATCGGGTCATTTCTTGGCTCAAATTGTAGCTCGAAAAAGCCAAAGGACCCAATATCTCGGAAACTCAATAACCTAATCCGTCATATTGGGTCCGCCGTTTTGAATTTTAAATTTCTGACCTTGGATTCGTATTCACCGACCTCAGAAAGCCGCTTATACTAAATTTTGTGCTAATCGGTTGATTTTTAAACAAAACGTCCGCCATATTGAATCCACCACTTTGATTTTGAAAATTTTTGAAATATGGTTTCAGATTCGTAATCGGAAACCTCAAAAACCCCCGTATAACTAATTTGGTACACTCACGGTCAAAAAAATCGCCGATTTGAATTTTGCAAGAAGTTTTAAATTTTGATGCTTAAAATAAGTTTTAAGTTTGTTAGATACTGTTGCTAGGGACAAGTTTTGAGTACATTCAAAACTGTCCACCTAACAATAATAAATTCTAGGAACCTTTTCCAAATAAACACATAATTGCTAGTTTTATAATCAGAAATTACAACTTATTTATATGAAAAAATACATTGTTTTTTGTAGTTTTTTTACGCATTTTTAATTTCTCACATATTCTTAATTATTTATTATTTAATTATTTTAAATATTATGGTAAAATTTAATTTAATACCGCGTAGGACCTATTTTTGCCTTGATGACGCTTTCCATTCGAGAAGGCATGCTCTAATAGAGTTTCCGTATTAATTCCATTAAAATATCGTTGTACCAAGTGGATTCAATTATTTCCTTTTACTTTGGAATATTAAAACCGTTAAACAAGAGTAGTAGAGCATCAAAATTTAAAACTTCTTGCAAAATTCAAATCGGCGTTTTTTTTGACCGTGAGTGTACAAGTCGGTTGATTTTTAAAAAATACGTCCGCCATCTTGATTTTGTCAAATCTGACCTCAGATTCGTGATCGGTGACCCCTAAGACCCCCGTATACCAAATTTGGTGCAAATCGGTTGACATTCAAAAATTTGACCACCAAATTGAATATTTGATCGCCATATTGGATCCGCAATTTTGGATTCTGTCAACCAACCACGAAAGCTTTTTTGGAGCTACAATTTAAGCAAAGAAACGACCTGATCGGTTGTGAATTTTTATTTTTACAAGCTTCTATAGCTGGACACTCGACTTTTTTCCGGCTTCCGGCCGCCATATTGGATCCACCCTTTTGAATTTCTGAACGGGCCACACGGCTTTTAGAAGATTTTCATGAGACAAACATTTTAAGACCTCGTACGTCTTGATCGGTCCAGCCAACATTTGGCCGCGAAGGTGATCCGCTTGAAGTGAAACGTCCCATATGTACATATCGTCACCTAACATCCAAAAAACCGTAACCACAAAAATTCCCAAATCGAGATTTTGATTAACTATGATGCATTTGACTAAACTATATGTTCCTAAAAAATGTTTAAATCATATTTCCAATAATAGCGATTTAAATAACGAAATTCAAAAGGCCGTAACAACGCCTGAATTCCATATAGCAAATAGACGAAACACACAAGTATGAAATGAAATGAAAAACCCAATATTTGAATTCTGTAGATTAGGGATGGCAAACTGAGGTGCCCAAAAGTCGACAGCGCGCTGACGTTTACAACAAAAATTTCGCGGTGGTATGTGTATAAATGTGTGTAGGAATTCCAACGAAAAAAGACATGAGTATAAATGTGTTTTGTCTTTTTCACGTAAGGAAAACATTGTCCAGTAGAAATTCGTGCATCACTGATGTAAATAAATAAATAAACTGCGAAAGCATCGCATAGCTACACCATATAATATATTATCATATATATAACATATTATGCCAATAATAATTTCGAAATTCAAATGAGCAATTAGGTTAGTAGCAATATAGAAGTATTATATACAGCTGTGTTCACGAAAATAGTAGTGCCGTTGGGTCCTAGGCGTTTTACTATCAAATTAAATGATGAGTACAATTTTCATTTAAAGTTTTGAAAAAATAGTAAAGTATATTCATTTCCAAGAATATTTACAGTTTATTTTGTTATACCGCAATTGGTTAATCAAAATAAAATTCAAAAATAATGCTATTCACGAAAATAGTAGTGGTTACTAAAATTAAAAAAAAGCGACACAATTTAATTTAAACTGCATGTTATTCATGTTTCTTTGGATCTAATATTTCGTGATAAACGCTTTATTGTTTATTCCGACTTTGAATCGACGTGGAATAGAGTCAATAAGGTCCTTACAATGCTTCACAGCAATTTCAGCCCAAGTCCCTTTAAACATTTGTCTAAGCTGTGTTCTACTTGATGACTTTTTTTTATTTCTGGTTGCATGTTAACTTTATTTTACTTTTTAATATTTTCTAACAATTGCAATAAAATTCAATTTCAATTTCAATTCAATTTATTCAATATTATATGTCACAAATTTCAACTTAATATTTTAAATTACTAATAACTTAGATATTAATATTGAATAATGACTACGATCTGTAACTCATAGGAGCTAGTAGCGATCGCAGGCTTAATACAATATAAAATAATATACAAAATAAACATTCCATATTATAATAGTACTAAATTGTTAAATTACAAACTTCAAATTAGTGGTGAGGGGTCACCGTTATAAATAATATTTTCTATAAAAAAAAAATTGAAAATGAAAAAAAGAAAAAGTGACATATATGTGCATCAATAATAAGATATAATATCAAATATCAGAATCTTCCCAAATAATTTATTGCATTACGTGCAAAATTCTGTCTAAATCGTCATAGCTTAAGTAAAATAGCCAAGATTTTACTCTTTTGAGAAATAGGACCTTAATGCGAATTCGTCGAATATCTTCGGGTAATCGGTTAAAAATTCTGGGTGACACAGAAGAATAGCAGTTTCGATATATTTGCAAATTATGATGTGGAACTTCAACTAGATTTTGTAAATTGGTTCTTAAGTTATAATGCGTTGAGAATCTGTTAAATAAATAACCAGAATTACTGAAAAATAGCCTGAGAACTTTGTAATAATACAAATGCTTGAGCGGCAATATTGACAACACTTCAAAAAGACAATTAAAAATAGGGGTTATTTTATTTTTATGCGTCCCACCCCAGCAGGTTAATCCGTATTCAAGTTTAGAATTGAAAAACGAATGATATACACATTTTAGAAGCTCCGAGGAGCAATAAGTCCTAAGTTCATAAAGCTGACGAAGAATGTTCCTGAAGTACCTTCTCAACTCACTATAACGCAAGGACCAATCTAATTTAGAATTAAGCCATAAGCCAAGATACTTAAAGGAATCAACAGACTCAATCACAAAACAGTTTGATGAGCATTGTGCATTATCAACATACATATGGGGAGAAATACGTCAAATGTCCTAGCGCGGCGCGCGAGCGTTAAATTCTGTAGTTTTCAACTCGTGCTGGTGGTACATAAATGTACCTAAAAAAATTTTCCGACACATCATTTCGATGTATTTTTTCCTCAGCTTTCCAATGGTTTTGTCAGATTTCCCGAAATTTTCCATTTTCCTGGTGAAAAATCACAAAACGTGTTTTATCTCAAAACCGGTATTTTTAATATTTTTTTTAATGCTTTTAATCGAAAGCTGAGGTTTTTTTACATTAAAAAAGTTATTTTCCAAAGAGTGTTTTTGCAGTTTGCTATGAGAAATACAGCGCGAAAGAGTATTTGCGCATGTATTTTGTTCCTGTAATTGTTTCTTCAACGCATCGACTCGTTTAACTCTTGCCGTTACTCAAGTCACTAGAACAAAATACATGCGCAAATACTCTTTCGCGCTGTATTTCTCATAGCAAACTGCAAAAGCACTCTTTGGAAAATAACTTTTTTAGTGTAAAAAAACCTCAGCTTTCGATTAAAAGCATTAAAAAAAATATTAAAAATACCGGTTTTGAGATAAAACACGTTTTGTGATTTTTCACCAGGAAAATGGAAAATTTCGGGAAATCTGACAAAACCATTGGAAAGCTGAGGAAAAAATACATCGAAATGATGTGTCGGAAAATTTTTTTAGGTACATTTATGTACCACCAGCACGAGTTGAAAACAACAGAATTTAGCGCTCGCGCATCGCGCTAGGACATTTGACGTATTTCTCCCCATATGTCATGTAGTTATAACTTATATTACATAAAGAACATAACTTAGGAAATTTACTACAGTAAGGTCCATGACAGTGAAGTTGACCCATTGGTACAACATTTCCAGAGACATTAAAAAACATGAGCTTAGTCTTATCACTAATGACTAGTCTATGAGCTTTGAACCATTTGCTCAATAAATCTACATCATGATTCAAATTAGAATATATATCAATAAGAGACTTTCTAGTAAATGAGCACGCCATGTCATCAGCAAATACAGTCAAGGAACTTTTCAATTTTAAAGAAAATAAAGAATTAATATATATGAGAATTAAGATCGGTCCCAAAACAGAACCTTGAGGAACTCCTAGGCTTAAACTTAAATTTGAGCTGACATTTTCACCAACGTTAACCACTTGTTGCCTATTTGACAAATACGAAGCAAACCAAGAAAAAAATAAACCTTGGATCCACACTTGTAAAGTTTTTTTAACAATATTTCCGGATGCACTGTATCGAACGCTTTTGTTATACCGTAGAGTACGGATAAGTGCACATCGGTTATTTCCCGAGTTTTTGTGCACTTAAGCGTTCTTTGTATTTATGTAAGCCTCGGATAAGTACACAAATATTGCAATTATGCAAACATTGGATAAATACACATTTTGTGCATTTATCCTAATATACAGTGGATGACATTAGACTGTTTGCTTAGACTCTATGCCTTAGAGTATGTACAATGTACATAAAAGAAAACAGGAACGAGCAGTTTCGAAAAAAACATAAAATGAGCTGCTAATGTTTTAATAAACTTGTTAAGTTCTATTTCATTGATAAGACAGGTCGACAAATTTATAAACCAGACACCAGACCTATCATTACCGAAGGATTTTGATGCGCTGAATCCGAATCAGAATTGCTCCTATACGTCAAGTTTTCGAGATATCCTAACCTAAAAGTGCAAAAAAACGGTTTTTTGCTATATTTGAAGTTATTTTACATCGCGAAATACATAATATATTTTTCCAAAACTGGTTGCGGCATATGAAGTACTACTCTTACCCTTCAAAACCTATGTGGATATCTCTTTTACACACCGAGATATCATAAATTAAAATTTTCTATTCATCCTACCATACAGGATCAATATGTGTATGTAGATCTGTATGTAGGCCTTTTTAATATATTTCAAGTTACGATATTTCGGAGAAAAAAAAGATATTGACATAATTTAAAATGAGTTTTGAAAGGAAAGTGCAGTACTTTCAGATGCCGCAACCAGTTTTGGGAAAAAAAATGTATTCGCCATGTAAAATAACTTCTTATACATAAAGCTAAAAACCGTGTTTTTTGCACTTTTAGGTTAGGATATCTCAAAAACTTGAGAGCAATTCTGAGCTCGGATTCGGATTCAGAGCATCAAAAACCATCGGGTATGCTAGGTCTGGTCTGGTCTGGACTTTCGTTTGATTTTGTCGGCCTGTGTATTTCATGTATATATGTTTACAAGTTTTCATGTATTTTATATGTACATAGACTTTTCTATAAAAATCTATAAAAATATCAGTTCAGAAAAAAATGAAAATCACATGTCTGCAAATTTTTAGTTCAGTTCATTTGGTTAATTTGCTTTTGATTTTAATAAACATTAAAATTTCGTAATTAAATAACAAAAAGAGAAATTAAAAAAAAGTTGGGTGAGAAGCAACGTGAAGAAACTGATTCAGATTAAATCATACTCGTATATGGTGAAAAAGCCGGAAACCTTTGTTTGAATCAAGTTTTTGGTTCCTATCTCAAACAATTTTTCTTCTAGTTTGTCGAAATCGAAATCTACATTTTTGTATTCAATGTAATTTTGAATAGTGTAGGTTGTGCATATATGCATACAAAGATCGACTAAAAATTCACTTTCAGGGTGGAAAAAATTATTTACTTATGCGTGTTTTGCATTTATGCGTGTTGCAATTATCCGTGCATTTTTTCATGAAAAAGTGTACAAAAGGCTTATGGCCTCAAGACACGATGCACTTAAGCGTTTTTTGCAATTATTCTTGTTGCACTTATCCGTACTTGACTGTATCTACAAACAATGACGCAGTTATCAAACCATCATTCACATCATTATAAATATGGGAACAGAAATTCTGCAGAGCATCTTCAGTTGACAAACCAGCTCGAAAACCAAATTGATTACTGTTAAAAAAATTAATTTTGTCGAGAAACGAAACCGACAAAAGTGAAATAGGCCTATAATTATTCATACAAACTCGTTCTCCTTTTCTGAATAGAGGTAAAACATCCTCCTTTTTTAGGAGCACAGGAAAAATGCCCGAGTAAACGCTAAAATTAAAAATATATTAATAATAATATCTGTAATATTGTAGGCAATTTTTTTAACAACAGAGCTTGAAAAACAGTCTTAAGTTGAAGAATTCGAATTATCGAGGGACATGATGAGTTTAAATATTTCAAATGAGGAAATTGGCAAAAACATAAAACTGTTTGTGAAAAATTTATCATTAAGAAAACAATCACAGGAAAAGCCATCATTATTCACTAAACACGCAACTTTACCACCAATTTTAGCGAAAAAATCATTTAAACCCTCAGCCATTTCATGCGAGTTAGACGTAGGCACGTCATTAATTACAAGATTACTTATGGCATTATTAATTAATAATTAGTTAATTTGCTGTTGTTACGATTCGTTTGATATCTCCTCACAATTTTTTTATCCGATTAAGGTCCGGGGACTGAGCTGGCCATGGCATCACGTCAATTTTTCAAGATACAAACATTCATAAGCTAGTTTACTAGTGTGTTTAGGATCGTTATCCAGTTGAATCGTCGATTTTAAAAGCATTTCTCGACTGGCATACGGCAGCATTACATCCTTCAATAAATTAACGTACACTGCTTTGTCCATAATACCTTTGATCAAATGGATAGGGCCAACGCCAGTCTAGCAAAAGAAAGCCCATACTATAATGGTCTTGGTCATGTTTAACCGTCTTGGTAGTATTTTTGGGGTAGAATTCTGTGTTTGATTGACGACGAACATACTGTCTGGAGCCTGTTCCACCATAAAAAAATACTTTGCTCTCATCTGACTATAATACGTGGCGCCACTCTTCGGCATTCCATTTCATATAATCTTTTGCAAATTGTATTATTGCAACGATGTGCTTCTTCGTCTAAAGGTATACTTCCTGGAACTTCTTGTCATCAAATTATTTTCCATTAGTCGACGACGAATTGTCACAACACGACAATTTTGGTGGATTTTTAATCATTTTTGAGGACTCCGAGGGCTTAGTTTTGCAATATCGTACACTTCGATTGTCGTCTAATAACGAAATCTGGCGCTTACCACCACGATTTCCAGGTTTCTTACAATAGGTAATAGCATTAAATATCAGGGGCAGTGCAGCCAACCATATTTTCAGTTTCCTTGAAGGTCTTGTCCTGATTCTTTAGCCTAATTATTGATTCTGTTTTGTCAAAATGATTTGTGTAATTCTAGTTTAGGCGCATGAAACTAAACTAGTGTTCTTTAGTGGAATTGTGTTGTGATACCTTCAAGCACTTTAACCTGAAGATCTCGTGTAATAGATAAGCAAATCAAAAACGGTTTGTTGAATTTCAAATGGCATCTGATTTATTAGTTAAAATATACAAGTTTATATACAAATAAAATGCTTAACAATAATTATTAAAAACTACAACAATAATATGAAAAGTACAATATAAAAAAAAATAAACGAAATATTGCTTAGCAAGCAATCAGGAATTAAATAATTATTAAACGATGTCTATCGTTGCTCTACTAAGGTAGTAAGTGAAACTATGTCAGTCGTTGCTCTACTAAGGTAGTAAGTGGAACTCAGCAGAATGTTTGAACAATTTGTTTACTATGTTACACTCAACTAAAAATGTCAATGAAGTTAGATTAATTTTAATTTTAAGATGTTGAAACCGAATTGATAACTTAACTAAATGTTGGAATAGTTTAATTCCCAACAGATTCAATTTCAATTTCAATTTATTTCTGTAGAATACACATAAGAATAATAAGGTCCTTTTTTAATACTAAGTACATATTTTAGCAAGATAAAAATTATAAACTTAAATAGCTATCAAAAGTAATAAAATATAATTCTATAAAATACTGAATATAAAAATATTATGAATAAAATAAATCAAAAAAATAAAGAAGAGAATTGGTTACTGTGAAAAGTGAATAAATATGTTCTGCCTAAACCCTCTACATCAGGGGATCTTAAACTTATGTAGTCCGAGGACCCCTTATCGAGCTAAATTTTTGTTAACGGACCCCATCCCTACTCTAGACATTTGACGTCGTTCTAAGCTTAATTTGTGAATCAATAATGACAAAGACACTCAGGCTTGCCAACCGATGTCAAACTCAACCAGACATAAAATGTCCGGTTATCTGACGAGGTTAAAGAACGAAGAATTTTTATTTTGCGGTTTTTAAAGGTCTTTTCAACACTATGTATGTCCAGTTTTTGAAGATCCAAAAGTTGAAAAGCATGCAGGCACTACTTTCTAATAAATATTGATACTTATACCATATATCTTTCTACATTTTAACAAATCTTGCGCGTTTATGGAATAGAGGCAAACATTTTTTATTAGGATTTTCATGAAATTAAAATACAAAATGAATAAAAATTGGGGAAATGCAAAAGAATTAAAAAAGTTTCAAATCAAAGTATGTACATTAAACTCAGACAAATATTTCTTGGTCAAAATAAAGCCTAGAAAATAATTTGTATTTTTCTCATATCTTTTTTAATAAATATTATAATAATAATAGTAAAGCTTAAAATGAAAATAATTTTTTTGGTGACTATTGGTTATTTTATAAGCGAAATTTGTTATATTTTCTTCTGTAAAAGATTTTACTTAATGAGATGGATGATGTTGTTTTCTTGAAACCAAATCCACAATGTCGGGCTCTATATTCGGAAGTTTTATTCTCAAGTCTGCTTCTGCATTAAGCCGGTTTCTATACGTTGATTAGTACCGAAAAGGCCTGATTACACAAATACGTTGAACAAAATGGATTCAAGTTTTGGATGCCCTTATTTACAAGAGCAGAGTAATCAGATTTTAGGAGTAACTAAAAGTTAGTTAGTTAAATTTTATTGAACTTTAGTTTCAAAGAAGTATCACAAGAGATAGCCATGAGTACATCTTGCTCTAATGTCGATAATTGCTTAGCAATACTAACATCTGTGTTGAATGGATCCCTTATCCAGTCGTTGCCAGAATCAGGACAGGGAAAATACTTCCGGAAGCTGCTTTTTAGAGGCATTAAATGTTCGATAAGAAGCAGGTGCGTTTTATTATCGAGCACTTTACTAGAAAATTCTATAAAATCGCTGAGTGTTGAAAAAGACTCATACACACACTTTTGAATGTGCTTTGACCATAACTCGTATTACTTATTATAATCGCTTCTATTTTAAATAGCTAAGCATCGTTGGGACGTGCGATTCAGCTTCCGTGTTGAATCTCACCAAAAAATAAGATTTGTTCTATTTCTCTGCGATAAATTTTCTAGTGTCAATTTTGTACGCACTATTAACGTATAGGAAAAAAATTGACGATATCGCACGTCCCAACTGTGTTTAGCTCTTAACTTCAACTTTAAATTTATTTGAAGCTGCACCTTGTAGGCTCAAAAATTGATGATGTCAAACAGTGGGAAGAGTGGAAACGTTAGGTGCTGGGCATCCCGGGTTTGAACAAAAGTAAATGCACACTTTGTTTTTTTAAAATATGTGAAATCATTCGAAAAGTCATATCCATGTAGAATTTTTAATTAATTAGTTATTTAAATAAAGCGAAAAGTTTGATGATGTAAAATTATTGGTGTCAAAATTGTTTCACGGATCCCTGGAATGGCTTCGCGGACCCCCAGGGGTCCGCGGACCACAGTTGAAGAATCGCTGCTCTACATGACTCAACCGTCTTACAGCAACTTGGAAGGGAATTCCAAAGTCTAATGGCGTTAACGAAAAACAAACGAGATGAGTTCAAATAGTTAAATCTATGTACAATTAACATATGGATTCTAAGTGACTGACTAAAAGTAAGCTTTTCGAACAAGTAGATTGGCATTTTTGATAAATAAGCTTGTGAAGGAATTTCTCATATTAAGATAGGAAATTATATCACATCCTATAATTTTTTTATTGAAGCCAGATAAATGTTCGTACCTTCTAAGTCCGTATACGTAGCGAGTAGCATGATTAAACGCAATTTGTAATTTGAGTCTAGAGCTGGAATCAAGTTTGCTAAAGACTATTTCCGAATAGGTTATTATAGGTACTATCTACTGGAGGACAAGTTTACAATTAGTATTAACAGGGGTAAATTCAGCGGACATTCTCAGGTTGCGTAGTGTATAGTAAATTTTCTTAATTACACAGTTGACGTGGTCAATGCAAGACAGCGAAGAATTAATGCAACAACCCAGGCTAACTACTTTATGAACTAATTGAAGCTTGTTATCCGCCACATATAAATTGGGAATGTCATCAAAATGAATAGCATTCTTAGCAGTTGGTAAAACACAAAATTTTTTTACATTAAGTGGTAGACAATTCCTTGTAGGCCATTCGCTTATAGATAGCAGGTCTTGATTAAGCCGGTAGGATAAGTCTTCCAAAAGACCAGTTCGATTAGACAAATGTAACATCGTCAGCATAAGCATATATAGACGCATATTTGCAGGTTTGAAAAATATCACTAATGAAAATGGTGAACAATATAGGCCCAAGAACTGAACCCTGAAATACACCACTGCTAACCGATTTGTAATCAGAGTATTTGTTACCCACCTTAACCCTTTGTGTTCTGCCCGTCAGTAGCTCTTCAACAGCCTAACCGCGTTAATACTGAAATTATAATGAATTCCTAGTTTATGACAAAGTAAGGAATGATTAAAATTGTCAAATGTGTTCTGCCCGTTCAACAGTTGTGTCCAGCTCTAAAGCAAGATTGAAGAGAGTGTAGGAGTTTATTTTCGAATAAAAATTTATTAATTTGTGTAGCCATGAGAGCTGCAACCACCTTAGATAAGCAAGGCAATATGCTAATAGGCCTAGAGTCTTGAAGTTCGCTCGCAGTGGAACTTTTAGGCACGGGTATAACTACAGCAACCTTCCAAGCCTCAGGGAATGAAGACGTCGTAAAGCTGTGATTTGCTATATGAGTAAGAGGACTAATAATATAAGCTAGGATAAGTTTAATGAATTTTAATGAAATACCATCTTCACCAATAGAATTAGACTTAACTTTCATAATACATCGACTGACATCATCTTCACTAACCGCAACGAACTGGAAAGATTGCTCATAAATATTGATAAGAGGATCAATTTCGCTTATCCTGGGAGATAAAGCGTTAGAGAGGAAATACTCATTTAACACATTAGGAGAGATATTGCACTCGGAATTACACTTTTTTCCAACACTTAATGATTTTAAATTTTTCCATAGCACTTTAGAATGAAGAGAAGAGTTTAATTTGGAGGAAAAAAATCTGATTTTGGATTGTCGCGTTATGCGATTTGATGAATTTCTAGCAATTCTGAAATTAACCCAGTTTTCAGGAGTAGGGTTATTCTTCCAGAGGTTGCGCAGCTTATTTCGCCTTTTTATTGACTGCTGCACACTAGAGGGCAAGATTTATTTTTAATTAAAATGGTACGAACTGGGATATGTTTTACAAAAATTCGGTGTAAAGCACTAGTAAAGAATTCTAATTTTTCACTAACAGTTTCACAAAACCAAACTTCATCCCAAGAGGTAAGGGCAAGATCTGTATAGAGCGCTCCTAAATTAATTGATTTAAAGTCATAGTACGGCAGAGTGTCAGAATTAATATCACGAGATAAATTAACATTTAACGTGCAAAACAACAAATCATGATCAGACAGAAAACTGATTTAATCAATCGTAGATAAATCGGACACAATAAACAAATCTAAAAGACTAGGAGAAGCGTTAGTCGAATAACGAGTAGGAACTCAATGATTTACAACTGTTGACGATTACGTTTGGTAAGGCTTTCATTAAGATAACAGCTAGCATTGGAGTCTAAGCCCACATCTCTTAGCGAAAGCTCTTTACGATTATTCTTCCTATACACAGCTGCACGTCGAAGTAAAAGGTCTCGCTCATAAGAGCAGTTGAATTTGAGAACAATAGGTGCAGAATTGGTGTAATTTCTTCTTATTCTAAATATACTTCTAAGAGAAAGAGTTTTACATCCAATAGAGTTGCACAGGCTATTGAAGACAGTTGAGAGGTTCTCGTCTTTGCTCCAAGGTACCCCAAACAAGACAGCATCAGTTGAAACCTCTCTACGCTCAAGAACAAGAATTTTAGCATCTAAGCCACAGACCTCATCTCTTAGTGCATCAACATCAGCTGACTCACTTTCCAATTTACCAACTCGCTAAACTAGTACTGTTATTGTGGAGTTTGTTTTCACGTCATTCGTTGCACAGCTACCTTCTAGCGCTTTTACTTGCTCAGTAACATCAGCAATAGCAGCACTGACTTCAGACATTTTTGAACTATAACTCTGCTCAATTTCTTCAAACTTTTTATAAAACTCATCACGTAGATTATTGAGTTGGCAAGAAAGTTCATCTTTAATATTAAATAATATCATGTCTCTTATATTGTTGAGTCGCTCATCAAGCACTTGAGTAGTAAGAGCAGGAAATTTTAAAGCAGAGGCCGGTGAGTCATATTGTGTAGGCGTGAGTGTGTAGTTGAGAGCGCAGTTTTGTTTTTAGTTGCTTGTTTTGTTTATGTACACTCACGGTCAAAAAAAAAAAACGCCGATTTGAATTTTGCAAGTAGTTTTAAATTTTGATGCGTAAAAAAATATCTAATCTTGTTTAACGGTTTTAAGTTTGTTAGATACTGTTGCTAGGGACAAGTTAGGTGGACAGTTTTGAAAATACTCAAAACTTGTCCCTAGCAACAGTATCTAACAAACTTAAAACCGTTAAACAAGATTAGATATTATTTTACGCATCAAAATTTAAAACTTCTTGCAAAATTCAAATCGGCGTTTTTTTTGACCATGAGTGTAAATATGCTCAGCTTTGCACTAAAGTTTTAATGTAAAGTATATTAATTTTCGGCTTTAATTAGCAGATAGTTTTATAGTCACGAGCTAGAGCAACAGTAGTTGAACCGAGTTCAACGCATAAAACTTCAGGTTAAGCACAAATTACCACTTTAATTTTAATATATAGCCGGACGATATAAAAACACGTCTATTCGCACTCGCTCATTTAACTTTAAATCTATTCTATCTTTTCCATTCAGTGATTCATTCCTCTACCCACTAAAAAAAGGAAGAGTACCTCGATTGCAATAAATTCATATAAACAAATTATTGAATTACTTAAATACACTTACTTATGGCGGTTTTCTAGAATTTTTAATTTTTTTCAACTAATTACGTAAAGCACTGCTATTTTAATGAACAGCAGATTTTTGGTGCAAAAATGTAAATGCATTACAAACAAGACACCACGAAACAAAAGTAACGGTATTTTTTTGCTTTCCTGTTCTTTTTATTCAGTCCTACGAAAATTTTACTAAGGAGTTCAATTTGTAAGGCAAAATATTTTAGAAAAGTGATTTAGAAGTAGGGTTGTCAGATTTTTGAAGCCCAAAATTAGTACATTCAAGTATATTCAACGAAAAAAATCAGTACAAGATTTTTTACCTGATTAATTGTTTTTATTTACTAAAAAAAACAATCAGAACTTTTCGGATTGCACAATGCCCTAGCAAAATAACAAAATGAACTAAATATACTACAAAACGAGGACCATTTTACTAACTCCAAGGTACGCTATTGGTAATAATTAATATCAGTACAAATCAGTACCAATTGCTAAAAATCAGTACATTTGCGTAGTGATTTCAGAATCTTGAAAAATCAGTATTTTTAAAGAAAATTAGTAAAAATCAGTACATGTACTGATAGAATCAGTACGTATGACAACCCTATTTAGAACTCATGTCCTGCAACACTAATATTTTCATGAACACAAAAAATTATTAAACTCAAAATTCATCAATAAAAACAAAAAGTACTTCTCCGAGAATTAAAACTATTTTTCCATGAATATGAGTTTTTTTGAAGTGAAACCTCTTTAGTGGGGGTCATTTGAAAAATGTGTAACGCAACGCAAAATATGAAACGGAAAACATGATATCAGCGTTACAAATAGCCAAAAAAACTATTGCTGTTGATAGTCAGATATTGCTATCGGTTGCGTTAAATACAATATTGGAAGCAACAATTCACGACGAGTTATCGTAGTCGGCAGTCGCTTGCTGCTATCGGATGCGTAAAATACAAAAGTCGAAGCAATAGTTTACGACGAGCTATTGTAGTTGGCAGTCGGTTATTGCTGTCTGCTATGTAAAATACAATAGCCGTAGCAATAGTTCACTAAGAGTTGTGGTAGTCGGCTATTGCTATAGTAGTGATAGCAGGTGCTGTCGTAGTCGACTATCGGTTTTTGTTTTATTGGTTATTGTTTTATCGGTCGTAGCAGATGCTGTCGTAGTCATTTCACATGCTAATGGTGATAAATGGATCCGTTACGGACTCGTTTTTTTAAAACTAAAACGGATCCGTTACGGAGTCGTTTTTTAAATAAAACGGATGCGAGCCGGACTCATTTTTTTTTAACTAAAACGGATCCGTTACAGATCCGGAATGGACTTCACAAATGTATCGTTGTTTTAGCTAAAACGGATCCGTTACGGACTCGTTTTTTAAAATTAAACGGATGCGAGCCGAACTCATTTTTTTAAATTAAATCGGATCCGTTACGGACTCGGAACAGACTTCTTATACGGATCGGTTCCGGACTCCTTTTTGGTGAACAAAATGGATCCGTTCCGAAGTCGGTTTTTGTAAATAAAACGGATCCGTTCCAGATTCCGATTCCGATATGATTCGGATGCGAAATCGTGGGTGATTCGGCTCCAAACAGCGGGAAGAATCGTCCGCGTTGTTGGATCCGTTTCGAACTCGGAACGGACTTCATATTCGGATCCGTTTCGGATTGGTTTTTTTGTTAATAAAACGGATCCGTTCCAGATTCCGATTCCTAAACGATTCGGATACGAAATCATGGGTGATTCGCTTCCAAACAACGGGAAGGATCGTCCGCGTTGCCGGATCCGTTTCGAACTCGGAACGGACTTCATATTTGGATCCGTTTCGAATTGGTTTTTTTGTTAATAAAACGGATCCTTTTCGAATTCGTTTTCGTATGAAATTCCTCTCGAAAATCGGAATCCGTTTTGTCGGATCCGTTCCGAAGTCGGTTTTTGTAAATAAAACGGGTCCGTTACGGACTCTTTTTAAGACATACTAAAATGATGTCGATAAACTGCGCATGCAACAACCATTGTCTATCGGAGAAGCTTCGGTTCAAATCCCGAAGACGACATAATTTTTTTAATTTTTTTTATTTTTTAATTAGTAAGTATTTAAAAATCAAGAAAAGAATCTTGAAAACTGGCTTTCATATTAATAATAAATAACGAGTCCGTTTTTTTTAATAAAACGGATTCGATCCGGACTCGTTTTTAATTATTAATATAAAAGCCAGTTTTCAAGACATTTTCAATATATATATTAGAGCGGTTCAGAAAAAAAACTTTTTGATTTTTTCACGATGTGTCAGTGGATTACTATAGCCCTATATGTCTAGACAAAACAACCCATAAGGATTTTCAAAAATTTTGAAAACTGGATTGCCGCCGCCTGTTTTAAGTTGCCAACCCATTTTCGAAAATATTGATTTATTGGTGCAAGCTAAAGAGGTTGTCAAATGATACAAAGTGGGTATGCTTTTCGAACTATTATCGATCGAAAAATTCGAAGCCGTGATCAGTTTTTCTTCTTTTTGGAAATTGCCCGGACAAATATTAAAAAATGCCGATTTTTCACTTTCAAGTTGCAAAATCATGAAAAAAAATTTGTACCGCCGATATAGTGGTACATTATTTTTTTTATTTCAAACAGCTATTATCGATCGAGGAACTTGAATCCAAGATTAGTTTTTCTTTTTCTTCTTTTTTTCCTATAAAAAAATTGAAAATTGGCCGGACAAAAATGAAAAATTACCGGTTTTCTACTTTCAAGTTGCAAAATCGCCATAAAATATTTTACCGCCGATCTAGTGGTATATTATTTTTAATGAAACTTTATTTGCTTAAGAGAATACCGTAAACCGCATATCAATATTTTCTTTCAAAACCGAGATATCTGCATTTTTCTAAATTAATATACCTGACATTCTTCGATTCGGTGTTGAAATATTTACATATTAAGCTGATTCAAATTTTTTTTGTTCTAAACAGCTACTATCGATCGAGGAGCTTGAATCGGTAATTATTTTTTCTTCTTCTTCTTCTTTTTCTTACAAAAAAAATTAAAATTGACCGAAAAAAACCAAAAATTCCGCTTTCAAGTTGCAAAATCGGTCCATATTATTTTACCACCGATCCCGTTGTACAATATTTTTAATAAATTTTTATTCGCTTAAAAGAAAGCCGAAAACCGAATATCATTATCTTATTTCAAAACCAAGATATCTACATTTTTCTAAATTTACATATCTGGCATAATTTGAATTTTTTGAAAATCCTTGAAAAATATATAGAATAGTTGAATCCGGATCCTTATATGAAGTCCGTTCCGAGTTCGAAACGGATCCGACAACGCGGACGATGCTTCCCGCTGTTTGGAGGTGAATCACCCACGATTTCGCATCCGAATCGTATCAGAATCGGAATCCGTTTCGGATAAATAATACGAAGAAGCGGATCCTAAACGAATCCGAAACGGATCCGTGTGGCACACTGGGTTATTACTAGCACTGAAAACCATTTGTATTGAACACTTATCTCTCGCTTTTTGACTTATACTTAATCTTTTTGTTTTTTATTTATATATTTTTTTCTGTAGTATGGACGGCACATATCCTTGGCATCTCATATCTCCTATTATATTAAACGAGCAATAATTGTATGTAAATATATATACAGAAATATTTATATGGCTGAACCTTATTTCGAAAACGGCTGCTGCGATTTTGATAAAATTTGGGGATTTGATGCATATGTAAACAAAATCAAGATCGAGGTAGGATTTAAGTTTTTAAAGATTAACAGGGGAGTGGCACATCCCTAAAATTTAATTTTTATAACGTCATATCTCGCAATCCATTCAAGATATTGTAATGAAATTACTCACCACCTGAACACATTTTCAAAGCAAAATGCTAATTTGCTTAATTTTTTTCGCAACAGCTACGTTTTGATGTGCTTTGGGGGGGGGGGGTTAGGGTGTGGAACCACCCCTATTTGGACGTCAGATTCGTGATCAGCGACCCAAACAACTTACTAGAGCACATTTCCAAAGCAAAATGCTAATTTTTTTAATTTTTACGCAACAGCTACGTTTAGGGGTGTTTTAGGGGGTAGGGGGTGGAACCACAGCCATTTGAACGTCAGATTCGTGATCAGCGACCCAAAAAACTTAATTGAGCACATTTCCAAGGCAAAATGCTAATTTTTTTTTAAATTTTACGTGACGGCTACTTTATGGGGTGGTTTGGGGGGCGTAAAACTTGACACTTTTCCACATTTTCCGGCTTATTTTCTGGACTACAAAGCCTTGCTACAGCGAGGAGAATTACGTTGATTGCTTTCTATTACTATGTTTATGCGACAGCTTAGTTCGTTTTACCGAATACTGATCGGAAACCGTGCAAGAGTCGACACACTTCGTGCGTTCAAAAAGCTTTGAATCAAATACTGTCGCATAAGCTTATTTTATGTTTATTGCGTGGACGTAAATGCAATGAAAAAACAAATAAACGAAATTAAATAGAACAAAAGAAAAACCTTTAGAAAACTAAACTGCGAATGAATGTGACCAAAATGTTTATTAAAATTATAAAAATTGACGGCATCTAGAATATCTACAGCAGAAAATGATATATCAAATTAAAGTACTCATCGAGGTGAGTGCATTAAAACTATAAGCTTCGAGATTGGTTAATCAAAAGCTGAGACATAAGCGTGGAAAGATTTGCTATTTCTTAAATTTTTTCAAGTGATTCACTGATTAACTAACAAAGTCTTGCTTTACCTATTCTAGATCCCGTCAACTTTTAGCATTTTAAGAAAACATTTTCGTCTCATTCTTTCACAGTTTCACTTCTACCGCGTGTGAACTGCACACATGCTTTTTTATAACAATGATGCACACAAGAGCAGTTTTTTCAGTCTCTCATTTTTTTTATAAGTCAATAATACATGTGTAAAAAATTGCTTTTCGCAGATATAATGTCTTTGACCTGAAATTTTCATAACTGGCATTGCGCAACTCATTTGCGCACATTTGTTTTGTTTTTGCAAGTTTGATTCCGACTGGGACTCTTGCGTATTCATTTTTCAAACGAACCAGCGCATAGAAATCAGCAACTGCACGGAGGGACGAATGATGGCACGTTTCATAGATTGTGACCGCGGGAGAGTAATTGGCCAACCCTACCCTAAGCAATTGCTTAATTTGCTTATGGGCTATTCCGGAACTGACAAGCACTCACTTATAAACTGACAAACACTGACTGAATATGACAGCACCGTTTTAACTTCAAAATTGAAGCCAATTTTCTTGTATACGTGTACAACAAGAGTGAAAGAGAAAGTAGTATTGCTTAGCCGATTCCTTTTTTAATGTAAAAGCCTAACCCGCGGGAGGGTAAATGGCCAACCGTACTGTAGATAACTAAGTAAGCTTTGACTATAGTTAGGCGTGCTATCAGATCTGATATTAGAAGGCAAACAAGAAGGACCACATGTATCATTTTATTTCACATTCTTTTACAAACCGGACGGATTTTGACAAAAAATCAGATCAATTTTTCTACCGCTACTCGCCACATGATACCTAACTATTGCCAAAGAGAAAGGCATATTAAGTAACCCGAACCGGTCAGAAAGGTGTTCGGTTTATAAAATACAAAGAACAATCGCTAGCATGGTGAAGAAGTCTATCACCGATGACATCTACGAAAGAAAATTAAAAGCAGAGTCCAAGCAGAAGCCAAACAGCGCTAGAAGGTAACTTTACCTTAAAGTTAAAGAAAAGAAAGAAAGAGGAAAAGATCAAGCAACGAAATTTACGCTGCAGTCTAGCGTCGCGTGAACGTTGAAAAACGATGTGGAGCAAGGCAATGAGGCGTGCAATGGAATCCGCGCGCCGATAAGGGGACGTCCATTAATTACGTGAGGTGTTTTTTTTTAAATTGTGAGCCCCCCTCCTCTTGGTGAGATTTGGTGAGATCTGGCGGAACACTTCCCCCCCTCCCGTGAGATTTAAATATTAATTTTTAATGTAAATTCTATGCATTAAAAAATTGACGTGAGGTTTTCCTTGACCCCTCCCCCCCTTGGTTAGATTTTGCCAGACCCCCTCCCCCCTATTTTAGCTCACGTAATTAATGGACGTCCCCTAACACATACCGCACTATATAAATTAATTTATTTCTATTAGTAATAATAATTTCCCCATCAAAGAAAAATACGTTTTCGATGGGAAATTTGACGTAGAATACGATGGTAGTATTGAAAATTCGCTACAAGGTGAGAACAATTGTTAAAAATCAATTTGAACATTTAAACTGTTTATATCGATATGTCCAACGTACAAGTTGGTAACTCGATTTACCAACTTTTAAAGGGACAGTGTTTATCAGAATCTGCGCTATGAACTCTATCTGGTGAATATTTTTTGAAGCTCTAGCTAAAAATTTGAGAGATTAGCAACTATTTTAACAGTTACAACTTCGGTGTGCATAAGTGAAGTCGCCATGTAAAAACTTGGTACCTTAAGCTAAAAATATATTGCAAAAAGATTTTTTTTGTTTTTGTTGATTATTTAATAGTTAATATATGTAATATTATAGTCGAAAGACCTTTATAATCAATTTATTCCAAAAGAAGTTAGTATATCAGGAGTCGACACAAGGATTAAAACGTTCTTGATACACCCTGCTTTTGTATATTCAGCATTGAATAAAGAAGACAGAGCGACAACAAATTGGTTGTATAATAACCATCATGGATTACGTTGGGAGGATGGAGACTCAACTTTAAAGGATCTTCGTGACTATCTACCGTAAATGTTAATAGAAAAGATAATCCTGTTGTATATGTAAAAGGACTTGGAAAATCGAAATGTATACAAAATTTGATTGGAGAAGGAATAACTATTTTAAATTTGGATGAATTAAGTTGTCCAAATTTAAAAATTTTGTATAAAACTAATTTACATATAAGTATTTGTAATTTTCATAAAAAAATTGGAAAAAAAGTTTATGTTTGCGCAGAAAAGAATGTAATTTTGTTACGAAACTTTATAGCTAACTTTTTGTAAAAGTAGCATCAATTACTAATACTTACTTTTAAATTAATTTCCTTTAAATAAAAATTAAAAAATGTAATTCTTTTGTTTTTATTTATAATTTTTTATTAATTTTTTTTTTTTTTTTTTTACAAAGGATATTTAACAATTAGGATTGTAAAATATAGACACATGTCTATTATTAAATTCTATAAGAGCATATGAATTAATATTTTGTCGTGAAGAAATTAAACAAACTTCATACATGGGCAGTAATGTTTAGCACAATATTCCCTCGTTAGGTATTCAAAAATTATCTCTTTCTCCACACAATCGGTCAACGCCAACAGGAATTCGTTGTGAGGTAGGTTCCAAAGTTCACTAAATTTGTCATTATAAATTTTAGAAGTTTTGTTTCATAAGTATTTGAAAATTAAAAAGTTTTGTTAAAGTTTTCAAAGAATGGATTTTCTAACAACTTTAAATAAAGTTTCGGAGAAGAAGAATTATTATTGGAAAATTTTATAATTTTATTTTTGAATAAAAATTTAAAAAACATAAAAATTTTGTTTGTTTTTATTAAAATTAGGACTACAAAATCCACAAAAGGATAAACAAATTTATTAAAATCCACCGCTTTATAGGGGAAGTGCGTGTACCTTGAACCGATTTTGAGTAAATCGATTGCTACAGTAATATCAAGTATTTTGCATACTAATATCTTAAATTTTGAATCATTATGTTTTTGATTAACCTTCATCTGCTCCTTGTATAGAAAACTACACAAAAGAGATTTTTTCTAAAGCCATCAGATAAAAACTTACCAATTTATGACTTTTTCAACAACATTATTTCACTAGCAAAAATGGGGTTTCCGTTAAAATAAAAATTTTTTCGGAGATTTTATTCAAAAAGTTAGTGACCCTTTTGAGTTAATTATACACAAATGTCCGCCGTTTCATGTTTTATTTTGTGTGAAAACATCAGAAATGTAAGTAATAAACTTGCCTTGCAAAAAGAGTCTTCTAATTTTCATATAAAAAGTCACTTATTGAAAACTGTAAATGCGAGAAAAAATGAAGTCGAAAGGTTTGTGTAAAATGCATTAAAAAAAAGATATTGTAAATTAATTTCACTTTTATAGTTAATTTTCTCAAAACATATAATTATAAATGTTACTATTTATTCGTATTCGTATTAAATATTTCACTGAAAATGTACTGAAATCTCATATGTGTAGAAATCTACACGCAAGTGGAAACAACGTAAGTTTTTTTAGGAGCAGATGAAGGTTAATTGAGCTTGCATCAAATTTATTTAACAAAGTTGTAGACATTTGATCTTAAAGAATACTTACTTTTATTGCTGAAAAAAGTTCCAAAAAAGTTTTTTAATGAAAAGATTTTTTTTTTTTTTTGTTTTATATTTTTTATTTTTATTTTTAATAATAGTTTTACAAATATATGGTATCCATACCATTATGAATACAATTGTTGTATCCATAATGGTATGGAGGCTACTTCGTAGCCGTTGCCTATTAATTATAAATCAATTTGCTTACTGTTTTTAACAAATGCTTCCCCTATTTGCTAGATTCAGCAACGTCAACACAGCTTCAACCTCATATGTTACTTCTGGAGCAGCTATCCTAACCTGCAGTAAAAAAACCTCGATACTTAAAATTACAATATTCTCCATTGTATTATGATATTGATATTAATAAAAAGTTTACTTACCCTTTTATATAGATTTTCTTTGAGAAATTTATTATAAATTCTTTGGGTTATTTTTTCTGAAGCGATAACATATATTTTTTTTTCTTACAAATTTAAATACATTGAAAACTATAAAATGTGGTTACATTAGCACAGTTAATTGATTAAATACATTGTTGCAATATCAATTTTAATTCAAAACATTGTTGCAAAATTTTTTTAGAAAAACGAAGTTTAATTACATTGTTACAAGCTCTTTTAGAAAAAAAAAAAAGCATTACTTTAAGTCGCAAGTGAGTATTGTAGTAGAAAAATGATTAATTATTTTTTCTTATCAATGTAAAAGGAAAAAAACTCAGTTCACACGCTCGCAAAAAATGATTAAAAAATTATATTGTAAACAAATTTTTTTTTTTGAAATTGATTAAATACATTGTTGCAAAATTTTTTTAGAAAAACGAAGATTAAATACATTGTTACAAGCTCTTTTAGAAAAAAAGAAAAGCATTACTTTAAATCGCAAGTGAGTATTGTAGTAGAAAAATGATTAATTATTTTTTCTTATCAATGTAAAAGGAAAAAAACTCAGTTCACACGCTCGCAAAAAATGATTACAAAATTATATTGTAAGCAAATTTTTTATTTTTGAAATTGATTAAATACATTGTTGCAAAATTTTTTTAGAAAAAAAGGAAGTCGTTTAGTTATGCTATACATTTTATTATTCACATTTGAAATTACAATTTTTTCCATTTGCTTGATAATAACGTTTGTGTGCATTCGTATTCATTAAAATATGCTTATAGTTTTCAAATCATTTTTAGTGTAATGTAAAGGATTTAAATGAAATACTAACTCAAACAATCCTGGAGTCATTTCCCATTTTTCATCACCAATCCTTACAGAGTTATCAGAATAAAACTTTAACACATTTCGTCCATAACGCCATTTTCCTTTATCATATACATTAAACCCATATAGAGTATCCAACTTTTTATTATTTTTAGGTAATTGTAGATTGCTAAATAATGAGATGTTGTAACTCAATTTCATTCGTTTTCTATCATCATGTAATTCATTTTCACTCTTTCGTTTACTAAATAAATGTGTTTTTTAATACGCTTATCTTGTATAATGTTACTTTTACTTTCAATATTGGGTTTAGAAATAATTCTTTTCCGATTAATCTTTAGTTATTTACTTTTACTTTCAATATCTGGTTGTGGTGTAATATTTAGTTGTAACGTCCGGTTGTAGCGTAATCGGGGGTAATATTGTACTATGAAATAAATTCTTATCATATTTTTTTTCTTTTTTATGTACTCATATGGTTTTATTTTTTGCGTTTTTTTAAAGCTTTCCCCTTTTATTTTTCTCCGTTTATCCCATTTATTTTGATTAATTTCATTCTTAGGCGATGAATTTACTAATTGTGATGCAATTGCAGATGAAAAAGAGGGGAAAGTAAAGAGGGTAAACTTTTAACACCTGGTCACTATCAGGTAATGATCTGATCACTATCAGGTAACGATCTGATCACTATCAGATAATGATCTGATCACTATCAAGTAATGATCTGCTCTATATTAGGTAATGATCTGGTCACTATCAGGTAATGATCTGATCACTATCAGGTAACGATCTGCTTTATATCAGGTAATGGTCTAGTCACTATCAGGTAATGATCTGGTCACTATCAGATAATGATCTGATCACTATCAGGTAATGATCTGATCACTATCAGGTAATGATCTGATCACTATCAGGTAAAGATCTGCTTTATATCAGGTAATGATCTGGTCACTATCAGGTAATGATCTGGTCACTATCAGATAATGATCTTACCACTATCAGGTAATGATCTGATCACTATCAGGTAATGATCTGATCACTATCAGGTAACGATCTGCTTTATATCAGGTAATGATCTGATCACTATCAGGTAATGATCTGACCACTATCAGGTAATGATCTGATCACTATCAGATAACGATCTGCTTTATATCAGGTAATGATCTGGTCACTATCAGGTAATGATCTGGTCACTATCAGATAATGATCTGATCACTATCAGGTAATGATCTGATCACTATCAGATAGTGATCTGCTTTATATCAGGTAATGATCCCAGATATGATGATCTGATAGTGATTAGATCATTACCTGATAGTGATCAGAGCATTACCTGATAGTGATCAGATCATTACCTGATAGTGATCAGATCATTACCTGATAGTGATCAGATCATTATCTTATAGTGACCAGATCATTACCTGATAGTGACCAGATCATTACCTGATATAAAGCAGATCTTTACCTGATAGTGATCAGATCATTACCTGATAGTGATCAGATCATTACCTGATAGTGATCAGATCATTACCTGATAGTGATCAGATCGTTACCTGATAGTGACCAGATCATTACCTGATAGTGACCAGATCATTACCTGATATAAAGCAGATCGTTATCTGATAGTGATCAGATCATTACCTGATAGTGGTCAGATCATTTCCTGATAGTGATCAGATCATTACCTGATATAAAGCAGATCGTTACCTGATAGTGATCAGATCATTACCTGATAGTGATCAGATCATTACCTGATAGTGATCAGATCATTATCTGATAGTGACCAGATCATTACCTGATAGTGACCAGATCATTACCTGATATAAAGCAGATCTTTACCTGATAGTGATCAGATCATTACCTGATAGTGATCAGATCATTACCTGATATAAAACAGATCGTTACCTGATAGTGACCAGATCATTACCTGATAGTGACCAGATCATTACCCGATAGTGATCAGATCATTACCTGATAGTGACCAGATCATTACCTGATAGTGATCAGATCATTACCTGATACTGATCAGATCATTACCTGATATAAAGCAGATCGTTACCTGATAGTGATCAGATCATTGCCTGATAGTGACCAGATCATTGCCTAATATAGAGCAGATCATTACTTGATAGTGATCAGATCATTATCTGATAGTGATCAGATCGTTACCTGATAGTGACCAGATCATTACCTGATAGTGACCAGGTGTTAAAAGCTTACCCTCTTTACTTTCCCCTCTTTTTCATCTGCAATTGCATCACAATTAGTAAATTCATCACCTAAGAATGAAATTAATCAAAATAAATGGGATAAACGGAGAAAAATAAAAGGGGAAAGCTTTAAAAAAACGCAAAAAATAAAACCATATGAGTACATAAAAAAGAAAAAAAATATGATAAGAATTTATTTCATAGTACAATATTACCCCCGATTACGCTACAACCGGACGTTACGTTACAACTAAATATTACACCACAACCAGATATTGAAAGTAAAAGTAAACAACTAAAGATTAATCGGAAAAGAATTATTTCTAAACCCAATATTGAAAGTAAAAGTAACATTATACAAGATAAGCGTATTAAAAAACACACTTATTTAGTAAACGAAAGAGTGAAAATGAATTACATGATGATAGAAAACGAATGAAATTGAGTTACAACATCTCATTATTTAGCAATCTACAATTACCTAAAAATAATAAAAAGTTGGATACTCTATATGGGTTTAATGTATATGATAAAGGAAAATGGCGTTATGGACGAAATGTGTTAAAGTTTTATTCTGATAACTCTGTAAGGATTGGTGATGAAAAATGGGAAATGACTCCAGGATTGTCTGCGTTAGTATTTCATTTAAATCCGTTACATTACACTAAAAATGATTTGAAAACTATAAGCATATTTTAATGAATACGAATGCACACAAACGTTATTATCAAGCAAATGGAAAAAATTGTAATTTCAAATGTGAAAAATAAAATGTATAGCATAACTAAACGACTTCCTTTTTTTCTAAAAAAATTTTGCCACAATGTATTTAATCAATTTCAAAAAAAAAATTTGTTTACAATATAATTTTTTAATCATTTTTTGCGAGCGTGTGAACTGAGTTTTTTTCCTTTTACATTGATAAGAAAAAATAATTAATCATTTTTCTACTACAATACTCACTTGCGATTTAAAGTAATGCTTTTCTTTTTTTCTAAAAGAGCTTGTAACAATGTAATTAAACTTCGTTTTTCTAAAAAAATTTTGCAACAATGTATTTAATCAATTTCAAAAAAAAAAAATTTGTTTACAATATAATTTTTTAATCATTTTTTGCGAGCGTGTGAACTGAGTTTTTTTCCTTTTAAATTGATAAGAAAAAATAATTAATCATTTTTCTACTACAATACTCACTTGCGATTTAAAGTAATGCTTTTCTTTTTTTCTAAAAGAGCTTGTTACAATGTATTTAATCTTCGTTTTTCTAAAAAAATTTTGCAACAATGTTTTGAATTAAAATTGATATTGCAACAATGTATTTAATCAATTAACTGTGCTAATGTAACCACATTTTATAGTTTTCAATGTATTTAAATTTGTAAGAAAAAAAAATATATGTTATCGCTTCAGAAAAAATAACCCAAAGAATTTATAATAAATTTCTCAAAGAAAATCTATATAAAAGGGTAAGTAAACTTTTTATTAATATCAATATCATAATACAATGGAGAATATTGTAATTTTAAGTATCGAGGTTTTTTTACTGCAGGTTAGGATAGCTGCTCCAGAAGTAACATATGAGGTTGAAGCTGTGTTGACGTTGCTGAATCTAGCAAATAGGGGAAGCATTTGTTAAAAACAGTAAGCAAATTGATTTATAATTAATAGGCAACGGCTACGAAGTAGCCTCCATACCATTATGGATACAACAATTGTATTCATAATGGTATGGATACCATATATTTGTAAAACTATTATTAAAAATAAAAATAAAAAATATAAAAAAAAAAAAAAAAAAATCTTTTCATTAAAAAACTTTTTTGGAACTTTTTTCAGCAATAAAAGTAAGTATTCTTTAAGATCAAATGTCTACAACTTTGTTAAATAAATTTGATGCAAGCTCAATTAACCTTCATCTGCTCCTAAAAAAACTTACGTTGTTTCCACTTGCGTGTAGATTTCTACACATATGAGATTTCAGTACATTTTCAGTGAAATATTTAATACGAATACGAATAAATAGTAACATTTATAATTATATGTTTTGAGAAAATTAACTATAAAAGTGAAATTAATTTACAATATCTTTTTTTTAATGCATTTTACACAAACCTTTCGACTTCATTTTTTCTCGCATTTACAGTTTTCAATAAGTGACTTTTTATATGAAAATTAGAAGACTCTTTTTGCAAGGCAAGTTTATTACTTACATTTCTGATGTTTTCACACAAAATAAAACATGAAACGGCGGACATTTGTGTATAATTAACTCAAAAGGGTCACTAACTTTTTGAATAAAATCTCCGAAAAAATTTTTATTTTAACGGAAACCCCATTTTTGCTAGTGAAATAATGTTGTTGAAAAAGTCATAAATTGGTAAGTTTTTATCTGATGGCTTTAGAAAAAATCTCTTTTGTGTAGTTTTCTATACAAGGAGCAGATGAAGGTTAATCAAAAACATAATGATTCAAAATTTAAGATATTAGTATGCAAAATACTTGATATTACTGTAGCAAACGATTTACTCAAAGTCGGTTCAAGGTACACGCACTTCCCCTATAAAGCGGTGGATTTTAATAAATTTGTTTATCCTTTTGTGGATTTTATAGTCCTAATTTTAATAAAAACAAACAAAATATTTATGTTTTTTAAATTTTTATTCAAAAATAAAATTATAAAATTTTCCAATAATAAATAATTTTTTTAATAAAATTCTCTCCTTTAAAAAGCTTTTCTATTATCTCATCCTCTATTACATTGAATTTTGGTGGCAAACACAATACATTTTCCTCCAGCTCCAGCATCATCCTTTCTCCATACTCCGTCTCCAACCTGATCGCCTTTACAATTTTGTAGCGTACTCCTACAGGAAATTTCTTTTGCGAAATTGCTATTTTTTATAATTCTTCTTCTCCGAAATTTTATTTAAAGTTGTTAGAAAATCCATTCTTTGAAAACTTTAACAACACTTTTTAATTTTCAAATACTTATGAAACAAAACTTCTAAAATTTATAATGACAAATTTAGTGAACTTTGGAACCTACCTCACAACGAATTCCTGTTGGCGTTGACCGATTGTGTGGAGAAAGAAATAATTTTTGAATACCTAACGAGGGAATATTGTGCTAAACATTCTGATCAACAGTTAGCATTTATATTTTCATTAAAACTGGAACATTACTGCCCATGTATGAAGTTTGTTTAATTTCTTCACGACAAAATATTAATTCATATGCTCTTATAGAATTTAATAATAGACATGTGTCTATATTTTACAATCCTAATTGATAAATATCCTTTGTCAAAAAAAAAAAAAAAAAAAATTAATAAAAAATTATAAATAAAAACAAAATAATTACATTTTTTAATTTTTATTTAAAGGAAATTAATTTAAAAGTAAGTATTAGTAATTGATGCTACTTTTACAAAAAGTTAGTTATAAAGTTTCGTAACAAAATTACATTCTTTTCTGCGCAAACATAAACTTTTTTTTAAATTTTTTTATGAAAATTATAAAATTACAAATGTAAATTAGGTTTATACAAAATTTTTAAATTTGGACAACTTAATTCATCCAAATTTAAAATAGTTATTCCTTCTCCAATCAAATTTTGTATACATTTCGATTTTCCAAGTCCTTTTACATATACAACAGGATTATCTTTTCTATTAACATTTACGGTAGATAGTCACGAAGATCCTTTAAAGTTGAGTCTCCATCCTCCCAACGTAATCCATGATGGTTATTATACAACCAATTTGTTGTCGCTCTGTCTTCTTTATTCAATGCTGAATATACAAAAGAAGGGTGTATCAAGAACGTTTTAGTCCTTGTGTCGACTCCTGATATACTAACTTCTTTTGGAATAAATTGATTATTAACGTAAAATCCCTGTACATCAATTACTATTACACTCAGCATGTTCACCTTGTAAAAGATTATCAGCGACTATGGTAGGAGACCTTAAAATTCAGGATGACAACGAAATGAATATGCGGTCCGGCCCCCGATCCCCGGTCCTCACATCGCAATTCCTTATCTAAATCAAATGCATGAACCCTCTCAATCCCCGTCGCCCGGTCCGCATCGCAATTCCTTATCTAAATCAAATGCATGACCCCCTCTCAATCCCCGTCCCGCGGTCAGCATCGCAATTCCTTACCTAAATCGAATGCATGACTCAAATCTCAATCCCTTATCTACACACAATGCGCGACCCCAGACCCCCGCACCACAATTCCTTATCTTAACCAAATGCATGACTCACTTCCTTATCTAAACAGAATGTATGATCCCGGCCCACCACCGTCTGCGGTCGACAATTCATTTTTCGTATTCAAGCTGGTTTTATTCCTTATCTCAACCGAATGTATAACTCATTCTTATCAGCTATTGCGCAACCAACCGATAAGTCATACATATGTGCGAGCGAGATGTAAAATATAAGTGACCTTCTCAAGGTCGCACCAACTTTTATATGAAAAATGTGAGCTAGAACTCTCTTATCCACACTACTTCCTAGCCAAATAACGAAATTTTCGAAAATAATATTCGCTCTATTTTGAAAAAAATGTATTGCTAAAAAATCCTCGAACATGTTATACATGGGTCAAAATTCTTTTTAATGCCTAAAACTTGGTCCCTTTAGATTAATTTCACTTTTCATGCGAAGAGACAGGGAATTTATGAAAAAAAAGTTCTCATTCGCAAATCTAATACAACTAATTCATCATCTAAAACATAAAACTATAACAAAATTGAATATTTTTTCGTAAATTACGGTAACTCAGTTGTCTTTTTCAGTTTCACAACTGCTTTTTATATAAAATATTGCTGTCCTGAAGTGTTAGTCTCATGTTATAAAGAGCTTTCTCATAAAATTTTTACTAGATGACATATTATCTAAATGTCCTAATAAATGTTAAAACTTTTGAACTTTATTGCAAACCCAATTAATACCATTTTTCTAAAACGTATAATGAAATACAATATATTTTACACTGTGTCCCCAACAATGAATAAAATCTTAGCTACACTGATCTTCAAAATAAAACAATTGCCATTCTGTGTTCGTTTAATTCGATGTATCTTACGATTGAAATGTGACCATCGCGCGGGGGGAAGTAAGCTAGCTGAATCATTTGCCCAAATAACATCGTGAGAGGTAAGTGTGTTTATTGCATGACTGCTGAGTTGCCGTCATAGAAATGTAGCTAATGACGATTTTTGCCTTATTTTTATTCACAAACATATTTATTTAGGTGTATAATTTGAATGCGATAAAAGTTCGCTTAAAAGTTTCGCATTTAGTAAACATTGATGAAATAGTTATATTTTTACAACTGAGTTTCTGCTACACTGCGTTACTATACAGGGTAACGCAGTTGTTTTATTGGTAACGCAGGTGCTTTGACTTTACTTTTTTTTGTGATTAATACTATTGTAACAAAAATAGCAGTACATGCAGGCGCGGATCTAGAATTTTTTCTGGAGATGGGGGGGGGGGGGGTTCACAGATAGAAAAAAAATCAAAAATAACAAGAATAACCTAATAAACAAAGCAAACCGAATTTCTTCAATGAATAAAAAACACGGTTGGCTGGAAAAAGTTTCAACCCTCAAGTTGCATCCTTCCGAAAATTCATGGTGCTCACTGATCATTTTTCTGCAAAAAAAAAATCCACCGGGCGCTTCTTTTTTAAACCTAATTTTTGTGTTTTTTGCCTCAAATTCTTAAAAAGCTGATTTCAATGATTACACTAGTTTACACTCCATTGATAAGAAGTTACTTTTCTTATGTACTTTTTCCTGCTGAATTCGGAAATGAAAATAAAAATTTTTTGAATGGCACAGTTTTCGAAATATTGTGGTTTTTTCATTTTTCCGACATTCTTTCACTTTGAAATTCATATCTTGAGCTATAAATGTCCAATTTCACCCTACTTAGCACCAAATGGAAGGTATTAAAATGACAAATCAACGTGTATAATTACATATTTCATTGAGTTACCGGTTCAAAAGCTATCTATGAAAACAGGCCAGATTTTTAAAAAAATCAAATTTTACATTTGATTCTGTGGCCACGCAAAAATAGAAATTAAATGAACAAAAATAATAATAAAATAAAGAAATAATAATTAAAATTTAATACTGCCTAAATATTAAAATTCATTTTTAATACTATTTTGTATTAAACTTTAATACTCGTTTTTATTAAGACTTAAAAAAAAAAATTTACATTTTGAACGGGATTCGAACCTGGTTCCTTGTGAATTCAATTGATGTACGCGCAGCTTAACGACATCAGCCACCGTAGTGTTATTTATTGGTTGGCTAAAATTTTATTTATATTGACAACAACATAAAATGAAACAGCAACTCAGTCTCAGAAGCAAGTAAAGCAGCCTAGCACAAGCAAAATGGTACAACAACAACAACAAATGCAAAACAAAGTGAGTGGGCAGAAACAATTACAACAGCATCTTCATCAACCGATTTCTAATCAGCGGCAGCAGACTGATGACTCAGAAAGTATTACCCTTGAAAAAATTTATAACGAAATTGTAGCTATGCGAGCGGAGAATGCGTCCTTGCGCTCTCTTGTTTCTTCTCTCCAAGAAAATAAATATCTCCAGAACCATGTTGGGTTAGAAATGGAAGAGTTCTTGTGCGCAGAGGAGATAACGACAATTATATTGTCATTAATTCTTTAGAGTAGGGATGGCCAGCTGCGGTGCCCAAAAGTCGACAGCGCGCTGACGTTTACAACAAACATTTCGCGCTAGTATGTGTACAAATGTGTGAATAAATTCCAGCGAAAAAAAAACTTAAGATAAATGTGTTTTGTCTTTTCCACGTATAGAAAAAAATGACCCAGTAGAAATTCGTGAATCATTGATGTTAATAAATAAAGATAAATGTTGGCATATAAAATAATTGTATTTATATTTAACAACAAAAAGAAAACATTTCATAAATCTTATACATATTACATATGTATGTTATACAAACATATTAACAGAGTTTACTTAAAATAAGACTTTCAATTTCTGGTTTAATATTTTGTGATGATGCCAGACGCAATATCGGTGATTCTTTTTCCATGAAGTTTAATTTTTTTACAACAAATAAATAATATTTCAATAATACATGCTTAAAAAATTGTCTTTCGCTTAAATAATGTTTTTGTTTGCATTTGTTTGGTTTTTGTACGTTTGATTCCGACTGGGTCTCTCGCATATTCAATTTTCATGCGAATCAGCGCATAGAAATCAGCAACTGCACGACGAGCCGAATGATAGCCCGCAACGGGCAATGTGACCGCGGGAGGGTAAATGGCCAACACTACTGTAGAGGATCTAGAGAACGTTATTTAGCTTTTTAAGTTTTTTTAATTTTGATTTTTTAACTTAATATGTCAAATGACTTTTTAGATTATATCTCCTCTGCCAGTTGTAGTAACACCAACTCAAATGATCTCTGCTTCGACCCTATATATAACAACAACTTGCTTGTTATTTATCAAAATATACGAAGTATGCGTAAGAACTTCGATAATTTACTAGCGCATCTGAATTCTTTCGTAAATAGGCCTGACTTGATATTTTTAACGGAAACATGGATATATGATTCTGAAACCTCGCTATATAATATTAATGGGTATAAACTAATTGCTTGCTGTAATAATAAATATGCTTCAGGGAGAGTTGCTGCCTTTTTACCTTCTACAACTGAATGCAATTTTTTATGTTTGAATTTGAATAGCTGTGATGTGCTTAAAGTGCAGTGTACTGCTGATAATCGCAAATACACATTTGTATGCATCTATAGATTTAATGATTCTTCTATACCGAAAGATGTACCTATTTCTTGGTGATTTAGATAACATCCTAGCAAATGATTTAAATAGTAATCTTATTCTACTGGGTGATTTTAATATTGACATTTTGATCAATTCTGTGTTTGTTGACAGTTATTTAAATTTACTATCGTCATATGGCTTAGAATCTTGTATAAATCAGCCTACACGCTACTCTGCTATCTCAGAAACTTGTATAGACCATATTTTTATGCGTCTTTTCAGTCTTTTTGATTTTTCTAAGTTTAGCTCTATTATTGATTTTCAAATATCTGATCATTGCACGACCTGTTTAAGTTTTCAACAGATTGGACAAATCGTGCAAGTAACATATCTTCATGCAAATACGTAACAAAAACTGCTTTTGTCAAGCTTAGTAATTGTCTACGACTGGAGTGCTGGTTTGATGTGTGTAGTGAAAATGATGCTTCCATAGCTTACGATTTATTTATCGCAAAATTAAAGAAGCACTTTCAAAAGTGTTCAAAGTCAGTTCCTCTAAAAAGTGGCAATTTACATAATTTTAAACCATGGATAACTAAAAATCTGCTTGATAAAATTAAAAAGAAAAATAAATTATATAAAAAGGCAAAAAAGAAGCCATATCATAATCCTATTTTTATAAAATACAAAAAACTTTGTAAAGAAGTTGCGAAGGATGTATTACTTTATAAAAATAATTATTATCTTAATGAATTTTGCAAGGCTAAAGGTAATAGCAAAAATGAATGGAGTTTAATCAATAATATTCTGAACAAAAATAAGAAAAATGATCTAATCCAAGAAATAAAGCAGGGCATTTAATAACTTCTTTTCTAACGTAGGGCAACAACTAAAGATTGTGAAAATGTTAGAAATCGATGCAGTTGCTTATCTTTTGAGGCTTCTCAGTCTAACAGTTTCTATTTCAACCCTTTTACCTCTTATGAAATCTTTTGCATTATCATGTCCTTAAAGTCTTCTAATTCTTTAACTTCTAATGGCTTCTCTAATAACTGTGTTAAATCAATTTCGTTTAATATTTCTGATGTTTTATGCCACTTGTATAACAAAAGTGTTTTTTCTGGAGTTTTCCCACATGATTTAAAACTGGCAGAAGTTATACCTTTATTTAAAAAGGGTAACATAACAAATTTAAATAGTTTCAGGCCAATTTCAATTCTCTCTGTCTTTGCTAAAATTTTTGAAAAAGCTATGAAAACACGGATTGTCACTTTTTTGGAAAAGACTAAATTTTTCAGTAAAAGCCAATATGGCTTTAGACAGGGATTATCTACAGAAGGTGCCCTGTTAATTTTGCTGTAATATATATGATGGTTTTAATAGTAAGATGTTGACTGCGGCTCTTTTTGTGGACATCACAAAAGCTTTTGACACTGTCAATCATACAATACTTTTGGAAAAATTATTCAAGTGCGGTTTCAGAGGCTATGTTTATAAGTGGTTTGAATCATATTTTTCTGGCAGAAGTCAAAGAGTAAAATTTAAAGGTTATTTGAGTGAGCATGCTAATGTTTTATTGGGTGTACCACAAGGGTCAGTGCTGGGTCCGATCCTGTTTTTGATTTTCATTAACTCCCTTCTCCAGCAAAATTTCAAATGTAAAGTTAATGCGTTTGCAGATGATATGGCTTGTACCCCAGGCATTGAAATAAGGTGCAGTAATGCCCTATTTCTGCAGTGATGACTTTAAATTTGCAGTAATGATTTCAGAATATTGTAAAAAATTGTAGTAATGATTTTCAGCCAATTCATAATACTTCGTTGTGCGTTAATCTTTGAAACAAAATACACATTAAATTTCGCATATAGCCGTTGTTTTAATCTCACCAATCTGGTATAAAATGTAGCAACCATAATAAGTACTCGGCAACTCTTTTTACGTTTTGCAGTAAAATAAAATCAGGGTTTCATTATGTTTGTTTTCTATAAAGTTGCCAAGGCAACGTGCGAGAAAAAGCAACTAGAAAGCACGATTTTCTCTATATGTTAGAGCAAGATGAGCAAGCAGTAAAACTATCATTGAACAGCATTGCCAACGTCACTTACTTCATTCTTGCAACGATTGATTGCCCAGAGCATATTTAAAAAAAAGTAACAACCGTTAGGTGCTTGAATTAAATATTGTCTTCATATCGTTCATAATGAACCAAACCCAGCCATCAATATTAAATTTTGTAACCATAAGAACAGCAAATGAAATGACAGAAAACAATAATAATACAGCCAATAAATTGGGTATGTATGAATTTTCATAAATCAAAGAAACAGCAGCTTTTCCGCAGTCGAATTCGACTTCAGTTTTTTTGCTTCGTGTTTTCGCTTGTGTTGTTTCGTCAGACATAGGCAAAACAAAAACAAAACAAGCAAACAGCGATCAAAACGAACATAAAAAACTAAGCAGAAAAATAGTCCACTGCGAATTCTGAAAAGTTTTTTTGACGGAATCCTCACTTCATTTCATAATTTTAGAATCAAGTACAGGGATTAATACCGATATAGCGAACTCGACAACCAACAATTCAGCAGAAAACGATAGATCAAATCGTGGTTAGTCATTTTTGCTAGTGATATTAATAAATATATTTTTGTACATACAATTATTTTCAGTTTCGTGTGATGCGAAATCAAGCCCGGCACAAAAATTGGCCGTAAATTTTGATTGTTTCTTCAGATTTCGTTCAAATAAAAAAGAACATGTCCGCTGCCAAATATGCGTAAAATATCCAGAAACAGTTAAGCTGCATATTTATAACAAGAAATTACCAGCAATTGCTACTGAAAATGGCACATTTTAAAGATCAGATATCATAGAAAAACACATCCATACTGAATATCATGCAGCTTGTGAAAGAGTTGAAATGATGAAGAACTCTCTCATTCGAATACAAATCTTGCACCAATGGATGTATCCATCAAAAAAGCAATGGCCAGCCAAGCTAACCACATTGGAAAAATAATTATTCAAGTTTTCAGTGACGCAAAAATCTTAACTACAACTGCGTTTAACTGGCCAGCTAGATATGTAGCCAACGAGGCATCGAATGAATTTGAATTCAATGCTTCAGAGCGGCCAACTATTCCAGAAAATATTCCATTGAACTATATTAGCCCACGCCAACATTCCAATATGCTAAAACACATTGTTGATGCTGACCGTGAAAATATCAGGAATTTATTTAAAGAATGCTTAGCACTTTCTCTGCGTGTAGATGGATCAATTGATCGTTCTCAAAAAGATAAAATTTACGTAATGGGAAAGATCGTGTTAAGAACTGGAGAAAGGAAATTAATATATTTTGCAATGGCAAATATGTTAACAAATGAATTTGTATGCAGTTATATTTGGCCAAACGTATCATCAATCTGTACGGATGGCACAAATGTAAACACAGGCGAAAAGGGCGGTCTTTGGTTTTATATAGAAAAACAAATTGCTGAAACAAAGTCAAACATTCCCGTAACGAAAATTTGGTGCGTCGCACATCGATCGAATTTGGCATTTACTGACTTGTGTGATAATAATAGAAAACTTCAAAAAGTGTTCCGAATTTTGTCATCAATTTCAAGCTACTTTCATTCATCAGGAATTCGAACGACTACTTTGAAAGAAATTGCATCCAAACATAACTTAAAGTATTTGGTGATGCCCAAATTATTTGAAATTCGATGGACGGAATATACATATCAACTCCTGAAAGCTGTTCTCAACAATTGGCATGCAATTGCGCTATATTGCGATGAAAATCGTGATGCACAATCAAATGGATTTCGTTCATACTTGTGCGATACTGAAAATTTACATTTGATTTCATTTTGAGCTGATTTGTTATTTATATTCCAACGATTTCAAAAGCAAATGCAATCTGACTTGCTCACGCTACCATCATTTTGTTTAATCGTCCGCAGCTTTATCAGCTTTATGAGCGGCTTACGTAAAAAAAAAACTTATGGGCGGATTTGAATCGAAGTTATGGGATCAAGTGAATGTTCAGGATGACAAATATTTCTTAAAAACATTGAATTGTCGCAAAAATCAAAAACGAGCCGAAGGCCAACGCAATCAGTTGACGATATTCGGAAGGATGTTATTGATTCTTTATCTGCTTTTTTAACAACTCGTCTACAAATTCCTGATATCGATTTGTTGAACACCATTGAAACATTTTTAAAGCTCGACAACTCTGCTGATATTACTAAAATCCATACATCGTTTGGAAAGGATTTCGAATTGAGTTTGCTAAGCATGCAATATCATGACCTATCAAATACACCAGAGGAAATTCGAGGAAAGTCACTAGAAGCATTAATTCTTTACCTGGCATATGGTAATAGATTTAAATTCTTCAAAGAAGTTGTCACAGTGTTTGCTTGAATATTTGCTTGTACACCACACTCAGCTGACTGCGAACGAACAATATGTGCCAACAATCTTTTGAAAACAAAACAACGAATGAGACTCATGATTTCAACTGAAAATCATTACTTGTACGTTCATTTTAACATGCCTGAGTTGGAAAAATGGGATCCACGTCCAACTGTGAAAAAATTTGTCTCCGATTTAAATCGCCGAATTTCAAAAACAACAAAAAAAACTACTGAACAAACTTACTTTAAACATATTTTTGTAAATGGAAGAGAAATGAAAACTAGTGAAGATGAAGATGAATTTGAAGAAAGTTTAACTATTAACTTTAAATTTTGATTAAGACTCGGTGTTTGCCGTAATAATTGCCGTGAGAAATGAATAAACGAAGTGTCATTCTCATACAAAAATTTTTTTTTAGCGGGTAGCCGCGTCAAAAAAAAAGGCTAATATCTGTTAATTAATTCTATGAATCGCTTAAATTAGATCTTCAAAATTGGATCGTTTTTGCAGTGATATCTGTTATTTAATATTATTATTTAATATTAATCACTTGAATAAGCTCTTAAAAATTTTTTCAATTATGACTTTTACAGCCCTAATTTTAAAAAATCACCATAATTCACACATAGAATACAGAAGCTCAAGTAAACATTTTTTGAAAAGTATGATCTATCAACTTTATGCTAACATGCAATTTTGGTATATTTCAATAAAAATAAATTAATAAGAGCATTTCATAAAAGTCAGTATTTTTTGTTCCTTCTAAAACTACATTAGGAAAAACTTGATAAAAAAAAAAATCCATACTTTCTTACATTACATATAAAAAAATTTTTCGAAATCCGGAGATATTCTTTTTTTTTTTTTTCTGTCAAAGTTTGCTAATTTTCCACTTTTATCATTTTTCAATATAATTTTTGAAAAATCCGTACAATTCATATAAAGACGATAAAAAAAAATAAAATTGTTTTTTATAAAGTGGAAGTAATGTACTTTCCGCCAATATGCTATATTATAGCATTTTATTTCAAACAAGTTAACTAGAGCGCTTTATCCAACAAGCGCTTTTATAAAAAGTTTCATAGAACATTTTTGGTGTACAAAGTTCAACTTTGAGCCCACTGTGTCACTAAACTCAAAACAGATTTAATACTTGTGTAGTTTTTTTTCATTCCCTAAGTATTCTCTGACGATTCTCTTAAAAATTTTTTAAATCCCTAGCACTTTCAAAATCTTCCTATTTATGGCCACAAAAATCCACTGTGCGCCGGGAAAATAGTTTTATGCTTTTTAATAATTTGAATATTCTCCCACTTAACACTTATATTTTTTTAAGGTGCTAAAGGTGTTTTATATTAAATCTGGCTTTCTTTCGAGAAGATCGTATGAAAACTATAATCTAAGAATCAATTATCTGCATATTTCCTTAGTACCACCGCACGCTCTTCAAATTTTTTTAAGGTTTTATACGTCTGTTGCACCTAGGCTTTTTAACTGTCTCCCATTAGATATCAGAACCAGCTCAAATATGTCCCTGTTTCTAAAATCTAAAAAGTGTTAAGTCTTGGCTTTATACTTTAAGTTATTATGATGCATTTAATCTACTTTTATCTTCGGTTTAATGGATGTGTAGTTGTTCGTATATTTCTTTAGATATCTTTTTTGCTCATACATATTTATATTTTTATTTATTTGCTCTTTTGATAACTCACAATTAGTTAACATTCACTTTTGCTCCGTTTTTATTTTTATCAATATTTTACTATATTTATTCTCATTTTTTTATTATTTAATTTTAGTTCTGTTTATTTCATCTAAACTTAATGATTGATTTATTTAATTTTACGACCCCACTTTGTGCTCAATGAATTGTATATATTTAAAATTGTGAAACTTGTAAACTGCCTTCAATATTAAATCTTTTTGAATGCAGATTTATTAATTCTCTTTATCATGAATTTTAGGTAAATTGATAGCTTTAAATTTTTTTGTTATTTTTAATAATATACTTATTTATATCTATTGTTAATTTAGTATCTACTTATATATACTTTTTGAATTCTTTGTATAATGAATTAATAATAAAATCTATTACTACTACTAAAGTTCAATATTGAAGTATTAAAATATAAAACAGTATGGTTTAAAATTCGAATATAATACTTATACATTAAAATTTAATACAAAATTATGTAATCTATTAAAAAGTATTAAATTTAATCAAAATTGTATTAAAAATCCTTGTAATATTTCGCTTGTATTAAAATTTAATCCAAGATTTCTAACCGTGTAGCTAAGCTATGTGTCTTAATATAAAAAACACATGGTGTAATTTCCATGTGAATCGATTAAGTGGTTTTTGTGAAAATGCTATTTTAAAAATATTTTTGTGTGAGGGTCATCCTAAATAAAAATGTTGTAGTCCAGGGGTCCTTAAACTTATGTAGTCCGAGGACCCCTTATCGAGCTAAATTTTTTTTGCGGACCCCATCCCACCTCTAGACATTTGACGTCGTTCTAAGCTTAATTTCTGACTCAATAATGACAAAGAGACTCAGGCTTGCCAATCGATGTCGAACTCAACCAGACATAAAATGTCCGGTTATCTGACAAGGTTAAGGAACGAAGAATTTTTATTTAGCTTTAATCTTTTTTTTTTTTTAAGATCCGAAAGTTTAAAAGCATGCAGACACTACTTTCTAATAAATATTAGAATATAATACTTATACCATATATCTCTCTGCATTTTAACAAATCTTGCGCATTTATAGAGGCAAACATTTTTTATTAGGATTTTCATGTAATTAAAATACAAAATGAATAAAAATTGGGGAAATATAAAGAATTAAAAAAGTTTCAAGTGAAAATATGTATATATATGTACATTAAACTCAGACAAATATATCTTGATCAAAATGAAATCTAGAAAATAATTTGTTTTTTTTCATATCTTTTTTAATAAATAATATAATAATAATAAAGCTTAAACTGAAAATTATTTTTTGGTGACTATTGGTTATTTTATAAGCGAAAATTGTTATATTTTCTTCTGTAAAAGTTTTTACTTAATGAGATGGATGATGTTGTTTTCTTGAAACCAAATCCACAATATCGGGCTCTATATTCGGAAGTTTTCTTCTCCGGTCTGCTTCTACATTAAGCTGGTTTCTGTACGTTGATTTTATATATAATAGTACCGAAAAGCCTGCTTACACAAATACGTTGTACAAAACGGAATCAAGTTTTGAATGCCCTTATTTGCAAGTGCAGAATAATCGAATTTTAGGAGTAACTAAAAGTTAGTTAGTTAAATTTTATTGAACTTTAGTTTCAAAGAAGTATCGCAAGCGATAGCCATGAGTATATTTTGTCTAATGTCGATAATTGCTTAGCGATACTAACATCTGTGTTGAATGGATCCCTGATCCAGTCGTTGCCAGAATCAGGATAGGGAAAATACTTCAGGAAGCAGCTTTTTAGAGGCATTAAATGTTCGAAGAAAAGCATGCGCGTTTTATTATCGAGCACTTTAATAGAAAATTCTATAAAATCGCTGAGTGTTGAAAAAGACACATACACACACTTTTGAATGCGCTTTGACCATAATTCGTATTATTATAATCGCTTCTATTTTAAATAGCTAAACACCGTTGGGACTTGCGATTTAGCTTATGTGTCAAAAATCTGCAAAAAATAGAATTGGTTCTATTTCTCTGCGATAAATTTTCTAGTATCAATTTTGTACGCATTATTAACGTATAGGAAAAATATGGACTATATCGCACATCCCAACTGTGTTTAGCTCTTAACTTCAATTTTAAATTTATTTGAAGCTGCACCTTGGAGGCTCAAATTAAAATTTACAAAAATTGATGATGTTGTCAAACAGTGGGAAGAGTGGAAACAGTTAGGTGCTGGGCATCCCGGGTTTGAACAAAAGTAAATGTACACTTTGTTTTTTAAAAATATGTGCAATCATTCAAAAAGCCATGTCCATGTAGAATTTTTAATTAATTAGTTATTTAAATAAAGCGAAAAGTTTTATGATGTAAAATTATTGGTGTCAAAATTGTTTCACGGACCCTTAAAATGGCTTCGCGGACCACAGTTTAAGAATCGCTGTTGTAGTCTAAGCTATATCTCATGATATAAAAGCTACGTGGTGTGAATTCGGTGTGAATCTGTTAACCGGTCTTCGTGAAAATGATTTTTTAAAAATATTTTTGTGTGAGAGCCACATTGAATATGAACCCTAACCTTAACCCTGCCTCTTAATATAGACGATACGATTTGGCTTATAATTTGTTTCTTTCATCAAGCCAAATAAATACCATTCAAAATTAGAGTAGCTGAAAGTAGCTAAAGGCACAAATACAGTTGAGCACACAATTGAAATTGATTATAAGCTAAGTATTTTCTTATGTGCTCTTGAATTCTCAGAATGAATATGGAATCAAAAAGCGACCCCCGGATCTAGTTTCGAAGATACAGCCTTCGGAAGTTGCGCATATAGTTTTTCTAAAAATCTATATAAGTCAGACATGCCTGCATTGATTTCCAAAATAAGGATGTCATATGAAAGGTAATATCATAAGCTACAATATTGATCTGAACATTTTTCAAATCCGGCTCGTAGTTTTCGAGATATTACGACTTTTCCAAAATTTGGACCGATTGTTTTAAAAAAAAAAGTTATTTTTTCAAAAAAATTCGTTATTAGTCTACAGTCTTATTAACATATTTATAAAGCTCAATTTATTCCCTTTAAAATTATATAACATTTTAACAAAAATTTTTGACATTAACCCTTTCTAACCGAAAAAATGTTACTTTGTTTGAGAATTTTGTGCTCTAACTTGCCGAAAATGCATCCAAAAGATTTGATTCGTTGGTGAAAGTTGTAGATATTGAAGAGATGAACAAAACCCCAGGATCAGAAGCAATAAAAATCAGTTTGCTTTCGAGCTATATCGAAAAAACCATTTGAATCTAAGTGCAAAATTCAAATATTCATTTCTCGAAAATTTGAGCCAACTTGAACAAACTGAGCCAAATGGTTTCTTATTCTGGCCTATATTGTCACCCCGCAGGAGGGCCTGATTTACCCACAGGCTAATAAGGCTTAAGCCTAGGGCGCAAGGTCCGAGGGGGCGCTGAGTATTAACGTTGATTAAGATTTTTTTTTATGTTGCACCTTCTTAACACAATCTTTCAACAAGTGAAAAAAAAAAAATTATGTGCTGAAAAATATTTTTTAAGTAAAGGATTGCACAAATAAAATTGAGCCATGAAATTTTCCTTCCCTCGTTTGTCAAAAGTGAGTCTCTAGCCACGTTGCCTATGATTTTGACAGTCTTCAAGTGTTAGCCACAAGACCTATAGAATGCAGACCTATAAGAATTTTCCAAATTGTTCATTTCAATAGACTTTAATTAGAAATTCTGATCAGCATTTTTCAGGGATACACTCTGCAATTTGTCACTTCTTTGCTCTTTGACTGCGGACTGTGTCAAACGAATCTTTTTTTAACAATTTGAAGAAGTTTTATTTTATTTAACAATAAAAACTTGAACATAATTTTGATGGAGCCTTCTTGTTCAGGTATTTGAGTATGTAATACAAATTGATTTTTGTATTGTGAAAAAATGTTTAGAAATATTTTAATTCGTTTGTTGTTCGTATGATCAAAAATAAGTGCATTTTGACTATATACATAGGAATAAAGTTGTGAGGTAGGTGAGGTGGGATCAAAATGTTTCAATTTTAATAAAGCTTGGAAGTATAAGTAACACTATGTAAAAAAAAAGTTGTGGCTTAACTGCGTCCTTTTGAGATATTTGCATTTTTTTATTCCGATCTGACATGTCAAGTATATATGAAAGTGAAATAAAGTACATGAAGAGCTTTTAAAAATAAATTTTTAAGGGTCCAACCTTATCTGATGTTTCAATTTTTTTTACGGATTTCGAATTGAAATCTTACTATCAAAACTTGATACAAACTCGGCAGTTGTAAAAAACTTCTCGAAAACTCGATGGAGTGCCCGAGTAAACGCCAGCAAAGCTTTGTACAATTCTTAGAAACATGTTCTTGCAGCATTAGACTACATTTGTGAAAATATAGATCAAACGAGAGAGGCCAAAATAGAGGCAAGAAGAATAGCAGATCAATTGAAACCCCTAGAAATGATGATAATGTTGTGTTTTTGGAACTCTGTGCTGGTCAAGCAAATTATGTTGATTTATCACACGCTGTTACTCTATATGAGTTATTATATACATACACATCTTAATACGTTGCGAGACGAAAAAATGTTTGAAAAATTTGAATCAGAAGCAATCGATAGGTGCGAACTCTCTGTGTACATAAAAGATTTAAGAAGAAAAACGAAACCAAAATTTCATTTTGATGAAGTAAAAACGGGACATACAGAATTTGAAGGAAGACAATTTTTTATTGTAGAAAAATATTACGCTGCCTAAAAGTTCAGTTGCAAAGCCGACAAATAATTTATACCAAAGTGAATACAAAATTTGGTTTCTTATGGAAATTACCTGAAATAAATGACGATAGCATTATAAAAACCAAGGCTAAAGAGTTGCAACAACTATATGAATTGGATATACAAGATATCTTTTCTGACGAGTATGTCCATTTGTAACCATTTTTTAAAGATAAAGAATTTATTGATCTACAAAAATTAACCCCAAAGAGTATACAGTCGTGTTCGAAATAATAAGAACCACTTAAACAAAAATTGAAATCGTCGTACAAAATTTTAATAATAATATTTTATAATATCGATTTTTATTGCAACAACTCAACACATATTAAGGTTTTAAAAAATGGAAAAGTGATGACCAAATCTATCCCCATTTTTTTTTATGACAATATTGTCGCATTAAGTCCAAACTGAGCTGTTCGAAAAAATAAGAACAAGGATAAGAAATATACAAAACTCAATTTTTATGTTCATTAAATACGCTCTCTCATGACATTATATTCAATATGAAGTTGCTCCACCGTGATTTTTAACTACTTTGGCATACCTCGACTTCATTGAATTGATGGTCTTGCCATCTGGAGAGTGATATATTATCCCAAGTATTTTTTGCTGCTTGCCATAACTCTTCAGAATTTTTAGGTCTAGCGTCTTTTATTCTTTTCTTAACATCCATCTAAAGATGCTTTATTGAATTAAGGTCCGGCAATTGTGCAGGCCACGTCATAACATTGATATTATGGGTCCGAAACAACTCTTTTGCTTTCTCTGAGGTATGCTTCGGGTCGTCATCTTGCTGAAAGATCCCCCATTCGGCATTTCCTCTACGGCGTTTGACAACATTTCGGCTTCTAGTATATTTTCAAAATAGTAACAAGCATCCATAGTGCCAACTATCCTAGTTAGAGTTTCGATACCATTCCACGAAAAACATCCCCACAGCATCAGTTTGAAGCCGCCACGCTTAATAGCCTTAGTGGGGAACTTTACATTGAATTCTTGCTTAGGAGGGCATTTTACGTATTGTTTTTCTCTGGCGTGGTCGAACTGTACAACTTTTGTCACATCCGTCCATAATATTTTGCGCCAAACGCTCTGAGCTTCCTTCAAAAATAATCTGGCAAATTGAAGTCACCGTAACAAATGAACACCTTTCAACAACGGTTCTTTCGTAGGACTTCGTGGATTCAGATTAAAGCCGATGGATCCTTTTCTTATGTTAGAAGTGATATTGGAAGATTCAACTCATTTCTGAATTGCGTAGAGGTTATAAATGGATGCTGTTTAACAATCTTTGCGATCAATTTATACTGTCTCACGCTGGATTTTTACGTCTACCTCTACTTTCGGCGTATGGTGACCAATTTGTACACACAAAAAAAAACGTAGGTAAATGTAACCAAAAACGACAGTTAAAATCGCTCCAACCCTTCAAAATAGTAAATTAAACCGATGCGAGATAGTAAAATTAAAAAAAAAAAAATGAATGAAAAAGTTGTTAGCTAACTATTTTGTACGTAAACCTATTGACAAGGTAGGTAAATTTTACGTGCAAGGAAGGTAAATTTTACGGACAATGTAGGTAAACTTTACGGGCAAGATAGGTAAGTTTTGCGGAAAAGATAGATAAATTTTACAGACAAGGTAGGCGAATTTTACGGGCAAGGTAGGTAAATTTTACGGACAATGTAGGTAAACTTTACGGGTAAGGTAGGTAAGTTTTGCGGAAAAGATAGGTAAATTTTACAGACAAGGTAGCCAAATTTTACGTGCAAGGTAGGTAAATTTTACGGACAATGTAGGTAAATTTTACGGAAGAGGTAGGTAAATTTTACAGATAAGGTAGGTATGTCGTGATATCATCACTTAGCTTTTTTAGCCGATGTTTAAGAGTCTGCAAGCATACTATATTTTATTTCTTGCATTAACCAGTTGGGAATCATAAGTTGAAAATCTAACAAGGTTTTTTACTGCTTATTACGGTTACGAAACAAATTTAGTAATTAATTTGTGAGAAAACATTGAAGTGTTCTTTTTGGTAAATTTAACCAACAATGTCGGTATAGATACCTATAAACCTTGTAACGGTACCAACTTTTTCGGTTATATGAACTGTTTTTTGTTGACTTCTCAGATTTTATTTTATTTAAATTTTCTCGGTATATTCTACCTAACGAAATCGGTTAATATATTTGAAGTTTTCATATATTTAGAGAAATAGTAAGCTAACCAATTTTTTTGGTTAATTTTTTTGTGTGTAGCATTAGCTATCATGCCGTTTGAAACACCAAGAATTTCCCTTATGAATGCAAAGGTTTTGCCATCGCTGAGCAATTTTTTATTAATTTTCCTTATTTATAAGAACAATGTTGTCGTCATCCCATTTCCATGAGATTTTTATCAAATTTTTGCACACTGAATATTTTAAATTGCAGTCAAAATTAACCACACAAATACACATGATACGCTTGCATTTAAAATTTGGGAATCCCTCCTCTGTGCCAAGTAAACGTGCTGCCAACATGATTATGTTCTTATTTTTTCGAACAGCTTATTTTAGACCTAATGCAACAATATTGCAAGAACAAATGCAGATGCATTTTACTTATTAAATTTTAAATTGTAGTTCAGGAATTACAACCTCACACTGTACTTTTTATTTTAGATTATTCAGATGCTATTAACTGACACATTAGAGACCGGAAAATTACAACTTTTATTCGTTTAAAATCGAAGCTACAAAATAGATGGAAATTTTCGAAGATCTATTTTGAAAGAATTTTTTTTGGAAGTTTAGTACGTTTTTTTTTTGCTCGTCAAAATTTTTCTTTTCGTACTTAGGGGGGCGCATATTCATAGTTAGCCTAGGGCGGTCAGAGGTCTAAATCAGGCCCTGTCCCGCAGCGTCAGATCCGAGTAGACTTTTACAAAAGAAATTCAGAGTGTCAATCAATAGTTCAAAAACTTAATTATTTTTGTTTTTGTAGGAGTAACTTTACCTTTGAGCCGAATATGGTAAAGTGGGGCACATTGGTTGAGTTATTTTTAAAGAATTGTATTGGTTTTATTAAATTTTTATTTTTTATTTTAGATATCAAATTTCTGAGAAATTTCAGACTATTTCGATATTAGAGAACTATATTAAAAATGCATTTTGTAGGTATTGTTGACTATTTCAAAAAATTTTCGTTTTTTAAAAAAACAAGTCAATTTACTGAAAGTGCCCCAACACGGGGCAGTTTCGGCATTTCATGGGAAACATTCAGCATTCAAGTAATCAAAAAAAAAAAACTGATGGACAACTATAGTATTAGTACTAAGGATATATTTGAGGCACATTTTTTTATATTTTCTTTCTAATGCTACAGTATCGTAAATATTATAAACAAACAACAAGTTTAATAATAATACGAACTTTAGCTGCCGAAACTGCCCCACTTTTCCGAATTTTAAAAAGCTACAAAAATCTCGAGACCTCTTTAATGCAATAGTCTTAACTTAAAATTTCACTTTCTAACATAATAACGTAGCAGGCCACAAAAAACTGTATAGAAATTCAAAGAACTATAATTGAAAATTGTTCACTTACCTGGTATTCAAAACTGCAGCGAAGAACGAAAACACACATAAATGCATTCAACTTGTTTGAGCGCGATTTCACATACATTTTTCAAACTAAGAGAGTGAGTATGCATTCAATAAAGGTTTCGATCAGCATGATAAATAGTTCTAAAATCAGAGTGCGTCATATCGAAATGGGCCTTGATGAAGGTGCCCCAATAATGAATGTGTCCCACTTTACCATACCGCAAACACCATCATTAGATCTGAAGAAAGCAACCGGTTTGATACAAGATACTTTGACTGTGTTTGAGAAGAAAAGAAGCGATGCTGATTCTGTTTTTCAACGGCTATTTTCTGAAACTGAAATTCTCGCAACACAGTTGGGTGTGGAGTTACAAGTACCACGCGTTGTTTCTCGTCAAAAACATCGAGATGGGTGAGAGAGGTGAGGAAGCTTTTTGGGTTAAGAGTGTTTCTGCCTCGGACTTCCTATACAGCAGAGGACATAAAAGAAGTTCATCTTGTAGCAGAAACGTACCAGAAGCTTCTGAATACTCCCTTTTCGAGCGTTATTGCAGAATTCGAGTTGTGGGTAGCTAAATGGGAACGAATTGTTGCAAACGGCGGTGAACTCCCACATTCGGTTCCTCTCGCCCTTGATGCGTGTGATGGAGTAGTTTATCCGGCTATTAATACAGAGCTTTGGATATTGGAGACGCTTCCTGTTACTGGAGCCACTGCAGAGAGGAGTTTTTCAACTCTCCGTTGCCTCAAAACTTGGTTGAGATCAACTATGGCAGAAGACAGACTCACCGGGCTTGCAATGCTACACATTCATCGCGACATCGAATTGGACATCGATGCGATCATTAACAGATTTGCGAAACAAAATAGAAGATTCGATTTTGTGTTAAAAGCATTTTTCTTTTTTTGATTTTTTACTTTCCATTTATTTCTCTAATGCTGTGTTGTTGGGTACTTTCATTGTTAATTTATTAATGTAATACGTTTTTAAAACTTCAAAGGAGAAATTAATTTTTTTTTTACCTGTAACCCCCGATCACAGAATTGAACCTGTGTTCTGCGCCATGCCACTGTACAAAGATGTTCATTTTACCCAACTCAGCTACCGACATCATTTTTAAGACATACTAAAATGATGTTGTTAAACTGCGCATGTAACAACCATTGTCTAATCAGATAAGCTCCTGGTTCAACCCCGGCAACGACATATTTTTTTTTAAATTTTTTTATTTTTTAATTTAAAAGTATTTAAAAAACAAAAAACAAGTAGAAAACTATAAATATATTGAAAATATCTTGAAAACTGCCATTTATATTAAAAAATAACGAACTCGTTTTTTAATATTAACATAAAAGGCAGTTTTCAAGATATTTTCAATTTATACAAATACAGTTCTCTACTTCTTTTTGTTTTTTAAATACCGTTAAATTAAAAAAATAAAAAAAAATATGTCGTCGCCGGGGTTTGAACCAGGAGCTTCCCTGATTAGACAATGGAAGTTTTATATTTGCAATATCAGTGAAACATTTTGCTGATTACTTACGCTAAAATATTTTTTTGTAAAATCAGATAATTTGAATTTGCAAATCCAAAGAACAAAGGGTTTTGATTTTGCAAATTTTTTCTTTGATTCAAAGAAATGAATAGTTGAATTCCACAAATTTTAATCATAGAATTGCAATTCTTTGATTTTATCAATCTTGTTTTTCTGTGTAGTTGGAACTTGTAAACAGATTGTAAGCAGCTGCTAATATACGAAATATAGCTACAATCCAAATATAGAAAAAATAATAAAAAAGTCAGTATTGTGTAAGAAAATTAGTCAATTTTGTTGATTCCGTCATTTTTTGATTCCAATTTTTTCAGAGTGCAAAGAAGTAAGTTAATTTTGATCGTTTGGTCAGTTTCCGGTTTTTAAGTTTGCAAAAACTAGGTTTTGTTCGTTTTGTTTTTTTTTGTTTTCGGTTTGCAAAATATTGGTTCAGCTCTATTTTTTGAAATGCAGGCTGTTTTGGGGGGAGGGGTCATGACCCCCATAACCCCCTCCCCTTGAAGCCGCGGCTGAGTACATGACCTGGTTCTTTTAACAGAAATATTTTTATTTGTCAGAACTCTTCATTAGTTTTAAAGATGTTGATTTTTTTTCGAACTATATTTAAAAAAATCTTTTGGTGTTATTCAGATATATTAATTTGAAGATATTTTTGTTATTTTATATTCCATTAAGTTAATTCTTTATTTAGAATAATTATCTGCCAAATCTTCTGTAAAAAAGTAATAAGTGCAGTGAATGAACAGCCACCGTGTTACTCACACTACCCCTGCGTTACTTTGTCCCCGAGTTCTTATTAGCAATTTGTGTATTATTAAGTCTTCTAATTATTAAAAATACTAGGTGTGTTGTTGTTCACCTTAACCTCTAACTTCTCACGCAAATTTATGTATTAATAAATGTACTAAGTTGCTTTTTTTGAAAAAGTGGAAGTTTTTTGAATTAGGTTTTGGTAACGCAGTGCTCTTATCTATTAAAAACACCTTAATGATATGATTATTTCTCGAATTCAACTTAATGGGAGAATAATATCAGTTCTATAGTTTAAAAGTGTCAAATAAGTGAGCTTAATTAAACATTCCTAAAAATAAAATATAAGGTTTTACTTGAGTAACGCAGTTGTCTTATTTTCCTACCACTTCTATTATAGATTGACATAAATAATATAATTATCAATAAAACTTCGCTGGAGCTATGAGTACACCGTAGAATACATTATAACGATCCTGCATAAGTACACCTGTCCCCCATTTTACACGGGAGATACGTTCCTCAGAAAACCGTGTAACTCGAAATTGAAAATATTTGTATGAAAAACCGTGTTAAACGAAAAAAGTCTCAAATATACTTATTCAGTCATTTATTCAGCATAAACTAAAAGCAACACACTTAGCAAAACATAAAATGACTATTTAATTCATAGAAAAACATACATTTAACCTCGAAAGATATATTCAAAATTATGTCTACTAACATTTTTTGCCGATTTAAAGATAATTGCTTAGCTCCACTATTTAAATCGTTGTTAAAATTATTTATCTACAATATTTTTCCAATTAAAAGAGAATAAATAGTCTTTGCAATGTTTTGAGGATAAACCCTAAGATTTTAGACAGTGAAACTAAATTATGTTTTCTGTAGTTCAGAAATTTAACTAAAAATAAAAATCACAATCACAGTCTATCACTTTGATAGCATTTTTCTCAAGAGCTATTTGACCAAAAAATTATTCGAAATGTCTTTCAATTTGCTATATCACATACTATAAAAATTTACTTTACAACAAAATATAATGATATATATCTTCCTAATAATGTATTTGTGCATACAGAAAATCAGAGAAACCTTTTTTTTTGAGATCTGGTACAAGTGTTTTATGTTTACAAATGTATTTCATAATTATTCACAAAAGAATTGATTTAACTTGACTTGAAATAAGTGCGTGCGAAGCCAAAATCTTCATTTTGAGCAATATTATATTATATATGAATATGAATTAATAAAAAAGAGATGAAAAAAAAATTTTGTAGTCGAATTTTTGATTTTTAAAACCGTGTAAGATCGAAAACGTGTTAAACGAGTAGCGTGTAAAACGGGGGACAGGTGTACTAAGAATATGTTATCCTTAAATAATTTATTTTTTTCTTAAGACAAAAGTTATTTTAGGCATTAAAAAGAATTTTGGCCGACATATCTCTTTTTTTTTCAATACAAAACCCATAAAAAAATCTCAGTCAAATTAAAAATGCGTCGGTCAGAAATGTGTTCGGTTTGTAAAAGAACTTCCCATATACGACATCAAAAGTAGATAAATGGTTGGAAGCAAAGAACGGTGTGCATGTTTTTAGGCTGGCCTTCTGTTTCATGTAATGTTAAGGAGGTGTAGTGTTGTGTATTTCATGTGTAATTATAAACGAAGAATACGTCACAACAAATAAACATTAAAAATAACAACGCAAGTGAGATGACGCACAGATAAAAAAATTCAATTAATTAAAATTTAATTTTTTCCAAGTAGTTCTGAGAGCCCTGCTACGGCAAACGGTCTTAGAACGCTGCGAATTTTTCATAGTAAAGCACACTAAATCTAATACCTAAAAGAAAGATGAATATTAGAGAATTCTAAAATAATTTATTTGTAGCCAGGAAATTTTGTCGTTTTTTATCAAAAGCCGTGAACCCTTTGCGACGCACGTTACGTTTTTTATAGTACACAGGGCCGCCGAGAGAAAATCCGGGCCCGGGGGTAACTATGCACGGGCCCCACCACCCTCTCCCCCTAGTTGTTTTAAATATCTAAATTAATTTCATAACATTTTTTGAATGGATTTCACTTATTTAGGATATATAACATAAAATAAAATGAAAATGAAATGAAATAAGATTTATGTAATAGTGGTAATAATAGATTAGTTTCAAACTGTGGCTACATTGTTTACTGAGTTCATGTTACTACAAAATAGCTACCAAAAAGTTTATTCCGAGATCAAAAAAAAAAAACAACTGTTTGCTACGAGGTAGTCTAAAATTTAAATGAAAAATTAATAATAGCACAAACTTACACAAAAAAATATCTGGTTTCTCATAGACTATTTTCTATATATTTTGGGGCGTAAATTCCAAAAATACCAGTCATTTTTTTATTCTTAAGAATCGTTTTCGAGATATCCCTAAAAAACCCGTATTTTTGCATTTTATCTGATGGAGATACAAGCGATCAAAGTCCAAAAAAAGTAATTTTTTTTGGTAATTTTTAAGTCACAAAATTTCAATTTCCGTTTAAATGCAAAAATCTTTTTTCTCTTATAAATATTTTAAGTATATACTTGCTCAAATCGGACAGAAATGTTAAAGGTTACTCAAAAATCAATGAAAAAGATAATTTGCATATTTACATATGTACATACATACATTCCCGTACATAGGGTATTAACTATGTAATTTAATAAGAAACTAATTCGTGAAAGATATTTTATTGTCTTATATGTTTAATTGTACGCTAAGTTGATAAATCCAAAAGTACATAATATTAAACTTTTTCTTCAAAACAAGCTTTTCTTGCTTTTGCCGAGGCAAAAACGTCAATCACTGCGTTCAAATTTAATTTTCTCGTCAATTCAGCTTCCAGGCAAAGAGTTCCTAACCCTGATAGTCTTGTTTGAGTTGAACAGGAACGATGAAAGTTCTTGATCCTTGCAAGAACACTGAAAGAACGCTCAGCACTGGCAACAGAAACTGGCAATGTGCAGAATATGCGTAAAGCTATACACGCGTTTGGAAAAACTGCATCCAATTTTTTTCCAGCAATGTCATTTAACAGCTCATATGGAGGGAGACAAGCCCTGAAGTTTGCTTCGTAAATGTGCTTCAGATGAATCATTTCAGTAGATAACTCTGGAGCCTCGTCGTCAGCATATTTTTCTATAAAACTTGCTGCTGCGTTCTTGATGTCGTCTTCTTCCATTTTCGGAAATCTCCATAGAAGTGAAAAAATTTTGACAATATTTTCTACCGCGACAAACCTACGATTTATTCCAGCAATAACTGAATCAATTATTACGAAGAATGAATCTCTTCTAAATTGAACCTCTTCGTAACTGTCTTTGTCTTCGGCTGTAGGCAAAGCATCAACTTGTTTTTTTTTACGACTAGGAAGCAATTCTGTTGCGGTACCTTTTAGTCCATTGGCAACCTTTTTACATTCCTGCAAGATGGCACTCCATTGGTCTCGTATCAGATGCAAATCGTTGAGAAGATCACTGAGATTTTTCACTTCCACGTCGATGGTCACGTTTCTGGCTTGCAAAACAAGATTTCTTTCGTTGATGGTGTTGAGGATTTTAAACCATATGGATGCCATTAGAATACATTCAAATTTTCCCATGTATTTGATGCATCCATCAAGATCTCTGCGAGTTTCCGCCGTCAAGTTCAGTTTTTGCATATCCTTTAACGCATTTCTTAAACCAAAAAGGTTTTGTGCAAACGGTTTCACAGCATCGATTCTAGCAAACCATCGTGTTCTGGATAAAGTATGAAGCGAAGCAGATATTCTGGATTTCAATATATCCCAACGCTGCGGGCTACCACTGTAGATGTTATAACACTTCTGAACAACGCCGAAAAAAGTAATTGCTGAGGTACAGTATTCAGCAGATTCGACTCCGATCAAATTTAAACTGTGGGCTGCACAAGGCGAGTAAATGGCGTTTGCATTATCACGTAGGATGCGTGCTTGGGCTCCTTTGTACGGTCCTTCATATTGGCGCCGTTATCATACCCTTGTCCACGGCATTCAGCCAGGGGAATGCCGTATTGCTGCAAAGTTTGGCGTATTAAATCAGCAATAGCCTCGCCGGTTTTTTCGTTTCAATCTACAAATGCCAAAAACGTTCTTCGACTATGTACAGTTTGCTTCCCTGGTATGAAAGTCGTTTGTTCCACATGAGATGAATCGGGAGTTGCATTTGCGATAATCGTATAATATTTGGCTGTTTCTCGTTCTTTAAGGATGTGCGACATAACGTGACGAGCACAAAGCTCTATAAATTCATTTTGAATTTCGTCTGAAAGGTAGTGCACTTGCATTCGTTGACGTGATTGCTGTGAAATGCGTACTTTTTCGAGATGTTCATGAAGTATTGGATCATAGTGGCTTATTAATTCCAAGATCCCTAAGAAATTTCCATTATTACGATCTCCGACATAATTGCTTTCTCCTCGCAAAGCTAATCCTATCTCGCCCAGAAAAAGAATGGTATCTAGAATACGAGTCAAAACTTCTTTCCATTTTTTGGTTTCGCTAGCTATTTGTTCACATATGAGCATATTTACAGTGGAGTCTTTTTGTATCCGCATTTCCAATTCGCGTCACTTAATATAACAATGTATGTGATCTTTGCCATTCTCATGCGATGGCAATCTTTCATGTAATTTCTTCCAAGCTTTAGTTGTCGAATATCCATCAGGTCTACAGAGGTGTGATCGATTCAAAGTATTTGTACTCAGTAAGCGACATGGCAAGTAGAATAAAGCGTTTTTTGTCTCACTTCATACCAACCAATCATGAAGTATCTTTTCACCATTAGGCAAAATTTTGGAAAGAAGTGAAAGAGAAAACGACTCGTTGTACTTATCACGAGGAAAAGCTGAAGGCATTTTCCGATGACCACGGCGAATAATCTCTTCAGTTATGAGAGATTGCAAAAATTCAGTTTCAACATTACCGATATCAAAATCATCAAGGCATTCTTGTGTAGCTTGCATTTTAATTGGTTCTGCAGTTGCAGTTTCATATTTTGTCGATGTGTGGCCATCGTCAATATTTTTGGAATTATCATTTACGGTATCGTCGATGTCCTCTATGGGGGCAATGTCCTTCTGCGGATTGACAACTGGATCAACACGAATCGCAACGTTGTCAGTACAGTCACTTGCTGGATTGCAAGTTCCACTAGTATCATTTTCACTAGTGCTACAATTTGACTCTTTTTTTGAACAGAAATTAAAAACTGTCACGAGTCTTTTGTGATTTTTGTGGCTTTAAGTATTTCTGTTCCCGTTCCTCTCGCTCTTTTCGTTTCTGCCTCCCAGATTTATGATGATACATTTTAAATAGACTATAAATAAAAAATAAGTACTTCTAATAGTAATATGGATCACTAGTTCATAATAGACTAAACATTGTTAGTCCATATTGCACTCAGCACGTGTTGGTGAAATAAATGTTTTTTTATCTAAAACACTTAATCTTAATGAACCAATTTGTTCTTAGGGAACGTCCATAAATTACGTGAGTCAAAATAGGGGGAGTGGGTATGGAAAAAGCTCACCAAATCTCACCAAGAGGAGGAGTTCAATGAAAATCTTACGTAGAATTTTTAATTCAGTGAATATAAATTATAATAACAGATAGCATTTTGTACCACAAAATCAATGCTTGCGATACGTATTTTTCACTTTGGGTAGCTCTAGAACCATTAAAAATACAGCAATTGCAACGAGAGTTTTTCAGTTAAACTCTTTAGCGGAGGGAAATGATAACACGTTGAGCGTTTGCTCCATAACAAGAACATTTGGTCACCTAAAAATTCTGCAATAGCGACTAACAAAACTGTGAATTCATGGACAGCTAGACGTGCGCTAAAAATAATAAACTTGGTCACTAGTGTAAAAAAAATGAAAATGTGCAACGACGCTTGAAGTTCTGCAAGGAGCACAGGAACCGAACTATCGATGACTGGAAAGGTGTTATTCGGAGCGATGAATCAAAAACTAACCTTTATCAATTAAATGGGAAGGAAAATTACTGGCATCGACCGCACGAGCGCATTAAAAAACATCAGGTAAAGGAAACTATGAAACACGGCAGAAACGCAGAACATCCGGACAGTTTTGCTTCCCACTGTATATAAAATAACACAATTCTTAGCAAATTATTTTTGTAATTTATTCTTTTGCACTTCTATTTATTTTGTATGATATCATATATGTATGTAAAATCACAGTTGCATTATTAACTGATTGAAAGTTGTTGGAAATATTTTGGTAGCACTGAACATATAAAGTTAATTTAATTACTATATTTATTTAAAATTTATAAGATAAATCTCACCAATTGGGGGAAGGGGCTTGGTCAGATCTCACCCAGGGGGAGGGGGTCCGAGTTTTCAAAAAAACTCTTTACGTAATAATATTTCGGAGACAAAAAAAGTTATCGATAAAATCTAAAAAAGGTTTTGAAAGGTAAGAGTAATACTTTCAGATGCCGTAACCAATTTTGGAAAAAAAATTTATTCGCAATGTAAAATAAGCTCAAATATAGCCAAAAACCGTATTTTTTGCACTTTTAGGTTAGAATATCTCAAAAACCTGACGTATAGGAGAAATTCTGAGCTCGGATTTGGGTTTAGCGCTCAAAGTCCTTCGGGTGCGATAGGTCCGGTCTCTGGTTTAATAATTTGTCAGCCTGTGTACTTTTCTTACAAAAATAAATAAAATTTGTTTCTTTTATTTTTCAGAGTTTTACTTTGAATTTTTAAAACAAATTGTTATATCACATTCCTTCCCTGTGGTGTGGAGAGTATCCTTGAGTTTTGGCGACCCTAAAAAAATTGTTTAAGGGTACATATTGGTACTTATATGATATGGTTCCTATGTATTTGCTATGCTTAACACCTGTGCAGTCGCCATTTTGTTTTTTTTTACATCTAAAAAAATTTTAAATTTCGTGCATAATATTAGATAACATTTTCAGCAAATAAAAGCTTTAAGAAAATAACAGCTAGTATGTTTTAAAAATTAAAATGTTATGAGACCTTCATTTTTAATACAAAAACGAGTAGCGCGACCTATAAAAATTTTTTGTTTCCTCTGAAAAGAATAGGATCCTCATTTCAAACCATAAGGAACCTACGGTTTCGAGAAGGCGGCTGAAAACTAAAAAAAATGATTTTCTGGACCACCCTAATATACAGCATTATGATTTCTGCTTTACTTACTTACTTATGGATAGTTTCATTACGAATACTAGAGGCCTTTAAATTCTAGTGGAGGAAAAAACGCAAAGGCCCTGTATATTTCAACCGTGATAATTTATTTTCAAGAATGAGTTTTTTTTTGAATAGCGATTTTAAGAATATGCGGGCCCCTCCGAAGAACTGCGGGCCCGGGGAGAATCCTCCCGTTACCCCCCCCCCCCCTGTCGACGGGCCTGATAATACATAGCATATAAATTAACACTTGTATATATTTTAACAAAACATATTATACTATTTTTTAATGAGTTTATGAATGAATATCTGTTTTTAAAGCTTCAAGCTAAATTGCTAAGAAGGCTAATATCTGTAGTAGCTAAACTCCATTATTATAAATGAATTTTATGTTTTTATGAATCTGCCGCTAGTGCTTTTTTGATCAATTTTTCATTAAATGATGAAAAATAATACCGAAACCGCGCACTTTGACAAAACATTTGTATTAAATTTGGGGAATACGTTCCAAGTCCTAAATTTCTCCTAAAAAATTCAATTTTAAGTAAGTACATGTATAGTTCAAATAAAGTCTTTAATCAGTGACTAGTTATATTACATATAAATAAAAGTTAAACATAAGCCAAAATTATAAATTCATTTATAAAAATATGTATGTACGTGCACAGGAAAAACAAGATTGGTAAAATCAAAGAATTGCAATTCTATGATTAAAATTTCTGGAAAATAACCATTCATTTCTTTGAATCAAAGAAAAAATTTGCAAAATCAAAACCCTGTGTTCTTTGGATTTGCAATTTCAAATTATCTGATTCTACAACAAAATATTTATGCTTAATCAGCAAAATGTTTCACTGATATTGCAAATAAAAAACTTCCATTGTCTAATCAGGGAAGCTCCTGGTTCAAAACCCGGCGACGACATAATTTTTTTTTTTATTTTTTTAATTCAAAGGGATTTAAAAAACAAAAAGAAGTAGAGAACTGTATTTGTATAAATTGAAAATATCTTGAAAACTGCCTTTAATGTTAATAATAAAGTCCGTTATTTTTTAATATAAAAGGCAGTTTTCAAGATACTTTCAATATATTTATAGTTCTCTACTTGTTTTTTGTTTTTTAAATACTTTTAAATTAAAAAAAAAAAAAAAATTATGTCGTCGCCGGGGTTTGAACCAGGAGCTTCCCTGATTAGACAATGGTTATTACATGCGCAGTTTAACGACATCATTTTAGTATGTCTTAAAAATGATATCGGTTGTTGAGCTGGGTAAGATGAGCATTTTTGAACAGTGGCATGGCGCAGGACACAGGTTCAATTCTCTGATCCGGGTAACAGGTAAAAAAATTTGAATTTCTCCTTTGAAGTTTTAAAAACGTATTACATAAATAAATTAACAATAAGTATCCGACAACAGCATTAGAGAAATAAATGGAAAGTAAAAAAGAAAAATTTTTTTTGAAACCAACGAATCTATTTTAAGTTTCAACAAAAACTGTAGGAAAATTAACAAACGCTTTTTTGAAATCAACTAATTTATTTTACATAAGTTTCAACAAATCATCTTTTTTTATATCAGAGAAACTGTTTCTATGACTGAAAATCATACAAAACATTCGTTGAAATCGGACCCGAAATTGTTTGATATCATGGAATCTTTTTTTTCTGTGTAGACTAGGGTGGTTCAGACATGTATGGGAAAATTTAAAGTTGCTGGGCGCGCGACCGTTTTGAAAACTGGAAAATGGTCCTTAATCTGTCAAAAATCATTAATATCTCCCCGAAGCTACCTCTTAGCGGCTCAAATATATGACAAGGTCCTATTATTTTTTCTCCTCCAACATTTTTTCCGAGCAATCTTACCCCCTATCACCACCGCTTATGGGGGCTCCCCTGCAAAAATTACATTCTTGTGAAATTATGAAATTGACTCCCCCTTCTCCTCAGACGCCTCTGGAGGGGTAAAATGTGACCATTTTCAATTATTTTTACTCTCCCAAACTTTTCTCTCGATACACCTACCCCCTATCTGCCGCCGTTTTGGGGGTCCCCCTACAAAAACACAAAAAATTTCGAAAAATAGTTCATAGCTCCCGCGGAGTTACCCCTAGAGGGTTTATATGTATCACCAGGTCCTATTACATTTTTTTTCTAATATTTTTGCCGAAGATACCTACCCTCTATCTGCCACCCTTTCACCCTTTTGAGGGTCCCCCTACAAAAAACACCAAAAATTAGGAAAATTTCGAAAAACAATTAATAGCTTGCCCGGAGTGACCCGTAGAGGGGTCAAATGTATTACCAGGTTCTCATTACATTTTTTCCGAACATACTTACCCCTATCTCAACCCCTTTGGGGGGATTCCTTTGAAAAAAATGAATAAATTTTTGAAAATTAATTAATATCACTACTAGGTTGTATTATATTCATTTTTATTGTGTTCATTGCTTATATTAACTTGCTCTTTTCACAAAAAGGACGATATGCTTCTACGATTTGTAGCATTAGCTGTTTGTGTTCTCCATCATTTGACTAAATTTGGAATTGATCACGAAACATAAAAATTTAAAGATTGTATGCCATCCATCGCTTATGACTCTTTGGCCCAGGCTTAAGGAATTTAGCACTCCCTGCACCAAGAAATATCAGTGCTACCTCTAAAAAGTCCTTATTATCATCTCCTCCAGGCCGCTTTTATAGGATTTTTTTCTCTAATTTATTCCACTCCTTTGAAACCCGTTCAAAGAGTGTAACCTCAGGAGCAGTACTCGAACCAAGCTTTATATCAAAAACACTTCGAAGTACATATGTATTTGAGTGTGTTTGACTTTCGTGAAAATTATGTTATGTGTTGTAGTTAGGCTCTAGTCAAAAGATTTTTATAACAATTTATTTAATTATAAAATGACCAACGTTTCGTGAGTCGTTTCTCACTTCATCAGGGTCGTTTATTTAGCACTAGGAACAAAATTGATATACATTAAATATTTTTTACATAAGAAATTTTTCAAAACTTACATAAATTATTTTACATAAAAACTTTTGTATGTACAAAAACTTTGAAATAAATTAAATTAAAACCACAAAAAAACATGAAACAAATTGTTCTAACTTTAAACAATAGCCGTGTTTTATTCGTTTTGGTTAAACCAAAATTTCATACAACTGCGTGAACCAGCTCAATTTCTAGTTCAATTGATTGAACTTTTTTTGTCTATGCTATGCTGAATTCGAAAAATAGATGTCGCACATAGCAAGTAGTTCTAGACACAAACCTAAAATAATAAAATTGTTTTGGCAGCATTGCTTGAATTTGGCAGTTACGGTTTTAGGACACGCGTGGCCTTATGCATGCGGTAAGTGCTGGGCCCAAATATTAAAATAAAATCACATAATAAAAACAAAAACAAAGATGAATCAACAGTCATTAATCGCTGCTTTGATTCTGCTTTCATTTTTCCTTTTTAATATACATAACGTCAAATAGATTTGTTCTTCATCTTTTATCGTCGATTTTTTTCTATCCTCGGAAAACGAAAGAAAAACATTGGTATAAGCGTCTGCGACGCTATAGATCAGTCCAAAAGCAATTGATATCAATTTCTTGAAAAAAAAATATATGTAATGATGCGTGAGGGCCCTTACCGTGCTAGGCCCCGTTCAACCATACGAGTTTGCCGGCTATCAGAACGGCTCTGATTTTAAAACAGAACACTGTCATGCCACCTAGTGGTCAGTACCAGAATTAAAAAAGTTTAAACTTTTGCGTTTTATTCACTTTTAGGTTTAACCAAAGCGAATAAAACACGGCTAATGGTGTTACTAAACTAATACAATAGAATAAGCTTTGTTAATTTTGTCTTTGTCTTCCTTCGTATTCATTGTCGTCTTAATTTTTTGCTGGATCCGAAGGCTCTCAAAGGTATACCTTTGATTGTATTTCCTTTCCTTGTCTAAAATGTTAACGTTGCTAAGGTCTGCTGAGTGCTTTCTTTCAAACATATGTTGCGCCAAAGCTGTTGTCGTTTTTTCTTTTTCAACGTCAGATCTATGTTCTGTAATTCTCTTAAGCAGTGTTCGTTTTGTTGTTCCTATGTAGGTTAACTTACAGCTTTCGTTGATATTTCCCTTACATTTGATTTCGTAGACTACGTTGTTATGTTTGTCTTTTTCTAAATTGTCTTTTTTATTTGTAAACATCATTTTTAATGTGTAATTCGGTTTATGCGCGAAAATAACTTCTTCGTTTTTTGTTATTGTTTTTAAGTTTTCTTTATTTGTTAGTTTAGGTATACATATATGCAACTGCAAAGTATTTGGTAGGGTTGCCATCTATTTTGTCAATTGTGGAATTTTTCGGGTTTTTGTTATTTTCATATTTTTTTATTAAGTTTTTTATTAGGTACATTGGATAATTGTTCGATGTCATAATCCTTGTGAATTCTTTTATGTTGTCCTTTTTAAACCGTGTGTCACTTATAGTGAGAATTTTATTTAATAAATTATATGCCGTGTTAATTTTTTGTTGCAAGGGCTGTGTTGATTTAAAATTCATCATCCTTCCTGATGCTATTGGTTTCTTATACCAATTAAAAATAATTTCCTCTCCGACCCTGTGTAATTTTGTATCCAAGTATGCAATTGTTATTTTCTTCTTCCAATGTGAATTGTATTTTGTTGTGATATTCGTTTAATGTCCCGAGTATTATGTCCTTATCCTTAGCCTTTATTACAGCTAGTATATCATCCACGTATTTCGTTATAAATTTGATCTTAACATTTTTCTTGTCGAGTTCTTCTTTTATCTCTAAAAGGTTATCCAATATGATATCCGCAATTGTTGGAGAAAGTGGATTGCCCATTGGCATTCCAAAAGTCTGTTGGTAAATTTTATTGTTGAATCTAAAGTAGATATTTTCGTTTAGACAGAAGGTCAATATTTTCAAAAAATTTCCCTTAGGTTAGGAAGGAAGACAAAGACAAAATTAACAAAGCTTATTCTATTGTATTAGTTTAATAACACCATTGTTTAAAGTTAGAATAATTTGTTTCATGTTTTTTTGTGGTTTTAATTTAATTTATTTCAAAGTTTTTGTACATACAAAAGTTTTTATGTAAAATAATTTATGTAAGTTTTGAAAAATTTCTTAAGTAAAAAATATTTAATGTATATCAATTTTGTTCCTAGTGCTAAATAAACGACCCTGATGAAGTGAGAAACGACTCACGAAACGTTGGTCATTTTATAATTAAATAAATTGTTATAAAAATCTTTTGACTTCGAAGTACAATTTTATTTATAAGATGGCGGCATGGAAGGTTTATTAATTTACGTTCTAGTCGGTCGCAATGAAATACATGCTCCAGATCTTTCGCCTGTATTACTGAGAGTCGTATCAAAACCCATAGATGCAGCATTATCGAATATATTCAACTATAGTAATGTATTATATACAGCCATTGAAATATTTTCATCACCAGAGCTGTTAATATGGCTGCGCCCAGAAACTTTTTTGTTTTCTTTGGATTGAATACAGAATTTCTCAATAATCATCCATCCACATGGGAATCTGATGATGATTTCAAAGATGTTCTCTCTTTTTGCAAAGGCTTAGATGTCGTAAATGACACCGCTGAAAGAGGTGTTGCGTTTATGAAAGAATACAACCAGATTTTGTCAAATGATGGAGAACACAAACAGCTAATGCTACAAATCGTAGAAGCATATCGTCAAAAGTATTCTTTCTGTGAAAAGAGCAAGTTAATATAAGCAATGAACACAATAAAAATGAATATAATACAACCTAGTAGTGATATTAATTAATTTTCAAAAATTTATTCATTTTTTTCAAAGGAATCCCCCCAAAGGGGTTGAGATAGGGGTAAGTATGTTCGGAAAAAATGTAATGAGAACCTGGTAATACATTTGACCCCTCTACGGGTCACTCCGGGAAAGCTATGAATTGTTTTTCGAAATTTTCCTAATTTTTGGTGTTTTTTCGTAGGGGGACCCCCAAAAGAGTGGGAGATAGAGGGTAGGTATCTTCGGCAAAAATATTAGAAAAGAAAATATAATAGGACCTGGTGATATATATAAAGTCTCTAGGGGTAACTCCGGGGAAGCTATGAACTATTTTTCGAAATTTTTTGTGTTTTTGTAAGGGGACCCCCAAAAGGGTGGCAGATAGGTGTAGGTGTGTCGAGAAAAAAGTGTGGGAGAGTAAAAATAATAGAAAATGGTTTAACATTTTACCCCTCCAGAGGCGTCTGAGGAGAGGGGGGAGTCAATTTCATACAGATACAATTTCACAAGAATGTAATTTTTGCAGGGGAGCCCCCCTAAGGGAAGGTGATAAGGGGTAAGTATTTTCGGAAAAAATATTGGAGGAGAAAAAATAATAGGCTTGTCATACATTTGACGCCTCTAAGTGGTAGCTTCGGGGAGATATTAATGATTTTTGACAGATTAAGGACCATTTTCAAGTTTTCAAAACGGTCGCGCGCCCATCAAATAATTTCTGAAATGGACCAAATTTTACATGACTCTTATTGGCACCAATACGAAACTTTTGGTGCCCGGGGAGCGAAGATCGGAGCAACTTTAATATTTTGAACCACCCTAGTGTAGACGCATATCCGCAAGACCTTAATACCGATTTAGAAACCGAAAATCAGCAGTTTCATTCATATGTTATAAATAAAATAAGTTCCAGTGATTTTCCTCGCACAAGTTCATATCAAATACACGATGATAAAATTGAATCAGCGTTCCCTTATGTGGACAGAGCCTTCTTATGCCTGATGATATCGAACTGCACAGCGAAACGATCTTTTTCGAAATTGAATACATATAATATAAATTGAGAAAAGAGCGACGATGCTGCAGGAAAGGCTCGATGCTTTATCAATATTAAATATAGAGGCAGATATGCCAAAATGTGGAACTTAAAAACTATTGTCCGAGAATTTAATGGCCATAAAAGTCGCAAATCACATTTCAATATATAAAAAAAATTATGCTTTGGTTTTTATTGTAATACATACCTACTCCCGTATCTCTTTCGCCTTTCGTATGTACATACTCTAAGTACGTAATGATCTATCTCAGCGATTCTTAAACTGTGGTCGGCGGACCCCTGAGAATTCGCGAAGCCATTCCAGGGGTTCGCGAAACAATTTTGACATCAATAATTTTACATCATCAAACTTTTCGCTTTATTTAAATAACTCATTTATTAAAAATTCTACATGGATATGGCTTTTTGAATGATTGCACATATTTTTAAAAAACAAAGTGTGCATTTATTTTTGTTCAAACTTGGGATGCCCAGCACCAAACTATTTCCACTCTTCCCACTGTTTAACAACATCATCAATTTTTGTAAATTTTAATTTGAGCCTACAAGGTGCAGCTTCAAATAAATTTAAAGTTGAAGTTAAGAGCTAAACACAGTTGGGACGTGTGATATCGTCCATATTTTTGATAAGTTAATAGTGCGTACAAAGTTGACACTAGAAAATTTATTGCAGAGAAAAAATCAGCTTCCTGTCCTGATTCTGGCAACGACTGGATCAGGGATCCATTCAACACAGATGTTAGTATTGCTAAGCAAGTATCGACATTAGAGCAAGATATATGAGCCGCTAAAAGCAAAAGTGGTATAACTCAAAATTTTCGTCATCTAATTTGTTACGTCAGTAATTATCATTAGATAAAATTTTAAAAGTTTAGTTGGCGATATGGCCGCTAGAGAGCATCGTTAAGTTTTGGCTCGAAACAAGTACTTCTAACTTCAAGCGGAACACTGGTACAACTCTGCGCGAGCTATTGTAGTTATTGCATTTGCTAGGTTAGAGTGAAAATCGAAAAGCATCAATCAATATTTTAATTTCAGAAAATTTTGTTTTAGTATTTTTTGGATGAAAAAAAATTTTGTTTTTTTAATTAAAAATGATTTATGAAATAGATATTTTAATTTAATTAACATATTCAAAGGAATAAACGAATATAGGAATGAATAGTGCAAAATTTTTAAGGAAAAGTGGTATAACTCACTGACTTATACCACTTTGCCTCTAATTTCTTTGAAATAAAAATTGGAAGAATGGTATTCTAATTTGAAGCTTAATTTAAGCTACTTACCTTTTCAAAAATTATAATAATTTTTACAAATAATTAAATTTTGAACAATTGAGTTTCCAAAACTGTTGAAACTTTGACAAAAAAAAAATACACTGATTTTTTGCTATACCAAAACGCTAAACTCCAATTTTCTCAAAACTACTTAAATGTGACTTATACCACTGTTACTTTCAGCGGCTCATATGTACTCGTGGCTATCTCTTGCGATACTTCTTTGAAACTAAAGTTCAATAAAATTTAACTAACTAAATTTTAGTTACTCCTAAAATCCGATTACTCTGCGCTTGCAAATAAGGGCATCCAAAACTTGATTCCGTTTTGTGCGAAGTATTTGTGTAAACAGGCTTTCGGTACTATTATATATAAAATCAAAGTATAGAAACCAGCTTAATGTAGAAGCAGACCTGATTATAAAACTTCCGAATATACAGTATCTACTCATTTAATTACGGACGATGCAAAAATTTTGCAAGTTTTCTATTAAGTATCGAATAAAATTAAATCCACGGAATTTTTTAATTATTTTTTTATTGAAACATGTATTGGGGGTAGGGTTGCCAGATGGACTGGATTCGACGGGATTGTCCAGATTTTTAGTCCCATGTCCAGAGTCCCGACAATCAGAAATATGTCAAGATAAAATTCGAACAATGAAATAAAAGAAAAATAGGACTAGATACAAAAATATCTGCCGTAGGCATTAAAAATGAATTAACATTCGTCACGTCCAAAAGGTACGGACTGCTCTTAAGAAGTTGACATTTTTCAAATAAGAAAAGATGATTTATAAGGATGTAATAAGGTCTTAATCCTCCTGAACGCAACCAACAGCTACGTACCTTTAAATGAAAATAAGTGTGCAACACCATGATTTAACTAACATGGTTACTGCACTGACAAATGCTCCCTCTTTCTCTTTTATTTTTACGTAATAATTTTATCAACCAGAATTGAATTCTTAAAAAGTTGTCTTAACTATTTAGAAACCCGGTATGAATATAGTGACGTTTCAATTAAAAATTATCCTTATTTTTTCTTAAATATAAATTAATTTCTTGGGATGAACTACAAACAGCAATAGGAGTCTTAGGCTTAGAAAATTATATCAACAACGATGAATTATATACAGATTATTGTTGCCTACGTAGTGTGTATGAAAATCTACCAAAAAATATTCCCAACGATAAAATTTGGGGATCATTTTTTTCCAAATTTAAAAATGACGAATTGAACATCTTAAGAAAATTGATCTCATTTATTTTTTCAATTCCAATAACCAACGCTTATTGTGAAAAAGTTTTTAGCCTTTTAAACAGCTTATACTCTAAAGAAAGAAATCGAATGCTGACAGATCTGATAAAGTCAGAACTTATTATAAGAATAAACTGTACCGAAAACTGTTAATCATTTGGTAACATTTTAGAAACTCCAAGTGGTAATAAATTGATGAAATAAATAAATAAATAAATAAATAAATAAATAAATAAGTATTTATGGACTTAATGTAACTTATTTAAAAAATCACTTATTTTTTTTAACTGAATTGTTATGTTTCTGTTATGTTTTTGCTATGTTTATTTTATCTAAATAAAATATATATGTTCCTCTGACACTAAGCTTTAGTTTTCTTTTTTGTCCAGATAAATCAAGATTTTTTTTTTTGAAGTGTCCAGATAAATCCCGATTTTTTTTTCTTTTTTTTTAAATGTCCAGGTGAAACACAATTTGGATCTGGCAAGCCTAATTGGGGGTATTAACCGTTATTATAAAACCTAAATTTGGTATCTACATAATGTCTATGTGAATGTGGCAGCTGCCAAAGTAGTATGTATCAAAATAGTGTTTTGTTTGAAATTTGATATAATTGATCATTTGTGCACTTTTCTCTTTTGGGTTTTGTTTTTTGTATGTGTTATGATTCTTAACATATTCAGAACACAAGGTGAAGAAAAGTCACTTGATAATTTGTTCAAAATTACACCATTATGCTACCAAAGCAGCCATTTTATAAGCGGGAACCGTTATTTTTGAAAAACCGACACTATGGGTAAAATAAAGGATATTTATGATGTTCAAAGGTCACGGGTGGCTGTTGAAAAAGGTCAAGCTACACCATAATATCTAAAATTATTGAATCATCGAAGTCCTCTGTGATAAACATAGCTAAAAGTGTGAATATGTCTACAGTTTTTTAAATGTTCCCCCAAATAATAGTCAAAATTGTCCAAGAAAACAAAACAAAAACTTCAAAAAATGGCCAAAGTATTGTGCAGAAAACCATAATAGAACGAAGAATCAACGCAATCAGTACTGAACGACCTCCACGAAACTGGAGTCAACATGTCTCTCAATACATTGTATCACCGATTTAAAGAAAATGGCTTGATATTCCGACGTCCTGCAAAAAAGCTAAATCTTACAAATGCTATGTGCAAACGGAGGCTGTATTGGGCTCAGATTCCGCGTAACACTCCCAACGACTACTGGAATATAGCGACTTATTTTAATTCGGTTAAATTCAGTGACGTCAACGTAAAATTCTAAGAAATTTTCTTTTAAATAATTTCTTATGTTTTTATTTTTTTAAAGCACAGGTGCGCACGAAAATCTAGCAAAAGGGCACAACAACAACATCAAGCAACAACAAACTAAATTTTAAAATTTTTTTTGCTTTCATTTTCAAATTCGGCTACCGCACAAAAAAACCAAATTGCACTATAAACAAAAACAATTGCTACATTCGTCGAAACACAATGCGGCACCGTCGCTAATGCCTGTGTGAGTTGTTTTTGTTTTCATTAGAACTCAACTCAACGCTGTGCGCCGATAGCGTTGAAATTCTGCGAACTTTTGGTTGCTTGCTTGTGCGTCGAATAACGGAAAGGGCACCGAGGGCAAAAAGTGCCTGTGCTTGCCCTTCGCTGTTTTAAAGGTAATTTTAAGTGATGAGTGCCTGCTGGAAGCAGTATCCCAAAGGGTCAGATTTGTTGGCAGAAGGCCTCAAGAGAGATACTCAGCCAGCTGTCTAGTTCCAACTGCGAAAAGCGCACCTTCTGTTATGATTTGGAGCCGCATAACCTGCGAATGATCAGTGCCGACATAGTTTTTTGATAAAACAATAAGCTCCGAACAGTACATTAATATTTTGAAAAATGTTTTGCTGCTCTACATCGAGACATTAGGTCATTCCACGGATAAATATACATTCATACAAGATATAGCTCCTCGCCATACGTCCAGAGCCAGTATGAATGTCCTGAACTCTTTAAATTTAGAAGTTTTGCCATAGTCGGGCAATTCACCGGAATAAAATACAGTTGAGAACTGCTGGTCTCATTAAAATCACTGGTATATAAACGACGAAGTAACACCATGGATCAATTAAAAGAAAATATTTCTGATGTGTGGAATATTGACCCATCTTTAAAGGAAATGATAATTAATTGTGTATAAAGTATGCCGAGCAGAATAAATGAAGTGCTTAAGTCCAGAGGTGGAAATACTAAATATTAAAACTTTTTTTTTAAAAACTCTATAAAAATATCCAGAATACATGTTTAAAAAAAAAAACAAAAACAAATTCATGGTACTTAATTTATTTGAGGAATACTGAGAATTTTTTAATTCAATGAGTAGATACTGTAGAGCCCGGCATTGTGGATTAGGTTTCAAGAAAACAACATCATCCATCTCATTAAGTAAAAACTTTTACAGAAGAAAATATAACAAAGTTTGCTTAATTCAAAAAATTATTTTTGCAGTTTTATATGTCATCCCTCATTCTTTTTCCAATTTTTAAGCTGTTAAAACACAGGGTGCCTTTTTATGATATCAGGAAGAAAACCAGCCGTGCACATAATTGAGAACAATCTGTGTTGTCAGTCAGTAAGATCACTTCAATTGATTTGAATGTGTTTTACTGCCAACAATTTGTTGTAGACAATCAATTTATTTTAATAAAAGTTACAAACAAAAAAAACCTAAGAAAAAATAAATCCAGTGACTCTAAAACTCGCGAATCAATTTTCGATCTTTTAGTGAAATCGCTTAAGTTGTAAACTATTCAAAAACGATGTTTTTTAATGCTATTCACCATTTTCGAAAGTATTCAACAGCAAAAACTGTACCCCGAAAACGTAAACCTCATGTAACGACTGAAAAAGAAGACAAAATTTTTGTTTGTGAGTTCAAAACGCCTCCTGCATAAAGCAGCAAGGCCGGTTTCAGTATTTGTTTTTGGTGAAAATGGCTCTGGACCTTCCGTTGATATCGTAAAACGTCGTTTGAGAGAAGTTACTGTTTGGACGTCTTTGCAAGAAGAAACCTTTAGTATCTAAGTAAAATTGAAAAAACAATAATGTAGTTTGCTAGAAAATATAGACATTAGACTCTTCAGAATTATAAAAAGGTGCTTTTACTGGTGAAATCAAAATAAATAGAGTATGGTCGGATGGCAGATCATACAATAGGCGCCCGGGTGAAATGAGTTTAACCCTAGGTACACACGCCCAACACCAAAGTATGGCGAAGGTAATATTATTGTGTAGGGCGGTATGTCATGGCGTGGTGTTGTCTTGCAAATACATCCAAACAGTTTAACTTCTCTTAAACGACGTTTTACGGTATCAACGGAAAGTCCAGAGCCATTTTCACGTCAAGTTGCCATAATTACATGAAAATCCTAACAAAAAATGTTTGCCTCTTTAAAGGCGCAAGATTATATGGATGGGGCGTGGCGTGGCGTGGATTGCTTAGTGCATCAAGTTGTCTTAATCCGGCACTGATGTTAGCCCATCTCTCCGAAAGAAAACCAGATAAAAAAGAATAATTGAGCAAAATTTTTCAAAGTTTTGAATCAGTTTTACTTATTACATAGATTCCATTTATTATAAGGTTACTAAATCAATGCGATTATTATAAAACTGTTTGCATAAAGTACTAATGAATTGTTCGTAACTTACTTGCAGGCTTTTTATGATTAAATTAAATCTGCATAGGAAAGATTTGCCCTCGTAAGTCATAAAAGCGTCGCCAAACCGTTGAATGCCAGCGATGTTGTATACAATGCCGTTGGACAAGTGCAGACCAGCTTCGTAGGTAATAAACAATGGGCTCTACAAAAAAGTAAAAATTTATGTTTAGTAATAGAAAGGGTAAATTGAACTTAAAATATGCTGACTATCAAAACGATGTTCTAGCATTCTTCGGGAACGCTTAAAATCCGATAATTTACTCATCCGCAATAAAAAAAAGACTTCCAGGGTTGCCACCAGAGCTGCAAAATTTTGATTTTTCGAAAATTGAGTAAATAAATGAAGAAAAAGCCCAACATTTATTATTTAGTACGAAAAATTAAAAATTGGAGCATTATATTTAATAAAAAGTAAAATTGCGGCTTTTTCGGGGTCAAGCTTATTACGCAGAGATTCGTAAATTAAACCCGCGCTTCTAAACAGTTGTCGCTACACTGTTACACTGCCTGGTGGATTCGATAAAAATCTGCGTACTATTGGTGATAGCAATCAATTCCTTTTTGGGTATACATAATTTCAGGAATATCACCTTCTGGGATTTCTTCACTCTCATCTTCACTTGATGAATCTACCATCATAACCAGCTCGCTTTTTAAGTATGGCTTTTTGACTATACCAGATGTCCCTTATCCTAGCTGTTGTATACCATTTTCTGAGGAATCTGTCATTCTCATTCTTTTAGCCCGTTTGAAATTAGGCGAACCGGAAACGCCATTCTCAGTATTTCTCATCTTCAAAATGTCTTCTTTGATGTTTTCCTCAGCCACTGTTGTAAAAAAATTGTGTTAATAGCGCGGGTCTAAGTAAGTGGCGATGACATATAAATTGTTTTCCACCAAATTGGAAAATTTTGTTTTAAGTTCACTTTTCAGAGTCGTGACAACCTGTCATCAAAATTGTGTGATCTTGCCAAATAGTCATCAACTTTTTGTTTATTTCGGATGCGGATGCAATGTCCAAATCAATCCGGAAGCTCCGCAATTGCGGATGCGGATGCGAATATTCGCAACATCCCTGATACATACATATCGCTCATTTACTTCAAGACTGGCATAGCTCAAAAAACATAAAGTGGGAGAAATATACATTTAAAGTTTTCAATAAGTTACTTTTTATAAAAAAATTCAAAAAAGTATTAACATAAACTCTTCTCACAAGGCAAGTTATTTTTTTACCCAAAAAATAAAACATGAAATGGCGGATATTTCTGCATTATTAACGCAAAAATCACGTTTTTTTAGTTATGCCAGTCTTGAAGTAAATGAGAGATATGTACATAAGTATAAGGAAAAACCAATGATATCTGCCCAAGTAGAGCTTTAGTTTGTCTTCTTTAATGAGTAACTCTAATCCTTTGCTATTTTCACTATGTTCACCTTAATACTACATCATAATTTGAAACTGTCACCGCTATATGGGACGCACTTTTGCAAACCGGCTGAAATTTTTTTTATGGGTTCTGTATCGAAAAAGAAGACATACGTGTTCGATGACGCTTTTTAAAACTTTTTTTTTCAAAATAGAGCGAATTTAAATTTTAAGAATTTCGTGATTTTTGGCTTCATAGCTTCGATTCTGTTAAAGCTAGAAAATTGATTTTATTTTCATTTTAAAGCAAAGAGAATGAACTTTAATAAAAAAATATTTTTTAAAAAATTATTATCAAATTAATATTAATATAAACAATTTAAATGTTTAAAATAATTTTTAACAATTGCCCCTACCCTGTATCAAATTTTTAATATTACCATCGTATTCTACGTCAAATTTCATATCGAAAACGTTTTTTTTTTATGAGGAAACTATTATTGCTATTGGAAATAAATTAATTTATGGAGTTCGGCACGTCTTATAGGCGCGCGGATTCTATTGTATGCCTCATTTTCTTGCAAATTTCAGCCAAATCAGAAATGCTTCGTCAGAAAAGTGTTCGGTTTGTAAAAGAACGTCCCATATGTATTTACATGAATATAGTAAACCTAGGGTTTTCATAATCTATAGGCTTCATTCTTTCGATTGGAATGTAATTTGTCCATTAAACAAACCGGTGCAATCTTAAGAAAAAAACGATTTTGAAATAAATTGAAATTTTTTACAACGTGTGCCACACGGATCCGTTTCGCATTCGTTTAGGATCCGCTTCTTTGTATTATTTATACGAAAACTGCCTTTTATGATAATAATAAATAACGAGTTAACAAAAAACGAATCCGAAATGGATTCGAATATGAAGTCCGTTCCGAGTTCGAAACGGATCCTTCCCGCTGTTTGGAGGCGAATCACCCACGATTTCGCATCCGAATCGTATCAGAATCGGAATCTGGAACGGATCCGTTTGATTTACAAAAAACGACTTCGGAACGAATCCGACAAAACGGATTCCACTTTTTCGAGAGGAATTTCATACGAATACGAATTCGAAAAGGATCCGATTTATTAACAAAAAAACCAATCCGAAACGGATCTGAATATGAAGTCCGTTTCGAGTTCGAAACGGATCCGTCAACGCGGACGATCCTTCCCGCTGTTTGGAGGCGAATCACCTACGATTTCGCATCCAAATCGTATCAGAATCGGAATCTGGAACGGATCCGTTTTATTTACAAAAACCGACTTCGGAGCGGATCCATTTTGTTCACCAAAAAATAGTCCGGAACCGATTCGTATAAGAAGTCTGTTCCGAGTCCGTAACGGATCCGATTTAATTTAAAAAAATGAGTCCGGCTCGCATCCGTTTTATTTTATTATTGCACTAGAAGAGTATAATACCCACTGCAAAGTGCGAAAAGTTGCCCGTTATGGTATTGGGATACATACAGTGCTGGCGTTTGTACTACCATAGTACTTTTGTACTACCCTTCTGCCAGACGTACTACTGCACTACCCAACCCTCAATTTGTACTACCGAAAATTTGCACCAACCAATCCGCAATTTGTACTACCCCACCGTTCTTTGATCTCTCATGCTTCAATTACATTGGCATTATTTAAATCTTGAAGTGTCAAAATCATCGCTCGTTATTTTGGTTTACTTATTTTGACGTTAAAAAATTTTGACATCGCTTCAACCATTAGAATTTAACTATAAAAGATTCATACTTTCTAAACGCGGCCAATTTCGTTTGTAATAATTTTTTTATGCGTAGTTATAGGGGCGCCGTGTTGAGAACTCCACACGGGTGAGACTTCCCCATGTTGAATTCAACACGGGAAATTGCAATTCAAACCGCGAATTCTCAAGCGTATTGATTCCAATACAAAAGTAGAAATCATATATTTCAGAATCCAGAAAGTTTGTATAGAAAAATTTATTATGATGTGTACGACGAAATTCTTTGCCACTGAGGATCTGGTTTTAGACAGATTTAGCAAAGTTTCCAGATCCCTTGAACTTCGCAAAGATTGTGATGTTGATAAAATATTAATTTTTATAAAGATATTTTCAAAAAAGATAATTTACTTAGTGATCGAAAAATTTTTGGTGAGCTGAAATGAAACTAAATTGAAAAGTTTAGGAGATGTGGTAGATTTTTTACATAAACATCTATAGTATAAGGACCTCATTCCAGAATTCGTTTGATTCGTGAAATTGCTAATGACTATATCTGCATCATTTTGCTCTAATGAGAGGAGTGAAGTGAGGCTGAAGTTGTATATGCGTTCAACGATGGTTGAAAAATCTTTATACATATCATGTTCGGATTTTACACATGCACCACAAGTTGGCTGATAAAATAAACAAGGAAAGAATGAAGAGTTTCTGACAAAATAAACATTTTTTTACTTACGCAATAATTAGTGAGAACTTTATTCCACATTATCCTACATTAATTCTTCATAATCATGATTCTGTAAGATTATCGTCAATTTCAAAATATCATCATTTTCAAACCTGCCCCCCACGAGTTTTAACGAATTCCACCCCCGCTTTTAAAACGTTATGGCGCCCTTGCGTAGTTATTTATGCAAAACTAGTCATAACATAATAAATGTTTTTCATGTAACAATATTCAAACTACAATAAATGAATTTCAACAAATACTATGCAAACTTTTATCAATAATTTATTTTTATCATATGAGTAAGTGTCTTTGCATTAAGCTTTTTGATTCTGGTGGGCAAGTTGACTGCATCTACACTGATTTCAGTAAAGCATTTGACAAATTACCACACAATTTGATTTTGTTTAAGTTAAAGAAGCTTGGATTTCCTTTAAGTTTTGTCAGCTGGATTGAATCTTATTTATCTGATCGCTCATATCAAATAAGATTTCGGAGGGTGTTTTCCACCCCATTCAGCGCGGCATCAGGTGTTCCACAACGAAGCCACCGGGGGCCGCTCCTGTTCATTTTAGCAATTAATGACGTTACACATGTCATTAAAAACTCGCATCTGCTAATATATGCAGATGACATGAAAATTTACAGGAACGTGAAAGGGGTTGGTGATACTATTCCACTTCAGTCTGACTTGAAATCCTTTGAGGTTTGGTGTTCTAAAAATAACTTACATCTTAATCCTGATAAATGCCAAACTATGATTTTCACCAGAAGGAAAAATATTGTGGAGTTTGATTACAAATTAAAAGATAAGAAAATTGGTCGTGTTGATTTAGTCAAAGACCTAGGTATACATTTTGATGTTAAATTTACTTTTAATGAGCATATTAATCAAATTTGTAAAAAATCCTCATCTCTGCTTGGCTTCATGAAGAGGTGGGCAAAAGAATTTAATAGCCCTTTAGTAACGGTGACTTTATATAATACAATAGTGCGTCCTCACTTAGAGTACGCCAGCCATGTGTAGTCACCATTTTATAATATTCACATTAATAGAATTGAGAGAAGTCACAAAAAAATTTTATTCGTTTTGCTCTCAATGGCTTAAATTGGATTGACTCCTTAAACCTTCGTTTGAAGTTACTACATATGCAGTCTTTGAGCTCGCGTAGAAATATTGCAGATATACTTTATCTGCATCAACTTGTGACTGGGTCTCTTGCTGCATCAGAGCTTCTTAATTATATTCACTTAAACACTAATCGCAGGAGTAATCGTAACTCTAATCAATTATTTTACCAACCTTTCAGTAGAACTAATTATATGGCTACAGCTCCTTTAATCTTATTAATAATTGCGATGTATATGATATTAGCTTGTCAAAAGGTCAACTCAAGCTTAGATTGGAAAATAACTATAGTTAATTTTGTAGCTTAATGGTTGTTGGTCTTTATGTTTGTGTTGTGCGAACCCCACCGCATGATGGGTATTTTTTTTCTAACATTTATTCCTTGGACCATATTAAATAATTCATATAATTGCATTCATGCAATTGTATGTTTATATACATATGATCTGGTTGAGAAAGTGCGATAAAGCTAAGAAAAAATTATAAAAATATAACAAATTAATTGCATTTATAATTTTTTCATTTCCATTAATATATAAGCTTTTTACTTGGTTTTAAAGCTTCAAGCTTAATTGCTAAGAAAGCTAATAGCTGTAGTAGCTAAACTCTATTACTATTATTACTAAGTGTCAGTAAACATATATTAGTGTAGTAGTACCCATTTTGACAAAAAAATACCCAAAAATTTAAAATTGAGCACTTAAATTTTATTTAAAACGACAGCACTGGATACAGACTCTTATCATAGTTGGTGAATGGAGAGTTTTTAAAGATAGTATGACGAAGGAGTAATACTCAAGTACTCTTTAAAATGAATTGAAAAAAAGTACTCAGAATTTTGGCTTTACTGACACTCAAAAGGCCGAAAAGTTAAGATAAAAATCGTTTCAGGACATTGATTCTAAGCCCAAATCACTCTTCTTCTGTATAATTGCAGTAAAGTGATAATCATATGAGCCCAAGGCCCCGATATGATGAACCCAATTGAAATTTAATGGACACACTTAAAAAAAAGGTCCAAAAAAGGGCTCCAAAAAATAAAAACGGTCAAATAGGAGTTATTAAGGAGAAGTGGACAAAAAAATACCGGAAGGACATAATTTACAAAAAATTATTGCGCCTATTCCAAGAAAGCTACAAGCCGTGATTGGTATTCGTGGTGGAAATAGAAATTATTGAACTTTTTCTTATTAGTTTTTTTGTTCATTCATACGTTTGCATTTTGCCAACAATTAGTTGACACCATGAAATGGCTATTGTTTTTAAAAAATAATTATTTTGTTATTTTCTAATGACGAATGAGTAAAAGATTTGAATAAAAAAAATTTTTTCAAAAATTATTGTACATATAGGTATGTATTTCTTATTTTAATTCAATATTAAAGTGAAAATTGTATTGCATATTTATTTTGCCAACAAATACTTGACATACTGTATGTATGCACATGATTTTTTTAATTCCTTCTGTCGTCGGTCAATAAGTGAATTTTTATCATGCTTCACATTGAGCGGAAAGACATTTCCACCAATAAACAAAATTCTTCAACATTCGACTCGTCCGTAAGCTAAAAAAATAAAAAAAAATTTGCATCTAATAATGTTATAAATTTTCAGATCAATTAATTATTTTGATCGATTGACTACTTTTTTAGTGAAATGGTTGCCTAAATGGCAGAAGAAACTTTATTCAAACACCTGTCATTGTTCGTAACTCACTGCACAAATTTATATTTTTAATTTCTTAATTTGTATATTTACAGCTGAACCTTTGTACCTATATACCTATTAATAATTTTATTAATATCCTTAAGGTGCAGCAACAGACTAAAAATTGTCCTTGATCAACTCCATGAAACATTGAACTCAAACACAATTTCCCAATCACCACAATTAACATTTCATTTATTAATTTAATCGTTATACAATAAGGTTTAACCTTTTCTAGTACATCATTAGGATATGTGTAAGCTACAATAAAATAAAAATAAAAAGCTTCTAATACTTCAAAAAAACTTAAAAACTACTTAAAAAATACACTTTACATAGAAATGATTTATGCTTTGCTGTGGATAGAGGATTAAATCTTATCAGCAATGAAATACAGTCCATTTCAGAATTGAGAGACGGAAATCTATTGCTATTAGTTAACAGTAAGCAAATTGCAGAAAAATTTCTAAAAACCAAAGAATTGCACGGTTTATGCTCTATAAAATGCTCTCTTCATGAAACACTTAACCATATTAAAGGTACGATATATGCTCCTTGCCTAAATAAAGTTCCAGATGAAGGAATCTTTAAAGAACTCGCGTCTCAAGGCGTAGTATCAATATTTAAATTTCCGAAAATTATTGATGGTGCATCCCAACCTAGTGGAGTCGCTCTATTAACCTTCGACTTATACAACCTCCCAGAAAAAATTTAAGTCTCTTGGCATTCAGTTAGAGTAAGGCTATATATACCAAATCCAATGCGCTGTAAATCATGTCAACTGCTTGGACACACTATTAAGCGCTGCAAAAATTCCCCTGCTTATGTTGGTTGCAACTTACCACCTCAAGCACCCGAAAACTGTAAACGCCTTTTTTGTGCTAATTGTTCCGAAAACCATCCCGCATCTTCAAAATAATGCGAAAAATTCATACAACAAAAACAAATCTTGGAAATCAAAACAAAAAACAAGTGCACAATGAGAGAAGCTAAAGAAATACACCGAAACCAAATTCCTTCTGCACCTCTCTTAAATAGCTATGCATCCCAAGCACGTCAATTTAACAACAACAATAAGAGTAACATTACCAACAAAAGCAACGTGAGCAACATCAACAAGAATAGCAGTAACGTCAACAACCACAATGATATCAACTACATCAAATGCTGTAGAAATATTAGCAGCTACAACAGCGACAACAACATAATTACCCAAGAAACAATTAATCAATCACACGATCAAAATCAGCAATCCAGAAACAACATAACCAATACACAAACTGAGAATTTATCTCTTAATCTACCTTCTTTTTTATCTTTAACTCAGATTCCTAATTCTTCTGAAATTCTTTCTAACAATTTAAATATTAGTTCAGAAAATGTTAATAATAGTTTTGTTAATCCCTTTATTCCAGAAAATTTTAATTTTGATGAAATGTAAGATTTTGTCAAATATCACTCTTTATATTCTTTTATTTTAAGGGCAAGGTACGTTCATCCCTTTCCATGTTGCTCAAAATTATACAATGAAACATGAAAGGCTACATTAATAACTTTTGTGAACTACAACTGCTCATTAAATTAATCAACCTTGATATTATCTCGATTCATGAAACGCATATTCCACACAACCAAACCAATATTACAAAGGATACTTTTCCAACCTACCTAATAATACATTGGCAAAGCAAGGCATTGGTATGCACGGTGGTCTTTAAAAAATTTTAATTTTTCGAAATACCACCCGTCATTTTTTTTCAGGATTGATTTTTTTCACGATGTGTCAGTGGATTACAATAGCCCTATGTGTCTAGACAAAACATTCCATAAGGATTTTCATCAATTTTGAAAACTGGATTGCCGCCGCCTTGTTTAAGTTGCCTACCCATTTTCGAAAATATTGATTTAAAAAATGGTGCAAGCTAAAGAGGTTATCAAATTTTGCAACAAAGTGGGTATGCTTTTCGAACTATTATCGATCGAGGAATCCGAATCCGTGATCAGTTTTTCACCTTTTTCTTTTTTTCTTATAAAAAAATTGAAAATGCTCGGACAAAAATTAAAAAATGGCAATTTTCTACTTTCAAGTTGCAAAATCTTGATATAATATTTTACCGCCGATCTAGTGGTGCATTATGTTTAATGAACCTTTATTTGTTTAAGAGAAAACCGTAAACTGCATATCAATATCCTCTTTCAAAACCAAGATATCTGCATTTTTCTAAATTAATAGACCTGAAATTTTTCGATTCGGCGTTGACATACATATATACATATTAAGCTGATACAAATTTTTTTTTGTTCTAAACAGCCATTATCAATCGAGGAACTTGAATCCGTGATTAGTTTTTTTCTTCTTCTTTTTTTCTTATAAAAAAATTTAAAATTGACCGAAAAAAAAACAAAAAATACCGATTTTCTGCTTTCAAGTTGCAAAATCGGCCAATATTGTTTTACCACTGATCGCGTTGTACAATATTTTTAATGTATTTTTATCTGCTTAAAAGAATGCCGTGAACTGAATATCTACATTTTTCTAAATTAACATATATTAACATTACATAATTAACATAAATTTTTTATAAGAAAAAAAGAAGAAGAAGAAAAACTAATCACGGATTCAAGTTCCTCTATTGATAATAGCTGTTTAGAACAAAAAAAAAAATTGAATCAGCTTAATATATGTCAACGCCGAATCGAAAAACTTCAGGTCTATTAATTTAGAAAAATGCAGATATCTTGGTTTTGAAAGAGGATATTGATATGCGGTTTACGGTATTCTCTTAAGCAAATAAGTTACATTAAAAATAATGTAGCTGTAGATAGGCGGTAAAATATTATATCAAGATTTTGCAACTTGAAAGTAGAAAATCGACATTTTTTAATTTTTGTTCGGTCAATTTTCAATTTTTTTATAAGAAAAAAAGAAGAAGAAGAAAAACTAATCACGGATTCGAATTCCTCGATTGATAATAGTTCGAAAAGCATACCCACTTTGTTGCAAAATTTGATAACCTCTTTAGCTTGCACCATTTTTTAATTCAATATTTTCGAAAATGGGTAGGTAAGTTAAAACAGGCGGCGGCAATCCAGTTTTTAAAATTGATGAAAATGCTTATGGGTTATGGCTATGTAATCCACTGACACATCGCGAAAAAAATCAAAAAGATTTTATTTTGAACCGCTCTAATGTATATAAACACCGAGATATTCTCAAAAAATCGTTAAAAAATTAAAATGTCGAAAAAAAAACGGCTGGACGTTCGAATTCGCGGTTCGCGGATTTTGACATTGGAAGGGTCCCCCAACATTATCCCTGAAAAAAATCGCGGGTGGTATTTCGAAAAATTAAAATTTTTTAAAGACCTCCGTGTATGTTAATTAAGAAACATATACCCCACAGTTTAATTTCATTATACTCTAATATAGCGTCATTAATAGTTAATATAAATCTTGGTTTTCCCTTGGCAATTATAAATATGTATGTATATACCTCCACAGCAAGATTTTTCAATACAAGACATTCTTGTAAATATACAGAACATTCGAGGTCAATACATTTTAACAAGAGACTTTAATTCGTGGAGTACTCTTTGGGGTTCACACACGAGTAGCCAACGTGGGAAAATTATAGAAGATGTTTTGGGTAATAACCTAGTAATCTTAAACAACGGCTCTCCTACACATTTTTCAACCCGTGGAACTTTCACACATATTGATCTTTCTATCTGTACCACACTTAAATGCTCATGGAAAGCTTTAGATGATTTGTATGGTAGTGAATGTAGCCAAATGTCAAATTTAAAACTGATTTTGCTAACTGGTCACTTTATCAGAAGTTTTGTGAACAAAGACTTCCTGACAGTGCCTCCTCCAATGTTAACCGAGAAGCTGCTAAGCTTCAAAAATTAATAAGAACTGCTGCAAATATGTTCATCTCACAGACCAAAACTTGTTTTGTCAAAGATTCTATTCCCTGGTGGAATAAAACGCTGGCTGAGCAACTTAAGAAACAACAAACAAGTACTTTGGAAAAATTTTAAGCAGCTAAGAACAATAGAAAATTTGATTTCTTATAAAAAAGCGAACGCAGTTTTCAGAAGAGCTCTTAAACAGTCCAAAGCGACCAGCTTAGAGAAATTTACTTCGAGCATCTCACCAAACTCCAGTGTTTGGGCGGATATAAATAAACTAGTAGGACATAAAAAAACTGATTCGTTGCATTGAGAACGGTTTCACACTTTTAACAGATACCGTTGCAATTTCTAACTGCTTCGCCTTTGCCCAATTTATATCCCACAAAAAATCAATAGTACAAAATCAATACCAGCCTACTTCACTCTCAAAAGCAGTCATAAAAATCGAGTCGATGATAACTCTTAGCGAGTTTGAAAATGCCTTACAAAACACCAAAGGTAAGACCCCAGGTCAAGATCGAATATCCTATCCAATGCTTAAAAACCTACCGATTTCTACTAAGAAAAGAATTGTTGACTTATATAATAACATTTTCTCTACTGGAATTTATCCTACTAGTTGGCGTACTGCTGTAATTATTCCGATACCCAAGCCAAACAAATCGACTACCAAAATTAGTGGTTACTGGCCAATATCTCTTCTACCGTGTATCTCTAAGATTTTTGAAAAACTAATAGCCAAACGTTTAATGTGGTATATAGGGAACAAGAACTTGGTTAGTCCAAATCAAACTGCATTCAAAAGAAAACAGAGCACAGCTGACGCTCTCCTACATTTGCAACCTTTTGTATCTAATTCCCTTTCCTGTAAGAATCATGTAACCATATTAGCTACTGATTTTGAAAAAGCATTCGATCACATTGGTATGCACACAGTACTTCAACAGCTCGTTGACTGAAAAGTGGGTGGGAAAATCTTTAATTCCGTTAAAGCTTTTCTGACTACCCGAAAATTTCGTGTCAGGATTAACTCTTCTTTGTCTGAAATAGTGCCATTGCATAATGGAATACCCCAAGGGTCACCATTATCCGTTACCTTGTTTATTATCGCATTTGATCATTTGAGTAAAATTCTTGCTAAGTATGCCAATTTTGACCATTCCATTTACGCTGATGATGCTATAATATTCACCAAAATAGCTGATATGAGCACAGTGAAATCCACCTACACTAATATTCTGAACAATATCAATAAATGGGGTAAATATTCTGGAGCTAAGTTAGCCATTGAAAAATGTAAAATCCTGCATATATGCAATAAAAAAGTTGCACTGAATTTTTATTAATGTACAAAAATGTTAAAATAGAAAATGTAATTTTTCTAAGAATTCTTGGAGTGATATTTGATAAAAGTTTTAGTTTTAAGCAACATTGTATTGAGTTAAGGAAGAGTCTAGTATCCAGGCTAAACATTATAAAATATCTTTCATCAAAACATTGCCTAGCTCATATTACCACTTTAGTTAATATCACTAGAGCTCTCATTCTTTCTAAGTTCGAATATGCTTTGCCAATTTTTGAATGGTGTGCTTCGACACATATAAAAAAAACTTGAAGCTCCTTATCATGCAGAGGTTCGCAGAAGCATAAATGCCTTTCCAACATCACCAATTCAAGCTATTCTCGCCGAATCTGGTTTTCCTTCTATATCCGAACACATTAAGTCTTCCACATTTAAACTAAATCCAAAACTCTTACATTGCAACAATCGAGGTCTTTACGAAGATACGATATCCACGTTGAAACAAAAACGCAGCTACAAAAAAGTCTCAACAATACGAAGATGCGTTAATTTTGCAAAAAGCCTCAAAATTGATTTTCACCCATTCCATATCAAAGAGAGTAAGGAGCCCCATGGAAACTTAATGTGGACACTATTCTGTTAAGTCTGTAATCCATATCAAAAAAAAATACAAGTCCTGATAATTTTCGCAAACTTTTTTCTGAGCAAAAAAATGTATTCAAAAAATGGACCTTCTTTACACCGACTGCTCAAAAAGGAGTCTTTCCACAACTTTTGCAGTAATGCAAGAAGATGGACAACGCATCATTTCAGGTTTTTTACATTATCAGTGCACTATATTCACTGCCGAGGCATTCGCTATTAAAAACGCAGTTGAATAAAGGTAAATTCATTATCTGCTCTGATAGCAAATCTTCTGTCAATGCTGTCAGAAATATAAGCAACATGAATTCTATTATATCCGATGTAAGAGATAAATGTATCTCTAACCCCAAAAAAAATAAAAATCGTGTGGGTCCCGAGTCACGTAAGCATAATAGGCAATGAATTGGCTGATAAAGAAGCCACTAGCACACACAACTCGCCAAGCTATATTTTTCATCCATTGACTAATGACTACATTAGTCGGATAATCAAAGAGCACCTACATAAAGAAAAACTTAATGAATGATTAGAATATAATCACCGGTACAGACTTATCAACACTGACGGATCTAGAGCGTTCTTTCCTACTTCTTGTTACCGACATCTTAGCAAATTTTTTGTAAGACTACGTATAGGGCATACGATAATCTCTCATAGGCATCTACTATGTAACGAGGCTGCACCGAACTGTCCTTTTTGTTCCAGCACACCAGCTGTTACCCATCTACTTGATGAATGTCCCAATTTGGACCCACCAAGAAAAATAATTTTTGGCAACACTAAACCATCTGAACTGCTTAAAACTATCAATACAGAAAATCTTGTGAAAATTTCAAAATTTTTAAAGATATCTAATCTATTAAATAATATGATGTCATTTTTTTACGTACTTTTATAAATATCACAAATTAGATTTTAAATAGAGTCGAAAGCCCTGGCAGCTAGTACTCTTCCTTTTTAGTATTTGTAATTTATTACTTTACTAATTATATTAAATAAATAAATAAAGAAAAAAATAACGTAAAGATATAGCATCATAGAGGGATAGAAAAGTATAGTATAAGAGAAGAGATAAATATATAAATATGATAGATACAGGTGATATCAGGCATTAGAAAAATAAGAAATTGCACGTTTGAAGCTGTTAATAGATCTTATTCGTTTTAAAGCAGTTGGCAAAGAGTTCCAAAGCCTTATAATGCTTATAAAAAAGAATAGACTATAATTTAGATAGTTGCATCGAGGTATAATAATTTGGAAAGATCTTGAGGACTGGCAAAACTGTAGTTTTTCAAACAAGTACTCAGGAGTTCGAGTTGTAATGATCTTATGCAAAGTAGTTAGTCAGACTAAATCCAAGAATACTTATACTTACTTCCGAGATATGATCAAAACGACGGATGCCATAGACGTGCCTAGCAGCATTATTGAATGCAACAGTAAGCTTGTGCTGCGATTGCGAGTCGAGTTTACTATAAACAGCATGGCTGAATGAGATATGGGGTACAATTAATTGAATCACCAGTCTACGTTTGGTGTAAATCATTGGAATTTCTCAAGTAGCTTAACGTTGCATATATTTTCCTAACAATGGTATTTACATGATCCACACATGTAAGCCTAGAGTTAAGTATAAATCCCAGGTTTTTAGCTTTACTTACAAACTCGAGATTCGCATGGCCAACACATAATGGAGGTATACCTACTAGACTCTTTTCACTCTTGGCAATCGGAAGCACTTTCGATTTGCAAGGGTTAATATACAAAAAATTGTCAGCAGAATTAATCCTATATGTTAGGTCCTCAACAAGACCTATTGGTTGCGAGAGGTATAACTGGATGTTATCCGCATAGGCATGGACAGTACAGAATTTACAAACTGAGAAGATCATTTAAGTATACAGAGAACAACAGTGGGCCAAGTAACGAGCCCTGAGGGACACCTTGAGTGAAAATTTACGTGAAGATGTAGATCCATTCACATGAACTTGTTGTTGTCTTTCACTTAAATAATTACCAATAAGCCTAATAGCGCTATTACTGAAATTAAAAAATGATCGCAGTTTGTTGCATAATAAGGAATGTTTAATACAGTCGAAAGCTTTCGAAAAGTCTAGTAGGTAAAGAAGGGTTAAGTTATCCTGGTCAAATTGAATGCGAATATCATCTGCTATTTTCATCACTGCAGTTTGACAGCTGTGACAAATTCGGAAACCAGATTGGTAGGGCGATAAAAGTGAATGTTTTTGTAGATAATAAGATATTTAATCAAACATAATTTTCTCACATACTTTTCCAAGGGCTGGAAAGATGCTTACGGGCTTAAAGTCATTCGGAACAGAGGCAGAGGCAGTCTTGGCAATCGGAAGGACAGAAGAAATTTTCAACGATGAAGGAAAGCGGGAGCTAGTGAGGCAGTAATTAATTATATGCGTTAGTGATGATAAGATAAAGGGTAAAATAATTTTAATAAACTTTATGGGTATACCATCAGTTCCTACAGTAGGGATGGTCAGCTGCGGTGCCCAAAAGTCGACAGCGCGCTGACGTTTACAACAAACATTTCGCGCTAGTATGTGTACAAATGTGTGAAGAAATGAAATGAAATGAAATGAAAATAAATGTGATTTGTCTTTTCCACGTATAGAAAAAATGACCCAGTAGAAATTCGTGCATCACTGATGTTAATAAATAAAGATAAATGTTGGCATATAAAATAATTGTATTTATATTTAACAACAAAAAGAAAACATTTCATAAATCTTATACATATTATGTATTTATATTATTATATTAACAGACACGGTGGTCTTTAAAAAATTTTAATTTTTCGAAATACCACCCGCGATTTTTTCGGGGATACTGTTGGGGGACCCTTTTAGTGTCAAAATCCTCGAACCGCGAAATCGAACGTCCAGCCGTTTTTTTTTCGACATTTTAATTTTTTTAACGATCTTTTGAGTATATTTCGGTGTTTATATAAATTTGAGAAGTACAAAATAAAAACTTTTTGATTTTTTTCACGATGTGTCAGTGGAATACAATAGCCCTATATGTCTAGACAAAACAACCCATAAGGATTTTCATCAATTTTGAAAACTGGATTGCTGCCGCCTGTTTTAAGTTGCCTATCCATTTTCGAAAATATTGATTTAAAAAATGGTGCAAGCCAAAGGGGTTATCAAATTTTGCAACAAAGTGGGTATGCTTTTCGAACTATTATCAATCGAGGAACTCGAATCCGTGATTAGTTTTTCTTCTTCTTCTTTTTTTCACATAAAAAAATTGAAAATTGCTCGGACCAAAATTAAAAAATAGCGCTTTACTACTTTCAAGTTGCAAAATCTTGATAAAATATTTTACCGCCGATCTAGTGGTACATTATTTTTAATGTACCTTTATTTGCTTAAGAGAAAACCGTAAACCGCATATCAATATCCTCTTTCAAAACCAAGATATCTGCATTTTTCTAAATTAATAGATCTGAAATTTTTCGATTCGGCGTTGACATATATACATATTAAGCTGATTCAAATTTTCTTTTGTTCTAAACAGCTATTATCGATCGAGGAACTTGAATCCGTGATTAGTTTTTCTTCTTCTTTTTTTCTTATAAAAAATTTATGTTAATTATGTTATATTAGTATACAGTGGCTCACAGCTTATTTGATACAGTGCGTACTTTTAACTTCAATACTCTGTAACTTTGAAACTAAGTGGAATATGAAAAAAATTTTGATACTCTTTGAAAGAACGAAAATTGTGGTTTAAAAAAAATGTTTATTTATTATAAAAAAATATTACCTGGAATTTTTATAATAGAAAATCGAAATAAACTACTAAATTTCATGTCACATCTTATTTGATACAGACATGTATAAATTGAAAAAAAAAATGTTTAAAATAATGATTTTGTAATTTTAGATATGTAGTGTGGTAGCCTCTTTGGTCAACTACAGCTTAAAGATGGTTTGGCATCGAAGCTGCAAATTTTTTATTGGTATCTGGCGAATTTTAGCGCCACTCAATTTTAAGTGCCTTTTTAGGTCGTTTTTGTTTGAAATGTTGTGTATTCGGGTATATTTTTCCAAAATCGCCCATAAATTTACAAGCACATTTAGGTCAGGTGACTATGCTGGCGGTGCCATCAAATAGGGGCAATTGTATATTAACCAGAATTGATCTATAACCGCTTGGTATTTTGGGTTTTTATCTTAGTAAAACCGTAAATTTGTCCGCATGCCCAGATTTTCGGCACTATGCAACTAATTGGCATTTATAATCTGAAGACACATATCCATACTTATGATATTTTTCATAAAAGCCAAATTTCCGGTGCCAACAGCTGACATGCAAGCCCAAACTATGGCATTGTTTTATATCGAGTGTATCTTCCCCTTGTTGTTTTTTCTATTTGGCTTTGGCTCATGCTATCTGAGTCAAATAAGTTGAATTTCGATTCGTCCACTAATATTACTGAATTCCAGTACTCAGTGGTCTTCAAAACATGTTATTTGGCGAAAATCAGACGTATAATTTTTAACAAATAAACGGCTTTTATTTATTTATTTATATATATTTAGTCTATGAATACAGTATCCTTACAGACTAATGAGATGAATGAGTAAAATTAAAACTAGAATGTTGATTTATATTTAAATAATAACTAATTATATACAGAATTCATCAATTTCATAAATGAGATTTTTGTAGCAGAAAAATCAACTACAACTAAGCTAGAAATATTATTAAATTCAATTAATGCTCTCATAAACGGAGCATTTAGTGCGTAGTTCGTTCTAACACAGCCAACAAAAAATGTATCGAAATTTCGAAGAGCTCTTGCTGGGACATTGAACGGGATCTTTTCTAAAAGGGAAGGACAATCAACCCCACCTCGGATGATGTCAAAAACAAAGGCTAATGAAAGTATAGTTCGCCTGTTTTGTAATGTTTTCAAATTTATTAGCATGCAACGTGAATGATATGAGGGAAATGGATCGTTAAAATGCAGAGACCGAAGTGCAAAGCGAATAAAAACTTTCTGAATGCGTTCTATACGATTCATATGGCAAGCGTGATAAGGCCTCCAAATAAAAGACGCATATTCCAGCTTAGAACGGACAAACGAAGTATAAAGGAGTTTAAGGGAGTATGGGTCAGAGAACTCACTACTGTTACGTCTGATAAAGGCAAGCATGGCATAAGCTTTAGATATTGTATAATTAATATGGTTGTTAAAAGTAAACTTGGAGTCAAAAATTACACCCAAATCTTTAATTTCCTTGACTGATTTTAAGTAGGAGTTGGCAATGTGGTAGGAAGTTTGAATGACAGTATGCCCCTTAGAAAAAGCTAAAGTAAAAAGTAAAAGTAAAAGCTTTCGAGAATCTTGCTGATTTTTTATTACGGAATAAATTTTCAAATCGTCTGCATACAGTAAAAATTTGGCAAAAGAAAAACAACTACTTATGTCATTGACAAATAAGACAAAAAATAAAGGCCCCAAAATACTACCTTGTGGTACACCCGAGGATGCAACAAAGGAATTAGACAGTACATTATCAACAACAACCACACACCTGCGATTGCTTAGATAGGATTTGATCCACTCCAAAAAAACGGAATGAAAGCCCAAGCAATTTAGTTTTTTTAATAGGATTTTATAAGAGACCGTATCAAAAGCTTTAGATAGGTCAGTGTAAATAGCATCAACTTGGAAACCTTTCTGAAACGCAGAAATACAATCTTCGGTGAAAACCGCAAGATTGGAAACTGTAGAACGCCCAGGTACAAATCCATGTTGATTGGGTATGATTAAATTTTTGACGGCATAAAACAACTTGTCCTTGAAGATACACTCAAAGAGTTTAGAGATTGTCGTTAGTTTGGAAATGGGTCTATAATTACTCACATCATTTTTATTACCACTCTTGAAGATGGGAGTAATAAAAGCAGTTTTCCAATCATTTATGAAGACTCCCGAAGACAAAGATTTATTAAAAATAGCTTTCAAAGGATAAACAAGAGAAGAACATTTTTTGATCAAAATTGCCGAAAACCCATCAATGTCTGTTTGGGTAGACGATTTAAGTCGTTCAATACCTCTGGTAACGTCATCAGAATCAAGAGTTAAAGACCCAAAATTAAGGGACGATTCTATATTAAAGGAACCGCTTACAAAAGAAGCAGTTTCCAATGTAAAATTAGAGCTAAAGAAATCAGCAAAGAGGTTCGATACATCTTTTGCGGTATTCGCAATTTTATCATTAAAAAATAATGAAGCTGGAATACTTGAACTAGATTTTTTCAATTTGATAAAACGCCAAAAAGCTTTGGGATTTGATTTTATACTGGCTTCAAATTTTAAAATATGATTTCTGTATAAGAATTTATCTAAACAATTGAAATCTTTAGAATACTTTTTGTAAGTATCAAAATATATTATTACATTAGTTTTTTTTTAAATTTGCGAAAAAATTTGTTTCTTAGATTCTTTAGTCGCTTTAGCCGTTTTGTGTGCCAAGGCAATTTATACTGTTTCTTAACAACAAGTGTAATGTTTTCTTCTAAAATTCTATGAAATTTATTTAAAAAGCAGTTAATTTGCATGAGATCAATGCTTAAAAAGTTATCTATCACATATAATTCACTTATATTGTTAAGATTACTAGGAATTAAACCAGTACTATTAGCTGCATGAGACCAAGAAACATTAGTTAAGTTGAAATCACCAAGCACACAATGATGATTATCACGTAGTTCATATAAAGCAAGTGAAATAATGTTATCAACATGCATCTTATATAGAGTTTCATTGCTATTCGGAGGTATATAAGAGGCGCAGATAAACAAATATCCAGATGTGCCTTTCACGCGCACACATAGCTGGTCAAGTAAGGTATCTACGTTCTTAAGGACATATAAAGATGCATGCAGTTTTTTTTTAACCGCAATCAAAACACCACCTCCTCTTGCAAAGCCAGTTTTCACAGCATCTCTGTCTTTGCGGAAAACATTATAGAGGTTAGAGTCAAAAAACTCGTAATCAAAAAAATTTTCATTCAGCCATGTCTCAATTATGACTCATAGCGAATAAAGATTGAGATTTTGTCCTTAGTCCAGAAACGTTGTGAAAGTAGATTTTTAACTGTTTGCTTTTTTTTTCTGAGCTTGAAAAGTTATTTAAATTATTTAAGGAATGGTATGCTGTTTTCCTGGCCTTTGAAAAAATTGAAATGGACGCACGCTAACATTAGCAGGCCACAAATCCGGAATCATCAACTTTTCGTAAAGAACCTCAGAAACACCTAGTTTAAAGTTTACTCTTCTCAAAGAGTCCAAAGGCACATCCTTCTTAACCAGATTAAAGCACGAAGGCAGATTTTTATCTATTTTAGCATGATAAGCTACATATTCAATAATGTTATCAGCACTAACAGCGGCAACAGCAGCAGCATATGACATCGGTGCTTGTAGAGAACGAGAAGTATGCGAATGATGGAACACAGTAGGAGATAATGCAGCAGTGGCCGCAGCAGCAGCAGCGTACGATGTGGAAGCTTTAGAGAAATTATCAGCAACAACAATTTCATCAGAGTTAAGAGCTTTCACGTTGTTATTTTGCGAGAGCGTAGCAAGCTTGCTTTTGTTATTAATATTGTTTATTTGAGGGCTATTTAACACACCACCAGCATTGTCTTTTAAAAGCTTAATATCTTGAGAAATAAGAGAGACTGCAGAAGTAAGTTCATTGTTACAAAGTTGAGCTTTTAACGAATGAAGCTCTGATTTCAAGTCATCAACTTTTTGCACAAGCAATTCTTTATTTTGCTGTAACGAGATAATTAAAGAGACCACTCGCGCATTTTCCGCTCTTAGAGCAGTAATTTCTTGAAACACTAATTGCAATGTCATTTCTTGCATATTGGGATCTAGTTGCTGGGTTAAAACTAGTTGAGCGTTTGGTATCGGCAACAAAGAGACCGAGTTATCACGAGTCGATTGCGTTGCAAACGGTGGAGGCGAACGAATAGAATTTCGGCGCGCAGACGAGCAATTTTTACAGTGATAAGAATTATTAGATCTTTGTAGATATTCTAAATCAGCTGGCAAAATATTAACACAAACCAAGTGAAAAAGTTCGTTGCACTTGGCACACTGAGTTGATGGTTGACCCCGATCAACCTTTTGGCCACAAACACAAGGCATGATAAGTAAAAATAGAAGAATAATTTAGCAAAAACAACAGAGCTAACAAAAAGCACGTCCGCACCGAAAAGAGTCACGATGATGATGCGAACTACTCACAACTAAACACTTTCGGTTTGGACTTGCATGTCAGCTGTTGGTACCGGAAATTTGGCTTTTATGGAAAATATCATGAGTATGGATATGTGTCTTCAGATTATAAGTGTCAATTAGTTGCATAGTGCCGAAAATCTGGCAAGACAAATTTACGGTTTTACTAAGATAAAAACCCAAAATACAAAGCGGTTTTAGTTCAATTCTGGTTAATATACAATTGTTCTTATTTGATGGCACTGCCAGCATAGACACCTGACCTGAATGTGCGATTTTGGAAAAAAATATCCGAATACACAACATTTCAAACAAAAACGACCTAAAAAGGCACTTAAAATTGAGTGGCGCTATAATTCGCCAGATACCAATAAAAAATTTTCAGCTTCGATGCCAAACCATCTTTAAGCTGTAGTTGACCAAAGAGGCTACCACACTACATATCTAAAATTACAAAACCATTATTTTAAACATTTTTTTTTTCAATTTATACATGTCTGTATCAAATAAGCTGTGACATGAAATTTAGTAGTTTATTTCGATTTTCTATTATAAAAATTCCAGGTAATATTTTTTTATAATAAATAAACATTTTTTTTATACCACAATTTTCGTTCTTTCAAAGGGTATCAAAATTATTTTCATATTCCACTTAGTTTCAAAGTTACAGAGCATTGAAGTTAAAAGTATGCACTGTATCAAATAAGCTGTGAGCCACTGTATGTTAATTTAGAAAAATGTAGATATCTTGGTTTTGAAAAAAGATTTATGCGGTTTACGGTTTTCTCTTAAGCAAATAAAGGTACATTAAAAATAATGTACCACTAGATCGGCGATAAAATATTATATCAAGATTTTGCAACTTGAAAGTAGAAAAATGGGCATTTTTTAATTTTGGGCCGAGCAATTTTCAATTTTTTTATGTGAAAAAAAGAAGAAGAAGAAAAACTAATCGCGGATTCGAATTCCTCGATTGATAATAGTTCGAAAAGCATACCCACTTTGTTGCAAAATTTGATAACCTCTTTAGCTTGCACCATTTTTTAAATCAATATTTTCGAAAATGGGTAGGCAACTTAAAACAGGCGGCAGCAATCCAGTTTTCAAAATTGATGAAAATCCTTATGGGTTGTTTTGTCTAGACATATAGGGCTATTGTATTCCACTGACACATCGTGAAAAAAATCAAAAAGTATTTATTTTGAACTGAGCAAATGTATATAAACACCGAAATATACTCAAAAAATCGTTAAAAACATGAAAATGTCGAAAAAAACGGCTGGACGTTCGATTTCGCGGTTCGCGGATTTTGACACTAGAAGGGCCCCCAACATTATCCCTGAAAAAAATCGCGGGTGGTATTTCGTAAAATTAAAATTTTTTAAAGACCACCGTGCAGAGTTTACTTAAAATAAAATCTGTTCAATATTTTGTGATGACGCCAGACGCAATATCGGTAACTATTTTTCCATGAAATTGAATTTTTTTGCAACAATTAAATAATATTTCAATAATACATGCTTAAAAAATTGCCTTTCGCATAAATAATGTGTTTGATTGCATTTGTTTTGTTTTTGCACGTTTGATTCCGACTGGGTTTCTCCCATATTCAATTTTCATGCGAATCAGCGCATAGAAATCAGCAACTGCACGACGGGCCGAATGATGGTTCCAAACGGGCAATTTGACCGCGGGAGGGTAAATGGCCAACACTATCCTATAGCATTTGAGGTGATATGCCCTATTGAAACGACTACATCCTGTTCATTAACTGCCTTAAAGTAGAACATGTTTTCTTGAAGGTGATTTGGATTCAATTCAATAAAATTTGCTCTGAATTTTTGGATTTATTTATCATTTTAATAATAATTCCATGCAAAATGGATATTTAAACAATGTATTTACAAAATTGCTATCAATTAATAAAATTAATTTATATTTTAATTTTTGAAATTTTCTATAATTTTAATACAGTAGAGTACGGATAAGTGCACATCGATTTTTTCCCGAGTTTTTGTGCACTGAAGCGTTCTTTGCTTTTATGTAAACCTAGGATAAGTACACAAATATTGCAATTATGCAAACATTGGATAAATACATATTTTGTGCATTTATCCTAATATACAGTGGATGACATTAGACTGTTTGCTTAGACTCTAAGGCTTAGAGTATGTACAATGTACATAAAAGAAAACAGGAACGAGCAGTTACTAAAAAAACATAAAATGAGCTGCTAATGTTTTAATAAACTTGCTAAGTTCTATTTCATTGATAAGACAGGTCGACAAATTTATAAACCAGAGACCAGACCTATCAATACCGAAGGAATTTGATGCGCTGAATCCGAATTAGAATTGCTCCTATACGTCAAGTTTTCGAGATATCCTAACCTATAAGTGCAATAAAAACGGTTTTTTGCTATATTTGAGGTTATTTTACATCGCGAAATAATTTATTTTTCCAAACCCTTCAAAACCTATGTGGATATCTCTTTTACACACCGAGATATCATAAATTAAAATTTTCTATTCATCCTGCCATACAGGATCAATATGTGTATGTAGATCTGTATGTAGGCCTTTTTAATATATTTCAAGTTACGATATTTTAGAGAAAAAAAAGATATTGACATAATTTAAAATGAGCAGCACTTTCAGATGCCGTAACCAGCTTTGGAAAAAAAATTTATTCGCGATGTAAAATAACTTCTAATACATAAAGCTAAAAACCGTGTTTTTTGCACTTTTAGGTTAGGATATCTCAAAAACTTGAGAGCAAAAGAGCAATTCTGAGTTCGGATTCGGATTCAGAGCATCAAAAACCATCGGATATGCTAGGTCTGGTCTGGTCTGGAATTTCGTTTGATTTTGTCGGCCTGTGAAATTCATGTATATATGTTTACAAGTTGTCATGTATTTTATATGTACATAGACTTTTCTATAAAAATCTATAAAAATATCAGTTCAGAAAAAAATGAAAATCACATGTCTGCAAATTTTTAGTTCAGTTCATTTGGTTAATTTGCTTTTGATTTTAATAAACATTAAAATTTCGTAATTAAATAACAAAAAGAGAAATTAAAAAAAAGTTGGGTGAGAAGCAACGTGAAGAAACTGATTCAGATTAAATCATACTCGTATATGGTGAAAAAGCCGGAAACCTTTGTTTTAATCAAGTTTTTGGTTCCTATCTCAAACAATTTTTCTTCTAGTTTGTCGAAATCGAAATCTACATTTTTGTATTCAATGTAATTTTGAATAGTGCAGGTTGTGCATTTATGCATACAAAGATCGACTAAAAATTCACTTTCAGGGTGGAAAAAATGTTTCACTTATGCGTGTTTTGCATTTATGCGTGTTGCAATTATCCGTGCATTTTTTAATGAAAAAGTGTACAAAAGGCTTATGGCCTCAAGACACGATGCACTTAAGCGTTTGTTGCAATTATCCGTGTTGCACTTGTATGTGTGAACGTAGGTCTTTGCTTTGCTTATGCTCTAATACCAAATCCTAGTTGAGTAAAATGATTATCAAACTTTTTATGGTATTGTATTTATTTTTTATATTTTAGATAATATATTCAATTTATCATTTAATTGTGTTACTTAAAGTCAAAAAAAATAAACTAAAGAAAGCCAACAAAAATAAAAAACCATAAATTAATTCGATAGAAAAACTTCGTTTCAATGATAGTTAGTATTGTTGCCAAATTTCGTTTTCATGCCAAATGCAATTTCAACAAAAGGTTTAGCACCGTATCCTAGTGGCTATGCTTGCCTTGCACACCGTTGATAGATGTTCGAATCCCATTTCACGCATTGCATTTTTTTAAATTTTCCTATAACTGACCAAATAAACTGACTGACTCAAGTAAAAATAATAGAAACTAAATTTTTTTTATTTTACATTTTTACTATTTCGATTCTATTAATTAAATACAAATTTTCAATCTGAAGTACATACATATAAAATTAAATAAAATACAAATTATCAATATGAATTGCATTGATAACCATAAAATTACATTTCTATGCAGCATACGAAATGAAAACAAATAGCGAAACAGCATATAAATAATACAAAATCCAAACGAAAGAAAATAAAGGCTAACGAGTTCGTACTTCCCCTATTTCAGTGTTAATGAAACGAGAGAATTGAATCTATTCAGGGCTATATACAAAATGAAAATTACACATGATTTTCTGCAAAATTTTTGTTTAGACACATCCATGGGATCTCTATATATTATTTATCCTCTTTGCGCTCTGTTTTCAGCTTTTTGAATAACTGATAGAAAAACTTATAGAATATTACTATTTATACCATCCAAATGAATATATTTCTTTTCATTTTCCTTGAAATAAGTTGTAAAAAAGCATAACATTTTTACTACCCCAAATAAAACTTTTGAAATTACCTTCCTTAGGTAATCGAATTCTTTAACTTTTTGTACCTTTTAAAGAAAGTATAAGCATTAGAAAAAAAACTTCATTAATAGAATATTTTCACTTATTGCCCAATAAAAAATGTGAACTCCAGGAATATATTCGTGGCACGCTATAAATTGAGGTTGGCAGAACAAGAAAAAAAAGTTTACGATGTTGATTACTATATTATTTGTGTGTTTACAATAAAAAAATAATCCAAATTTTCCAATCCGTTCAGTTATTTTGAACTATATTATCCAAAATGCCAAAACACGCGCAATGCAAGTTCAACTGCAAGAGCATGAAAAAAGTCACAGGTTTCTTGATAAAAATCGACATCTTGATTTCCGACATTTCCCGACAGTAAAAATTTTCAATTGTGTTTAGAATTGTTGAATTTAATTTTTGTAGTCGGAACTTAAACTTTTGCGAAATTTTTTTTGAAAGTCCATTCGAAGTTGAAAAAATTGGAAAAAATAGTGTTTCGAAAAAGTACAGTCACCTTCTACATTAAAAAAAAATCACTTCTTTTTAGTGTAAGTTGATGGTACAAAAACCGCTTATGTCATATATGTAAAAAAATAACATTTCTTTCATAACTTGCAGAAAAATTTGAACCTCATCTTGAACTACAAAAAAAAAAATAAAATTAAAAAACTCGAAAAAACCATCAACTTTCACCTGCTCTACAAAGCGAACCATTTCTCCAAATAAGTTAAAATTTTACATTCGCGAGTTTAGAGCAATTGATTATCAAATAATCATCAGCATCATTAGATGCGAATTTCCACCACACCAAAATTGATTTTCGCAACCACTTTTTAGAAATCCAGCCACTGTGCGGCGCTTGAATAATGCTGGATTTCAAGATAATTTGGCGAAGAAAAAGCCACTGATCAGCTAGAAAAATAAGATTAAGCGATTAGATTTTGCAAAAAGTATGGTTCGATGGCACTTGGATTTTGGAAGAAGGTAATTAGATCAGGTGAAAACAAATCTGAAATGATTGGCAAAAAAAAACATAAAAAACTGTGGAGAAAGGCGCATTAAGGTCTGCGATAGCGATTTCAACACAATGTTAAGCATGGAAGCGGCTAAATTATGATGTGGGGATGTTTTAGCTGGGCTGGAGTAGGACATTTTTTTCCATATCAAACAAAGGATGACTCTGAGGGGCCAATTTTCAAATGAAAAAAAAAATTTCAAATCTTCTGCGATGAAATTTTGACTTAGTGACTTTGTTTTTCAGCAAGACAATGACATTAAGCACACCTCATGTGTTGAAAATCAATATTTTCTAGAAGAATGCATTAAAAAACTGAATGTCCGCCCCAGTATCCTGATTAAAGCCCTATTGAACATCATTGAACAATTTTGGGTTCCAATGAGCCTAGAAGTAAGAGGACACATTTACCAACTTTCTCTCCGAGCTTTAGAACGAGTGGTGCGAAATTGACCCGTTAAAGCCAAAAAAATTTGGAGGAAAGTATGCCAAAAAGATTACAGGCGGTGATAAACACTAAGAGTGGCCACAAATTACATAATTAAAAAAAAAATCGCCTTAGTTAACTATTTTCGAATAATTTCTTTTTTGTGCTTTTTTACATAAACTGATATTTGGTTCTGAGACATTATTTTGTCCTCTTTTGTATAAAAATCTATTTACACCTAATTTTATTAGAAAATAGTAACCGCATACTTAATTTTGAGCGCGTGTGTATGTATAACGTACATTATAAATACTGCTGCTACTGAATACGGAAACAGCATGATCAATGTCGGAAAAATGTGCTAAGCGGAATGAGTTTGTCGATTCCATGAAAGAGAGCTTTTTATACCGTAATTATGGCGTCAAACTAAAGATCCATGCGTAAATTCAGCATCAAATTATTCCGCAGACATTTCCTAATTTCCCTGGGCAATAACAGATAAAATTTTGTATCACAAAATCAATCCTTGCTGGCACGGTTGTTTTGCCTTATCGGCATGCCGCGTAACATACGCATGGTAAAAGTTTTGATACAAATTCATGTTGACTGACTGACAAGTAGTGACTCCAACCGAATAGAAATAGAACTCTGACTTTTGTTTAAAGCAGAAAACTGCTATGCTTTGATCTTAAACAAAAATTCTATAAATTGCATACCAAAAAGTCCATGTCCAAAAATGTTGTCATACAATATAAATAATCAGTATCAGCTCGAGAAAAAAGTCCCGCATTTCGTACAAAAATTAACATTGCAATTTACTTACTATAGATAGGCTCTCTTTCATGTCAGGCAATTGGAGATGCTCTATGTTTAACATCCTTAGATGAGACAATACCAACGGTATTACCAGGTCAACTTCTTTATTGATGTTTGACCAGCCAATTTCGTCCTCTTCAAAATTGCTCCCATTACCAATGCTGGTGTCATTGCTCTGCCGTTTTGCTAAGAAAGCTGCTCGACGCTTTCGTTTAGGAATGCTTATCGTCACTATAGTCTTGTCATTTGGCAATGTGTGGTCACTAAACAAATATTGTGAGGGTACTCGCACTAACTGTGAACGACTTCCGTTTGGAGCTGCCTGCAAACTGCAAAAGAAATAATTAATAAAATATTATTTAATCGAACTTACAGTCATTAAGCAAAGACCAATATTGTAAATTTTTAGTTTTTGATCAATGCTATTTTTCAACAAACATGACAAAGATAACAAATAGAACAATTTTTAACCTGGTAATTGGTGACATGTTTCGGCTATTACCAATAGCCTCATCAAACCAGTTTGGTTAATTCTGTACATGGACTCGAACCCCTGACCGTTCATGCATTGCAATTGCATATTTTGCGACGGCCGCTCTAACACTTGAGCTACTGAGGACTTGCACATGAGGGATGCTCTGGCCTGATTTAGCCACCTCTCATTACTCTATAGCTACACTTACACGGTATCAAAGTAAAAAGATCAATTTTGTACCAAAAATAGCAAATTCGTTCAACTGCTCAGAGCTTCGGCCAATTGAGAGATATTGGGCTCAAATGAAAAGAGATCTTCGATAGAGTGGTAAGACTTTAAAAAAATTACATGACTTCAGATTTAAGTGGAAAAGATCTTACCGTACTGTCGATGAAACAACTTTGCAAAATTTAATGAAGAGCCTTAAAAAAAAAGTAAGAAATTTTTATAGAAAAAAAAATTGTTAATTAGTTTTTAGTTATTTATATTATTTATATAACACTACCTATTATTAATAAAAAAAAGAGAAAATAACAAAAAAGTTACTGGGTATTTTTTTATAACTAAAAATGTTTTTTCTGGGACAGTCCTTATATAATGAAAATAGGTGGCAGCGATGCGAACGAAAAATCATCTTCAGCGTTGAGGTCCATTTTTGGATGAACGAGTACGTCAACAAGCAAAATTGCCGAATTTCTTGTAGGGTTTCTGTAAATGACAGGTCTATGACAAGAATCCGCAAACGACAGGTGCCTTCAAAGCCAACGTACCCCGTGACATTGCACAGTGCGGCCAAAATTCGAAAAAAAAATTTCTAAATTGGGATTTTATCCCATTGAGTTGCCTAAAGGGATCCTCTAAGAAGTGAAAGCCGTTTACCGTAACGTCCTGTACCCTAATTCACCTCTATACTTTCAGTCGGAATGAGGCCTTCGCCCAAGCACAACATTATTGTTGATTCTAAGGCAAAAGTTATAAGCTTATGAAAGTGCTCCGAGTAAAGGAAATTCAACAAAACCAAATGGAATCTACGTCTGAAGGAAAATAAAATACGTTAAAATTTTTTTGAATATAAATACTGTAACAGAAAATTATAAAAAACTAAAATATATGAGGGTATTTCTTTGGTTTTTTTTTAAACAAAATTTGAGTTTTTAAATGAAACAGTAATACTTAACACGCTGTCGGATGCTGCCTTTAAACCTATTGGAGGTTACTTAGAAAAGTATTAGCAACTGAATAAAATAAAATTCAGCTGCCACTATCTGCCATTTGAATTTTAACGTATTTTATTATTCAAACGTTAATAGAAAAAAAAAATAGAAAAACGGAGCATCGACATATACGCTATTCACACGCACCGAATTTGAGCGGCGGCGTATGACTTCGGAGTAGTTTTTTGTTGTGTGAATGCGAGATACGTCGGAGTAGTAGTTCGGTATAGGGATGGGCAAAAAAAATTTATCGAAATATCGATGATCGATATTTCCAAACTGTATCGAAATATATCGAGAAAGAAATATCGGATATATCGATAATCGAAATTCGATATTTTTGCAGAAATCATTAAAATGCAAATATGTAATGGCGTCCCAACCACTACTATGCGCATTCAGCATAGAAATTCACACAATAGATGTAGCTGCTGCAGCGAAGACGAAGAAGAACTATCTGGTACTGTTCCCGATCGTTAAAAAGCTTTGCAATAACATCCAAAACCTTCATGCTCAAATCAGCTGTGAAGTAATTTTCCGTAATAAACCCTTAAATATTTACGTGACTCCACATTCGAGATGCTGTGGTATCACTATGGACCAATCTTGGCCTCAATGTGGATACTAAGCCGCCTGTCTATACTAATGAATGAGTTCACTGTTCTTGAAAAATTTTTGTATAATAACTACATCTTAAACTTTGAAAAAAATATAAAATCAAATCCAAAGTCCTTTTGGCAGTTTATAAATTCAAAAAAATCACAATCTGATATTCCATCTTTAATGACCTACAATGGAAATTCGTCTACCTCTGTGGCTGGCATCACCAATCTTTTTGCAAATTTTTTCATGTCCAATTTCGAATCTGTCACTGATTTAGTAGATAACTCTGATATTGGCACAGTTTCTTCTTTCAATTTTGGCTCCCTAAACATTTCTGAAAGTGATGTTGTGAAGGGAATTCTGAAATTGAAGTCGTCTGTAAAGGCTGACTGTGATGGCTTTTCCGCTTTGCTGTTTAAAAAATGTGTTTCATCAATTTGTAAGCCTCTGTGTCATATTTTTAATTTGTCTTTGTCATCTGGTAATTTTATTGAAAGATGGAAAATTGCGCATATTACCCCAGTTTACAAGAGTGGTAGTAAAAATGATATTTCGAACTATCGCCCAATATCCAAGCTTTCAACTGTTTCAAAACTTTTTGAATTAATTGTAAAAGATAACTTGATCTTTCCGCTCTCGCGAATTATATCGACTTTCCAACACGGTTTTGTTTCTAGTCGCTCTACAGTTACTAATTTGGCAGTTTTTACTGATTATTGCTTTTCAGCTTTTGAGGAAAGATGTCAGTTGGACACTCTCTATACTGATTTCTCAAAAGCTTTTGACAAAGTCTCACATGTGATCCTTGTGAAGAAATTGAAGAAACTTGGCTTTCATTCTACTATTTTGAAATGGATAAAGTCATATTTATGCGATAGACTTTGCCATATTGTTGTGGATGGCATTAAATCAAAATCATTTATCCCTACCTCTGGTGTTCCCCAAGGAAGTATTCTTGGGCTGCTAATTTTCATACTCTTCATAAATGATATTGGTTCTTGCTTTTTGAAAACTAATTATCTGTTATACGCTGACGATTTAAAAATATATCTCAGAGTTAGTAATATCAATGATTTAATGGATATTCAATCTGACTTAAATAGACTTAATACTTGGTGTGTTAATAACCGCCTAGCTTTAAATGTAAACAAATGTTTTCATATTACTTTTTCTAAACTAAGCAGTAATATTATTTTTAAATTTTCTATCGCAAGTACACGCTTAAATAGTGTCAGTGAAATGTTGGATCTGGGTGTTTTACTTGATTCCAAATTAACATTTGCAAATCATTTCAATTATATAATACCAAAAGCATATGCCATGTTGACTTTTGTACGTCGTAATAGTTCCGAATTTCGGGACCCATATACCCATATATAGCTTTTATTTGTAGCATTTGTAAGGTCCAAGTTGGAATATGCTGCGCTCATTTGGAACCCTTTTTATGCTATTCATATTAATCGTCTTGAAAGAGTCCAAAAGATGTTTCTGAAATTTGCTCTTTTTTCGTTAAAATCACTTGAAAATAGACGTATGATAAATTCGATTATGATAATCTATGATATCATTTGTGGTAATATTGATTGTTCTTGCTTGTTAAGTAATATTAATTTTTTTGTCCCAATCAGAACTACTCGCCAGAATAAATTATTTTTTATAAAATGTCATAAGACTAATTATGCATTAAATCAACCTATTATAATATCACTTATTGAATTAAATGAATTAGCATTAGTAAATGAAATTGATTTTTGTTGGCCTAAGGAAATATTTCAAAGAATAATTAATAATTCTTATTTTTAATTTCAGTTTTGTAAATAATATTATTTTATATCTAGCCTGTAGAACTCTGTTTCAATTGGTTCAAATAAATAAATAATCCTACCTTCCATGGCCAACACTTCGAGAAGAAATTTTTTCATGCATAGGATAAACTTCATGATGAAAAAATACGGTTTTCCATGTATTCACCAGTTTAGTCGGGAATATGAGCCTAAAAATGTCAAGTACAAACAAAATAAGACAATTCTGTCTAATCCTATCTACCCAACATTTGTCGCCTTCGAAAATCTACTGCTATAGGCTTAAGGCTCATTGGCTGTACCCTTAATCAAGCCCTGCATAACTTCAAAAATACTTCAAGATATCTCTTTATTCAGTCTTAATCAAAGATATCTTAATATTTGAACGTGGTTATAAAAAATTACAGACTTTTAAATTACTCAAAAATATCACCAGTTGCTTACTTTTGTTTTGACTTTGCCTATTCGTCCCTTCGTAAAATTATGCTTATAAATCAGTAAGCAATAGCGAGACAATTTAAAGATAAGTCAAAGTTATTTAATGAGTCAAAATATAAACTTAAAATTTTCCCAGAGTAACTGATAAGACAAGGGTTTTTTGTAAAAATGTGGCAGTTCAATTTGTATGAAAAGAATTTAAAGTGTGCAAACGGCAACAGCGTTTTAAAAGAAAAAGTAAAATATTCGTATATAAAATGAATTATAAAACATAAATGTGCGAAATGTAAAAGTAATAATAGTTAGATAATCGCAGCAGACCTATCTCTACTAGGGATGTCAATTTTCTGACTTTTTCTGATCGCGGGATTTTCGGGATCTACAAATATAATCCCGGGATCTCAGGATGATCCCGACACTTAGGCAACTCTAATTAAATTGAGTATTCTAATGAAAATATTGTAATAAAAATTCTATAAATTTATTACATAATTTAGCTGAATTTCCGTGTGTGTCAGCTGAGTTGCCAAGGTGAAATCGAAGAATTAACGGCCTGACAAAAAAAAATCTTTGTGCGACCTTTTTTTTTTTTGCTCATCAAAGATTTGAGGTCGAATTTATAAAATTTTTAATTTTTCGTTACATAAATATCTGAGACCTTTCGATAAAGTTAACGGCCATTAACGGCTTTAGCCTCCAATTAAAGACTTAACGGCCTCCTCCGCAGCCAACGGCTTTACCATTCAATTAACGGCCACCTGACAACCCTGTGTGTAAGTCATTTTGGCATTATTTTTTTTGCGTTCTAAAAATATTGCTCCGTTTACGCACACTTTACCGCCATATTTAAAGTTTTTACAATATGGTGTTGCCACCGCTTTATTTCCAATGTTGTAAATTTACATTTTTTTGCACATAATTTTTTACGAAAAAATTTATATAATTAAACTTGTTTGCTAAAAAATTTGTTTTCATAAATCCCGGGACTTGCGTCTGCTAATCCCGGGATATTCGGGAAAGTGTTTCTGCTGCTCCTATGAGTGGTTCCTACGAAGTTTTTATGTCTTTCAATATGACTTTGTTTCATTTTTATATTCACGGTTGATTCCAAAAAAAAACATTTTCTTTTCATGCACATGCAAACAATTTTAAGCGTTATGAACGGTGCTGCCCAAAGACGCACAATTGTGCAAAGAGCGTAAGAATCCATGCACATATACAAAACGAAAGATGTGTAAAAGAAACGAAAAAATAATTTAGTTCAGTTTCAGCAGTCAAGCGAGCAGGTTCTATAGGGTGTTTTTTTTAGAGGTATAGAACTTTAAAATGGAATAAAACAAAGATGAATTTTTTAAATAGACATGAAAATTACTTTATTCGAAAGATAATCTTCTGGCATTATAATTTAAATATGACTTCTGGCATATGAACGCCACGGCTAGCTCGGACGTAGTCTAAAATGGAGGTCCAATTTTCAAGGTAGATCGCGAATTACGCGAGTAATGTTGGCTTCGAAGTATTGAATCGTAGCTGGCTTATCGACGCATACTTTTGGCTTCACATAACCCCAAAAAAAAAAATTAAGGTGTGATATCACAAGATCTAGGCGGCCTTCTTGACTTCATAATTGCAAAAATCATGTGAATTTTGAGTGAAAATAAAGTTGAAATTTTAGTGACTATAATAAATTTGCACAATTTGGACGCGTTGTTCATGCGTCAACCTGTTCATGATGAAATGGCAAACCAAACTGAATATAAATGACATTAGAGTTGCCAGATTTGACCACAAAATCCCAGTTTTATCTCTATTCGAAAAACAAACCTCTAAAAAAAACACCCTTTATGATTGATGTTGATCTTGCTGCACAGTGTGTGTTGGGTCACCGATTGGGAACCGCTGTACTTAGCGTTTAAATTTACTTATTTTTTTTATGCTTTGAATGCACTCATTTTTTTTATATGCATATAAACAAACATTTTATTTTAGTACTGTTTTTTCTTACATGTAATTTCATATGCATAAGTACATAACAAAATTAACTGTTAACAATTGTCTCACTAATGCACATATGCATAACTCTCATTTTTGTCTCTTATGCTTTATGCTATATTCTAATTTTGTAAGAACTAGTTTTGTAAGCATTAGAGTTTTGGCAAACTAAATAAATTAGTCTACGATTGACCTTTAAATGAAAGACGTCGCCTTGATTATTTTTAATTGTTTTTTAATTTGATTTTTTCTGCTCACTCGTTGCCCGTAGATTTTTTTGCTATTTCGGTACACGTACTGATTCTATCAGTACACGTACTGATTTTTACTAACTTTCTTTAAAAATACTGATTTTTGAAGATTTTGAAATCAGACCGCAAACTAATTTTTACCAATAATACCGATGAATGAGGTAAAAAAATCGGTAGTTATTTGTACTGATTTTTTGCATTGAATATACTTAAATATACTGATTTTGTGTTTCAAAAATCTGACAACCCTATATACATTGAAATGTTGGCAGTTCCACGCCATTGCGGAATAGCTCCCCCCCCAAAACATTCCATTGCCACTACTGCTAATTTAGAAAAAAAGACATATAGAAAAGGCCCTCCAATTTTGGCTAAAGCTTAGCTAATAATATGACGATTTTAATTGAGATTTATACTTTACATATCTGGGCTAGTATTTGACTTTTTGGAAAAAGTAAGCTGCTTTTAAACAAAAAATTTAAAATTGGCTGAAATTATATACTTCTTCTGTTTATGTATTGTATTTAATGATAAAAGTTCATAATTTCTAGCAAATCTAACATTGCGGCCTTTTAATGCTATTTAAAAAAATAATAATAATAATAGAGTATATATCTTATCTGTTCAAAGTGTTTGATGGGGACACACACTCTTGAATAGCTCCACAAAATAAAATTAATAAAAGTAAAACTAATACACATAATAATCTAGTTTCAATACAAAGCATTCTAAATAAACCAATAAGTTATAAAGTGATAACATGAAGTGCCATTTATGCCAATTAAAAGTCGATAGACAAGATTTAAAAATTCAATGTTTTTATTGTAATTCGATATTCCTTGCCCTTAGCTTGAAATTTGCTTTTGTGATGACCTTTGTCTAACGCTACTGCAATGGAACCAAAAACTTTTAGATGACTAATAGAGGGTTTCTTACCAGTCCACGCTTCTATTGGTGTCATGTTAGCAACTGCACTTGTTGGCGAACGATTACGCAGGTAAACCGCTGTATAAACTGCCTCAGCCCACAACGACTCGCATAGTCCTGACTGCACCAGTAAGCATCTCGACATCTCCACCAAAGTACGATTGGCCCTTTCTGCCACGCCGTTTTGTTGTGGCGTGTATGCAACCGTCAGCTGTCTTGCAATGCCATTTTCTTTTAAGAAAGCATCGAATGTGTTGTTCACGTATTCGCCACCATTGTCGCTACGAATACACTTTAGTTTTTTTCCAGTTTGACGGTCTACAAGATTCTTGAATTCCACAAATTTGGTAAAAACTTCGCCTTTACTTCGTAAAAACTATACAAAAATTCTTCTTGACTTATCGTCGATAAACGTCAAAAAGTATTTTGAACCACCAAGCGATGCCTTTTCAAATGGACCACACACGTCGCTGTGCACCAACTCCAGCAGCTCACTCGCTCTATTTTCTGTTGCATTCGGAAAAGGCTGCACATGAATTTTGCTGACCATGCACGTTCTGCATGACATATCGTTCGAAAAATCAATTTGATTAATGCCGCGCACAAGATCTTTTTTGGCAATTTCCATCAAGCTAGCATAATTTAGATGGCCATACCTTTTATGACATAAAACTCCATCAGCTTGAATAGCAGCAAGGCATTTATTACGCTCGCCTTTAAAAACGTACAAATTTCCAATTTTGTTTACTTTCAAAATGCACTCGCCATTTTGAATAACTTCGGCATTTTTTTCACCGAAATGCACAACACAATCGTTTTCTATGGCTCGACTCACTGACATGAAATTACCTTTCATACTTGGCACATACAACACATTATTCAATTTTAAAACATACAAATCTGTTTGCAGTTTCACTTCGCCTTTACCTGTTGCTCGTAAAAATCCGTCACCAGCTAACCCGATCATCTCGGTATGTTCGTCAAACTTCGTAAAAAGTTCTCTATCGCAACACATGTGACTAGTTGCGCCACTGTCTAAGCACCATTTGGAGCGATCAAAACTGTCAGCGTCTAAAGTACCCAGCAAGCTGCACTGTTTTTCTTGTTCCTTTTCAGTTACGCGCTCTCTTTCATTTTTCGTACTCTTAGATCTGCATTTTGCTTTTACATGCCCTCGCTCACCGCACTTGAAGCACACAATATTTTGAATTCTCTTCTTTGTGTAGTTTTTCGAATTAGAGTTTGGCCGTTGCTGAACCGTTGTAACTGTAAATGCCTGTGAGTTTTCGTTATGTGTTTCTGCGTTGTCACTGCGTTCCCCTTCTTCTTTCAACTTGATACAAAGAATATCAAAACTAGGCAGGCTGTCGCGCGTCTCTATGGCGACAACAAAATTTTCGTACCTTTTTGGAAGGCTGGAAAGCAAAATAATGGCTTGCAACTCACTATTTATTTCAATTCCAACTGCAGCAAGCTGATCCAAAATTTCAACGAATATGCTTATGTAATTGGACATGCTTTGCCCCTCTAACATTCGCATACTGAGCAGCTTTTTATATAGCGATACCTTTCTTACAGGGTCACTTGGTTGATGAACATCTTTTAGGGCGCTCCAAGCATCAAATGATGTTTTTGCATTTTTTACATAGCCCAATTGAGAAGGCTTTATGCTCAAGGTAATCATTGCCAGAGCTTTCTCGTCTTTACCTGACCAGTTATTGCCTGCACCGGCATCGGTCGCCTTTATTTCTCCAGACGCTACTTTCCATAGCTCCGCATGTACCAAAACGCTACGCATCTGAATACACCAGGAGTCATAATTTTTCTCCTCCAGCTTCTCAATTTGATACAATGCACTCATTTTGCTATATTTGTTTCACTTAGTCCAAACACCAAGTCAGGAAATGATTTTAAATTATTTTTATTTAATTACTAACGCGCCAGGCCGTGCCTGGGCCCATAACCTGTTGAGCTTTAATCCGAATAAAAGAAAAAACACGCGTTGACAATTCAACAGTTTATTAAAGACTAAAGTAATATTGAAGAGTAAGAGAGATATAGAGTAACACAAACATACTTATGTAGCTATTTAAATGCATGTATTGATTACATAGGATTTTTTGTTTCAACATTAACCTCCTTAGTACTCGTGGAATTAACTGGATAAAGTTTAACATATTTAGTAAACGCATCTATGACCACCAACAAATGTTTTCTTTTAGATTTTAGAGAAGGCAATGGACCCAAATGATCAAATGGAAGTGGTTTCTTTGGAATACTGTGAAGATTTCTTTCATTAACACGAGCAGGAACCGAGTACATAATGCACTTAAGACAGTTTTTAATGAATTTTTCGATTTTTAGCCTCATATCTGGGAACCAGTAATGCATTTTTAATTGATCGTACGTTTTACCAATGCCTAAATGAGCAATTTTTTCATGTACGTGGCGAATAATGTTATTTTCCATTTCCCGAAGAACATAAAAATAAAGCTTGCCTTTCATGTCCTTTCTATAAACTAACCCGTCACTGAGGTCAAAAAGTTTTAAATTCTCTTTCTCTAGTTGATTCCGAATTTTAATAATGTCTGGGTCTCGACTTTGAGTCGCTTGTAATTGAAATTCTATGTCATCTTCATTCACGGCAGACACTATTTCACTTCGACTAAGTACATCAACATGACCCATATTGGATCCACCCCTGTTAAGAACAGTATATTCATAATTCTGCAACTCCAAAGCCCACCTAGCTATGCGAGGATTCAGGGTCTTCTTATTCAATGTCAATGTAAGTGAACTACAGTCCGTAACAATTTTAAATGGAATTCCTTCAAGATAAACTCTGAAGCGACGAAAAGCATAGATTATAGCCAGCGTTTCTAGCTCGAAGCTGTGATATTTACTCTCAGCATTTATGGTCCGCTTAGAAAAATAAAAGACTGGATGAAATTTTCCATCAAACTGTCGCTGCAGTAAAACAGCACCATAACCCTGAGCACTTGCATCACAATGCAGTTCTGTTTCGTACTTTGGGTTATATATGGCTAATACTGGTGATTCAATTAGTCTTGATTTTAATTCATTGATAGCACTTAAACAGGCCTCATTCAATTCGAATTTTACACCCGTTTTTAATAGGTCATACAATGGTTTCGCAACCTTAGAAAATTGGGGAATAAATTTTCTGAAATGTGCGCATAATCCAATAAAGGAATGTAATTGCTTTAATGTTTTTGGGATTGGGTATTGAGCAACAGATTGCTTATGATGTTCATTGGGCTTAATACCTTTATAGTTTACTTCGTTTCCCAAATACTCAATGCTTCTGTAGCCAAATCTACACTTTGACAACCTCAACTGTAATCCATATCTAGTTAATTGTTCAAGAATAGCTCTTAGTAATAACAAGTGTTCGTCTAACTCAGCAGTTGCGAGTAAAATATCATCCATATACACTATCAACAATCCCTTAGCCATAAAATCTTTGAAAATCAGCGTAATAAATCTTTGAGAGACTGACGGAGCATTCTTAAGACCAAACGGCATCATAAGATACTCAAATTGTCCACTCGGTGTGACAAAGGAGGTATATTTAACTGATTCTTCAGATACTTTCACTTGGTGGAATCCACCTTTCAAGTCCAGTAATGAGAAATACTTTTTCCCACCCAAATATTCAAGGCAATCTTCAATAAGAGGTAAGGGGTAGTTATCCCTAACAGTAATTTTGTTTAAATCTCTATAGTCGATACACATGCGAGTTTCACCGTTTTTCTTTTTAGCCAGCACTATTGGCGAAGCATATGGCGAAACACTATGTCGTATAATTTTTCTTTCTAAAAGTTCTTTAACAATTTTTTTGCACCTCCGATTTATATTTATACGATAGCCTACGAGGATGTGAAAAGACTGGTTGGTCTGAGGTTAGTTTTATGGACATTTCAAAAGGCTTTTCCATATTCTCTTTCGGACAATTTAGATAACAGTCGGTTATAATAGATTCAATAGCAATACGTGAATTTGTTGGCAACAAACAATCAATATCACATTGATTTATATTATCTTTGCAAAAAGCATCAGCATTTAATGCACAAACAATGTTACTCTCTTTATAGTAAAAACAATCTTCCTCCACTGAGTCACTCATGATCTCACACTTGAATTCGGCCTCACTGACCCCAAAAACACCAGCTGAAAAAAATTCACGCCTTTCTTCTATTGGCAAAACACTATTTTCTTTCTGAACAACATCACCCTCAGCGACGCAACATGCGCTAGTCGGAATACACTCACTAAAATCATTTATTTGGTTTCTATTTTCCAATCTTTCACTTTCAATATCGAAGATATAATTATCAGAGTAATCATACAAAATTTCTTGAACTGGCAAAAGCTGCAGAATCTGAACAATGTTTTCAATAAAATTAGATTGACGCAAATTTGAATAAAGAATATTTATTTCATTTTTCTTGTCTTTTGTGTTTGACATAAAAAATTTAATGTTAAATACATTTAAAAAATCGCGACCAAGTAATAGTGGTTTTGAAAGAAGATCCTTTAAAACAATAAACAAAGATAGAACATTAGTTTGGCCGCTAAGCGAAATTTCACAATCTATATTACCATAAGTTTTAAGATTTACGCCACCGAGGCTATGAAAGTCTGACATCACTTGAAAATCGTCAGATAAATCGAAAGGTAACATATTTATGCTCACAAAGCTGGCCGGACTACCACTATCAATTAAAGAAACACATTGTTTAACTATTTTATCATTCAGATTCCGGATACAAAAGGCAACACTCACCGTTTGGTAAATCTCGACCGGATACGTATTATCTGCATCATCTGGTTCAGCGTTTACGGCATTCACAATTCTTGATGTAGCTTGTGGACAACTCTTGACGACGTGATCTTTGCCACCGCATCGGAAACAAGCACCAACAGCACGCTTAGGTTGTTTACATTCACTGGAGACGTGTCCAAACTGGGAACAATTAAAGCATCTGGTACCGGCTGTTGTTTTCTTAGGAACTACACTGCGATAGGCTACATTTCGAATAGCATGATTATTAGCTCGTTTTCTTTCGTATTTAATAAGGAGTTGTTGAAGCTCGTCCAAACTTTTTGCTGCATATAGCACAGATGTGTATGCCGTGTTGTCTCTTAAGCCATCAATCACTGCATTGATAACGTCATCTTCGCTCAAATTAGCCTGCGATGCAATTTCTTTAATGGACAATAAATAACTGATGATGTTTTCGTTTGGCAAGCGATGGCGTCTGTATAACTCTTTATATACATCATTTGTCGACACTGTGCGTTTAAATTGATTTATCAAAGCTTCCTTAAGTTCACTGAAATTCTTTGCGTTTGATGTACGTAAAAAGACAGCTGCCGTTCCAGATAACAACCGACGCATACACATATTTTTGAAATGCTCGCTCTGGTACCCAATTTATACAGCACTTTCAAAATCAAACATAAATTTGTCGATTGAGTACGCATTGTCACCCGAAAACTTTGGTACAATGGAGTCAACGTCTACGACAGAAAGGCGCTCAATACCGCAAGTGGATTCTTCTTCTAGTGCCTGTAGTTCCCTTTTCAGCAATAGCATTTTCTTCTTCTTTTCCAACGTGGCAATCGCGGCATCCAAATCGAAACCATCTGCTTCATCCCCAGCATCTAACACTTGGTTCTCAACCACTTTCTCAGCACTAGCCTCCGGCTCAGCATCAACCTGGGCATCATCGCCCTCTCCACGCAATTCTTCCAACAATTTCCGCAACTGCGCCACAATGGCAGTTGAAAGATAAGAGGCTCCGGCCTCATCCAATGCACTTACAATTTCAGCTTTAGTTAGGTTTTTATACATTTTGTTCTGACCCCACATCTCATGTAATTTCTAAGTAATTTATTTTTTAATAAAAATCTTTATTGGAACAACTGTTTCCTTTTAGTCACAAACGTAGTCTGACGCTTAGGATACATTCAAATCTTATGATATTCTTTACTGGTCTTTTTAACCAATCAAATGTGAGCTTCTATTTTATAATGACGTTTGCGCCCTCTTTTAGTAACTTAAAATATCAAAAAACCAAATCAAGAGTGTTGCCAAACAACATTAATTGGGCAGTACGCACACTATAAAATCGTTAAGCAGCACATACATTTGACAATATTAAAAACCTTAATTTACATTACAGTTCTTATGCAATTATTTTAAATCTACTACGACTTAAATAATTCGTAAAACTACGAAAAGGAAATTGCTCTCAGAACTAAAGGAAAATTGGCCTTAATTCAACCTTAACTATATTTTTCTTAACTCGACTTTTGCTGTTATTCCTTGTTGCCACAGTTATAATTAATGCTGCCAATTGTACTTATTTGACGAGTACAATACTCCTTTGCAGCTGTCTGTACTGTAAAGATATTGTACTTCCATTTGTACTCCTGTTTACGTTCAAACAAAGCGGAAAGAACGTAGATGTAAGCGGACGAAATGCAAACCGCACTCAGAAAAACACTTGTCAGATGAAATGTTAGAAGCTTTGATGCAGCATTTTCTGAATGCTACGAATATCATTATTCTGTCAGTCGTTCAGTGACGCTCTTTTTGCCGCTTATTGTAATTTTTGGGTTCGGTAGTGGTTGATATTTTATTAAAAATTAAGAAAATGAAAGCGCGGCGTACTAATGTTTTTATGTGTAATACGTGTAATTCCGAATTTAACATTACAAATTCTGAGAAAACTACTATTGAAAAGCATTTGCTTATTAGTAAACACCTTAGTGCATTGAAATCTGCTTCAATATGTCGTCCAGTGACCGGATATTTATTTATTATCTTCACTTGATCTCACAATGGTACAATATGAAATCCTTTGGACCTATCACGTGATTAAAATTACAGTTTTAATTGCAGCAAATGTGTATCAAATATATTTCGAACATGCTTCGAATTGAGAACATTTTTTTTTAGACATTTCACGGACAAATGTACTGCTTTTGCCGTGCAAGAGTCGTTTTTATTCCATTCGTGACCATTTTTTTTGTTATTTTACTGAAATGTACTGCTGTTTGCCGGTCCAGAGTTGGCAGCATTAGTTATAATGTGCCAATTATTTAAAAAAATTTCAGAAAATGCATTTGATGCATCAAGTTCCTCAAGTGGAGTAACAAGTAAATTGGGGTGGCGTCCTCTCAAAGCGAGCAAACGCTTGTTTGTCATCACAGAGATAGTGTAGCTTTTCACGGTTGTATTTATTTGAGTTTAACAAGATAATTGCCTTTTTAAGCTAGGACCACACGAGTGCTTTTACAATTGGATACAGAACCATCTTTAACACTTATCCTGTATTCCAAAAAACTAACACTCACTGCATTAGTGGGTCAATTTTGCCCAATTCAATTTACTCATATATTTATTTAATCAGTGCAATTTTGACAGGTTATTCTTACAATTGTATGAATTTTACAAATGAAATCAGCACAAGGAGAGCATTTTAGTGAATATTTTGAGCCATATGACCGAATTGGTCGTAAGAAGCAACACCCTCCTTTAGAGCTTCCCACCGAAGATGTCCTTTCAAGGACCCGCGGATTCTGAACTTCCTGCAGAACTAACTTTGCTGCTGGACCTCTAGATAGGGTCGATCGGCAAGATAGCTCTAACTGGATAAGAGACAGACATACCAAGTACTTCTAAAAATATAAGCCTTTGTTCCAGTCAGTGTTTACGGATGTATGTATGTATATAAAATAAAGTTGTAGGCTGATATATCCAATACATTGAACAATAGAGTTGCGGCCATATTTTGGTTCTCTTTTGCAAGAATAGTGGCTAAGAAGCTGATCAAGCATATCAGCACCAGATTTAGTATGATAATATTTAGAAATCAATTATTTCTGGTTTCTTTTTACATACATCTGCTAGATTCTTACCTACCAAAGGTAGTTTTTTGTCCGTAGTTAAATTTCCAACACATGTGTATTTAAAAGAAAGGAAGTAATATTTCGGCTCTTCAAGCCTTCCACTAAGTCTAAATACTATGCGGTATCCTTCTTTGACTACTCTTTGACAGTTTTGGTCTCTTCTCATATAAGCCTATAGCGGTCAAGCATAACTACTTTTTTAATCACAAAGAATTCAAATTTTCATTCCATACTTCCCAGGTTTTGAATACACTGCTTGAAAGGGCATCGACCTCGATATGCTGATATTTGCTCATCAATAGTAACATTCTCACCTGGGCTTTACAGTTTTCTGATGTTGCATTCCCATTTATCCCAAACATCTATAATTGGTACTAAATTATCACGAGCTCGTCGTTCATTTCTATCACTCGTCATATCGAAGAGCAGAGCTCGTGATATATTCTCAAATCAATGCTTTGTTTGTAAACAAACTTTGAGAAAAACAAAGAAGAAAAAAACAACAACAACATACATATGTTTCATTTCTTAAAATCTCTTCAGTATATTTTTGGTTGATGCCTACGTCAGCACTCAAATTACACCCGCTATATGAATACAAACCTAACGAAAAGCTTACTTTTAACTTCAAGCAAAATGGTGCAAATTTTTGAGTGAAATCAAGATCACACCATTGCGTTGAAATTTTAATCAGCTGTTCGCTTTGTTTACATTCCTAAAGCATGACGTCAACTTGAGTACATTTACTCTCCAAACTTTTTCACGTCCATGATATTCCTCTGCCAATAGAATACAATAGGACGGCCAACTATGTGTGCAGTATGCTCGAAGTCGAAATCCCCTTTTCGCATGTAGCAATACACAGTGTGACCAATGTTATAAAGAATTCCCATAAGCGATAAGCGGAACTTTACGCGCAGTAACAAGTGTGTTGTGACTATATAACGTAGAAAAATTATATTTTGACCCATGTTGACAGTGAACGTAACTTTTTTTATACTGGCCAAACTAAACGTGCTAGAAACTATTTTCTTATAAGTTTTTGTTTATATAGTCAAAACAATAAGAGTCGTAAAAGCTTATACTTGTACATGGTGCAGGGCCAGTAGTATTTTAGACTAAGGTTAGACTAGGGTTGTCAGATTTTTGAAACCCAAAATCAGTACATTCAAGTATATTCAACACAAAAAATCAGTACAAAATTTTTTATCTCATTAATTGTTTTTATTTACTAAAAAACAAAGTCAGAACTTTTCGGATTGCACAATGCCCTAGAAAAATAAAAAAATGAATTAAATAAACTACAAAACAAGGACCATTTTACTGACTCTTAGGTACGCTACTGGTAATAATTAAATATTAAATGTAAAAATTATTTAGTAATTCAAATAAAATCTGAAAATCAGTACAAATCAGTACCAATTGCTAAAAACCAGTTAATTTGCGTACTGATTTCAGAATCTTGAAAAATCAGTATTTTTAAAGAAAATTAGTAAAAATCAGTACATGTACGTATGACAAACATAATTTTAGTTGAAATACGTCGTTGGGCAATTTTGACCCATGTATAAGGGTTAAACAAAAATATAATACCGAAATTCGATAGTCGAAATATACAATCGGTTATCGATATATCAAAATAACAAACATCGCCGATATTTATCGAAAAAAATAAAGCGAATATCGATAATCGATATTTTTTGCACAGTTCGCTATCGTGTGAATGGTGCGTCGGCGTTCAACTGTCAAAAATGCTTAAGTTAATATATGTATACAGGGGCGGAGAGTTCTAATAAATATTGGGGGGGCCAAACTTAAAAAAAAATTTTCAAGTGATATTTCATGGGAGGGGGGTTATAGAATCATGATCATCAAAATGTATGAAAATGTAAAAGTAAAACACAACAAACACAAAATGAAAACACATGAAGAGTATACAATTCACAATTGTAATCAAAATTTATTGTTCAACAAATTACAAAATTTTTGTTATGACAATGCAAATGTTTTACGTCTAATTTCACATCGTTCTATAAATTCAAACGCAATCTCCTTTAAATCTGCATTCAATGCATCTTTGGAATACATGCAAAATGCATGGCTAAGAAAAGTGAAAGCTTTCGTGTCAAACCTTGCTTTCAAACAATTCACAATATTGTCAATAATTTCATAGTACATATTGACTTCTGAATTTTTCTTCGTGGTTTTGGAAACAATCTTTAGCATATTATTCGAATCATCTAACTTTTTTGGAACTTTTCTGTTGCGTTTTTCTTGTGGTAGTTCAATACCTACGAAAACTTTTTCTTCATCAATTTCACTCCAAATCACTGCGAATTCATCCCTCAAGCTTGCAATAGTTTCGCTTAAATTTTCGATCAGTATTTTAATATTACCAAAATGAAATTGTTCCTTTTGAATGGCAGTGACGGTAGCATCTACGTGAGAAAACATTTTGCTCTCTAAAATATTGAATGGCGAGGCCCCTCAAAATATTTTTTGCTTGCCCCCCCATAGTCGCCGCCTATGTATGTATAAGTAAAACAAATGTTTAAAATAGTATTTAGCTAAAATTAATCATAAACATTAATCATAAAATTCAACATAAATATATTTTAAAATGAAAACATAGACGAAAAATAAGAGAAAACATTTATTATTATTAATTTTTCATCTTAAGTTTAGACTACGTCGTAGTCAACTATTTTTTTTGTTTGTTTTTTCAACAACAACAACATCATTTCAGCGCCGGCGTATCTGTGTGCAAATGCATGAATAAGAGCGAACTTGTGAGTCAGTGTTACAAGTCGACGCTGCGTATAAACAAGATAATAGAAAGTCAAACCTGTACATTTATAATACAAGAAAGAAGGAGAATGAGAACAAAAGAGAGAAAGGGAGGGGAGAGAGAGAAGGAAGATAGAGAGAAAGGGAGAGGGGGCATACTATCAAAAGATTTTTAGTAACTTCTGACCCATACATTTCCAGTTGTCCAAAATTGCTAGTTAACCTTTATCTGTTCCTAAAAAAAACTTACGTTGTTTCCCCTTGTGTGTAGATTTCTACACATATGAGATTTCAGTACACTTTCAGTGAAATATTTAATACGAATACGAATAAATAGTAACATTTATAATTATATGTTTTGAGAAAATGAACTATAAAAGTGAAATTAATTTACAATATCTTATTTTAATGCATTTTACACAAACGTTTCGACTTCATTTTTCCTCGCATTTACAGTTTTCAATAAGTGACTTTTTATATGAAAATTAAAAGACTCTTTTTGCAAGGCAAGTTTATAAGATACATTTCTGATTTTTTCACACAAAATAAAACATGAAACGGCGGGTATTTGTATATAATTAACTCAAAAACAAATTTTTTTGAGTTATGACGGTCTTGCAGCAAACGCCCGATATGTAAAATGCATGTGTGTAGAAATCTACACAAAAGGGTCACTAACGTAACTTTTTGAATAAAATCTCCAAAAAAATTTTTATTTTTAACGGAAAACCTATTTTTGCTTATGAAATAATGTTGTTGAAAAAGTCATAAATTTTGGTAAGTTTTTATCTGAAGGTTTTAGAAAAAATCAAAAAAAATCTCTTTTGTGTAGTTTTCTACACAAGGAGCAGATGAAGGTTAAACCGCTCAAATCTTTATCCACAGAAGCTGTTAATTTATTATCGTCTCCATCTGTTATTAGAGAAGAAGAAGAACAAGAAAGTATTGACAGCAGCTCAGCCTCTGAGTCAGAAACAGATGTAAACTTTTTTCGTGTAGTATTTTTCAAAAGTTATTGTGCACATTTGAAGATTTGATATTACAGTTCGAAACTATTGTTTCGTGCACCGAAAAAAAAACTTACTCCGTTTAAGGAAAAATGCCTAAATGTAAGGAAAAATGTCCTTCAATACGAGTTAAAGTCATGGGTTCCTCAAAATAAGTAAGTAGGATTCCTTAGTACAAGTAAATGTTGCTGCTTTGAAATAAGGAAAAATTTACTCAATGTGAGGACAAGGTTATAAAACTGAGGAAAATTTTACTTTTTCTAAGGATGAATAAATTCGTTGATTTCAAAAAAAAATTGTTAATTTTCTATTTCCTCTATTTTCTTATTTGTTGGTTACTTATTGTCAGTCATTCTTATTTTAATTGTAATACGTTTTTAAAACTTCAAAAAAAACTTAAATTTTTTTTTACCTGTCACCCGATCAGAGAATTGAACCTGTGTTCTGCGCCATGCCACTCATGATTTAACTAACTGCACTGTTACTGCACTGAAAAATGTTGCCTCTTTTTCGAGTGCTGCAAATGTCAAACAACACGTAACAATTTTGTAAACTACAACAACTATTTTCTTTTTATAGGATTTTGACTTTTCCAGCACTGCTTTCTCAGTGTTGCAATTTCATTTTTTGACAATTTGCTTTTACCTTATATGATTATACCATGATGCCACTGTTCAAAGATGCTCATCTTACCTAACTCAGCCACCGACAGCATTTTTAAGACATACTAAAATGATGTTGTTAAACTGCGCATGTAACAACCATTGTGTGATCAGGAAAGCTTCGGTTCAAATCCCGGCGACGACATATTTTTTTTTTTTAATTTTTTTATTTTTTTATTTAAAAAACAAGTAGAGAACTATAAATATATAGGCAAAAACAGAATACTTACGAGAAGAATAGATATTAATTTCAGCGAGTAAAGCAGCGAGTGTTGCCACTCATTTATTAAGGAAATTTTTCCTACGTTATAGTAAATTTTTTGAAGAAACTCACTAAGACTGAGTACGATTTTCCTTAAACAAAACATTCCATTAGATTGAGGAAGTTTTTACTCAAATGAGGAACAAGTCGTCCTCAAAAATTTTTCCCAGAGAAAAATTTACTATTTCAAAGGAAAGTTTTACTAAAACCACAAACTCTATATTTGAGGAAGAGCGTTGACTTGCTTTAATGAAACATGAACTCATTTCAAAGGACTCAATTACTAAATGAGACGATATTTTCATCAATATGAGGAACAATAACTTAGATTAAGGAAAATTTTTACACTAAATCGGAGGAAGGCAGTTCTTCAAATTTAGTACCGTCTTTTTTTTCGGTGTATGTTACAAATAATTTTTAATTTTAGTAAAAATATTTGATACAATTTCAAAAATGTTTGTTGTTTTGCACATTTATTTATAATTATATACTAAATTTTCTGATAACTACAAATATTTGGAACGCGGAGAAACTTTTAAATTTTTCGAAAGACCTGACACCATTAGCAATTCTGATATCGGATTCGAAATCAGCGACTCCAAAAACCACCTAGTACGAAACTACAAATCATTTATTTAAAGTTAAAAATTTTTCGCGTAACACGCCGCCATTTTTTTCCGCCATTTTGAATTTGGTAATTCTGACATCAGATTCGTAATCAGCGACCCCGAAAACCTCCAAGTGTACATTTTGGAGTAAATTACTTAATTTTTCGAATTTTGGCCGCAAATTGCGTCCTTTGGCCTTCGCTCAAGTTGAAATTTGGTGCAGATGTTTTTAGGTCAAACCAACAAAATGTTGTGCACATGGAAAAAATTGTTCCACGGACACGCATACGTCCCATAAAAAGGTGGGATGTGATTGAGGCTTTTCCTTTAAAATGGGTATAAATTTCGAATATTTTTTTTATAGTTCTTAAGCTATTAGAGTAAAACGGTTTTTGAGGCTAATCTAATCTGTTGAAGTAATAAACAATTTTCCTTCCTACCGAAACCTCTGCACTCAATTTAAAAAAAGGTTCTTCCATAACACACTAAATATAACATCCCAGTGTGCTACACGGATCCGTTTCGGATTCGTTTAGAATCCGCTTCTTCGTATTATTTATCCGAAACGGATTCCGATTCTGATACGATTCGGATGCGAAATCGTGGGTGATTCGCCTCCAAACAGCGGGAAAGATTGTCCGCGTTGTCGGATCCGTTTCGAACTCGGAACGGACTTCATATAAGAATCCGTTTTGGACTCGTTTTTCTAAATAAAACGGATTTTACTGTATCAAATAAACGTAATTAAAAAAAATTTTTTCTGTTTTGATTATTTACTTTCCATCTATTTTTCTAATGCTGTTGTTGTTACTTATTGTTTATTAATGTAATTAATATGTTTTTAAAACTTCAAAGGGGAAATTAAATTTTTTTTTACCTGTCACCCGATTACAGAATTGAACCTGCGTCATGCCACTGTTCAAAGATGCTTATCTTACCCAACTCAGCTACCGACAGCATTTTTAAGACCTACTAAAATGATGTCGTTAAACTGCGAATGCAACAACCATTGTCTAATCAGGAAAGCTTCGGTTCAAATCCCGGCGACGCACTATGGGCCCGCTGACAACTTTTTCTTGCCAAAACTCTGAAAGGCTCCATATGGGGGTCGGAGTCGCTGATTTCGAATTTGATGTCAATAATTAAAAATGGCGGATCCAGAACGGCGGTTAAAATTTGAAAATGTCAATTTATTTGTATGAAACGCTGTGTTAGGGGGCTTTCGAGGTCGCTGACTTTGAATTTGATGTCAAAAATTCAAAATGGCGGATCCAGTATGGCGGCCAAAATTTGGAAATTTCATTTTATCTGTATGAAACGCTGTGTAAGTGGGCTTTTGAGATCGCTAATTTTGAATTTGATGCCAAAAATTAAAAATTCAAAATAGCGGATCCAGTATGGCGGCTAAAATTTTAAAATTTGATTTTATCTGTATGAAGCGTTGTGTAAGGGAGCTTTCGAGGCTTGTAATATATTTTGCTTTCAAATTAAACTATATTTCAAGAAATTTACATGGAAACCTTAAACTAGGGTTGGCCATTCACCCTCCCGCGGTCACATTGCCCGCTGCGGGCCATCATTCGGCCCACCGTGCAGTTGCTGATTTCTATGCGCTGATTCGCATGATAATTGAATATGCGAGAAACCCAGTCGGAATCAAATGTGCAAAAACAAAACAAATGCAAACAAAAACATTAATTATGCGAAAGGCAATTTTTTAAGCATGTATTATTGAAATATTATTTAATTGTTGTAAAAAAATTCAATTTCATGGAAAAATAGTTTTAGTTCTCGGAAAATTACTTTTTATTTTTGTTGATTTTAGTTTAGAAATTTTTTGTGTAGCCATGCGATGCTTTCGCAGTTTTAGTAATAGTACAGTAGCAGCAGTGCTCAGTTGAAACTTTCCATTAGATTGAAAAAAAAAGAAATGTCCTCGACTAGTGGAACTACAAAAAGATCATATTCATCACACTTCCATTTAGAATGGGAACTAATGTATTTTTGTCAACTACAAGGTGGAGATTTAGAGTGTGTCATTTGTAAGAAGCACATTTTTTGTAAGGCTTATAATATTAAAAGACACTATGAGACTAACCATAGTGAAAAGTACAGCCGCTACAAGGGAGAAGAACGCAAAGCTGATTACAAAAATTTATGCGTCAAAAATATCTGTAATGGAAATGTATGTACAATGTTACATATGTTAGAGCTATAAATTTTTAATTTAAATATAAGTAGTATAATATTAACATTTTTTTACACAAATGTAGGGAACAGAGTCTTCCAATTTGAATGGTGCACTACGTGCCAGTTATCATATTGCCATTGAGATGGTGCGTGCCAACGCAGCTCTTTCAAATGCAGATCTTATAAAAAAGTGCATACTAATAGCTGTAAATTCTGTATCTAATGAGGAGGAGGTACAAGTTGAAATGATAAAATTTTTCCGACAAACTGTTACCAGACGTATTGTTTAGATGGCCGAGAATACTAAGCAGAACCTCAGAGAAAAAATACAAAGTTTTGTTTCAGTGTCTTTGGCAATAGATGAAAGCACTGACATTTCTGACATGGCACCGCTTGCAATATTCGTGCGAGGTATATACAGCAATTTCCAAATCACAGAGGAACTCTTAGATGTACTACCAATGAAAGTATCGACTACAGGCAATGATATTTTTAAATGTGTGGAAAATTGTTCTCTTGATATGGGTTTACCATGGGACAAGTTAGTATGTGTTGCTACGGATGGCGCGAGAGCAATGACAGGATGTAAATTAGGCCTTGTTTCCCTGATACGGGACAAAATAAAAAGAGAAGGACTGCGATATAATTTTACCGCTGTTCATTGCCTGATTCATCAGGAAGCTCTATGCGGAAAATCGCTTTGCCTCAAAAATGTAATGTCGGTTGTCGTCAAATGTGTCAATATATTAAGAGCTCACGGAAAAAGCCGTAGGGTGTTTCGAAACTTCCTTGAGTTAGCTGAAGCAGATTACACCGATATCCCCTATTATTCAGAAGTCTGTTGGTTAAGTCGTGGTGCAACTCTTCAACGTTTTTTTGAATTGCGAGATCACATTAATGTTTTCTTGGTATTTATTTTTGAACTTTTTTATAAAGTAATGCTTTTAATAAATTTTAAAATTATAGGATGAAAAACAAATGTTATTCCCTGAGTTTCAAGACTTAAATTGGATTTCAGATTTGGCATTTATGAGCGATATAACTCGGCACTTAAATGATTTGAGTTTTGCTTTAATGGGGAAAAATAAACTTATTACGAATTTAAGCGATGATGTAACCGCATTTAAAAGGAAATTAGATTTATTCAAAGAACAACTAGAGGCAAACGTTTTCACATTTTTTCCATGCTTTCAAACTGTTGCAATGAATGGAAATATTTTAAAATACGTAAAGGAGATAAGCAATCTAAGACACCAGTTTGAGGAAAGATTTTCTGAACTTGTAACGCTTAAGCCATAGCTTGAAATTTTCGAGTTTCCATTCCTTGTTGACCTGGCGAACGTAGCAGAATGTTTGCAGTTCGAAATTATTGATTTGCAGAGTCAAACGAGATTGAAAAGTGTTTACAAAGATAATTGTTCCATTATTGATTTTTACAAACAATTAGATAAAGAAAAATTTCCAAATATACGAATTTTTGCAGCGAGTATCGTTGCTATGTTTGGAACTACGTATTCTTGTGAACAGTTTTTCAAGACTAAAACTCAACAAGTCGCGCATAGGGAATCGATTTCAGAGATTAATTTGTCATCGATATTGCGTCTGACGTCATCACAAAATATTGAACCAGATATTGAAAGTCTTATTTTAAGTAAACTCTGTTAATATGTTTGTATAATATACATATGTATACATAATATGAATAAGCTTTATGAAATGTTTTCTTTTTGTTGTTAAATAAAAATACAATTATTTTATATGCCAACATTTATCTTTATTTATAACATCAGTGATGCACGAATTTCTACTGGGTCATTTTTTCAATACGCGGAAAAGACAAAACACATTTATTTTCATTTTTTTTTTTCGCTGGAATTTCTTCACACATTTGTACACATACTAGCGCGAAATGTTTGTTGTAAACGTCAGCGCACTGTCGACTTTTGGGCGCCACAGCTGGCCATCCCTACCTTAAACCATTCAACCCTTTAGATAAAAAAATACATTTTTAAGCTCGAAAAATCTCGGAATTTTTGAATCAGTAGTTGCCTGGAAAAAAATGTTTTTCTTAAAAATCGCAACACAAAACATGATAAAACAGACTTATGTATCCCAAATTATTATTTTTTTTGTTTTAGGATGGGCAAACTTGGGCAAAATTTTTCAAGCCAACACAAGCTTAAGAATTAAAAAAATCACAATTATTTTATTGGTTGCATTAAACAACTGATTTTTTCAATGCACCAGATCATTTTTTGAAAAGTTTCATATATAGACATTAAAGTACTTACCATTACCTTTCTTTTCCATGTTTTACTTTTTTTTAATTTTTTTTTTGCAAGCAAAAATGATATTTTAAAAACCTTAAAAAAACACGCACAAAATTGTATTCACAATTTTACTCAGAAAGCTAAACTTTCATGGTTTGCTGTTAAACTGTAAGTTAATATTTACAAAAACAAAGATCATATTTGTGTGCTCTGAAGTATTTTCTAATACATCGATTATTAAACTGTGGTCCGCGAAGCCATTCCAGGGGTCCGCGAAACAATTTTGATATCAATAATTTTACATCATCAAACTTTTCGCTGTATTGAAATAACTCATGTATTAAAAATTCTACAAGGACATGGCTTTTTGAATGATTGCACATATTTTTTTTAAAAAAAACTGTGCATTTACTTTTGTTCAAACAGTTAGATGCCCACTCCACTCTTCCCACTGTTTGACAACATCATCAATTTTTGTAAATTTTAATTTGAGCCTACAAGGTGCAGTTTCAAATAAATTTAAAGTTGAAGTTAAGAGCTAAACACAGTTGGGACGTGCGATTTCGTCCATATTTTTCTTATACGTTAATAGTGCGTACAAAATTGACACTAGAAAATTTATCGCAGAGAAATAGAACAATATCTTCTTCTTTTCCCTGTTTTGATTCTGGCAACGACTGGATCAGGGATCCCTTCGACTTTAGTTTTGCTAAGCAATTATCGATATTAGAGCAAGATATACTCGTGGCTATCCCTTGCTATTGAAACTAAAGTTCAATAAAATTGAACTAACTAACTTTTAGTTACTCCGAAAATCCGATTACTCTGCACTTGCAAATAAGGGCATCCAAAACTTGATGCCGTTTTGTATTTTTTTGGATATTTGGCCTGACGCGCACCACTTGCTTCTAAAATGAGTTGTGTTCTTACATGTCCCTTTTGTTGCCTTTAATTGCCTCTTTACTAGAACCTAATATCTCTCGATTGGCAGGAGTTGGTGGACTGGGTGGGTTCGCTCTTTAGGAACAAAAGTAATGTTATTTTACTGGTACCACTCAAGAGCCGCTTTACTGTAGCATTCCATGATGAAGATTTCGATGTTCATTGTGCATTTGGTCACGAAATTTTGGCTTTTTTTACCACAACTGTAAATTGCTCACCAAACAAAAAACTTTTTTATTTATTTTGTGTTTTAAATTTTTTGGGATATGTCCACTAGAGTTGGCAAAAAAAAATTCTTGGTCAGGAAACTGAAAAATGTCGGAAAGGACGAACGTATCGACATCCATAATGCCACATTCGATTTTGGACACAAAATCTTTTCTCAGTTTTTGAGCTCATATTATTGCTTCGAAATTGTTTTCAGCATTCCGATCTGGCACTTTCTGAACTTTGTAGGTCTTCAGCCTAGCCTCCCCTTTCATTTTTCGCACAAATGATAAAGAGAAATCTGCTAGCTGAGCGATTTTTTTTCCTGAAAGTTTTGGAGTTTTCTTCAGCATGGTTACGACCTTCTTTGCGTTATTACGGTCACCACAACCTTTTTTCCAGAGCGTTTCCTGCTTTTTATTCATGCTAACGTCTGTTTTAAAAATATTCATTACCCAATATACCGAATTTATGTTAACTTTAGCATCCCTTGCAATCCTCTTGAAAGTATATTGCAAGTTATTTAAAAAAAATTTTAATTTTTTTCACGCATTTCTATTTTGCTGCTCATGTCTTCGCAAAGTAATAGATGAGAATGCAAAGTGATATGAAATAGTATTTGACATGATTTTCTAAGCTAACCTGATCAAAATAATTTAATATTTTTTTTTATGAAAGAAGTTACACACAAAAAAAAGCGTAGGTAAATTTAACCAAAAACGACAGTTAAAATCGCTCCAACCCTTCAAAATAGTAAATTAAACCGATGCGAGGTAGTAAACTTAAAAAAAAAATTAAATTACTGAAAAAGTTGTTAGCTAACTATTTTGTAGGTAAACTTATTGACAAGGTAGGTAAATTTTATCGCCAAGGTAAATTTTACAGAAAAGGTAGGTAAAATTTACGGACAATGTAGGTAAATTTTACGGACAAAGTAGGAAAACTTTACGGGCAAGGTAGGTACATTTTACGGACAATGTAGGTAAATCTATTGACAAGGTAGGTAAATTTTACGGACAAGGTAGGTACATTTTACGGGCAAGGTAGGTAAATTTTACGGACAAGGAAGGTAAATTTTACCGACAATGTAGGTAAATCTATTGATAAGGTAGGTACATGCATTTTACGGAAGTGTAGGAAATTTTACGGAAGAGGTAGGTAAATTTTACAGACTAGGTAGGTATATCGTGATATCATCACTTAGCTTTGTTAGCCAATGTTTAAGAGTCTGCAAGCATACTATATTTGATTTCTTGCATTAACTAGTTGAGAATCATAAGTTGAAAATCTAACAAGTTTTTTTTACTATTTATTACGGTTACGTGACAAATTTTGTAATTAATTTGTGAGAAATTATTGAAATATTTTTTGGTAAATTTAACCAACAATGTCGGTATAGATACCTATAAACTATATGTCACGGTAACAACTTTTTCGGTTATATAAACTGTTCTTTGTTGACTTCTCAGATTTTATTTTAATTAAATTTTCTCGGTATATTCTACCTCACGAAATCGGTTAATATATTTGAAGTTTTCATAAATTTAGAGAAATAGTAAGCTAACCAGTTTTTTTGGTTCATTTTTCCCACCTTTTTTTTGTGTGTATAAGCAAAAACGTTTGCACATATTTCTTATGACGCACTCCTTATTTGTGTGAACAGGCTTTTTGGTACTATTATATATAACATGAAATTTTAGAAACCAGCTTAATGTAGAAGCAGACCTGAGAATAAAACTTCCGAATATAGAGCCCGACATTGTGGATTTGGTTTCAAGAAAACAACATCATCCATCTCATTAAGTAAAAACTTTTACAGAAGAAAATATAACAAATTTCACTTATAAAATGACCAATAATCACCAAAAAAATAATTTTCATTTTGAGCTTTATTATTATTATATTATTTATTAAAAAAGATATAAAAAATAAACAAATTATTTTCTAGGCTTTATTTTTACCAAGAAATATTTGTCTGAGTTTAATGTACATATTTTGACTTGGAACTTTTTTAATTCTGTTACATTGCCCCAATTTTTATTCATTTTGTATTTTTATTACATGAAAATCCTAATAAAAAAATGTTTGCCTCTATAAATGCGCACGATTGGTTAAAATGCAGAGAGATATATGGTATAAGTATCAATATTTATTCTAAAGTAAAGTCTGTATGCTTTTGAACTTCTGGATCTTCAAAAACTGGACATACATAACATACATAGTGTTGAAAAGACCTTTAAAATAAGACCGGAAAAATTAAAGCAAAATAAAAATTCTTTGTTCCTTAACCTCGTCAGATAACCGGACATTTTATGTCTGGTTGAGTTTGACATCGGTTGGCAAGCCTGAGTGTCTTTGTCATTATTGAGTCAGAAATTAAGCTTAGAACGACGTCAAATGTCTAGAGTTGGGATGGGGTCCGCACAAAGACATTTAACTCGATAAGGGGTCCGCGGACTACATAAGTTTAAGAACCCCTGTTCTAATAGATTACAACAACAAAAAAACAATAACAGAGTGTGAAAAAAATAGGTTTTGGCCAGCAAAAGTAGTCAGCGGGCCCATAGTGCAACGAAATAATTTTTTTTTTTATTTCTTTTAAATTTTTTATTTTTTAATTTGAAAGTATTTAAAAAACAAAAAAAGAACTATATATATATTGAAAATATCTTGAAAACTGGTTTTTATATTAATAATTAAAAACGAGTCCGGATCGAATCCGTTTTATTAAAATAAACGGATCCATAACGGACTCGTTATTTATTATTAACATAAAAAGCAGTTTTTAAGATATTTTCAATATATATATAGTTCTCTTTTTTTTTGTTTTTTAAATACTTTTAAATTAAAAAATAAAAAAATTAAAATAAATAAAAAAAAAGTATGTCGTCGCCGGGGTTTGAACCGAAGCTTCCCTGATTAGACAATGGTTGTTGCATGCGCAGTGTAACGACATCATTTTGATATGTCTTAAAAAGAGTCCGTAACGGATCCGTTTTATTTACAAAAAACGACTCCGGAACGGATCCGACAAAACGGATTCCAATTTTTCGAGAGGAATTTCATACGAAAACGAATTCGAAAAGGATCCGAACAGATCTGTTTTATTAACAAAAAACCAATCCGAATTGGATCCGAATATGAAGTCCGTTCCGAGTTCGAAACGGATCCGACAACGCGGACGATTCTTCCCGCTGTTTGGAGGCGAATCACCCACGATTTCGCATCCGAATCGTATCAGAATCGGAATCCGTTTCGGATAAATAATACGAAGAAGCGGATTTTAAACGAATCCGAAACGGATCCGTGTGGCACACTGGGACGTTTCGATTTCTACACACATATACACATATAGCGCGAAACCCATTTTGTACAAGGCTATTCGCAGTCGACGTTTTGGGCAACGAAGCTGAACATCACTACTTTAGAATAATAATAAAATTTCGATGCTAAAGTTACAAATTTGGCAGGACTTTTACCCAATAGTGAAGAGATACAGAACCCCAATTTAGAACATATCGAAGAATTTTTTCAAGTTGATGAAACTTATAACCAACTATACGAAAATAACAATAATTGCGACGACAACGAACCTTAGCTATGCTATGGCCTCTTGAACGATATAGAAATTACAGAGAAGGGGAAAAGTTTCACATAAGCCCTATTCCAGCGAAAGAGCTTCTATCAGCGATTGATCTAGAGCATATGTGGACCCACGTTATCTCTCAAGAGATAAAACGTGCAGAACAGTCAAGTATAACAAGCTTCTTCGAAAATAAAACATAAGCCTCACATATGCTGTAGACTTAAAAAACAAAAATTAAATGTTTTTTTATATTTTATTAAATTTTTTTTTTGTTTTTTGTTTTTTGACTAAAATACATAGCTTTTTTTTACCCACGGAAGAAGCTGTTTTCCTTAATTAAACAAAAATTCTATTAAGTGGTGTTTTCCTTATTGAACAATAGTGCAATTAAGAGGAATTTCGTTAATTGGATTTTAGTGTAATTAAGCGGGATTTTGTTAATTAAATTTCCCGGTTAATTGAGAAAAAGTGCGAAATTTATAAAAAATATTGCTTTTTAATGCACGGCAAGTACGTCTTCTGGCTGCTTTCGGCAGAGAAGGAGTAATGAAACAGCTGCGTGGACGACCGACAGCCTTTTTGGCTCGTGAGTCTGGTGTTAACGCTATGGCATAGAGCTAGTCGAAACTCTGGCAACTGAACTTTGTGAATGTATGTATTCACCATGGCCATGTCCAACAAGTGAAAAAAAAACGCGATTGTTCCATTTCATCGTCTTAATACGAATGTGGTAACGTTCAATCAGGCCATTCATGAGATCTACACCGCCCATGTATGCGTTGTACTCACGCATTATGTTTGGGCATTCCTCACTGGTGTTTGTATTGTACCGAGAAATTTTTGGTGTACTCTGCCTAGTTAAGTCTGGCTTAATGAAAGGTTCAGTGCCTGTATACGTAGATACAAGACGTACGCATCTGCTCTCCTTCCACATTACACAGTTTTTAGGATAAACTAGTTTTTCCTGGGCCAAAATAGTTCATCCGAAGCGTGTTAGGATGAACCAGTTTTGCATAGGATAAACCAGGGCTATTATTTACTTTGACGGTCTCACTCCAGATTTTCTTGAAATTTTAGTACGTAAGGATTAGTGGATGGCTTTCGCCCGCGGCTCAGGGCTTAAATCCTCCAATATGTCCAATACTGGCTTCACGGAGGTCTTCAGCTGCGATTCACTATAATATGTCCAACATGGTCTTCGCTAACACACCGGCGTTGGATATACTACAGTGAACCGCAACCGAAAGCCGCCGCGAAGCCGTTGTTGGAGGTGTTGTAAGACCTGAGTTGTGGCCGGGCGCCGGCCAATTACCCTAACATTCTAAAATTTACTTAGGCTAAACTGGTTTATCCTAACACGCTTAGGATGATCAAGTTTGGTTGGTAATATATGGGGAAAAACATACGAAACCTAGAGGTGAAAAAATTATGGCACCGATATGGCTGAAATTTTGCATTATTGTAGTATTAATGTCCAGCAATAAAACTACGTAAGGATTTTGCCCTAGTATTATTGGTTGTTGAAATAAGGGGGAATGAAGTTCACGATTTTTTTACTTATCCAGAAAAAGTGGTTTTTTCGAAAATTCATAGCTTACGTCTAACTTTATCAATAGGCTTCATTGGAAATGTTATTTTACATGAAATTCATTCCAAACTGTTTTGTTTCCTAAAAGTAGAGATCACGACAAAAATTTTAAAGTAATATATGTGGTTTCGCGCTGTTTTCCTTTATTTAAGTAAAACACTTTCTTTTCTTTTAAGTTATTTCGTTTAAATTTTTATTATTTATTTTCTTTACAAAAGTTATATCAGTTTTACAGGGGTTTTTTCCTATTTTTTATCAAATATTTAATGCGCGTCTGTCCACTTTGACTCTCACTTTTCAACTGTCTGTTTTCTGTCTTAAGCGTCTCGTTAACTATCAGCGTCTCGTTCAGTTTCTAGTAATTTCTACGTCATCGTCCAGTCAGTGTTTCCTTTTGTTGAGGCAAGTGTTGTGTTTAGTATATTCGTCCACTTCTTGTGTTCTTGTCGGTCCGTTCGTTTTGTCGCAATCCCACATATTTGTATGTCACAATGGCACCAACTCGTTTGGTCACTACTGCTAAAAACAATTTAACAAAACTTCAATTTTTTGCAATTTTTCAATAAATTTTCAACTTTGGCACCTTATAACTCGAAAAATGTCTATGGAACTCAAAAAGTTTGCTATCCTATCTTGTAGTAAATTGAAGTACAAAATCTCTAAGTATAATATGTTTATATTTTCGATTCATTTTATAAAGTTAGCTATTCTTTCTTGAAGTATTTTTAAATACAAAAATTTTAATTATAATATATCTGCATTTGAATTAATTTGATTTAAGTTATGTTAAAAAAACTAAAACAATGTAAAAGTTCGCATTTTATTAAATTTTATTTGAAAAAAAATTTATTATAAACAAAAATTTATGAATTCGACTTTTACATTGTCTTAGTTTCTTTAACATAACTTAAATAAAACGAATTCAAATACAGATATATTATATTTAAAATTTGTATTTAAAAATACTACAAGAAAAAATAGCTAACTTTTTGAGTTCCATAGAGATTTTTCGAGTTGTAAGGTGCCAAAGTTGAAAATTTATTGAAAAATTGCAAAAAGTTGAATTTTTGTTAATTGTTTTTAGCCGTAGCGACCAAACTAGTGGTGCTATTGTGACATATATTACTTTAAAATATTTGTCGTGATCTCTACTTTTAGGAAAAAAAAAGTTTGGAATGAATTTCATGTAAAATAACATTTTCAATGAAGCCTATATGGAACAGCCTCCCGGAACAGTACATGTCTTCGGTTGTCCGGAAAACAGACCTGATTCAGCAAAACCACTTGATTTTCGGATTCAGCGGGAAATTTTACTATAGGAACGGTGGTTTTTATTTGCCGCAATAATACTTTGCAAAATTTGTAAACTAATGTAATTAAAGGCTAGAAAAGCAATATCAACGCGCAGTGCAGCGCGCGTTTAACGGTTCAAACATTTTAACTAACTACTTACTCGAATCTGTGGCATATCATTTTGAAGCTTGGGAATCGAGCTTTAATTTGAAGTTCACTAAAATAATATTAAGAAATGGGTTTTTCAAAAAAACTCAAAAATTTGTTTCAATTTTAAAAATTTTTGCTTTTTAATTTTTTTTTTAAATAAAAAAAAAATATAAATAATTTTTTCCCATGAATAAATTTGCAGTATTAAGCGCAGAGTAAATCACAGTTTTTTTAAGAATTTTAAAAAATAGGTTTTTCAAAAAAAATGCAAAAATATTTTGAAATTCGCAAAATTTTTCCGAACATTTTTTTTTTGCAAAAGCAGTATTATTTTTCCAAAAGTAAAAAACTATAAGTGTTGGTATAACAATTATCAATTGATAATTGATTTTCTGGAAAAGTACAAAAATCGTGAACTTCATACCCGGCAAATAATGAATCCCGGGAAACGAGAATATTTCAATGATATTGCCGGGATTCCCGGGAAAACCGGGTTTTAATATTTAGGCACTAATTAAAAGAAATTTTTAATTTAAAATATTCATTTATTTTTTTATTAAAAAAAAACTAATTACAGTGAACACTCACAAATTAGAACCACTTTGTTTTTCGGGTAATTCTAATATCCGACATGTTTTAATTTCTGGAAGTCTTTTTTCTCATAGAAAAAGTGAAAAAAGAGATCCAATTTAATTAAAAAAAACTTTAATTTTAAGTCTGAACTTTGGTTTCCAAAGACAATCAAGACTGCTCGAATGTATACATGTGTTATAAACTTTCATATGCGTATGACCAATAGAGTGCGACAAAAAATACGAGAATGGTGATTCCCCGTTTTTAGTTTTATTTTATTGAAGTTCATAAAACAAAGATTAGAATTATCAATGTCAAAAAACCTAAAAATAAAGTATTCAATGCATGACAAAATCAGGTTGTAATATCTTGAAGATTTTAATTCTAATTTGTGAGTATCCACTGTACTAATAAAACAGAAAAAAAGATATTTATCAGAAGAGTTCTTAAAATGAGTTCTGAGACAAACTAGTGCATTAACTGTATTGTCATTGAGTCGTGTCCTAATTTGGCTGATAAAAAGCCAGCAGTCGAAAATTCTCTTTCACTTTCCACTGAAGTTGGTTTAATGCAAAGTAGAGCATTGTTGTTAGTTTTTTACTGGCTTCAAAAAAATCGAACTCTGTTAATAAAATCTTATATTCTGTATCTCCAAGAAACCAAATCTCGTGATCAGGCCCAAACTTGTAAACTAGTGGTATTTAAATGTTTGCTTGTTTTAAAATTTTAAAATATAGACAGTAAAGATACACACAGGCTCTGATTTTTAAAAATTTGCGCACCTGCAAAATCACTAACACAAGTAGTTTTGAAATATTTATTTTCCAGTTATACTATATAATAAATGTTTATAATAATAATCCCGGGAATTGAATTTTTTTCTCGGGAAATCGGGAATATATATTTTTGTGGATTTCCCGGGAAAACGGGAAATCCCGGGAGAGAAACCCTAGTACTAATAGCTAATGTAGAATGACCTATATGAAGAATAAAAGTCGAAAATGTTGAAAACAAATTCATGAATGAAAATGCAATACCTCAATAATTTTTTCACGTAATTTCGACAATATTGCAATATATTCTGCGTGCTTTGCGTGATTAATTGAAAAAATTCAAAATTTGTTTAAAACTTTAGCTGAAAAAAATTAAAAAGTCAAGAAATCTATCATATTCTAAGGCTGTTGGTTTTACTCTTCGCAAAATTAGAACACTTTCCAACATAAGTCACCAAAAGTTCACCATAGAAAAATTTAATCTTCTCATCAAATGAATTACTCGTATTATTAAAACGAAATAATAAGGTCGTCTAGTTTGTTCCTTAAATACTCATTCAACTCATTCCTTAAATTCTTATTCAAAAAGCCAGCTTTCTTAAAATTGAATTCATAAACATTGATGGGAGAACATGCATTAACTAAATTTTCATTGTCAGATTGGTACAAAATACTCAAAGGTGGATGATAGGAATCAACCGTAGAAAGAGCATGGATAGCATTTCTTACAACAACATTACTACTATTTGCAGCCAAGACTAAGTCAAGTTGTCGTCCATGAGAATTAGTTATTATTAGAAAGTAATTCGTCAACAAAAAATTGTTGTTGTCGAGTTTTTGGACACGATGCATAAAAATATGTACCATCATCCGAAGGAGTCCATTTAAGGTCAGACAGATTGAAATCACCTAACAATAAAACGTCGTCATTAGTGTCTAGTTCATTTATTATGTATTCTACGGACATCGAAAGACATTCGTAGACATCTGCGCTACTATTTGGAGGAATATAAGCAGCGCCGGATTAAACCTTGGTCGGGCCTGGGGCTAAAAGGAAAGGGGGGCCCCATTCAAAAAATTATAAAAAGCAAAAAACTTTTTTTATCATCATGAGTGAATTCATGAGTGAAATCGTGAGTTTTAACATTTATTTTAACAAAAATGACAATAAGACATTAAAAATACATAATAGACAAAATTTTATTAAATATGTTTCATCCTGGACTTTGCTTCAGCAAATTCGGAAATAATATCATCAAAATCAAGCGATCGAAGTAGATCTCTTTCGATGCTCAGTCTTGTTAATGATGACAATCTTTCATCGGTCATTGTCGACCTTTACATATTTTTTATGCGAAAACGATCTTTCTGTCTCGCAGTTTGCGATAGGAATTGCTAAGATTAATCTATAAGCTATATAAATATTTGGAAAAATCTTTTCCATATCTAAATTAACAATCCAGTTTATAGTATTAGTGGATTTAGTATCATTATCTCCTTTTCATAATTTTTTGAGACTTTGAAGTAGTAAATAACTTCTTTGGTTGCATTTTTAGTAAAGGAATGAATTGTTGAATTCATCATGTAAATTTTTATCCAAATCTGGGTGATATATGCGGAGAAGCTTTTGGTCTTTATCTTTTGATATTATTTCTAAGGCTTTAAAAATGTCCTCAAAATTGTTGCACAAAGCTTTGGAAGCATTCGATCTACGCGACCATCTGGTTTTTGACAGGTTTTTAACGTTCGCACCTTGTTTCGTTAAAACATCTTTTCTATGAGTTGATCGATTTGGGTCGGTCGGGTCGATTCGGTTCCTTTGGTTTGCATATTTAATTAGTTAAAAAATGCACGAGCAGGGTTGATTCGGTTACTTGAGTTTGCATGTTTATTTATATAAAAAATGCGTACGAGCTGGGTCGATTCGGTTACTTTGGCTTGCATATTCAAAGATAAAAAAACTTCATGCGCTGGGTCGATTCGGTTACTCACAATTATTTTCAGATAAAACTCCGGCCCCCCCTAGCCCCCCGGTTAATCCGGCGCTGAACATAAGCGTTAAGAATAAAAATATTGGAGTTACAATGTGTAACTTTAACGCATAATAGTTCAATATTAGATGCACAGGCAATTTCTATTAATTAACTGGTCAAATGATTTTTTATAGCTACTAAGACGCCTCCACCAACAGAAGAAATATCTTCAAGTGTCTGTCTCTTCTAAAAACATTGAAACTATTATCAAAAAGTTCCAAATTGAAAAACTGTTATTTAACCAAGTTTCGGTAAAAACGATAATATCCTCAGAATAATTCTGAGTTGATAAAAAGAAATCATGCGCCTTAGAACGCAAACCCCTTACATTTTGATAGTAAAGGGATGACCGTTTCAGTTTTTTGAGTTTGAACGGACAACTTGTGGGGAAGTCTTATTATTTCTATTTGACTTAAATTCAGAAATATAGATATTATCCTACGTCTGCGCTGGCTGGGACATGTTGTGCGTATGGACGAAGAAGCTCCGGCGAAAAAGGTGTTTGATGCGGAAGCAGCTGGGCGACGACGGAGAGGAAGACCATGCCTCCGATGGAAAGACCAAGCCGAAGAAACCCTATCCACGCTTGGTGTGCCTGATTGGAGAAGGCGCGCGCGAAGCAGAGGCGCCTGGAGAGAGCTTTTGAGGTCGGCCGTAACCCGGTAACGGGTTGTTATGGCCACCCAAGTAAGTAAGTAAGTAGATATTATCTACCCATGCTTTAGAATTAATAATGGTTGAAACATGAGAAGAAGCCACCGTTATTTTAAAAGGCGCATGAGTTGGTTTATTACCAATTTTCCTACAAGAAATGAAGGCGTCGGCAGGAATGATTTGATTTTGTCTAATAAAGTGTTTAACGTTGTCAGTGGTAGTGTTAGACTGTAGTCGTGATAAGAAAATTGATTTCAACCTAAGCAATGCTTACAAGGAAACTGCAGCCACAGAGCCACAAATCGTATCAACAACCTGCGGATTGGGAATGACAGAAATGGATAGAGGAGTATTTAATGTGAAGGAAGGGGATGGAGAGTTGCTTACAGGAATGTTAGCAGGAAAGTTGGAAGTAGATGCAGCGGGGTCCACGGAAGTTTCCGTTTAGATTTTCTTTTCTTTTTCAAGGAAATTGCTTGCTTAGGTAGAGTGGAGATCGAAGGAGTGGAAGCAGAAACCATACGAGCCTCGGTAATAGTTTGATTTTGAAGCAAACTAACATCCGGTGAAATAGCCTCATTAAGGCTATTTTCAATTTGGAGAGTTATGTCAATATAATTATTGAGAATATCTCTGAAATTCGTATTCAGATTGTTAAGGTTTTCCCCAAATTTCTTAAGTTTATCAAAAAATACTGACGGGGAAAGGGCCCTGCAATATGGACAGTACTAATGCTGGCCCGAACGTACAGAGCATAATAAATCTGTAATGGATTTTGTTAAATTTGCACAAGAGGCATGAAACACCCGTTCACAGGGACCTGAACAGGAAAACATAGAATTTAATATATTTTGGCTCTTGCATTGATCTCCTAAAGAGCAAGCTAATAAATTTTCAGATGAAAAATAATCCATCGTGAAATAAAACAAAAAGCAAAAAAAGAAAAGAAAATAAGCAAATAAAATACAAAAAAAAACTATTTTAATGTTGCTTAAAAATTTTTAGAGTGGTGAAGAGAGGGTTAATATTTGTGCAAAATGCACCCGCTAATCAGCAACAACAAAAGCACCACAGTGTTTAAAGTCAAGCTTTGTATACAAACAAAGCACAAAAGCGAATCGAAAACAAAAACTGTTCAACTGCTTGCTTACACCAGTGATGGCATTTTCGGTACATTTGTACTTTTTTCGGTACATTTGCGTCCTGAAAATTCATTGTCAGTACATTCGACAAGTTTTCAGTACATTCGGTACATTTGGGATATTTTCAGTACATTCGCCAAATTTTTAACACATATTCAGTACATTTTCGGTACATTTGGACAATTTATAATATTTACGTTTTTTTTGTCTTTTAGGAAATGAAAATAACCGCAATGAGTAGATTTATAGTAATTACCTGTATATAATATTATATTAATTACGTTTTTTTTTAGTAAATGAAAATAGTCGCGCAATGTGTAGATTTTATAATTAATTTAATGTGAAATATATCTCATTTTGCTAGGGTTTTTGAGATGGGAAAAGTGAGAACCTTTTTTTTTTTTTTTTTGATAGTAAATTTTAGAACAATTTGGTGCATAGTAGGAAAATTGGGTGTTCAAGACAAAAAAGTACATTCGGGCTCTAAAAAGTACATTTGAAGTCTCGATTTAGTACATTTTCACAAAACCCAAATGCCATCACTGGCTTACACTGTTTTTGTCTGCAGAAAAAAAAGATTATTCACATATGCATGTATGTATGTATTAATTTAAATTTGATATTCTGCAAACGAAATCAAGTAAACTAATGCACAAAATTTACGCAAAATTATTAATTCAAGCAATTTTAAATTAGCTACGACACTGAATTAAACACAAAAATAGAATATTATTATTGAGAAATATTTTATAACAAATACATATCGCTCATTTACTTCAAGAGTGGCATAACTCAAAAAACACAAAGTGGGAGAAAAACGCATTTAAAGTTTTCAATAAGTTACTTTTTATATGAGAATTCAACAAGGCGATTTTATAAGATACCTCTCCGAGTTTTTGACACAAAATAAAACATGAAATGGCGGATATTTCTGCATCATTAACTCAAAAATCACGTTTTTTGAGTTATGCCACTCTTGAAGTAAATGAGTGATATAATAAACAAATTACAATACACTTTAAAGTTTAAACACACAACCGACACTGACTAAGAGACGAAGTCAAATGAGTTCTTACAATTCAAATTTAAATGAAAACAGTTCAAATCTCCTTAATATATTATCTGTTAATGTAAGAAGTATCGCATCGCTTCATAAATTTAATATTTTCAAGAATGAGTTAGGCCAGGGGTTCTTAAACTTATGTAGTCCGAGGACCCCTTATCGAGCTAAATTTTTTTTGCGGACCCCATCCCACCTCAAGACATTTGACGTCGTTCTAAGCTTAATTTCTGACTCAATAATGACAAAGACACTCAGGCTTGCCAATCGATGTCAAACTCAACCAGACATAAAGTGTCCGGTTATCTGACAAGGTTAAGGAACGAAGAATTTTTATTTTGCTCTAATTTTTCCGATTTTTAAAGGTCTTTTCAACACTATGTATGTTATGTATGTCCAGTTTTTTAAGATCAAAAAGTTTAAAAGCATGCAGACACTACTTTCTAATAAATATTAGAATATAATACTTATACCATATATCTCTCTGCATTTTAACAAATCTTGCGCATTTATAGAGGCAAACATTTTTTTTAGAATTTTCATGTATTTAAATAAAATACAAAATGAATAAAAATTGGGGAAATATAAAGAATTATAAAAGTTTCAAGTCAAAATATGTACATTAAACTCAGACAAATATATCTTGGTCAAAATAAAGCCTAGAAAATACTTTTTTTTTCATATCTTTTTTAATAAATAATATAATAATAATAAAGCTTAAAATGAAAATTATTTTTTGGTGACTATTGGTTATTTTATAAGCGAAAATTGTTATATTTTCTTCTGTAAAAGTTTTTACCTAATGAAATGGATGATGTTGTTTTCTTGAAACCAAATCCACAATATCAGGCTCTATATTCGGAAGTATTATTCTCAGGTCTGCTTCTACATTAAGCTGGTTTCTGTACGTTGATTTTATATATAATAGTGCCGAAAAGCTTGTTTACACAAATACGTTGTACAAAACGGGATCAAGTTTTGGATGCCCTTATTTGCAAGTGCAGAATAATCGAATTTTAGGAGTAACTAAAAGTTAGTTCAATTTTATTGAATTTTAGTTTCAAAGAAGTATCGCAAGAGATAGCCATGAGCCATGATATCTTGCTCTAATGTCGATAATTGCTTAGCAATACTAACATCTGTGTTGAATGGATCCCTAATCCAGTCGTTGCCAGAATCAGGATAGGGAAAATACTTTCGGAAGCTGCTTTTTAGAGGCATTAAATGTTCGATAAATAGCATGCGCGTTTTATTATCGAGCACTTTATTAGAAAATTCTATAAAATCGCTGAGTGTTGAAAAAGACTCATACGCACACTTTTGAATGCGCTTTGACCATAATTCGTATTATTATAATCGCTTCTATTTTCAATAGCTAAACACCGTTGGGATTTGCGATTTAGCTTCTGTGTCAAAAATCACAAAAAAATAGAATTTGTTCTATTTCTCTGCGATAAATTTTCTAGTATCAATTTTGTACGCGCGAAAAGTTTTACGATGTAAAATTATTGGTGTCAAAATTGTTTCACGGACCCCTAGAATGGCTTCGCGGACCCCCAGGGGTCCCCGGACCACAGTTTAAGAATCGCTGAGTTAGGTAAATTATTAATCCTTCCGTCTATTACCCGACTAGTATTTTTCTTAGGCATGCCTAAATATACATTCGACCCTAACTGGGATATAAAGAGGTTAGCCTAAATTAGGAATTTTTGGCAGCAGCCTAATTAGGCATTTTAAGGAATTTCTAAATGAGGTTTACCTGTCGACTGCCTGATTAGGCCTTACGACGGCTAGTAAAAGGCATGCCTCTGTTGGGTTTTGCCTAACCAGAACATAAGGGCCTTGTGCGAAAACCGAACGAGACCGGCCAAGTGTGGATTGTAACGGTGTGCCCCAAATTTTCCTAAATAGGATTGTCTAACGCCCGCCTCAGTAGGTTCTCGTTGGGTTTTTGCAGAAGGCTGCTGCTAGACATTCCTAATTTAGGCTAACCTCGAATGTATATTTAGGCATGCCTAAGAAAAATTCTAGTCGGGTTGCTATCCAGGAAACATGGTTTGATATATCCTGTACAAATATTTACTCCATACCTGGCTTTAATGCACTGTCGTAGAAAAGATTCTTTCGTTGGAACATCCATATACATTAATAAGGAAATTTGTCATAATGTCTTAATTAATAATAGTGAACATTTTTTGGATCATATTATGATCTCACTTACAAATATTAAATTTTGTAGTAAGCCTTTAATATTATCATCATTGTATAGGTCACAAAAGTGTTCCTTGGATAATTTTTATGTGAATCTTGCTAATATCCTTCCAGAAATTAATGACTTACCTTGTATTTTTCTTGGAGAATTTAACATTGATTCACTGTGTGTGAACAACTTAAGTCAGAATCTAATTAACGTATTCTCTGAATTTAATCTAGTACCAAGTCATAATTTAATTACGAGGCCTCAGAGCATAACTTGCATAGATTGTATCTTTAGCAATTTAACATGTGATGTGACCGTAAGTTCAATTTAAACTAATTTTACGGATCATAACATTTTAATGTATGTTCCAAATCTTGCAATTTCTTATAATGAAACCTTGCGAGAAAAAATAACTTGCTTTGATTACAACAAGTTCGCAACTTTTCTAGACCAAAATCCTTTTTATTACAATTATTCGAGCAATTCTTCAGTTAATTGTAAAAACTTTGTTCAAAAGATTTCTTTAGCTGCAAAAAAGTCTACTCATATAGAATTTCAAGATGTTAATAAAAAAGATAAATCCGTGGATGTCTGTTTCGTTAATGCATATATGTAATTGAATATAAAAATAAGCTACTTTAGGTTAGAAGGAAGGTTAAAAGCAATAAATTTATTAATGAAACGTTAAAAAGAATAAGCAAAGTTATAAGCTTTTGTGGTAAAAAATTGATGAATAATTATTATTCACACAGCCTTGAAAAGTGCACTGGAGACATAAGAGAAACTTGGGCTTTCCTCAACGAAGCAATGGGCAAGAAGAGAAATATGTTATCTGACGTATTAGATGAAAATGACGTTCCCATACTAACTGAAAATAATTAGACAGAAAAGTTTAACTTTTTCTATAATGTCATCCACAATATGCGAAAAAAAATGTTAACTGAAAATGATAGTTTTAATCTGTTTCGTTCTGTAATTCCTGTCAATGATTATTTTAATCTTGTTCCGGTGAATGCAACCAAAATAGATAACGTATTGAGTCAATTAAAATTAAATAAGAGTCCTGGGGCCTTACTCTGTATTGCGATTCGAAAGGCAATGCGATTCGAAAGACAGATGCGATTCGAAAATAAATTAGCACTTTGTAAGTCGTTCGCATAAGTGGCAACGTTGCCAACAATTTTTCTCTTAAATTTTGGTTGAAGCTTGGCATCAATTCCGTAAAAATGTTAAAAAATGTAAACAAAATAAAATAGAAATATATTTGAAATTAAATTTGAACTTAATATAATTGATTCGATCGCGTTGTGGCTTGAAAGTAATACAACCGAAGAAAGGATTGAGTGAAAAAATATTAGAGACCGTTCTAATGTGATGGGGCTCAATTATAAGAGGTAAGGAAAAACATTTGTACACTGTAGGTATATTATACTTATTAACCATTTTCTAGTTTTCTACAAAATTTTCGGCTTAGTAAGGAAGCATTTATTTACGTCCTTAACAGCATTGGAATGGAGTTCGAAGTTGCACAGAGGTCATAGGCTATTCCAGCCATAGTAAAACTTTCCGCAACGTTGTAGTTTTTGGCTCAGGGTAGCTATCAGCACCAAATTGGACAGGACCGTCAGGTAGGGTTAGCTCAACAAGCTATGTCGAGTTGTTTGTTCGAAGTATGCTGTGCCATTGAAAAGATACTTTGCCCTAAGCATATAGTTTTTGAAATGTTCGAGAGCGAAAAAAGAATTTCAAACTGCCGTGGACTTGTGCTACCTTTGAAAATTTTGTAATAAAAACCATATAATAATGTATTTATCATGAAAACTTACATTTCAATATTAATTTTCTTCAATGCGTAAGCCAAATTGCTGTCGAATGAAATTTACGAAAATCGAACGGTTTTGACATTCGTTTTCGCATTGCCAAGTGTCGAAAATATGATAACGAGTAGTCGAAAAATTCAAATGCGAATACAGTAATCCCCGCTTATATGCACGCCGTTTATAAGCATTTCTCGCTTATATGTATCAGAACTTGAGCAATTTAATTTCTCCATTTAGATTTGTTAACACTTTTCTCCTTTATATGCACACGCTTATATGCATTTCTCGGATAAAAGCCCCAAAAAATCTCCAATTTTTTCTTCCATTCACGCTTATGAGCAAAAAAGTTCACATGTAACATTTACACTTAATAAAAAGACTTGCCCTACAGTTCCCCTAAATAACACCGCAATACCTCAGAGCACTGAAGTCAAATACTTAGGTATGCACCTAGACAGACGGCTTACTTGGAATGCTCATATTGAAAAGAAAAAAATTCAAATGAAGTTGAAAGCATCAAGCATTAATTGGCTTCTACATAAACACTCAAAACTAAATCTTGAATATAAAGTACTTTTGTATAAAGCTATTATAATACCTATTTGGTCGTACGGAATCCAACTGTGGGGCAACGCAAGCTTATCAAATATAGAACTATTGCAGAGGTCTCAGTCAAAAATACTTCGAACTATTTCTGGCGCACCTTGGTATGTCAAGAATATAAACATACACCAAGACCTTGGTATACCTTTTATTAAGCAACTAAAGGAAATCAAAAAGCGATCATATCATCTAAAACTACAGCAACATCCAAACACGCTGGCTAGGAACCTACTCCTAACATCGAATACGTCTCGACTAAAGAGACAAGACTTGCCACCCCTGTAGCGATTATATGTAAGGTAAGGTAACTCCTTCAACAACTCAAGACTGAGTTTAATTTGAGGAAAAACCACATTTCTTAGCAATGGCTTAGAAAAGTTCAACTCTCCATTAGTTTTTAAGATCTGTTTACTTATTGTTAGTCTCCAAGCGAGTTGTTACAATAAATAAAATAATAAGTTGGAAAAAAAAAAAAAAAAAATTCACGCTTATATGCACGACAGGAAAAAAATTTTAGTTTTTTTTTCATGTCAAAAAAATATTGATAACAAACAATCGTGTCAATCCGATTGTAATGTCAAATGTGCTTGACAGTAGCTTGCCATGCTGGGAAGAGTTAAATGAAAATGAAATTGTTGCCCATATTTTGCAATCGGATGATAAAACAGAGGATGATGAAGAAACAGACATTGCAGCTTATATAGATTCAATTCCTTCATTGTGTGCAGCTTTGGCCTCATTAAACACGCTTCGAAAGTTCCTTTTGCCAATAAATAAGTTTATTGACGAGCTTGATGACATTGAAGAACATATTTTTAAGGGCTGCAGTCATCTTCAATCCAAGATTACCTATTTTTTTATAATAATAATAATATATATATAATAATTTTGTGATTCTGTATATGTATGTAGATTCTACATGATCACATGAACTCTATATACACATATGTACTATATATATATTTTTTGATTTGCTTTTTATTTTTTTACTGGAATACAGCTTTTTGCCTTTAAAAATATTTTTTAGGGTTCTATTTAGTTGGCGTTGAGTAACAGCATAAATTAAACTACGATTCTATATAAGCATATATATATCTACCAAATATATTTGGTAGATATAGCTGAATTTTTATATATGCACTTTTCATGCATATAAACGAGTTTTTCTAAATGCATTTCACGCTTATATGCACCAAAAATCAATCATTTTCAGAAATGCTTATAAGCGGGGATTACTGTATCGCATTGTAGAGTACAATTCGTTCGAATGCGATTGAAATTCTTTTCGAATCGCATTGCCGAGTAAGGCCCCTGGTCTTAACAACATCACGTTGAAAATGTTGTTTATCAGAAAATCGTTAGTTTGTGATATTATAGCCACTATATTCAATAATATGATAACTGCGTCAGTATATCCTGACATATTGAAGATTCACAAAGTTATCCCCATTCCAAAACTAGTAGGCTCCAACAGGATTGAAAATTTCCGACCCATTTCAGTTCTCTCCATTATTGACATTATATTTGAAAAGATAATATTCGAGCAGAGCAGAGCAGAATATCTGGACAGAAATAACTTTTTCCTTGATTGGCAATTTGGCTTAGTGCTTCACCGAGAACGAGGCGGGGCGAGATTCGAGTTGTTCTCGCTCTCGCCTCGTTTTATAAAATTGAGTCTCGACTCGCCTCGTTCTCGGCCGAGAACTTGCCATCACATATCTCGCCTCGCCTCGCCTCGGTAAAAAGCGAGATTTTTATGAAAATGAAAAAAATTATACATGTATCAGGCCTGCATATGTATATCAGAGATGAACGCGAATGCATTCTTACGCAGCTATGAAACATTCGCTAAAAAACGAACAGCGAATCTACACTTAACAGGAATCATACAAAACGAATGTATATTCGACAGTTGACAGCGAAATGTTAAGAGTTTCGCTGCTCTCGACTGCGAACATCAGAAAGGCAATGAAAAAGCAGCGAATGGTTAGCAGCATTCATGAAACTTCATATCGTTGATGCGAAAGGTTGCCATGCATTGCCAATCACCCAAGTTAATTAATATAAAGTGAAAAATTCATAGTTTTCGTGCGGGTATTTTTAAATGTTCATTATAAATGAGTAAAAAACAAAAAGTAATTTATAAAAGTAGTTTACAAAGTTTATAAATTAACATGTTTTAATAAAATAGAAAGAATAGTAAAATAAAAATAGTAGTTTTGAAAACTAAGATTTTTTAATATAATAAAACAAAAAAATAGTTTTCACTATTCGATATAGTCATACCGTTCCGTTACATTAGTGTTGGCCATTTACTCTCTTAGGGTTCAATATATCTCCAAACCAAAAATATTTTGTATGAGGACCACCCTAAATATGCACCCTAAATAAAAATTTTATAGCCTAAATTCCGTGTGAATCGATTACGTGGTCTTTGTGAAAATGCTATTTTAAAAATAATTTTGTATAAGGGCCACCCTAAATTAAATTTTTATAGCTTATGTTATTTTTGGGGCGAAGACAAATACAACAAATGAAAGGTCATTAAAACCGGTTCATCGGTTCTTGAGTTATACAGAGTAAAGTTCTGCACTGTTACCAAAAATTTATTGGTTACAATAAGCATTCAGTTTTCTGCTACCATCAATACATTTATACATTTCTTGTGAGTACCATAGCGTATAGTAGTGTTGGCCATTTACCCTCCCGCGGTCAAATTGCCCGTTTGGAACCATCATTCGGGCCGCCGTGCAGTTGCTGATTTCTATGCGCTGATTCGCATGAAAATTGAAGATGCGAGAAACCCAGTCGGAATCATACGTGCAAAAACAAAACAAATGCAAACAAAAACATTATTTATGCGAAAGGCAATTTTTTAAGCATGTATTATTGAAATATTATTTAATTGTTGTAAAAAAATTCAATTTCATGGAAAAATAGTCACCGATATTGCGTCACAAAATATTGAACCAGATATTGAAGGTCTTATTTTAAGTAAACTCTGTTAGTATGTTTGTATAACATACATATGTATACATAATATGTATAAAATTTATGAAATGTTTTCTTTTTGTTGTTAAATAAAAATACAATTATTTTATATGCCAACATTTACATTATTTATTAACATCAGTGATGCACGAATTTCCACTGGGTCATTTTTCTATACGCGGAAAAGACAAAACACATTTATTTTCATTTTTTTTTCGCTGGAATTTCTTCACACATTTGTACACATACTAGCGCGAAATGTTTGTTGTAAACGTCAGCGCGCTATCGACTTTTGGCACCGCAGCTGGCCATCCCTACGTTACATAAATACATATTCCGTTAATCCGTACACGAAAAAACTTAAGTTCAATTTCTGAGATAAAATTACACGTTTCAAATTTTTCCCTTTTTATTTTATACACACTTTTTATTTAATTGGCAATGCATGGCAACCTTTCGCATTAATAGTATGAAGTTTCATGAATGCTGCTAACCATTCGCTGCTTTATCATTGCCTTCTTCACGTTCGCAGTCGTGAGCAGCGTTGCTGTTTTAGCCTTTTTGAGGCTAGATATAGCGTTTTTAATTTCTATTTAGCCTTGAAAATTTCATCTAGCCTCAAGCTTTTTTTGCAGCTTTTTCTAAAAATTCATCTAGCTTTATTTTATATTTTGACCTTTTTTATCAATTGGAGTACAGAAAACCCAAAGTCTTAAAAATTGATCTTTTTTACGCAACTTTCGCGTTCACAAATTATCAAACAGTATTTTTGGCAGTTTCACATCACTACTGAATTAAAAAAAAAAGTTCACCTCAGCGATAACCACCATCGTTTTTAGGTTGTTGGTGAACTTTTTTTTTGTGCGAAAGTTTCAAGAGTAATATTGAAATCGCTAATCAGGAGCGCAATATTTATAAAAAAATTTTTACACATCCCAATCGGGACACTTATGGGAATAGGAATCTGCCGGTGCCTCTAAGTTTCAGAGACTTTTCTGTTTAACCCGGACTACTACACATACTTATAAAAGAGATTTTCCTATTACAGAGTGTGTTCTTTTTCATTGGTTTCATAGATGTCAAAATACAATACAAAATGTAAGCAACATTTAAACGAACGAATTTAGTTGAATAATTTTCGTTTGCGTTTGTATTGGGTTTTGACTACTATGAAGCCATTGTCAGTAGCTAAACACAACTGGGACGTGCGATAACATCCAGAATTTTTCTATACGTTAGTACTGCCGTCAGAAGCGAATAAGGCGTAGCTCAAAAAAACTAGTTTCGAGATAATTGATATTTTGTAAATGCCGTTTTCTTCTTACTTTCTCTACGGATTTTTTAATTTATTTTTTGCAATTTCAAAATTTCATGTGTTTATACGTTTTTTATGAGATACGTCCATTTCGCTTAGTATTTATAGCTTTAAAAATGTAGATACGCCATTTTACTTAAGACTTCTCATACAAACTTTCATACAAAAGAAATAATATTTATGTACTATTGCAGCGATTCTTAAACTGTGGTCCGCGGACCCCTGGGGGTCCGCGAAGCCATTCTAGGGGTCCGCGAAACAATTTTGACATCTATAAGTTTACATCATCAAACTTTTCGCTTTATTCAAATAACTCATTGCCGGGATGCCCAGTACCTAACTGTTTCCACTCTTTCCACTGTTTGACAACATCATCAAATTTTGTAAATTTCAATGAGCCTACAAGGTGCAGCTTCAAATAAATTTAAAGTTGAAGATAAAATAGAAGCGATTATGAAAAAATCGAATTATGGTCAAAACGCAATCAAAAATGTGTGTATAAGTCTTTTCCAACACTGAGCGATTTTATAGAATTTTCTAATAAAGAGATCGTTAATGAAACGTGGCTGCTTTTTCTCGAACATTTAATGCCTCTAAAAACCAGCTTCCTGAAGTATTTCCCTGTCTTGATACTGGAACCGACTAGATCAGGGTTCTATTCAATATAGATGTTAGTAATGCTAAGCAATTATCGACATTAGAGCAAGATATGCTCGTGGATATCTCTTGCGATACTTTGACACTTCAATAAAATTGAACTAACTTTTAGTTACTCCTAAAATCCGATTACCCTGCACTTGCAAATAAGGGGCCGTTCAAGTATTACGTTATGTAATTTTTGAAGATTTTTACCCCCCTGCCCCCCTCTTCCCTTTAACATTACGGTATCACCCAAGTGACCATGTTTACCTAAAAGTCACAATTATGTGGCGTAATGTACCGGAAAGTCATTTTAGCGACTTTTGTTATGTTTTAGTCGCGTTTGCGATAATAATAAATAAAACAAGAGATTTTTAACTCGCAGTGCAACGCGTTTTCGCACCCCCCCCCCCCCCCTCCAAGTGCGTTACGTAATACGTGAACGGCACCTAAGGCCCTCCAAAACTTGATTCCGTTTTGTACGACGTATTTGTTTGAACAGGCTTTTTCAGTACTATTATATATAAAATCAAAGTATAGAAACCAGCTTAGTGTAGAGGCAGACCTGAAAATAAAACTTTCGAATATAGAGCCCGACATCATGGATTTGGTTTCAAGGAAAACACATCATCCATCTCATTAAGTAAAAACTTCTACAGAAGAAAATATATCAAATTTCACTTATAAAATGACCAGTAGTCACCAAAAAAATAATTTTCATTATAAGCTTTATTATTATTATATTATTTATTAAAAAAAATATGAAAAAAAACAGTTTATTTTCTAAGCTTTATTTTGACCAAGAAATATTTGTCTGAGTTTAATGTACATATTTTAACTTGAAACTTTTTTAATTCTATAACATTTCCACAATTTTTATTCATTTTGTGAATTTGTGTATTTACATGGAAATCCTAATTAAAAATGTTTGCCTCTATAAATGCACAAGATTTGTTAAAATACGGAGATATATGGGATAAGTAGCAATATTTATTAAAAAGTAGTTTTTGCAGGCTTGTCAACTTTTGGATCTTTAAAAACCGGAAAAATTAAAGCAAAATAAAAATACTTCGTTCCTTAACCTCGTCAAATAACTGGACATTTTATGTCTGGTTGAGTTTGACGGTTACCGGACATAGCCCCCACGTACATAATCCCCATTTCGAAAATGGGGGAATCCCCATTTCGTATATGGGGAATATGTCCGCAAATTATTCGGACATAATCCCCATCTTCGGTAACCCCATGGGGGTTATGTCCGAAAAATTTAGTTAATGCAAACTGTCTTGGGTCTTATGTCTGTCTTTTTTTTCGGATATATTCCGGCGAAGCCGGTGTTAGATTTTTAGGATTTTTAAATCCTGAGCTGCGGCCGTAGGCCGCCCACTTAACCTAACACTTGTGTAGAATTACTATAGTTGTCAACAACAAATTTATTGTGATGGGGATTATGTTCGCATCAGCTTTGGGGATTATGTCCACTATTTTCTGGGGATAATGTCTGAAAAATTTTAGGACTTAACCCCCATACCGAAAATGGGGATTATGTCCGTATAATTTGCGTACATGATCCCCATTTACGAAACTATGCTTAGAACGACGTCAAATATCTAGGGTTGGGATGGGGTCCGCAGAAAGAGTTTAGCTCGATAAGGGGTCCTCGGACTACATAAGTTTAAGAACCCCTGTACTATTGCATAATATACAGATTAAATTAAATAGAAACTAGAATCAAATTATATTTTTAGAAATTATAGTATATTTACTGAAAGAAACGTATAAAAAATAAGCATATATCATTGTTACTTAAGAAATCTCAAGCCTTAAAAGTAGGGGTTTTCACCAAAATGACATCATATTTCCTGGTATTAAGTGCTTAACAGAATTGGGACGTGCGATATAGGCCACAAGGAAAAGAGCTTCTTCAAAAAGCTATCTTTTTAAACTCTTTTCTTTCGTTAAAACACAATGAAGCAGTTGCGACAACAGCTGATTGTGAGAGAAGACTATTTGTTTACATATTTTAGCGCAAATTGTGTTTTCTTATTGCTTTGAAAAAATCACATGAAGGCCACAAATTGTCGCAAGGATACTCTAAAAAATCTAGTCCAGACCGCCATTTATGATGATTGTTATCGACAATCTATTACACAGCACAAAAAAAAGATGATTATACTATAACCGCGCTGGTAAACTAGAGAAGCCGGTGTTTCATATACTATAGGATGAAAAATTGGTCGCGGTCAGAGGCCTCTGAATTACACTTACTTTTATGTATAATTACTGGGCTAGCGAACCGGGCGAATTAATGAAAATGGTGAATGACAACATGATCCAGTCAACGAAGCTTTGCGTTATTGCCCGTTGTTTTTTTTAAATTATTAGTCGTAGTCAAATATACGACCATTTAACTTCGTATTCTTGACATACGTCTAAATCGCTTAGTAATTTGGGGTAAAATTGAGATAGAGAAAATATTCTTAAGGGATTTTGTACTTTCTTAAGCTGCCATAAGAATCTCGAATATCAATTTTTTTGAGATACTTTTTGACAAAAGTCGCAGATTCAGTCGTGCTTAGCATCTTACTTTCAAATTTTAATTTGGCAACTTAATGTAACCTCTTTTCTTGAGCCGAGAATAAAACTAACTGTAATATAATGTATACAGTACGCTAGCCGGTGCGCAAGGGGGCGGGTTTGGGGGTTCTAACCCCCCATTGGAAATTTTTTTATATAGACTTTTATTGACAATATGTTCTTACTTAAATGAAAAACCAAAAAGACTTGCACCTCATACGAAAAATTTAAAATTTTATGAAAATAAAAAAAACTCACATACATATGTACATATATGTAAATGGAAAAAGGTATGAAATTTATGATATTTTCCAAAGTTATGCCGAGAATTTCGATATGTAAGTATATGCGTTCTTAGGTTTGATAAAAAAATCATAAAAAAAACAAGATGTTATATTAAAGTTGTTTCGAGAAAAATTTTTTTAAATAAAAATATTAAGGTTTCAACAAATTTATTTAAATCTTTTTAATTCTTTTTATAAAGTTATAGTATTTCTTAACAAAAACGATTTAGTAATTTTTGTCCTATCTCCTAAAGTTTTAGAGATATTTCGTTTCAAAAAATGCTCAAAAGGGTAATAAAAATCAAAGTGTTCAGTTATTAAAATAATGGCCGATATGTACATATGTATGTATATACTATACACACATCAGCATATATACATACATATATGTATATTCATAAAACAGTTTTTGTATTTATGTCTTTTTTTGTATGCTTTGTAGTCAAAAATACTTTTTTTACGAACTTTATAACCTGACATGAAATATCCGAATTAACGTATGAAATTTCATACAATGTTTGAACTCTGCAGATCGCTATTTTTTTACCAACAAAAAAGGTAGTCGGTGACGACATTTTGTTTTCAATAAACAAAATCAAATTTTTTTTATAGCAAAATGCATTGTTTTTTAGTGAATTTTCCAAAATCGCATGAAAATTTTTTTTTCTGGGAACTGCTGTGTTAAAACCCCCCCTTGGATGATTACTGCGCACGGGTCTGACAGTACGTCAAGAATCAGTTGACGCATTGAAAAAAAATGCAATTTTTCAACTTGCTTAGTCAACGTTTACGCACAGAAACTCTTGACGAAAAGTTTTCTTGTTTGTTGGCAAGAGGGGAAAAACGAAAGAGTGGTTTACAGAAATTGTCGTACTCGGAAATTCTCTTTCATTCTGTTTGTTCGCTGATATGCTTTGAATTTACGTTTGTTGTGGCGAGTTGACGCAGAAATTGTTTTAACATTTTCAAGCACAAAGAAATTATAGTTTTCGTGTGTAAACGCAAAACAAATTCACAAAAAAGAATAGGCAAGAATTTCCTTGAGCAAAAAATATTACTTTTTATTTGTATAAATTATTTTTTTTAACAGTTATGGTTCCTTACAGCATTTACAAAGAATTCATAAAATAAAGTCCATATACGTGCTGTGTTTTCTATTTTATACGAAATTTTGTTTAAGATATTACAACATACAGTTAAATCAAAAAGTTATGTTGTAAAAAGTGGACCTAATGTAAGTAGCTATAAAATCATACATTTTTTTTGTACATGGGAACTTATAGAAAGTTGCAAATGTATAAAATAGATGCTGTACTTCTCCCATTTTACGTTAGAGAGAAAGACAGCCCGTCGCGACGTCTTTGATTTGCGTAATATTTTTACCTATTGATTTTCCCGGATCAAAAATAACATTTTGAGCTTATGGCGAGCTGGGCCGACTTTCTCTTTGAAATGAAATTGACGTTTTACACCATTTCATATTTGGATGTTAAACAAAGTATGTAAAGGGTGTTTTTTTTAGAGGTTTGTTTTTCGAATAGAGATAAAACTGGGATTTTGTGGTCAAATCTGGCAACTCTAATGTCATTTATATTCAGTTTGGTTTGCCATTTCATCATGAACAGGTTGACAAAAGAACAACGCTTGCAAATCGTGCAAATTTATTTCGAAAATAATGGTTCAGTTCGCGAAGTTTACCGCAAGCTCCGTCCATTTTATGGTCGACATAATCGTCCATCAGAGCAATTAATTCGGTTAACCATGGATCGTTTTCGCACTACGTTTACTCTATGTGATAATACGCATCCGCAGAGACGTCGAACAGTGCGCACCGAAGAAACAATTGCCGCTGTAGAGCAAAATGTTGAAGAGGACCCGAATGAATCGATTCGCCACCGTGCACAGCAATTGGAGCTTTGTCCATCAACTTTATGGAAGATTTTGCGCAAAGATCTTGGCTTCCGACCTTACAAGATCCAGCTTGTGCAAGAATTAAAGCCGCGAGACCATGCAATGCGTCGTGATTTTGGTGTATGGGCCGAAAATGAGATTGATCTCAATGCTGATTTTCATCGCAAAATTTTGTTCAGTGATGAGGCTCATTTTTGGTTGAATGGCTACGTCAACAAGCAAAATTGCCGCATTTGGAGTGAAGAGAATCCACATGAGACCCTTGAGACGCCATTACATCCACAAAAACTGACTGTTTGGTGTGCTCTATGGGCTGGTGGAGTCATTGGGCCATACTTCTTCCGAAATAATGCTGGAGAGTCAGTTACCGTTAATGGAGACCGGTATAGAGCCATGATAACCGACTATTTTGTTCCCGAATTGGATGGCATGAATGTGGATGAGTTGTGGTTCCAACAAGACGGCGCTACATGCCACACAGCGCGCGTCACAATCGATTTATTGAAGGAAACATTCGATGAGCGCATAATTTCGCGGAATGGACCTGTCAATTGGCCACCAAGATCGTGTGATTTGAAACCATTGGATTATTTTCTTTGGGGATATGTGAAGTCGCTCGTCTACGCCAACAAACCAGAAACGTTAGGGGACTTGGAAGCCAACATTCGTGGCGTTATTGCCGACATACGGCCCCATATGCTCGAAAAAGTGGTTGAAAATTGGACCTCTAGAATTGGCTTTATTCGACCCAGCCGCGGCGGCCACATGCCCGAAATCATATTTAAACATTAATGGCATAAAATTATCCTTCCAATAAAGCCAAATTGATGGACATTAAAACGATTTTCTTGTGTTTTATTTCAATTCGAAGTTGTATACCTCTAAAAAAAACACCCTTTATGTACCAGTAGACCGGTTCAAAAAAAAAAGTCTCTGAAATTTAGAGGCACCGGCAGTTTCCTATTCCCATAAGTGTCCCGAGTGGGATGTGTTACCAATTTTTTCTAAATATTGCGCTCCTGATTAGCGTTTTCAATATTACTCTTGAAACTTTCGCACAAAAAAAAAGTTCACCAACAACCTAAAAACGATTGTGGTTATCGCTGAGGTGAACTTTTTTTTTTAATTCAGTCTCACATTCGGAGTAGTTTTGAATGGGGAATTCGAATTTCTCATTATTTTTTAATTATGTTGTTTTCTTCAGTGGTAAAAACTGAAAATAGTCATGAAATTTTGTCAAAAATTTAATTTTATTTTTTTAAATGAAAAATCAGGTATAAATTTTTGGATTTTTTTGCTTTTATTATTTTGAATAATTCATTTATTTCTCCTCTATCTGATGGTGGTAACTGCAAATTTTTATTATTTTTGTACGTAAAAATAAAAACATAAATATAATTGAACAAAGGATTTTTTTCATATTGAAGCTATGTTTTAACAAGGAATATAAATTTTAATGTAGAAATTTGTTTCGAAAAATATGAAAGATATTTATCTAATTCTATACACTTGGTTTGGTTCAAGTAAACTAGATTTAATATTTTTTAAACAGATTTTCACATTAAAATTTATATTCCCTGTTAAAACATAGCTTCAATATGAAAATATCCTTTGTTCAATTATATTTATGTTTATATTTTTAAGTACAAAAATAATAAAAATTTGCAGTTAACACCATCAGATAGAGAAGAAATAAATGAATTATTTAAAATAATAAAAGCAAAAAAAATCCAAAAATTTATACCTGATTTTTCATTTAAAAAAAAAAAATTCAATTTTTGACAAAATTTCATGATTATTTTCAGTTTTTACCACTGAAGAAAACAACATAATTAAAAAATAATGAGAAATTCGAATTCCCCACTCAAAACTACTCCGAATGTGAGACTGAATGAAAAGAAAAAAGTTCACCTCAGCGATAACCACCATCGTTTTTAGGTGGTTGGTGAACTTTTTTTTTATGCGGAAGTTTCAAGAGTAATATGAAAATCGATAATCAGGAGCGCAATATTTAGAAAAAATTGGTAACACATCCCACTCGGGACACTTATGGGAATAGGAAACTGCCGGTGCCTCTAAATTTCAGAGACTTTTTTTTTTTTGAACCGATCTAATGTACCAGTGTTGGCACAGACGGTACTTTAGTACCAAAATTGATACTATTTTCATAACTAAATACCATGGTGCGGTTTTCCAGAAATCCATCGTTTTTGGTACTATTTTTTTCATCGAAATTCACCCCAAAATTAGAATTAAAACTTTCGCTTTTTACCACTGAGCACAACACTCCGTTTTAGGCTTTAGATCATTTGGGAATATGCTTAAAATCTGAAATCAACGCGCCTGAGGTATAAAACCTGGTATTACACCGCAGAAGAGGTAAAACTGTATATTATTAAATATAACTGGTCCCGAAAATAAAAAACAAATTGAAAAACTGGCCAAAGAGAAGCGCTAACCCAGCCAAATGTATTTTATATTTTTGGAATATTTTTTGAATCTTGTTATTCCAATTAATATAGAAATGCAATCAGAACATGGCAAGGTTCATTTCTACATTTCTAAAATGAAAAACTTATTTAACCAAATCGGTAGAGATTTCTTAAATAAAGAGTATTTGGAAAACATAAATATTAAAAATATAGGTTTTGACAATAATTGTTTGCCGTTAGAAGAAATTTATTGTGGTGTCAAAGTAGAGGAATAAATCTCTGAAATTATTTTGTCAATTGACAAAAAATCTTTCTTGTTAAATGCACAAACATTTTACAAAACATTTTGTGAAAATTTAAGGAACAAAATAGATTTGGATGATATGGTCCTAAATTTCATCCCCAAATTTTCCCCTTTTGAAGTGTAGCAGGAAAGACAAATTCAATACATATTACCAATTCTTAAAATTTGTTTCCCAAGAAAGAATATGATCTCGCAGAGCAAATTAACACGGAATTTCGAAATTTACCTTGCCACGATGATATAAGAAACATGAAAAATTTATCAATAACCGATTTTTGGTGTAAAATAGTTTTCATGAGCATTTGTTTCCAAACGTTACGAGAATTGCTAAGGGACTTTTATGCATTCTTCAGCGAGTGTCGGAAGAATATTTTCGTCCCTTAATTTTTATAAATCTTCAAAATAGACTAAAGTTAGAAACGTTTCGGCAATCTTGGAGACAAAGAACTTATTAAAAGCAAGTAAAAGCAACTGCTATAATTACAAATTGCCAAATGAAATGAATTTAAGTAACATGAAAAGTTATACTGCGTCAGACACTGATTCAGACTAAATCAATGTATATAAACAGTATAGTATAGTTACAGTATAGTTTCTAAGTTTATTTTTATACACAAGACTGAATTTGACAAAATGTGTGTTCATTTATGTTATTTTTTGTTCTTTATTTTTAAAATAAACTACTTATGTACCTTACTGACATATTTTTGTGTTTTTCTTCTCTCTCCGATATTTGGTACTATTTTTATGATTTTGGTACTTTTTCAGCCAGGCACTGGTACTTTTTCAAATATCCTCATGCCAACAGTGGTGCATATGTACATTAAGGTGGTTCTTATTTGTTTTTTTTTTGCGAAAATCAAAAGCGACACCCCCCAAATCGGTTCGAAATAGGATAAAAACATTTAAAAAATGTATTTGAAATTTTTATCTTTAACCCTTACTCGGCCTATTTCAAAATGAAATTTGACTTAAGTGAAAATCAAATACGAACCCTAAAATAGCTACAGCAATAATTTATACATCAAATTAAAGTAGTCATCGAGCAGAGGGTACTGAAATTTTCATCTGCGAGCACTGATCAACTACCAAAGCCTTGCCATAGCGAGGAGAATTACTTTCATATGACATTAATATATATAAGATCTATTAAAGAGTTCCCAACTTATAATGATTTTTAGAAAAGCAATATCCACAACTTGACATGACTATATCTCGAAAACTAGATTCGTACGATACTTTTTTTGAATATATTCTTTCTTAAAATTAAAAGCCACTTGAGAAAAGTTAGTTTAAAAAAATGGCTGCTTAATAATAATAGAGTTTAGCTACTACAACTATTAGCTTTTTTAGCAATTTAGTTTGAAGCTTTAAAACCAAGTAAAAAGCTTATATATTAAGGAAAATGAAAAAATTATACTTGCAATTAAATTTGTAATATTTTTATAATTTTTTCTTAGCTTTATCACACTTTCTCAACATACCCACCCAGATCAAATGCATATAAACATACAATTGCGTGAATGCAATTGCATGAATTTATTAATATGGTCCAAGGCATAAATGTTAGAAAAAATTTACCGATCATGCTGTGGGGCTCGGACAACACAAACATAAAGACCAACAACCATTAAGCTACAAAATTAACTATAGTTATTTTTCAATCTAAGCTTGAGTTGACCTTTTGACAAGCTAATATCATATACAGCGCAATTAATAAGAGTAGTCATGCGATTAAAAGGAAATCTCAGAAAGGAAAACTCAGATTGAAATAGGGTCAGTAAGGGTTACAGATAAAAATTTTAAATTAACTTTTTAAATTTTTTATCTTGTTTCAAAGCGATTGGGAGGGCTCGTATTTGATTTTCACTTAAGTCAAATTTCATTTTGAAATAGGCCGATAAAGGGTTAAAGATTAAAATTTTAAATAAATTTTTTAAATGTTTTTATCCTATTTTGAACCGATTGGGGGGGCGTCCCCAATTTTTTTTTATTAAGAACCACCCTAATGTACATACAGTGGCTCACAGCTTATTTGATGTAGTGCATACTTTTAACTTCAATGCTTTACTAAATTTCATGTCATAGCTTATTTGATGCAGGCATGTATCAATTGAAAAACATTGTTTAAAATAATGATTTTCTAATTTTAAATATGTAGTATAGTAGCCTCTTTGGTCAACTACAGCTTAAAGACGGTTTGGCATCGATGCTGCAAATTTTTTTTTAGTATATGGCGAATTATAGCGCCACTCAATTTTAAGTGCCTTTTTTTAGGTCGTTTTTGTTTGAAATGTTGTGTAGTTAGATACCATAAATTTTCAAGCACATTTACGACAGGTGACTATGCTGGCGGTGCCATTAAATAAGAGCACATGTTGTGAGGATGGAAGTCGACAGCCTCGTTTCCTTCCTCAAAAACCTATACAAACGATACAAGCGTAACCGCCGCGTCACCGCTTTATTTTTAAATCCATATCGTTACCTTAATATAGAAAGGCCCTAACTAACATTTTTTTTTAAATCGAGTTTTTTTTTTGTAGATGTCGGTAGGCCACCCACTAATACACTATTGATAAAAATGTGTGTGCTATGATTGAAAATAAAGCATTTACAACCAAATTAAAAAAAAAAAAACATTCACTTCAATACTACAAAGCATAAATTAAAATTAAGTTTTTTCGTTCTCCTGTAAAGAAACAAAAATGTTAGTTAGGGCCTTTCTATATTAAGGTAACGATATACTTTATTTCTTGTTTAACATAATTTAAGTCTTCTGAGAATGAACAACTAGACAGAATGTATTATTTTTATTATTTAACTTTAAAATGAAAATTAGTGTTTAAAGAATCATAAGACGCACATGTGAACAACTTATTATTGAAGTTGGCATAAGGGCATAAAACAGTAGTTGAGACGCTAGGTTAAGATATTAAGTCATCTGCTAAGAATCAGCTGATGCAATCGACACTAGCAAGAGGTTGGGTATTAAATGGAAACCAAAATTTTAGTCATTCAATCGGGGTCCGCCGCAGCATAGACTAATATAGACCGGAAAGTATTTTCGGCGGGAAAAACACTTTTTGTTAGTGTGAGTGAAAATTGAAGTTCACCCTTGTGTGGTGAGTTCGCTCGTATGAGTGTGCCACTTTGTGGATATTTTTTCATAAAGTAGGGAATTTATAAGTCTTCACAGGATTGAAATGTAAAAAAATTATATTTTGTGTATAGAAAACTATAATAAAATGTTTAAGAAAACGTTAGCACATACATTATGTATCAATTTTTGATGATGCAAAAGAAAAATTAAACAAATTGCTTTTTGTGTAAAATTTTCAAAGTCTGGCAACTATCAAGCTGTCAAATGTTTTGAAACCGAAAATATTCCAATTATTAACCAATAATTAATGATTTTGTTTTTATTTATTTTTATTTTTTATATTTAACTAAGGTTTCAAATGTATAAAATATTACATTATCATATAATTGGAATTTTCAATACTCAATTCCATTATGCACCATCTTAACGAAATGACCAGCACCACCTTCTCCGACCCATTCACAACACGGCTCACTATCAGCCTTTAAACAAATTGCTTAGAAAATTGGCTGAATAAGCCGCCAAGCCTGTGGATGACCACCAGGCATCAAGGATGGAACATAACGTGCACCTTCTTCGCCACCGCTAACAACAGAACCGACAGATTAAATCCCTTAGCACGTCTCATCACAGCGTCGTTCTGTATCTTGCTGTTTCTACCAATGGTGTCTGTTTAGTTGGTTTTTCATTGCTCTCATCTCACGCTATGAGCTAGAATAATTTAGAATGAATTATTTTGAAATAAAAAGAACTAAAAGCAATTTTATTTACCTTTTTATTACGTTCCTCCAAAAAATGTTTTTGTTAAAGTTGTAAATTGCCAATGAGAAATGTCAAAAGCAGCTGTGGAATTCAGAATGGTTCAAAACGGAATTCTGGTATTCACCACGAAATTCAGAATGGTTCAAAGCGGAATTCTGCTATTCACCAAAGTACTAAGAATGGTTCAAAGCGGAATTCTGCTATTCACCACGGAATTCTGGTATACAATAAAGAATGCCACTGCATTACTTTTTCAAATGTGCAATTGCAGGGAAAATTGTTTGAAAGAACCAAAAACAGAAATTTCCCGCAAAGTTTTAATTTCTTTTTATATAATTGCTTCAGCTAATACAAAAATTAAATTGTTGAGTATATGATATCTTTTATAGGTGTCAACAAAATTTTGATATAAATTTAACTAAAATTTAATTTAATTACGTAACTTTTATCGAGGGGATGAAATTTGATATAAAGTAACTAGGGCTAATAGAAGATAATATCTTTTACCGGTCAAGTCATTACTTTTACTTTTAAGTAATGCAGATAAAATATATACTTGTCTAAAATATCTGCAATACGAGAAGACCTAACCTATTAACGTGATTTTAGTCTCTTATATAAACATAAATTAATTTTCGAAAAAAGTTGTTACTCTCGAGAAAAATTTGTTTTCAGCGCAAACTTTAAGAGACTGCATACATGTGACAAAAAGTTGTGTTAGTGAGAACCAGCTAGTAACTTTCAATATTCACGTATTTTTACGCGTTCCTTTGTAAGCAACTTTTTTTTTTCAGATATGCAAATTTTAATAAAACTTTGAAATACTATATATAAGGTCTTTTTGGCAATAAATATGACACGATTGACTTTCTATTAATATGTAATACGTCCGAAAAGACGTAACCTCAAAAAATTCAATATCTAATTTTTGATTGATTATGATGCATTTGACTAAATTACATGTTCCTCCAAAATTTTTAAATCATATGTGCAATAGTAATGATTTTAAAACGATATTCAAAAGGCCGCAACCAGTTTTTGAGTTTCATATAGCAAATAGACTTAACACACATATTACTATTATTATATTTATATTATTACTACATATTATATTTCCCTGGAAAAATCATATTTCCCCAAAAAACACCCACAAATCAGGAATGATTCCGTGCAATTTCATTTTCCAACATATGGTACCTCTGGTTTTAAAAACTTTTGACAATCAATGCGTGTGAGGAAGAAGAAGACTTTCCGGTCTATATTAGTCTATGCGCCGCAGCGAGCAGTCAACAGTCCAGCAACAGTGGTAATATTCACTAATCAAAATTCTTTTCTACTTTCAGCAGTGACTTAACATGCAAGTACATTTTCAGTTCTCACTGAGGTACTTGAGTGTTAGGAACTTAGCGTAGGCATCAGCTGGTACACGGAAAAAACACCACCTTAAATTTTATTAAAAATTAATAGGAGATTATAAAAATTTAAATCTGAAAGCAAATATTACTCTTTTATAGTTATAAATCAGGGACATAACTATTATAAGTTTTTTGTCAAAAAAATTGTTTCATAATTATTATTAATAAGAGATATTATATTAATTGTCGATAACTATTATTTTTCAATATATATTTTTTACGTTGAGTCATAACTGTTATGCATAAGAAATTGTTTTTCCATTGTCCTTAACTATTATTTCTCAATGGATTTTTTTTTACGTTGAGTCATAACTGTTATGCATAAGGAATTGTTTTTCCATTGTCCATAACTATTATTTCTCAATGGATTTTTTTTTACGTTGAGTCATAACTGTTATGCATAAGATTTTGGTCAAATTTTGGAAATTTCTTTATACACTAATCGAAGGAAAGAGGTCAAAAATGGATTTTGACCATCTTAGAGGTGGTTCCGAGTTCCAAAAATTACCGATTTCGGTCCATTTTCGCAAAAAAAAATGTTATGCACCAATCGATGGAAAGAGGTTGAAAATGGATTTTGACCATCATTAGAGGTGGTTCCGAGTCCCAAAAATTACCGATTTCGGTACATTTTCGAAAAAAAAATGTTATGCACCAATCGATGGAAAGAGGTTGAAAATGGATTTTGACCATCATCAGAGGTGGTTCCGAGTCCCAAAAGTGACCGATTTTGGTCCATTTTCGAAAAAAAAAGTTATGCACCAATCGATCGAAAAAGGTTGAAAATGGATTTTGACCATCATTAAAGGTGGTTCCGAGTCCCAAAAATTACCGATTTCGGTCCATTTTCGAAAAAAAAATGTTATGTACCAATCAATGGAAAGAGGTCGAAAATGGATTTTGACCATCATTAAAGGTGGTTCCGAGTCCCAAAAATTACCGATTTTGGTCCATTTTCGAAAAAAAATGTTATGCACCAATCGATGGACAGAGGTCGAAAAAGGATTTTGAAGGTCATTTGGAGTATCTCCGGACCCTAGAAAGGACCGTTTTTGACCAATTTTCGGAAAGTTTTTTTTTTGCTCCAATCGATTGGGTAAGTTCGAAAACTAATTTCGGACATCACATTGGTTGGCTCCGGACCTTGGAAAGTACCGTTTTCGACCCTTTTGGTGCTTTCCAAGGTCCGGAGCCAACCAATGTGATGTCCGAAATTAATTTTCGAACTTACCCAATCGATTGGAGCAAAAAAAAAATTTTCCGAAAATAAGTCAAAAACGGTCCTTTCTAGGGTCCGGAGTTACTCCAAATGACGTTCAAAATCCATTTTCAACCTTTTTCCATCGATTGGTGCATAACTTTTTTTTTCGAAAATGGATCAAAATCGGTCACTTTTGGGACTCGGAACCACCTCTGATGATGGTCAAAATCCATCTTCAACCTCTTTCCATCGATTGGTGCATAACATTTTTTTTTCGAAAATGTACCGAAATCGGTAATTTTTGGGACTCGGAACCACATCTAATGATGGTCAAAATCCTTTTTCGACCTCTTTGCATCGATTGGTGCTTAAAAAAAATTTCCAAAATTCGACCAAAATCGGGAATTTTTGGGACTCAGAACCACCATTGACTCAACATAAAAAAGAATCCATTGAGAAATAATAGTTATAGACAATGGAAAAACAATTCCTTATGCATAACAGTTATGACTCAACGTAAAAAAGAATCCATTGAAAAATAATAGTTATGGACAATGGAAAAACAATTTCTTATGCATAACAGTTATGACTCAACGTAAAAAAGAAACCATTGAAAAATAATAGTTATGGACAATTAATATAATATCTCTTATTAATAATAATTAAAAAGCAATTTTTTGAAATATTCCTTAAAATTGGGCAATTTTTTCAATCACAAAAAACAAAATAATAGTTATTTTCGGTCCCTGTTTATGACACTATTGAAAAGGTTTCAAAAAATTTTTGTGATTTTTTTCAAGCACAGAAAATTAATTTCTTCACAGTACAAGGCAGACGCGTCTGTTCGCTTCGTTAATCGTCATAAAAATAACGTGCTGCCAAAATACACAAATGACATTTGTCACAAAAACCGCATCAAAAGATACGCAGGGTTGTCCACAACCGAACCCTTTCCTCTACTCAGACCTACTCCAAAGAAATTCTGCCGGAAGCGAAATGGGCGTATCATATTCATGATTTTATGTCATCGGATAGTTTAAGACATTACGCATCTAATGCCGGTATCTTAGTTCAAACCTATAAAAAATCCCTTCAGAAAATTTCCTCTATATCAATTTTACATGTATTTCGACAAATTGACATAAAAAAACATCAATTATCTCGAAACACATTTTTTTGAGATACGCCCTTTTCGCTTCAGAGGGTAGAATTAGTATTTCAAATATCCGATTTAGCGTCGAATAAAAAAAATTTGTACACGGAAAAAACGAAACTCAAAATTATTGTAAATATTAATCAAAATTTAAGAAAATTTAGTAGGTAATTTAGTAATTTAGAAACGGTTCGAGTGTTTATTAAAAATTACTAAGCGTTATATAAAAATTGTATCAAGCAGGCATTAATTTTTCGAATGCAAGTTTTTAATTTTTACAAAGTAGATTTTAAAATTTCTGCAATAATTTATTATATTTTAAAAGGACTGTACTATTTTTTAAAAAGTACATTATAAAGTTTTTATGATGAAATAATAATAACTGAGATTTATTTTTAAATTTTTTTGTGTGTTGAACAAAATTGGGACGGCCAGCGAGTTTCCGTTGCCGCTTTCCCGACCCCGTCCCGTTCTGTTCAACACATTACTTCAAAGCCAATTAGTAAGAGTTTGGCAAGCCTTATATATTTATTTTTTTGCATGAACATGTTGAGAACTCAAACAGAGTACAAATTAAACACAAAAGAGAAATAAAATTCAATATAATAAAAATTAATAATCTTGAAATAATTTTTCTATAACTACTTTTTAAAAATTATAAAGCGGGAATCATATATTAATATATGAAATATATAAAAATTCTAATGTGGCAATTTATTAAAATTTAATAAATTCTTTGTAAAATTTCAAAGTTTTTAGGTGATAATTAAAATGAAGAAAATGATTTTTAATATTCACTTATTAAAAAATGTAAAATGAAAATATTTACAAACTCGAATAGAATTTTTAATAAGGATTTTCTATTTATTACTATAAAAAAGTAATATTTGTTTTCAGATTTTAATTTTTATAATCTCCTATTAATTTTTAATAAAATTTGAGTAGGTGTTTTTTCCGTGTAGAGCTGATGTATCAAGTTAGTTGTTTTTTTTTTTTTTTTTGGAAGAAAAGTCTTTTATTTCTTTTTAAGTTGTTAATTTGCTAAAAATGTAAATACTCATATTTATACAGACCTTGTTGATAGCGAATCAAATTGTCCACAGTGAGCCATGCTAAGAACAGCATTTATGGTGAAATAAATTGAAGCGCCTTTTGAAGTCATCATTTGTATAATCCGATAAGCGCCCTTTCTTACATGTGATATGAGAACGCAAACAAAATATCTTTGCAATTTAATTGTATGTTTAATCAATTTATATAGCGATTATACGTGAATGTGTTTTGAGACTCATTTAGATACTCGTTTCGTTACGAACCTTAGAATCATCAAAAAACTACTTTTTATTCGTTAAGATTGTTACTGATTGTTTCACTTATGATCACTGCAAAAAAATTATTTCTTGAAATTATGTATATTTAGTTAAAGTTCAGTTATTTATATACTTCTTATATCATATGCTGAGTCACTTGATTTTGCTGTATAATTAATTTAGTAAGAGAGAGAAACAAAAGAATTGAAGAGCGTTAGAAAAACGCTGGACAGTGCGTTCAACATCTGAAAAAGTACATGAAATTCAGTTCTTAAGCAAATTCAACAAATTTTTCAATGAGGTGTTTTAATTTTTGACATTTTGATAATTCAAAGCCACAATCCAATAGAATTTAACGTATACGAAGATGAGGAAAAATAACTTAGGAACTTAAGGAATATTTTTACACTAAATCGGAGGAAGACAGTTCTTCAAATTTAGTACGGTCTTTTTTTTCGGTGTACCTACGAAGATGAGGAAAAATAACTTAGATTAAGGAACATTTTTACACTAAATCGGAGGAAGGCAGTTCTTCAAATTTAGTACGGTCTTTTTTTTTCGGTGTACCTGTTTTTCGGATCCAATATGGCGGCCGGAAGCAGGAGAAAAATCGTGTGTTCAGAAAAAAAAGTTTGCAAAAATAAAAATTTCCAACCGATCGGGTCGTTTCTCTGCCCCAATTGTAGCTCCTATAAAGCTGGCGTGGAAAGTTGACAGAGTCTAACATAGCTGTAAAATGCAAACAAAATACATCCGAATGGAGGTTTTTACTTTTTTTTTATAGCGGTCCCATAGACCTATGTTTTAACCGATACAGATACGATTACCGATATATTCCGATACACCGATATATACAAAAAAATGTTCCTGGAAGCAATAGGCGACTACTATAGCAACGAGTTGCAGTACAAGCTTGTTTGCCACGCATGAAATACAAAGTTTTAACATTGGACCTAAAGAAAATACTCCTAAAAAAATACTCCATTTTTTTTGTGCCAAGTTTCCATGAAAACGGACACAAACTCTGATAGTACCGCTTATTTACATACATATATGAATGACAGGCTTCACCACATTAAACCTTCATCGTCCACATTACCGTTTTTGATAGCATCGACCACAATTGCATTTGAGATGCATTGAACAGACGGTGCAGCGTTTGTGAACGTCAACCAAACTAAAAATCATTGAATCAAACGTGAAGCCAGTTTTTTTGTACGGCTGTGAAACTTGGCTTACCAACAGCGCTCTACTATAAAAATTACAAGCATTCACCAACAATTGTATCCGCCGAACTCTGAAAGTTTAGAGGCCTAGCGTAATTTCCATTGCCGAATTGCTCACCAGATACTTTCAAGATCGCATTTCCATTCAAATCAAACTGCGAAAGTGAAAATGAATACTGAATCGTTGTGGAAACGTACGCTAGAGCAAGCAATACGTGAATCGGGGAAATGTTGGAGAAAAAGGGTGACACTCGCTTATGATAGTGCACGCTGGAAAGTTCTGTGGCGGTGCTATGCTCCGTTAGGAAATGAAGGTAACAAGATGAATGGAATTTTCACCTGTTGTAAGGCAAAATAATTTTTATCTCTGTTGACTAAGCTACATATGTATATAGGAAAAACAGCAATTATATTACTTATAGATTTATTGTGAAAATATAATGATTTATTATATACCACATTTTTTTCTTTGTGCTCGCATGAAAATCTTGTTGCTTAAGCTGAAAAATATTTTGTGAAATTTTCAACCCTAAACTGCAATCGATCAATAAGTTTTTAGTTGAAATTTATAATTTTTGATCACATATTCTTAAAACCCGACAACAAAAGAGTTAACAAAACATATATATTTAGAAGTATGCAGTGGTGACAGGTCGGGCATTATAAGTTTATTCCCAAATTTTTTTTTTGCATTTTAAAAATTTAATGGATTTTTCGAAGGCCATTAATTCCTCATTTTCAACTTAGCAACCCTAATTAAGTACATATAACCAAAAAACTTATCTCAAAAGTACATTAGAAGTGTTCTGAAAATGCCATAACGAAGCAAAGTAAATCAAAAATTATACAATAAAATTTGTATACCACTTTTTTTTGACAATCCAGGGCTTTAAGAATTTATGCGTTAGAATCAAAAATAGGTAATAGATAGAGTTCTCAAGAAAAAACTGCGAAAACATATCGCTCATTTTCTGAAAGATAGTCATAAGTCAAAAAAAACCTAAATTAGGAGAAAAATACGATACGATACTATGATAAAAAAACGCGCAGCTTACTCTACCTCAAGGTGGTGAGTGTTTTGACCAAAACGCGTTCGGAAGTACATTTTGCGGCTCGTACGCCATAACTATTGATTTTACGAAAAAAAAGGTTATAACATAAATTCTAGGCAATTTCCTCAAGTTTCATTTTGTATTAAATGACTCAGAAATATATTGTCAGAAATATTGTCAAAAAACTTAATTTAGACGCCATTTTTCCATTGGCGCCGCGAGCGGCAAAAACACGATGTGGCAAAGTTGAAATTCGGAAATAAAATATCGAAATCTATACAATTACCCATTTTCAAAACTCCCGGTTAACTTTCCAAGTAACCTCTTTTTTTATTGCCAAATAACTGTACTAAAATTACAATTAAAATGTTGTAAAGCCCCATTGATTTTATTTCTTTAAATCATAAATAGTTTTGAATATTTTTAAACAGAATTCTTAAGTTAAATTTCTTAAATTTTTGAGAACTGCTCAAATGAAAATAATATTATTGTATTCTCGAGTTTAAAATAAATAAATGAGAAGACTATTACCAAAAGGCGAACATTTGCAAATTAGTTTATTAACGACGATTTTGTTTTACTAAGAATGGAAGGTATTTTCGACGACAGCAGCTGTTTATAAGACACACAGAACAGCATTGATGATTGATGATTGAAATGAAGATATGTATGGGTTTAAAACTAAGTGTTCGCCCTATGTCCTTCAGCTACATACATACATCTGATATGCCATATATGTACTTCTAAGAATTTTAAGTGGCTTAAATCGCATCTGAAGTCAGTTTCACTATCCTTTCAGGCTTTGAGATACGTGACTCCTTAGAGCCAAAAATGTTAATTTACTTCATAACTAATAAATCTTTATTACTGCAACAATCCGATTACAAATTCTCATTTCTTGTAGATTTTTCAGTGCTAAGTTCGATGTTTTTCTATCATGCTGTGATTTTGAGATATTCAACCCTTATGCACCAAAACTGTTATTTTGGATAGGATAGATTATGCAAAAACTCTGACGTACGAGAAAAATTCCATGAATAGATTTGGATAACGCACAAATGTATAAGAAACACTAATTTTGATTTAGATTGACAAGTTATTGGCAGAAGTAACACTTTTATTACCTCAAAGTTATATATGTATATCGAATGTAAAAATTTGAACTTCAGCTTCGGTATTGGCAGTTCAAAATCCAAGGGGCTACATTGGCGGCGCATTGGTTACAATGAAAATGCCGGTAAGTAAATAAACATAATGCTTTAAGCATTTAAAATTTGTTAAACTACGACATAGACCCATTGGATAGACTGCTCAAAAACTGCATTACGAATTTACTTTTTGAGCATTCGAACACACTGTGCAGCTTTAAAAAAAACGTAAAGTTGTCGCGGAAGAGTTTTCGATTTCGTTGGCCGTTTTAAAATTTATTCCGGTTGTTTACTTTTATGTGCTCTGTGCGTTGCATTTTAATTACGAAGATTTTCGGTTTAGTTGTGTTTCTTAATCAAAGCACGGAGCTACGAATTACGTATCGAACAATATAGAAATTAGTAACAAACTTTGGTAAAGTGAACAAACAGCGATTGTTATTCAGCAAAATAAGAATTTAGTTTGCTTTGAGCAACTGCCTCTCGCACTAATCCGTAGTCTACTGAATCTAATAACATACGGGTAGACTGCATTCGCTTAGCTGAACGCTAAAAATTGTTAGTAATTTCGACAAATTGTTTCAGCCTTGATCTTGTTGAGCTTTCGTGTGCTTTTTTCATAATTGTTACATTACTGCATACAGGTTATAGGAGGGTAATCAAGCTTTAACTCTTACTTTGTAAGTCTTGTGAGAAAACGAATTGTTTAAATGATATACATACATATGAATGTACATTGTACATTAGGTTGATTAAATTTTTTTTTGTTTTCTTTACGGTGTTGTAGTGGAAAAATTAAGTTTATGATATGGAGAAAATTATCAAGCAGACGTAGCAATGTACATTAGACCGGTTCAAAAAAAAAAAAAAGTTTCTGAAATTTAGAGGCATCGGCAGTTTCCTATTCCCATAAGTGTCCCGAGTGGGATGTGTAGCCAATTTTTTCTAAATATTGCGCTCCTGATTAGCGATTTCCATACCAAAAAACGATGGTGGTTATCGCTGAGGAGAACATTTTTTTTTAATTCAGTCTCACATTCGGAGTAGTTTTGAATGGGGAATTCGAATTTCTCATTAGTTTTTAATTATGTTGTTGTCTTCAGTGGTAAAAACTGAAAATAATCATGAAATTTTGTCAAAAATTGAAATTTTTTTATTTAAAATGAAAAATCAGGTCTAAATTTTTGGATTTTTTTTGCTTTAATTATTTTGAATAATTCATTTTTTCTTCCTCTATCTGATGGTGTTAACCGCAAATTTTGATTATTTTTGTACTTAAAAATATAAACATAAATATAATTGAACAAAGGATTTTTTTCATATTGAAGATATGTTTTAACAGGGAATATATTGTAGCGAAAATCGCTTTATGCCAGAAAATGCTCGAAACGAAAAATTAAACGATACTAGCTAACATCACTGCCCGTAGAAAAATACTTGCATCACTGACCGTAGAAAAATACGTGCATCACTGACCGTAGAAAAATACTTGCATCACTGACCGTAGAAAAATAACACCATCTAGAGGCATTTAGTGTGTTTTCTGTACTATAAATGATAAAGTGGTGCGTCAGTGTGGTACGACATTATCAACGTCGATAATCGCTATCTAGAAGGCACTAGAGACGACATTCAGGATAATGGCGGATGGTACGACATTATCAACGTCGATAATCGCCATATAGAAAGTACAGGAAACGTCATTCTGGATAATGGCGGATGGTACGACATTATCATCTTCGATAATCGCTATATAGAAAGTACCGGAAACGTCATTCTAGACAATGGCAGATGGTTCTAGAAAATGATGACTTTAGTATAAAAGGCAGTCATCTGAGCAACCGGCACACAGTTGATATTAAACAGTTGAACAAAGTGGATCTTCAGTGAGACAATTGAACTTTTGAATTTAAGTAATAAAGTGATACAGTGGATTTTAAGCTATATAAGCAAAAACGTTTGTGTATACAATTTGAACGTAAAGATTAAATAAACAATAGTACTGTGTAAAAACTAACGTTTGTGATTTAAATAAACCATTTTATAATTAAATAAAGATTGCGTTTTTCTTGATTATTACACAATCCAGTAATCGAACTCAGAAAGTGTAAGAGATCGAAATTATTGTCAAAGGGACAGGAAATTTCGTAACAATATATTTTAATGTGGAAATCTGTTTCGAAAAATATGAAATATATTTATCTAATTCTATACACTTGGTTTGGTTCAAGTAAACTAGATTTCATATTTTTGAAACAGATTTCCACATTAAAATTTATATTCCCTGTTAAAACATAACTTCAATATGAACAAAATCCTTTGTTCAATTATATTTATGTATGTTTATATTTTTAAGTACAAAAATAATAAAAATTAACACCATCAGATAGAGGCAGAAAAAGTGAATTATTCAAAAAAATAAAAGCAAAAAAATCCAAAAACTTGTACCTGGTTTTTCATTTTAAATAAAAAAATTTCATTTTTGACAAAATTTCATGATTATTTTCAGTTTTTACCACTGAAGACAACAACATAATTAAAAAATAATGAGAAATTCGAATTCCCCATTCAAAACTACTCCGAATGTGAGACTGAATTAAAAAAAAAAGTTCACCTCAGCGATAACCACCATCGTTTTTAGGTTGTTGGTGAACTTTTTTTTTTATGCGAAAGTTTCAAGAGTAATATGGAAATCGCTAATCAGGAGCGCCATATTTAGAAAAAATTGGTTACATATCCCACTCGGGACACTTATGGGAATAGGAAACTCCCGGTGCCTCTAAATTTCAGAGACTTTTTTTTTGAACCGGTCTAATGTACATACACACCTGCTCAAAATAATAGGTACACTTCTCAGTTATTAGTTTAAACTCTATTTTAAAAATATTTTGGAAATATAGAAGAAAAATCGTAGTGGTAACGTGAATAACACAATTTGGTAGCACGATCTTCAGTAAAGCAAATCATGTAATTCCCCTTAATTTTGGACGTTTCTACTTACTGTGTATAGTTTGAAAATTTGCCTGCTCAAAATAATAGGTACACTTGCAAGTTGGTTCAAATTTTTGTTTGACAATTTTTTTTTTTAAATTTTCTGAGCTTTCCTAAGAAGAACGGTGAGTTTTATTTAATTAAATCTTAAAACGCAGTGAATTGACAGCAAAAAATTTTAGTTTGGATAGGTCGTAAGTCAAATTAATCTGCTGAGGAATACAGACTGGCTTTAAACATAAAAAAAAATCTTTTCGATGCAGCTTCCAGGTTGCTGAATATATCTCACAATTTCGCGAGAAATGTATTTAAAGATAAACCGCAAAAAGTGATTCGTAGTAGACCATCAAAAACCGCTCTAACAGATGATCATCATATTGAAAGTATCGAAAAAAAGGCATATTTAAATCTTCAAAGACAATTTTAGCAGAAATTGGGAACGCGGTTACCGCTCAAACAATTTGATGACGTTTATTAAAGGTAAACCTACCTATGCGCATAGCTAAAAAAGTTCCTTTGCTACGGAAAAAAAAATTGAGCATGAGAATAAATTTTGCAAGGGATCATGAAAACTGGTCATGATATGAATGGTAGAAAAAGTGGCGTAATATCTTAAGGAGGGATGAAACTAAGATTAATTTATGGAAATGATTCAGAAAAGAATGTGCGACGGCCTAAAAGCAAAGAGTTTCACGTCAGATTCACAAAAAAAAAAACTTACACACGGAGGCGGAAATATTATGGTGTGGTTGTGTTTTCTTTAATATGGGATAGGTCCTATATTCCGGACAACGTGTAAAATGACAGCAGCCGAATACAAAAGTATACTCGAAAACGCAATACTGCCCTATTCTGAGGAAAACATGTCCTTGCTTTGGATCTATCAGCAAGAAATAACCCAAAACACGCCTCTTGTGTTTGTGAAAAAATGATTTGAGGACAATAAAGTCAACGGGTTTAGCTGGCCGAGTCAGTCACAGGACTTAAAGCAGATAGAAAACCTGTAGCGGGCCTTAAAGAAGAAAAAAGCAAAAAAAATGTTCACGAATACGGAGTGATTGTGGGACTGTGTCCAAGAAATATGGTATAAGACACCAAAGTTATCCAAAATAAAGGTGGATACACTAAATAATGAAAGTGTAAACAAAAAAGTTCATATCTTTAACATTTTCTTTTGTTTTACTGTAATCTTTCCGGTGTACCTATTATTTTGAACAAGCAAATATTGAGCAAATACACCCATCCCTCGATTTACGCGGTACTTGTTTTGCGCGGTTTTAAAATAACACGGTTTCTAATTTTTATTTGACTAAATTTTTTTTTTCAGCTAAAAACACGTATAAGATATTTTTTTCAGTTAAAAACACGTGGACATAAATAAAATGACGAAGTTTCGTATATATGTAGTAAACATCATGGTGTAAAGACAAAGGTGGAGTCATGGTGTAATAACAAAGGTAGAGTAATTATTATTATTACTAAGTGATATTTGTGTTAGGTTTTTCAGAATTCTATTGCGAATAAATAATTATGCTAAATCGTGCATCCGGTTTCAATCTGACACTAATAAGTCTTTTCTAATATTGAATAACAACAACAGCTACCAAATTTGTCACAATTAAAGTATTTTGCGCAACATTAGCAGCTTATCATTCAGAAAGTTTTCTAGAACTTTATGCTTAAGCTCTGCAATTCATCAAAGCGCTTAACTTTTTTGAAGGGACAATTGAAATGTTATAATGTCAAAGTTAAAGCAAGTAAGCGAATTCTCTCACGCTCTTAAAATGGCTTCAACACTTATGGCTCTCCTTAACCCTAGGAGGTTCAACCAGGTCTATGCAGACCTTTTGCATATAAATGTGTGTATAACTTCTTTTTTTTTGCGTGTTAGAGACGAATCCGTCCATGACTTCCTAAAAGCAGCTACGGAGAACCCAATGATCACAAAATCGGACTGCTTATCTGTTTGTGTTCGGTTTTATTCGTGTTTACAAACGAAATGGTTCATACGTACCATCCAGGTCTGTGCAGACCTATGTATATAAATGTGTGTATAACTTTTTTGTTCTGCTTGTTAGAGCAGAATCCGTCCATGACTTCCTAGAAGAAGATACGGAGAACCTAAAGAGCACAAACCGCTTATGTGCTTATGTTCGGTTTTATTCGTGTTTACAAACGAAGTGGGTCATGTTTAAAAACGAAATGGTTCATACGTACCAACCAGGTCTGTACAGACCTTTAAATATAAATGTGTGCATAACTTTTTTGTTTTGCGTGTTAGAGACGAATCCGTTCATAACTTCCTATAAGCAGTGACGGAGAACCTATTTTTCTGAGCTTTTAGCACATTTACCCGTACTTTTAATACACCTGCCTATACAAATCCCACATAGGTCTGCGCAGACCTAGTTGTACCTGTTAGCGCCAAAAAATCCCTGAACCTCCTAGGGTTAATTACTTCACCTTTGTTATTACACTATGGTCAACATAATATTTTTTGGAAATATTTTGGTTTTACTTTCATGTTACTTTTTTATTTAATTTTCTTACTTTTTATAATTAATACTTTGGATATGTGATTGAATTTAAAAAATAAAAATCTAATTATTTTATTTAATTATTATTTTTTATGTAATCTCCAATTTTTCATTAGGTGGGTACGTACATATGTACATTATGGGTTCAGTTTACGCGGATTTTTTTACCAATTATGCTATTTTCTTTGAGTTCTATTGCTCGATTTACGCGATTTTTAAATTCTGAAAACCAATCCACTCAATTTGTATGGACTTCTTGTCTCGATTTACGCGGTTTTGAATTACGCGGTTTTTTCAAAAACCTATCTACCGCGTATATCGAGGGATGGGTGTAGTATTCATTGACCTCAACTTTCGTTGACCTTATGGTAATTCTTAAAGAATTTCTACTTTTTTTTATATATATGAAGGCTACGAAGATATTTGCATTTTTGTTTTCTTAAATATTTTGAATAAAAAGTTTTTCCGTTGAGTTGAATTTTTAACTCTGGGGTGTACCTATTATTTTGAGCAGGTGTGTACATAGCTCAATTTTATAAGGTGGCGCCAAAGACTTTAAGTTTTATTTTATTAAAAAGGTCTGTGAATGAAGAGGTGATGAATGTTGTTGGGTCGCTGAGCGTCGTTTTTCGAAGTAATTTCTTAATGCTGAATCCGAATCTGGATCAGAATCGGTCCATCACGTCAAGGTTTTAAAATATTTGAGGATAAGTACTTAATAAAATGTTTTTTTGTTTTTTTACTTTCGAAGTTATGTGTGGGTAATGCTGCCAACTTTACTGCCTTGCAGCTGTCGGTACTGCTAGAAAATTTGTACTGCTTTTTGTGTTCTAACCAAGAATATGCCATATACATACATACATATTTGTTTACGCAACCAACCAGTAGTGGCGCTATGTCTGCTGATGATACGAATAATGATATGTTGATGTTTAATTAAATTGTTTTGGTCTGATTTAAAGTAAAATAATATGCATAAGATTAACTCCATGTTCGTATTCCATATTGTTAAGTTCTTTTTTTTTAGGTATTCCACAGATAAATTATTGTTTTTTGTCGTGCCAAAGTTGTTTGTATTCCATATTGTGAAGACTTATTTTTGTCAGTTCACTATAAGTATGGGATTGAAAAAATTGTCCTCTTTAAATAAAAACATCATTTAGTGACGTTTTCTCGGATGATATAGTAATTTTAAAGTGTCATGAATATGATTCCTTACGATCCAACAATATTAACCAAACGGTTTCAAATGCATGTCACCTGAAAACGGCTGTAACTTTGCAAGGAAGCAGTATAGAAAATCATTTGGAAGCTAATTTTAAAGAATAATAATGGAACTTAGTGATGTTTTATTAGAAAAACTAATTTTTAAGTACTTAACCACGAATATTTCAAAAATGACGTGATTGATCCATTCTGAGCCCATATTCGGGTTCAGCGTAAAAAACACTTCGAAAATGACACTCTGCGACCCAACAACATCTATTACCTCTTCGTTCACAGACCTTTTTAATAAAATGTAGTTTTTACATACAATTTATATGTAAAAGCAGCAGGTTTCGGCGCAACCTTTTGAATTGAATCACCCTAACATATGTACAAACATATGTACTTACATACAAGGGTGTTTATTTTGTAATTTTTTTTTTGCTTTTGTTTTAGCGTTGGGCTTAAAAATAATTGTCACAAAATTTTCGCTTCATAACTTTAATCTGTGAGCGGCGTGAACAGATTTTATGTCCGATTTTATTGAAATATGAGAACAAAAAAAATAAGGTGTTATCTTCGCCCAGGCCGAATCTCACATACCCTACACTGCATTGAAAGTATATTTTAAATAAATATAAAAACACGTTGAAGAGGTCGAAAAAATATGTAAAATGTAAAAAGAAAGAGGTTGAAGAATGTTGAAACGGTTGAAAATAATGTCAAAAAATATGGAAACTATTAAAGAGAATTGAAAGAAATTGAAAAAGTCAAAAAAATATGAAGAAATGTGAAGAATCAACATGAAACAATTCAAAATCGATGAAAAAATCCAAAAAATAAAGAAATTAACGAATAAAATTGAAAGAGGTTGAAAAAGTCGAAAAAAATATAGGAAATGTTGTAAAAAGTTGAAAAATGTTGAAGAAGTCAAAAATATATTGAAAATGTTAAAAACGGTCGGAAAACTGAAAAAAAATTGAAAGAGGTCGAGATATGGTGAAACAAATAAAAGTCGCTGAAAAGCCTTAAAAATAAAGAAAATAATGAAGAAAGTTGAAAGAGGTTGAAAAAGTCGGACAAATACTTATGAGATATATTGGAAAAAGTTGAAAAAGTTAGGAGAATATGGAAAATTTTGAAACAAATCGAATAGCCCACTACTCTAATTCCGCCTACTTTTGGTTCTATAAATGATATTTGTGATCGACATTCGCATACCAAATTTTAGCACAATAGCTTGTATAGTTTGCGATATGTGCCGTAAGGGGACGTCCATTAATTACGTGAGATGTTTTTTGAAAATTCGGAGCCCCCCTCCCTTTGGTGAGATCTGGCGGGACACCCCCTTCCCTTCCGAGAGATTTAAATAGTGCTTCACCGAGGCTGCGAGGCAGCCTCGTTCTACGAGGCGAGAACGAGGCGAGGTGGAAAAATAAATTTGCCTCGCTTGACCGAGGCGAGGCGAGACACACAGGCACCGCGCCTCACCTCGCCTCGCCTCGTCGAAACCTCGCCTCGCCTCGGTAAAAAGCGAGGTTTTTATAAAAATGAAAAAAATTATACATATGTACATTCAACTAGCAAAGCACGACACGCGTTACTACGCCTCAAGAAATGAAATAACATATCGAGCCCTAACCGCAAAAATAATTTAACCAACAAAAAGTAAATTTTACAGGGGAAGGTTTTTTTTGATTATCTTTGCATTTAGTGAAGCTATGAACGTGAAATTTAGTTTATAAGCTTTATTTTGTGTATGATGTGCGATGCAACCAGTTTGAATTACGTATCTACATTATAATGGGTGTTTTTGGCAGTTAAGTTATTTTCGCCGTCATAAAAAGTAAGCTATTGTGCAAAGTTGTGTTGGTTAAGTTTTTTTATACTTTTCAAGAATGCCTACCCGTCATTAAAACTATGTACCTCAAAACATTTGTGGTCTACCTATGGAAGTAAACGGCTGGGATTTGAAATTCTCGAACAAGGGGGTGTGGCATCTCTCATACAGAAAATAACTATTACACATAAAAATTCTCATGTATTCATAATTTTTATTTCTGGATAAATTTTTTTGTATTTGATTTTAATATTAGTCCTTTGATTAAACTATTAAAGATTTAAATAACAGGGATCCAAAATAACTATTATTTGCGTGCTTGTGATCGAAAAAATTGCACTATTTTAAGGAATATTATTAAAAATTGATTTGTAATTATTATTGGTTAGAGATATTATATTAAATTATATTTTGTAGTTAGTGCGTGATTTTTGTAGAATTGCACTATAACACTTATAGGCCACGTTCGTACAAAAATTTATCGCACCTAATTGCGCTTTCCAGTGCGTGCGATTTTTGAATGTACTGCTGCCTGTCCTCAGAGGACATAGTTATACATATTTAAGTTACTCCGAAAATGGATCAAAAACGATCCTTTCCGGGGTCCGGAGCCACCATAAGTGATATCCAATATCCATTTTCAACCTCTTTTCATTGATTGATGCAAAAAAATATCGAAAATGGACCGAAATAGGGCACTTATTGGATTCGGGACCACCCAAAATCTATTTTCGACCTTTCTTCCATTGACTGACACGAAAAAAATTTTTCAAAGTGGACCAAAATCGGCATTTTTTCGACCCGTGACTACCTTTGGTGATAGCCAAAATTCATTGTTGACCTCTCTTCATTGATTGGTGCAAAAAAAATTCAAAAAGGGCCGAAATCGGGAACTTATAATAGTTACGACCCTGATAAATAAATAAAAGGATTAACGAAACCAAAATTTATTCTGCAGAGTCTTCTTCATCCATTTCAGGTAAAGAATCCTTCATACCCTTATCGTGCTTCAGGTTCAAGAATTCATTATAGAACTTTTTCGGGATTATGTTTTTATCACTAGCCATTGGTGCATTGGTCCATTGCATACTGTGTTTTAGTTGCATCTTGTACGAGCAATTGAATCAAGATTATAGTCTTTTATTTTGGAGTCCTCAAAATATCCACATTTGAGTTGAATTACTAGTTTTTTTCAAATTTTACAGAACGTAATACTTAAATGATATTTTTACTGAAGTTGGAAAGAAAATTTTAACTTAACCAACACTTTGCAGTCACAAAAAATGTAAACAAGTGCGAATGCGCAGTTAAGTTAAAATTGTTTTTGCTGTAACTAAGTAACGGTACTTTTTACAATTATGAAATTTGCAGAGAAGAAGCGTATGGACGTAAATTATTGATTTCTATCAAAAAACGAAAATCGGAAAATGTGTTGGTTAAGTCATTTTGGCGGTTAGGGCTCGATATGTGTTTTTTTTTTTGAGTGGATTGAATAATATATGATGATTGGTGAGATATGATCAATTTAATTCTATTCTTATATGGGACGGCGTGGCATTGCCCATTTTTTCCAAATCAAACTAAACTACGAACCTTTTACAAACTATGACAATTATATGTATCAAATCTTATCCATCTACGTCATATAGTTGCTGAGATATAAAAAAAAGTTTTATTCACCTGTGTCAAGTAGTTGATAACACTGGTCAACAGTGGTTTTGTTGGCCTGGATGTCTCTGCGGATTTCTATAATTTCAGGTACTCAGATTACGAATATATTCACAAAAGTACTGAATTGGCTCTAGTTTTTAAGATATTGATGTATTTTTCTATAAATATATGAAACAAAGTCGGGTTAGTTACACTCTATGTAACTCAAGAACGGCTGGACCGATTTTAATGGTCTCAAATTTTTTGGATTTGTCTCCGCCCCGAGAATGACATTGGCCCATAGGTCTAATAATAAACTTTTTTAAAATTAAGATCTTTGATTTGTTGGATTTGTCTTCGCTGCAAAAATAATAAAGGCTATAAAAATTTTATTAAGGGTGCATATTTAGGGTGGCCTTAATACAAAAATAATTTTAAAATAGCATTTTCGCAAAGACCACGTGATCGATTCGCATAGAATTTACACCGCGTGTCTTTTATATCAAAAGCATAGCTTAAGCTATGAAACTTTTTCTTAAGGTACATATTTAGGGTGGTCCTCATACAAAAATATTTTTAAAATAACATTTTCACAAGGACCACGTATTCGAATAACATGAAATTTACACCACGCGTCTTTTAAAGCAAGAAGAATAGCTTAGGCTAGGGTTGGTCATTTACCCACCCGCGGTCACGAGCTATGAAGCATGCGCCCACCTCCCATACAAAAAATTATAAAAAAAATGGTATAAGGCTGTTTTATAAATGAAAAATAAATCAACATAACGGCATCACTAACCAACCAGGGTTGGCATATATTTCAAGCTGTAATATACTACAGTTTTAATTAAAAAAACAAAATTGGCTAAAATTCGAGCATTTTCGGGAATGGGACAGGCTTTGGCAAGGTAACCCTGGTTGGTTAGTGATGCCGTTATGTTGATTTATTTTTCATTTATAAAACAGCCTTATACCATTTTTTTAATAATTTTTTGTATGGGAGGTGGGCGTAGGAGACGTCAGACCACGCCCATTTTTACATTATATCATATTCATATCTCCTGAAACTCGTGACCTAAGTTTCAAACCGATATTTAATGTAGAACACTTTCTACAATATAACTACACTACTGTCGACCTTTAAGGTGTCTGGCAGGCTAAAATAACTATCGGAAGGGTCTGCCAACTGGAAAAAACATCTTTTGATAGCTCCTCAAGCAACATATATAAAATTCAGCTTTTATAAAATGACGAAAGTTAGATGCAATTTTTTACACCTTTGCTACCTGATATCTTTCAAAGTAACCGTTATTCAAACTTCACAGTCGGGGATCGTTGTTACCTCTATTAGTGACATACACTGAGAAACTTTCAGCTTTTATAAAATGATGAAGTTATGTTCGTCGCTGGCTCTTGGTCTATAAGAACGCCTAAAATTACTACGTTATTCGATCTTCCTATGAGTATATCTTTGCTTCTGAGGCACCTAGAAAACTGAAATTTTTTGGAAAACCTTCAGTTATTATATAGAATACGCCCTAAAAATTTCAGTCAAAGCGGTAACTCCTGCGCCGAGAAATTTTAAAACGATTTTATTCTGACGCATAACTATATTGTTTACGCGAAATTCAAACTTTGAGCTTCATGCGGTAACTGAAGATATCATTTGTACGCGCCTACCTCTCGGCTTCTCTCTTTTTTTATGTAATACTAACGTTCTATTGCTATTACCAGGCGATCGGCTCCAAAAGTGTTTTTTTGCTCCGCCCTAATGTACATATGTATGATACATGTATAATTTTTTTCATTTTTATAAAAACCTCGCTTTTTACCGAGGCGAAGCGAGGTTTCGACGAGGCGAGGTGAGGCGAGGCGAGATGTGTGATGGCATGTTCTCGGCCGAGAACGAGGCGAGGCGAGACTCAAATTTATAAAACGAGGCGAGAGCGAGAACAACTCGAATCTCGCCTCGCCTCGTCCTCGGTGAAGCACTAGATTTAAATTATAATTTTTTATGTAAATTCTATGCATTTAAAAAGTTGACGTGAGGTTTTCCATGACCCCCTCCATTTTAACTCACGTAATTAATGGACGTCCCCCAATGAGTCTAAAAATTTAGGGCAGTTACACATTAGGGTGGGTTGATTTTGGACTTTTTTCGATTCGAGATTTCTTATAGTGCGGAAAAGTTACCTTAGTACTTCCTGATTCCAATGCAATTTTCCGTTTTGAGATTGGACTGCATCTTCAACCCCAACTTCGGCCTTGAAATTTCGGAAATTTGCCTAAAATCGTGAAATTTCCTACCTATCGCCTGAAATACGCTTCTCATGGCAAAATGTTTGAAACAAAAGTTGTTTGTCGCGTCATTAGGTACCGAAATGGTATGCTTGATCATGGCCGTAGAACGAACCGTTCCCGAGATACGAGCGAAAAGGCGGCGCGCCGCAACGCAAGGTGAAAATCGTCTTGCACCACAGTTCTCCCTAAATGCGCCAACAATGAAGTCTGTAGTGGCTTAATACCAATAAACATAAACAACAACACATAAGAAACACTATACACAAAAACAACTTATAAAATTGTTGTTTTATATGTTAAAAAATTCAAAATAAATCTAAAAAAGTATATAATTAAAAATTTAAATAATATCAAAAATAAAAGTTAAATAAAATATAATGAAATAGACAAGGCTCTATAGGTCTCCACACAAATATTCTTTCATCGAGTTCCTTCACTCTTGTCGTTGATTTCGCCGAGTGGTATCACTTACATTCATTCCCCTTCACCAATTTTCCGTTTTGAGATCGGACAAAATGTTTGAAACAAAAGTTGTTTGTCGCGTCATTAGCTACCGAAATGGTATACGTGATCATGGTCGTAGGACGAACTGTTCCCGAGATACGAGCGAAAAGGCGGCGCGCCACAACGCAAGATGAAAATCGGCTTGCGGCCACACTTCTCTCTGAATGCGCCAACAATGACGTCTGTACCCAACGGGAAACGGAAGTGCGTTCAAAGCGCTTCGGATGTGCATCAAGGAACGCAGAAGCTGCTCCTAAAGCGCTTCTCACTGCTTATCTTTTTTAACACACGATATCATTGCGGGGATGCACATCTTTGGAAGCATATTGGATGCTGAATAGAAGCACATCTTCGGAAGCATATGAAATGAGCTTCCTTGGATGCTAAGTAGAAACATATCTTAGGAGGCATATGAAATGATCTTCCTTGGATGTTGAGAAGCACATTTACCTTAAATTCAAAAAAAAAAACTCACTTAAATTTTTGTCTCCGGTCGGTATCGAACCTAGGCCTCCTGCGTTATACCAGTGTTCTGAGGTGCGCACATCTTAACCAATTGAGCTAATCATGCTAGTAATATTATTGTGACAAAAACTATTTTTTTTAGTTTTCTGTCAAAATGAAATTTTGAATTTTTGATTTCTATTGTTGCCACTTGATAATAATATACTTTTAGAAAAATTAAATATAACAAGATAGGTGGCTGATGTCGTTAAACTGCGCACGTAACAGCACGGAATGCCTATGTTCAAACCCCAGTGGATGCGCAATAAAAGTTTTTTTTTAAATTAAATAGAATTTTGAATTTAATGCTTCCGGAGAAGCACATCGGACGTGCACCCCTTGGAAGCTGCTTCCAGATTTCCCGTTGGGTAGTGACTTAATACCAATACACATAAACAACAACTCATAAGAAACACTATACACAAAAACAACTTATAAAATTGTTGTTTTATATGTTAAAAAATTCAAAATAAATCTAAAAAAGTATATAATTAAAAATTTAAATAATATCAAAAATAAAAGTTAAATAAAAAATAAAATATTGTAGCGAAATTTGCTTTATGCCATAAAATTCTTGAAATAAAAATTAGACGATACTAGCTCGCATCACTGACCGTAAAAAAATAACACCATCTAGCGGCATTTCGAGTGGTTTTTGTACTAGCTAGCATCACTGACCGTAGAAAAATAACACCATCTAGCGGCATTTAGTGTGTTTTCTGTACTATAAACGATAAAGTTTGAGCATCAGTGTAGTGTCTAGAAGGTACCGGAAATCGCATTCTGGATGGTGGTGGATATTTCGAGAAAGTGGTGACTTTAGTATAATAGGCGCGCCACCTTTTCGCTCGTATCTCGGGAACGGTTCGTCCTAAGGCCATGATCAAGTACTCCATTTCGGTAGCTAATGACGCGACAAACAACTTTTGTATCAATTATTTTGCCTGGAGAGGCGTATTTCAGACCATAGGTAGGAAATTTCACGATCTTAGGCAAATTTCCAAAATTTCAAGGCCGAAGTTGGGGTTGAAGATGCAGTCCGATCTCAAAACGGAAAATTGCATTGGAATCAGGAAGTACTAAGGCAACTTTTCCGCACTATTAGAAATCTCGAATCGAAAAAAGTCCGGAATCGGCCCACCCTATTACACATCCACTGGTGCAATCCAGTCCGATTTTTATCCAGAAATAGCTTTCCATAAACAAACCTCACCAAATTTTAGTGATTTGATTGCTCAAAAATGTCAATACTTATCGCCGATTAATTTCTCATACAAAAATTTTTTTAAGTGAGCTTCAAAAATAAGTAAACACATATCTTTTCAAGTATTACTTAGCTTGTTAAAACTACATTTTTTATTTATGAATACAATTAATGATACAGAATCAAGCATTCATTAAATGTTATTTTATTTTGTTATAGACATAAGTACAAAGTAAACTTGGCTGTTGTCGGTAACGCATCGCAAAGCTCAGCACTAGTTTGTAAATATTGCGCCGTGGATTCAATCAAAAACTGAGACGACTGGAGCATATCTAACTAATGCAATACTGGATGAATTAGAAAAAAAAGGACTAGACATTCAAAATTGTCGTGGGCAAGGATACGACAATAGTGCAGATATGATAGGCAAGAACAGTGGAGTTAAAACTCGAATATTAAATATTCATCCTAGGGCATTTTTTACACCGTGCGGGTGTCATAGTTGGAATCTGCTGTTGGTAGATGCAGCCATGCCATAAATTCTTCGACGGCAGCAAAAACATTTTTTGGTTTTATTCAGAAAATTTATTCGCTATTTTCAAGATCCAGTAAAGCTGGGAGTTAATCAAATAAAAATTAACGGTTGCCATAAAGCCTTTATCAGACACAAGGTAGGAAAGTAGAATCGAGGCAGTAAAAGCCATATTATGTATTGAAAACTTAAAAAAGCACATGAAAGACTCAGAGACTATCAATGATTGTAATTCAGTTTTGAACGAAATATTCAGTCTAGAATTTATCATGTCGTTACGTATATGGGACGTTCTTTTACAAACCGCACAGGATTTTGGACTTGGTATTTTAAAATCGCCCGAAATTTTTTTTACAGCTTATATACACAAAATTACTAGACCCATGTTTTTTGTTTTTGCTGAAAAAATTTTTTTTTCGAAAATATCCACATATGAATTTTTGATAATTGGCTGGATTTTGTCAAATGTACTCATACTTGAAGTCTATTATCTCCAGTTTTACTGATCCGATCAATGGCAAAACAAAGAAACGAGTATTTAACACTCGTTATTAAATTTTGATTCGTCGCACGCTGCACACTTAAATTTGTTCTGGAATTCATGACTTGCGGTGGAAAATATTTAATAACTTCCGATCTAACAGAGACTCCACTTTTTTGTAAAATCGTCAACTGAATTTGTTAGAAGATGCAAGAAAAAAAATTTCATCGCATTTGGAGAAGTCGAGGTTTTTTTCCCTGAATTTTGTGCGGTTTGTAAAAGAACGTCCTATATGGTATTAGATATTATCGCGTGTTAATAATATTATAAGCAAATTATGGCAATCTGTACAAGTCCATTTAAGCATTGCTCTTGAATTTCGACAAACTGGGTTTGAACAAGGCTTGACTGATGGTCGTCAATTTATTGACAAAAGCAGTTATGATCTGTCAGAAGACTTTAAAAACAAAAGAATAGCCAAAAAGAAAGGAATGTTCGATTATGAAAGAAGCGATGAACCTACAGTCTCCCAAAAGCGCAATACGGATTCAAGATTTAAATCATCAACGTTTTGAGAATTTTGGTTTTCTATATGATGTAAGAAAGTTGAAAAATGTTTCAAAAGAGCATATATTAAAAAATTGTCAATATTTACACACAGTCCTGCGAGTGGGTGAGAGTAATGATTTCCTACCTTACGAATTACATATATGAAGAATTTCAAACAATGGTCGCAAATTTTCCCGACTTCATTAAAGATGTGAAACAGCTGCTTCAATACATAGCTAAAAATAATTTAAAAGAAATTTACCAGAAAATTAATATTGTGATTCGGGTTTTGTTAACAGTATCAGTAAGTGCTGCTTCAGCTGGAAGGAGTGTTTCAAAATTAAAACTAATAAAAAATTATTTGAGTACAATGGGTCAGGAAAGACTTTCAGCGTTGGCAGTTTTATCTATCAAGGCAAATATAGCATCTAACCTGGATTACGACACAGTTATTAAGGAGTTCAGTAAGGCTAAAAGTAGAAAATTTCTGTTTCTTTTATTGTTTACTGTTAGTTGAGAAGTATACCTCCTGCCATAAATTTTTCAAGGAAAAACAGGAAAAATTGGAGAAGAAATGTCATTTTATAGGATTTAATTTTTCGAAAACAGGATTGATTACAGGATACAATTTTTTGCTTTGTTAAGCAGAATAGACAGTAATTTTTGTGTATGAATATATATTTTGGCACTTAAATTTAATCAGAATCTTCGTCCATGTATTCCTTCTCTGATTCGTTTTCGATTCGTTCAGTTTCACCTTGAGTTTCAACAAAATACGTGTTTTTCGGATTGATTTTCTGTAGGGGGATTACGTGAGATGATTTTTTGAAATTTCTGAGCCCCCCCTCCCCTTGATGAGATTTGGTGAGATCCGGCGGGACCCCATTCCCCCCCCCCCTCCCGTGAGATTTAAATTGTAATTTTTAATGTAAATTCTATGCATTAAGAAGTTGACGTAAGGCTTTCCTTGACCCCCTCCCCCCCTTGGTAAGATTTGATAAGATTTTGCCTGACCCCCTCCCCCTATTTTAGCTCACGTAATTAGTGGACGTCCCCTAGCATGTCCGCTTTTGTTTTTATCTAATTGTAAAAATCAATGCACGACATGTTTAAATTGATCTCAGCGGTCAGAAAAGTCTCTACTTTTAACCGAGATTTTTCATCTGTCCACGACTTGTTCATGGAACCGAATACTTGTTCCACAGAGAAGGTCATGCCGGGTAAACTAAGAACATTTTCCACTATTGCTGCCATTACCTTATAATCGTAATTCTCAGTTTCCAAATGAGTAAAAATTTCACCCCATCGTTTCACAACAAACATCAAATTCTCAAAACTAGGAAAATAAGTGATATGGTAATGCCTTATTTTGCAACTTTTTTTGTGAAGATCAAATTCATTTCAAACCATGCAGTCGGACTGACTTCAAATTGGTTGCCGATTAAATATGTCATTTTTCAAAGTAATTAAGGAAACATGTATTCCCCCGATTTGATTGAAAATCATTTAGTTATGCCCATTTAAAGTTTTAGTGTCAAATCTCGAAAAATCGCTGAAAATTTTTTCAAAATAGTCGCATTTTCATCCAAATCAAAATAATTAATTTTTGTTTTTTGATTCTATTAGAACTTCTGATTTTCTGTCTGAATCTTTAAAAATTTTGAAAATTGGCGGAGTTATAGCGCTTCTTATGAAAAAAATAACTAGGCTGATTTTCTCAAAAGCCCCAATTTTTTTACACTTAAAATTTTACTGTGGATTTGTTTTAACATGAGACAAAATGTCATGAGTTTAATGCTTGTTAATGAAATGCCAATTTTTAATTTCATCATTAGCAAGCCACTCTACGGTACTATTTTCAAAGGAAATAACAAAAGCAGTATTCCAAATTACTTTCTGCAAGTCGTGCTTGCATTCTGCATACTATTGTTTTACTGGTATTTTCGTAATAACTTTTTATCATGGGAAATATATAAAAATATTGTACGCACATATAGCTTTTCGCATACAGGATTATTAAAGGATTTTTCACACGAATACAGGAGTAATTTTTTTATGGATATTTGCTGAAAATACAGGAGTATCCTGTAAAATACAGGATAAACGGCATGGTTTGCGTTTTTATGAATAAAAATTTGAGTATCAAAAAAAATATTCTCTCAACAAAATCCATCTTCTTGCGTCATCCATCAGGGGGTCTCGCAAAATATACCTTGCCCACATCAAATTTAGGTCTTGCCCCTCCACTGCGTGCGAAGAATGAAGACTTCAGTGAAAAGTGTGATGCGAATACGATTAAACATGGTGGAGGCTCGGTTATGGTCTGGGGCTGGATGGCGGTAGCAGGTGTCGGGAATCTTGTTTTCATCGAGTCAACAATAAATTAGACGGATTACACTGTGGAACAAAATTTTTTTTGCAAAAGTCTACTCGGATCTGACGCTGCGGGGCGAAAATGTAGGCCAAAGCAAAAAACCATTTGGCTCAGTTTGTTCGAGTTGGCTCAAATTTTCAAGAAATGAACATTTGAATTTTGAACCTAGTTTCATGTGGTTTTTTTGCGATATATCTCGAAAGTAAACTGAGTTTTATTGCATCTTATGCTGGGGTTTTGATCATCTCTTGAATATCTACAACTTTCACCAACAAATCAGATCTTTTGGATGCATTTTCGGCAAGTTAGAGCACATAATTCTCAAACAAAGTACACTTTTTTCGGTTAGAACATTTTTTTTTAAATGCTATATCATTTTAAAGGGGATAAATTGAGCTTTATAAATATGTTAAAAAAACTGTAGGCTAATGATGATCTTTTTTGGAAAAATAACGGTTTTTTGAAAAAAATGGGTCCTAGTTATTGCAAATTTATATGTGGATATTTTTGAAAAAAAAAAAATTTCAGCAAAATCTAAGAATACTGGTTAAGTATTTTTATGTAAAGCTGTAAAAAAATGTCGGGCGATTCTAAAATATCAACTCCAAAATGCTGTGCGGTTTGTAAAAGAATGACCAATATGATGAATTTTAATTTTCTTTCACATGGAGGGGTGAGGTATCGATTAAAAAAAAATTTAACGTGCTGGAGAAAAACCAGGAGACACGTATATTTTTTTTAGGGTCTATTTTCAGAACATATTGAAATTTCTCATGGGTGCAACAAAAAGTTTGATTTTGTCGGACCGTGCAATAATAAGGTATAGATTTAGTACTTTTTTATAATAAAATATGAATAAGAAAAAAATTGTCCACATACGTTTAATTTTTAGTAAAAAGGAATTTTATTTGACTATAGTTTTAAATTTTTTAGCATACTTTTCAGTTGTGTTTTTTCTCGTGATTATAATAATTTGGAAATTCAGATTGCAGAATCAATTGATTTGTAATCATTGCTCAAAAGCAATTGTGCTTTTCTCCAGGCCATAATGAATACAATTTTGTTTACAAAATCAAAATTTCCGGGAATAAATAAAATTTTTCATTAGAATTAGAATAGTGTTATATTTGACAAACAGACTTTTAATTGATATCATTGTTTTGTTTTTCAATTTTCGAAAAGTTCAATATAATAAAATATTTATTTGAGGGTTATAAAAAATTTTCAAAATTCGCGCTCCGACGATTTATTGACATTTTTTTAGTTAGTTTTGTTTAAAAAAAAATTGTTTATAATACGGGAGGTAGCTTTGCATTTTGCGAAGCAATTTCCTTCCGCTTAATTTTTTTTTGCAAATGATAGTTTAAGTATAGCTGATTTACAAAATGATTTTTTTATGTTGCTTTGATGAAAAGTTACTTTTCTTAAATACTTTTTTCTGCTGAGTTCGAAAATAAAAATTTGTTTAATGGTATAGTTTTCGAGATATTGTGGTCTTTTCAATTTTCGACCTCCTTTCACATTAAAACCCATATCTTAAGCTAGAAATGTCCAATTTCATCGTTCCTGTAGCTAAGTATATTTATTGTAGTAATTCCAGATGGCAGCATCGGCGAAAGGATAATTAGCTCTTTTTGCATTTCTGGTCCATTGATATCACATTCCTCTCCATGTGTGAGAATCTTCTGTAGATTTCGGCAGTTTTTTAAAGTTGAACTTGACCACAAAGGGATAATGCTGGGATATCATGTAAAAAGGTAAAATTATCACTATGACTTTTCATTTGCTGAGATCTGTCGTCAAGTGATACGATAGCTACATCCAGGACTGAATAGAAGATATTGACTTCAAAAAATTTCTTCCCTGCTTGTGCTTGGTTCATCTGATTGTTCGTAATCAAATTGCATTTGACTCTATCTCAAAATCTGAATTCGCATCAATTTGTTCAGCAAGTCCATCAGTGATAACGCTATTCAAACCCTATTCAGATCTTAAATTTTTGAGGAAGCATCTCACCCTCTCTATTAGTTTCATAGCTGTTTCCAAACTGAAAATTATTTTCTGAAGGTGCTTACTTACAAGGTTGACTTGAAACAAAATTCAATGACAAAAGTATACAATTGAGTGTGTTTCTTGTGAAACTCGTGGAGAGAAGTATCCATTAGAGTCGCCATTCTATAATAATAATGATGATGATTTTAAATAAATGAAAATTTGAAAAGGTGGACCAAAGGGTGAATAGAGCGGGCGTGCATGCTAGTCGTTCCTGGTCTATCAGCTCGTCGGCGAAGTCGGGGTTCGTGCTCTACCTCCACTTGTCCCTTTATCATCTATATATACATATAAAAAAATCGTGCCAAATCAAAAAATTTTAAAGTGCATCAGTTTTTTTTTCCTTGAATATTTTTTTATCAACACAGAAAGGCTTAAACTACATTTGGTAAAAGTCCCGTTCATGGAACGGTTGTTTTTGTTGTTGTCTTTGTAATCAAACAAACGCCCTCTTGCGGTTTATGTGTTTGTTGTTGGTTTTATTGAAGAAGTGACCTTTGGCTGATGTGAAAATCAAGAGAAGTGCATAATGTGGTTGGACATCTAATTAGAAACAATAAGTTGTGTTCAAGTCAGTAGGAAATTTCTGGACCTTGAATTAATTTTACTGGTAAGTTATTAATCAGACAAAAACCCTAGTTGTTGAGAAGTTAATTTACTGGGTTTCAGATACTCTTGAAATGAGAAAACCACGAATTTCTGACTCAGCAACCCGAAAAGCGATTTTCGAAATTTTAAACCTCTAAATGTCATAACGATCTATTGCCACCCACTTTGGTTGCTCAGTTAAGAAAGTTTATGGTGCTATTAAACACTTCACCACTTTTAAATTGACAGAAAACGAGCCAACAAAAGAAAACTACCTTGTAAAACAACGGAAAGAACGGATGCAAAAATTTCTTGAATGGCTATATTAGACCCCAAAATAGCCCCTAGTTATACTAAACCCCAAATTTTGGATCAAACTGATACTATGATATCCACTCTTACTGTAAGGAGACGTTTGGTTGAATCTTGGCTACATGGAAGAGTTTCACGGATGAAGACAAAAAACAAAGAAAAAGATGGATTGAGTTTGCAAAGGCTTTGCTTGGGTTTCATAGTATCAGACTGATCCCAAATTTGGCGTTGAATCCCCCTAGGAGCTATTTTGAGGTTTTATTTAGTCATTCAAGAAATGTTTGCATCCGTTCTTTCCGTTGTTTTACAAGGTCGTTTTTTTTTGTTGGTACGTTTTCTGTCGATTTAAAAGTAGTGAAGTGTTTAATAGCACCATAAGCTTTCTAAACTGAAGAACCAAAGTGGGTGGTAATAGCTCGGTATGACATTTTGAGGTTAAAAATTTCGACAATCGCTTTTCTGGCTGCTGAGTCACAAATTCGTGGTTTTCTCATTTCAAGAGTATCTGAAACCCAGTAAATTAGCTTCTCCATAACTGGGGTATTTGTCTGATTAAGAACTTACCAGTAAAATTAATTCTAGGTCCAGAAATGTGGTACTGACTTGAACACAACTTATTGTTTCTAATTAGATGTCCAACTAAATTATGCACTTCTCTTGATTTTCACATGAGCCAAAAGTCACTTGGCTCATACCAACCACCTCTGCCACTTCGTATTGGGAAGACAAAATTATCATCAATTGTTTATTTAAAAGTTATAAACAAATGGGAAAATAAAAATATTAAATTTTTTTTTTTTATCATGAATAGAAAGTGAAATCAATTGTCAACATGTGTATCAAATTTTATAATTTTATGTTAACAACTTTAAGAGGGCTTAAGTTTTCAATTAAACTAGTCGGTGAAGGGGAAAATGGGGTGTTGCCCCCAAATTTTGGGTGTCATTTTGGTCAGTTTGTTTAGAAACGTCCAAACTATAGTTTAAAAAAAGTTTCAGATGTGTGCCCTCAATTCTAAATTTTCGATATTTTTGCACGTGTAAAACCTGAAAATTTAAAGAATTCCTCATATAATAAGAATAATAAATATAATAATAATAATAAAAAAAATAATTATAATAATAAAAATGTTCATAATCAAACTTAAGCCCCATATGCTGCATCTGCCATACCTTCACTATAGAGTTCGCAAACTATCGACAGTCGCGACCATCGATAGTGGACGATAGTTTGTTAGCTAACCATCGATAATATTGATAGTATGGTGGAACAAGTTTACTTTAGCGAAAGTCCTCCAAATTTATTTTTATAGTTTCAGGGAAAAAAGCGCTACAAGAATAAAAAATAAATTTGCAAAAAAATGTGTCGGTGGATCTAGCTTCGTAGGTATAGTCATCGTAAGTTGTGGAACTTTTATAAAATAGTATAAGTTGGGAACTCCGGGATAGATTTACAAAATTAGAATACCATATGAGTGGTAATTTAATAGGGCATAAAATCGACACATAAGTACTAGAAGTTCATTGTACAGTTTTAGAGATATGACTATTTTTGTAAAATTTTGACATTTTTTTTTTATAAAAACCGTATTTTTTCCAAAAAAATGTATTTTTGGCGTATAGTTTTTTAGTGTCACAAAAAATCTCAATACATTTGCTTTAAAATGACTTGTTCAAACTTTCTTTCATATTGTAGTGAAATTTGCTTTATTCCAAAAAATTATCGAAATAAAAATTAGACGGTACTAGCTAGAATCACTGACCGTAGAAAAATAACACCATCTAGGGGCATTTAGTGTGTTTTCTGTACTATAAACGATAAAGTTTGAGCATCAGTGTAGTGTCTAGAAGGTACCGGAAATCGCATTCTGGATGGAGGTGGAGGCTGAGAACAAAAATTCATCGTTCGCCAGCAGTAGCTTCAGCGGAAATTGCTATAACTGTGGCAAGCAGGGACACATGGCACGTGACTGCAAATCACGTCGAAAACGATCCGCATCACGATCACCAATAAGAAAAATTGGAAATAGGGTGAACGATGGCGAAAATGGTAACGAACAGCAGTCGTTAAACTAAAAAGAGTCAGTACAGCGGGGCGTGACCTGACTCTCACTTATGATTGCCCCACAATCTTAGTTTCGAAGCTCTGCCGAAATTCCAACACCCTACCATCGGTGGAAAAATCAACGAAAGACCATGTGAGCTAACTTTGGATACAGGCGCATCGCACTCAATTGTGAGGACAGATTTATTTCATAGGCGACGAGTATTGCCATTAAATGGGATCCAATTGAGAATAGCGACAGGAGAAATTGCGCAAATAGTAGGAAAAGTTATAGCAAGTGTTCTTATCGGCAACAAAACTGTGGAACATGATTTTATTGTTGCAAACATCACCGATGAGGTTATCATTGCCGTGGACTTCGTGATTCGACACGGGTTCAATTCGAATCTAAAGAAAAAGACGTTAAGGTATGCCAATGTAGAGTGGATTTTAGACATTGGCTGTGGACAAAAGTTAACAACTGCAAGAGTCCACATAAAAAAGCTCTGTCGAATTGAACCCAACACTGAAGAAACAACAAGTGAAGACTGTGGGATAAGCCATCTGTGGGTAGTGGAAGCAGATAAGAAAAACTTAAAGAAAGACCTGATTATTGGAAAGACCCCAGTAAAAACAATAGCGGACAGCAAAATACCGGCACGAATTTTGAATTCAACAAATGAGCCGAGATTGATGCAAAAAGGTAAACTAATAGCACAGTGTGAGAAAGTTACGGCTGTTATAAATTGTGAAAATGACCAGCAGGACACAAAAGGTCCAACTTTAACAAAATCATCGGTCTTATTGACGGAAGAATGGACGAAGGAGTTGTCTGCACAGAACAAAAATAAAAGAAAAAGGTTTCTGCAAAAGAATTGGCGGGTATTTGCGTCCAAAAGAGAAAATAAAGACCAAACGTCAGTTGTCAAGCATCGCATTGATACAGGTAACTTTCAGCCAATTCGTCAACCTCCAAGGAGGCTAGCACTCGCTAAGAGAGAGGAAGTAACGGGCCTTAGAGAAGATATGGCGCGAGAAAATGCCATTGCACCATCAGAAAGCCCGTGGAGTACTTGTCAAGAAAAAGAACGGAGTAAGCGTTGTCCCAGAAACGACCAATGCTGACGATTACATGTCGCGGAAAAAGAGAAACAACGAAAACGTGAAATTGAGGCGAAAGAAGCGGCTAGAAAAGAATTGGAAAAAGAGGCGCAAACTGTTGCAGGATCAGCAACGCAAATTAAAGGTAGTCCACATCGAAAGGCTGGCACCTTATACTAGAGATGGAGAGACTCTTGTTCGGGACGAACAAGTTTAAACGGAGGGCAGTGTAGCGAAATTTGCTTTATACCATAAAATTATCGAAATAAAAATTAGACGATACTAGCTAGCATCACTGACCGTAGAAAAATAACACCATTTAGCGGCATTTAGTGTGTTTTCTGTACTATAAACGATAAAGTTTGAGCATCAGAGTAGTGTCTAGAAGGTACCGGAAATCGCATTCTGGATGGTGGTGGATATTTCGAGAAAGTGGTGACTTTAGTATAAAAGGCTGTCATCTGAGCAGCCGAAACACAGTTGATATTGAACAGTTGAACACAGTGGATCTTAAGTAATACAGTTGAACATTTGAATTTAAAGTGATACAGTGGATTTTAAGTAATAAATTGATACAGTGGATTTTACGCTATATAAGTAAAACGTTTGTGTATACAATTTGAATGTAAAGAAGAAATAAACAATTGTACTGTGTAAAAACTAACGTTTGTAATATAAATAAACCATTTTATAATTAAATAAAGATTACGTTTTTCTTGATTGTTACACAATCCAGTGATCGAACTCAGAGAAGTGTAAGAGATTGAAATTATTGTCAAAGGGAAAGGAAATTTCGTAACAATATTAACCCATTTTTTGCCGGAATATGGAAAAATTAGTTCATAATTTTTTTTTTGAAAACTATACAATATATTTATGGACAACTACAGCGACGTAAACAGTAACAACGATAACAACATTAATTACAACAAAATCAACAACCGAGCCGTGGTTGAAGGCCGCCCACTTACCCTAGCTCTTATATAAAATTAAATCAAAAGTGTCGACAGAACGAAAACAATTCCAAGATGAAAAATTCGTTTTAATACCATCGATAGTCTGTCATAAACCATCGATAGTCTCGATAGTGCAAGACTATCGATTTTATCGATAGTGCCATCGATAGTTTGCGAACTCTACTTCACTACGTCGTATTCAGGTATAAAAAGGGCAAAAGAGAAAAATATCCCTTTTTAGTTCACCTCTACTTAGAGGAACTTCTTTCAAAATTTAAGCAACTTATTTCACACTGTAAGCTTTTACAATCGATAAAAATATTCTAAAGCGTTGCAAAATGTGAAGAAATAAAAATATTTTTTCCTTCAAATGTTATAGTAGAAAAATAATCATAAAAAAATTTAAAAAAAAAGCAGCTGAAACCTTGGATTTTGGTTAACTATACTTTGTCACATTACATATTAATAAATTTCCGAAATCCTGGGATACTCTTTTTTTTCTGTCAAAATTTGCCAATTTTCTCAATTATGACTTTTACAGCCCTAACTTTAAAAAAAAATAGCATAATTCACAAATAGAATACAAAAGCTCAAGCAAACATTTTTTGAAAAGTATGATCTATGAACTTTATGCCAATATGCAATATTTGTATATTTCAATAAAAATAAATTAATAAGAGCATTTCTTAAAAGTCAGTATTTTTTGTTTCTTCTAAAACTACATTAGGAAAAACTTGATAAAAAAAAAATTGTGAAAAAAAGCAGCTGAAAATTTGTCTTTTAGCAAACCATACTTTCTCACATTACATATAAAAAAATTTTCGAAATCCAGGGATATACTTTTTTTTTTGTCAAAGTTTGCAAATTTTCCACTTCTTATAATTTTTGAAAAATCTGTACAATTCATATAAAGACGATAAAGGAAAACTAAATTAATTTTTAGGTTACCGGACATAGCCCCCACGGACATAATCCCCATATCGTAAATGGGGATTATGTCCGCTAATTATGCGGACATATTCCCCATTTTCGGTATGGGGGTTATGACTTAAAATTTTTCGGACATAGTCCCCATGGGGGTTATGTTTGAAAAACTTAATTAATGCAAACAGTTTTGGGTCTTATTTCCGTCTTTTTCCGGGTATAGTCCCCACTTCGCTTTGGGATTATGACAACTTCTAAGATAGACATAGCCGGTGTTGGATTTTTTTCACTTACCCCCTACTCCTATGTAAATTTACTGTGGCTACCGAACTAGGTGTTGGATATATTATAGACTGATCCGCAGCCGAAGGCCACCGCGAAGCCGGTGTTGGATTTTTGGGAGTTTTAAATTCTGACCTGCGACCGCAGGCCGCCCACTTACCCCAACTCTTATGCAAAATTACTGTGGCTACCGAACTAGGTGTTGGATATATTATAGACTGATCCGCGGCCGAAGGCCACCGCGAAGCCGGTGTTGGATTTTTGGGAGTTTTAAATCCTGAGCTGCGGCCGTAGGCCGCCTACTTACCTTAACTTTTATGTAGAATCACTGTAACTAGCGAAGCCGGTGTTGGACATACGGACATAATTTTTTTTCAAAAAATCCCCATAATGGTGGTTATGACCGAAACTGATGCGGACATAATCCCCATGGCTTTGGGGATAATGTCCGCTGTTTTATGGGGATTATGTCCGAAAATGTTGCGGTTATAACCCCCATACCGAAAATGGGGATTATGTCCGATTAATTTTCGGACATAATCCCCATTTACGAAATGGGGATTATGTCCGTGGGGATTATTTCACGGCACCTAATTTTTATAAAGTGAAAACAATGTACTTTCCGCCAATATGCTACATTATAGAATTTTGTTTCAAACAAGTTAACTAGAGCGCTGTATCCAACAATCGTTTCATAGAACATTTTTGGTGTACAAAGTACAACTTTGAGCCCACTGTGTCACTAAACTCAAAACAAATTTAAAACTTTTAGCTTTTTTTTCATTCCCTAAGTATTCTCTGACGATTGTCTTAAAAATTTTTTCAATCCCTAGCACTTTCAAATTCATCCTATTTATGGCCACAAAAATCCACTGTGCGCCATTTAGATTTTGCAAAATCTGACCTTGATTTCGAGATCACCAAGATCCCCATATACCAAATTTGGTGCTAATCGGTTGACTTTCTAAAAATTCAGCCGCCTTATTGGATTTTTGACCGCCATATTAGATCCGCCGTTTTGGATTTTGTCAATCTTCCACGCCAGTTTTTCAGGAGCTACAATTTAAGCCCAGAAACGGCTCGATCGGTTGTGAATTTTTAATTTTACAAACTTTTTTTTCTGGACACTCGATTTTCTGCGGCTTCCGGCCTCCATATCAGGCCCGTACCAACCATAGGGGCAAGAGCGGGCTTTGCCCCCCTACGCATCTCATTTGGTTGGAAATTTGTTTGTTTGGAAGGGACACGTTTTCTGACAAAAACGAATACTTTCTGACAGACACATTTTTAAATGGCTCCAAATTTTTTTGACATATTATAGGCATTATATCATTGACACGAAAATCTGGAATATAATTGTTATCAAAAATATCGAGAGATATCGAGTTGCGAAGATCGAAGGTTTTACGTTTTATGCTGTTTTATGGTCATTGTTTACGTGTAAGCTTTAAAACAAGTAAATTCCCATGAACGGCAATACTGCTCGAATGTAACTCGTCAGTTTTCTCCTATCATATCTCACATTCACAATGGTTGAAACTCGAAGGTGATATGTGTTGCCATCCCCTTCTCTCCACCGCAAAGATCGCTAACCCTGACATTGAAAAATTGTCATATGCAACGTCAATCAAAAATGCCTCTCAAACAAAAGTTGTCTCACATTTCACAGAAATATCTCTGAATGAGCAACTTAAAAAATTTTAGGAAATTGAAGAATTCCCACAAATATCCTCAGTTTCTAAAGCAGACAAAATTTGTGAAGAAATTTTCACCAAAACTACTAAAAGGAAATCAAATGGCAGATATATTGTCGATTTACCATTCAAGTTAGAATTTCAAAATTCATTGGCTCTCAGCCAATCGAAATTCATTGCTCGAAGTCAATTTCTTCGAAATGAAAAACTTCTGCTCAAAAAGCCTGAGATTAAGACTCAATATGACAACGTCATATTAGAATATTTGGAACTCGACCACATGGTCAAAATTGAATCTCAAAACTTTCAAGAAAAAAACTCTTACTATCTCCCACACCATGCCGTGCTTATACCAGAGAGCACGAGCATTAAAATGAGAATTGTATGAAAACTGTTACATTTGGCGTGAATTGTGCACCATATCTGGCGATTCGCACACTTTTGAAGTTAGCTGATGATGAAGAGCATCTTTTTCCCTTGGGTTCTAAAACTTTGCGCGATTCTATGTATGTCGACGACGCATTGGCAGGCGCTCACGATATTACATCAGCGAAAAATAATCGTGATCAACTTAAAAATATTTTACTCTCAGCGGGCTTTGAATTGCGAAATGGACGTCAAATTCAAATGAACTTATCATAGATCTTCCTCAAGATCATTTATTGCATGCCGATTTTCTCTCTCTGGAGGACAAAAGCTTAGCTAAAACTCTGGGAATCCGCTGGAATGCGAAATTTGACTATTTTTATTTTAATGTTCAATCCCTCGAACTTAAACAAAATTACACAAAAAGGGAAGTTTTATCAACAATCGAAAAATTGTTTGACCCAGCAGGTTAGCTGTCACCAGTTATAGTGACAGCAAAAATAATTATGCAGCAGCTTTGGCTGGAAAAAACTGACTGGAATGAAAATATTAAAGTTCAGTCACTCCACAAATGGCAAGCTTTTGTGACAAGTTATGACAAAATTAACATGATCACAATTCCTCGATGGGTACGTTTTTCTCCCACGAGTGAAATCGAATTTCATGCTTTTTCAGATGCATCTGAAAAAGCAAACGCTGCAGAAATTTATGTGAGAGTCGAAATACAAAACGACATATTTTCTCCAGTGAAGACAATATCTTTGCCCAGGCTAGAGTTGTGCGGCGCAGTTTTGCTTGCAAAATTAGTCTACGCTGTGATCCCACAACTTAATCTCGAAAATTGTTATGAAATTTTCAAATGGACTGACTCGACAATTGTGCTCTCTTGGTTACAAAAACCACCATGAACATGAGAAACTTTTGTTGCGAATAGAGTTACAACTACTCTAGACAAAGTTTGCATCGAAAGCTGGTCTCATGTCGACACACGACAATCCCGCCGACCTAGCAACCCGGGGGCTGCATCCTTCGGACTTAAAAAATAGTGAGCTTTGGACCATCGTGGTTAAAACTTCAAAAAAACTCAGTAGCCACAAAGTGCACTATCAGTACAATCGGATACAACATTGGAAATCAAGCCTATTAAATCTTTTTTCACTAGCTCGGCGATGAATAAAAACCTTCTAGAACGTTTCTCTTCGTTGCCCAAAGCATTGCAAGTCATCGCATATATTTTTCGATTTTTTCACCAAACTCGACAACTTGAAAACTCAAACTATTTTTTTTCTTCAAAAAATATCTCTTCGGAAAGGTCAAGTTTGTAAAAATGAGACTCATAAAAAGTTCTCAACAAAGACATTTTTCGAAAGAGTATCAAAATCTAATTAATAAAAAGCCAATCGATACAAAAAGTCAATTGCTAACGTTAACCCCTTTTCTAGACCAAGACGGCATTCTAAGAGCAAATGGGCGCTTAGCATCTTCCCCAGCTCTTGACTACAACGAAAGGCATCCTATAATTTTAGCTTAAAGCAGTCGTTTTGCTCGCCTGCTGGTAGAATTTATTCACCATATTTCTCTTCACGGTGAAAATTAGATAGTTCTTCGACTAGTCCGTCGTGAGTTCTGGATACTCAAGCTAAAAAATCTAATTGAAACTTGTATCTACAATTGCAAAATTTGTGTAATTAGCATAAAGCGATATCACGGTCAAAATATGGCAGCGTTACCTCCCGAACGTGCAGCGTTCTCACGCCCCTTTACAAATACTGGTGTTGACTTTGCAGGCCTTTTCGAAATAAAAAGCTTCACGAGCAGATACTGCAAAATCACTAAAGGCTATGCATGTCTCTTCGTATGTTTCGCAACGAAAGCTATACACCTTGAGCCTGTTAGTGATCTCTCATCGTGGGCCTTTTTAGCTGATTTTTCACGATTTGTTTCCCGTAGAGGATGCCCAGACTACATTTACTCGGAAAACGGTACGAATTTCGTTGAAGCTGCTGGAATCCTCAAGAAAGACTTCAACCGATTTATTCAAACAGCAAAAGACGACACCGTAAAGAAATATGGTTACAACAATCTCTCGTGGCATTTTATTCCAGCATCAGCGCCTCAAATGGGCGGCCTATGGGAAGCAGGCGTGAAATCTTTCAAACGACATTTTCGAAAAATCACCGGACCACTGAAATACACATTTGAGGAGTTTGCAACAATACTCTCTCGAATAGAAGCGTGCCTCAACTCTAGGCCTCTTAACGCTGCGTCTAAAAACGTTTCTGATCTTGCGGTTCTCACGCCAAGTCATTATAGGAGCTCCATTATTATCCCCCGCAGAGCCGAAAAATTTATCTACCTCTGTTAGTATTTTGAACCGCTAGCAAAAAGTTTAACCTATGGCTCAAGAATTCTGTCGTCGGTGGAAGGATGAATATTTGAAGGATCCGCTCAAGCGTACAAAGTGGAAAGTCCCACAAATTGATCTAAAAGCTGGAGACCTCGTAGTCATGCGGCAAGAACCCTTGTGTCGAACAGAATGGAGATTAGGACGGATAACCAAAATCTACTCCGGTTACGATGGACGAGTTCGTGTAGCAGACCTCAAAACTCAATTGGGAGAAATCACTCGCCCTATACATAAATTTCATTCTCATAAACATTTCCTCATTACAAATTCCTCCTAAAATCATTCTCAAACCTGAATTTAAACCATCTCTCTATATCTCAACTCACCATTTTGGTTACTCAAGTCATCATTTATCATTTTCATCATCATTTATTTTCATCTTCCTCGTCTAGCATGTGGCCCCGTAATGCCAGAAGGTTTGATTTTCGGTGCCCTATGTGCAAAGGGAATCATGGGTTAAGTAGTTGCGTTCGGTTCTGCAGATTGGAAGTCCGCGACAGAGTCAGGGTGGTGCACATCAACCGTCTCTGCAAGAATTGCCTTACGCATTCGCACTCTACAGAGCGATGTATAAGTGGAAACAAGTGCCACATCTGCAACTTGCAGCATCATAGCCTACTCCATGACGAGACTGTCGAAGGCATGATAAAAAAGGAGGAGCAGCTGGTAGACGCCTCAACCGTCACTTTGAAAATGACAGCCCAAGTGATTATAGAGAGTAAAAAAGATTTTGTGGTGCGAGCGCTCATCAACCGAAATCAAGAACGGTCCACGATTTTCATGTCCAAAGCCAAAGAGATGGACATTACTTTGTTCTATACAGCCACACACAAAAGGCATCCCACTTGCCATATCCGGTTGGCGTCATTTATAAATCCAACACTTGGAATCACCTCATGTTTTTACGTAGTCCATGGCAGTCTTGGAACATTTCCACCGCGTCGGGCTGATAGAACGCCAATTAGCATTTTTCATCCGGATTTAATCCTAGCGGATCGTTTTTACTACAAGACCCTCGAGGTCGACCTAATTATTGGAGCTGAATTTTATCCACGAATCATAAAAAACGCTGTACGTGCAATCCCAGGTGTTCCTCTGGCCCAGTCAACGATCTTCGGATGGGCATCCGTCGGCATCTGCCCTAGAGCGGACTATTCTTTATTATTGACATTTACTTATTTTCTACCATTGTTTCTTTTTATTGATATTTACTTCTTTCTTCTTACTTTCATACTCATGAATTGTAAATTATATATAAACAAAAAAAAAAACTTAAATTTGTGAAACTAAAAATGAGAAACTTGAGATGAAATTAACATTTTGAATTTTTGTCTTTAAAATTTGTAAACTAAAACTTATATCTTTAAATTTGAAATTGAAATTAAAATTCAAACTCAAAACGTAAAAAAGTTTTGAACTAAATCTAAATTTGAAACATAAATTAAAATTTATTGAAATTATGTACCAAACAATTTGAAATCCAAAGAATGTAAAATTTAAGTTCAAATAAGATGAATGAAATTAAAATTTAATTTAAGTAAAACTAATATGAGTTATTAAAAAACAAATGTTAAGTAACAATGTAAAAAAATAATTCCATACTTATATATTGTATACATAAGATAACTTTCTTCAAAAATATATATATATATATATATATATATATAGATGAAATTAACATTTTGAATTTTTGTCTTTAAAATTTGTAAACTAAAACTTATATCTTTAAATTTGAAATTGAAATTAAAATTCAAACTCAAAACGCGTAAAAAAGTTTTGAACTAAATCTAAATTTGAAACATAAATTAAAATTTATTGAAATTATGTACCAAACAATTTGAAATCCAAAGAATGTAAAATTTAAGTTCAAATAAGATGAATGAAATTAAAATTTAATTTAAGTAAAACTAATATGAGTTATTAAAAAACAAATGTTAAGTAACAATGTAAAAAAATAATTCCATACTTATATATTGTATACATAAGATAACTTTCTTCAAAAATATATATAAATGTTAAATTTCAATATTTTTACTTAAGTATTTTCTATTTAATTGAAAACCTCACACGCTCCCACGTCCGCCCGCTTCTCTTTGTTGCAGATACTACAAGGCGGGCAGTATGTAAACTTTAAAACACGTAAACTCCCATGAACGGCAACACTGCTCGAATGTAACTCGTCAGTTTTCTCCTATCATATCTCACATTCACAATGATTGAAACTCGAAGGGGATATGTGTTGCCGTCCCCTTCTCTCCACCGGAAAGATCGCTGACCCTGACATTGAAAAATTGTCATATGCCACGTCAGTGATTTTAACTCTCACTCGTTGCTACCAAGCAGTGTTGCCAGGGCATGTGAGGCTTATTCCCCACAGAGCGTCGAAATATTCCCCGATTTCCGGAATGATTCCCCACCCGTTTCTACCACACAAATACATCTTTTATATACGTTTGACATATACGTTTATTAAAGCAAAGAACAAAAAATTAATTTCATTTTAGTAAATATTTATTACAAGAAAATTATGTAATAAATAATAACAAAACATATGTATAATGAAAATAAATTATCCACAAAGAGAAATATGCCTTTTTTGGTTAAGCTTTAGAATTTAAATTATCTTTAGTGTCGTAAATGTTTTGATTGAACATTTGTAGTAAATCCATTTGGAAGTCAATATTTTTAAAATAGGTCTCTTTAAAAAAGTCTTTGGCTAATAGTATTGCCTCCACAGTATCTGTGGATAATCTATTCCTCTTTTTTGTTTTGTTATTATTTATGTCTGAAAATATTCTTTCCACACATGCTGTGGAGTGTGGTATAATAAAAATATGTTGGATAATTTTTTTGATAAGAGGAAATTTAACTCTTCATTATTTAAGTTCATTGAACATACTTTGTTCCAAAATTTTAATGTGTCTCAATTTTTTAGTCCATAACCTTTAACAATCTAAATTCATTGTCTAAGCTGATGAATTCAGAGCGATTGCGTTTGGAAAATACTGTACCAAAGGAATAATAAATTTTTCTAAAGAAATTGCTTCTGGATTCATTAACTTACATTTATTAAACATTTGCATATGTTCTTTCGGAAATCTAAGTATAATTTGCTCAATAGTTTCAATGTAAAAGTTTAAACAATTTATTTTAAACAAATCAATTTCGTTTTTTGCGATAGAACTGTTTGATAGTGTACATTCAACATGGCCACCAAAATATAAATCAGTATTTTCCAAATGATTATTTGGGTTTTTAAAATCAACATCTTACATAAGTTTGCCTCTTAAGCATTCTTGCTTCACAAAATTAGATAATATTAATTTTGACAAAGTATTAATTTTATCAAACATCACATGAACTTTTAAGCTTTCGCTTTGCATATCTATATATTAATACGTGAACATCGAACTTATGGTACACTTTTTTAGTAGTTATTATAAAGAGAGGGGAATGAAACTTATATCATTTGAAAGGTACTGTTTTGTAGATGTGCACAAAGAAAAAATAATTTGTAATACGTGCCGTTAAGGCAGGTAAAATAAAGAAAACATACGCGCATGATTCACCCATACAAAACGCTTTAACAATCGCATTTTGATTGCGTTCATGGCTGCATGAGGTAGAGGTGAAATGAGGTCCATGAGGTCTGCAAAATTCTTCCAAAGTTAAAACTTGGGTACGGTCGAGTTTCGACCACAATACGATACTAGTCTAAATTAAAAGACGTTAGCAGTGGCAATACATATTCTAAAAATTGGAAATATAATTTTGTTGTTGGATCTTTTAAATTTAAATTAACAAATTTATTAGCTCTGTTTGGAAAAAGTTCAGCTTGAGTGTGAAAATATGCTACAACTGGCTTCCACAGCCTCATTAGTTAAGTAGCGGATTCTTTCACTGCCAGCCATCTAGTAACAGACGTATAAATCAGCTTCAGTTGGTCAGTGCCCCAAAGCTCTTGAAAATCTTTAAACTCTAGAGAACGTTTAGGACTGCCCAAGCAGCACAGTCCGACTTTAAGTGTACTTTGTCGGTCGGATTTAGTAAGAACTTGTTACAATTTTAGTCGGAGCAGTTGGATTTGCTTCATTTTTATTACATTTCTGGTCATTGATGTATGATTACATATTCCGACTTCTTTAAGACCACGCAAAGACGTCGGCATACGACTACACGGAAAAAACGAAACTCGAAATTATTGTAAATATTAATCAAAATTTAAGAAAAATTAGTAGTTAATTTAGTAATTTAGAAACGGTTCGAGTGTCTATTAAAAATTACTAAGAGTAATATAAAAATTGCATCAAGCAGGCATTAATTTTTCGAATTCAAGTTTTTGATTTTTACAAAGTAGATATTAAAATTTCTGCAATAATTTATTATATTTTAAAAGAACTGTACTAGTTTTTAAAAAGTACATTATAAAAATTTTATGATAATAACTGAAATTGATTTTTAAAATTTTTTGTGTGTTGAACAAAATTGGGACGGCCAGCGAGTTTCCGTTGCCGCTTTCCCGACCCCGTCCAAATTCTTTTCAAAACATTACTTCAACGCCAATTAGTAAGAGTTTGGCAAGCCTTATATATATCTTTTTTTTTGCATGAACATGTTGAGAACTCAAACAGAATACAAATTAAAAACAAAAGAGAAAAAAATTCAATATAATAAAAATTACAAATCTTGAAATAATTTTTCTATAACTACTTTTTTTAAATTATAGAGCGGGAATCATATATTACAATATGAAATATGTAAAAATTCTAATGTCGCAATTTATTGAAATTTAATAAAATCCTTGTAAAATTTCATAGATTTTATGTGATAATTAAAATGAAGAAATTAATTTTTAATATGCACTTATTAAAAAATGTAAAATGAAAATAATTACAAACTAGAATAGAATTTTTAATAATGATTTTTTATTTATTACTATAAAAGAGTAATATTTGTTTTCAGATTTTAATTTTTATAATCTCCTATTAATTTTTAATAAAATTTGAGCTGGTGTTTTTTCCGTCGTATCTGGTCGTCGATTGACCGTTTAAAATTAGTCATTTGGCGACGTCCTACCGACGTCTTATCTAGTCATTGAATGACTTCACAAAACAAGTCGGAGAGCGACTATTCATTTTACCTTTTATGACCAAAAGTGAACTTGAAACGATCTTGGCGACCATTTCCGCTATAACATGCTTTACCAACATCTTGGCTTTGGTTCTACCAAGAGAAATTTCTTTTAATTGAGGCCCATAATTTTTGTTGAGCATCTTAATGAGTTCACATAAAGGCTGCGCCAAATCAAACGGCAAATTTTGTTTTATTATAAATGCCACAATATACAACTCAGCACGTTTTATTTTCCCTTTTGCAGTCACATTTTCGGAGAAAGAAGATAAGACAGGTGGCTGCAATTGCAATACTTCTATGTTCTTCTTATGAGCACTAGACAAAGCATGGCGTCGAATATCGGAAAGATGCGCTATACCATGAGAATTGCAGATGCTACAATAATAGAACTCATTGCCTCGATTGCTTTTTCGAAGCCAATTTTTAAATGTTTATTCTGCTTCCCAAGAAGTCTGATAGAAGTTTTTTTTAGTTTTTTGCACTTGGTTCGGCATCACCTGCAAAAAAACTTATAAAGTACTATGAACGAAAAATTGAGGATTTTTGAGACACGTTAATTTTTCAACACAATTTTCAAAGTTAAACACTTATAAATGGCTGTCATAGTCTTAGGTTGGACCAAGCTCACTTTTCCAATAGCACTGAATACGTACTTGTAGGTTCGTGTGATAACCACTTGAAAAATTTGGGGAATAAATTAAGTCAAAAATGAGATTGTCCATATGAAATGCGTTTATTTTTTAAAACCGTTATATATTTCCAAAAAATATTTATATGGCCTAAACTTTTTATAAAATGTCACTTTCAAAGAGCAACAGCGTAACGAGACTGCTGTCGATGAATCTGCTGGTGCTAAGACTGACTCAACCAACAAAATGCATAGCACACAGAGCGAACATTCATTTTTCCTCTAAATTACTGAAAAGTTTTTCATTATTTCAATTTTTCATTTTATTGTCGACAAATACATTTCAATAAGGAAATTTCGACATAAAAACAATAGCTCGGAATCACAGTGGGTGCAATACATGATCGTTCCTTTAACAAAAACAAATAATTACACCATATTTTGATTTCAGGAAAATCTACTTTTTTTTTTCAAACTCAAAGTTGGCTTCACTAGTCAGAGTAATTTCACATAACAGTTAGGGTTTGGGCCTCATACTTTTCACTTGATAAAAAACAAAAGCAAAACTTTAACTTTTTTAAGAGATCTCTTGATCTTGTTTATTAACTTCAATCTGACTTAGACTAAAAATGAACAGTAATATTTATACCCCGATTTTCATCGCTGCCTCAAAAGGAAAATGCTTACTCAGAGAATTTCTGTATGTAATGCATTCGTAAAATTCTAGAGAAAGTTAAGCAATGAAAGTGCATTCAAAAGAGAGTGCACGCGTAAGTGTAATAAACTCATTACCAAGCGACTTTGTTTATAAGTTCGATTTCATTTACATTGTTGCACAGAAGGGTTTCTCAGAATTCTTTGTGCAACCAGAACGCAAGCGAACTCATAAAATTGGAGTACTTAAGAATTGGTTTTTAACTAGGGCTTGTGTATACGAATTTACCAGTTTGAGTAAATTTGTATATTCAAGCGTTAATTGCTTATGCGATTAAAGTTTGATTCATGGTTTTATGCATAAAGTCGAAATAATGTAAATATGTAATTTTAAGCTTTGATTTATGGCTTTATGCATAAAATTGGTAATGTGAAATTAATAGGGTATTCTGATATATTTTAGATGATGGTTACAGGGTGTTTTCTTATAACTCCCCCATCGTTAAATTGAGGCACCGACGAAATCGTTAAAACTTGTACATGTTTTCTTATACAAATATAAAATATAAGTAATATAATCGTTAAAATTATTAGTATGCAATTGGTGCTTAGATGAAAAGTATGAATGTACATGTTTTGTGACCAAAATTTTTTTAGAGTTTTATTGTATTTTAATTGCTGTAAATATAAACTTTCTAACTTAATGTCTTCAATAGTAAAATTCTCTTGTATTTTCATGACGAGATTTGATACAATTATTTTATCAATTACTTTGATATTTGTATTTGTATATGTTTTGTTTTGAACTTTCAGTTTACAATTATCAAATTTTATAGGAAAACTTCCTTTATTCTTTATTTTCATTTGGTTACAATTGTGTTCTATATTTGACTGGAAGTTTTTGAAAAGAAGTATTCCTGGTAACATTTCTTTTATTTCAGGCTTATTAAAATTTTCCGTGTTACAAATTGGATTTTCGTATTTAACAATATTTTTTATACAATTGTCTTTAATTTTGATTAGATTCTTTTTCAAATTTTCTTTTACGGGGTTTTCATACGAATTTTCGTTCAGATCAACTAAAACTTCTGATATTTCAAAATGAATTGATTTATTTTTAATGTTAGGCAATGGTTCAAATTTGATGTGTGATAGAACTTGATTAGAATAATTTGGGATCATAAGTATTATAATGATTGACGACTTATGATAGCTGACGGTAACTTTTGTATTTATATAACTATCGTAATCGTTTATTAATTCAAGTTCAGTTTTCATTAGAATGTCTGTAGGTATAATATTAAGTTTCGTAGAGAATATAATATTTCCTAATGCTTCTATGTGATTCTGAAATAGTGTTATGTCGTTATTTATCTGATATATGTGTTGTAAAAAGACAATTTCTTCTTCTAAATTTAAGATTTTATTCTTGTAAGTTCCCTGTAATTTATTGATGTAATTTTCGATCGTTCCTTGTTGGTTATTTATGTGAGTCATTATAGATTGAACTTGAGAGCTTAATTTTTCACTTATGTATGTCAATTCATTAACTTTTCCTGTAGAAATTTTACCATTTTCTGTTATATTACCCAGAATTTCGTTAATTTTGTTTCTATCTTCGTCATCCATTGTACCAGATATAATTTTTATGCCGGTACCCAATGCGTTTATAAGTCCGCGTTTTACTTTGAAGTGAGGAGTCAGGTTTTCTACTTTAGTGGACAACAATATAAAGTTTTTCTCAGTTGTTTCTATAAGGCTACTGATTTCAGTTGCTGATGTCTTCAGGTTGTTTATATTATTTTGGATAAGATTCAATGTATATTCGTATTCGGTTAGGTTAACAATATGTAACACTTTGTTATAATTTGAAATAATTTTTACGTCCCCAAGTTTAATTGGAATATAACCATGATTATTAGATAGGTCCTGTATTTCTAGAAACTGCGTTTTGGCCAGAGTAATCAGAATTAATATAACGTAATGCACAATCATTTTGCTCTGGAAAGAGAAAAGGAAAGTGTTGTTCTGCTTAGTCTACTATTTACTTTTTCTTACTTCTAATAGTGGGTCGTTCCCTATTTTGGTGTTTTTTATCCCTTTGAACATGAACTTTGTAATATTTGAGTCCTGTTTTTCTATCAATTACGTGATCGTCATCAATTAGATCTGCTTCTATTTTTCTATACTTAGCGAAATTTTTCCCACCGCGTATTTCTTTAATGAATATTGGTCCTGGTCTTAGGATTTGATTGTCGTTCTGTTTACTATTAATTCTTTCTAGTGCCTTCCTTTTTTTCTCCTGAATCAGGTTTTGAATTTCTGCATATTGATCTTCGCTAATTTTTCCATTAATGAAATCTATTGGTTTTCTGTTCGTAGTGCTATGTATGGTATTATTATAAAAGGTCATTATCCTAAACATTTTTTCTTCTACTGTTTCCGATGTATTCTGTTCGTCATGCCTCAGCAACCTGATATGTTCATTAATAGTATTATGTAGTCTCTCGACGTCACTATTTGATGTATGATTACTATTTGAAGTGTAATGGATTTCTATATTCTCTTGCCGTAAGAATTCTTTAATTGGAATAGCTTTGAATCCAAGTTCGTTGTCAACTACGATCTTTTCCATTTTTCCATAGGCACTTATATATTGTAATAATTTGCTCTTAAACTCTGTCCATGTTCGTCCACTTATTTTGTATGCTACTGCAAATTTTGAAAATTTATCTATCATTGTCATAAATAATTGTTTTTGTAGAGTATAAAAGACGTCAATATGTAAAATCTCATTGGGTTTCGAGGGTGTTTCCGTTAACTTGTACGGCAATTTTGGGGGGTGTCTATCATATTTTTCTAGTGTACATATTTCACAATTATTAACGAACTGTGTGATCCTCAATATTAGCTGTGGGTTATAGATTTTAACTTTTAATTCCTTGAATACTACATCTATTCCTCTGTGATTATTGTTTTTATGCTCGGCTTCGATTAGTTCCACTAATTTTTCCTCGTCAGTTACGTCTTCTAATAATTTATTGCATCTTATTACTTTAAATTTTGTATTGGTTGAAAAGAAATTATTAAAGGTTCTTTCAAATTGTTGAAATAATTCCTGTTCTATCAGAACAGCATTTAATTGATTTGGTTCGAAATGTGTTTCTAGTATGGTTTTTGCCGTTTGTTCATCCATCTGCTTAACTAATATGGTTTTCCGCTTGTTATTAAAAATTCGAGTGTTTCGTATGCTAAGGGAACCTGAGTTTGTTTTTTTTATTATTATTTGATTCCTGAATATATTAATGGCTGATTCGCTGGACCTAATTGTATTCATTTCTTCTTCAAGGAATATTTCTGTGTTGTTTACCTCAATATTTTCGATTCTTGATAACGCGTCTGCATTACTATTCTTTAATCCTTTCTTGTATTTAATAATATAATTAAATTCAGATAATTTCAACTTCCACCTAACTAATTTGGAATTTGGTTCCTTAAGGGAAAATAACCAAGTCAAAGGCTTGTGGTCAGTTTCTATTGTAAACTTCTGACCAAAAATGTACGGTCTAAAATATTTAGTAGCCCAGACGATGGCTAATAGTTCTTTTTCTATGGTACTGTAATTAATCTCGTGCTCGTTCAGAGTGCGACTGGCATAACAGATTGGATGGTTTTCTTGTGACAAAATAGCACCTAGTGCGTAATTGCTAGCATCCGTAGTTACTGTGAATTCTTTCTCAAAATTTGGATAATGTAAAACTGGATCATTTGTAAGTAAGGTTTTAAGTGTATGGAAACTTTTCTTGTAGCTCTCTTGATTTATATCGATTTTAGCGTTCTTTTTTAAGAAATTGGTCATTGGTTTGGCTATCATTGAATAATCTTTCATGAATTTCCTATAGTATCCAGTCAAGCCTAAGAATTGCTTAATCTGCTTCTGGGTTTTAGGGATTGGAAAGTTTATAACACAATCAATCTTTTTTGGGTTTGGTTTAATTCCTGTTGCAGTTACAATATGACCAAGGAATTCCGTTTCTTTCTTAAGAAACTCTGATTTATCCAGCTGTACTTTTAGATTTACTTCTCTTAATCGACTGAATATTTTACGTAAAGAATCTAGATGCTCTTGTAGTGAGGTTGAAAATATGATAATGTCATCTAAATAGACAAGACATATCTTATTTACGTAATCTCGTAATACATCATTCATTAACCTCTGAAATGTCGCTGGTGCTGTCTTCAGACCAAACGGCATCCTTAAAAATTCATAATGACCACCCTCTACACTAAAAGCGGTTTTATGTATGTCAGATTCCTCAATTTCTATTTGGTGGAAACCCTTTGCAAGATCTAATGTCGTGAAGTACTGGCTTCTACCCAGTTTGTCCAAGATTTCATCGATATTTGGTATAGGGTATCTATCGTCGATTGTTACCTCATTTAACTTGCGATAATCTATTACTAACCTCCATTTCTGCTCTTTACTGGCATCAATTTTTTTTGGTACAATCCAAATGGGTGCTGAGTAAGGAGAATTACTAGGCCTTATAATTTTACTTTTTAGCATTTCGCGAATCTGTTTTTCTACCTCCTCCTTGTGTACGTAAGGGTACCTATATGATTTAACATGAATGGGGATATCGTTAGAAGTTCGAATCTTATGTTTTGTTGCGTTTGTAAAAGTCAAATCACTATTTTCTTGATAAAATATATCCGAATAATTTTTTACGAGTTTATCGAGACCCTTTCTCTCTTCTTCATTTAGATGGTTTAATCTAATCATTTCAAAAATTGGAGTTTTCTTCTCACTTTCTATTACATCAAAATTGTCACTGTTAATTTCTTGAAAGGAGATGTTTATATTATTCGTATTACCGCTGAAATTATTCATTTCTACTACTGCCTCTACTTTGTAATCTTTTACATCATAGATGCCTTCCTTAATCAAAATTTCCCCTCCGTTGGCTTTTTGCTCGTTCAAGTATGCTAGTCCTTTCTCTTGTTTAATTGGTAATCTTAGAGTTTGGCATACAATATTTCTATATTTTAATGGAATCTTCTTTTTATTTATAATCAGATTATTTTCTTCATAGTTTATTATAGCATTAAAACGTTTAAGAATGTCGCTACCAATAAGACCATCATAGTAGTCATGAAATTTACACACTAAGAATTCGACTTCTTCTTCTCCTCCCAGTTCCTTAAATAAAGGTATTTTTACTTTATCTGAAACGTCGACCCTATGATTTAATGTTAAGAGTGTCATTGGTCTAAGAGGTACTCGCCATTTCGGATCGCATAAATTTGGATTTATTATGGAATGCGTTGCTCCACTATCTATGATGAATTTTAACGGTTGCAATCTAGTCTGAATAACTATATATGGTATGCCCGGGTTGAGGCTATTGTTCGAAAATTTACGTTAGCTTCATGGTTGTTAACGTCCATTGGCTCTACGCCCGATGGATTCTGAACCTCATACTGTTGATTGGGATTTCGATTCACGTAATTCGGTCGATAGTTATTTATTCTTTGTTGTTGGTTTTGGTAATAATTATTGTGATTTTGTTGGTAATTATTTGGTCTCTGTGGTTGATTTCGATTGTAATTTTGTTGGTAATTATTTACTCTCTGTGGTTGATTTCGATTGTGATTTTGTTGGTAATTATTTGTTCTCTGCGGTTGGTTTTGATAATTTTGAACCCTTTGGTTATCATTGACCCGATGCCTATTACCATTGTCTTCAAAATTTTTGTATGTTTTGTACCTGTTCGAACTCTCTACCTTTAAATCAGCATATCCTGCTTGGAAAAGTATGTCCATTGCTACTTCTAGTGATTCTGGATTACGGCAAATTAAAATTGTCCGCATTGGCTCCGCTATTTTGGATTTAAACATGTTTAAGGCAGTTCGCTTATTGTTAATCATGCACTGGTTTGTTGCTTCGCCTATTCCTAATACTGCCACCGTTTTATTATTGAGCTTTCTTAATTTATGTTGAACTTCCTTATGAAACTCTAGTGTTGTAGTCTTGAATGTTACTGCTCGTAACTCGTCGAACAATTCCTCACAAGACCGTCTTTCACCGAAATTATTTAATAAAACAGTCCTAATGTCAGCCCAAGAGGTAGCGTAACTGTTTATCTCTATAACCTCCCTAGCCTTCCTCACTAGCTTGCTTTTAATTATGTCTGAACAAAGTAACTGTCCGAGAGGAAGGTCTGCAAGTCCTCCGGGTTACCATCGTAAGCCGTCAAATTATTCAAATACTTAATCGGATCTATTGTCAGTTGAGCCATTATGTATTTTTTATTTAAAAAAAAAAATTTAAAACTTCACTGTTAAATTGTTTCACTACCGCGATAAATTTCCGACCGCACGAAAAAGAAAATTATGTGTTTTTTTTTCAAAAAAAGAAAATAATCAATATTAACTTACTCAACCTTTACCTACAGCTTCTTCAAGTATTCCTTATATGTCTCCGTGAAGTCTTCGGTGTTTTCGTTGTCTGATAGAACCGTTGTTTCCCCGATGACGTGGTATCCTATATTCCTCTCTGGCTTTATTTCGAAAAATTCCTCCGTTGATTCTTTGCTTGATTTGGCACTTTTCGCTGATTTATTTACTTCTTCCTTGTCTTTTACTTTATGACAATAATCACTGCTGGTGGTTTGATCTTTAACTGCTGATTCTTTTTGCATTTCCTTTGAGATTGAAGTTCTCGACCCTACAATCTTTTGTAGGTCCTTCGTTAAAGTTTTTAATTTTTTTTCAGCACAATCCTCTGCGCAGAAAAAAAAAAATTCTTTTATCTAATTAGTCCTGTACAATCTTTTGTACAATATTTTCCTCGATACGGCACCAAGAATTGAAATTCACTTCCCTTTATTTAAAATTTATGTTGGGTAGGAATTTGCGGTATCCTACCGACTGCGCCACTTTTCACTTGATAAAAAACAAAAGCAAAACTTTAACTTTTTTAAGAGATCTCTTGATCTTGTTTATTAACTTCAATCTGACTTAGACTAAAAATGAACAGTAATATTTATACCCCGATTTTCATCGCTGCCTCAAAAGGAAAATGCTTACTCAGAGAATTTCTGTATGTAATGCATTCGTAAAATTCTAGAGAAAGTTAAGCAATGAAAGTGCATTCAAAAGAGAGTGCACGCGTAAGTGTAATAAACTCATTACCAAGCGACTTTGTTTATAAGTTCGATTTCATTTACATTGTTGCACAGAAGGGTTTCTCAGAATTCTTTGTGCAACCAGAACGCAAGCGAACTCATAAAATTGGAGTACTTAAGAATTGGTTTTTAACTAGGGCTTGTGTATACGAATTTACCAGTTTGAGTAAATTTGTATATTCAAGCGTTAATTGCTTATGCGATTAAAGTTTGATTCATGGTTTTATGCATAAAGTCGAAATAATGTAAATATGTAATTTTAAGCTTTGATTTATGGCTTTATGCATAAAATTGGTAATGTGAAATTAATAGGGTATTCTGATATATTTTAGATGATGGTTACAGGGTGTTTTCTTATAACTCCTCATCTCAGGATTTACACCTTCCAATATGTCCAACATAGGCTTTTCGGAGACCTTTAGCCGCGGTCCACTATACTATGTCCAGCACCAGCTTTGCTAACATACTGATGTTGGATAATAAAAATTTTTAAGTTTTATAATGAGAATCGTCCCATACTTTTCATGAGAAATCACTGAAAATGTTTTTTTTTTGTTTTCTGGTAAAAAATGGGGTAAATATGCAAAAATTTAGAACAAACTATCTACCATTTAAAAAAAATATTAGGCTTTTTTAACATGCTAAAAAAATTATAGGTTATTAACAGATTTTTTGGAAAAAGTTAGGTTTTTAAAAAAAAAATTGGTCAAAATTTCAGAAAAATAGTCAAATCTGCTAAATCATAGGTTAAATTTCAAAACTTTGTGTAGCATTAGTGTCGGCCATTAAATTAACTTTCTTATGACACCCATTTTTTTTGTATTCACTCAGGTTATAGTGTATTATTTACACGAATATTTTTATTTCATATAAATGTCCAATTCAAGTTACATATTCATTTTTGATCGCTAAATATAAAAAAGATTAGTATTAAATATAATTTTATTACGTTGAGGCGGCCTGAAGTCCAAAAAGGAAGAGAACGATGTACAGTTAAGTTGGCTGTAACAGCTGATGCTCATATTAGTTTTTGACGAGTGAGGGCGCTAGATGTTTATGTGTGGTCAGGGTTGTTCCGCCACAAGGTGTTCCCAAGTTATAGTTTTTTTTACAAACGCTATATCCGCTACTTCTCCGAAACTAGATCCGAGCGACACTTTTTTTTATAGTTTTTTTCTTTTAGCCTCTGTTGTACTAGTAATTTTCCCGTCCTGGGAAAACACTTAGTACTGTGTGACAATTGTATTTGGAAGGAGAAACAAGTTTAACCCTATTAATACTGGGTGAAATTACGAACACAAAGTACTGAAGTGAGTCTTTCGGACTCACATACATTCTGTATGAAAAACAACAATAATTTTAAGTTTATAAGTATAGTTATGGTGTGTATATATAAAAGAGATTCAAAAGTAAGATTTAATGAAAAATGGGCGGTGCCACGCCTCCACATGAGAAAAAAAGTCTACTTTTTTACATCTCAGCAACTATTTGACGCAGATGAGTAAGATTTGGAACATATGTTTATTATAGTTTGTAAAATGTTCTTAGCATAGTTTGGTTTGGAAAAGTGGACAATGCCAAGCCCTCCCATATAAGACAAAAATTAAATTCATCATATCTTATCAACTATGTGACGCAGATAAATAAAACTTGGTGTGTATGTAGAAAAATAAGATTTAATTAAAAAATGGGCGGTGTCACGCCTCCATAAACACAACACAAAAATAATGAAAAAACTTGTATTCTGATAACCCGATAGTCGCAAAACTCACCAACTAATATCCAAATATTTCAAAATATGTGCACAACTGAACACTACAAGAAAAGAACTACAGTGAAACCTAGATAACTGGGATCTCCAAGGGACCAACATTTTTGTCTCAATTAAGAGGTTTCTCATTTACACAGTTTCCCAAATAGACATACTCAGACCGATAAAACGTGCATATTCAAATTTAAAATAACAAATTATACACACATAAATATTATTTCCCACTTATAGAGGTTATTTCTAAACGGTCCCAGTTATAGAGGGAAATGCCCATGTTATACAGGCGAAAACGCACAAAAACTTCAAAAATTAGTTCCCAGACATAGAGGTTTAATAATCCCAGTAATAGCAGTATTTTGATGCGAAAGTGGTGGGACCTTGAAGTGCGTCTCACTAGTAGAGGTTTCCCACTTATCCAGGTACCGCTTAACCAGGTTTCACTGTAATTACATATGTGCAGAGCATAATTACTACAGCCGACGCGGAAGCAATGACACAAAATCAAACAATTCAAATTTCAAAAAAAACATAGCATGCTTTGGATTTGTTAAGATTGTTCTCTGCTGCACTCAAACTATATGAGTCTCTAAGACTCATTTCAGTACTTTGCGTTAGCTTTATAAATTAATTTTTTTAAAAAATAGAAAGAAAAATATTTATACATTTTTTTATCGTAATTCTGTTTAGAACATCTGCAGTTTAAAATACAAGAAACCTCAATTTTGAAATAAAAAAATTCACGCCAAGAAAACAGCACAAAGTCAAAATGAGTCTCAAAAACTCAAGGTAGTACTAATAGGGTTAAGGATTATCAGATTTAAATATACTTACCAGTATATTTTCCCTTCTAAATGATTAACACCGTAGTCTTCCGTTTAACACCAGAACAAATTATGTCTTTATTTAAATATTCTAAATACCTTAACACCTAGTTTAATAAAAATTACACTAACAATTCATACAAAAATATTTGCACATAATTACAATAACAAAACTTATTCTACTTAATTCAACTTTGTTGACCAAATTTAGTGGGGCGAAATGTTTTCCGGGTTGAACAAGTTGGCTTTTGCTTTGGGTTTTGTTGTTGCATTTAAGTTCATGGTGTTCTCATTCTTGTTAATTGCTAACAAACAGAATTTGCCCATGGTAACATAAATGACCAACAAAACGACAACAGCCCGCAAGTATGCTGCACTTTTGCAACAATAATTTACTATTATTGGAGAAATTGCATTATTCAATAATGCAGTTTTAATGTTATAGAATGATGTTAATCATCATCCTAAAAGTATATATAATATGCTATTTATGTTAATAACATATTAAATTGTGCGGTAAGAACCCACAACACCTCCTATTAAAACTTAAACCAAAAATCTTATGCCAATATTGTAGTTTATTGAACTGTCGGCCATTTATAGGCCAAAAACAGTGGTTCCTAGCTTATAGCGATATTTTATCCGCAGCTTCCGATGGCTATGTCTCCGAAACTAGATTTGACTGACGCTTTTTGATTGCATATTTATTCTTAGAATCAAAAAGCACATAAGATCAGTTAAATCTGATATAAATTGACGAGTGGACGCTGAAAGACCTTTAAGCCGTAACCTTGGAATAATGTGTCTCACAATTGCACATAAATTATGGTAATTTTTAAAAATTTACATACTTCAAATGTTGGGAGATGCGGATGCCTTCTCTGTTGTCTTGCTTGCCTGTAATTTTCCTGGTTTTTCACTTCTTCTATTAAAGGTATTAGTTTTTCTTTCGATTTTAGTTATTTTAATTTTAATTCTTTTTGCTGTTTAATTGCCGTTGCTGCTGCTGAAGTCTTTTATTCAAAGGATAGAATAATGTTCAAACAAGAATGATAGAAAAGAAGATTACGCATTCCGAGTTTTCAAAAGAAAATCTTCTGCGCATGTCGTCATGTGGAGGACAATCACGGTTGCATTTTTCTATCAAATATATAAGGGTTGCCGAGTACTTTTTCTTCAACTACTTTTTAGCCTATATAAAAAAATATTTAGGTGCAGAGATGTATTGCCTTATATAATTTTTATATGGAAAACAACTACAAAATATTTAAGACAGTCATAATATTTTAAGACATTATGACACTTTATCTTACCGTGAATTGCCTTATTATTTATTTTGAGTTTGACTTCGATATTTAGTTATATTATTATTTTTATTATATTTAACTATTTCACTATTATTTTTTCACAAAAGTTGTAAAAATATCTATGTAGATCTTGTTGTAAGCAATGAAAAACAAATTCTAACTCAGGTAATTGTTTTATTAAGTTTTCGTTTTCATTTATGGACATTTTGATCTAAGTCCTTAGTAAGAAATTTAATTCTAAAATACATTCTAGCTCTGAAAATTTTTTTTTTTACTTTAATGTTGCAGTTTACATAATTTGCCATTTCGAAGAGTTTTCTTCTAAATATTTTTCGGTTATTTCTATTCCGGCGTCATTAAAGTCTTATAAAATTTTGTCGATTAGTCTCACATGAGTCATTAGCTCCTTAATTTGCTTTGATAGTCTACCTTCAGTGAGATGGTTAAGCGATGTGAAGGTCATCGCGGTTTATTGTTGTTGTGATATGTTGGAAACCTCTTCGTGCAGTTTATGGCATATATAAGGGGACGTCCATTAATTACGTGAGGTGTTTTTTTGAAAATTCGGACCCACCCCCTCCCCTTGGTGAGATTTGATGAGATCTGGCGGGACCCCTTCCCCCCCTCCCGCGAGGTTTAAATTATAATTTTTAATGTAAATTCTATGCATTAAAAAGTTTACGTGAGGTTTTCCTTGACCCCCTCCCCCCTTGGTAAGATTTTGCCGGACCCCCTCCCCCCTATTTTAGCTCACGTAATTAATGGACGTCCCCTCACCAGGAAGATTTTCTGGGCCATCAACTCGCTGTCGACGTTTGGACAATGAAGTTTAACATCCCTACCTATGTCTATCGAAAAGTTTTATTTACACCTACTTCTTGAACTCATAGTTTGAGCTAATTTTCCAATAACAAAATAAAGAAGTATCATAATAGTAGTTTCAGTATCGGAAAACATGGTTTTGTCCACTAATATATTATATGATCATAAAATAGAAATTAGTACATGTTTTGGGAACATTAGTAGTAAAAAAGTAACTTGATTATGTAAGTTAACAGCATCAGTTGATGATATAGCTAAACTTAGATCGCAAGCCATTTGTATGACGTATATTATTTAGTTTGTTTTCTATTTAGTTTGTAAAACATATTACATGTAACATTACATATTAAACCTATTTATGGGAACTATTAGTCCACGTTCTTGACATTAAATACTCCAACACTTCACACTTGTTATTTAATTCATAAATTCTTCATAAAGCAAAATTTGTTATTCAATTCAGAATTCTATCAGAATTTTTCAGTTAGAAAGAAATTGTAATTCAATAAAAGACGATGTTATTAAATTAAATAAAAAAATACATCCTAAAAACCAATTTTAAAGAATCCCTATAATTACGGAGACAAATAATTTAACTGCGCCCAACGTGTTTCTACAGGATTTTGAATAAAAGGAACTTTAAACAACATTGGGTCATAGAAACTCAATTAAGGACTTTTTTCAACCTCAGAAAAGAACCATAAAAACAAGTCCTCAAGGATTTAAGGACTCCTTCATCTTTAAGATAAAATAAATCAATCAAGACTGGATCATACGACCCAAATAAGAAAGATTGAAAGAATTACACATTAATTGTAAGTGCGTTTTCAGTACCTATTCAGTTTTTTTTTTTTAAAAAAAAGGAATACTTCTAGAAATTAATAATTTAAACTAAAATTTAAATCATAGCCAAATATCCTTAACTTAATTTTCTTTATTACAACAGTAAATCCATTTTCAAAATTAAAATTTTCATTTTATATCGACTTTTTATTTATAAATAATAAGTGGAATTTTCGTTGTTTTTGGTTTCGCGTAAACTTTCTTTTCGTGTTCAAAATGAACCGGGATAATATTTTTTCTTTAATAAACGCTGCAGTAGAAGCTACGACTGAGACATATAGTCAACAAATACAAGAACTCTCTAATAGAGTGCAACAACTACAGCCGCCTAGTATTGAACCATACCTCCCCGTGGCGATTATACCAGGAGTATCAAATAATAATACCACTTTAGACTTGATTAAATCACTTCCTGAGTTTAAAGGAGATCATACTGCATATCCAGCGTGGCGTGAAGCTGCTAAATTTGCAATAAATTATTACCCTGAAGGATCAGAAAATTATTATGTGGCAATGGGTATACTTAGGAATAAAATTAGCAGTACGGCAAATGCTACTTTATCGTCTTTCAATACGATGTTTAATTTTAATGCAATAATTGCTCGCTTAGATCAAAGGTATTCGGATAAACGTCCACTTCACACGTTAGAAAATGAATTGAGTATCCTAAGTCAAGGCAGAAAAACAATATCAGAGTATTATTATGAGGTAGATAAAAAATTGACTCTTATTATAAATAAAAACATAATGAGTAACAGTGGTAATGAAGTTTTCATTGAAGCCCTTAACAAAAGAGCAAGGGAAAATGCACTTCGAATTATTATTTCAGGATTGAGAAAACCTCTATGTGATATGTGATTTTCGGCTCGACCAGCTGACCTCTCATCTGCCCTAGCAATTACTCAGGAGCTAGAGACTAATCACAATCGTTATGACTTTGCCAGATCATTCGCCGTGGGTGAATTGTTTAGAAGCAATCGTACTAACAGGTACAATGCACAATCGTTTCCTCAGGTAAAACAACAAGTGGTTGCCTCGAATGAAAACAACCATCCAATTCCAATGGAAGTAGACTCAACTTCATCTAAATTTAAGCATCCTACAGCATATAAGGGAAATAACAGATTTAACCTTCCTCAAGATAGTAACCAAGCGTTGAAACGTTCTGTTGAACAACTTGACTCTTCCAAAAGAACATATGTTCCACAGACAATAAATCAAAGAATAAACCATGTTCAACAAGAAGACGGTTCATATAATGATGAGACAGTACAGGATGAAGATTTGTTTAGTGTCTTTGAGGAAGAAGAGGTTAATTTTTTAGATTAAGTTCGCTCTTACCATATATAGTGAAAACAGCTAAATGTGGTAAAGAGCTCAAGTTACTTATAGATACAGGCACTTCGAAAAATTATATACAAAATCATACATTTTTGAAAGGAATCATATCAGTACAATTTCCATTTACTATAAGATCATAAATGGTGCAAACATAATCAAACAAAAGTGTGAAATTAATGTCCTTAATAATACAAGCACATTTTTTATATTACTCCAATTGAAATCGTTTGATGGCATCATAGGTTACGACTTTTTGAAACAAATAGAGGCAAAAATAGATATAAAGTGCGGTATACCTTTTTATAAAACAGGAAAAGAGAAGCTTAGACACACTAGACACCAAGAACTGAACACAATTGGTTATTATAATAGTTGTGTTATGAGCCACGTAAAGAATGAATTAGATAACGTTATTAAAAAAAACGCAACAGCTTTCGCCGAACCGAACCGATCACTGCCTTATAACACTACAGTGTTAGCCACAATCCGAACTAATAAAGAACAACCCATTTACACCAGAGCGTACCCATATCCAGTATCAGCTAAAGACTTTGTTAACAGTGAAGTAGAAACTTTACTAAAAGACGGAATTATAAGGAAATCAAATTCAGCATATAATTCACCAATTCACATCGTAAAAAAAAGGGATTTGATGACCAGGGAAAGCCTAAACTAAGAATGGTCATAGACTTTAGAAAAATAAACGAACGTACTACCCCGGACAAATATCCCATTCCTAATATTTCAGTAATTTTGGCAAACTTAGGAAACTCTAAATTCTTCACCACAATAGACCTCAAATCCGGAGTTCACCAGATACTCTTGTCTGAAAATGATAGACAAAAAACTGCATTCAGTATAAATAATGGAAAGTATGAATTTAGTCGGTTGCCTTTTGGCCTAAAAAATGCACCAAGTATTTTTCAGCGTGCTATTGATGATATTTTACGTGAAAATATTGGTGAGATATGTCAGGTTTACATGGATGATGTTATAATTTTCTCACCTAATGAACAAAAACATCTTGAACATATAGATACAATTTTATCCAAATTAGAAAAGGCAGGAATGCGAGTATCAATTGAAAAATCGAAATTCTTTAATACCGAAACCGAATTTTTAGGATTCGTTGTTTCATAACATGGCATTAGAACGTGTCCAGATAAAGTCCAGACCATATTGAATTATGAAACTCCGAAATCATTACGAGCACTACGTTCGTTTTTAGGTCTCTCAGGTTATTATAGGAGATTTATAAGAGATTATGCCAAAGTCTCCAAACCATTAACAAAATTTCTTGAAGGTAATAACGGATATGTTAAAGCGAGAGACTCCAAAAATACTAAAATAAAATTAGAAAAAGAAAGTTTGGAAGCGTTTGAAAAATTAAGAACAATATTGGCTTCGGATGATGTTTTAAGTATTAGCTCACCCCGATTATGAAAAACAATTTGACTTAACAACCGATGCTTCTTCAGTTGCTTTAGGAGCGGTTTTTTGGAAGAAGGGAAACCCATTACAATGATATCCCGAACATTGTCAAAATCTGAACAGAACTACGCCACAAATGAAAGAGAACAGTTAGCGATTGTTTGGGCTTTTAAAAATTTAAGGCATTATCTCTATGGTATTACAAACATTAATATATTCACTGATCATCAACCGTTGACTTTTGCAATATCGGACAAGAACCCAAATTCTAAAATAAAAAGATGGCGAGCTTTTATTGAAGAGTTTGCTCCGAAATTTCATTATAAACCAGGTAAGGAGAACGTTGTAGTTGACGCTCTCTCTAGGCAATTTACATACAATTTGTCAGATTTTGGGGAAGACGACGGAACAATGCATAGTGAGGCTTCAGTTACACAAACCATTAGGACAACCAAGTTTCCTGTAAACCATTTTAAAAATCAGCAAATTATTACCAAAGCACGCCAAAATAAACGAAGTTAAAAAAATAATCTTCAAACAATTTTTACGGCACACAATTTATTTTAATAACGAGGATATCTTAATAAATCACTTGATAGAATCTATAGACCCTAATACTGTTAATGATATTCATTGTGACCTGCCAACGTTGGCTAAAATTCAAGATAAGGTAGTCAAAACATTTCCGGAAGTTAGATTTATTCATTCCGAAAAACTTGAGATAGTAACAACGGAACATAACAGAGCCCATAGATCACTTCAGGAAAATTTTTTGCAAATAACGAATGAATATTATTTTCCTGGAATAAAAAAATTACTCTATAATTGGAAACTGCAGGATATGTAAAGAAAACAAATATCAGAGAAAACCACCAAAGCCAGAGATAGGAAACACGCCAGTACCTAGTTTTCCTTGAGAAATTCTACATATTGACATTTTAATTACTAATAAACAACACTTTCTCACTTGTATTGATAAATTCTCTAAATTTGCTGTAGTAATTCCGATTGCTTCTCGCTCATCCATTGATACAAAACGAGCTATTATAATGATAATGTCAAATTTCAAGGATACTAAGCTCGTAGTTTCAGATAACGAAAAAGCATTTAAATCTAATGTAATAACTGCATTATTCAGAGATCATTTTAAAATAGAGCAATTCTTTGTACCTCCGCTCCATAGTGAAAGCAATGGCCAAATAGAGCGATTTAACTCAACACTTCTGGAAATAGCCCGTTGTTTAAAAGCGGAATTAAATATAATAGATATGGTGGAATTAATATTAATTTCAACTAATAAATATAATTGCACTATCCATTCGGTTACGGAAGGTAAACCTATTGACATATTGCAAGATTATTCAACCAAAATATTAAAAACTGTAAAAGACAAATTACTAAAAGCTCAGAAAAATCCAGTCAACTGGCATAATAGATTTACGAAAACTAAAATCTATCAGCCAGGAGAGATAGTTTTTGTTCGAATGAATAAACGCCTAGGGAATAAATTCGACAAAGTCTTTACTCAAGAGGTAGTTGAAAAAAATTTAGGAACTACTGTATTCATTAAAGGCAGAAAAGTTCACAAAACTAACCTCAGATAACACATTTCATACTTGTATTCACTTGGCAGCTGTTGTTAACGAAAATCATAAACTACTCTAGCGTTTATTTTATTACACTACTTAGAAAACCACGATGATTAAAAATGGCACAGATAAATATTAGTAACACTAATTGATAATCGAAATATAATATATCGTTAAAAATAAAAATAAAAGAAACAACGAAATTTTTAACCATTTAAATAATCTTACAGTGTTCTTAATACTGGCTAATGCAAATATGTTTAATCCATTGATTTTTAGTACTTTCTCTTGAAATAAATAATTGAATAGATACTGAATACTCACAAAACCAAAGTATAATTATATATGTATTAAAGGTTCCCACAATTAATTACACAGGCCGACAAAATTTGATCAAAATACATACCCAGAAACTGGACTATATATTTCCGTAGGTTTTCGATGCGCTGATTCCGAATCTGGTCGCAGAATTACTCCATCACGTCAGGTTTTCGAGATATTCTAACCTAAAAGTGCAAAAAACACGGTTTTTGGCTATATTTGAGGTTAAGTTACATCGCGAATAAAATCGTTTTTTCCAAAACTGGTTGCGGCATCTGAAAGTATTACTCTAACCCTTCAAAACCCATTTTAAATTATGTCGATATCTCTTTTAATCACCGAAATATCATAAATTTAAATTTTCTATGTATCCTGCCATACTAGAGCTAATGTAGATCTGTATGTAGGCCTATGTAATAAATTTCAAGTTACGATATTTCGGAGACAAAAAAAGTTATTGATATAATCTAAAAAAAGATTTGAAGGGTAAGGGTAGTACTTTCAGATGCCGTAACCAATTTTGGAAAAAAAAATTATTCGCGATGTAAAATAAGCGCAAATATAGCCAAAAACCGTTTTTTTTTGCACTTTTAGGTTAGGATATCTCAAAAACCTGACGTGAAGGAGCAATTCTGCGACCAGATTCGGAATCAGCGCATCGAAAACCTACTATATAATCTGGTTTCTGGGTATAATTTTTGTCGGCCTGTGTTATTTCATAGTTTATTTGAAGTATTACTTAAGGTTCATTAAGCTAGATATGGTTAATGCTGTTGCTTGCGACAACGTATCAACACCTCTATCAAGGTTCATCAATAAACCTTCTCACAATAACTCAATAATAATAGATCCAGAATTAATCGGCGCAACATCTTTCTTATATTTCGAAAATTCAACAGAAAGTTATAATATTAAACGATGTGACCAATACCATAATTATAGATGAAGAAACCGTAACACTAACAGCAAGAAATCATCTCCAAATTTTCAACCATATCCACATAAATGAATTTAAGATAATGGGTCATTAAATAAAGTTATTCACATAAAATCAGAAAAGGACAAACCAGTGCCTTGTTGTAGCTCAAAGACTTATGAGCACAGCTTAAGCGATAGCTTATGAAGATTCAAAAAGCGAAACGAGGACGCTTCACATTTAAGAGTGGGAAGAGTTAACAGCATCAGTTGATGATATAGCTAAACTTAGATCGCAAGCCATTTGTATGACGTATATTATTTAGTTTGTTTTCTATTTAGTTTGTAAAACATATTACATGTAACATTACGTATTAAACCTATTTATCGGAACTATTAGTTCACGTTCTTGACATTAAATACTCCAACACTTCACATTTGTTATTTAATTCATAAATTCTTCATAAAGCAAAATTTGTTATTCAATTCAGAATTCTATCAGAATTTTTCAGTTAGAAAGAAATTGTAATTCAATAAAAGACGACGTTATTAAATTAAATAAAAAAATACATCCTAAAAACCAATTTTAAAGAATCCCTATAATTACGGAGACAAATAATTTAACTTGTATTTCTTATTCCACGGCAACTCTAACCGTCCTCCATATGACGCTCTAAATTGACATCCAATATGGCGGAGATGCGCAATGCGTAATCTTCTTTTCTATCATTCTTGATGTTCAAAAAGCAAAAGCAAAGTAGGCATGCATTTGTGTCACTATTTTTTTGTGTGTACCTAAAGTTGTCAGCAGTGAAAATGGGTAGGACTGCACACATGCGATTTAGAATGTGAGCTTGCGTCGTTCAATATCTTCGACAACAAAGTGCCTCCTGTGTTTACTTTAATTGATATTTTATGTTGTAAAAACTGCTTTCTATGCAATGAACATTTTTTGGAACTTCATTCAAAATTCCCCACAAAATTAGTAAATTCCTCGTTTCCGCAATCGTATTCGAATTCCCCACCATTTGGGGAATTCCCCACAACCTGGCATCACTGCTACCAAGTCAAGTCGTCAACTTGTGTTCTTTCTTAAAGACTTAAAATTTAACTTAAAGTTTAGCTTAGCATCTAACTGAAATCTAGTGAAAAATAAAACTTTTAAGTAAAAAGTGAAGGTGAAGTTTACTTATTGGGCAAGGCAAACAAACAAAAGGAGCGTTTTTGCTTATTGCCGCTTTTCATTTTGCTACACAGCAATCAACGAAGCATCGTCACCATCACCTACATCATCACCGTCACCGCAACCAGAGGAAGTACCAACGCCGTATCCACCACCATCAGCAACAGCGTCATCAACACCACCACACCAGCAGCACAACCACAACAACAACTCAAACAGAATCATCCCCATTCGCTATAGGTAACCATTTGCCTGTCAATATAATTACACATAAAATAAGAGTAAATTTGGGTCCCAACCAAACATTGGTCCTTCGGGCTTCTCAGGGCTTTCACCTATAAATTGATTGGTGCTTTACGGAATTTTCATACAAATCTCAAATTTTTTCTCAAGTACCGTATCGGAAGGTACAGTTCTCGGTAACGTGCTCAAATTTTTTCCTAATCTCTCATTACGCAGTGCCGTTAGAATCACAAGTTTTAACTTTGCATCATTGATCGTCTCATTTGTTGCCAAAAGGACTTTTTCGTACGATTTTTGGTCGACACCGTTACGAAAAATTTTGTGCTGTTTCTTTTTTTTTCAATTTTGTTGTTTTGCGCCGTTGTTAAAAGTTGTTGCTGTTGTATAGCAAGGTTTTTATTGCTTTTTTCTCGATTTATGCTTGTTGCTGCTACGAAGTTTTTTTTTTCTCAGCAACTATTATCGCCTGATTTTTTTTCATCGATTTGATTAGTTTTTTAGTACAGCTACGCTTACTCAATAATTTTCTGATTCAATTATTTTTCGAACTTTTGAAAAATGGATAAAACACTTTTAACGGATTTCGTCCGTAGTGCAAATGATTTAATTGAATTCGAGATTGCTCATGCGGCAGCTCCCTTAGCTGACCAAAATATTCATGTCCTTGAGATATCCAGGACTGAAATTACCCAATTATGGGCAAAAATTAAAATTTTTTATGACTATCAGAGCTAAAATGGAGCTCGAAAAAGCTAAGGAAGTAGGAGAGGCGGACAAAAAAGAAGCAGTTGACGAGAATAAATTGAAAACTAAGTTTCACAAAACTTTCTCGTCATATGTTAGATGTCTGTCCTCAGTCAACGAGCAAATAGATGCTTTAAGGTCAAGTGCTGTTGCCAATGAGCAAAAATTTTTCAACGACAGGAGTTCCTCGATACACATACCCCCGTGTGAGACTCAAGTTTTTAGTGGTGACTATATCTCAGGGCCCAATTTACGCAATTTACGTGAATAATTCCCGTTTAAGTCAAGTCGAGAAGTTGTACCACCTGTTACAAAAAACAAAAGGTGAAGCTCACGAGATACTGAAAAAAGTACCTCTTACGAATGTTGGCTTTGACATAGCGTGGAATAATTTGAAATCTCAATATGAGAATAAACGCATATTAACAAACCAACAATTGCGAATTCTTTTCAATCTTCCGAATTGTACTCAAGAGTCAGGAAGTTCAATTAAAAAACTTCAACGGGAAATAAATAATTGCATCTCTGCAGTACAATTGTACAAAATTGACATCAGCAATTGGGACGCGATATTTGTATACCAATGCTCAGTACGTCTTCCTGAGCATACCCTCTCTCTATGGGAACAATGAATATCGCATAAAATCGATATGCCAAAATGGCAAGATTTTGATACTTTTTTGACAGACAGATTTCGAACCCTAGAAACTGTCTCTGATATAAAGACACCCGTTTTATATCAGTCCAACAGATCGCAACCAATTGTTCAAAAACAGCAGAAATCAGTTCGCTCTTTTCACAATAATGTTGAAGCTTCTCAATGCAAATTATGAAAAGAAATACTTCCTCTTCGCGCAGTCAATTTTTAAAACTGGGCGTGCAAGAAATATTTTCGATTGTTAAAAAACATAACTGTTGCACTAACTGCTTGGCGTCTTCTCACGAATTAAGAGATTGTAAGAGCTTATATACATGCTCTAAGTGCAAAAAGCAACATCACACGCTTTTGCACAGGGAAACGAGTCAAATTAACCCTCAATTCAAAAATAAAATTTTTTCAAATAAATTTGATAATCAGAGTAAAAGCGATAATCGTAATGCTCAGACTTATGCATCTACCATACAGTCCACTCCCGAAGATCTGACTACGTCAGAAAAACATTCTTCAAACTCAGCTGAAACAATCAATGCTTGTTTCACTACTGCGACAAAGAAAGTGCTTCTTGACACAGCTCTTATCGATATTTATCACTTGGGAACCACATATAAAGCTCGTGCTTTAATTGACCCAGCGTCCGAGTGCACCTTTGTCTCTGAACGCATTCAACGGATACTCAAATTACCCACTAAGCCGATTTCAGCACAAGTCACAGGACTAAATGGAGCTGTAAGCATTAAGCCGTCAATGATGTCATCATTTTACATCGGTTCTACGCTTTACAGAGATAATCCTGTGGAAGTAATGGCTCTCGTCGTACCAAAAGTAACGGAAAAATTACCATCCCTTACTTTTGACATCTCTCAATTCGCAAATATGCCTACTTTCAAATTTGCTGATCCAAACTTTAATCGAAGCTCTTCCATAGATTTTCTCATTGGAAGAGACATATACTCCTTAATTCTACTCGGTGGAGTTCAAAATAATGTCTTTAATGTCCCTTGTAGCCCAAGAGACAACATTTGGGTGGATCCTCACAGGACCCGTACCATCTCAATCAAAAATGCCTCTCAAAAAAAAGTTGTCTCACATTTCACAGAAATATCTCTGAATGAGCAACTTAAAAAATTTTTGGAAATTGAAGAACTCCCACAAATACCCGCAGTCTCTAAAGCAGACAAAATTTGTGAAGAAATTTTCACCAAAACTACTAAAAGGAAATCAAATGGCAGATATATTGTTAGAATTTCAAAATTCATTGGCTCTCAGCCAATCGAAATTCATTGCTCGAAGTCAATTTCTTCGAAATGAAAAACTTCTGCTCAAAAAGCCTGAGATTAAGACTCAATATGACAAAGTCATATTAGAATATTTGGAACTCGACCACATGGTCAAAATTGAATCTCAAAACTTTCAAGAGAAAAACTTACTATCTCCCACACCATGCCGTGCTTAAACCAGAGAGCTCGAGTTGCCCAAGAGCCGGCTGTAGAAAAGTCTAGTGTACAAGATTAAAGCATGAAATTTATGTCAAATGATAGAGCTCGATGAGCTTAAACACAATATATGGGGTTGCTTTGCCAAAGCCTGTCCTAAATAAGTGTTGCCACCCGTTTTTTGGGCCATTTTTTTTAATAAAAAGTGTATAAGATTACAGCATGAAATGTATGTCAAATGATAGAGCTCGACGGGCCTAAACGTAATATATGGGGTTGCCTTGCCAAAGCCTGTCCTAAATATGGGTTGCCACCCGTTTTTGGAGTCAAAATTTTTTGGAAAAAAGTTTATGGTTTAAGATTCCATTTTAAAATGTAAATCAAATGATAGAGCTTGTAGAGCCTAAATAAAATATATAGGGTTGCTTTGCCAAATCCAGTCCCAAACATGGGTTGCCACCTGTTTTTTGGGCCAAGATTTTTCAGAAAAATGTTTAGGTTCAAGATTTCAGCTCGATATGCATGTCAAATGATAGATCTTGATGAGCCTTAAAAAAAATATTTCGAGGAATCTTGTGGAATCCCGTCCCAAATGTGGGTTGCCACCTGTTTTTTGGGCAAACTTTTTTTGGAAAAAAGTTTATGGTTTAAGACCGTAGCTTGAAATGTATGCCAAATGATAGACTTTGATGATCTCTAATAAAATATATAGGGTTGCCTTGCCGAATCCAGTCCCAAATGTGGGTTGCCACCTTTTTTTTGGCCCAATTTTTTCAGAAAAATGTTTATGGTTTTAGATTTCATCATCATGATCATCATGGTCTATTATTTGACACACATATCAAGCAGCAATCTCAAACTCTCTTTGTGTTTGATGGGGTCACACGTATTGAGAAAAGCTCCTCATTAAATTTTAAATTTAACTTCAAAGCAAAAAGTAAAAGAAGTTTCAATCAGTTATTCTTTATTTTAAATTTATTTCAAACCAAGTGAAGCAAAAATGAAGTGCGGATTGTGTTGTCTGAAAGTTGATAGACAAGATATAGGAATCCAATGTTTTTTTGCAAAGAATTCTACCATGCAAATGCGCAAAAATTGATCGAAGAGAAATTGAATTTTACGAAAAGAGCAATAAGAACTACAAGTGCACCATGTGTGAAACTCAGAGAAGAAAATCTCTTTTAACCGATGCTCCCATAATCTCACCAAAAACCGTAGTTTCGTCTAATAATAAGAATTCAACTTCTGTTCGCACACCAACTAGTTCTGATGTCTTTAATAAAGTCAACGCAGCTGCACCGGTAATCGATTCTCTTACTACACAAAACGACAACAATGCAGGTGAGAGTAATGTAACACTTCAAATGCTATACAGTGAAATTATTCAGCTAAAGCTTATATGCTCTGAAACGGCAACTAAACTAATTCAACTGGAGCAAAACAACGTTTCTCTTAATCTGAAGGTTGAATTTTTAGAGAATAAAGTAAATGCATTAGAACAAAAAGAAAAGAAATGCGACGTTGATATTGTTGGCATACAAGATGTAAGCAATTCTAATTCAAAAGAGGTGGTTAATAAGTTATTAACATCTTTAGTTGGAGATGAAATCAACACTGAAGACATCGTTTCATGTTATGTTAAGAGTACAAAAGCAGCTAGCACAAGTAGAGCTTCCAAAATTGTTTGCGTGAAATTTGCGTCTCTTAAAGTTAAAAAAAATGTGATGAGAAAGATGCGTGAAAGCAAAGGAGAAATATCAACAAAAATTTTTGGTCTGAGTTCGACGGCCGATAACAGTGGTGCAAGCAACAAAAACAACAATAATAAGATATTTATCAACGATTCCCTTACATCATATAATCGGATGCTTTTAAATAGAGCAATTGATCTGAAACGTAACAACCGATGTAAATTTGTTTGGGTAAGAGACTCAGCTGTACTCATCAGAAAAAGAGAAGGTGACATACCTATAAAAATAAGTTGTATTGAGGATTTTACTAAGCTTGATAGTTCAAATATTTAACTATTTATTTTTTACAATGATTAATGTAATTTCAAATAATGACACTATTTTAAATCTTCAAGCTAATATAAATTTGATTAACAGTTACCCTTCCATAATTTCTGATAGTTCTAATTGTTTATGTATAGATCATTTGAATGACAAACAATATTCAGGTTTTTCTGTGGTTCATCAGAATCTTAGGAGCATGAGAACGAATTTTGATGTATTTTCCTCGCACTTAGAATCATTAGACCACTTGCCGGATCTAATTTTTGTTTCGGAAATTTGGATTTTCGAAGAAGAACTTTGTGCTTTTAAAATTCCAAATTTTACATTCAATGCTACTTGTAACAACACGTACTCAGCTGGAGGTGTCGGAGTTTTTTATAGAAGTGGCTTAGAAGAGTATGAAATTAAAAGAATAAACATGTATAGTGCTGATATAATTAGTTTCAGCTGCAAAATCTGTGGTGTTTATTACTCATTTATTTGCACTTATAGATTACATAAATGTTCTGTTAATACATTTTTGGATGAATTTTCAACATTCCTGTCTCAGCAAAATAGTAAAAATACCATATTATTGGGTGACTTTAATGTAAATATTTTACTTGATTCACCTGATGTTGACAATTTTCTATCAGTACTTTCGTCTTTTGGTTTTAGCTCTGCTATTAACCAACCAACTCGATTAAACTCCTGTTTAGACCATATTCACATAAGACTATGCAGAAATAATCAAATATGTTATTCATCATCTGTATTTGACTTAAAATTAACGGATCACATGTTAACTGCTTTACAACTCGATTGCAGTGTTTCCAGATTAAAGCGAAATGAATTCAAAGAAAGTAATAAAATTGATTTAAATACTCTTAAAACCAAACTAAATTTTGAAATGTGGGAGGATGTTTACGCTGCACATGATCCATCTGTAGCTTTTAATATATTTTTAAACAAATTACAGTTTCATATATCTAATTGTAGTCTAATTACAAGAAAAAATAACAAAAAACTTAAACAATGGATGTCTTTTCCCTTATTAAAAAAAATCAAAAAGAAAAATCAGTTGTGCTTAAGTCTTAAAAAACACCCTAACAATTTCAGACTTAAAAGCTATTATGAAAAGTTATGTCGTGATCTTAAAACGGAGATTCCTAGTAGAGATAACTATTATCATAATAAATTATCTGTTCACGCTGGCTGCTCAAAAAAAGAATGGCGCATCGTCAATGAAATTCTTAATAGAACTAGCACTGCGTCCAATATCATATTGAATAGCAACAATGTGAGTGTATCCGACCCTTTAGAAGTTGCCAATTTATTTAACGAATATTTTTCAAATATATGCTCGTTTCAAGATTCGACAACGAATAACTTTGCATTTCAATTTGATAGCACGCTGATACCAATAAGTATTCAACCACAAAGCTTTTTCTTTGCCCCATTTACTCCTTTTGAAATACATAAAATTATATCGTCAATTAAAATATCCAGTTCTACTTCCTTTGACGAAGTGTCTAGCCTTGTGTTGAAAAATATATCTTTTCATATTTCCGATGTCTTATGTTTTATTTTTAACCTAAGTGTTCAGCTAGGAATTTTTCCAGATCTCCTTAAAACTGCAGTAATAATTCCACTATACAAAAAGGGCGATGCATCACTTGTAACTAACTATCGACCTATCTCCCTTTTATCTGTTTTCTCAAAAGTATTAGAGAAAGGTATTAAATCAAGAATATTATCCTTCTTAGACAGAACTAAATTCTTCAGTGACTGTCAGTTTGGATTTCGAAGCGGCAAATCTACCGAGGGTGCACTATTAAAAGTGACTGGTGAAATTTACAACAGCTTAAATGCATCAGAAGTTGCAGCAACACTTTTCATCGACATCACTAAAGCTTTTGATATGATAGATCACACAATATTACAAAACAAAATGTTTAAAGCTGGCTTTAGAGGTTCTATCTATAACTGGTTTGCTTCTTATTTAGAAAATAGAAAGCAACTAGTAAGAATATCGAATTGTGTTAGCTCTCATAAATATACCAACTTTGGCGTTCCACAAGGATCTGTCTTAGGTCCGGTCCTGTTTTTAATATATGTAAATTCATTGTTTTTGCAACCTTTTAAAGGCAAAATTACAGCGTTTGCAGATGATACTGCCCTTACTTATTCTAGTAATAGCCTTGTTAATGTATTTCTAGATGTCAATAGTGACTTAGATATTCTAAGGAGATGGTTTAGTGCTCATAAACTTTTGATAAGCAATAAAACAAAATGTATGGTTTTTAATATTAAAAATACACTATCGGAAGACTTACCGTTGTTTTATCACTCCCCAAATTGCTCAAGATTTTGTTTGAGTATCTCTGGCGATGGTAAATACTTTAATAATGATGCAAGCTGTTGCGATAAATGTTTTAAGATTGAGACAGTAGACAATTTTAAATATTTGGGAATTACATTGGATCAAAAGCTAAACTGGAAACATCACACACTGTACTTAAAACAATATACTAACAAAGTAGTAAGACAAATCTACCACCTTAGTCTTTATTGTAACCAATCTGTTTTGAAAGTAGTTTATGATGGTCTACTTAAGCCGAAACTTCAGTATGGATTATCTTGCTGGGGTGGTGCTTATTTTAATAAAATTCAATCCTTGTTAATTAAACAAAAACATGCAATAAGAATCATCTGTAAAGTAAATCGTAGAACGCCTAGTTTTGTTTTGTTCAAATATCTAAATATTCTCCCGCTGAGACATCTGTACTGTTACAAAGTTCTGAAAATATTTTTTGATAAATGTGGGTTTTATTCGGTAAGACTACATGATAATTACAACCTACGAGTTAACACTGCTCATTTTGTATCAATCCCTACAATTTATAAAACTCACTTTGAACGTTTCTACTTTGTCACAGCACCTCGTCTGTTTAATTTATTACCGGAAAATATAAGATTTGAAAGAGTGAAAACTACATTCCTCAATTATGTGAAAAAATGGCTTTTTTCTTTTGACCATTCGGAAATTAATAATATTTTTGGTCCTGCGGTCTATCTTGAATATTGTTACCTATTTCATTTAATTTTTGAATATTGTATTGCATTTCATTTTTAAATAATTTCATTTAAAATGTATTTTAATTTTTGTCCTTTTTGAAGATTTTAGTTTATATTCCAAATTTATTTATTTTCATTTAATTGCATTTCCCCATCAATATGTATTATAAAATATGAATTTGAATTGCTTTGCACAATCGCCTCTTGTCATTTGGACAATAGATTGTGCGTAAACTATTTTATGTTAAAAAAAAATATAAATATCTACACTTATGTTTATTTATCTGAAATTTAAGTTTTTTGTATAAAATAAAGAATACAACAAAAAAAAAAAATTTTTCCAAAAAAAGTTTGCCCAAAAAACAGGTGGCAACCCACATTTGGGACGGGATTCGACAAGATTACTCGAAATGTTTTTTTAAGGCTCATTAAGATCTATCATTTGACATGCATATCTAGCTGAAATCTTGAACCATAAACATTTTTCTGAAAAATCTTGGCCCAAAAAACAGGTGGCAACCCATGTTTGGGACTGAATTTGGCAAAGCAACCCTATATATTATATTTAGGCTCTACAGGCTCTATCATTTGACATACATTTTAAGTTGGAATCTTCAACCATAAACTTTTTTCTAAAAAAATTTGACCCAAAAAACGGGTGGCAACCAATATTTAGGACATGCTTTGGCAAGGCAACCCTATATATTACGTTTAGGCTCGTCGAGCTCTATCATTTGACATACATTTCATGCTGTAATCTTATACACTTTTTATTAAAAAAAATGGCCCAAAAAACGGGTGGCAACCCATATTTAGGACAGGCTTTGGCAAGGCAACCCTATATATTGTGTTTAGGCTCGTCGAGCTCTATCATTTGACATACATTTCATGCTGTAATCTTATACTTATACACACAACTTTTCTACAGCCGGCTCTCCGCCTAGAGCACTAAAATGAGAATTGTATTCAACGCGTCTTGTCTAACATCAAATTCAAAAAGTTTAAATGACGTTTTGTTCACTGAACCAGTTCTTCAGACCGATTTGACTTCACTTATACTCAAGTGGAGATTTTTTAAATTTGTTTTCAACGCGGACATCCAAAAAATGTACCGACAAATTTTAATAAACCCATCCCAAACATCATATCAAAGGATAATTTTTAGGCCGAATCCCGATGATGAACTTGCCGAGTACGAGCTGAAAACTGTTACATTTAGCGTGAATTGTGCACCATATCTCGCGATTCGCACACTTTTGAAGTTAGCTGATGATGAAGAGCATCTTTTTCCCTTGGGTTCTAAAATTTTGCGCGATTCTATGTATGTCGACGACGCATTGGCAGGCGCTCACGATATTACATAAGCGAAAAATAATCGTGATCAACTTAAACTTTTTTCAAAATGGGCTAGTTATATTTACATAGAGTATGGTCGGTTGGCGTGGTCGTGACCCGATTTCGCACATTTGCTAGCAGCTTGCAAAAAGGTGTGACCTGTGTGCCAAATTCCTTTGAATTTGTTTGCTTAGTTATCTCATAAACGTGATTTCAACAGACAGACCGACAGACAAACAGACAGACGGACATAGCTATATCGACTCAGGTGGTGACGCTGATCAATAATATATATACTTTTCTATACCTGCCACGCCACCTTCTATGCGTTACAAACGGAATGACAAAGCGAATATAGCCTCTGTGTAGGGTATAAAAAATTTTAAATTTTCTCGTTCTGACCAATTATTCGGACGAACTGACCAATTATGAGCAATTCGTGACCTATTAGATGCATATGATTTTATTTCAAAATTCGCTAGATGGGGTGCCAAAATATGCAGTGTGACGTTGATTTTTACCCAGCCAATAAAAATCACGCACATATAAGAAACTTAGGCAAATTATTTAAATATATGTATATATATATATATATATACATATATATATATGTACAAAATGAATTCCTAAATCTAAGCTTATTTTTTTATTTTTATCATTAAATATTAATTAAATCAACAAAAATTAGTTTTAAAAAAAACTATAAAAGAATAAGAAGAGCTTAAAAATCGATGCAAATAAACATCAACGACTACAAAATCTCAAGACGCAACACGGCGTACCTACAATACAACATAAGTGATTACAACATCAAACAGCGCAACTGCCAAGTGATCATACACAAAACAACAAGCGACCACAACAGGAGCGACTACAACATCAAACACTAAGACGAGCTAAACAACGACTTGGCTACGCAACCGATCGGATGGTATGAATAAACATAAATTCAGCATCAAAACAGTCAACTGGGCAGTCTGTGGTGTGTGCTCCAGCTGTGCACATCGTTCTTCGTCGATATTATCGACTTGGTAGACATTCTAGGTGACTCCACGTTAATATACGACAACGCGCCGTCGAGCTTACAACTTGTGCTTCATACATGCACATCGTTCTTCGTCGATATTTACGACTTGGTAGACATTCTAGATGACTCCACGTAAATATACGACAACGCGCCATCGAGTTTACAACTTGTGCTTCATACATCGTTCTTCGTCGATATTTACGACTTGGTAGACATTCTAGGTGACTCCACGTAAATATACGACAACGCGCCATCGAGTTTACAACTTGTGCCTCATACATGCACATCGTTCTTCGTCGATATTAACGACTTGGTAGAAATTCTAGGTGACTCCACGTTAATATACGACAACGCGCCGTCGAGCTTACAACTTGTGCTTCATACATGCACATCGTTCTTCGTCGATATTTACGACTTGGTAGACATTCTAGGTGACTCCACGTAAATATACGACAACGCGCCATCGAGTTTACAACTTGTGCCTCATACATGCACATCGTTCTTCGTCGATATTAGCGACTTGGTAGACATTCTAGGTGACTCCACGTTAATATACGACAACGCGCCGTCGAGCTTATAACTTGTGCTTGATACATGCACATCGTTCTTCGTCGATATTTACGACTTGGTAGACATTCTAGGTGACTCCACGTAAATATACGACAACGCGCCATCGAGTTTACAACTTGTGCTTCATACATGCACATCGTTCTTCGTCGATATTAACGACTTGGTAGACATTCTAGGTGACTCCACGTTAATATACGACAACGCGCCGTCGAGCTTAAAACTTGTGCTTCATACATGCACATCGTTCTTCGTCGATATTTACGACTTGGTAGACATTCTAGGTGACTCCACGTAAATATACGACAACGCGCCATCGAGTTTACAACTTGTGCTTCATACATGCACATCGTTCTTCGTCGATATTAACGACATGGTAGACATTCTAGGTGACTCCACGTTAATATACGACAACGCGCCGTCGAGCTTACAACTTGTGCTTCATACATGCACATCGTTCTTCGTCGATATTTACGACTTGGTAGACATTCTAGGTGACTCCACGTAAATATACGACAACGCGCTATCGAGGTTACAACTTGTGCTTCATACATGCACATCGTTCTTCGTCGATATTAACGACTTGGTAGACATTCTACGTGACTCCACGTAAATATACGACAACACGCCTTCAAACCGACAGCCAGTCTGTCATACATTTGAGAACTATAATATTGTTTACAGCAGTAGTTTGTATAAAAAATATATTTAAGAACATATATATATAAATTATTATAAGTATAACAAATAAAGAAATAATAATACAACGAAAATAAATGTTTTGTAACGAAACCCAATAGGAAAATAATCCTGGACAACCGCCTGACGCTTACCCCGGAAAACTTCGTTACAAATGGCGCCCGAGCAGGGACTGTGAGAATTTAAAAAAAAAATTAAAACATTTAAAAACATTTGAAATACACAGTGGAAAAAAAATTATTTATTTATTATAATTAATTACAAAATATAAAATCTTATAACTAAGAGAAGTTGAGCACTAGCTACCAGGGCTTTCGGCTCAGATATTATAAATTAAATTTTGTTATAGAGATTACATGCTTTAAAGAATTTGGAAATCAAAATTATATTATCACTAGTTACATTTTTTAGTAAATCGGTTGGTAAAGTGTTGTGAAAGATATTTTTTCGGATAGAAGTTAAATATGAACAAGTGTTGAGGATATGGTCTATGGACGATGGGCTATTGCAAAACTGACAACAATATGAATTATTACCACACAACAGGTGCTCGTGAGATAGTTTTGTGTGTCCCACTCATAGTCGAATAAAAATTTGGCATTGTTGTCGGGAACACGATTTTGGATACACTGCTTTCATTCCGCTGGTGTTGATAGAACTATAGCGATGATTGTACTCAAACCATTCAGCTGCTCTGGTTTTTTCAATCTGATTATTAATTAGTCTCAAAATGTCATTTAAAAAAAATTAAAACATTTAAAACATTTGAAATAAACAGTGTAAAAAAAAAAAATTTGAAACATTTGAAATACACAGTGAAAAAAAAAATTTAAAACATTTAAAACATTTGAAATACACAGTGAAAAAAAAAATTAAAACATTTAAAACATTTGAAATACACGGTAAAAAATTAAACATTTAAAAACTAAAATTTAAAGAAAATAAGAAACATTGATAATTACACAAGTGAAGATTGGAAAATATATATATATATTCAAAAAAAAAAATTTTTTAAAACTTTAAAATTAATATATATATACACAGTGAAAAAAAAAATATAATCAGATAAAATGGTGAAAACAACATGGGTTTGGCAGCTACGCAAAGACGATTTAATGACATACGCCAGCGAGTTTAACTTCAGCCCTTCAGGATCAGTTGAGGAGCTAAGAAAGCGATTTGCGGGAATCATCAACGAAGAAAGTGACCCAGACGTCCTAGAACGCTTTAAGGAGCTGGAAGTTAAACACGGAAGAAATCCTTCACCAATGCCAGGAACCCACTCGATTCAAAAGCCCGAAATCAAAGAGACAACAACAGAAGAAGATACACCAATAGGTGCCGCAACTGGTACTTCAAATACAACCATGTCCACAACCACCAATTACAGCCCAGGTTACTCCACCATTATTGATAAAGTCAGGAAATGGTCCGAGAAATACAACGGAGGCAAGGATCCATTAGCATTTATTGAACGGATTGAAGAACTGGCCGAAGTCTACGACATAGATAAAAACCAACTTCCCCATGCCCGAATTATTACGAGATCGAGCCTTGACGTGGTTTAGAAAGAATAATATCGGCTGGAACCAGTGGGAACAGTTCAAAAGGGATTTCTGTAATTTTTTTTTGCCAGCCCGTTACTTTGAACAGCTCGAGGATGAAATCCGACATCGTCAACAACGCCAACGTGAACCATTTAAGGATTATGACCATTCCATTCAAAATATGATGAGACACGCTCGATACACTGATGCAGAAAAATTGGAAAGATTATATAGAAACTGCCACCCGGATTATCAGTTATACATTCGTCGAAAAGATTTTACAGCCCTTACAGAGCTCATTACGATGACTGATGATTTTGAAGCGATACAAGCCACCACCAGAGAGCCACCGACATCACAAATAAGACGCAGCAGCGAACGAAATTTCATGGTAGCAACAGATGATCGGATAGATACAAGAACAGCATGCCGTAAATGCGGACAAAACGGGCACTTCTCAAGAGATTGCCGGAACCGCCTAATCATCTTCTGCTGGGACTGTGGTAGGAGAAATACAAGGACCATCGAATGTTGCCAGTCGGGAAACCGCCAGCAGCCTCATCAAAATCGCGGAGTGACGAGGCTGCCTGCAGTACCGCCGTCTCCTACCCAGACATCGCACTAGATCACGCCAACCATCGGATTTTAGCTACAGTGACCCTTGGTGAACAAATAATCATTGGTACCATTGACACTGGAGCTATGCGTAGTTTTGTGAGCGAGATATTGGCAAGCCAACTGAGGAACTCCGAGAATGTGATCACTGTAAAAATTAATATTAAACTTGCTAATAGCACTCACCGTAGAATACGCGAAGCACTAGTAATGAACGTACGCTTAGGTGATAAGATATGTCAAATACCTTTACTAGTCCTTCCGGACGCTGTCGACGATTTGTTGTTAGGAATGGATTTACTGACAAAAATAGGAGCAACTATCAGTTGTGGAGGCCAGACTCTGAGGTTAGAAGAACGAACCACATCAAATGAAGTTGCAACACTGCACAGTTACACCAAAAGAAAAGCCCCAGAGAAAACAAAAAAAATTTAAAGCTGCAAACAATAGCCAACAAGAAGAAGCAAATAAAATCATTAGGCACAGAGAGAAGAAAAAAGTACCAAACTAAAAAAAGGGGACACTCAAAGCAAATAAAGCACAGTCAAGCAACTATAACCCCACTTCCATGCCTTCAGCGGGTCATACATACGCCGTCACAGGAAGTAAGCAGCGACGAAGAGACTAGAGAACAACTAAAGGACACCGTACTAGTGAATCCTTCAGGCAGAAGTAGTATCATAGTACACACCTACGATATCGATTCTCTGGCCAACAGACAAAATCCCGCAACAGACCCGATGCAACAAAACATGCCATCCTTAGTACAAAGCGAAGATACCACCAACCAGTCTCCAACCCGACGCAGTAGTAGCAGCAGCAGCAGTAGCAGTAGTAACAACAGTAACATCAGCAGATATAATAGTAAAAACAATAAAAGCACTAATGAAATCAATGATAAAAACAACAACAACAACCAAATCAGCAACAAACATAACAGCCACCAAGAGAACAACAACAACACAAACGATGCCGACCCGAAAGACGAAGAAGTATTATATTTATGCGACAGCGAGAATCTGTGCATGGGAGAAAATACTGGTATGTCGACAGCATTACAAGCAGCAATCAAGGCACACGGGGGTCGCTTCGGAAAACGATACAAATGCCTAATCAAAGTCGAAAACGAGACCTATGTACTGGTCTACAACAGGAGAGGAGAATTCTTCTCAATCACCCGCAAGAAATGGTGAAATGTGACATTGATTTTTACCCAGCCAATAAAAATCACGCACATATAAGAAACTTAGGCAAATTATTTAAATATATGTATATAATAAAATCCTATTTTTTTTGTTACCACCTAAGTCTACTTTTAAGAAACTACAAAATGAATTCCTAAATCTAAGCTTATTTTTTTATTTTTATCATTAAATAATAATTTAATCAACAAAAATTAGTTATAAAAAAAACTATAAAAGAATAAGAAGAGCTTAAAAATCAATGCAAAAAAACATCAACGACTACAAAATATCAAGACGCAACACGGCGTACCTACAATACAACATAAGTGATTACTACATCAAACAGCGCAACTGCCAAGTGATCATATACAAAACAACAAGCGACCACAACAGGAGCGACTTGGCTACGCAACCGATCGGATGGTATGAATAAACATAAATTCAGCATCAAAACAGTCAACTGAGCAGTCTGTGGTGTGTGCTCCAGCTGTGCACATCATTCTTCGTCGATATTAACGACTTGGTAGACATTCTAGGTGACTCCACGTTAATATACGACAACGCGCCGTCGAGCTTACAACTTGTGCTTCATACATGCACATCGTTTTTCGTCGATATTTACGACTTGGTAGACATTCTAGGTGACTCCACGTAAATATACGACAACGCGCCATCGAGTTTACAACTTGTGCTTCATACATCGTTCTTCGTCGATATTTACGACTTGGTAGACATTCTAGGTGACTCCACGTAAATATACGACAACGCGCCATCGAGTTTACAACTTGTGCCTCATACATGCACATCGCTCTTCGTCGATATTAACGACTTGGTAGACATTCTAGGTGACTCCACGTAAATATACGACAACGCGCCATCGAGTTTACAACTTGTGCCTCATACATGCACATCGTCCTTCGTCGATATTTACGACTTGGTAGACATTCTAGGTGACTCCACGTAAATATACGACGACGCGCTATCGAGGTTACAACTTGTGCTTCATACATGCACATCGTTCTTCGTCGATATTAACGACTTGGTAGACATTCTACGTGATTCCACGTTAATATACGACAACACGCCTTCAAACCGACAGCCAGTCTGTCATACATTTGAGAACTATAATATTGTTTACAGCAGTAGTTTGTATAGAAAATATATTTAAGAACATATATATATAAATTATTATAAGTATAACAAATAAAGAAATAATAATACAACGAAAATAAATGTTTTGTAACGAAACCCAATAGGAAAATAGTCCTGGACTACCGCCTGACGCTTACCCCGGAAAACTTCGTTACAGCAGATGACCTTGTAATTTTTGAAAACGCTTTAAAAAATGTAATCTTGCTGACCAATTAATCGGACTAACTGACCAATTATGACCAATTAGTGACCTATTAGATGCACTTTTTTTTATATCAAAATTCGCCAGATGGGGTGCCAAAATATGGAGATGACCTTGAAACTTATAAAAATATTTGTAAAAAATTTACTCTTACTGACTAATTAATCGGACTAACTGACCAATTATGACCAATTAGTGACCTATCAGATGTACTTTTTTTTATCAGAATTCGACAGATGGGGTGCCAAAATATGCAGATGACCTTGAAATTTTTCATAACGCTTTAAAAAATGTACTCTTGCTGACCAATTATTCGGACTAACTGACCAATTATGACCAATTAGTGACCTATTAGATGCACTTTTTTTATATCAAAATTCGCCAGATGGGGTGTCAAAATATGCAGATGACCTTGAAACTTATAAAAATATTTGTAAAAAATGTACTCTTGCTGAGCAATTAATCGGACTAACTGACCAATTATGACCAATTAGTGACCTATTAAATGCATATGTTTTTATTTCAAAATTCGCTAGATGGGGTGCCAAAATATGCAGATGACCTTGAAAATTTTCATAACGCTTTAAAAAATGTACTCTTGCTGACCAATTACTCGGACTTACTGACCAATTATGACCAATTAGTGACCTATTAGATGCACCTTTTTTTTTATCAAAATTCGCCAGATGGGGTGCCAGCGGGGTGGAGCCCATGCAAACTACCATTAAAGCACTAATAAGAGGTGTCCCACAGAAAGTAAAAAATTTTACGCTTCAAAATTAATATTTTTTTTTTCTATTATTTTCTTTATTTGAATTAAATTTGCGTTAAAAAAATATATTTTTTTTGAAAATTGAAACAGTAGTTATTGGGATATATTAATTTTTCAATGCACTAATTTCTAATGACGCACTCCTTATAGGCTATTGACTAGGTCGAAAAAAACAGGGGTAAAAGGAACTAATTTGTTAAAGGTATTTTATTGTCTTATATGTTCAATTGAACCCTAAAAATGATGTAGCCAAAAGTGCTACCAAATTCTGGCTTGGACTTTTCAGAATGGGTCGAATTTGTCCATTTTTAATATTTTTAATTTAATTAAAACTATACATTTTTGATAGAAACACATTATAAGATTTATTGTAGGGAATTAAATTTTCTATCGAAATGGCTTTTTATATTGGGAAAAAATTTATTTTTTCAACAAAATTAGTTAAAAAATGTTGAGTATTTATTAGTAACTGAACTTTAAGTTTGAAAATACAGTAGTCCCCGCTTATATGCACGCCGTTTATAAGCATTTCTCGCTTATATGCATCAAAACTTGTGCAATTTCATTTCTCCATTTAGATCTGTTAACACTTTTCTCCTTTATATGCACACGCTTATATGCATTTCTCGGATATAAGCCCCAAAAACTCTCCAATTTTTTCCTCCATTCACGCTTATATGCACGACAGGGAAAAAATTTTAGTTTTTTTTTCATGTCAAAAAAATATTGATAACTAACAATCGTGTCATTCCGATTGTAATGTCAAATGTGCTTGACAGTAGCTTGGCATGCTGGGAAGAGTTAAATGAAACTGAAATTGTTGCCCATATTTTGCAATCGTATGATAAAACAGTGGATGATGAAGAAACAGACATTGGAGCTGAAATAGATCCAATTTCTTTATTGAGTGCAGCTTTGGCCTCATTAAACACGCTTCGAAAGTTCCTTTTGCCAATAAATAAGTTTATTGACCAACTTGATGACATTGAAGAACATATTTTTAAGGGCTGCAGTCATATTCAATCCAAGATTACTCGTTTTTTTAAGAAAGAATAATTTTGCTTTTCTATATATGTAGATTCTACATGATCACATGAACTCTGTATACACATATGTAAGAACTATATATACAACATATATTTTTGATTTGTTTTTTATTTTTTTACTGGATTACATATTCATAAAATATCAAATGTTCATTTTCACAGCTTTTTGCCTTTAAAAATATTTGTGTAGGGTTCTAGTTAGTTGGCGTTAAGTAACAGCATAAATGAAACTACGATTCTATGTAAGCATATTTGGTAGATATAGCCGAATTTTTATATATGCACTTTTCATGCATATAAACGAGTTTTTCTAAATGCATTTCACGCTTATATGCACCAAAAATCAATCATTTTCAGAAATGCTTATAAGCGGGGATTACTGTATATAAGTAATAATGAACAAATAAACAATGAATGACAAACGTAAAAGAGAAGCACAAAGAATATGCAGGGTTGCAATTTAAGTTTCCAACACTCCTCCACAAACTGTATATTCTTTGCTTACAATTTAAAGTTAATTAACAATTTCAATTTATTGTTTACTTAAGCCAAGAGACTCTTTAAATTTTGCATGTTTAACTTTACATAGGCTTTTGGTTAATAAATCAGCTATCATATTATCCGTTGACACATACTTTAATGTAATAATATTGTTCTTCAATACTTCTCTTATGTGATGATATCGAATATCAATATGTTTGCGCTCGCGAAAAATTGAAAAATTAGTTCTGTGCACTAAGATTGTCGCCATATAAAGTAATTGGAACTTCATCAACATGGAAATCGATTTCTTCTAAAAGTCTTTTAATATACAATTATTGCATTTTTTTGTAGTAGCATCTTTTTTGTCAGTAGAACATGCTGACGAGATGTGAAAGTTGCCACAAGCAACACAAATAGTACGAAGGGTACAATAAGATTTGGTGTGACCAAATTCCTGGCAGTTTGTGCATTGCACAGGGCCCATTCGTTTAAGGGGCTCCTAAACGGACATTCTGCGGTTTAGTAGGTAACGCAGATTATAAATAGGATGCACCTCATTTTTTGCAATTTTCGGGTATCTGGTTCAAGTTCAACACGAAAAAGCGGCTGTGGGATTTTATTTTTGTTTCTAATGTTGAAAATTGACTTCGGGTTATATCTGGCATGAATTAGAGCTTCTTTAATTTCATTTTGCTCGACATCGGGTTCTATGCCTTTAATTACAATTGTTAAATCTTTGCTACTTTTAAGCTGGTAGGTGTAGTAACTCTTTTTATTTTTTTCTAGGTAAGTGGCAATTGTTCTATAATTTTTTTCTGCGTAAATTTGTATTCTAGTTTCAGAAACATTGCCTTTCGTGAGAGGTATTATATGAAAGGCATCTTTTCCAATTAGAGAAACTAAATTACAAACAAGTGCATTAGAGCTGCGTTCACGTAAGTAGATGGGGGAGGCTTAAGCGTTTTATTGTTTGAGTCGAAGAACAATATTATCCATTCCAGTTTGGATCGCTGAAGTTACAGCCTTGTTGGAGTTAATATCGGCGGTAAAGGTTTTTTTTTGCTTGAAGTATTAGAAACATTGAGAAATTTAATTCTTGCGGTTGTTGCATTATTTTCCTGCTGGGGCATAGGTGACACATTTCCCTCTGAGGGATCAAAAGAGTGCTACATTGAACGCTCTTCAAATGTGTTGGGAATTTCTGAACTAGGTTCGCTGTTAGCAAAATTTAAAACATTAGGAACTTTCCGCGGACGACCTGGACCTCTACGTACTACTTTAGGACTGCCTGAATCAATGGTACCTGCTTGGATTGCGCTGTTTTCTTCGCTTTCAGGTTCCTAGAAACCCTTCAAAATCGTCTACACTAATTTCGCTTTCTTCATCAAACTCTTTAGGTTTATCTCAATCTTGGATTCAGACAAAACATTTTCATTAAAAATTACGTCTCTTTTTTCCACCACTCTACGCTCTTCGGTGTCAATCAATCGATAAGCCTTGGCAGACAAGGAGTAGCCAACGAAGATATACTCTTTACCTTTCGCTGCAAACTTTCGTGTTTCAGTCTTGTCTAATGCAACTGCTGGAGATCCAAATACTCGCAAGTGATGAACATTTGGCTTTTTTCACCAAAATTCGTGCGGCGTCTTATATTTCAATATTTTTGTCATAGTCCTGTTACGAATATGGATTGCAGAATTTACAGCTTCAGCCCATAGAGTTTCATCAACTCCTACGTGTACTATCATGCTGCGCGCCATTTCTACTATCGTACGGTTGGAACGTTCCGCGATCCTGTTTTGTTGCGGCGTGTATGGGACTGTTAATTGTCTTTTTATTCCAATTTCTTCAGTCCCATTATCGCTTCGAATGGATTTAATTTTTCTTTCTTTTTGGCACTCAACTAAATTTTTAAACATTACAAATTTATCAAAAACTTCGTCTTTTGTTTTTATAAAATACACGAAAATCTTTCTTGATTTATCGTCAAAACAAATCTAACACATTTTTTGACTGGTTTTCACTAGCATTAGGAAATGGTTGAAGACATATTTTTGATTGCATACACGTTTTGCAAATCAAGTCTTTTGGAACATTTTCGATTTTTAATCCATTTGCTATGCGTTTCTTTGATAATTCGTTCAAATCATTGAAATTTAAATGCCCAAATCTATTGTGCCACTTCATAATATTACCCGCCGTTAAATAAAAACACGAATTTACTGGCATTTTATATAAAAATAAGTTGTTTACTTTACGCACCGTTAACACGATTTCGCAGACACTGTCTTTTATGATTGCATAATTTTTTCTAAAAAGCACACTATGTCCGTTGCTTGCAGCTTTACTGACCGATATAAAATTTCCAACCATTGAAGGAACAAACAACGTTTTTTAAAGTAATCGTCATTTTATCACGAAGCACAACGTCGCCTATACCGATTACGTCTACAGATTTATCACAAGGCAACATTATTTTTTCTTTATGCTCGGTAAAAGAGCTAAACATATCACGTTCACAACCAGTGCTGTCGTTTGTACTCCCATAGTACTTTTGTACTACCCTTCAGCCACGCGTACTACTGTACTACCGAAAATTTGCACCAACTAATCCGCAATTTGTACTACCCCACCATTCTTTGATCTCTCATGCTTCAATTACATTGGCATTATTTAATCTTAAAGTGTCAAAATCATCGCTCGTTATTTTGAATTACTAGTTTTGACATTAAAAAATTTTAATATCGCCATCAACCATTGGAATTTAACTATGAAAGATTCATACATTTTAATCACGGCCAATTTCGTTTGTACTAATTTTTTTTATGCGTAGCTATGTATGAAAAACTAGTCATAACATAATAAATGTTTTCTCATGTAACAATATTCATACTATAATAAATGAATTTCAACAAATATTATGCAAACTTTTATTAATAACTAGTCCCGGCAGACGTTGTTCTACCCTTTCCGGTAGTTGTTTCGGATGTTATATGAAATAAAGCGATGGGATGTATGGGTGTTTTTTTTAGAGGTTTGTTTTTCGAATAGAGATAAAACTGGGATTTTGTGGTCAAATCTGGCAACTCTAATGTCATTTATATTCAGTTTGGTTTGCCATTTCATCATGAACAGGTTGACGCATGAACAACGCGTCCAAATTGTGCAAATTTATTATAGTCACTAAAATTTCAACTTTATTTTCACTCAAAATTCACATGATTTTTGCAATTATGAAGTCAAGAAGGCCGCCTAGATCTTGTGATATCACACCTTAATTTTTTTTTTTTGGGGTTATGTGAAGCCAAAAGTATGCGTCGATAAGCCAGCTACGATTCAATACTTCGAAGCCAACATTACTCGCCTAATTCGCGATATACCTTGAAAATTGGACCTCCATTTTAGACTACGTCCGAGCTAGCCGTGGCGTTCATATGCCAGAAGTCATATTTAAATTATAATGCCAGAAGATTATCTTTCGAATAAAGTAATTTTCATGTCTATTTAAAAAATTCATCTTTGTTTTATTCCATTTTAAAGTTCTATACCTCTAAAAAAAACACCCTATATAAGCGAAACAGCCCATTTTTCCAGGGAAACTTATTTTGCCAGGACTTTTTATTTCAAGTCCCATTCATCTGCGTCTAGTACTTGATGAGATATGAATAATTTGATTTTGGAGGGTGTATCACTGCCCATTTTTCTAAACCAAACTTTGCAAAAACCTTCCGTAGACCATTAGAAACATTTAAAAAATAATTATGAATTCTTCGTGAAAGTTCTATTTAAAAAATACTTTGTGCCCCTAAATAGAATAGCCACGTGGTGTAAATTCCATGAGAATCGATTAAGAGGTTCCCGAAAAAATGATATTTTAAAAATATGTTTGTATGAGGGCCACCCTAAATATGCACCCTACAAAAAAAAACTTAATATAAAAGGCGCGTGGTGTAAATTCCATGTGAATCAATTGAACGGTCTTCACGAAAATAATAGTTTATATACATATTTGTTTGTATGAGGCCCACTCTAAATAAAAGTTTTATTGCCTAAGCTATTATCAAAGAGGATAAATAATGCAAAATAAAATTAAAAGCAGAGGCCAATGAACAGCGCTCATTGAGCGCTCATTTATGCTCTGAGAACTGCTGTCTGCTCAATCCTTTTTTCAGAGTTGTACTCGTTTTTGTGAGCGTTGCTCACATTTTTTTTATTTTCGCAGCGGCAGAATTCGAAATTTCTGAATATCGTTTTGTGAGTTTTCGCCTGCTTGTGAGTATGTATATCTCATGAGTTATTATTTAATGAATTTTAGTGAAAAATAGCTCCGCGTGATAAAACCTCAAAAATGAGCATTCTGCGTACTCTGGTTTTAATGAAGCCTGTATGCTCAATTTTGTGAGCAACTGTATATGAATAGCTTAATTTTACTAATTACAATTGAGAAGTGATATTTGTATCTTCAATAACAAAAATAGTGGTAAATATCACATCACGTTTTTATAGAATTTTTAAATATTTATAAGTTTGTAAGTTGTGGGGCAAGCCCGTGCGCAGAAATCCAGGCCCGTACCTACCCGACTTTGCTTGGGGGGGCACAAAAAATTTTATTATATATAACGTTTTTTTTGAAAAATTTAGGACGGAGTTACACGCGATCAAAGTTCACAAAAAGCTATTTTTTTGGTCTTTTTTATAAGTCACTAAATTTCAATTACTCCGTTTGAACACAAAAATATTATTTTACAAATATTTGAAGTGTAATTTTGTCCAAGTCGGACAAAATCTGTGAGTGCTATTCTAAAATCAATGAAAATGGGTAATTTCCATATTTTTATGCATTCCCGCATATAGGCCATTGACTATGTAATTAAATAAGGAACTAATTCGTAAAAGATATTCTATTGTCTTATATGTTCATTTGTTGCCTATAAAAGATAAATCCAACAGTGCTGTTAAACTTAGGCGTGGACTTTTGAGACGGTGAATATTTGTTTTTTTTTTTATTTTTTTAATTATATATGTATGTAAATATATACATATGTATATTTTTTTTGTGGATATCTCGAAAACGATTCTTAAGAAGAAAGAAAATTATTAGTATTTTTGGAATCTACGCCCCAAAATACATAGAAAAAAGTACTTGAGAAATAAGATTATTTTTTGTGTAAACTATATGAATATCTAGTGTGCTTAATGCGTATTTTAATATTTTTGGGAAAACATATTGCAAAATTTTTCCGTCGCCACAAAGTACAACAACATTATGAAGGCAATTCCATTTTGAAATTAATCGAAACTCGTTGGGTTGGCCATTTACGTGCTTCTAAATCCATCTTTGAAAACTATATCCATATTATGAATACTTTGCCTCAAATGGTTGGCGAACGATTCGATGGTGATGACGTAGCAATAGCAGTCGTTTTGTCACACGTGATGGTATCGTTGGAATTTGTCTTCACATTAGTTTATGAAGGATTTATTGCAATCGATTGAACCAGGAACGAAAGCGATTCAAGGCCGAGCAATGGGATACAAAGATGCTATGCCACTCATTAGAGCTGTTTTTACAATGCTTGAAAAAATTAGATCACAAAATAGTTTCAATCAATACTATTTTCAAACGATAGATCTGTTGGAACAATTAAAGCCCACAGAATCAGCTCACGCCTCAAATCGTCCAATTCGGAATAGGCAGCAGTCAAAAATGCTGAAAGAGTCAGTTGTTGAAGAAACACTGGGTGAACGAAGCGAATCGATCATCATGCTGAAATCAACATTTTACGAAACAATCGATATCGTATTAATTGAAATGACCAATCGCTTTGTTACAAACAATGGCATTCTCACAGCTATCGATACAGTTGATGAAATGGATTTGGGCGATTTGAGCATCCAGTTACCAAGTGAAGTGAGCTCAAAATTGCCAAAGAATATATAGATAGAATTCGTTCGGAGAATGAGCAATTAAACAAATTTAAAAAGCCGAAACAAAAAAAAATTAAGACGGTGGTGCTGACTTAGCTGTATAAGGTGCGTCAAGTAATGGAAAAAGTGTACAATTTTTTGCAACCATCGAAACTTTCCCGGCTGGAACGGAAGTATGCGAATCATCATTTTCGGCATTAACACGAATTATACGGTCACAACGAATAGGCATGTTGACTGATAGGCTGAATAATTTATCGTTCCTGGCTTTCGAGCAGAAACGTCTTGAGTCTATAGATATAGACATAGTTTTAAAAAGATTCAATGCTCTGAAAGATCGCAGAGTACAGCTATTTTAAATTGTTACTGTTTAAAAAGAAATAAACTTTAAACCTAAGTAGTATAAACTATAAATATAATTTTCTAATTGCTTTTGTTTTTGAAGTTTTCCTAAAAAACGCGTGAAGAGCAAATGAAACGTTAGGGGCAAATGAAGCGCTAGGGGGGAAACTGAAGCGCTAGGGGGGCTAAGCCCCCTAGCCCCTATGGAAGGTACGGGCCTGCAGAAATCATCCAAGGGGGGGATTTTAACCCAGCAGTTCCCAGAAAAAAAATTTTTTCATGAGATTTTGGAAAATTCACTAAAAAAAATGTATTTTGCTAAAAATTAAATATAAAAAAAAATTTGATTTTGTTGATTGAAAATATTTACACCAAAAAATTTAAAAATGTCATCACCGACTACCTTGGTTGTTGTAAAAAAATAGCGATCTGCAGAGTTCAAACATTGTATGAAATTTCATATATGTCAGGTTATAGAGGTCGTAAAAAAAGTATTTTTGACTACAAAGCATACAAAAAATGATAAATATACAAAAATTGTTTTATGAATATATATGTATGTATACATATTTTTATTTAAAAAAATTTTTCTCGAAACAACTTTAATATAACATCTTGTTTTTTTTATGATTTTTTTATGAGTTACTCCTCAATCAAACCTAAGAATGCATTTACTTTCATGTCGAAATTTCCGACATAAGTAGCTTTGGAAAATATCATAAAATTCATACCCTTTTCTATACATATGTACATATGTGAGTTTTTTTTATTTTCATAAAATTTTTAATTTTCGTAAGAGGCGCAAGTCTTTTTGTTTTTTCATTTAAGTAAGAACATATTGTCAATAAAAGTCTATTTAAAAAAATGTCCAGTGGGGGAGTTAGAACCCCCAAATCCTCCCCCACCCCCCTTGCGCACGGGCCTGTTGTGGGGTGAACAATTAATAAAAAATAAAATGAAATGAATCGCAATAAACAAAATGGAAAGGAAAACAATCTGTTAAAATTACTAATTAGAATAATTCAAAACTGTAATAAACAGTGAATTTATAATTGCATTATACTATGTAGCGCAACAAAACCTCGATCTGGTTGGTATCAAACTCGAGAAGCCAAATCTTTATTTTTTTAAAAAACATGACTAAAGATCTAATAGTTCGTTTGTCTTCTGGAAGGGAATTGAACAGTTTACAGGATAAAATAGTGTAGAAGCTTCTAAACAATGAATTTCGAAAAACATGCAAAGAAACAAGTGAGCATTGGTTACTACGCAGACTATAAGTATCGCGTATGGCACATTATTTTTCAAATCGATCAAGGCAGACCCAAAAAATCTATAGATTTGCTTCAAATTTGCAAATTTGCGTTCAATTCTAGAGGACCCATATTTTTTTATTTCGCTGAAAGGACCCAATTTTCAAAGTTATGGTCATTTGAACTTTGTTCTTTAAAATTAGGAGAAAAAAAATTTCTGAAAGGACTTTTTTCAAATTGGCGATATTTCCTGAATAAATAACGAGATTTCATAATTTTTTATTTCAAACTTTTCATAATTTAATGGATCTTATGAAAAGATGACATTTAGTGCAAAGTAAAATGTTTAGTGGAAAATATTGCAAATATCGTAATCAAGAGGCATTTTTTCCAAATCAAAAAATTTTTAAGTGCGTCAATTTTTTTTCCTTGAAATTTTTTTAATCAACACAGAACAGCTTAAGCTACATTTAAAAAAAAACCCAACTCTCTAAAACGGCTTATTCTTAATTGAGAGTATTTTTCTTAAAAATTAACAACTCAACAATTTTAATTGAGTAGTAGGGTGGATTAGGGGCACTTTTGAGGGAGTGTCCTTTATCAGCAAATTACCTCCGTATATACTAGAGACCCTCCTCTGCCTCCCACCAAAATATCACATCGATATATATATATATTGAAAAATGTTTTTTTTTGTTTCATTGCTACTTCAAAATTAGTTAGAGTCACAGGGCGCACAAAAGTTAAAAGAGCTACTAAAATGGTTGCAGCAAGTATTGCTGTATAAAATATTCTGTTTACATATTGCGCTGCGAAATGTAATACAAATATCAGACGATTCTTGTAGTTTTGAACAAAAAAACATTAATTTGGTTTTGTTGCTGACAACTAATTTATGTTCTGCGAACAATAACCGAAGTACGTGGATATCGTTATTCAGATCAACGATCAAGTTTAGAGAGTCAGTTGTGTTATATGCAATCCCTAAGTCAGCCGCAAATGCTTTAACTTTTCCCTTAAAAGGTTGTATAAATAGAGAGTTTATATAGATTAGAAACAATACGGGGCCAATAACAGATCCTTGTGGCACACCTGAACTTAAGACCGTTGTTTCACTAAGGCTATAGCCTATTTTAACTTTCTGAGTTCGATCTTTTAAACAAGATACAAACCATTTATGTAAAAACATCGGATTTCCAAGCTATACAATTTATTCAAAAGACGGTCATGGTCAACCATATCGAAAGCTTTTGCTATGTCAACAAAAAGCCCTGCACAAACTTTTTTTGTGTCCATGCTCTTGTATAAAATAGAGCAAAAGTCCAAAGAGCATCTTCTGTAGAAAGCTCTTTCCTGAAGCCAAATTGCAACGGGCTTAGAAAGTAAGATATCATTCTACTTTTTACTATTTTTTCAAAAACTTTAGACATTGTGGGCAAAAGTGAAATCGGCCTATATTTTGCCTTATCTTTTTTATTACCTTTCTTGAAAAGCGGAATAACAATGCCACATTTTAGTTGTTCTGGAAATACGCCAGCAGTAATTGTTGAAATAACAAACAACTGAATTTTTAATTGTATTTTAAAGTGTTTTAATGTTAAAAAATGGTTGAGCTTGCTTCAATTTGCTCTTGTTGAAATTAGCTTATACAAAGAACTGAGCTAAAAAATGAATTATGAATACATACAGAAAAGTATAAAGAATTCAGAGTTGTAAAAATAAATGATACGTAAAACTAGAGTTATGTAGTAAAGTGTAGTAGGACTCTGAACTTCTCGGCCGCCTTTGAAAGCATCCGCTTTCAAATATCTAAGAACAAAGGACATAACTTGGTGATTGGACGTTTAACTGTTCCCTTGTTTGTGGTTACTGAGACTACTCGTACTAACTGGTCAGCTCCAGGATATGTTTCCGTGACTCTTCCAATGGTCCAGTGTGAGGGTGGTACGTTTCCATCTTTAATTATAACAATGTCGTTGACTTGAAGATTTTTTAATTTTTGTGACCATTTTGGTCGTTGTTGTAATTGAGATATGTATTCAGTTGACCATTTATGCCAAAATTGTTGAACAAGTTGTTGGAAATATTGCCATCGTTTTAATCGATTCACGTTTATGTTGATTAATTTTTCGTCTGGAACTGTTGCCATTGGACGCAGAATAAGAAAATGTGCTGGTGTCAATGGATCGATGTCACCTTCAAATTTATTGCTTAATGGACGTGAGTTCAAACAACTCTCGATTTGACATAATGTCGTATAAAGTTCTTCAAATGTGATACAAAAATTTCCAAGTACTCGTTTTAAATGCTGTTTGGTGGATTTGATTCCACCCTCCCAAATTCCGCCGAAATGAGGCCCTGATGGAGGTGAAAAATGCCATTGTATCTCATGTTCTGCAAGTTCTTTTGTAATCCCTTCTTGTATTGGTGTTGCGTTTAAAAATTGATAAGACTCTTTAAGTTTTATTTTAATTTGATTTTTTCTGCACACTCGTTGCCCGTAGATTTCTTTTGCTATTTCGGTAAAGTTCTTGCGGTTAGGAAAACTCTCCTGATCCTACATTTTTGGCGCCCAACGTGGGGCACGAGTGTTTAAATTTAATAAAGACATTTAAAAATATTTTTAAAATAAATTTGTGGAAAAATTCGTGGGATTCGCGTCGCGTAAAAAAAAGGTTCCAGTTCAAAAACTAACATAAAAAGTTATTGTTCCTGTCTTATTTGCTGGTTCGTCGTTGGACTCATAAGCATTTTCATCTCGTCGTGGGACTTGGCTGTAAGATCGCCTGCTAAGGGAGTACCAGAAACATCGCTAAAAATATATGTAAAAAACAGATTCGTAAACTGTATCAACTTGGTAAGATCCCGCTGTCCCAAAAATCCCGCTATCGTGCTTGCGTAGCAACACGCAAAATTGCTACATTTTCGCTGCTAGCATCGCATCGTTTAAACTGCAGCAATCGCAGCCGCTGCCGCTGCTTGCATTTTCGGCGCATCTTACTGCGTTTTTTGCCATTTGTCGTCGCCTTCGCTTTTGCCGTCGCAACTGTTTCACACTGCTGCTCAATACTTTTGTCTTTGACTTGCTCGCCTATCGTGCGTGAGCATTGTCGTCTGCTGTTGCTATCGTTTACTGCAGGTATCGGCGCGCTGCTACTCATGAGTAGCAGAGCAAATTTTCTTGTATACGTATTCAACAAGAAAGAAAGAGAAAGTATTATTGCTTTGCCGACCCCTGGTTTACTGCAATCATAGCTGCAGCTACTCTTGCGCTCTTATTCTAACACATTTGTAAATTTGCTAATTGAACCTCGCTTCTTCTATCGCCGAATACACTTCGTTTTTGTATTGTTGAACAATTAGCAATGTCGGTCACAATGACCATCGAAGAGCTTAAGCAGCAGAGAGCTAATACAAAGAAAAATATCGTCGAAAGCAGTGGTAAAGGGGAAGGGAAAACTCTTTCCTCAGCCGAACTCAAATGTCGCTTAGGCATACTTGAATCGTATTTCAAGCATATTCTCACTGTGCAAACGAGCATTGAAAAAATTGATACAGATGATTCTTGTCGCTCTGACATTGAAGAGCTCTACATTACCACAAAATTAGCTATTCAATTGAGATTAGGAGACGATGTACACAACGCCTCAATGTCGGATGTCACCTGTTTCATGCCTATGCCGCATTCTAAATTACCACAGTTAAAACTGCCAACATTTAATGGCAAATATTCAGCTTATAAAAATTTCATTGTCTCTTTTACGCAAATTATTGATCGCGAAGTGAATTTATCTAACATAGAAAAATTCAATCATCTTCTCAATTGTCTCCAAGGCCCAGCATTGGAAACTGTTAAAGCTTTCCAAATAACAAATGAAAATTACCCTAAAGCTTTGGAAAGGCTTAAGGAACGCTACGACAACACAACTTTAATTTTCCTCGAAAATATTTCATCGCTTTTTGATTTGCCTGCAATTTCTAAACCTAGTGGTAGTCAGCTACGAAGTCTTGTCGACAACGCTTCGGCTCTATATGGTTCACTGCTGTCGTTAGGTTCGGAAAAAGAAATTTCTCAAGCCATGTTAATTTATTTGGTTTTGCAAAAAGCTGATGAGGAATCTAATAAAAAGTGGAAGCAGTCACTAGAATTTAAAGAGTTGCCAACTTGGAACAGTTGTAGAATGATTTTAGAGAGACATTGTCAGTATCTTGAATCAATTGAGGGTACTAATTTCGTTGAGCCTAAAATTGATAAAATTTCTAAAAAACCACAACCAAATAGAAATCAAAATAGATGCTATTCGTTTGCTTGCTCGAATCCAGTATGCTCTTTTTGCTCAAGCACAAATCATAAGATCAATAATTGTGATCGATTTAAGTCGCTTGAAGTTGTCCGTCGTTTTGAAAATGTAAAGAAACTTGGTCTTTGCATTAATTGTCTCTCCAAAGGGCATCAACTTTCAAATTGCTCCTCTGCACATAGATGTAGGACCTGTTCCCGTCAACATCACAGCTTATTGCATAAAACTAATCTCGTCAGCACTGTCGACAATATTTCTATTCCTAGCTATACACCAGCGCGGTCACCTGCACCTCAGTTGTCATCAACGACAACATCGTCATCATTGCCCTGTACTTCAAGAGAGGCTGCAGCTCATACGCACATGGAAAATTCGTCCACAGATAATGTGATTCTCGCCACTGCTATGGTTTTGGTTCAGGATTCTTCAGGTTGCTTTAAACTTGGCAGAGCTTTGTTAGATTCGTGCTCGCAGGTTAATTTTATTACCGACGAATTTTCTCAAAAATTGCAATTGCCTCGTGGCAAACATAATATCGAAATTCATAGCGTTGGAAATTCGTTTACAAATATAAAATATAAAGCTTCAACAACTATTAAGTCTCGCTTAAACAATTTTGAAATTCCACTTTCATTTTGTGTGACGTCACATATCGCATATCAGCCAGAAGCTGAAATTGATGTCTCGTCATGGAATTTGCCACCTAGCGCTGAGCTCGCTGATGAACAATTTCACAAATTAAAACGTATCGATTTACTTTTAGGCACAGAAAGTTTCTTCAATATTCTTTCTGTTGGCCAAATTCGTCTTGGCGAAAAATTACCTGTTTTGCAAAAAACATTGCTAGGTTGGGTGGTTTCAGGTCGATATCAAAGGCCATTCAGCACACAAATATATACATGTTTGCTCACTTCTCATGACTCTATAGATGAAAAGTTAGAGCGTTTATGGAAACTTGACGAAGTTTCAGCCACGGCGGAAGTGTGGACCCGTGAGCAGCACAGTTGTGAACTCGTGTACACTGAAGCAGTCTCGATAAATCCTGATAGCAGGATTGTCGTCAAATTGCCTTTTAAAGATGATCAAACTTGTCTTGGTCATTCTCACGCTATAGCATTGCAGAGGTTTGTAGCGCAAGAACGTCGTTTATCACGCTCACCCGAACTTAAAGCGCAATATGTTGCCTTTATGAATGAATATGAGCATTTGGGCCATATGAGTTTGGTAAAAAACCCAAATTTGTGAGCCTCACTTTTATATCCCACATCATTGTGTGCTTAAACCAACTAGCACTTCAACTAAATTAAGAGTTGTCTTCGACGCTTCGTGTCGAACCACTTCACAAAAATCTCTTAATGATATTCAAATGGTCGGTCCTACTCTTCAAAGCGAATTATTTATTTTACTTTTCGTCTCTATCGCTATGCCGTCACTGCTGACATCGTTAAAATGTACAGACAGGTACTTGTCGAACCAAAAGATCGCAAGTATCAATATATTTTATGGAGAAATTCACCAGATCAAGAAATTGTCACATACCAGCTCAATACCGTGACGTATGGGATGGCTGCTGCGCCATATCTTGCCGTGCGAAGTCTATTTTATTAGGCAGATCAATATGCTTCAGATTTTGCAATTGGCTCAGATGTCGTAAAATCGTCATTTTATGTTGACGACCTTTTATGTGGTGCAAATTCACTCAGTGAATTATCTCAGATAAAATATGAGGTGACAAAATTGTTGAAACTAGGCTGTTTTGAATTAGCAAAGTGGCACTCGAATCATCCAGATTACAGAGCTGATAATACGATTAAAAATTTAGATATTGAAGATGCAGCACTCACAAGTGCATTAGGACTAAAATGGGACCAGAAAAGTGACTCATTTTTATTTTCTTTTGAACCAAAGCAAAATAAAAACAACCGCGTTACAAAACGCACTATTCTTTCGATTGCCTCATCATTATTTGATCCTCTTGGACTCTTAGCACCAGTAGTTATTATGGCTAAAATAATATTACAAGAACTATGGTTGCTCAAATTAGACTGGGACGAATCAGTACCGCAAAATTTGCACTTGGCATGGGATAATTTTCTAAAAAACTTATCATCACACTCGCTTATCTCCATTCAAAGATATTGTTTGTCATCGAATGCACAATTAATTCAGATACTTGGATTTTGTGAATCTTCCATTCGCGCCTACGGCTGTTGCATTTACACTCGTTTGATTGACACCTCGGGCAAAATTTGTGTTCGTCTTCTTACAGCAAAGTCACGAGTTGCACCGACCAAAAAGCAATCACTACCAAAACTTGAATTAAGTGGCGCTCTGCTTCTCTCCAGACTCTACAACAAAATAAAGGTAATTTTCGCAAATAATGATATTGATGTATATCTTTGGACAGATTCGCAAATTGTGCTACAAGATCTTACAACTGGCCGAAAAATAAATACGACAGTTTAGATATGAATGAAATCAACAAAGAAAAGCGGAAGTCAGCATTCAAAATATCAGTTTTAAATAACTATATTCTTGATACTATTGAAAAGTACAGCTCTCACATGCGCAGTGTACGTGTCATCGCTTGGGTGTTTCGTTTCTATCGCAGACTCAACAAAGACCTAAATAGCGACTGTATGGCAGCTTCCCTTTCCTCTCAAGAATTGCAGCATGCGCAAAATTGCATTGTATGGAATATACAACAACAGAACTTCGCTGAAGAAATTCATTCACTTAAGAAAAATTTGGCAATAAAAGGCACGCTAAAATTCTTAAACCCATTTTTTGACGTCACTGGAGGATTCAATCTACTAAAAGTTGGTGGACGGCTCGAGTTATCAAATCTATCAGAGAGCCGCAAACATCCCATTTTGCTCCCAGCTAAATATAAATTCGTCTATGGCTACGTTCGTCATTTACATCTCAAGAATTATCACGCAGGACCCAAAGCGTTGATAGCTCTCATTCGCTTGGAATTTTGGATTGTGAACGCGCGAGATATTGCTCGGCGCGTAGTCAAATAATTGTATCCACTGTGTTCGGTACAAACCCAAATTGTTACAACAAATGATGGGGAATTTGCCAGTTGAGCGGCTAACTCCATCACGTCCCTTTGCTCGATGTGGCGTTGACTTTTGTGGCCCAATCAACACTTATCTCCAAATAAGAGGTAAGACGCCATATAAAACTTACATCGCCATTTTCATTTGTTTGGTTACGAAAGCGGTTCACATCGAAGTCGTATCAGATTTGTCCACTGATGCCTTCTTAGCAGCACTTAAACGGCTGATCGGCAGGAGAGGCTTGCCATCAGATATCTTTTGCGACAACGCAACAAATTTCGTTGGCGCCTGCAGCAAGCTCGTTGAGCTGAAGACGTTTCTCTTCAAAAAGGAGCATCAAGCCACAATCACTAAGTATTGCTCTAATGAATTTATTAATTTTCACTTTATTCCTCCCAGGGCTCCTCACTTTGGTGGAATTTGGGAGGCCGCTGTGAAATCGGCCAAAGGTCATCTCAATCGCAGTCTCATGAACGCAAGACTCACATATGAAGAATTGACCACCGTTTTGGTCGAAATCGAATCGATTCTCAACTCTCGTCCTATATCGCCACTTTCGCCTGACCCGAGCGATTTTGAAGCATTGAATCCAGCCCACTTCATCATTGGCAGTTCGCTAAAATCGTTACCAGAGCGTACTGCAACTTCTGACATCGATCATCTTCAAAAATGGGCCCTTGTTAGCGGCATCAAGGAACATTTTTGGAAACGATGGGCTCATGACTACATCAATGAACTTCAAATACGTTCGAAATGGACGAATGATCAACCTAACTTAAAAAATGACACTATGGTCATTATCCATGAAGACAACGTGCCCCCACAGCGCTGGCAGCTAGGCCATGTCATCAATTGTATACCAGGCAGAGATTCACGCATTAGAGTCGTTGATGTTCGAACTTCGAGAGGAATTATTCGGCGCCCTATTCAGAAACTTGCAGTCCTACCTGCTTGAAAGTATGTCCTTTCAACGGGGCCCGGATGTTGGGTCACCGATTGGGAACCGCTGTACTTAGCGTTTAAGTTTACTTATTTTTTTTATGCTTTGAATGCACACATTTTTTTATATGCATTTATATAAACAAACATTTTATTTTAGTACTGTTTTTTCTTACATGTAATTTCATATGCATAAGTACATAACAAAATTAACTGTTAACAATTGTCTCACTAATGCACATATGCATAACTCTCATATTTGTCTCTTATGCTTTTTGCTATATTCTAATTTTGTAAGAACTAGTTTTGTAAGCATTAGAGTTTTGGCAAACTAAATAAATTAGTCTACGATTGACCTTTCAATGAAAGACGTCGCCTTGATTATTTTTAATTGTTTTTTAATTTGATTTTTTCTGCACACTCGTTGCCCGTAGATTTCTTTTGCTATTTCGGTAAAGTTCTTGCGGTTAGGAAAACTCTCCTGATCCTACAGTCGGAATACATATGATTTGGTTTGCCACGTCTGGCAACAAATCGACGAAGTACAGCTATAAAAGCTGCTGTTGACAGTTCACTCACTAAATCAAGGTGAATTGCTTTGGATACCAAGCATATGAAAAGAACAATCCAACATTTGTATTGCTTTGATCCGCGACCTTTCCAAGATCTGATAAGAATTGGGCCGGCATAATCCACTCCAGTATTGAGGAATGCAGTGCCAGGTTCCAATCGATGCTGCGGCAGGTTACCCATTTGTTGTTGATAGGGTATGGCGCGAAGTTTCATACAGGTCGTACATTTGTAGATACAACGCTTTATGACATATGTAATACATGGAATCCAATATTTCAATCCAATCAAATATTGAAGTTGCCGGTTTCCAGCATGAAGATTTCGAATGTGATAGTCTCGTATGATAAGTGTAGTTAAGTGGTGATCCTTGTATAGTATTAGTGGATGCTTCTGGTCGTAACTGACTTTTGCGTTGATGATTCTGCCGCCGACTCTGAGCAGCCCCTTGTCATCAATGAATGGTGCAAGCGAAGATAACTTGTTTGAAGAAGGTAATTGTTTGTCATTCGTCACAAGCCGAATTTCAGCACTGTAAGACAACATTTGTGCTCTTTTCACAAGAGCGTCCTGTGCAGCCTTCAATTCAACAGATGTTAAAAAACCTGTTGTAGCGTCAATCTTGAGTTTTTTCCGTTTACAATTTTGAATGAATCTTAAAATTAAAGCTGCGATTCTATTTAATTTGACAAAATCTGAGTAACGATTAATGAGTTCAATATCTGTAACTACAACTGCATGGGTTACACTTTCTTTACGTTCTTCCATGTCTATGCCAGGAGGTATGTCCGGTACTTGATAATCTCTGCAGGGATGCTTTAGTATGTCAGGTCCATGCCACCGTAGTTGTCTGTCAATAGTTTCTGTAGGGCAAATACCCCTTGTTGCCAAATCTGCTGGATTTTGTTGAGAGCGGATATGTCTCCACTGTTGTGCAGGTATCACACTAATTATCTCTGATGTTCGGTTGGCAATGAAAGATTTCCATCGACGAGGATGATCTGCTATCCAAGCCAAAACGATTGTTGAATCAGTCCAACCAATCAACTTTATATCAGCAATTTCCAGAGAAGATTGAACCTTGGTTATCAATTTCGTCAATAAATGTGCAGCGCACAATTCGAGTCTCGGTAATGTTATTTGCTTAACAGGTGTTACCCTTGTCTTGGAGGCAACCAAATTTGTAAAAACGTCTCCATTTTCGTGTTGTACTCGTAAATATACTGCTGCTGAATATGCTAATTCAGAGGAATCCGCGAATCCGTGTAATTCAACATTTTTCTCATTTGCATATTGTAGCCATCTAGGAATTTGAAGATCTTTAATTATGTTAATCTTTTCACGAAATTCAAACCATTGAACTGTTTTTACTGTCTGTGTGTCATCTATTATGGTTTCTGTTGAAGTTTCTCGGTCATGTGATTCAATTGTCTCCAAAAAACTTGATGAATTGGACGACCATTTTTTGAGATGGAATCCAGCTCCAGAAAGTACACCACAAATATCTTTTCTTATAGTTGTAGCGCTTTGTATGTCAGTTGCACAACACATAAAATCATCAACATAAAAATTTTGTGATATTGCGATTGCTACATCTGGGTATGATTCCTTACAGTCATATGATAGCTGCTTTAACGTTCTCGTTGCAAGAAATGGTGCTGCAGAAGTACCGTATGTCACTGTTTTTAAATTGTATTCCTTTGGCTGTTCATCTTTGGAGGCTCTCCATAATATTCGTTGAAGTGATCGGTCTGTAGGGTGAACAATTACCTGACGATACATCTTCTCAATGTCGCCAGTAAATCCTACCTCGTACTTTCGGAATTTCAGCAAAATTTCAAATAAATCATTTTGAATTGTTGGTCCAACTAAAAGATGATCATTTAAAGATAGACCAATTGTTGTCTTGCATGATGCGTCAAAGACGACTCTCAGTTTTGTTGTTGTACTGCTTGACTTCATCACCGCATGATGTGGCATAAAATATGTTTTTGATGGTGGCGAATCAGTTGCGATCTCCATATGATCCAGATTGATGAATTCATAAATAAAGTTCGTATATTCTTCTTTTAGCTGATTATCGCAAGCAAATCTGCGTTCCATAGCATAAAGTCTTTTCAAATCCGCTTCCCTTGAGTTACCAAGATCCACGTTAGTTGTCTTGAGTGGAAGCTTGACCACATAACGACCATTATTGCTTGCTCCTCTTCTGGCGTAAGATAATGTGCTGGTGGTTGAATTTCCTCGCATTGCCAGAATTGTTGAAGATGTTTGTCTAAGTCCATATAAACATGTGCAGATGTAATGTTGTTTTGTGCCGGTACTGTTATCTTGCCAACTATGATCCAACCAAAGACTGTATTCAGCGCACTTGGTGAACCACTCGGGTGAACTAACTTGTGGTGCAAGACACATTCAGCAAATATGTCAGCTCCAAGAATCACGTCAATTGCGCAAGGATGATTAAATACTGGGTCTGCAAGTTGTAGTTGCTTGAAAAATTCTAGTTTATCGTTGTCAATATGTTGACTAGAAAGATTTTGTGTCAGGTTCGACAAGCAAAAAGCTTCTGTGGTGATATTTTTGTTGCAATATGAAGAGTTGATTTGAATTTGCACCTTGCCTCGTGTGAAGTTTCCAGTTCCTGAGCCAACTCCATAAAGTATTGTTTTATCATAAACACGTTTGAGTTTAAGTCTTTGAACACACGGTTCTGTGATGAGTGTGCTTTGAGAGCATGAATCCAATAAGGCACGACATGGATGAAGCATGTTGGATGAATCTTGAATCAAAATAACTGCTGTAGGCAAAATTGTAAAGGTATGTTGCTGATGTTTCACACTGACACAGCTTGTAACGTTTGTTGACAATGAAGCTTGATGTAGTAAATTCTCCTGTCGATTAATGGATTTTTCATTCATTTTGGTCTTTGGATGCATAAGTGTGTTATGTTTTGCGTTGCACACTCTGCACGAAGAACTTTTGCATTCTGCAGCTTGATGATTTGGTTGTAAGCAATTAAAACAAATGTTGTGTTGTTTCAAGATTTTGTAACGGTTGTCAATCTCCATTGCCTTAAATTTATCACAATGATACAAAAAATGATCCCTTGAACAAATTGGGCAAGACTGGACTACACGCAAAAAACGAAACTCAAAATTATTGTAAATATTAATCAAAATTTAAGAAAAATTAGTAGGTAATTTAGTAATTTAGAAACGGTTCGAGTGTCTATTAAAAATTACTAAGCGTAATATAAAAATTGCAACAAGCAGGCATTAATTTTTCAAATGCAAGTTTTTAATTTTTACAAAGTAGATATTAAAATGTCTGCAATAATTTATTATATTTTAGAAGGACTGTACTATTTTTTAATAAGTACATTATAAAGTTTTTATGATGAAATAATAATAACTGAAATTGATTTTTAAAATTTTTTGTGTGTTGAACAAAATTGGGACGGCCAGCGAGTTTCCGTTGCCGCTTTCCCGACCCCGTCCCAATTCTGTTCAACACATTACGTCAAAGCCAATTAGTAAGAGTTTGGCAAGCCTTATATATTTATTTTTTTGCATGAACATTTTGAGAACTCAAACAGAGTACAAATTAAACACAAAAGAGAAATAAAATTCAATATAATAAAAATTAATAATCTTGAAATAATTTTTCTATAACTACTTTTTAAAAATTATAAAGCGGGAATCATATATAACAATCTGAAATATGTAAAAATTCTAATGTCGTAATTTATTGAAATTTAATAAAATCTTTGTAAAATTTCAAAGTTTTTAGGTGATAATTAAAATGAAGAAATTAATTTTTAATATGCACTTATTAAGAAATGTAAAATGAAAATAATTACAAACTAGAATAGAATTTTTCATAATGATTTTTTATTTATTACTATAAAAGGGTAATATTTGTTTTCAGATTTTAATTTTTATAATCTCCTATTAATTTTTAATAAAATTTGAGCTGGTGTTTTTTCCGTGTACGGCTGTGTATGTACGCTGTAGAAATCTTTTTTGACTCGAAGTGTTTTGGTTTGTAGTGTGACTGGCACTTTTTTGTGTATTCTCCAACTCGAACACTCGCTTTTCAAAAAAATTTAAAAATTGTTGAAAAGTTGTTTCCGTATCTGGGTTTCTATCCCGGTACCAAAGTGAATTTGTTTCACAGTCAAGTTTTTTCTCCATGTGGAATAATAATATTGAATTCCAATGTTTTATTGGCTCATTTAAAACTTTTAGTGCATTGATGTTTCCATTTTGTATTATTGTAGAAACGTTTTACTTCATTCACAGATGATGTTTTCATCGATGGCTGGTCAAATAAAAGTTCCAAATATGCTTTCTTAACTTTGTCCGATTTGTCGTATTTTTTCTTTATTAATTGCCAGACAATGTCATAGTTAGCACTTGTGGGCCTTAAATGTTTTATAAGTGAAAGAGCTTCGCCCTTCAATTTTGTTTGCAAATATTCTAATTTTTCGATGTCAGAAATATTTGTTTTTGTATGCTCCATGGCTTTAAAAAGATCGCGAAACCTAATCCAATTGACGCATGTGCCGTCAAAATCTGGTAACTGAATTTGTGGTAATCGAATTTCATGTTGTGGTTGTTGCTGCTGAGATAGTGGTGACGAAGTAGCATCGAAACGCGTGTTAGTCATTCGTTCTATTAAAACACTCATTGTGCTCTGATGATCTATAAGTGTTTGCATAGCAGATGCCATGCCATTCGGAGACCCATCTTTAACCGCCATGCCACTCGCACCATCATTTTCCAATTTATTGTTGTAAATTAATTTGATAGAAAAATATATGTTTTCTATTTCTGTAACGTATGCTTCTTCAGCAGTTGCAAGTTTATCTGAATCAATTAAAGCATCTATTTGAATTTGTAGGTTTTCGAACTGTTTGAATAACTCGTCAGCTTTCTCGGCACGCACCTTTACTTCATTGAAAGAGATTTCTGTATTTGTATTTCCCACGTAGTTATAAATCCTTGTTAAAGCACCTTTAATGGTTTGTCTTTGTCGTTTTAACTCTTCCATTTGCAATATTATTTATTTCTCAAATGTAAATAAAGTGAAGTTTGCTGTTGTGCGTTAAAAATTTTTAATTGTCAATCTGTCACCTGTACGGCCAATGTCGGTATTAATATTTGCTACTTGTGGAGCTACCAACCGCCGCTAGATGTCAATGAATTTGCTTGGTTTGCTGCACGACTACTGTCAGTATGAATCTTGCTACTTGTGGAGCTTTCAAACGCCGCCAGATGTCGATATTATTTCCTTGAATTATTAGGTGCTCCGCTGGACACGCTGAACAAATTGATTGAGGTTACGTGTGCTTTGCAATACACACTTTTCACAATTTATAATAAATTGCACTTAAACAAACTTGAACAAATTGAACCAAACTCCTCCGTCTCGAAAGGACCAAAAAATATGTTGAAATAACAAACAACTGAATTTTTAATTGTATTTTAAAGTGTTTTAATGTTAAAAAATGGTTGAGCTTGCTTCAATTTGCTCTTGTTGAAATTAGCTTATACAAAGAACTGAACTAAAAACTGAACTATGAATATATACAGAAAAGTATAAAGAATTCAGAGTTGTAAAAATAAATGATACGTAAAACTAGAATAATGTAGTAAAGTGTAGTAGGATTCTGAACAGTAATACTTAAGTTAAAAATGTGTTTTAGTACAACAACAATATTAAAAGAAATTTTTTCAAAACAATGTTGGAGATATCATCATGACCAGATGAATGGCTGTTTTTCAATGACTTTATTGCATTCAGTATTTCTAACCCAGAAATATGCTCAAAATAGAAGCTGCTGTTGTTCGGAGAATTTTTAGCCACCCCAAGATCAGAGCAACAGTCACAGGGCAAAGTCACATTTGATGGAAACGTTGAATGCACAATGCAGCTAAAATATTCATTAAATTCGCCGATTGGATTGGAAGTATCAACACCTTCTTTTTGCAACACAATTTCAGTGTTATGATTTTTTACATTCCTGTCAATAATCCTATTTATAGCTTTCCACTCTTCTTTTGAGTTTCCTTTGGATTTTCTGACCCTATTATAATAAAAATCATCCCGACATTTACGAGTTTCTACATTGATATCCTTACACATTTGCTTACATCGGATCTTTAAATTGAAGTTTTGTGGATGTTTGTTACATTTTTGCCACAATTTATTTTTCAACCTTATTCTTTTTAGCAATGATGGAGTTATCCACGTTTTCATTTCTGAACCTTTTCTATTAAAAAAATATGTTGAAGAGTTGATGCAACGCTTTAACCTATCTAAAAAACATGGTATATGCCCTCACTGTATACATCACTTCAATCATTTAATCGAAGTTCAAGATTCAGTTGATCAAAGTTGATTTTCTTCATATTACGATTAGGTATTCCTTTAGCGTTTTTCTCTATAATTATATTTTTAGACAGATTACCACTCATAGAATGATCAGTGATACCTAGGTCAAAGACTATACCAGGACAAAGATTCCATGAAATGTTTGAGAAGCGACCGAGTACGTGATCAAGACAAGTACCTGCGACTGGTCTTGTAGCTTCATTTATAAGGGAGTACAATCCACGCTCTGACAAAAGCACATTGTAATAATCAATCGTATGACTAGAGCTTAGTATATCCAAATTAAAATCACCCATAATCACAAGATTTGATGATGAAATATTACGTAATATGGAAGTGAACTCATCAACAAATATTTGCGCAGGTTGCGAGTGCAGTCTTTAAACACAAATGAATACAAAATTTATTTTACAAATCCAGAAAGAAACCTTTATAATGTCTGTACTTGTGTGACTAAGCAGCTCAATTTCACTGCATTCAAACAAATCATGAATAAAAACTCCCACCCCTTCAGAATCATTAGCGTTTGCGTAAAATTTATAATTGGGTAATTTGTAATCATCAACTTCAAATGAATAAATCCAAATTTCGGATACAAAAATAAGACCAGGGAGGTTTGTAAAGGCACCAAGATTGGTAGCCAACAGATCGAAATTACGCCGCAAGATACGGATATTCAGAAAGAAACCTTTATAATGTCTGTACTTGTGTGACTAAGCAGCTCAATTTCACTGCATTCAAACAAATCATGAATAAAAACTCCCACCCCTTCAGAATCATTAGCGTTTGTGTAAAATTTATAATTGGGTAATTTGTAATCATCAACTTCAAATGAATAAATCCAAATTTCGGATACAAAAATAAGACTAGGGAGGTTTGTAAAGGCATCAAGATTGGTAGCCAACAGATCGAAATTACGCCGCAAGCTACGGATATTTTGATGCACTGCATCAATTTATAATTTTTAGTATTTGACAGGGAATTGATATCAGAAATACTTCTTATGGTGGTTATGGGGATGTCTTCAGTCATAAGTTCATTATTATTATTTAAACTATTAAACATAATTTAATAAGAGATTTATCAGTTTCTGATTGCATCTATATCATCTGAAGATCTTATGAAGAAAACGTCCCCATTGTCATTTCTTAGAAGTATTTGTGAGTTTCTTATCCATAAGTACTTAAATTTTTTTTCTATTTTCATCTTTTTTGCAGACAAAAACAAATTCCAATTATATTTTGTAAGGCGATCATTAATATAAATATTATATTTCTTATCACCACCAAAAACAGATGCATTCAACTTCTCTTTTGAATTTTTTTTCCTTAACACAATTTTTTTTTTAACTTCAAGCGAAGAGAGTTTGTTTGACACATATAATGCAAGAATGATAGAAAAGAAGATTACGCATTGCGCATCTCCGCCATATTGGATGTCAATTTAGAGCGTCATATGGAGGACGGTTAGAGTTGCCGTGGAATAAGAAATACATGAGTTACCACTTTGAACGACTGTATTTCAGCCAATTTTCATCAGAAACTACTTTTATTTATCACCATTTTGACGAAAATGACGTCAGTTTTCTTTTTTGTGCTAAAAAGACCACTAGTTTCATTCAGAAAAAAAATTATTCCCAAAAATTAAAAAATATTATATTAGTCTATATACGGTAGTGCATGAAAATATGGAAATTATCTATTTTCATTGATTTTGAAATAGCACTCACAGTTTTTGTCCGACTTGGACCAAATTACACTTAAAATATTTGCAAAAGAATAGTCTTTCATTTTAAACCTTAAAAAAAATTTAAGCTAATTTTTTTGTATTCAAACGGAGCAATTTTGTAACTTTTAAAAAAGACCAAAAAAGTTCCTTTTTCTTAACTTTGATCGCTTGTAACTCCGGAAAATCTTATTCGATTTACTCAAACAGCATATCATTAGAAAGAAAACAAAAATATCTTTGCAATGGTGTACATTATATTTGAGTAGAAAAGAACTTTATGGAGATACGGGCAAATAAATGAAAAAAGTGCCAAAAAACGGGTTTTTTGGGGATATCTCAAAAACGGTTCTTAAGAAAAAAGAATGGTTGGCAGATTTGGATTCTACTCCTCAAAATACATCGTAAAAGTTTTATGAGAAACCAGATCTCGAGATGAAGCCCAAATTTGTAAACTAGTGTTATATGATCATATATTAGTGGACAAAATCATGTTTTCCGATACTGAAACTACTATTATGATACTTCTTTATTTTGTTATTGGAAGATTAGAGAAAGTGCGATAAAGCTAAGAAAAAATTATAAATATATAACAAATTAATTGCATATATAATTTTTTCCTTGCCCTTAATATATTAGCATTTTACTGGGTTTTAAAGCTTCAAGCTAAATTGCTAAGAAATCTAATAGCTGTAGTAGCTAAACTCTAGTATCTATATATTAATACGTGAACATCGAAACTTATGGTACACTTTTTTACTATTTATTATAAAGAGAGAGGAATGAAACTTATATCATGTGAAAGGTACTGTTTCGTAGATGTGCACAAAAGAAAAATAAATTGAAATATGTGCCGTTGAGGCAAGTAAAATAAAGAAAACATACGCACATGATTCCCCCATAAAAAACGTTTTAACCAACGCATTTTGATCGCGTTCATGGCTTCATGAAGTACAGACATGGTGAGGTGAGGTGAAATGAGATAAGGTGAAAAGTGAAATTAAATAAGATAATATTTCATGGACAAAGACGTTTTGTTCGTCAGAGGTCGGCAAAATTCTTCCAAAGTTAAAGCTTGGTGGGTAAGGTCGAATTTCGACCACAATACGATACTAGTTATTATTATAAACTATGAGTTTGTTGCCAAAACGTGGACAGCGAGTAGATGGCCTTGAAAATCTTGCTGGTTATATATGCCATAAACTGCACGAAGAGGTTTCCAACATATGAGAACAACAATAAACTGTAATGACCTTCACATCGCTTAACCATCTCAGTAATGACTCATATGAGACAACTCGACAAAATTTTATTAGACTTAATGACGACGGAATAGATATAACCGAAAAATATTTGGAAAAAAACTCTTAGAAGGCAATTTATGTAAACTGCAAAATTAAAGTAAAAAAATTGTTTTTCAGAGCTAGGCTGTATCTCAGAATTAAACCTCTTAATAAGGACTTAGATCAAAATGTTTATAAAAGAAAACGAAAACTTAATAACTAAAACAATTACTTGAGTTCGAATTTGTTTTTAATTCTTACAACAAGATCTAGATATTTTTACAACTTTTGTGAAAAAAGAATAGTGAAATTGTTAAATATAATAAAAATAATAATGTAACTAAATATCGAAGTTAAATAAACTCAAAATAAATAATTAGGCAATTCACGGTAAGCAAAAGTGTAATAATGTCTTAAAATATTATGACTCCTAAATATTTTGTAGTTGTTTTCCATATAAAAATTAAATAAGGCAATACAACTCTGCGCTTAAATATTTTTTCATATAGGCTAATTGAGGAAAAAAGTACTCTGCAACCGTGATTGTCCTCCAGATGACGACATGCGCAGAAGACTTTCATTTGAAAACTCGGAATGCGTAATCTTCTTTTCTATCATTCTTGCATATAATTGCATTTGATTGAATAGGAATCGTAAAGTTAAATGATTGTATGACCAGATAATTATTTCTAAAATGTTGTTTTTCGATGCGCACAGTTTTAAAATAAGAAATTGAAAATGTAGCTAAATCAAAATTACCCCATTTTTCATTATTTTGTACAATTCCATCGAAAATAAATTTTTGTTTGAACAAAAAAATTTTTCTTCACTAACTGTTAAATTTAACGTAAATTCCTTAAAAAACCCATGCGAAATGAAAAATTTTTGCTGTTCACAAGATTTTAACACTTTTTAAAGCAGCGGGAATATTAATTTATACTAAGCAATACTTTAAAATGCACTTTATATACTTTAAAAAAATTTTCAAGCAAAAATTGTGGCTCAAATCTACTTTCGAATACATAGTCATCGTCATATTTATTATTAATATTCTCAAAAAGATTTCACTTGGCTTGCATTCAGAAAGTATTAACCAAACAGTTATCCAACTACGAGGCAGGTTTTACTTCCTGAACCCTGCCATTGTTTGTTTTTTACTATTTTTTACCTATTTTTGCGTTCGAGCCGAAAATTTTGGTGGTTAGACTAGTCAGAGAAATTTCAGCTTTTACTCTCTCGAAATCGCAATTTGACACTTTTCATTTTTTACCACAAAATCCGGTTCGAACAGACCTATTATTTACTTCTGGTACACCTAGGGTTGTCAGATTTTTGAAGCTCAAAATCAGTACATTCAAGTATATTCACCGCAAAAAATCAATACAAAATTTTTTACCTCATTAATTGTTTTTATTAAAAAAAAACAGTCAGAACTGTCAATGCCCTAGCAAAATAACAAAATGAATTAAATATACTACAAAACGAGGACAATTTTACTGACTCCTAGGTACGCTACTAATAATAATTAAATATTAAATGTAAAAATAATTTAGTAATTCAAATAAAATCTTAAAATCAGTACAAATCAAATCAAATCTTAAAAAATCATTATTTTTAAAGAAAATTAGTAAAAATCAGTACATGTACTGATAGAATCAGTACGTATGACAACCCTAGGTACACCAACAATCTCAATATCATTTTCCAGTTGCTTTTGTTCTCTCCAGTTGAGTTTACTTTCCAGACTTTTAAGTTGCAGTTTTAGATTTGCGTTTTCTTCTTTAAGTTCGTGGATTGAGCAAAGAAAATCGGTGTTTATTTTCTTGAGAGCAATAATTTCTTCATAAAGCAATTGGAGTGTAATTGAACTACCGCGTTGTTGTGTTCGGATGGTAGATGATTCATTCGGCTTGTCAGAGCTTTGTTGTTGTAGCGTTTTTGCATTGCTTGTACTAGGTTCGTTCGGCATTGCATTGCTTGTTACATGCTGCTGTTGTTTTTGTGTAGCTTTTGCACTTTTTGATGTTGCTGCTTCTGTTTTTCTTCAGTTCAGCACTTTGTTGTTTGCTTTCTATATTTGGAGATAATGTCGAAGGCGGCGGCATCTGTAGCGATTTTCGACGAAGAGCATTGCGCTTGTCACACCTAAACTTTATGTTTTGAGCGATCATATATTCAATGTCGTCTTTTTTTATCGAAAGCCGAAGCTAATTGAGAGATTTGGATCTAAGCGCATCGAAAACCTTTGGCAAAATATATTCAGGTTTCTGGGTTAAAATTTTGTCGTGTAATTTAAGAACGTTGTATGAGAGGCAGCCCTTTGATCCAAAACACATTTTTGATTAGGCTGAATCTGGAGTAACTACTGTGCTCGAGACTCCTAATGTAATTTTTTGATATAAAGCTTTTAACAGTTTATCTTAAGTTCTTCTTGCAAATATTATGTGTTCTTATAGGCTTTTGTTGAAAGAGAGCAGAGATTAGTTTACCAAATATTATCGGCTGAGCGTTGAATTTAAGTGACGGTTGTAGGAAAAGTGCGTAAAAAAGCAGAAAGTGTTTAGTCGAGAGAAGGAAGGGTGCAAGTTGAAAGTTATGTAAGTTGTCTATGTTTTCTCATCCTTAATTGCGCTCATATGATGCGTATAGTTTTCAAAATAAAAAACAAGAATTTAAATGCAATTAATTCTTGTGTTTTGGTCTAATAAGCTTCTATGCCGAAAGTACCTTCAGCAAAAACGAATGTGCCCCGTGTCGGGGCACATTTGTCTGAGTTAAAACACCAACCTTTCATGCAACGTCTTATGTTTTAAATATTTCAGTTAATTTTGTTATTATGAAGGTTTACATTTTTGCTGCCGAATGTGCCCCGGTTTACCATATCCTACTCACAATAATTTCTTTTTATATTATTTTTTGATAAATTTACAATATTGAACTATTTAATTTTGCATAGGTAAAGGAATATAAAGACCTTTTAGCAATTGAGTCAAGTCCATGGCTCGCTAACAGACCCGACCTCAATCTCATCGAGAATGTTTGGGCCATTTTAAAATGCAAAGTGCGCCAACAAAAACCTAATAATATTCCAAAGTTAAAGGAAATAATTGAATCCACTTGGCACTATGATATTTCAATTGAAGTAATACGGAAACTCTATGAGAGCATGCCTTCTCGAATGAAAAGCGTCATCAAGGCAAATGAAAGTCCTACGCGCTATTATAATCAATTTTACCGTATTATTTGAAATACATAAATAATTAAAAAATATGTGAGAAATCAAAAATGCGTAAAAAAAACTGCAAAATACAATTTTTTTTTTCATATAAACAAACGACAATTTTTGACTATAAAACTAGCACTTACATATGTATTTAATTGGAAAAGATCCCTAGAATTTGTTATTGTCAGGTTGACAGTTTTGAAAATGCTCAAAACTTGTCCCTAGCAACATATCTGACAAACTTGAAACCATTCAACAAGAGTAGATATTATTTTACGCAGCAAATTTTAAAATTTCTTGCGTTTTTTTTTTGACCGTGAGTGTATGTACTTTTATAGATATTATTTATACAAAATGTACTGAATTATGCCATAGAGGCACAAAATGACAACACAATGTGGTTTATTTAATTTTTATTTTATTTAATTTTAACAAATAATTAAACTTTATTTATAGACCAAATACATCTCAAACCATGCAGTCGGAGTGACTTCAAATTGCGGAATTGGTTGCCGATTAAATATGTTGTGTTTCAAAGTAATTAAGGAAATAAAGCGTTCCCCAATTTGATTGAAAACTATTTTTTACGAAGTTATGCACATTTAAAGTTTTAATGTCAGAGCTTGAAAAATCGTTGAAAATTATTTCAAAATAGTCGCATTTTCATCCAATTCAAAATAATTAACTTTTGTCTTTTGATTCTAACAGAACTTCTGATTCTCTGTCAGAATCTTTAAGAAATTTTGAAAATTGTTGAAAATTGGCGGAGTTATAGCGCTTTTTATGGTAAAAAATAAGGCTGATTTTCTCAAAAACCCCATTTTTTTTTTGGTTAAAATTTTATTGTGGATTTGTATTAATATGATAAAGAAATGACATGAGTTTAATTCCTGTTTACCCATATTTGAGGTCAGGAGATTTTTTCCCCAAAATGAAAATGTCAATTTTTTTTTTCATCATTGCCAAGCCACTCTACGGATTTTCAAAGCAAATAACATCAGCAACATTCCAAATTACTTTCTGCAAATCCTGCTTGCATTCTGCATACTGTTTTTCACCGTTATTTTCATATATCGGTCATCGGCATACTTTGTCTTTTTTGACGTTTTTGAACATTTTTCGAAACGAAATATCTCAAAAACTATAAGAGATAGGATAAAAAACCATTTTATCATTTTTGTTAAGAAATACTATAACTTTATAAAAAAAAAAAATATTTAAAAAATTTAAACGAGCCAACAAAAGAAAACGACCTTGTAAAACAACGGAAAGAACGGATACAAGAATTTCTTGAATGACTATATTAGACCCCGAAATAGCCCCTAGGGGGGCCAAACCCCAAGTTTTGAATAAAACTGATTCTATGATATCCACTCTGACTGTAAAGAGACGTTTGGTTGAATCTGGGCTACATGGAAGAGTTTCACGGATGAAGACAAAAATCAAAGAAAAGATGGATTGAGTTGGCAAAGGTTTACCTTGGGTTTCGTAGCAAACTCAATCCATATTTTTCTTTCTTTTTTGTCTTCTTGCGTGAAACTCTTCCATGAAGCCCAAATTCCACCAAACGTCTCCTTACAGTCAAGTGGATATCATAGTATCAGATTGATCCAAAATTTGGCGTTGAATCCCTCTAGGGGCTATTTTGAGGTCTTATTTAGTCATTCAAGAAATGTTTGCATCCGTTCTTTCCGTTGTTTTACAAGGTCGTTTTTTTGTTGATACGTTTTCTGTCGATTTAAAAGTTGTGAAGTGTATACATAGAATTTTTGTATTCTTGAAAAATTGTGAGCTAAAAATTGTTGACTTAACAAAAATTTCATCGAGCAAAAACTCGTTTTTGAATTTTTAAGAATCAAACTATCAATTTAAAAATAAAGTTCTTATAAAAACTATTTTTATTTTCTTAAACATTTTTAAAAACGGAAAATTGTTGGCCCAATAATAAAATTTTTGTGCTAAGTATTTTTGTGATCGTATTGGCCTTTAAAAATGCAATTGTTAATTCAACAATAAGTTCTTCAGTTTACAATTATTATCAAGAATAAAAACAGTTGGCATAACAATGAAAAATATGAACGTTTTTGATTTCAAAAACTTATTCTCGGACTAAGAAATAAAATTCTTGCCACAAGAATTTATTCTTAAAGTTGTGAAAAACTGACTGTAAATCTGTCACTTTAGAAAAAATTTATGACTAATAGTTAATAACTTCGAAAAAACAATAAACAAACACTTTTGCCCATTTACTATGGAAAAAGAAAATTTTATTATTTATTTATTTAAAGGATTTATATAATAATTAATTACTATATAAATAAACTTAGCAGTACTAGCTTCAAAGGCTTTCGACTGGCTGGTAATACAATTAGAGTGATCTAAAGTTAGTGTAACATGAATTACTTAAAATAAATACAATATAATATATAAAATGATCGATGTAAAACAATGAATTAAATTTGATGGAGCAATTTACAATGTTTTAAAAAACTATAAACTTTCATAATATTATCATCTGTGGGATATTTTAAGACATCATACGGATGAGCATCTGCGGAATTTGAGTTCTTTGGGCATAGATTCGGGTACAAGTATTTAGCAGGTGGTCAATTGATACTGGGCAATTGCAAAAATGACAGACATTTGGAGCTGTGGCGGTCAAGAGATGTTCGTGAGTTAACTTTGTGTGCCCAAGGCATAGTCTCGTATAAGCAATTATGGCCAAGGTTGGCGCAGTATTAGGATATATTGGTTTGGAGCGATCAGTGTTGATATTAGAGTAGTGGTGGTTGTAATTGTTCCAATTTTCCATGTTTATTGACGAGCGCAACTTCTTTATATAATTAAAGATATCCTTTGGGCAGAATATGTTATTTGTTAGTGCAGGTATAATGCTGATGTCTTTCGCCTGTGTATCAGCTAGTTCGTTGCCATGGATGCCATTATGGCCTGGAATCCACATAATTTTTATTTTATTTTTAGCCTTAATGAGAATATCTCTGATTGTGGCTATAATATGCATAGAATTGGCAGGTGCACAAATTGCGCTGACACAAGATTTGCTGTCTGTGCAGATCAGGTACTTTCGTTTGTTGTTTTTTGCGAATATAACAGCTTGAAGTATAGCGACAGCTTCAGCTGTGAAAACGGAGCAAAAGTTGTGCAATAACCCATAGCTGATAGGAGCACCGTTCTCGTGTACAACTGCATAAGATGTATTGTTGGTAGTTTTAGATCCATCAGTAAAAATAAAATTCCAGCCGGAAGATTTATGTTGATCCGCTACAAGAAGAAATATCTTTTGATAGACTGAGTTGGATGTGTTGTATTTTGAAAATTTCAGAAGTTCAGATTCAAAAGAAGAGTCTCTTAGCAACCAAGGAGGGCAACATATCGGACTTATGCGTATTGGTGTAAGAGGAAGGGAATTTTCTACTCCAAATTCTATGCATCTTGCAATGACTCAGTGCTTTTTTAAAATCTGCAGCTAGAAAGGGGTTTTTTGATTGCACAAGCTTCGGAAGAAGACGGTAAGTGACATCCATAACTCTATCTGGTATTGAGAGTAAACCAGCTTCAGCCATGATATTTTTTGTTGGAGTGGTAGGAAATGCCCTAAGGCTTCTACGAACTGATCTGTGGTAAGGTGCGAACAGGAGTCCAATGTTGCTTTTTGCGCAGTGACCATAAATTGGTAGCCCATAGTCGATTTTAGAGAGTACAAGTGCTCTGGTGACATTGATAAGTGTTGTAGGATGAATATGGCAGTGCTTAGATGAAAGATACTTAATTATATTTAACCTTAAAAATAAGTTATTACGAAAATATGACACGTTCATAGGAAAAATCAAAAAGATATTTTGTACGAGCAAAAACTCAAAAGAAAAAGTGTCGGCGCAAAAACCTCTCATGCTATTTGTTGCGACGCGTTGAACAGCGTTGCAAGCGACCGATGGTTGCAAGCTTACGTTAAAGGAGTAGATGAAATCATTGAAAGGGGTTGCATGAACAGCATGAATCCTGCAAGTTGTTTGATCGTGATGATGCTTTTTCATGCCATTACCAGCAAATAATACGAATTTTCTCATTACTTTTATACATAAATGAGTTTTAATTATATATTTATTTATAAAAACAATACCAACCAAAAATATTTTATAGTGTTAATTAGAATTCATTGCATTAAAAACAAAATAAAAAAGAAAATCTCAGTAATTTTTACTGAATTTTTAGTAATTTTTCATCGGATGTGCATGAAATTATACTGTAATCCACATGAAATTTTACTTTCAGTATTTCAGTAAATTTTAATGTGTCTCACAATATAAATTAACTTAAAAAAAAGTTAAGTGGCCGACTGCTAGTGCCATCGCCCTACATAAAAAAACTAAAACTGTAAAAATTGCTTGTAGTTCCAGTAAATTTTTCAGTTTTTTCCAGTAAATTGTACTGAACCATCTGTTATTTTTACTGAATTTACAGTAATTTTTACATACCTCTCAGTAATTTATATTGTGAGACACATTAAAATTTACTGAAATACTGAAAGTAAAATTTTATGTGGATTACAGTTTAATTTCACCCACATCCGATGAAAAATTACTAAGAATTCTGTAAAAATTACTGAGATTTTCTTTTTTATTTTGTTTTTAATGCAATGAATTCTAAATAACACTATAAAATATTTTTGGTTGGCATTATTTTTATAAATAAATATATAATTAAAACTCATTTATAAATGTAATTAGAAAATTCGTATTATTTGCTGGTAATGGCATGACAAAGCATCATCACGATCAAACAACTTGCAGGATTCATGCTGTACATGCAACCCCTTTTAATAATTTCATCTACTCCTTTAACGTTCGCTTGCAACCATCGGTCGCTTGCCACTCTGTTCAACGCGTCACAACAAATAGCATGAGAGGTTTTTGCGCGGACACTTTTTCTTTTGGGTTTTTGCTCGTACAAAATATCTTTTTGGTTTTTGCTATGAACGTGTCATATGTACAATGAGGCTTAAAAGTATACTTTTTATCAAAAATTAATCCTAAAATTTTTAGATTATCTGAACAGTTAATGATAACATTATTAAAAGTTAAATTTAAGTTGGAACAGTTTAGTTATGAATAGTATTCGATTTTTCAATTGAAACAGTCACACCCGATAACAATGACCAGTTGTTAATATCATTAAGAATATCAGTGAAAACCTTCACTACCGCAGCTGTGTTGGTATTTTTTGAGAAAATCACCACATCATTGGCGTATAAAATATGGTCAACATGTGAATGCTTGGATATGATGTGGCTTAATTCATCGAATGCTATAATGAACAATATCACCGATAGCGGTGAACCCTGAGGAGTGCCATTGTCGAGTGAGACTATTGACGAAAAGGAGCCATTCACGGATACCTTGCCTTTTCTGTTGGATAAAAAACTCTTAATGAGATTAAAAGTTTGTGATCCAACCTTCCATTTCATAAGTTGCCTTAAAACAATATGGATACCAATGCGGTCAAAGGCTTTCTGAAAGTCAATTACCAACACAGAAATGTGGTTTTTGCTTGAGAGTGCATTAGTGATAAAATAATCAAGATGTAGCAAAGCATCCATTGTCCCGTGCCCTTTTTTTAAAACCAACTTGGTTTTGGCTAATAAGTTTGTTTTTAGTTGCGTACCACATGAGTCTGCTGGCAACAATCCTCTCAAGAGTCTTCCCCATGCATGGAAGAAGGGATATTGGGCGATAACTGTCGATATCACCAAGTGTTTTATTGGGCTTGTGCACAGGAATAATGGCAGATATTTTTCAAAATTGAGGATATATGCTCGAATCGAAGATAGAGTTATATAGGTTAATAATTCTTTTTTTAAGACGAAGTGGAAGATTCTTTATAATCGGATACGATATTCTATCCGTGCCAGGGGTTTTACCTTTGACGGAGCAGAGAACTAATTCAAATTCAGAAAGTGTTATAGGAGTTTCAATTTGTTTCGCAGAAGTTGAGAGATTTTGAGGTGAATAATTAGTAGAATTTAAAGTAGCTGATTTGATACCCAAAAATTGGTTGGAAAAGTTAGTATCTGAACAAATATTAGAAAAATGTGTAGCAAATTGATTGGCAATATCACTACATAGTAGAGAATATAGGTCTATTTGGCGTAGTTAACATTGAGAAATGCGACTGTTTATAGGAACCAGCAAGCATCTTGATATCGGCCCAAACTTTTTTTGGGTTTGATGATGGATTTATGGACTTGGTGAGCTTTTCGAAACTAAGTCTTTTTGCTTGTTTGGCACAACGTCGAAAAACTGAATTTGCTTTAATCAAATTTACATTGCAGTGGTTTTTCTTATAAGCGTGCCAAGCTGCTTGCTTATCAAACCAAAGAGCAGCCAATTCTGAGCTCCACCAAGGTACAATTGCTTTTGTTAGCCTTTTTTTGCTTTGTTTAATTGTAAAATGTGCAGCACAACGTATAATTTTTTGAATTCTGGCTGTTTCTTGGTTTATAATTTGTGAAACGGGGATGGTGTTAGAAACTCGTTCACATTTCATTTGAAAATTTTGCCAGTTAGCGCAGTCGGTATATATTTGAGTAGAAAAGAACTTTATGGAGATACGGGCAAATAAATGAAAAAAGTGCCAAAAAACGGGTTTTTTGGGGATATCTCAAAAACGGTTCTTAAGAAAAAAGAATGGTTGGCAGATTTGGATTCTACTCCTCAAAATACATCGTAAAAGTTTTATGAGAAACCAGATCTCGAGATGAAGCCCAAATTTGTAAACTAGTGTTATATGATCATATATTAGTGGACAAAATCATGTTTTCCGATACTGAAACTACTATTATGATACTTCTTTATTTTGTTATTGGAAGATTAGAGAAAGTGCGATAAAGCTAAGAAAAAATTATAAATATATAACAAATTAATTGCATATATAATTTTTTCCTTGCCCTTAATATATTAGCATTTTACTGGGTTTTAAAGCTTCAAGCTAAATTGCTAAGAAATCTAATAGCTGTAGTAGCTAAACTCTAGTATCTATATATTAATACGTGAACATCGAAACTTATGGTACACTTTTTTACTATTTATTATAAAGAGAGAGGAATGAAACTTATATCATGTGAAAGGTACTGTTTCGTAGATGTGCACAAAAGAAAAATAAATTGAAATATGTGCCGTTGAGGCAAGTAAAATAAAGAAAACATACGCACATGATTCCCCCATAAAAAACGTTTTAACCAACGCATTTTGATCGCGTTCATGGCTTCATGAAGTACAGACATGGTGAGGTGAGGTGAAATGAGATAAGGTGAAAAGTGAAATTAAATAAGATAATATTTCATGGACAAAGACGTTTTGTTCGTCAGAGGTCGGCAAAATTCTTCCAAAGTTAAAGCTTGGTGGGTAAGGTCGAATTTCGACCACAATACGATACTAGTTATTATTATAAACTATGAGTTTGTTGCCAAAACGTGGACAGCGAGTAGATGGCCTTGAAAATCTTGCTGGTTATATATGCCATAAACTGCACGAAGAGGTTTCCAACATATGAGAACAACAATAAACTGTAATGACCTTCACATCGCTTAACCATCTCAGTAATGACTCATATGAGACAACTCGACAAAATTTTATTAGACTTTAATGACGACGGAATAGATATAACCGAAAAATATTTGGAAAAAAACTCTTAGAAGGCAATTTATGTAAACTGCAAAATTAAAGTAAAAAAAATTGTTTTTCAGAGCTAGGCTGTATCTCAGAATTAAACCTCTTAATAAGGACTTAGATCAAAATGTTTATAAAAGAAAACGAAAACTTAATAACTAAAACAATTACTTGAGTTCGAATTTGTTTTTAATTCTTACAACAAGATCTAGATATTTTTACAACTTTTGTGAAAAAAGAATAGTGAAATTGTTAAATATAATAAAAATAATAATGTAACTAAATATCGAAGTTAAATAAACTCAAAATAAATAATTAGGCAATTCACGGTAAGCAAAAGTGTAATAATGTCTTAAAATATTATGACTCCTAAATATTTTGTAGTTGTTTTCCATATAAAAATTAAATAAGGCAATACAACTCTGCGCTTAAATATTTTTTCATATAGGCTAATTGAGGAAAAAAGTACTCTGCAACCGTGATTGTCCTCCAGATGACGACATGCGCAGAAGACTTTCATTTGAAAACTCGGAATGCGTAATCTTCTTTTCTATCATTCTTGCATATAATTGCATTTGATTGAATAGGAATCGTAAAGTTAAATGATTGTATGACCAGATAATTATTTCTAAAATGTTGTTTTTCGATGCGCACAGTTTTAAAATAAGAAATTGAAAATGTAGCTAAATCAAAATTACCCCATTTTTCATTATTTTGTACAATTCCATCGAAAATAAATTTTTGTTTGAACAAAAAAATTTTTCTTCACTAACTGTTAAATTTAACGTAAATTCCTTAAAAAACCCATGCGAAATGAAAAATTTTTGCTGTTCACAAGATTTTAACACTTTTTAAAGCAGCGGGAATATTAATTTATACTAAGCAATACTTTAAAATGCACTTTATATACTTTAAAAAAATTTTCAAGCAAAAATTGTGGCTCAAATCTACTTTCGAATACATAGTCATCGTCATATTTATTATTAATATTCTCAAAAAGATTTCACTTGGCTTGCATTCAGAAAGTATTAACCAAACAGTTATCCAACTACGAGGCAGGTTTTACTTCCTGAACCCTGCCATTGTTTGTTTTTTACTATTTTTTACCTATTTTTGCGTTCGAGCCGAAAATTTTGGTGGTTAGACTAGTCAGAGAAATTTCAGCTTTTACTCTCTCGAAATCGCAATTTGACACTTTTCATTTTTTACCACAAAATCCGGTTCGAACAGACCTATTATTTACTTCTGGTACACCTAGGGTTGTCAGATTTTTGAAGCTCAAAATCAGTACATTCAAGTATATTCACCGCAAAAAATCAATACAAAATTTTTTACCTCATTAATTGTTTTTATTAAAAAAAAACAGTCAGAACTGTCAATGCCCTAGCAAAATAACAAAATGAATTAAATATACTACAAAACGAGGACAATTTTACTGACTCCTAGGTACGCTACTAATAATAATTAAATATTAAATGTAAAAATAATTTAGTAATTCAAATAAAATCTTAAAATCAGTACAAATCAAATCAAATCTTAAAAAATCATTATTTTTAAAGAAAATTAGTAAAAATCAGTACATGTACTGATAGAATCAGTACGTATGACAACCCTAGGTACACCAACAATCTCAATATCATTTTCCAGTTGCTTTTGTTCTCTCCAGTTGAGTTTACTTTCCAGACTTTTAAGTTGCAGTTTTAGATTTGCGTTTTCTTCTTTAAGTTCGTGGATTGAGCAAAGAAAATCGGTGTTTATTTTCTTGAGAGCAATAATTTCTTCATAAAGCAATTGGAGTGTAATTGAACTACCGCGTTGTTGTGTTCGGATGGTAGATGATTCATTCGGCTTGTCAGAGCTTTGTTGTTGTAGCGTTTTTGCATTGCTTGTACTAGGTTCGTTCGGCATTGCATTGCTTGTTACATGCTGCTGTTGTTTTTGTGTAGCTTTTGCACTTTTTGATGTTGCTGCTTCTGTTTTTCTTCAGTTCAGCACTTTGTTGTTTGCTTTCTATATTTGGAGATAATGTCGAAGGCGGCGGCATCTGTAGCGATTTTCGACGAAGAGCATTGCGCTTGTCACACCTAAACTTTATGTTTTGAGCGATCATATATTCAATGTCGTCTTTTTTTATCGAAAGCCGAAGCTAATTGAGAGATTTGGATCTAAGCGCATCGAAAACCTTTGGCAAAATATATTCAGGTTTCTGGGTTAAAATTTTGTCGTGTAATTTAAGAACGTTGTATGAGAGGCAGCCCTTTGATCCAAAACACATTTTTGATTAGGCTGAATCTGGAGTAACTACTGTGCTCGAGACTCCTAATGTAATTTTTTGATATAAAGCTTTTAACAGTTTATCTTAAGTTCTTCTTGCAAATATTATGTGTTCTTATAGGCTTTTGTTGAAAGAGAGCAGAGATTAGTTTACCAAATATTATCGGCTGAGCGTTGAATTTAAGTGACGGTTGTAGGAAAAGTGCGTAAAAAAGCAGAAAGTGTTTAGTCGAGAGAAGGAAGGGTGCAAGTTGAAATTTATGTAAGTTGTCTATGTTTTCTCATCCTTAATTGCGCTCATATGATGCGTATAGTTTTCAAAATAAAAAACAAGAATTTAAATGCAATTAATTCTTGTGTTTTGGTCTAATAAGCTTCTATGCCGAAAGTACCTTCAGCAAAAACGAATGTGCCCCGTGTCGGGGCACATTTGTCTGAGTTAAAACACCAACCTTTCATGCAACGTCTTATGTTTTAAATATTTCAGTTAATTTTGTTATTATGAAGGTTTACATTTTTGCTGCCGAATGTGCCCCGGTTTACCATATCCTACTCACAATAATTTCTTTTTATATTATTTTTTGATAAATTTACAATATTGAACTATTTAATTTTGCATAGGTAAAGGAATATAAAGACCTTTTAGCAATTGAGTCAAGTCCATGGCTCGCTAACAGACCCGACCTCAATCTCATCGAGAATGTTTGGGCCATTTTAAAATGCAAAGTGCGCCAACAAAAACCTAATAATATTCCAAAGTTAAAGGAAATAATTGAATCCACTTGGCACTATGATATTTCAATTGAAGTAATACGGAAACTCTATGAGAGCATGCCTTCTCGAATGAAAAGCGTCATCAAGGCAAATGAAAGTCCTACGCGCTATTATAATCAATTTTACCGTATTATTTGAAATACATAAATAATTAAAAAATATGTGAGAAATCAAAAATGCGTAAAAAAAACTGCAAAATACAATTTTTTTTTTCATATAAACAAACGACAATTTTTGACTATAAAACTAGCACTTACATATGTATTTAATTGGAAAAGATCCCTAGAATTTGTTATTGTCAGGTTGACAGTTTTGAAAATGCTCAAAACTTGTCCCTAGCAACATATCTGACAAACTTGAAACCATTCAACAAGAGTAGATATTATTTTACGCAGCAAATTTTAAAACTTCTTGCGTTTTTTTTTTGACCGTGAGTGTATGTACTTTTATAGATATTATTTATACAAAATGTACTGAATTATGCCATAGAGGCACAAAATGACAACACAATGTGGTTTATTTAATTTTTATTTTATTTAATTTTAACAAATAATTAAACTTTATTTATAGACCAAATACATCTCAAACCATGCAGTCGGAGTGACTTCAAATTGCGGAATTGGTTGCCGATTAAATATGTTGTGTTTCAAAGTAATTAAGGAAATAAAGCGTTCCCCAATTTGATTGAAAACTATTTTTTACGAAGTTATGCACATTTAAAGTTTTAATGTCAGAACTTGAAAAATCGTTGAAAATTATTTCAAAATAGTCGCATTTTCATCCAATTCAAAATAATTAACTTTTGTCTTTTGATTCTAACAGAACTTCTGATTCTCTGTCAGAATCTTTAAGAAATTTTGAAAATTGTTGAAAATTGGCGGAGTTATAGCGCTTTTTATGGTAAAAAATAAGGCTGATTTTCTCAAAAACCCCATTTTTTTTTTGGTTAAAATTTTATTGTGGATTTGTATTAATATGATAAAGAAATGACATGAGTTTAATTCCTGTTTACCCATATTTGAGGTCAGGAGATTTTTTCCCCAAAATGAAAATGTCAATTTTTTTTTTCATCATTGCCAAGCCACTCTACGGATTTTCAAAGCAAATAACATCAGCAACATTCCAAATTACTTTCTGCAAATCCTGCTTGCATTCTGCATACTGTTTTTCACCGTTATTTTCATATATCGGTCATCGGCATACTTTGTCTTTTTTGACGTTTTTGAACATTTTTCGAAACGAAATATCTCAAAAACTATAAGAGATAGGATAAAAAACCATTTTATCATTTTTGTTAAGAAATACTATAACTTTATAAAAAAAAAAAATATTTAAAAAATTTAAACGAGCCAACAAAAGAAAACGACCTTGTAAAACAACGGAAAGAACGGATACAAGAATTTCTTGAATGACTATATTAGACCCCGAAATAGCCCCTAGGGGGGCCAAACCCCAAGTTTTGAATAAAACTGATTCTATGATATCCACTCTGACTGTAAAGAGACGTTTGGTTGAATCTGGGCTACATGGAAGAGTTTCACGGATGAAGACAAAAATCAAAGAAAAGATGGATTGAGTTGGCAAAGGTTTACCTTGGGTTTCGTAGCAAACTCAATCCATATTTTTCTTTCTTTTTTGTCTTCTTGCGTGAAACTCTTCCATGAAGCCCAAATTCCACCAAACGTCTCCTTACAGTCAAGTGGATATCATAGTATCAGATTGATCCAAAATTTGGCGTTGAATCCCTCTAGGGGCTATTTTGAGGTCTTATTTAGTCATTCAAGAAATGTTTGCATCCGTTCTTTCCGTTGTTTTACAAGGTCGTTTTTTTGTTGATACGTTTTCTGTCGATTTAAAAGTTGTGAAGTGTATACATAGAATTTTTGTATTCTTGAAAAATTGTGAGCTAAAAATTGTTGACTTAACAAAAATTTCATCGAGCAAAAACTCGTTTTTGAATTTTTAAGAATCAAACTATCAATTTAAAAATAAAGTTCTTATAAAAACTATTTTTATTTTCTTAAACATTTTTAAAAACGGAAAATTGTTGGCCCAATAATAAAATTTTTGTGCTAAGTATTTTTGTGATCGTATTGGCCTTTAAAAATGCAATTGTTAATTCAACAATAAGTTCTTCAGTTTACAATTATTATCAAGAATAAAAACAGTTGGCATAACAATGAAAAATATGAACGTTTTTGATTTCAAAAACTTATTCTCGGACTAAGAAATAAAATTCTTGCCACAAGAATTTATTCTTAAAGTTGTGAAAAACTGACTGTAAATCTGTCACTTTAGAAAAAATTTATGACTAATAGTTAATAACTTCGAAAAAACAATAAACAAACACTTTTGCCCATTTACTATGGAAAAAGAAAATTTTATTATTTATTTATTTAAAGGATTTATATAATAATTAATTACTATATAAATAAACTTAGCAGTACTAGCTTCAAAGGCTTTCGACTGGCTGGTAATACAATTAGAGTGATCTAAAGTTAGTGTAACATGAATTACTTAAAATAAATACAATATAATATATAAAATGATCGATGTAAAACAATGAATTAAATTTGATGGAGCAATTTACAATGTTTTAAAAAACTATAAACTTTCATAATATTATCATCTGTGGGATATTTTAAGACATCATACGGATGAGCATCTGCGGAATTTGAGTTCTTTGGGCATAGATTCGGGTACAAGTATTTAGCAGGTGGTCAATTGATACTGGGCAATTGCAAAAATGACAGACATTTGGAGCTGTGGCGGTCAAGAGATGTTCGTGAGTTAACTTTGTGTGCCCAAGGCATAGTCTCGTATAAGCAATTATGGCCAAGGTTGGCGCAGTATTAGGATATATTGGTTTGGAGCGATCAGTGTTGATATTAGAGTAGTGGTGGTTGTAATTGTTCCAATTTTCCATGTTTATTGACGAGCGCAACTTCTTTATATAATTAAAGATATCCTTTGGGCAGAATATGTTATTTGTTAGTGCAGGTATAATGCTGATGTCTTTCGCCTGTGTATCAGCTAGTTCGTTGCCATGGATGCCATTATGGCCTGGAATCCACATAATTTTTATTTTATTTTTAGCCTTAATGAGAATATCTCTGATTGTGGCTATAATATGCATAGAATTGGCAGGTGCACAAATTGCGCTGACACAAGATTTGCTGTCTGTGCAGATCAGGTACTTTCGTTTGTTGTTTTTTGCGAATATAACAGCTTGAAGTATAGCGACAGCTTCAGCTGTGAAAACGGAGCAAAAGTTGTGCAATAACCCATAGCTGATAGGAGCACCGTTCTCGTGTACAACTGCATAAGATGTATTGTTGGTAGTTTTAGATCCATCAGTAAAAATAAAATTCCAGCCGGAAGATTTATGTTGATCCGCTACAAGAAGAAATATCTTTTGATAGACTGAGTTGGATGTGTTGTATTTTGAAAATTTCAGAAGTTCAGACTCAAAAGAAGAGTCTCTTAGCAACCAAGGAGGGCAACATATCGGACTTATGCGTATTGGTGTAAGAGGAAGGGAATTTTCTACTCCAAATTCTATGCATCTTGCAATGACTCAGTGCTTTTTTAAAATCTGCAGCTAGAAAGAGGTTTTTTGATTGCACAAGCTTCGGAAGAAGACGGTAAGTGACATCCATAACTCTATCTGGTATTGAGAGTAAACCAGCTTCAGCCATGATATTTTTTGTTGGAGTGGTAGGAAATGCCCTAAGGCTTCTACGAACTGATCTGTGGTAAGGTGCGAACAGGAGTCCAATGTTGCTTTTTGCGCAGTGACCATAAATTGGTAGCCCATAGTCGATTTTAGAGAGTACAAGTGCTCTGGTGACATTGATAAGTGTTGTAGGATGAATATGGCAGTGCTTAGATGAAAGATACTTAATTATATTTAACCTTAAAAATAAGTTATTACGAAAATATGACACGTTCATAGGAAAAATCAAAAAGATATTTTGTACGAGCAAAAACTCAAAAGAAAAAGTGTCGGCGCAAAAACCTCTCATGCTATTTGTTGCGACGCGTTGAACAGCGTTGCAAGCGACCGATGGTTGCAAGCTTACGTTAAAGGAGTAGATGAAATCATTGAAAGGGGTTGCATGAACAGCATGAATCCTGCAAGTTGTTTGATCGTGATGATGCTTTTTCATGCCATTACCAGCAAATAATACGAATTTTCTCATTACTTTTATACATAAATGAGTTTTAATTATATATTTATTTATAAAAACAATACCAACCAAAAATATTTTATAGTGTTAATTAGAATTCATTGCATTAAAAACAAAATAAAAAAGAAAATCTCAGTAATTTTTACTGAATTTTTAGTAATTTTTCATCGGATGTGCATGAAATTATACTGTAATCCACATGAAATTTTACTTTCAGTATTTCAGTAAATTTTAATGTGTCTCACAATATAAATTACTGAGAGGTATGTAAAAATTACTGTAAATTCAGTAAAAATAACAGATGGTTCAGTACAATTTACTGGAAAAAACTGAAAAATTTACTGGAACTACAAGCAATTTTTACAGTTTTAGTTTTTTTATGTAGGGCGATGGCACTAGCAGTCGGCCACTTAACTTTTTTTTAAGTTCAAACGGCTACCAAAAATCGGTTATTAAGGTTATTTATAAAGTATTGTGTGCTTCAGAATGACTGATTTATGTACCATTTTTATTAAGGTAATTTACTAACTTATGCGTTTTTTTTCGTTGAAAAATGAGTCGGCCACAACTTCTGGTACCATATTATTATATGCTTCTCTAAATTCAATATATTCTGTTCCTGTTTAGCGAGTAGTACGATCAGCAGAAAGATTGGCTTCTGGGCTGATAGATGAATTCTAGATTATTGATAGATTCTGTTGTTGGTGGTATACTGTAGACCTGTTCAGAAATTTACGAAATATGAATTTTTTAGGGGGCGGATAGCTTATCTGAAAGCTCTATGAATTTAGATAAGATTTGCATTAAAAAAAATTTAAAAATATTTCTGTTAGATATTGCGCTTTTTGAAAGGTTCTCTCAGAAACACATAAATAACTTTTATTTTAGAAAATATTTCAAAATAAAAATAATGCAGTTTTCCTATGTTTAGTCTAATTAACCAGTTCTTAAGGTCAGAAACTTTTAAAATTGTTTTAATTCTATTTTACAACACTTAAAACATGAAATTTTTTTCCTGAAATTCCAAATTTAACCTTAAATATTTTCGAGAAAAAAATTTTCAAAAATAATCAAAATTCTTTTTTATTGTTGTATAACCTACTACCTTTGTGCCTAACTAAAGTAAGCCATTTATTTTTGACCGTCTTTAAATTGCTTCATTCAAAAGAAAATGTACAAATTGTTGATGTTCTATATTTTTGGGTTTATTTTTATTTGCTCTACTAATACGCTATTGACTATGTATTTGAACAAGGAACTAACTCTTTAAAGGTATTTAAATTTTTACTTTTTGTTAGTTTTCATTTTTACTCTCAAAAATAATGTTAAATTCAATAAAATATCATCAATAAACTGAAAATAACATTTTTATTGAATAAAAATTATTTTTGTATGTAAAATTTAAAACTAGCAAGAGCTAAAAAAGAATAAAATCATACAAAAGTAAGGAATTTTGAACGACCGTATCTCAGCTAATTTTCATCAAAAATACGTTAGTGGATCATCATTTTGACGGCAACTACGTAGCCACTCAGAAAAAATTTATACACAAAAATTTAAATAAGGACAGCAAATTGACAATTTTCGGTTTTTTCAAAGTCTTTTTGGCTTAACTTATTTAAAAAATAAGCTTTTTGATATAACAAAGTGAAATCTGAAATCTGATTCTCTACAAAAAGTTATATGATGTGTAGACATTAAAAATGTATAGTTCCTGAGTTATAGATAAAAAAAAAATAAAAAATGGACAAATTTGCACCGTCCTCAAAAGTCCAAGCCGAAGCTTAATTTTACTTTTGGATTTATCATTTTTAGGGTACAATTGATCATATAAGACAATGAAATACCTTTAAAGAGTTAGTTCCTTGTTAAAATACATAGTCAACAGCGTATTAGTAGAGCAAATAAAAATAAAACTAAGAATGTAGAACATCAACAATTTGTACATTTTCTTTTGAATCACGGCTGTCAGGAAGGCGAAAAAAGTTTCGTCACGATCGCGACGAAAGCTAAGTATGCAGGGTTTTAGAGGGTGGTTTTTGAGAAAAATATTCCGCCGAGCGTCAAATCGTAGCTGTTCATTTAAACAATTTTTGGCCATTTTTCGTACATATATATGCATAAATTTATACATACATTTATATATATATATATATATATAAGTATATACAGTTTGGCTACGATGGTAGCCATTTGAACTTAAAAAGAAAGTTAAGTGGCCGACTACTAGTGCCATCGCCCTACATAAAAAAACTAAAACTGTAAAAATTGCTTGTAGTTCCAGTAAATTTTCCAGTTTTTTCCAGTAAATTGTACTGAACCATCTGTTATTTTTACTGAATTTACAGTAATTTTTACATACCTCTCAGTAATTTATATTGTGAGACACATTAAAATTTACTGAAATACTGAAAGTAAAATTTTATGTGGATTACAGTTTAATTTCACCCACATCCGATGAAAAATTACTAAGAATTCTGTAAAAATTACTGAGATTTTCTTTTTTATTTTGTTTTTAATGCAATGAATTCTAAATAACACTATAAAATATTTTTGGTTGGCATTATTTTTATAAATAAATATATAATTAAAACTCATTTATAAATGTAATTAGAAAATTCGTATTATTTGCTGGTAATGGCATGACAAAGCATCATCACGATCAAACAACTTGCAGGATTCATGCTGTACATGCAACCCCTTTTAATAATTTCATCTACTCCTTTAACGTTCGCTTGCAACCATCGGTCGCTTGCCACTCTGTTCAACGCGTCACAACAAATAGCATGAGAGGTTTTTGCGCGGACACTTTTTCTTTTGGGTTTTTGCTCGTACAAAATATCTTTTTGGTTTTTGCTATGAACGTGTCATATGTACAATGAGGCTTAAAAGTATACTTTTTATCAAAAATTAATCCTAAAATTTTTAGATTATCTGAACAGTTAATGATAACATTATTAAAAGTTAAATTTAAGTTGGAACAGTTTAGTTATGAATAGTATTCGATTTTTCAATTGAAACAGTCACACCCGATAACAATGACCAGTTGTTAATATCATTAAGAATATCAGTGAAAACCTTCACTACCGCAGCTGTGTTGGTATTTTTTGAGAAAATCACCACATCATTGGCGTATAAAATATGGTCAACATGTGAATGCTTGGATATGATGTGGCTTAATTCATCGAATGCTATAATGAACAATATCACCGATAGCGGTGAACCCTGAGGAGTGCCATTGTCGAGTGAGACTATTGACGAAAAGGAGCCATTCACGGATACCTTGCCTTTTCTGTTGGATAAAAAACTCTTAATGAGATTAAAAGTTTGTGATCCAACCTTCCATTTCATAAGTTGCCTTAAAACAATATGGATACCAATGCGGTCAAAGGCTTTCTGAAAGTCAATTACCAACACAGAAATGTGGTTTTTGCTTGAGAGTGCATTAGTGATAAAATAATCAAGATGTAGCAAAGCATCCATTGTCCCGTGCCCTTTTTTTAAAACCAACTTGGTTTTGGCTAATAAGTTTGTTTTTAGTTGCGTACCACATGAGTCTGCTGGCAACAATCCTCTCAAGAGTCTTCCCCATGCATGGAAGAAGGGATATTGGGCGATAACTGTCGATATCACCAAGTGTTTTATTGGGCTTGTGCACAGGAATAATGGCAGATATTTTTCAAAATTGAGGATATATGCTCGAATCGAAGATAGAGTTATATAGGTTAATAATTCTTTTTTTAAGACGAAGTGGAAGATTCTTTATAATCGGATACGATATTCTATCCGTGCCAGGGGTTTTACCTTTGACGGAGCAGAGAACTAATTCAAATTCAGAAAGTGTTATAGGAGTTTCAATTTGTTTCGCAGAAGTTGAGAGATTTTGAGGTGAATAATTAGTAGAATTTAAAGTAGCTGATTTGATACCCAAAAATTGGTTGGAAAAGTTAGTATCTGAACAAATATTAGAAAAATGTGTAGCAAATTGATTGGCAATATCACTACATAGTAGAGAATATAGGTCTATTTGGCGTAGTTAACATTGAGAAATGCGACTGTTTATAGGAACCAGCAAGCATCTTGATATCGGCCCAAACTTTTTTTGGGTTTGATGATGGATTTATGGACTTGGTGAGCTTTTCGAAACTAAGTCTTTTTGCTTGTTTGGCACAACGTCGAAAAACTGAATTTGCTTTAATCAAATTTACATTGCAGTGGTTTTTCTTATAAGCGTGCCAAGCTGCTTGCTTATCAAACCAAAGAGCAGCCAATTCTGAGCTCCACCAAGGTACAATTGCTTTTGTTAGCCTTTTTTTGCTTTGTTTAATTGTAAAATGTGCAGCACAACGTATAATTTTTTGAATTCTGGCTGTTTCTTGGTTTATAATTTGTGAAACGGGGATGGTGTTAGAAACTCGTTCACATTTCATTTGAAAATTTTGCCAGTTAGCGCAGTCGGTAATGAATTTAATTTTGGTTTTGCATGAGGCTGTGTTTAATTTTATAATCGTGGTAATGGGGTAATGGTCACTAACGTGGAGGTCATCATGAATTTTCCAAGTGCATTTTGGAGCTATACTTGCTGAACAAAGGGTTACATCAACATGTGTGAAAGAATTATGGGTTGAATGGTGGGTAGGGGAGCCGTCGTTAAGAACTATCAAATTAGAAGACAATATTACATCCTCAATATGCTTGCCGCGAGTATTTGTAACTGAAGAGCCCCAAAGTGAGCTCCAGCAATTAATATCTCCGGCCAAAATGGTAATTACCAGTTCATGGTAATTATTGAAATCACCTTTAGTATTCCATTGTATAATTGGAATTGTATATTACTTCATATAAAAAAAAAAGAAAAAGAAGCATAGAACTAAGAAAATGAAAAAAGATCTCATAAACACTATCTTAAGAAAGAGAGTGTAGAGTTCGTGTTATAAATTATGAGGAGAGTGTGAATAAATGAGTATTGAGATGAAAGGTCATCATCACCTTCAAGCCTCATTTTCAGAAGAAGTTGAACTATTTGTGGTGAATTCTTTTTGCAGAGAGCTTGGAGCACGCTGAGAGTATGCAGTATTCACTGAGTCAGTAAAAATAGATGGAGTGCTGCAGGAATCTGTATTGCTCTCATGTGGATGAGAATTCAAGAGAGTGGGTTTAAGTTTAGAGGTTGAAGAAATATCATTGAGCAAATACTTAGTGTTGTTATTGGATTTAACGGAGTCCAATGAATTATGATTTGAGGGGGAGTAGGTGGTTGGATTCGATTGTTTTATATTTATTATTGCTGGCGTTGTAATGCTAGCGTATGTTGATTTATTTTGTGGTTGTTGTTGAGGTTGTTGTTGTTGTGGTAGTTGCTGTTGCTGTTCTGGTTGATTATTGGTGTTAGATGTGGAAACCACAGAGGAGAAACTTGGAACTTGAGAAAAGTTCGGATTTTGAGATCTGTGGAGTTGTTGCGCTTCCCGTAGGGTGCACTTTTTTTGGGTTTTAATTTTAATTATTTCTTTGTGTTGAAGAAATTTTTTGCAATCTTTCGAAGAGGCGGGGTGGCTTTCAGAGTAATTTGCACAAAAAATTCTTGAGCAAGGAGTTGTATTGTGTGGTGGCAAGTTGCAATTGTTACAAGCAGGGTTGTTGTTGCAGCGTTTAGCTGTATGAACAAGAACTTGGCATGTTTTGCAACGCATAGGATTGGGTATGTATTCTCTTACGCGTGCGGTGTACCAAGAAATATTAATTTTGTTAGGTAAATGATACAGATCGAAAGACAATAGTACAACTCCCGAGGGTTGTGACTTACCATCAACTATTTTGATAAATTTATACACTTCAACAACTCCTTGGGGGCTTAATTCTTTAATTATTTCAGCTTCGGGAATGTTATTTAGACATGGAGCATAAACAGAGCCTTTCGTGAAGTTAAGATTATCGTGATACTTACACGTTATACTACATAACCCATGCAACATTTTAGCAGAGATGAATTTTTCAGCAGTTGCTTTGTTTTTTACTAACAATAACAAATTGCCATCACGGAGAACTGTTATAGAAGTAATATCTTTGCTAATTAAATGTAATGAGCGTTGTACAGCGAAGCAAGAATATTGTGACGAATTTCTGTTTTCGTCTTTCGAAGCGACAACAACAAATTTGGGATTTGGTTTGTCAACCGAAGGCAGTTCGGGGAATGGAACGAGATTTTGTGCACTTCTTTTTTCCTTTGCTTTGGGGCTACCTGTTGCTAGTAAAGCAAACCGGTTTTCCCCTCTATCGGGGGACCGGGAGGCATTTTAACCGCACACGCGAGAATACTACGAATAACAATGAACTATGTATATTATGTACGCGTTAAATAAGAGTACTATCAAAAATAGTACACTCAGAAAAAAAAACATTGTTATCCGAAGAATTTGTGTATTCTTGAAAAATTGTGAGCTAAAAATTGTTGACTTAACAAAAATTTCTTCGAGCAAAAACTCGTTTTTGATTTTTTAAGAATCAAACTATCAATTTAAAAATAAAGTTCTTATAAAAACTATTTTTATTTTCTTAAATATTTTTAAAAGCGGAAAATTGTTGGCCCAATAGTAAAATTTTTGTGCTAAGTATTTTTGTGATCGTGTTGGCCTTTAAAAATGCAACTGTTAATTCAACAATAAGTTCTTCAGTTTACAATTATTATCAAGAATAAAAACAGTTGGCATAACAATGAAAAATGTGAACGTTTTTGATTTTAAAAACTAATACTCGGACTAAGAAATAAAATTCTTGCCACAAGATTTTATTTTTAAAGTTGTGAAAAACTGACTGTAAATCTGTCACTTTAGAAAAAATGTATGACTTAATACTTAATATCTTCGAAAAAACAATAAACAAACACTTTTTCCCATCTACAAAATGATATCTCCCTAAATTTGACCCGGTAATTATAACTTTTTTATTATATCATGATAAGCTCACTGATTAGATTCAAGACACTTTTTCTTCTTCAGTTTATTACATACATACGCTCATACTACCGCCAAGGATAAGCAAAAAATGTAAACCGTTCATTTCTGATGAAGATAAACTCAAACTCCAAGCTGTCTCTGAAAAGCTAAAGTTGCAGCAAAAAACTTTTGTGGCTGGAGAGTCTTTAGAAAGTTTTAAAGGATTTTTAAATCAACAACTCGTTCTTGAGACAACAATTTATTTTTTCGATGTATTGACAATTTTTATATTTAAGCCAACAATAAAAATTTTTACTTTACAGCTAAGTTCATTTTAACCTACGGAAATTGTTGGGCCAAAGTATAAAATTGTTGGAATTATGTATGATAAAATGTTATTACGAAAATAACGGTGAAAAAAAGTATTCAGAATGCAAGCAGAATTTGTAGAAAGTGATTTGGAATGTTGCTGTTGTTATTTGCTTTGAAAATAGTGCCGTAGAGTGGCTTGGCAATGATGCAAAAAAAATTGACATTTTCATTTTGGGGAAAAAAATCTCCTGACCTCAAATGTGGGTTAACAGGCATTAAACTCATGTCATATTTTTATCATATTAATACAAATCCACAATAAAATTTTTTTTTTTTTTATAAACTTCTTTCTTTTTATTGAATCTTCTCTTTAGAGAATAACAATAAGTTTTAAAATCTTATACTAAGAAACATTATTATAGATTAATATTATGTATAATTAATATATAATTTAATAATGAACTCGTCTCCAGAAACAAAAAGCAGAGACTTATTTATTTATTTATTTATTCAACATTACTGAGCTCATAAGCCCTCATAAATTGCAAAAGTATGTAAAATAATAATACACATAAGTAAATAGAATATTTCCGAGCTAACGGCTGACCTCGTCAGGTCGGTAGAATGAATAAAAGCTGTAGTGACTTAAGTGTCCGCGCTAACGGCTGACCTCATCTGGTCGGGTAGATGCCCGAAAGCTGCAGATTACTTAAATATTTTCACTCTAATGGTAGCCGAGACGAACTAGGTCTCTTGTTGCTGCACTCTCCAATTCATCGGATAGCGGCTGAGACGAACTAGGTCTCGTGCACACGTCCTCATCGGAAGAGGAGCTGGCTGCGATGAATTGCCGAGGTCGGATTGTACTGGAGGACTGTGCCCGAGACGAACTAGGTCCCGGTACTGAGTCCTCATCTGCTTCACGATGATTGCATGATGACGTTAGCGCTAATAAGTTCGGTTCGGTGCTGTGCAGTATGCACAACTTCCATAGAAGGACGATCCTTTCTTTTCAGTCTGGAGTGATTCTCTATGTTTATTAAATTACGAGCCAATGGGTTAGGATGATGCATCAACCTTATGGCGTAAGTTTGTTTATTTTTATTTATTTCATCTTTTACCAATGGGATGCATAGATCTCGGTGAATAATTTCATTCCTTATGTACCATGGTGCACCTGCAATTATTCTTAATATTTTGGACTGAGCCCTTTGTATTATTTCTATGTTTGAAGAGCTGGCGTTACCCCAAAGTTGGACACCATATAACCAAATTGGCTTAAAAATTGTTTTGTATAAAAGCATTTTATATTCAAGCTTCAAAGGGGAACGATGATTAATTAGCCAGTGAAAACTGGAGGTTTTTAACTTTAACTGAGTTTTTTTGGCAACAATATGCCTACGCCATGCTAGTCGTCGACCTAATTGAATACCTAGCTATGTTACAATTTAACTTTGTGGGACAGAAGTATTATTTAGAACAATTGGAGGGCAATCACCACGCCTATGGGTAAAAGTAACTTGCATACATTTTTGCTCATTTATTTTTATGCGCCATATCGACAACCATTCTTCTATTGATTTTATATGAAGATGGAGCTTTCGAGAAGCTTCTAATGGGCAACGGTTACAACTTAAAACTGCAGTATCACCTGCGAATATTGAGATGGTCGTGTTAGCATTAATTGGTAAGTCTAAGGTATACAATACATATAGAAACGGTCTTAATACGCTACCTTGAGGGACACCTGCTCTTATATTGAAGTGAGTAGAAATAAAATCTCTGTGTTTTATTTTAAAGAGCTTGCTTTCGAGGTAAGAAGTAAATGTTTTGTGAACATTGAGAGGCAATAAGTGTTTAATTTTATTGATAAGGCCTTCATGCCATACTTTATCGAACGCCTGTGCGACATCGAGAAATATTGCGGTGCAATATTCACTGCGCTCATAAGCCTTTCTTATTTCATTTGTGATCCTAATAACCTGTTCGATTGTGCCGTGTTGTTTTCGGAAACCGAACTGGTGAGGCGGAAATAAATTGTTATGGGTAACATAAGGAATTAATTTTGCTAGAATTAATTTCTCAAATAATTTTGACAAGCAAAGTAAAAGACTTATGGGTCTGTACGATGATGGTAATGTACGATCTTTCCCAAGTTTTGGTATCATGGTTATCAAAGTTTTTCCATTCTTTTGGGTAATATCCATAATGAATTATAGCATTAAAAAGTCGGGTCAAAAAGTTAATGTCTGAATAAGGCAATTCCTTAATCATTTTGGGTGTGATGTTATCACACCCTGGGGCTTTTTTAGGACACATTTCTTGAATTAAACTGATTAAGTTGCTGCTGTGGAAACTTATTGGATAGTATCGTTATTTATTGGCAGGTGGGGAGGCATTGAATGTTCGTATTTGGTTGAAAAACTGTACTTAAGTGATTTGTAAAAGCCTCACCTTTTTCATCATCACTTCGAGCCCAATTTCCGTGGGAGTCTCTAATCGGAGATTCATTGTCAGTGGGGACTCTAATTTTTTTATTGGCTTTCCACAAGGACTTCTTCTCCAAGTCTTTTTCGTTATTTAACGCAGACCTAAGTTTATGTGTTGCAATTTTTAGGATTGCTTTAGAAGCTGGGGATCTATGGACCTGCCACGCTCGCCTTAACCTACGCTTTTCGGCTTCGAGGATTTCGATTTCACTGTTAGTAAGGAAACGGCTTTTTGTATTTTTCACAGCCTGATCAGAAGTTGAGTGCTCTGCAGCTGAATACAGTATTGAGTTAAAAACAGTAACAGCATCGTCAATATGCTCGTTGTGTTCTATCGAGTAGTTTGAGTGGATGTGTGAGCTTATGTATTTTTTGTACTTAAGCCAATTGGTCTTATGTGATGTTACTCTCATAGGGGGCTTAAGATCAGCTGATTTTTCTAGAAGGCAAAAAATTATTGGAGAATGATCAGAAGAGAGATCATACTTTGCCTCAGCTGTTAATAAGGATCTATCGATACCTCTTGTGATAGCAAAGTCAATGAGGTCTGGGACTTTCCTTCGATCGGCTGGCCAATATGTTGGTTGACCAGGTGAAGCATAGTCGAACGTGGTGCGATGTCTCATTAACATGTTATATAACTGTTTGCCTTTAGGGTTTATTAGACGAGATCCCCAGTATGTATGTTTGGAGTTATAGTCTCCAGCAGCTAAGAATCTAATTCCCAGGGAATCAAAAATTTTTTTGAATTTTTCCTCAATGATTGCGAATCGAGGTGGACAATAGACTGCCGAAACAGTAAGTTTTTTGGAGTGGTTTTGTAGGCAAATAGAGGTAGCCTGGAGATAATTTTCTGAAAAGGGTTCTAAGGAGTAGTGTTTAAGGCGATTTCGAAATAAAATTCCTGTGCCCCCGTGAGCTTTACCATCAGGATGATTAGTTTTGTAAAATTTATATCCTGGAATATGAAAATGTTGCTTGTCTGTTAGATGAGTCTCTGAAATAAGCATTAAGTCAATATTTCCTTGAGTTAAATAATGAAAAATTTCATTTTTATTTTGGCTGATGCCGTTTGCATTCCAAACACAAATTATTAGCTTATTTATTTTTGCGCAATCAAGATTTGAAGTAATTGGTTTTGCGTTTTGACTAAATCTTGTAGAGTTGATTGCATTAAGATCATAAATTGATTCAAGGTTTGAGTTAAGCTTGTGATTTGTTTTTCCAAGCTATTTTGTTGAGAATTTGTTGCTCCTGATTTGAGCGCACTTGCATATGAAATAGTTGGATTTACAGGATATGCATTGCTTTGTTGCTGGACAAAGTTATGGGTAGCAAATATATTTTGATTTGGATTTCAGTTTACTTGCCTTTTTTCAGATATCTTAGCCTTAAGCTCTTTATAAATAGGACAACCCCTGTAGTTAGCAGTGTGATCCCCTTGACAGTTAGCGCACTTTTTTAAATTAATATCTTTTTTCAACTTGTTAATGCATTTAGAAATGTGGTGAAGTTCTCCACAAGCAACACATACAGGTTGGTTGGTGCCCATACTCTTGTTAGTACACTGTACCGGACCGTTCCGTTTATGGGGTTCCTCTACTGCCACACGACGGTGATGCAAGAATTCAAGTTTATAAATAGGGTGAACCTCATTCTTTTTTAATTTAGTTGAATCAGGATGAAGGTCAACCTTAAACATAGGTTGGCGAACCTTATCCTTGTTAACTATATTTATTACTGCTTTAGTGCTGAAATTTTTCAGCTCCAAAGCTTCTTTGATTTCAGCAGGGTCAACAGTGGATTCAATTCCCTTAATAACAACAGTAATACCTTTGCTGCTTTTAAGCTGGTATGTATAATAAGATTTTTTACTGTCGTTAAAATTTTTTGAAACAATGGGGAAATATTCCTCACTTTTAACTTGAATCTTCGTTTCATGACGATTACCTCTAGTTAAGGGGACAATGAAAAAGCTTTCCTTCCCAATAAGCTGTGTTAGCTTTGTTACCAAAGCATTTGAACTTCGCTCACGCAAATAAATTGGAGGCGGTTTCAAAGTTTTGGGTGGTTCACTAGCCTTGTTTTCGTCAAGTTTGCTTAACGCTGCAAATCGATTGCTAGATAAAATATTAGGAGGTGTTGTTAATTTGTTAGTTTTGTTTAACTCTGACATTCCTGTATTCCCTTTTTGAGGGCTGAGCTTTCTCTTTGAGTTCAAAGTTATATAACGATCTATACGTGTTTGAACTTTTTTATTTTCTTCGTTTGCTCGTGCTTTAGGAATAGAGCAGGTAGAAGTTGGTTGTAATGCTGAGGCATTATTTATCATCTGCGTTGAAAATCCATTTTCCTTCATGGCAGGAGAGCTCATTTTTCCAGCTTCTTGCTGTTCTTGTAGCTTTTGCGGGAGCTGTTGATGTTGTAGCAACATCTTTTTCTGTGGTAGTGGTCCATGGCTCCCTCCGGATGAAGGGGAGCGGCCCAAAATCATTATGTAATAATAATAATGATTTTATTTTATTGTATGTAATACAAAGTAATAAGAATTTTATAGTTCCATGTGATTTAAACAGAGACTTTATTATAAGCCACTACTGTTATCCACACAATTTGTTGCCGACTTTTAGGGTCTTTCAACAAATATTGGTTTCCCTGGCTTTGCCTGGAGCTTTTATACCACAGACTACCAGCTGCTTTTGACGGAACACCAACTAGCAATATTCTACTCAATTTGTTGTTGTATATTGAAAGAGGAAAATACCTGCTTGTTTGCTTTGTTAGCACAACAGAATCAGCTAACTTTAAGCTTTTTTGCCAACCGCTGAGTCTCCGTGGACGATAAGTTGCGTAAAACGCGCTTTATACTTTATATTAATTACCGAAATTAAAATTACAAAATTTTATTCGTGAAAAGAACTGTCACCACTTACAGTGTTGCCTGGAGAAAAATGACAATAAAATTGAAGCAAAAAAAAAATTGGGGTTTTTGAGAAAATCAGTCTTATTTTTTACCATAAAAAGGGCTATAACTCCGCCAATTTTCAACAAATTTCAAAATTTCTTAAAGATTCTGACAGAGAATCAGAAGTTCTCTTAGAATCAAAAGACAAAAGTTAATTATTTTGATTTGGATGAAAATGCGACTATTTTGAAACAATTTTCAACGATTTTTCAAGCTCTGACACTAAAACTTTAAATGTGCATAACTTCGTAAAAAATAATTTTCAATCAAATCGGGGAACGCTATATTTCCATAATTACTTTGAAAAACAACATATTTAATCGGCAACCAATTCCGCAATTTAAAGTCGCTCCGACTGCATGGTTTGAGATGGATTTGGTCTATAATTTATCAAAAATATATGTTTTTCCATATGTTACTAAAAAAAAACGGCGGGTTGCACTCTGCGAGTGCCGACAGAAGTGAGAATTTAAAATAATATAATTGAAATTTGTTTTCATGATGTTTTGTAATGTTTATGGAATAATTTTTTATGAATTGTTTTATTTATGAATAGAAATTACTATAAATTTTGGGTAAATTACAATATTCATTTATTATACATACATATTATACATAAAATAAGAATTTTTCACTTAAAAAACATTACATTTCAGTATTATTACAGTTACTATTCAAAACTAAATTAAGTGCAAATGACGCAATCGATGTCGGTGGCCTGTCGCGAGCTTATACATTTTTCCTCAGCCGCAAATGCTTTCTTACGGAGGTGTACAACGTGCCTAAAGAAGTTCTCAATAAATTTTTTTTTGCGGCTGAGGAAAAATGTATAAACTCGCGACAGGCCACCGACATCGGATGCGTCATCACCGACACAGGACATTAGCTTTCCTCCATTTATTTAAAATCATGTAGCATGCATTTAGATAAATCAGTAGCCAAGACAATAACCATACGTAATCAATTTAAAATAGTCGGTACACTACTATCCAAAATTGTGGTGACCTGACAATATTTTTAAAATTATGTAGCATGCTTTTAGATCTATGTTGATAGGTCAGTAGCCAAGACAACAACCATGCCCAAAAGCACGCAGCAAATTTCTAAAATTACCATATACCAACTGATGACGTCATGGTTGTTGTCTTGGCTACTGATCTATAAACATAGATCTAAAAGCATGCTACATAATTTTAAAAATACTGTCATTGTGACGTCATCGATGTCGGTGGCCTTTCGCGAGTTTATACATTTTTCCTCAGTCGCAAATGCTTTCTTACGGAGGTGCACAACGTGCCTAAAGAAGTTCTCACTTCAAAAATAGTGGAATATATCTTTTTCTTATAACACTACGAAATTCACTGCACTTTTCTCTCTAGAAAACTGTGAACAGTTCTCTTTTCCAGAATTTTTCGGAATTTTCACTGCAGTCAAAACGACAGCTTTGCTAAGCATACCAACTTTGAGTTTGCAAAAATAAGTAATTTGCTTAAAATCAAAATAGTTGAAAATAAGTACAATTCCAAGCCATGGTGTAATTATATGGTGGCTCCAGTAAAGAGAAATGGAACGAAAAAAAAGGCAACGAGCAGCTGTCAACGCAGTGTGTTTTAAAATTTTTTGACATTTGTACGTTGCCGATTTATTTGCATTTTTTTATTGTTAAGAGAACGATCCTGTGACTATGGCTCCGAGCTTTTGTTTTTCTGTCGAAATGTCTTTATTGAATTGTATTTGTCAACAATAAATACAAATGAAATGTTGAAAACATTTTCAGAAATTTAAAGTATAAATGTTCGCTCTGTGTACTATCAATCGGCATTTAGTTGTTTGAGCCAGCCTTAGCGTCAGCATTTCCACCGACAGCAGCCTCGGCGCGTTGTTGCTTTTTGAAACTGTATTTTTGTTGCCTCGAAATTTGTCGCAATTTTTTAAACATTCTTGAGAAAATTCTAAATAAAGAGTTTTAGTTACAACTAATCGCAACCATCGGACCAGCGCAAATCATATTTATTATTATTTTGAAAAACAGAATTCGGCTTTCGGCCGAAATAAATACAAATTAAGTACGCTTTGAAAAATAAGTACAGGAAGCTGAAAATAAGTACTGTACTTACTAAATAAGTACAGTTGGTATGCTTAGTCATGACTTATCGTATATAAAATAAAATTCCACCGGTTTTTACCACCTATTTTTTTTAAATGTCTTCGCAAAATTGCAATTTTGTAATTTAATGTCTCAAAAAACCTCAATTTTGAAGTTACACAAAACTTTTAGATTTTATTTTATTTTAAATATTTAAAAAATCTAAATTCAGCAAATTTATTACCTTTACAAAAATAAATTTCTACTTTTTTGTTCAAAAACTGTAGTTTTGGCAATTGTTTTTCACATAACCTCAAGCGGTCGCCAATTTTTTTTTTTTTTTAATTTGTTTTTTTGATCTATTTTAGTGGATGTCTCATCTTTAAAACGATATCAATATTACCTTATTTTCTATCAACAACTTTTTTGATTTTTGTCTATGAGACGAATCATTGTGCGGGGGCGCTAATCCAGTGTACGATATTAATGAAAATCCTTTTGAGGAGCTTTGCCTAGGCATCCAAGGCTATTGTAATCCGCTGACACATCAAAAAGTTTTTTTTTTTCGAACCGCTCTAATGTATATGATGTTCGTCAGTGTGATCATATCTCGGAGAGAATTATGGACTTATTGGGCTGCAGCTTAATGGATTATCTGGACAATCGAAATATTATATTTTTACACAAACTCATCCACTATCAAGCTTCTGAGTATTTGTTTAGTAAATTACCTAGGTGTAATTACTACAATACTTGCCGGTACTTTTTCATTAGCGCTATTAGGTTATGAAACTCTTTGCCTGCCGATCTAAAACGTATTAGAATTGGAACCAGCTTCAATCATGCAATTTATAATTATTTCGAAAATAATACTTAAATCCTTTTCTGAATCTTATTAACTTCCTATATGAAGACTATATTGCCTATTTTTTATTTATTTTTATTCCTTTTTCCTCTCCTCTTACTATTTCAATCACTTCATTTCTATTTTATTATTTCTGTATTATTGCTATTACTATTAAGTATTTATTCTCTATTGTTGTATTTTATTTTTAAGTTTATTTTATATGTTTAATTTATATTCTATAAACAATTGAATTATTATTACCTATCTATATGCCATTGCCAAGAAGAAATTTCGGTCGGCGTTACGTTATTGTTACTACACATTCGGTTTGTTACGGTTGAGTATTTGTGTAGATAACTACACCGAGTGCGATATGTTACGTAACTGTTACGAATCCGGACCGAGTGGGGATATGGAGACATTCGGGATATGTGTAGTTTATGTGACTGAATATGTTACTGCTTTGTAACCACACTTAGTAGTTATTGCATGGGTTATAAAAACTGAAATGTGTGGGAAATATGTTACTTTTAAGTTACTTTTATGATTGTATTAGTATTCTAAATATAAATTAATACAATGGTAAGAATCATTAATATGCACATATGTGTAATATTATGACTTATACTATTTTACTTCTTATAAATTTTATTCCCCAACTTTGTATATGAATTTAATTCCGCATATTATGCGTAGAAATTAAAACGAAGCTCATTTTTACTGTAAATAATAATATTCTGTTGAACAAAAAATTTATGCGCTCAAAAAATATCCCATATTTAATAATAAATTAAAAAAATTTTAAATTTTTTTATTAATCAAATGGTTTTTAAAATGCTTCAATGATCTTATAACGTTTACTAGGTGCTTTAAATGTATGATTATAACCTTATTGAAGTAATATTTACAATTATAAATCAAAATGGATGCCATAATTTTCATATAAAAAATGGCGTCGGCACATTTGTGACCTTATCATATGTTGTGACCGATTGTGCCTACATTGTAACCATTCGGTATAAAACTTGTGTTCGTACGTACACATTGTGATCTGCATGACTTAAACTACACAATTGTGTTCAAATATGTGTCAATAACTACACAAAGTAGTTTATGTGTAACTTTAAGAGTGAAGCTGTTTAATCTAAATAATTCCAATTTATTAGAGTGGTTCAAAAAAAAAAGTGATTTTTACGATGTTTAAGCGGATATAGCTTGTTCGATGCTGTCTACTTTGAAGAAAATTAATGATTTTGAAAATTGCGCAAGTTATCCCATTTTTTTCACGCTCCCGTTGCCTTACTACGGTATTACGATATTTCTTTAAATGAGTAGTGTGGTTTTTCCAATTCAGTTGGCTATCTAAAATTAATCCCAAGTATTTAAAATTATCAACATAATCAATTTTGAAACAATCGTGTTCATTAAACCACCGTCTTATTAAATCCAAGTCGAAATTCACGTCCGAAAACAGATTAAAAAAGTTGTTGCTAAAATAAGTAAGGGCTGTATCGTCCGCAAACGCTGTTATCTTGCCTCGAAAACAGGGGTGGCTAACCTACGGTCCGCATGCGGACCGCTTAGATAATTTTTCTGGCCTGCGAGATTCATCACACTTTTAAAAAATATATCTATTTTATAGTGAGAACCAATGTATTAAAAAAATATATACATTAGGGGTATGACTTTTTTGTTACACCTACTTTACATGGCAGCACATTATGAGAAATAATGAAATGACTATGAAAAAGTTTGAAGTTTTGTTTTATTTATCAAAAAAAGTTCCCGCATGAAGATAATTAAAAAATTTATATGTCTTCAAAAAATAAGAATAAGATAAACAAATTTCTTTGACAATGAAGTCAATTTAACTATTAAAAAATCGAGGATTTCGTTGAAGAATAGGTACATTTTATTTATCATTATATTAGAAGAATTAAATTTGGAATTTAATGTTCGCTCAGTTTTACATTTAGGATACATTTCTTGTATAACTTTAATCTCTCGTTCTGCACATGTAATATATTAGATAGCTTTAAATTTAAAATGTCAGGCTCTTCCTTAACACAGTGTTGAGTAAACATTTATGAGGACTTTTGTAGGGCTTGACTTATATTTCCAAATTTTTAAAACCGTTGGTTTGAAAACAATGATCAGAGAACTACACGTCATTGCAAGCATTGCATATAAATATACAAATTGGCAAAAGTTTTACTCTGTGTTCGGGGATGAGTATGAACATTAAAATCGCAAGAATAGCCCTAGAATTCCAGCGAGCATTGCTGACCGCTGGTATAGCTCTATACTTTATATAGGGAAATCTTTTAGTTTTTTCATAAAACGCAAAAATTTGTCCAAACTCATATAAATAGTGCATATCATCACGCCACTTGATGCATTTAATTTTCAATTTTTCATCGTTTTGAATGAACTTCTGTTTAAGGTACCGAAAAGATATCATATGAAATATTTGGTGATGTTGATTTTCCGACAAGTAACTCATTCCATAACATGTTTCAAAATTAAATCTAAACGTGATGCTGCACAGAAAAAAAAGATTCTATGATATCAACCAATTTCGTGTCCGATTTCAACGAATGTTTTGTATGATTTTCAGTCAAAGAAACAGTTTCTCTGAAATAACAAAAGATGATTTGTTGAAACTTAAAATAATTTAGTTGATTTCTAAAAAAAAATTGTTAATTTTCCTAAGGTTTTTGTTGAAACTTAGAATAAATTCATTGGTTTCAAAAAAGCATTTTTCTTTTTTGATTTTTTACTTTCCATCTATTTCTCTAATGCTGTTGTTGTTGGTACTTATTATTGTGAATCTATTAATGTAATACGTTTTTAAAACTTCAAATGAGAACTTAAATTTTTTTTACCTGTCACCCCGATCACAGAATTGAACCTGTGTTCTGCGCCATGCCACAGATGCTCATCTTACCCAACCCAACTACCGATATCATTTTTAAGACATACTAAAATGATGTTGTTAAACTGCGCATGTAACAACCATTGTCTAATCAGGGAAGCTCCTGGTTCAAACCCCGGCGACGACATAATTTCTTTTTTTTTAATTTTGTTATTTTTTAATTTAAAAGTATTTAAAAATCAAAAAAACAAGTAGAGAACTATATATATGTATATTGAAAATATCTTGAAAACTGCCTTTTATATTAAAAAATAACGGACTCGTTTTTTAATATAAAAGGCAGTTTTCAAGATATTTTCAATTTATACAAATACAGTTTTCTACTTCTTTTTGTTTTTTAAATACCTGGTTTGAACCAGGAGCTTCCCTGATTAGACAATGGAAGTTTTTTATTTGCAATACCAGTGAAACATTTAGCTGCTTAAGCTAAAATATTTTGTTGTAAAATCAGATAATTTGAATTTGCAAATCCAAAGAACAAAGGGTTTTGATTTTGCAATTTGATACAATTCATACAATTAGAATGACGCGCGCCTTCATAAAAAACTCATATTTTTCTTAATAGTTTTTCCCTTATTAAGACTTTGTAAAATATCAAACTTTTCCTTTAAGATAGTGTTTATGTTTGCGTTTATTATTTAAAAATATGGCACTTGGTACGAAATTAGACAAACACGCTTACGAGGGAAAGAACCGAAACTGAAGTAATGATAGTGTGAAATGTCAATCAAAGTGCGAATAAAAAAGGATGCGAGGTAAAAACGGTAAACCAACTGTATTTAATTTTGTTTCTTACATAAAAAAAAAATTGTCCGGATTGTAGAGGTAAAAATTTCAAATTGTCCGAAATGTAAACGTGTCCGAATTATTGGAGTGTCCGGACTATCGAAGTTGCACTGTACTTAGGTATATAATTGTAGTTAAGCACAGAATACGAGTAAAAGAAATTGAAAACAAAACAAATCAAAAAGTTATATTCGTACAGAAACGCCTTCTTGTTTTTTTTTTAGGGAAATATTTAAAATTTGCCTGCAAAGTGTTTTTTTGTTTATGCGGGAGTTTTTTTTTTTTTGTAATTAAAAAAACTATTATTACATTTCGGCTATTTGTATTATTTCGCAACATGTTTGTTTGGCCATGTAAAATTTTATTTTCGAAATATTGTTAAAAGTCATACCCCTAATGTACATTACATATTTGTGCATCTCTATATTCAAAAATTAACTGTCAAAATTATGAGAAAAAATTCACTTTGATTTTTGGATTGAAGCCATTTTGAGAACGTGAGAGTAAATCGATTTTCAATTGGCTGTCATCCTATTTGTTTTTTTTTTTTGGCATTCATAGCATTTCAATTGACTTGAATGTTCACCAAAGTTAAGCGCAAAACACTGACGCTAACCTGAAACACCAATTACGATGTGCAAATACCCAAATTGAGATCGATTTGCAAAAATTAAGTAAAAGAGTGGAGAAAGAACTATCACACTAGCAAAATAAGAATTAATTAATTTAATTTTTTTTATTTCATTTATAAGAAGTGTTGGACGACTAGTTTGCCGCCAAATAAACTAAACAAAAATTAAAATATAAACTGCCTGAACTTTAAATAAAAGCAAAGACCGATGTTTTCAGTGTTTATTATAACTAAACTCTAATTTCATTTTCTTACACCTAGTATTTACTTCATGACTGATCTTAAAATAAGTATGTTCTTAAACAATGAATTGAAACCAATAAACAAAAGTTAAACAAATTATATCAAGAAGTGTAATAAACACAATAATAACTCATGTTTCAGTTTTTCACTCCAACAAAAATTTCTATAGTACATATATCTAAATCTAATATGGGATATATAATTTTATATGTGGCTCGCGGAGTTATGATACATTTCCAAAGTGGCCCGCAAAATCACTTGGGTTGGCCACCCCTGGTTTAAGCTATTAGAAAAGTAAACTGCGATAGAATGCGACGAAAATATTTATTAAAATGATAAAAATTGACGGCATCTAGAATATCTACTGCTGTAAATGATATGAATGATCAAATTAAAGTACTCATCGAGCTGAGTGCACTAAAACTATCAGCTTCGAGATTTGCTAATCAAAAGCTGAGGCATAAGCGTGGAATGATTTGCTATTTCTTAAATGTTTTCAAGTAATTCACTGATTAATTACGAAAGCCTTGCGGTACCTATTCTAGATCCCGTCAACTTTTATCATTTTAATAAAATATTTTCGTCTCATTCTTTCGCTGTTTCACTTCTACCGCGTGTGAACTGCACCAGGCCCGTGCGCAGAAATCATCCAAGGGGGAGGGGGGGGGGATTTAACCCAGCAGTTCCCAGAAAAAAAAATTTTTCATGAGATTTTGGAAAATTCACTAAAAAAAATGCATTTTGCTAAAAACAAAATATAAGAAAAAAATTTGATTTTGTTTATTGAAAATATTTACACCAAAAAATTCAAAACTGTCATCACCGACTATCTTGGTTGTTGGTAAAAAATAGCGATCTGCAGAGTTCAAATATTGTATTTTAATGTGGAAATCTGTTTCGAAAAATATGAAATTTTATAATAATATACTTATCTAATTCTATACACTTGGGTTGGTTCAAGTAAACTAGATTTCATATTTTTCGAAACAGATTTCCACATTAAAATTTATATTCGCTGTTAAAACCTAGCTTTAATATGAAAAAAAGCCTTTGTTCACTTATATTTATGTTTATATTTTTAAGTACAAAAATAATAAAAATTTGTGGTTAACACCATCAGATAGAGGAGGAAAAAATTAATTATTCAAAATAATAAAAGGAAAAAAATCCAAAAATTTAGACCTGATTTTTCATTTTGAATAAAAAAATTTAAATTTTTGACAAAATTTCATGATTATTTTCAGTTTTTACCATTGAAGGCAACAACATAATTAAAAAATAATGAGAAATTCGAATTCCCCATTTAAAACTACCCCGAATGTGAGACTGAATTAAAAAAAAAGTTCACCTCGTTTTTAGGTTGTTGGTGAACTTTTTTTTTTGTGCGAAAGTTTCAAGAGTAATATGAAATCGAGAATCAGGAGCGCAATATTTATAAAAATTTTTTACACAGCCCACTCGGGACACTTATGGGAATAGGAATCTGCCGGTGCCTTTAAGTTTCAGAGACTTTTTTTTTGAACCGGTCTAATGTACACACAAAAAAAAACGTAGGTAAATTTAACCAAAAACAACAGTTAAAATCGCTCCAACCCTTCAAAATAGTAAATTAAACCGATGCGAGGTAGTAAACTTAAAAAAAAAAAAATTATTAAAGAAGTTGTTAGCTAAATATTTTGTAGGTAAACTTATTGACAAGGTAGGTAAATTTTACGCCTTATTTTTGCTTTTTTACTTAAAAATATTAGGTAATTTTTTGTACATTTCTTCCAATTTTCACACTTAGAAGATAGGCAAAAACCTTTTTTTCGATACCTAACCCAAAGATATTATTATTTTTTAATATTTAGACAAGAAAAAATTTAGTTTAGAAGTCATGAAAAAAAATTATAAAGGAAAAAATGTATTATGCGAGTTTTTTTTATTAAAATGGCGATTGGCGAGTGGTAAATGACCTCAAAAAAAATCTGAAAAAATTCATGAACTACTTTTTTTTTTGTAAAAATCGAATTTTGGTTTAAGGTTTGAATTTGGAGAACCTTTGAAATAAAGTGAAACACCCTAATATGTACATATGTGAGTTTTTTTTATTTTCATAAAATTTTTAATTTTTCGTAAGAGGCGCAAGTCTTTTTGGATTTTCATTTAAGTAAGAACATATTGTCAATAAAAGTATATATAAAAAAAATTCCTATGGGGGGAGGATAGAACCCCCAATCTTCCAGTTTTTTTTGAAAAAATTTGGTAACTGCTTATTAATGAAAATAAAAACACATATTAAAAAACCAGTTTTTATAAATGAGAATTATAAAATAAAATATAATTTTCATATATTTTACAATATGTACATAAATATATATGGTTCAGTTGCCAAATCAATTAGCTATACTTCTTTTGCCAATTCACCTAATGTTGTATCAACTGATTTCAAATAAAACTATCGACGATAGTTTTCGACAAACTGTCGATAACTATCGATAATGCCGACTGTCGATAACTATCCATAGTGCCGACTATCGATAGTTTCCGACCTCTAGGTTGAAGTCGTTTCCGACAAACCGTTATAGATTTAGAGTTGGCGCTCAAAGAGCATAAATATGAGAACGAGCAGGCACTCAAAGAGGGTAAAAATGCGTTAAAGAGCGTAATCAAACGTGCACTGGAAACTGACACGACACCTGAACTTGTCCGAATTCGAACGGATACACTACATTGTTCATTTTGGTTCCATAATCATAATTTTCTCCTTTTTGTATAGAGATATTTGAAATACTATTTAGTATTTGTGTGGAACTTGGTTTTCTAACCATTAATTTAATGTCAAGTATTTATAAAATAGTACTTATGCATGTTTCTGAAATGTATACTTTCGCCTGTACTATTTATATTTTTAAACTTCAAGTAAAGTTTATTCCTTATACTTTTTATGAAACTTACTGCATTTTTTGCAGATGCATTTATGTATCACATTTCAAAACAGAGTTCAGACTTTCAGTTCAGGAATGTACTATCAATAATAAAACAAGTTCTACTTACTCACAATCCACACAGCTAAAATTTAGTGCAAAATCCGATACAAAACCTTCGCGTGTTCGTTTTAAAGTTTCTTGACTTTTTATGCAAATTAAGTTTGTATTTTAATTTAATTGAAGCAATTATTCAAGTTCGAGGTCAATAGCTTTAGAGGACATACATATGTAGTATACTCGAATATAAATGTATACATTACAAACACATATTTTGCTGGTATATTTGTCTACAAAATTCATTAAATGCAAACACACATACATACATAACAATTTATTATTCTTCAAGAATGTAAACAATTTTCCTACAATATCGCATTTAAATTGTTAACTTTTCTAAGAAATAACTTTCTACATTTTATCCGAACACAAACCGGAAGACGAAAGTCGATAAAGATTTTTCCATCGATATCATTGTTTTGATTACTATGGCTTTCTTTGTATTGCCCTCGTTGATCTTTACTTTTAGTAACTTGCATGAAAAATTGAATTTTAAGCATAATTTAAGGTTTCGACTGAAAAAAGTCGCATTCAATCTACACAAACCATCACAACTTCAGCTTGTTTTCATAATAAATTTCATTAATTCATTTATTATTTTGTTTGGTTTAATTAATACCAAAACAGTCACTGAATAAAACTTTTTAATGGAAAGAAATACTTTCATTGGAATTTTTAATTAGACGAGTCCAAATTATAAAAGTGGCTCTGATTGAAAACCAAAGCCAATTGCAGTTCGTCTAGCAATTCGTTAACATACGACATAGTGGATTACGGTACAAAGCTTTAAGTTTCAATAAAAGACCTTACTAAAATATTGTGTTTCTATATAAATCCTCGTCAATTTATATTTAAAGACTATTAACAACGATAAACTATACGAAAACCTCCTTAATAGTGTTCTTTTATAGTGTGATAAAGTGATTAAAAAAAAGGATTATAATGTCATCTATTAAAATTCCAGAGTCTAATGTTACAAAAACGAATAAAAAATATTCTAGAGTGTTTCCGGAAACTGATGGTGATGATATAGTAATCGCGGGAATGTCTGGAAAATTTCCAAACTCCCACAACATAGCTGAATATGAATATAATCTTTACAATAAGGTTAGTTGTTAATACTTTGTGTCAAAACGCCAGTATAACCATGTGCATAATTCTGCAATGAAATAGACAATCCATTCGTTGATAACTTGCATTACGAGACAAAATATCGATTGAGTTTCATGCTAGTTTTTAAAAAATCATAATAATAAGAATAAATTCTGAATAAAAAATGAAGGTGGTGCCGAAAAAAACTAAAATTTTTTAAGAATTAATTTTGAATTTATATAACTTCATCTATTGGTTTAAATCGACTGTACCTACGTGAGCGAAAAATAATTAAATTTTAAAAAGTTATTCTTAAGGTTTTTTTGGTTAAAAATTTTTTAAATATGATATTGATATTGTCAGCGCCGTCAGTGACGGTGAAAATTAATAATATTTTCGGACTTAAGAAATAGAATGAATTAGTTCAAATGGGATTATAAAAAAAAAACTAAAACTGTAAAAATTGCTTGTAATTCCAGAAAATTTTCCATTTTTTTCCAGTAATTGTCCGCTTCGTGCATGAAACTCAGAAAATTGTACTGAACCCTCTGCAATTTTTACTGAATTTACAGTAATTTTTACACAGCTCTCAGTAATTTATATTGTGAGACACATTAAAATTTACTGAAATACTGAAAGTAAAATTTCATGTGGATTACAGTATAATTTCATGCACATCCGATGAAAAATTACTGAGAATTCAGTAAAAATTACTGAGATTTTCTTTTTTATTTTGTTTTTAATGCAATGGATTCTAATTAACACTATAAAATATTTTTTGTTGGTATTGTTTTTATAAATAAATATATGTATAATTAAAACTCATTTATAAAAGTAATGAAAAAATTCGTATTATTTGCTGGTAATTAATAGCCCACCATTATTGCTCATAGTTCGTGCATAACAAAGCATCATCACGATCAAGCAACTTTCAAGCATTCATGCTGTGCATGCAACCCCTTTCAATGACTTCATCTACTTCTTTAACGTTCGCTTGCAACCATCGGTTGCTTACAACTCTATTCAACGCGCCGCACCGTAACTATCACTTTACTACGAACGACTTGTACGCAGGCACAAACATAAGCAAAACAACGAAATATGAGCGAACACACCGAACGAAACGAACTTGAGTTGAGTCGAACCAAACGAACTTGGTTCGGTGTCGAAATTTTGTGAAAAGTTCGTGAGCTGTGAGTTTGATCGAACAAGTTCGGCTCGTTGCACAGCCTATGCATACTATGTAAATATTTGAAAAGGTCGAAAATGGATTTTGGACATTACTTGTAGTATCCCCGGACGCTTCAAAGGACCCAATCGATTAGGAGAGATCGAAAAATAATTTTGGACAACACTTAGGGTAGCTCCTTGGAAAGTACAGTTTTCGACACTTTTTATGCCTTCCAAGGTCCGGAGCCGCCCGTAGGTATGTCCAAAAGCCATTATCGATCATTCCTTATCGATTAGAGCAAAAAAAAAATTTAGGATGCACCAGTTAATAGATTTAGCTCGGAAAAGGCTATTTTCAATAAATCTGAAATACTATTTGTAAACAAAATCTATTAAATGCCAAATGAGTTCTGTGGCGGCGCGGAAAAAAATTAGAAGAAAATGAAATTTAGAAATAAATTTGGCTTACCAATTAACAAAAACGATTTTTCCAATATCGTTACATCCTTATATAGGATGTTGTTTGTATTTATTCAATCATAAATTGCTGCCTACGTAGAACTACTTCATTTCCAATTAAGTTTAAGTAGTCTACGCTTTTCATTTCTGTTGGCACAAACTTTATTTCGGATTTTCTATGGAATCCGATAGCAGCCCATATCATGATAGGGTCAATATATGGGCTGGAATCGGAAGACCCGAAAGAAAGTTTGTGCCCCAGAAATGAGAACCGTGGACTACTTAAACTCAATCGGAAGTGAAGTAGTTCTACGTAGGCAGCAATAAACCAGTGATACCATGGTATTTCAGCAGGATAATGCAGGATTCATTCAGCAAAAATAGAGAAAAAGTTTTTTCGGGACAAGAACTTGAATCTTCTAGGATGGCCAGCGCGTTTTCCTGACTTAAATATTATTGAAAACTGCTGAGGTTGTTTGGCTCGACAGGTGTATGCAGAAAACCGGCAGTATGAGTCCATCCACGAGCTCAAATAGAGCATATTAGCCCACTGGGAGGCTCTTCTTCGAATTTACGTTAAAAAGCTGTTTAAATCCTTACAAAAGCGAATGACTGAAGTGGTAGAGAATAAAGAAGGATTCACCCATTATTAAAATATTATTAAAATAATGTGTTACTTTTATTATTTTAAAACAGTTAAAACGAATTTAAGTTACAAACATTTTGTGCTATCGTTTTGTCGCACCTTAAAATTAAGGTTTTTGTTTAATTCAAAAATGCATTAATTTTTTTAACAAATTCTTTACAAGTTATTTATTTCCTTAGCTTTAAGAATATATACCATGAAAATATATTAATAATAGTGTGCTATCATGCTATCACGATCAAAAAAAAACGCAGACTTGAATTTTGCAAGAAGTTTTATATTTTGATGCGTAAAATAATATCTAGTCTTATTTAACGGTTTTAAGTTTGTTAGATACTGTTACTAGGGACAAGTTTTGAGTATTTTCAAAACTGTCCACCTAACAATAATAAATTCTAGGAACATTTTCCAAATAAACGCAGAATTGCTAGTTTTATAATCAGAAATTGCAACTTATTTATATGAACAAATACATTGTTTTTTGTAGTTTTTTTTACGCATTTTTAATTTCTCACATATTCTTTAATTATTTTAAATAATACGGTAAAATTGATTTTAATACTGCGTAGGACCTATTTTTGCCTTGATGACGCTTTCCATTCGAAAAGGCATGCTCTCATAGAGTTTCCGTATTAATTCCATTAAAATATCGTTGTACCAAGTGGATTCAATTATTTCCTTTAACTTTGGAATATTATTAGGGTTTTGTTGGCGCACTTTGCGTTTTAAAATGGCCCAAACATTCACAATGGGATTGAGGTCGGGGCTGTTACCGAGCCATGGACTGACTCAATTCTCAAAAAGTCCTTATATTCCTTTACCTACGCAAAAATAAATAGTTCATTATTGTAAATCTATCAAAAAAAAAATGTAAAAAATAATTATTGTGAGTGGGACACTTACCGATTCCGACCGATGAGAAGGTGCAGAATGCTGAAAAATTTCTGCTTTTTCTCTATTTTTCCTTGCGTTTTTCAAGCTATTTTCACAAAATATAGGCTTGAATGCAAGACTAATATTCAATTCTTATACTAATGTATATAAACTAGAGAACTGCATACTGATAAACAGCGAAAAATAGAAATTTCTTCGAGATATGAACGCCTGTACGTGAATTTGCGATTTTTCTCCATATCAATTCTTCGAATTTATGCTAATCTTCCATGAAAATTCAGGTGAAAAAAATTCTGAAAGTATCATTTTTATAGATTTTTACATGCTTTACAAGGTTGCAAACTTGAAATTAAAAAAAAAGAAATGTTCAGTCACATTTATCGACCATTTTTTGACAAAATGATCTATTTTTTCTGCTATTTTGGCGAAAAAACCTTCTAAAAAAGAAACAAATACCGTATAAAAAGAAAACAAAATGATTGCATCTTGTTCAGCGAGCCCAAAAGATTAAGAAACTGCTTCAGTGGAAAATTTTATATATATACGGTCGGTTGCGCACTGCCTCAAAAAATTAAATTTTTTAAACTCATTTTTTTTCAAAAATGGTCGAGAATGGTCGAGAAAATGATCACAAGACAAAATAAATTCAAAAAAATCGAGAGCACCGAAAATCCGAGCACTTTCGATTTTTTTGGGTCTTTATTTATTAGAAAAAAAGTTTCGAAATCCAAAATGTATTATAACATGCAGTTTTATATGAGTACCTGTAATTTAAAAGCGTAGCCTAAATTTTTTGTAAACATTCATCGATATTTATATAATTATCTAATAAATCTAACATTTCCGGGGAATATATATTTTTTTCAACTCTTTTTGAGTTCGGACATGCCTTAATGATGAAATCTTCGGATCTGAATGCTGCTCCGAAGTCTATGATGAACTTTTGAATATTTCATACATATATGATATGATTTGAAATAGACATTTTTACAAGTGCTTCTTTATAGGACAAAGTGAAACGCTCTGTTTTCAGCTTTTTGAAGAACTGATAGAAAAACTTATAGAATAATACTATTTATACCATGCAAATAAATATATTGCTTTTCATTTTTCTTGAAATAAGTTGAAAGAAAGCATAAAGTTTTTGTGGTAATCGAATTCTTTAAGTTTTTCTACCTGTTAAAGAATGCATAATATTCTTATTGCCCCTAATATGAACTACGTACGCACTCATTACGTGTAGAGTTTTTAAATTTTTTTTTACCAGTGGAATCATAGCCTGTATAACAAGCAAGCATAGAAAAATAAACTATGTATACTATATACTATAAAATATATTCGTGGCACCCTATAAATTGAGGGTGGCATAACAAGAAAAGAAGTTAACAATGTTGATTGTTATATTATTTGTGTGCTTACAATAAAAAAAATAATCCAAATATTCTAATTCGTTCAGTTATTTTGAACTATATCATCAAAATGTCAGAACACGCACAATGCAAGTTCAATTGCAAGAGCATGAAAAAAGTCACTAGTTTCTTGATAAAAATCGTTATTTGCTCATTTTCCCAACAATATAAATTTTTGCATTGTGCTTAGAATTGTTCAAAGAATTTATTTTTTGTAGTCGGATCTTGAACTTTTGCGATATTTTTTTTGAAAGTCCATTCGAAGTTGAAAAAATGGGTAAAAATAGTGTTTCGGAAAAGTACAGTGACACATGTAGGAGACATTAAAAAAAACCATTTTTTTTAGTGTACATAAGTTGATAGTCCAAAAACAGCTTATGTCAAATATGTAAAAAAAATAACATTTCTTTCATAACTTGCAGAAAAATTTGAACCCCGTCTTGGACTACAAAAAAAATTAAAATAAAATTAAAAAACTCGAAAAAACATCAACTTGCTCTACAAAGCGAACCATTTCTTCAAATAAGTTAAAATTTTACATTCGCGAGTTTAAAGCAATTGTTTATCAAACTGCATCATTAGATTTGCGAATTTCCATCACACCACAATTGATTTTCGCTACCACTTTTTAGAAAGTGCGCCACTGTGCGTCGGAACAAAAACCGATAAATCGTTTTCGTGTTATTTGTGGGAAATTCAAAAAATATGGCCAAGTTCATGGTTTTCTAATTTGGAACGGAACGAAATCTATCAATTTATTGATGTTGGAATAACGGTTTGGAAACCTAAATTCTGCATTCATGTGCACGGTACTTGTTAAGATATAACTAGTAAAGGCGTTATCTTCGGCCAGGTCGAAACTCACATACCCTACACTGCACTAAAAGTACTTTCCAAATAAATGTTAGAAAGACGTTGAAAAGGTTGAAGAAGTCGAAAATAATGTAATAAGGTTCAAAGAGGTTGAAAAGTGTTGAAACAGTTGAAAAAAAACTCAAAAAGTTTAAAATATATGGAAACCATTGCAGAAAGTTAAAAGAAATTGAAAAAGTCGAATGAATGTGGAAAATGTTGAAAGTGGTTAAAAAACTCAAAAATACTTGGAAGAAGTTCAAAAATGTTGAAACAATTCAAAATTTATGAAAAAGTCGAAAAAATAAAGAAAATGTCGAATCCAGTTGAAAGAGGTTGAAAAAGTGGAAAATATACATACGGAATATGTTGGGAAAAGTTAAAAACTTGGAAAAGTCAAAAGAATGTGGAAAATGTTGAAAAAATAGAATAAAAATGCAGAAAACCAAATATGCCACGCCCACTTCTTCAATTCCGCCCACTTTTGCTTCAATAAATTATATTCGTCATTGATATCCACATACCAAATTTTAGCAAAATAACTTGTATAGTTTGCGATATATGCCTTAATTAACCTTAAAATTTAGGGCGGTGACACACCCACTGATACAATCGAGACTGATCTTGCTCCAGAAATAGCTTTCTATAAAAAAATCTCTTACCAAATTTAAGCATGATTGCTCATATATTTCGATAGATATGCCACTTAAGCTATTTTACTTGTATGGGAGGTGCCACGCCCAGTGGCGCTATTTCGCCCGCTTCAGATGCTGACATACCTAATAGCAAGTTAACCACCAACATCAAATTTCATGCTAATTGCTGCAATAGTTCTCTTAAAATATCACTTCCAACTTTATGTTAATATGGGAGGTGCCACGCCCACTGAGGAAATCCCGTGAAAATTTATTTAATTTTATAGCTTATAATAATTGACATCTATGCACCAAATTGTATGAAGATTTCTCTCATTGCACAGTATCTATAGCATTAAACGTGTTTTGCTTATATGGGAGGTGCTACGCCCACCAGTTCTATTATGCCAAATTTTCGTAAGAAGATACCTTTTAGCAAGTGTATCTGCCATACTAAATTTCATTAGGATTACGTTGTTAGTTCTCTAATTATAACGTTTATAAATATTGTGGGCTGTGCCACGCCCTTCAACGTGTTTTTCCAGTAAACTGACGAAGCTTGTATTGATGACTGCTTTTAGTAGTATCATCCCTAAAATTTTTATGAAAATCGAATGTGCTTATTTTAAATTATACGAAATCATAATTTTTAATTGTTAAAAAGTGTCACGCCCACTCTTCCAATTCCGCCCACTTTAAACAAAATTCAAGATATATGTATATGATCTGTATCCGTGTACCAAATTTCATCACAATATCTTGCACGGTTTACGAGTTATGGCATTATACAAGTTAAAATTTAAGGCTGTGCCACTCCTCTTTAAGAGCCTTTGAAAATTTAAAACCCAGCTCAATCTTAATTTGGTTCACATGTTCACCAAATCACCAAGTTTCATCAAAATCGCAGCAACTTTTTTCAATATGGACTGAGGTATATTTACATAGAGTATGGGCGGCAGGCGTAGTCGTGACCCGATTTCGCCCATTTTTATATGCTAGCAGCTTGCAAGAAGGTGTGACCTGTGTTCCAAATTTCATTGAATTAGCGTGCTTAGCTATATTGACTCAGGTGGTGACGCTGATCAATAATATATGTACTTTTCTATACCTGCCACGCCCCCTTCTATGCGTTACAAACGGAATGACAAAGTGAATATACTCTCTGTGTAGGGTATAAAAAAAAACACAATGGAAATATCGGTTTTTGACCAAACTAACTAGATATATCGATTTTTGATAAAACACTGTAGGATAATAGGTACCAGTGTTGGCATGTCACAAATATCGCGCGACATTTACGACCTACAGTCGTAAACGTCGTAAACCTTCGAACCTTTGAGACAAACATTGAGTTTACGACAAATAAATGAAGTTTCTTGTATTTGAATTTTCAATTAATTTTTACGAATACCTGTAAGGGGGGTTCAGATCATAATATTGTTTGTCAAACATGTTCAAGTTCCATAGTATATTGTTTTGTTGGTCAAATTGTTTAACAAACAAATTCAGTGTTGTGAAATCGAGGTTGATCTGGAGTTTGCGGCATTTGTGACATTTACGACAGTTTACGACGTGTGACCGTCGTAAACCTAAAAATCCATGTGAAATGCCAACACTGATTGGTACATTAGGTAATTTCCAATCAAGCCACTTTTTCAAAATCACATCATATTATAATTCTCTTAGGTATTTTAAAAGCATAAACTAAAAGCTTAAACTATTATGGCTATTTCTGGTTCCAGACAATCACCATTTTTTTCCATGGTAAAAGTTTTGTCTTTCTCCCAGTCGTCACCAAAATGTTTTACCATGAGAGACTTTACGTCTGCTTTCTTCTGAGCACTTATACATTTATTTACGTTAAGTGGTGCCAATAGCCTAAACCAAAATAGACGTGACGATTCGCGACGAGTGAATTCGAGTTTATGTTTATCAATGTTAATAACCAAAATGAACGTACGTAACTGATCGAAAGTGAACGAAACATTTTGACGAGACGAGTTGTTCCGTAAAGCCTTAACCAAAATAGACGCGACGACACGATAGCAGCTGAACGAACGCTTGCACTCGTTACGTCTGTTTTGACATTTAACCCAAAATGTTACGTTAACCAACGATGTGAAACAAATCAGCTGTTTTGCAATCACATTCCAAATAAATTAATAAATCCTCACAGCAGCAATTTATTGTTGAATTTTACTTTGAAAATATTTGTGTGTGCCGGCAAATAGCTGTTATGACCAGTAGAGACGCTTTGAAGTTCGGTTCTTACGGAACAACACGTCTCGTCAAAAAGTTTCGTTCACTTTCGATCAGTTACGTTTGTTCATTTTGGTTGTTAGCATTGGTTTCCATGTACTCGAACTTACTCGTTACGTCTCGTCACGTCTATTTTGGTTTAGGCTTAAGAGCCGAACTTCAATCCGCGTCATAAGCAGTTTGGCCGACACTAAACTAACGTAGCATTTTAGGTTAAATGTCAAAATAGACGTAACGAGTACAAACGTTCGTTTATTTGCTATCGTCTCGTCTATTTTGGTTATGACTAATGACTGGGGATGTGTATTTCTTGATTTTAAGAAGCAGCTTTACACACGCCACTCTACATATCTGTGAATATGACAGTTTTTGACAGTATCAAAAGAGTCAACAATGAAAGATGCTAAGGATTTATCGGTCTTTATTCCGATCGACATCTTCGTTTGGTAGGATTGGCGTATTTATCGGTTTATGTTCAGATTCGGGTATTTCGCGGAAGGATTGAGATCATAAAAACAAAAAAGTGAAAATGTGATTTATCGGTTTTTGTTCCGACGCTCCTCTTATATAAAAGTCTTGTGTCACGGTGTTTGTCCGTGGTAAACTCTGGAACTATTCAACCAATTTTTATGAAATTTGGCTTATGTCTATAATTTGGCCTAACTTAGAACATAGGATAGTTTTTATTTCGATTAAATATTTTAAAAATAGCATTTTCACAAAGACCACTTAATCGATTCACATTGAACGTGTCTTTTATATTAAGAGTCATAGCTTAGGCTACAAAACTTTTGCTTAGGGTGCATATTTAGGATGGCCCTTATATTAACATATTTTTAAAATAGCATTTTCACAAAGACCGGTCAATCGATTCACATGAAATGTACACCACTAGTCTTTTATATTAAGAGGCATGGCTTAGGCTATAAAACTTTTATTTAGGGTGGCCCAGTGTTGCCAGTGAGGCTTGGCCAAAAATTACGTTAGTATGCCTGAAAACTTACATTTTTAAATCAAAAGTTACGTGGTAGTAATTTTTGAATTGAACTACAGTGGACCCCGCTTAATAGATCCCCGGATTACTGTTCTAAAAAAAACCTAATGAAATTTTCCTCATTTGAACTATGTACATAAATCCCCTGTTAAATGATTCCCGCTTATTTGATTTCACCTGTTAAATAACCAGAAAAAATATTTCCCAAGTTAAAAATACATGAAAAAGTCCCTTTTTAAGAGATCAAAGATGTTAAAAGCAACATTGATCACAAAGTAGTTATCGGCAATGCTGGCTGAGGTGTCAAAGTAAATTTTTTTATTATAAGTAGTAAATTGCAAATGGCTGCATTTCAGGGTGAGTACACTTGTCCCTCGCTTTGTGCGGGGGTTAGAGGAATGAAAACTGTCGCGCAAAGCGAAACCGCGTAAAGTGAAGTGAGAACTTCATGTGATTTAGGGGGTTACGTTCCTGAGAAGAGAAATATATATGACTAAAAGACATTCACAACACTTTAGATTATTACTTCGCTAAACAAAATCATTTATTACCATAAAAACATTTGTTTAAAACAGATAAAAAGAAACAACGAACTTTAAAACAGTAATTCAAACAAAAATAAAGTTACAAAATTCATTTATAATAAATAAAAATAATACGTCTTTGGTGGTCGCATACTGAAGTCGCGCAAAGCGGGGGAGAAATGTATACATATTGCATTAATTTAATTATAATTGTGGTATAGATTAAGTGAAAATGTTTGTTTTACTTCAAATGTGTATAATAAAGAATGCATATTTTGAATTTTCTTGTAAAAACATTGTGCTGAAATTCTTGCCGCTAACGTCAACGTAACTTGCGTCGAGTGTAACAGAACTTCGTATGTGAAGTCTTCAATCTTTATTTTAAGACTACCGATTTTTTTTACAAAAAACTAAAACCTTTTAATTTAAAACTGAGCGATATTTATTTAATTTTTTCTGATTATTATTTCTTTATTTATCAAATAAGCGGGAACCTCTTTATTGATTCCCCGGTTAATAAATACAAATTTTTTGCGCCGTTAAAAGATCATTTAAGCGGGGTCCACTGTATTATAAATAGTTATTATTCAAGTAAATATTCTTTGATTAAGCCGATATTATCAGAATCGAAGAAGCACTAAGGAATTTAAACAGTTTTTATTTATCTTCAGTCAGAGCTGGTCTGGTTCACATCAGGGCAAAAATTATTTAAACCTTAATATTTTTCAAAATTGTTGAGATTTTCATACTTTTTTTAATATTTTCCACTATTTATTGAATTCACACAATTTTTTTTTTTTTTGCATAAATTGCAAGTAGCAAATGAATAAAAGTAAATGAAATGGAATTTATTCACTTGCGCGCACACGAGAAAATAAGAAGAATATTGTTCACTTCCATTTCAACTCCCCTATATCATTGCCACGATGTTTTCAGTGAAGCCGACTACATTTTGACGAAGAATTCTGCCACGAAATCGACATTTCATGTCGAATTCCTAAGTCCCTACATGGTCTTCTGCAACAGAGCCAATACATATCTTTATGTATATATAATTTTTAATCATAACAACATAACTGTTCAAAAATTTACGTAGATATGCTTAAAAAATTTTCTTACATACAAGTTACATGCAAAGATGAAAACTTACGGAAAATGTAAGAAACGTAACCTTCTGGCAACACTGGTGTTGGAGTTAAAATTTATTCACGTTAGTGCTTGGCGGTCTTCACCAAATTCTATAGCACGATACCGAACTTTTCCTTCTTAAATAAACTATGTTTTTTTTTTATTTAATATTAAATTAAATATAACTTTATTAAAAAGATTTATTAAGTATTTGCGTTATTCTCGCAGAGCTGGCAGAGATGATTTTTGTGCTACCGCTTGCACTTGAATATTAAGACTGTACTAACATTTATTTTAATTTCTTTTAGTTAGTATTTTACCATCAGTATAACGGTTCAAAATTTATGTACATATGTAGGTATGTAAGTGTGTTAATACATAAGGTAATAAACAACAAGAATAATTGAAACAGAACAAAACATTGTGTAGCAAAACTTTACTTGACAATTTTACTTTTGTAAACTATCGGCGGTAACATTCTCCCTCTCGTAAGTAAGTCCCATATGACGCGCTTACTTCTCCAAGTTTCTGCCGACGTCTAAGACTGCTATCATTGCGACTGGTCTCTCGAACAGCCCGTTTTGAGTTCTAACTGTGGCTCGGCGTACTTGGCCATCTTTTGCTGTTACGACGGCAACGATTATTCCTTTCAGCCAACAATTACGAGGTAGATTTTCATCCACAATGACCACTACGTCCCCCTGTGTCAGAGGTAGTTGTTTCTGAAACCACTTGCTTCTACGAGACAAAATCGGCGCGTATTCTTTGACCCATCTTTTCCTAAAACGATCAGCGAATGCTTGAGTTTCTCGCCACCGCTGACGGAGATCGGCTTCATCGACGCATATAGGCTTGTACCCACCAGACGATCCAAGCAGCAGATGGTTTGGCGTAATGGCCTCGTCGTCGCAGCTTTCCAGCGAAACAAAAGTGAGTGGACGTGAGATAATAATGAACTCTACTTCCCATAGTGCGCTCCGTAAACTCTCGTCATTGAAATTTTTCGAAGGGATTATGACGTACAAAATAGTTTTTACCGAACGTACTAGCCTTCCCAGGCCCCGCCCATGTGCGGTGTAGCTGGATAGTTAAATTTACATTTGATGTCATCGTATTTTAAGACAATTTCTGAATATTTAATGTTTTTAATTTCTTCTCGTAGAATTTTTTCGGTTGCTTTACAGTTGGTACCGTTGTGTGTGTAGATTTCTCGTTGTGTTCCTCGCCGTGACATTAACTTGCGTACAGACATTACACAAGAACTGGTGTCCAAGCTATACGCGACTTCAATATGGATGGCGCGTGAGGTTAGACAAGTAAATATGACACCCCAGCGTTTTTCTCTTCTTCTGCCGACCGTCACGAACAGAGGACCAAAATAGTCGATTCCGACGTAAGTAAATGGACGCTCGAGACTAGCTGGACGCGCCCGTGGTTATGAAGCCGTCTGAGGCAAAAGTGGTTGCGCGCAATTGTTCTTACAGCGCTGACACAGCCGTCGGACAGTTTTATATAGGACACGCAGCCGTGGTATGTAATACCGACTTTTAATTTTATTGATGACGGCTTCGTGCGATGTATGGTGGAAACTGTCGTGATAAAATTGAACAAGTAAAAACGTTTTGTGGTGTGTGTTGGGCAGAATTATCGCGTCTTCACTGTTGAGAAATTCTGCTTTGCCATGAGCCCTCAGAATTTGCTGAGCGTAGTGGCGGATTAATAGATTAGGGGGCCCTAAGCACAGCGGCTGCGTAGGCCCTTTGTTGCTTGAATTTTGAAGGATGAAAATAAATGTTTATATTAAGTTAGATTCTATTTAATTTACAGTAGGTAATTTTAGATTTAAAATATTCTTTTTCTTGCTTTATTCAGAGCAAACTCCGAGATTACATCGTCAAAATTTGTCTGACGAAGTATGTCAGCCTCAATACACATTATTGCTAAAGAATTAAGCTTGTCTTAGCAAATTTTTATTCTTTGTGGATTCTCTAATCTTTTTAATTGCGAGAAGGCTCGTTCAGCCGAGCAGTTTGTGATCATTAAACTGTGAAATATTCTAAATGCCACTTGTATGTTTGGGAAAACGCACTTCAATTTATCATCAGTGATTATTATTGATTATTTATTTCTGACGGCTCATATTTCACCCGAACATATTTATGGAAATGATTCAATTCGCCAAGGAAATTTTTATCAAAGTCTTCCGGGTAGGCCGTAAAAAGCGATTCAATATCTTTTTGATATTCTGTACGTGACTTATCAAGATCAACAAGGAATGAAAATTTTTTTGAGACGTCATTGTATACGTTACCTCTTATTTGCATTTGAGAAATAAGTGTGTCAATTATTACATTGAATGTCTCAATGCGGAATTTATCTCTCGGACTCAAATCAACTTGAGCTGCATTTCCATCATTTACTTGTTCCTTCCTAGTACGTGCCCGAGCTTGCTTATATACTCCGTCAGTAGAAACTTTTTTTGCCTCACTTTCAAATTTTTCAAACTGATTTCTCATTTCAGCTAAATAATCAGATAAAGAGTGATATAAATCAGCACACGTTTCAAGGTTTAATTCTTCTTTTTGCAGCCCTTTACTGGTACATCGAAAACCTTGAAGAATATCATTCCAAAAAATAAGCATAAATACAAACTCAAACTCTTGCATTTTGCTCAAAATATTTTGAGAATATGAAAGAAAAAAATAAAACACGTTTTCTAAAAAACGCTAGTACAGAAAAGGAAGCGGGGGCCCCAAGCATGTGGGGGCCCCAAGCACGTGCTTGTTGTGCTTATACGCTTAATCCGCCACTGGCTGAGCGTCTAGGTAAACATTCAAAGAAATTAGCTTACTGTCTTTTAAGATGGCCTTACCACTTTTCAAATAATAAAACTCCTCGCTATACTTGCTCATTTGCGCTTATTTTATAAGTACTATTTTTGCTGTTCGTCTCAAACGAAACCTCATGCAGACGTGTTGTTGCATTACATGCTGCTTTGAGCTTGTGCATGTAAAAAATAAAGTTGGCAACCGCTCTATATAATCGACGCCAGTCGGAAAAATATTCAAAACTTATTGAAACACAAGAGTTGGCGGCTCTATTAATTATCAGCACATGACTTTTAAGAGCGCAGTCTTCGCTGGTGCACAAATTGTCACATTCAGGCCAATAATCGATGTCATCTTTTAAAAACGCTGGTCCGTTAAACCATGTATCGGCTTCCCAGTTTGGTCGTACTTTAGTAGCAAAGTCGGCTGGATTCATTTTTGGTGGCACCCATCTCCACTCCTTTATGTTAGTGCTTTCTAAAATCTCACCTATACGATTCATCTCAAACTGCGAAACCTTTGTAGATTCGTTTTAGAATCCATCCAGAAATGTTTTGAATTCACGGCTATACGGTGAACTTTGAAAATATTATCTGCCAGCCTTACTCCAGTTACAGCAGCTTGAAGTTTCAGTCTTGGGATTGCGAGCGACTTAAGCGGGGATACCTTTGACTTCGCAGCGTCAATGTTGACCGTGATATGATTCTTGTAGTTTACACGCTGCATGCCTTAAATTTTTTGAATAACATCGTGGGATCTTGACGTTTGCTATATGCAGCACAACAGCTTTCCATTGTCGCCACTTGATATGAAGTTCTTCGGTCAGCTCATCGTCCCATCCGATGCCCTCGCGCCCCACGTCTTGATGAAGAATTTTTAGTCCGGTACTGTAGCAGGACAGAAATTCCAAGGGGTCAAAAATAGACATCAGCATTTGAAGAGTTTCTCTTTTGGTTGGCGTTACATGCTCTGCGAATACATCGCGACGCAGCTTTGCAAATCTGAAAATATATTGAAAGGTGTCGTTGTTTGGGTTCCAATACATACACCGAAAAAAAAACTTACTCCGTTTAAGGAAAAATGCCTAAATGTAAGGAAAAAATGTCCTTCAATACGAGCTAAAGCCATGGGTTCCTCAAAATAAGTAAGTTGGATTCCTTAGTACAAGTAAATGTTGCTGCTTTGAAATAAGGAAAAGTTTACTCAATGTGAGGACAAGGTTATAAAACTGAGGAAAATTTTACTTTTTCTAAGGATGAAGGTATCCTTAAATGAAAGAAATTTACTTAAAATAAATTCGTTGATTTCAAAAAAAATTTGTTAATTTTCTATTTCCTCTATTTTCTTATTTGTTTGGTAACTTATTGTCAGTCATTCTTATTTTAATTGTAATACGTTTTTAAAACTTCAAAGAAGAACTTAAATTTTTTTTACCTGTCGTCACCCGATCAGAGAATTGAACCTGTGTTCTCAGCGCCATGCCACTGTTCAAAGATGCTCATCTTACCCAACTCAGCCACCGACAGCATTTATAAGCCATACTAAAATGATGTTGTTAAACTGCGCATGTAACAACCATTGTCTGATCAGGGAAGCTTCGGTTCAAATCCCGACGACGACATAATTCTTTTTTTTTTAATTTTTTTATTTTTTTATTTAAAAAACAAGTAGATAACTATAAATATATAGGCAAAAACAGAATACTTACGAGAAGAATAGATATTAATTTCAGCGAGTGTTGCCACTCATTTATTAAGGAAATTTTTCCTACGTTATTGTAAATTTTTTGAAGAAACTAACTAAAACTGAGTACGATTTTCCTTAAACAAAACATTCCATTAGATTGAGGACATTTTTACTCAAATGAGGAACAAGTTGTCCTCAAAAATTCTTCCCAAAGAAAAATTTACTATTTCAAAGGAAAATTTTACTAAAACCACAAACTCTATATTTGAGGAAGAGCTTTGACTTGCTTTAATGAAACATGAACTCATTTCAAAGGACTCAATAACTAAATGAGACGATATTTTCATCAATATGAGGAAAAATAACTTAGATTAAGGAAAATTTTTGCAGTAAATCGGAGGAAGGCAGTTCTTCAAATTTAGTACGGTCTTTTTTTCGGTGTACCAAGTATTTTTTCAGTTGATCCCAGTTCGATACGAGGTTGCTCATTCGAAAAGTTGTCACGTAATTTGGCTAGTACAACAGTCGAATTTGAAGCCCAGTTGTGAAGATTGAATCCAGGACTGTCATGAATGTGCTTCACCTGTTGCGCTAACTCCAGTGCTTCGTAGTCGCTGTCGACGCTGTCAATGAAATCGTCACATAATGGTGTTTTTGTATGGATTCAACCGTTCTCGGGTACGTTTGTTGAAAACGCTCGGCATTCTTGTCGCGGACGTAGTGTGCGATGCATAGCGCACAACAAATACCAAATGTAAGGGCGCGCATAACGTATACGCTTGACTGCTGAAGTTCATCGCCTTTGTCCCACCACAAAAACCTTTGTACATGAAAGTCGTTCGCCCTGACGTTAATCTGGAGAAACATTTCGCTGATATCGCTACACGACCAACTCGAAAATTTAATAGTATGTGAACGAGTGGATTCCACAAATCCGGACCGCTTAAAATAAAATCATTTAATGATACGCCATTAGATTTTGCCGCCGCGTCCCACACCAAACGCACTTTTCCAGGTTTGGTGTGGTTGTAGGTAACAAATATAGGCAAATACCACACTGGACCTGCGTAACTGTCGATTTCCGCCTTAAAAAGTTTTCTGGCGTAGCCTTTCGTGAACAAATTATCCACTTGTTTTTGAACAATTACTTGCAAAGCTGGATCTTTTTTAAACTTTTTATGTAGACACATCAGTCGCAACAATGCTGTCGTGTAACTATCTGGAAATTCTGCGTTTTGGTTGCGCCAAAGTAATTCGACTTTGAAGCGTCCGTTTCTGTATTGACACGTAGATTTCAAGATTTCTAATGCCCTTGCGTTATCTTTGGAAACCAGTGACCTCGTTGCTGATGATTCTAAATTAAAATTTTCCTTGACCATTTCGTGCAGCTCTTCATAGCGTTTCTCGCATTCGCATGTGTGTATATTGAGATGGGCAGTTGCACTTGTAGACCCGCAGCCTTGTATTATTGCCCAACCTAGGCGAGCTTTTGATGCAATTGGTTGGCGTGATGACCCTTCACGTATTTTTAGTGGTATGGCAAGCTTCCAGTTGTCAGCACCGATTAGCAACGATGGCTTTGCATTTTTATATGACTGTTTGGGTATGCCCGCCAAATAAGGATATTTTTCAACAATCTTACCCATATTAAGAGTTTGCGTTGGTAGACCAAGTTTTTCCACCGTGTGCACACCTTCAAGCATAAATTTGGCACCATTATTTACATTGGAAACATGTAGTGAACCTCTCAACGAGTCATTTTCTTGCCGTGTAGTATCGCCGGTCCACCTTAAACGTAGTGGTTCTTTAACTCCTTTTAAGCCTAAACTATCGAAAACTTCTCTTTCCATGAGAGTTACGGAAGAGCCCTCATCTAAAAATGCAAATGTGTCAATAAATTTAAACTTTGAATGTATACACTGAGAAAACAATTTAATTATATATACCAAAATTTATTAATAATTAACAAATAGTATTTTTGATATAGGCGAATTAAGTATTTGATATATGTTAAAATGTCACATATTACTGTGAATTGAATAATATATTATTGGATCAATTATATATTTGGTAATAATTACCATATCATATTTTGGTTGAAATAAATATTATTTTTTGTAGCAATAATTTATTTTTAATAATCACTAAATCATGTATTTGATTAAAAAAATTTTTTTTTTTCGCAAACTTATACATTCTTTAATATCGATTTATGCTAAAAATCGATTACTAAAATTTCGTATACATCTTTAAACAGGATGTCGTTGGTATTTATACAATCATAAATACCTAAATTGCGTACCAAGCAGAATATACTTAAGTAGTGTTTTACTTGAATATGTTGTGAATTGCAAAGTTTTCATGTTAATGAGAAGTGAAATCAAATAGAAATAGGACTAACAAATTATATTCAACCCAAACAAATTTTTTCAACTTAAACTAATATAACGTTTGGCCCAATAAGCAACCATTTAAATTTCAATTAAGGACATGGTAATAACTACCATAATTTGTTGATAGTTAACAAATATTTTAAAAATCTATCAACCAAATGCATTTATTTAAAGGAAGCATACTCTTTTCTCTGTGTACGTATTGGAATTATTCGAAGGTATGGCCTTGCTGTTTCCTGGTCACCGCTATGAGAATTAATTACTTCAACTCGGTCGTAAATGGCACCATGATTTGTACTTACAGTTTTGTTTTGATTTACTCGCGGTGGTACTTGAGTTTCATACCTATGCGAAGTGGATTATGCTTTGCTTTGCAGTTGTCAATTCCGCAATCTCTGTTGACGTAGCATTTTCAATGGTGTACATTCAAACACTGGCGACATAATTTACTTGACTTTACTGTTTCCCATTTTTGATCGAGCGACAATTTTTTAAACGCATTGCATTGCGTTACCTTGTGCCCGCTATTGCCGCATAAAACAAATGTTGTTTTCTATGTTTGAATTTTTTCACCCATGTGTGTATTTATCGATGCATTTTTATAGATAGACGTAGCTGGAACAACTTGGGTGGCGGCGTCTGCAATTTGATATATCCAATCGATAAATACCTTTACAATTGGGATCCGTTCATCCGTTCGTTTATATTGACTTGATAATTTTTCAACCAATTCCTTAACTAGCATAGGGTTATTAAGGTGAGTTTCCATATGACACGCTTCCATCGTTGCGCAAATGCTTCGGACATGCAATGCGAAGTCTATGATTGCCTCCAGTTTATCTTTAGGCGGTGGAAATCGTCTAGCCTTTTTCACTACACGTTCCAAAATATGTTCAGGTCTTCCATAGCACATCTTCAATGTCTGAACTATTTCAGGTACCATCGACGGCAACATTAATTTGGTTTTCACCAAATCGCGCGCGCGTCCTTTTAAGCATGATTGTACATAAGCGTATCAAATTTTCGGCGTGTGAATAGCCTGGCACTGTGGTGCTATTCTCGAAGCTACTAATGAACACTGACCACTCTTCCGGGTCACCGTTGAAGTGTGGCAGCTCCTTGGGAATGGCTTGCCTTGCTGCGATTTGAGCAGAGGTCGGCCCTGCGACGAAGTGACTGTTTGCTGAATTTTGTTCCAAATTTTCCTGCGATGCCGAGTTCAATTCAATTTGGCTCAATATTAAATATTTTTTCTCCAAATAATGTTGCTGGATTTCACGCTCTTCTTCTAACGTTTTCAATTTTAATTCGCGCTGCCTTGTTGCATTTTCAACATTTTGTTTGTAGGCCATTTGCAGATTTTGGCACGGAACAGTTTGTTGTTGGTTTGAATGCTGGTTATTGTTGTTTTTCTGTGAATAATTAGAAAAAGGGAAATTTAAAGGTTCACAATAGTTTGCGTGCAAAAAGTTTGACGCGCATGTTGTTGTACACCGAAAAAAAAACTTACTCCGTTTAAGGAAAAATGCCTAAATGTAAGGAAAAAATGTCCTTCAATACGAGCTAAAGCCATGGGTTCCTCAAAATAAGTAAGTTGGATTCCTTAGTACAAGTAAATGTTGCTGCTTTGAAATAAGGAAAAGTTTACTCAATGTGAGGACAAGGTTATAAAACTGAGGAAAATTTTACTTTTTCTAAGGATGAAGGTACCCTTAAATGAAAGAAATTTACTTAAAATAAATTCGTTGATTTCAAAAAAAATTTGTTAATTTTCTATTTCCTCTATTTTCTTATTTGTTTGGTTACTTATTGTCAGTCATTCTTATTTTAATTGTAATACGTTTTTAAAACTTCAAAGAAGAACTTAAATTTCTTTTACCTGTCGTCACCCGATCAGAGAATTGAACCTGTGTTCTCAGCGCCATGCCACTGTTCAAAGATGCTCATCTTACCCAACTCAGCCACCGACAGCATTTATAAGCCATACTAAAATGATGTTGTTAAACTGCGCATGTAACAACCATTGTCTGATCAGGGAAGCTTCGGTTCAAATCCCGGCGACGACATAATTCTTTTTTTTTTTAATTTTTTTATTTTTTTATTTAAAAAACAAGTAGATAACTATAAATATATAGGCAAAAACAGAATACTTACGAGAAGAATAGATATTAATTTCAGCGAGTGTTGCCACTCATTTATTAAGGAAATTTTTCCTACGTTATTGTAAATTTTTTGAAGAAACTAACTAAAACTGAGTACGATTTTCCTTAAACAAAACATTCCATTAGATTGAGGACATTTTTACTCAAATGAGGAACAAGTTGTCCTCAAAAATTCTTCCCAAAGAAAAATTTACTATTTCAAAGGAAAATTTTACTAAAACCACAAACTCTATATTTGAGGAAGAGCTTTGACTTGCTTTAATGAAACATGAACTCATTTCAAAGGACTCAATAACTAAATGAGACGATATTTTCATCAATATGAGGAAAAATAACTTAGATTAAGGAAAATTTTTGCAGTAAATCGGAGGAAGGCAGTTCTTCAAATTTAGTACGGTCTTTTTTTCGGTGTAGGTTGTGGCACACTAGTAATTGTGTCAGTGATGGCATTTTCGGTGCATTTGTACTTTTTTCGGTACATTTGCGTCCTGAAAAATCGTTGTCAGTACAATCGACAAGTTTTCAGTAGATTTGGGGCATTTTCAGTACATTTGCCAAATTTTTAGCTCATTTTCAGTACATTTTCGGTACATTTGGACATTTTATAATATTTACATTTTTTTTGTTTTTTAGTAAATGAAAATAACTGCGATGAATAGATTTATAGTTATTACCTGTTATATTAATTACGTTTATTTTTTTTTTGTAAATGAAAATAATCGCGCAATGTGTAGATTTTGTAATTAATTTAATGTGAAATATAACTAATTTTCTTAGGGTTTTTGAGATGGCAAAAGTGAGGACCTTTTTTTTTTGTTAGTAAATTTTAGAATAATTTCGTACATTTAAAGAAAATTATGTGTACAAGACCAAAAAGTACATTCAGGCCTCTAAAAAGTACATTTGAAGTCTCGATTCAGTACATTTTCACAAAACCCAAATGCCTTCACTGATGGGTGTATGTTGTGGCTATACCGACATTGCCGTGTTGGTGTAAAGATTTGTTCCTGGATGATTTTTACCTGACCTGGAATGAATGCACTGCCGAACAATGACATCGGTGCTGCCGTGGAAAGTGATGTTATCGCCGTTGCGATTTCTGCCGACGATGATGTGAGCCCATCTGTCGGCAACTTGTTTTCAACGAGTGCACGATGTTCCCCAGTTGGCGATGACGTAGATTGCGGCCATAATGTTGGCGATAATCCATTTTTAGTCGTTGAAGGAGCTACAGTACTCAAAATTGTGAAAGACGGGAAACTGAAGCGGTAGCATTTCCAGCTTATGTCTCCGATGCCACTGTTTACCCCAACGCAGTCAAAATGAAACCATTGGTCGCATTTATCGCACTGAACCATGCGATCGTTATACATTGCCTCACACTCTTTACAATTATAATCGGCATTTGTTTTGTCGTCTGACATTTGAACGATTTATTTTAAACTTTATATCAAATTTAATTGAATTCCACGAGAAAATTTATTTAAGAATAAATCGCGATTATATTGTATCGAACAGAAATTGTTCTGATTTTAAAAATTTAATTTTAAAGATTTGTTGGAGTCAAAATTTATTCACGTTAGTGCATGGCGGTCTTCACCAAATTCTATAGCACGATACCGAACTTTTCCTTCGTAAATAAAATATGTTTTTTTTTATTTAATATTAAATTAAATATAACTTTATTAAAAAGATTTATTAAGTATTTGCGTTATTCTCGCAGAGCTGGCAGAAATGGCAGAGATGCTTTAAAATTAAATTTTTGTGCTACCGCTTGCACTTGAATATTAAGACTGTACTAAGATTTATTTTAATTTCTTTTAGTAAGTATTTTACCATCAGTATAACGGTTCAAAATTTATGTACATACATACATATGTAGGTATGTAAGTGTGTTAATACATGAGGTAATAAACAACAAGAATAATTGAAACAGAACTAAACATTGTGTAGCAAAACTTTACTTGACAATTTTACTTTTATAAACTATCGGCGGTAATACTGGGGTGGCCCTTATACAAAAATAATTTTAAAATAGCATTTTCACAAAGACCACTTGCTCGATTTACATGGAATTTACACCAATAAAACTTTTATTTAGAGTGGCCCTCATACAAACATACAGTGCACGGGTCCCCTCAAGTAGATTAGAAATGATTTTACACGACAGCAAATTTGGACTGTACAGGCGTACTACTTTGTAGTACCCAAATCCACTATTCTGCAAATTGGGACAGATCGTTTTGGAAAATTATTCGACTTAGAGAGTATTTTCACTCCGAGATCAGTTTTGCTCCAATTACTCGTTCGAAAATTTGCGTTTTGGTATAGATTCGAAGGTATTATAACATATTCAAAGATATAAATTTGCAAAAAAAAAATGTCGGTCGGATATAGCTTCGGAGGTATAGTCATCGTAAATTGCGGATATAGCTTTTCTAAAAAGAAGTATAAGTTGGGAACCCCTAAATAGATTTCCAAAATTAGGGTACCATATGAAAGGTAATTTAATAAGGCATAAAATCAGCACTAGCGATGCCAATCCCGGGATTTCACAACGATTTATTTTGCTTGAAATAGTATAAAAAAGCCACTATAGGTTTTTAACATGCTTCGTTACTGGATCGTGAATTCAAAGCCTTAAAAGATATAGTAAATGTACTTCAACCCATTAATGTAACTATTGGAACCATATGAGCTCTTGATATGGAACTATATATATAAATTAGTGGTGGCAAACTATCGATAGTCCTGACTATCGATAGTTGACGATAGTTTCTGGAAACTATCGATAGACTATCGATAGTTAGATTACTTTAAAAAACAAAAAAAAAATTAATATTGTCACTGCAATAGTGACATTAGAAAAAGTCTAGATTTTTTTCAACTACTACCAATTATTTTTATTTAAAAAACATATAGCATCGACATTTTTAGTCCAGTAGAATAAGTCGTAAAAATGAGAAAAAAAAATAATTATAGTTACAGCACTCTGACAGCGGAATATTGTCGAACAAGCATCCTAATGAAAAAAGTTTAATATAAAAGTTGTAGGAATTAAAAAGATCTACATTTTTTTGTTTTACCATTTTCAACGTAACCTTAAAGCTTTTCGAAAAAATTATGGAAAACCGGTTTATTTGTTTTTTAACTTTTTTCTTTGACAAAAAAAATCTATGAAGCTGAAACTTGGGCAAAAGATACTTCCTTGTGTTGGACAAAAGCAGTAATTTTCTTAGACGGAAATATTTAGAGGTTGCTGTTAATTTAATTTAAAAAAAGAACCGTAATTTTTAACTGCGATTCCTCTTAAAACTACACCTCCTACGGAGTTCTGTTTTGGCTCACTTACTCGTTGCTACGTCTACTTTCGATAAATGGAAAATAAATTGTATGGAAATGGAAAAATGACCGAAAAATTTAAAAAATCGAAAAAATCTATTTTTCGTCGAAATTTTCAAATTTATCGTTCAATTATTGTTATTAAATATTAAAACCATTGAAATTTTTTTGCTTTGAATGTAGCTGGAATGTAGAAAACCCAATTGCAATTGCAATAGTGGCAAATGTTCGATAGTGAAAATATTCGATAGCCTTAGAAAACCATCGATAGTGCCAACAAATTTAAGACTATCGATAGTATCGATAGTGCTATCGATAGTTTGCCACCACTTATATAAATGCGACATAGCATTAAATTTCAAGCTAGACGAAATCAAGCAAAATAAATCTCCTTTCAGCAATCTTTTGTTTAATACAATTAAAGAACAAAGAAGAACAGTTTTATCTGATATTTTTTATTTTTAATGAATCCTGACAATATTTACAATGTTAAGTTTGACTTTTCCAAAGCCTCATTACTAACAATTATAAAAAAACAGTTATGTATATGATATTTTGTTCAAATTCGAAAACGAGACTAACTCCATTACCGATAATAATGATTTCACTGAAATAAGAAACTTAAAAGCTTAAAAGAAAAATTACTTTTTGTTTTAAATAACACTTCGCAAAATTCTTTAAATAGGACAACTTATTCTTTACTTGAAGCTCTAAACAAATTTAGGTCACGTTTGGAGGATGATACCTTGAATGCTTTAATATTTTTAAGTTCATATTTTAAAAGAGAATAAGAAGTTTTGCAATTTAATTTTAGAAAAATATTTCTTGATAAAAAAGACTTGATTACCTTAACGTATAATAATGAATGTATTTAAAAATAATTTGTGATACTTAACAAAAATTTAAGTTGTTTACATTATATTTTATTTTTTTTTTTTACTTTTATGAAGAAGTTTTTAGTTTTTCTCTTTATTGTTTTAAATAAATAATATTGCCACGTTATAAATAATCAAATTTTTCCAGAAGTATAGGTTCATTTATGTTGATAATTTCAAAAATTTTTAAATCCCGGGACTGTCCCGGGATCGCATTTTCAAATCCCGAAAATCCCGGGATCAAAAAAATCCCGAAAATTGGCATCCCTAATCAGCACATAAAAATTCGTTGTACAGTTTTCACAAAGTAACTATTCTGTAAAATTTTGACTTTTCTATTATTTTTTTAAAAAACGTATGACTACCGTATAATTTATGATCCTCAGAAGAAATCTCAATTCCTTTGCTTTAAAATAATGCATCATTTGTACGAATTTTTTTATACAAACCCATTTTTTCCGGAATGTAAAAAAATTAGTTCGTAAAATTTTTTTGAAAACTATATATTTATAGACAACTACAACTACAGCGACGTGAACAACAACAGCCAAGCCTCGGTTGAAGGCCGCCCCCTTTCCCTTACTTTTATATAAAATTAAAATAAAAGCGGTTGAAGAAATTACAGTTACATATTTCACATTCCGGAAAAAATTTAAATATTCTTAATATTTTGGACTGAGCCCTTTGTATTAGTGCTATGTTTGAAGAGCTGGCGTTACCCCAAAGTTGGACACCATATAACCAAATTGGCTTAAAAATTATTTTGTATAAAAGGATTTTATATTCAAGCTTCAAAGGGGAACAATGATTAATCAGCACGTGACGACTGGAGGTTTTTAACTTTAACTGAGTTTTTTTGGCAACAATATGCCTACGCCATGCTAGTCGTCGACCTAATTGAATACCTAGATATGTTACAATTTCACTTTGTGGGACAGAAGTATTATTTAGAACAATTGGAGGGCATTCACCACGCCTATGGGTAAAAGTAACTTGCTTACATTTTTGCTCATTTATTTTTATGCGCCATATCGACAACCATTCTTCTATTGATTTTAAATGAAGCTGGAGCTTTCGAGAAGCTTCTAATGGGCAACGGTTACAACTTAAAACTGTAGTATCATCTGTGAATGTTGAGATGGTCGTGTTAGCATTAATTGGTAAGTCTAAGGTATACAATACATATAGAAATGGTCCTAGTACGCTACATTGAGGGACACCGGCTCTTATATTGAAGTGAGTAGAAATAAAATCTCTGTGTTTTATTTTAAATAGCCTGCTTTCGACATAAGAAGTAAGTGTTTTGTGAACATTGAGAGGCAATAAAACTTTAATTTTATTGATAAGGCCTTCGTGCCATACTTTATCGAATGCCGGTGCGACATCGAGAAATATTGCTGTGCAGTATTCACTGCGCTCATAAGCCTTTCTTATTTCATTTGTGATCCTATTAACCTGTTCGATTGTGCCGTGTTGTTTTCGGAAGCCGAATTGGTGAAGCAGAAATAAATTATTATCGGTAACTTAAGGAATTAATTTTGCTAGAATTAATTTCTTAACTAATTTTGACAAGCAAGGTAAAAGACTTATGGGTATATACGATGATGGTAATGTGCGATCTTTCCCAAGCTTTGGTATCATGGTTATCAAAGAGTTTTTCCATTCTTTTGGGTAATATCCGTACTGAATTATAGCATTAAAAAGTCAGGTCAAAAAGATAATGCTTCAATAAGGCAATTCCTTAATCGTTTTGGGAGTGATGTTATCATACCCTGGGGCTTTCTTAGGAGACATTTCTTGAATTAAACTGATTAAGTTGCTGCTGTGGAAACTCATTTGGATAGTATCGTTATTTATTGGCAGTTAGGGAGGCATGAAACCTTGAATGTTCGTATTTGGTTGAAAAACTGTACTTAAGTGATTTGCAAAAGCCTCACCTTTTTCGTCATCACTTCGAGCCCAATTTCCGTTGGAGTCTCTAATCGGTGAACCATATTCAGTGGGGACTCTTATTTTTTTGCTGGCTTTCCACAATGATTTTTTCCCATTAGCATTGGGGGCGAGCTTCGAGAAATACTTTTGCTGCTCCAAGTCTTCTTCGTTTTTTAATGCAGACCTAAGTTTGTTTGTAGCAATTTTTAGGATTGCTTTAAAAGCTGGGGATCTATGGACCTGCCACTCTTGCCTTAATCTACGCTTTTCGGCAACGAGGATTTAGTAAAGAAACGGCTTTTTGTAGTATTCACAGTTTGATCAGAAGTTGAGTGCTCTGCTGCTGAATAAAGTATTGAACAGCAACAGCATCGTCAATATGCTCGTTGTGTTCTACCAAATAGGTTGAGTAGATGTGTGAGCTTATGTATTTTTTGCACTTAAGCCAATTGGTCTTATGTGATGTTAGTCTCATAGGGGGCTCAAGATCAGCTGAAATTGCTGAACTATTTTTTAGGCTATTGTTTTTGCTTAGCTGCGACTATGAAAAAATATGTAGCAGTAGCAACAGTCGAAGCAACGAATTTAAAATCGCAACTGTCTGCTGTGCTTAACTTCGTTTTCATGCATAAGTTGTAGCAGCAGCCGAAGTTCTTGTACGAAAGGAGATCGCTGTTGCTATAGTTGTAGTCGTTTATTTCAAAATGTTTGCTTCGGCCGTTGCTACGCATTTAACAAGAGAACCAAGCAATAGCAAAAGAAAACGATTGACAAGCATCTTTGCTTCTGCTTCTACAGTGTTAGGAGATTTTCGTGTTTTGATCACTGAAGAGTCACTTTGGGTCACATGGAGTCATTGAGCTGAGAGAAAATCGCGATTTTGTGGTTTGCGTGCGATTTTTGTAGAATTGCACTATAACACCTATAGGCCACGTAATCCAAACCAGGAAAATATCTATACAGCAACAGATTCCGCAAATCGTTCAGGACACACAAAGTGGTTAAATATTAAAAATGACCACTACAATAGTAGCAGTACACCACTGTAGTTAAAAGTTTATTGGCACAAAAAAAAAGGCGCGAAAATAGGACAACAAAAGTACATTCGAACATTTGGCAAAATTTAATTAGTAGGAGTGGTTCTACCATACATATGGTAGAGTGTTTCCCAGCGAAATGTAATGAACAAGTACCTATACAACTAAAAATTATAAATAAAGCTAGGTTTTACAGTAAATAAAATATTTTGACTAATTTTTATTTAAATTTTTAACCGATCAGTGGTCGGTCTCCAGGTACTAATATATTAGGTTGCATGTCCGATGTCCCAAACATGGGTTTTCACTGGTTTTTTGGGTCAATTTTAATTAATGAAGATAACAGCTTGAAATGTATGCTAAATGATAGAGCTCGAAGAGCCTAAACAGAATATATAGGGTTGCCTTATCGAATCATGTACTAAACATGGGTTTAGACCCGTTTTTAGGGCTAAATTTTCTTAAATGAGTGGCAACCCATGTTTGGGACAGGATTTGACAAGGCAACTCTATATATTCTAATTAGGCTCTTTGATCTTTATCATTTGACACACATTTCAAGCTTTTATCTTCATTAATGAAAATTGACGAAAAACCGGTGTTTGGGACATGATTCAACAATGCAACCCCAGATATTATATTTAGGCCTCTTCGAGTTCTATCATTTGGCATACATTTCGAGCTGTAATATATTACAGTTTTAATTAAAACAACAAAATTGGGTAAACTTCGGGCATCGGGACAGGCTTTGCTAAGGCAAAACTGGTAGGGTAGTTTTGCAAAATAAAATTGATATCTTTTCCGTAAATCGTATACACTCGATTTTTCTACAGCGGGCTCTCCGTCTATAAGTAAACTTTACTTACACTCCATACAACCACTATGCACTTCACAATACAACTGACTGTGCACTGCAAATAGCCGAAGTTCAGTTGCCGAGCTGAACATATAGCGAAAGCACAGTCAGGGTTCGCTTCGATATTTTTTTCTATTGCTTAGCTCGACTTCGCAATTTCCAACAAGCAACAGCTAAGGCCATAGCGTAAAAACAAAAACTTAACTTCGTGGCTTGCTTTAACTTCGTTCTTCTCAAAAATGCACAGCAAGCAGAAAATTCAAAATGTGAAAAGGAATAACTGTAGCAGCACAGTTAAGCAAAATTTCGTTAATATGTTTGGAGTTATAGTCTAATTCCCAAGGAAACGAAAAATTCTTTGAATTTTTTCTCACTGATTGCGAATCGAAGTGGACAATAGACTGCCGAAACAGTATGTTTTTTGGAATGGTTTTGTAGGTAAATAGAGGTAATTTTTTGAAAAGGATTCTAAGCAGTAGTGTTTAAGGCGATTTCGAATTAAATTCCTGTGCCACCGTGAGCTTTGCCATCAGGATGGTTGGTTTTGTAAAATTTATATCCTGGAATATGAAAATTTTGCTTGTCTGTCAGATGAGTCTCTGAAATAAGCATCAAGTCAAGTTTTCTTGAGTTAAATAATGAAAAATTTTATTTTTATTTTGGTTGATGCCGTTTGCATTCCAAATTTTTAGTTTATTTATTTTTGCGCCATCAAAATTTGAAGTAATTGGTTTTGCGTTTCAACTAGATCTTGTAGAGTTGATTGCATTGAAATCATAAATTGATTCAAGGTTTGAGTTAAGCTTGTGATTTGTTTTTCGAAGCTATTTTGTTGAGAATTTGAGCGCACTTGCATATGAAATAGTTGGACTTACTGGATAAGTATTGGTTTGTTGCTGGACAAAGTTATGGGTTGCAAATATATTTTCATTTGAGTTTCGGTTTACTTGCCTTTTTTCAGAGATCTTAGCTTTGAGCTCTTTATAAATAGGACAACCCCTGTAATTAGCAGTGTGATCCACTTGATAGTTAAATTAATATCTTTTTTCAAGTTGTTAATGCATTTAGAAAAGAAAGTGTTGAAGTTCTCCACAAGCAACACATACAGGTTGAAAGGTGCAGTAAGCTTTTGTGTGCCCAAACTCTTGTTCGTTAGTACACTGTACCGGACCACACGACGGTGAAGCAAGAATTTTAGTTTATAAATAGGGTGACCCTTATTCTGAATCAGGATGAAAATCAACCTTAACCCTGCTGTTAGGTTCGGACCATTTTGGTCAAATTTTTTTTTATTTTCTATATAACTTTTGAACGGTACAACATATCGACTTGAAGCGTCGGCTAATGTGGTAATTTTACTCAACAAGCTCATCATAAAAAGATCAAGTGTCTAACATAAAACGGGAGGAAGAAAAATAAAAAGTAACAAATCTTAGGTTAAGGACCGTGAAAATAAATTTCCAACTAAGGTTTTTCCATTTGGCGCTTTCTTAGAGAAAAAGTTTTTGATAAACTGAATTGCTGGTGCTTTGTTTCAAATATTTTAGAAGGCAGGTAATGATTGAAGAAGTACTGAAAATCCAAGGAGGAAAATTGCTGGTTTTTGTTAATATCGGTTTTAGTGGAATATTGATATTTTTTGTATAGTCAATAATATTGTATATCGTTGAAGGATGCTTCATCATCTTTTTACGCCTTATTGTAGTTTTAATATCGTTGTGCAAATTTATGTTATTTGAGATAAACATTTTTGGAATGAGCCGAGAGGTACATTGGATCACGCGTTCTTCAATTTCAGGAAAGCCTGATTCAGCTAAAAGGTTTTTGATGGGTGTTGTTGGAAAAGCGCGGAGACTTCTACGAATAGCTGAATGATATGGCGCATATAATTGTTTAATTGTACTTTTTACACATTTTTCAAAAATAGGCAAACCATAGTCAATAACAGATAATATTAAAGATCTAGTTATATTTAGAAGAGTTGAAATGTGAACATTACAATGTTTCGATGATAAATATTTAATTATATTAAGTCTTGTAACTAATTTTTTTCTAAGGTTAATACAATGTTGCTTAAAGCTCATAGATGAGTCAAATATAATGCCAAGAATTTTTAAATGTTTAACATTTTCAATAAAATGATTGTTGTAGGATAAATTTAAATTTTGACAATTTTTCTTTTTACATATGTGAAGTGTATTACATTTTTCGTATGACAACAACGTGCAAATCGTTGGTTTTGGAAAATATTAAGACATCGTCTGCATAAATGCAGTGTTTAATTTAATAATTTGAAATAATATTGCTAATTTCATCGAAAACAATTATAAAAAATATAACTGATATTGGCGAACCTTGTGGAATACCGTTATATAAATGCTGATATTCTGAAAGATTGTTATTGAGTTTAATTCTAAATCTACGGTTGGTTAAAAAACTTTTAACAAAATTATAAATTTTTGAACCAACTTGCCATTTTTGTAGCTGGCGTAGAACGACATGAACACCGATTCTGTCAAATGCTTTTTCAAAGTCCAAGCTAAGTATTGAAACGTGGTTCTTGTTTGAAATAGCACTAGATATATAATGCTCGAGATGTAATAAAATGTCTAATGTTCCTTGGCCTTTTTTGAAAGCAACTTGATTGTTGCTGATATAATTATTTTTTATTGCAAACCACATCAGTCTATTGGCAATGATTTTTTCTAGAATTTTACTTAAACATGGGAGTAGTGATATGGGCCGATAGCTGTTCAATTCGGTTTTTGGTTTATTTGGTTTTCTAATTGGAACAATATCGGCTTGTTTCCATATATGAGGGTAAGTGGTCTGGTTAAAGATAGAATTATATAAAGCAACAATTCTGTGTTTCAAACAAAGAGGAATATTTTTTATCATTGCATATGATATTCTATCAAATCCAGGGGTTTTTCCTTTAGATTTTTTTATTACATCTTCGAATTCGTGAAAAGTGATTTTATCTTCAATTATTTTTGCGGAAGGTGAGAGAGGGTGGAAATTACTATACGGTTGATTTATAACATTTGATTTTTCTGTGATGAAATTTATATTGAAATTGCAATCTTTTGAAAACGAAGACCAATTAGATAAAAAGTGATTCGAAATGTCTTTTGTAGAAAGAAGAGGTCCATTTGCAGAATTTATTATACAAATATTACTTCTTTTAAAGTTACCAGTTAGCAATTTAATATCTTGCCAAATCTTTTGGGGTTAGAAGTGGGGTTTATATTACTAGTAAATTTTTCCAGGCAGACTCTTTTCGCAATTTTAGAGTGGTATCTAAAACAAGCATTTGCTTTTTTGTATATAGTCAAGTTAGTATTTGTGCGATTTAATTTAAAAAATGCCCAGGCTTGTTGTTTATTAGCTCTTAATTTTTCTAGTTCTTTATTCCACCAGGGGACAGAAGGCTTAAAATACTTATTTTTAGTTTGTGGGATATGGTAATGGGCTGCACAACGAATTATTTTCTGGATTGAGGCAACCTCTTTATTAATATCTCGTGAAGTCGGAAATCGTGTAGTGGCGTCTTCGCAAAAATTCTGGAATTCCATCCAGTTTGCTCTATCTGTAATAAACTTTGGTAAATTTTTAATTTTTTCTTTGTTAATATTCGAATCGATTGTCGCTTCCGTGTAGATTTTTCAAAATTTTCCATGTACATTTAGGAGCTAAATTAGCAGAACATAGTGTAAGATCTACATTGGCAAAAGTTTGGTGGGTGGAAAAATGAGTTGGTGAGCCGTCGTTAAGTATAATCAGATTGGAGGTAAACAATACATCTTCGATAATTTTTCCTCTTGGATTAGTAACCGAGGAGCCCCAGAGCGTACTCCAAGAGTTAAGATCACCTAACAAAACAACAGACGTTGAAATATTTCTGAGAATCGAAAGAAGTTCATTTGCATGAAATATCTGAGCAGGTGGAATATACATTGAGATTAAAGTTAACTTGAATCCGATGTTAATTTCTATTGCAATTGTAGAAACGTTTGAAATTATATTTAGGTTGGAATGAGATATTTCTTTTTTTATAAGCAAACAAATTCCCTGCTTGCACGAATAAACTTAACCATATTTTTTTTGACTGAAAAATTCCATATTCGACTGGATAAATGTTTTCGAAAAATGGGTCAAAAACACCCTTTACGGCGGTCGGGGAACGCCCCAGCCACTTTTAAAATCCATTTTCGGCCTTTTTTCATCGATCTATGCAATACAATTTTCTTCGAAAAATGGGTCAAAACACCCCTTCAGGAGGGTCGGTGACCACCCCTGTCACTTCCAAAATCCATTTTCGGCCTTTTCTCATCGATTCGTGCAATAAAATTTTTTTCGAAAAATGGGTCAAAAACACCCTGTTAGGAGGGTCGGTGACCACCCCTGTCACTTACAAAATCCATTTTCGGCCTTTTCTCATCGATTCGTGCAATAAAATTTTTTTCGAAAAATGGGTCAAAACAACCTTTTAGGATGGTCGGCGACCTACCCTGTCACTTCCAAAATCCATTTTCGGCCTTTTTCCATCGAATACAACATTCATTTCTTCGTGATAGAGATCATTTTCTTTACGCGACCATTTATGAGCGACAGAAAATTTGTACATGTACGAGCGCTTATCATGCCTTCTCACATCATTCGCATTCATTTGTGAACTATGGAAAAATTGTTGGCTTGCATTAATTCTTTTATGAATGCTACTCGTTTGTGAAAAGAAACAGATGCTCATATTTGTGTGCGGTTCAACAAAGATCTATTTTCAATAGTGCATTCATGAACATGAGCGAATGAAAAAAATTTAAAGACAATTCATACATGAATAAATTCATGAATGCGACATTTTAAGTGTACATTAGAGCGGTTCAAAATAATAACTTTTTGATTTTTTCACGATGTGTCAGTGGATTACAATAGCCCTATATGTCTAGACAAAACAACCCATAAGGATTTTCATCAATTTTGAAAACTGGATTGCCACCGCCTGTTTTAAGTTGCCTACCCATTTTCGAAAATATTGATTTAAAAAATGGTGCAAGCTAAAGAGGTTATCAAATTTTGCAACAAACTGGGTATTCTTTTAGAAATATTATCGATCGAGGAATTCGAATCCGTTATCAGTTTTTCTTCTTCTTCTTTTTTTCTTATAAAAAAATTGAAAATTGTCCGGACAAAATTAAAAAATGCCGATTTTCTACTTTCAAGTTGCAAAATCTTGATATAATATTTTACCGCCGATCTAGTTATACTTTATTTTTAATGTACCTCTATTTGCTTAAAAGAAAACCGTAAACCGCATATCAGTATCTTCCTTCAAAACCAAGATATCTGCATTTTTCTAAATTAATAGACCTGAAATTTTTCGATTCGGCGTTGACATATATACATATTAAGCTAATTCAAATTTTTTTTTTGTTCTAAACAGCTATTATCGATCAAGGAACTTGAATCCGTGATTAGTTTTTCTTCTTCTTCTTTTTTTCTTATAAAAAAATTTAAAATTGACCGAAAAAAAAACAAAAAATACCGATTTTCTGCTTTCAAAATGCAGAATCGCCCCTAACTTCCGAACTCGGAGTAAAAGCAGCATTTACTCAGTTTTTATGAATACGGGCCAATGTGTCGACAGCAGCAATAAATTGTATACGTAGTTAAGGCTAAATGTTTCAAAACATCTGAATAAATGAAAACAATTGAATTTGAATATTTCGGAAGAAACAAAAAATTGTATTTCATCAAGTAATGCAAATGGTGAAGAATATTTGAAAAAATATAAAAATGTAATAGTATAAGAGCTAACAACGTTATCGACCAATCATTTCAGAATGGCTGGTTTTTTGATATTCTCTCACTTTCATTATATCGGTAGGCATGAGTCCTCTAGCAGGAAGTGTTGCGTTTGCCTGTACGCGTCGTCTGAAGTTGCGGATATGGGACGTTCTTTTACAAACCGCATAGGATTTAGGACTTGGTATTTTAGAATCGCCCGAAATTTTTTTTGCAGCTTATATACATAAAATTACTAGACCCACATATGAATTTTTGATAATTGGCTGGATTTTGTCAAATGTACTCATACTTGAAGTCTATTATCTCCAGTTCTACTGATACGATCAATTTCGAATTTTTTCTATTTAATAGTCAATAACGTTAGCTTCTGCAATAAATTTTAAAAAAAAAATGTATACTGTCAACAAATGAAAGATAATAATTTAATTGTTTAAATAGTTTTAATATGATGTTTCCCCAACTAGAATACATTGAAAAAAGTAACATTTTGTTCCGTATTCTTTTATCTACAAAACCCATTTTACAAAAAAGTTGAGTCTCTGTTAGATCGGAAGTTATTAAATATTTTCCAGCGCAAGTCATGAATTCCAGAACAAATTTAAGTGTGCGACGAGTCAAACCAAAGAAACGAGTATTTAACACTCGTTATTAAATTTTGATTCGTCGCACGCTGCATACTTAAATTTGTTCGGATTCGTTTTTCTAAATAAAACGGATTTTACTGTATCAAATAAACGCAATTAAAAAAACATTTTTCTGTTTTGATTATTTACTTTCCATCTATTTTTCTAATGCTGTTGTTGTTACATATTGTTTATTAATGTAATTAATACGTTTCTAAAACTTCAAAGGAGAAATTCAATTTTTTTTACCTGTCACCCGATCACAAGATGCTCATCTTACCCAACTCAGCTACCGACAGCATTTTTAAGGCCTACTAAAATGATGTCGTTAAACTGCGCATGCAACAACCATTGTCTAATCAGGGAAGCTTCGGTTCAAATCTCGGCGACGACATACATTTTTTTTTGTGTTTTTTTATTTTTTAATTTGAAAGTATTTAAAAAACAAAAAAAGAACTATATATATATTGAAAATATCTTGAAAACTGGCTCTTATATTAATAATTAAAAACGAGTCCGGATCGAATCCGTCTTATTAAAAAAAACGGATCCTTAACGGACTCGTTATTTATTATTAACATAAAAGGCAGTTTTCAAGATATTTTCAATATATATATAGAGCTTTTTTTGTTTTTTAAATATTTCAAATTAAAAAATAAAAAAATTAAAATAAATAAAAACATTTTGTCGTCGTCGGGATTTGAACCGAATCTTCCCTGATTAGACAATGGTTGTTGCATGCGCAGTTTAGCGACATCAGTTTAGTATGTCTTAAAAAGAGTCCGTAACGGATCCGTTTTATTTACAAAAAACGGCTTCGGAACGGAACCGACAAAACAGATTCCGCTTTTTCGAGAGGAATTTCATACGAAAACGAATTCGAAAAGGATCCGTTTTATTAACAAAAAAACGACTTAAAAACGGATCCGAATATGAAGTCCGTTCCGAGTTCGAAACGGATCCGACAACGCGGACGATCCTTCCCGCTGTTTGGAGGCGAATCACCAGAATCATCGGAATCGGAATCTGGAACGGATCCGTTTTATTAACAAAAAAACCAATCTGAAACCGATCCGAATATGAAGTCCGTTCCGAGTTCGAAACGGATCCGACAACGCGGACGATCCTTCCCGCTGTTTGGAGGCGAATCACCCACGATTTCGCATCCGAATCGTATCAGAATCGGAATCTGGAACGGATCCGTTTTATTAACAAAAAAACCAATCCGAAACGGATCCGAATATGAAGTCCGTTCCGAGTTCGAAACGGATCCGACAACGCGGACGATCCTTCCCGCTGTTTGAAGGCGAATCACTCACAATTTCGCATCCGAATCGTATCAGAATCGGAATCTGGAACGGATCCATTTTATTTACAAAAACCGACTTCGGAACGGATCCATTTTGTTTACCAAAAAGGAGTCCGGAACCGATCCGTATAAGAAGTCTGTTCCGAGTCCGTAACGGATCCGATCTAGTTTAAAAAAATGAGTCCGGCTCCCATAGTTAAGAAAAACGATTCCGTAACGGATACATTTATGAAGTCCATTTCGGATCTGTAACGGATCCGTTTTAGTTAAAAAAACGAGTCCGGCTCGCATCCGTTTTATTTACGGATCCATTTTTGAAGTCCGTTCCGGGTCCGTAACGGACCCGCATCCGTTTTTGTACACATTGGGTAACCACTTTGTGTGTCCTGAACGATTTGCGGAATTTGTTGCTGTATAGATATTTTCCTGGTTCTTTGGATTACGTGGCCTATAGGTGTATAGTGCAATTCTACAAAAATCGCACGGAAACCACAGAATCGGGATTTTCTTTCATCTCGGTGACTCCAGGTGACTCGGAGTGAACCGCCTCGATGAGTAGTCACTTATGGAGTGACTACCTCCGGGATACTCCAAAGAACAAGGAAAATATCCTTAAAGCAATAATATCCAAAAAATCACACGCATCGCAAAACATAATTAGGTGTGATAAGTTTTTGCAACACCGTCGTCTATAGGTGTTATAGACCAATTCTACAAAAATCGCACGCAAACCACAAAATCGCGATTTTCACTCACCTCGGTGTGTTTCAAGTGACCCAAAGTGACTCGGAGTGAACCGCCTCGATAAGTAGTCACTTATATTTAAGTTTTTATTTTCGAACAACATTTTTTTTGCTTTGTTTACAAATATGCCTATCGCGGCTATGAACACTCGGAGTACCAACAACATACGTAAACAGAGTTCTGTTTCCTCCACCCCGCTGGGGAATACTGAGCAATACAAAGATGATTCAACACAAAAGACTACTCCACTTCATGCCGAGGGAAGCCTGGACTCAAAATTTCAAGATTTGAAAGAGAATATTATTCTACAGATGACTGAAGCTCTTAAAACTACTGAAGGAAGACTGTTGCAAAGACTAAGTGAGGTGTCAGCGGAAATTGCGAACATTAAGACTTGCCTAAAAATGTCATTGTGAGAGTTTCGGCTATTGAGGCAACCTGCAACGAATTCCACGCGATGAAAGAAGAAATAAAAACCATAAAAAAAAACTTTGAAAAAATTAATTGTGGTGACTCATCCGGAGTTTCTTCCTCTCCCGTGCTGATGACTCAGGTTGAGGAACTGCGCAAGCAAGTGGCGAAATATGAAAATAAGTCAGTTTCTACCGACGTCATTATTAACGGAGTTCCCTTCTCTGCTGACGAAGATCTTGGTTCAGTTTTCGGCAATATTTGCTCAGCAATCAGCTGCAACTCTCCTAAACTTCGTGACATATTCAGAACAAACACAAAAGTACAACACTCAATATCCCCAATAATAGCAACAACAATAACATCAGAGACAACAATAACTTAAGCAACAACAATAGCACAGCGATCATAGTGAAGCTTTCATCTGCATATGAGCGCAACAATCTTTTTAAAGCTCTTGCACGGTTTTGTAAAAATAAAAAGAAACAACTGAAAGAAAGTGACATCGGGTGTGTAGGTGAAGAGAATATGTTTGTGCATGAAAGTCTCACCACAACAAACCGCGCTTTAATGACTGCAGTTTTTTATTATTAGAGGACGTTTTTATGTAAAAAAATATCTGGGGACGGTACAGCGACTCTTGTATGCAATAGAGAAAGCGTGGATTGCGTAGCTGATAATGGTAATTAGGGTGTCTCAAAAATTTATTAATTTGGTGGTACTTTAAATCTTAAAATTTTTATAATAATAAAAGTAATAATAATAGAGTTTAGTTACTACAGCTATTAGCTTTCTTAGTAATTTAGCGTGAAGCTTTAAAACCAAGTAAAAAGCTTATATATTAATGGAAATGAGAAACTTATACATGCAATTAATTTTTTATTTTTTTATAATTTCTTCTTAGCTTTATCACACTTTCTCAACATACCCACCCAGATCATATGTATATAAACATACAATTGCATGAATGTAATTGTATGAATTTATTAACATGGTCCAAGGCATAAATGTTAGAAAAAATTTACCCATCATGCGGTGGGGCTCGGACAACACAAACATAAAGACCAACAACCATTAAGCTACAAAATTAACTATAGTTATTTTTCAATCTAAGCTTGAGTTGACCTTTTGACAAGCTAATATCATATACATCGCAATTATTAATAAGAGTAGTCATGCGATTAAAAGGAGCTGTAGCCATATAATTAGTTCTACTGAAAGGTTGGTAAAATAATTGATAAGAGTTACGATTACTCCTGCGATTAGTATTTAAATGAATATAATTAAGAAGCTCTGGTGCAGCAAGAGACCCAGTCACAAGTTGATGCAGATAAAGTATATCCGCAATATTTCTACGCGAGCTCAAAGACTGCATATGTAGTAACTTCAAACGGTCCTCACTTAGAGTACGCCAGCCAAGTGTGGTCACCATTTTATAATATTCACATTAATAGAATTGAGAGAATTCAAAAAAATTTTATTCGTTTTGCTCTCAATGACTTAAATTGGATTGACTCTTTAAACCTTCCTCCTTATGAGGATCGTTTGAAGTTACTACATATGCAGTCTTTGAGCTCGCGTAGAAATATCGCGGATATACTTTTTCTGCATCAACTTGTGACTGGGTCTCTTGCTGCACCAGAGCTTCTAAATTATATTCATGTAAATACTAATCGCAGGAGTAACCGTAACTCTTATCAATTATTTTACCAACCTTTCAGTAGAACTAATTATATGGCTACAGCTCCTTTTAATCGCATGACTACTCTTATTAATAATTGCGATGTATATGATATTAGCTTGTCAAAAGGTCAACTCAAGCTTAGATTGAAAAATAACTATAGTTAATTTTGTAGCTTAATGGTTGTTGGTCTTTATGTTTGTGTTGTCCGAGCCCCACCGCATGATGGGTAAATTTTTTCTAACATTTATGCCTTGGACCATGTTAATAAATTCATACAATTACATTCATGCAATTGTATGTTTATATACATATGATCCGGGTGGGTATGTTGAGAAAGTGTGATAAAGCTAAGAAGAAATTATAAAAAAATAAAAAATTAATTGCATGTATAATTTTTTCATTTCCATTATTATATAAGCTTTTTACTTGGTTTTAAAGCTTCATGCTAAATTGCTAAGAAAGCAAATAGCTGTAGTAGCTAAACTCTATTATATTATATTATATTATAAGGAGGAAGGTTTAAAGAGTCAATCCAATTTAAGCCATTGAGAGCAAAACGAATAAAATTTTTTTGAATTCTCTCAATTCTATTAATGTGATTATTATAAAATGGTGACCACACTTGGCTGGCGTACTCTAAGTGAGGATGCACTATTGTATTATATAAAGTCACCGTTACTAAAGGGCTATTAAATTGTTTTGCCCACCTCTTAATGAAGCCAAGCAGAGATGAGGATTTTTTACAAATTTGATTAATATGCTCATTAAAAGTTAATTTAACATCAAAATGTATACCTAGGTCTTTGACCAAATCAACAGGACCAATTTTCTTATCTTTTAATTCGTAATCAAACTCCACAATATTTTTTCTCCTGGTGAAAATCATAGTTTGGCATTTATCAGGATTAAGATGTAAGTTATTTTAGAACACCAAACCTCAAAGGATTTCAAGTCAGACTGAAGTGGAATAGTATCCCCAACCACCTTCACGTTCCTGTAAATTTTCATGTCATCTGCATATATTAGCAGATGCGAGTTTTTAATGACATGTATAACGTCATTAATTGCTAAAGTGAACAGGAGCGGCCCCAGGTGGCTTCGATGTGGAACACCTGATGCCGCGCTGAATGGGGAGGAAAACACCCTCCGAAATCTTATCTGATATGAGCGATCAGATAAATAAGATTCAATCCAGCTGACAAAACTTAAAGGAAATCCAAGCTTTTTTAACTTAAACAAAATCAAATTATGTGGTAATTTGTCAAATGCTTTACTGAAATCAGTGTAGATGCAGTCAACTTGCCCACCAGAGTCAAAAGAGCTTAATGCAAAGGAAGTAAAATCAAGGAGGTTAGAAAATGTAGATCTGCCATTAACAAAACCATGCTGACGAGTTGTTATGACTTCACTACAGCACACCTTAACTTGATCGTAGACAATGCGTTGATCAAATGACAATTTTATCAGACCATGACCTTATTTTTTGTAGCCTGAACATTAAAATCAACCAAGTTATGGACCCTGTATTTTTTTCATTCCACAACTATAATTTGATAGATATTAATGCTTTATTCAATGAACTTAAAGAAATTAGCTGGAATGACTGATGGTTTTTTGAATCGGTTGATGAAAAACTTTGTTTTCTTATGTCTAAAATAAATTATGCTTTCCATCGTCATGTGTCATTGTGTACAGTAGCAGCAAATAATTCAAGTAGTCCTTGGTTTAATAATTTTGTGTTACATGCAATAGAAAAAGAAATAAGCTTCATTCTAAGTGGAAAAATAATCGCAATGGTTATAACTGGGATAAGTTTCGTAGAGCGAGAAATCAAGCAACTCTGGTGCTAAGGCAGGCTAAAAAGGACTTCTATAACTCTAAACTGAATACTAAACTTAATTCCAAGCAGCTTTGGCAAAACATTAGGAAAATAAAATATCCAGTAAAAATAAGACTGAATGCGAACTTAATCCTGACGAACTCAATAATCATTTTCTTGGTAACAACCTTAGTATGTCGAATATGATCAACACTTCTGCTTTGTCTGTATTTTTACATAACTTTTAGTTCTCTGCCGTTAGTGAAGATGAGGTTGCTAGGTCTGTCAAAAAAACTAGTTCGAATGCAGTGGGTATTGACGGAATCTCTATAAAATTTGTCAAATTGATCTTACCCTTTATACTTTCTCCACTCACCCACATAATAAATAACTGCTTTACCTGTTCATGTTTTCCTGATACTTAGAAGGTAGCTGTCGTAACACCTGTCGCCAAAAAAGCCTCAGCATCTGAATATTGTGATTTTAGACCTATAAGTATCTTACCTGCCTTGGGCAAAGTATGTGAAAGGATCATGTCTGACCAAATCAATATTTATTTAAACTCTAATAATTTGCTTTCGAATTTACAACCTGGTTTTCGTGCTGGTCTTAGTTGCTCTATTGCTCTAATGAAAGTTGTTGATGATATCAGAACTTATTACGATCAAAATTTCTTAACATTTCTATGCCTTTTAGATTTCTCTAAAGCTTTTGATTCTGTAAATCACTCTCTGCTTTGCCACAAACTAAGGTATTTTTTTAATTTTAGTGAAAGTGCAGTGAAATTATTATATAGCTACCTAAATTGTAGAATGAAAAAGGTTAAGGTCAAGAATAGCTTCTCTTCTCTTAAAACAGTACATGCTGGTGTTCCTCAGGGATCAATTTTAGGACCCTTGTTATTCTCCATTTATTTAAACGACATTTTTTCTGTCTGTAAGTACGCTAAAATTCATGCATATGCAGATGATATTCAAATTCACCTTTCACGACCTATTGGACTGGACGAAGACTTGTGTTATAGACTTAATGTTGATCTATCTTTGATATGTAAGTGGGCGGATGAAAATTTTCTTCAAATTAATCCAATTAAGTCTAAAGTACTGCCTATTGTGAGAAATGAATTAAGTTTACAGAGTATTCCCTACTTGTTTATTCGAACTTCGCCACTAGGATTCGTTAATAAAGTAAATAACCTTGGTTATATTTTAAACTCCAAATTAACGTGTACTGATCACATTAATAGCGTTATTGGTAAGATGTATTGCACTCTTCGTTTTTTAAGAACCTCTGCCGTCCTTACTCCATTAGAAACTAGACGTTGGCTTATACTTCATGCCCTACATATCATATTTTCACTTAGTCTATTGTAGACTTGATTCAATATCACAGCATAAGCTGCTTGTTGCTTACAATAATACGGCTAGATATGTCTATAAAGTTAGTCGGTTTCAGCACATATCTGAAATAAGCAAGGGTATACTAGGTTGTAGTTTGCTTGATTATTTAATTATTCGCAACTTGCAGTTTTTGCATACTCTTATTCACTCGCGTAGCCCTGATTATCTATATGCAAAACTCCAATATTGTCAATATACTAGATTTAATAAATTAATTGTTCCCAGGTACAATTAACTTAACTCTTGCAGATTCTTTTTCATTAGCACCATCAGGCTTTGCAATTCACTACCAGTTGGATTAAGGCGTATTACTTTAGGAAGCAACATCAAATTGGCTATTTCCTACTACTTTTTGAGTAATTAATTCATTTTTCTTTCTTATATTTTCTCTATCATTTTCCTACTATCTACACTACTTCTACATATTTGCTACTATATATTAATGTTTCCCACTTATCTCATGCATTCATTATAATTTGTTAATAATTTTTATTATTTTCTCTTTTTGCTTATATAATATCGTAGTCTTAAGTCCTTATATTCGTTAAGTTTCTTTTCTTATTAATTTTGATTTTTGTTAATTATTTTTTTGCTATTTTATTTCGGATGTCTTATTGTACAACAAATTAAATGAATCAATAAACTTCAATAAACTTTGCAAATAAGTTCTATCACATCCGAGCGACTGTATTCAACGGCAGGTCAAATCCAAACAGAGTTGCGGAATCGCATTTCCCCGCATAGCTTGAGGATGTTATTCTTCCTAAATAAAAACCTAATTTTAATTACTAACTTTTATACTTAAGAAATAAATAAAATTAAAAAAGAAATAAAAAAATGAATTCTTCTATTACTTATGGCTGTTGATTTATTTATAATGATTTTACAACTTTGCGTCATGGTCAATCCTTCTTTTTAATGTAACATCCGTGTCAGTCTCTGCGACAACTTTTTATAAATATCGGTATCCGTATCGGTATCGGCGATAAATTTTTATGAATATCGGTAACCGTGTCGTATCGGCCAAAATGCGTATCGTTGCTTCCCTAGTCGAAATATATTAGAAACAATTTATTTATTGAAAAATTAAAATCTTGCAACAATTTGATGCTCATAGTGTTAGACCTTGCTTGCTTTTTAGCCTAGGAACTTTTTTGCGACTTTTAACCGTCACTGACATAACTTTTTCGCTGTTTTTATAAACAACACGCTGAGAAACAGTTGTTAGTAGTTGAACAAACCTCTCTGTGCGTTGAATATGCGAAAGAATTTTTGGATTAGGTAGTGGTGGATCGTCAGAAGTTACATATTCCATAAAATATTCATATAGAATGCTTTTAGTAAAAGGCGACCCAGTTAAAATAATGTTATCGTCTAGGACGATCATATTTACATATTCTGTACAGTCGAAATTTATGCGTGGTTTTTCGTAACATCGAATGAATTTGAATAGAAGTGCACGGTCATTAGGTTGATCAAATATGAAATATGAAAAATATATTTTTAGTACAATCTAAAAAAGCTGTTAATCTATTTCAAGATTTAAATCTGGTTTCTGGTTTTTGAGAATAGTCGACCAAGGCGTTTAACTTTTTAGCAACACTTCTAACTTATTTCGATATTTAATTTTTTCCAAATTTCAATTAATTTTTTTACTACTTGTGGTTTAAAACTTTTGTATGAAAACATTCCGCTTTCAGCTTTAGCACTTTCACTCAAAAGACTATAATACATACTTTAATAAATCAATATTATTTGGTAAATTGAGCTCATTTAAATTACATGGCAAGCCAAAGGTAGGGACATCTTGAGACGGCATATGCAACAGGCGGCATTCGGAGAATATGGGTTTTATCGGTAGCTCTATAGTTGGAAAAAATGAAAAAAATCACAATTGACTTTCAAAAGTTTCACGGAACAATTACACGTTTTCAATGACAGATTTTTCGATGAAAGATTTTTATTTTTGAATAAATAATTATTTTCCATTATCTTTCGACCTAAGTACTTCAGCACTCCACTATTCTTACAAAAAAAAATAATAACATGGTAAATACAATGGTGGCACAAACCTTTTCCAATGAAATCAAAATAGCCGATATACTCCAATTTTGAAGAAAATATGAAATATTTTATAGTTGTTCCCATGAAAATCCAATATAAGTACTGTTCAAAACCTATTTGTGAAAATGCGGAGCTCAAAATTGATTTTAGACAAAGTTAGCAAAGTTGCTCAGAATTGCCAGTAGAATATTTTCCTGTCATACCTTTTTTGAAAAAAAAAAAAGGACCGGCCCTAATACATATATGTATGTATGTGCATTTTATACAATATATAAATAAGGTTGGTGTATTAATTTTTTATCAATATTTTAGCATTGAACCTTAAAACAATTTTCACAAAATGTCAGCTTCCTTAACTTACAAGCCTGTAAACGAACAGAGTTTGTTTTCCATTCAATTGAAATTGAATAAGATATTCACTTAGGTATATAACTTGTATGGATGGTGTTACAGCCTGTTGTCCAACCACGCCCAAAATTTTTGTGTGGCTGAAAATGCGAACATTTTACATACATCAGAAGCGGTTTTTTTTGCAGTCCCATTGACCGATATATCATTCGTATACGAAAATTTTCTTAAATGCATCTACTATAGTGGTTAAAGTCCAGATAAATACTCTGCCCCATTAAAAATACATAGCCACGCTATATTTTTATATGTATAATCGATCGAATTAAGTGCAGAATTTCAGAAATTTATCGTTATTCATATTACGTAATATGATTTTCTCAGACATATGAATAAACAAACGGACATGGCTAGATCGAATAGGAGCTTCTGTTGGTCTAGTATAGTGTTGGCCATTTACCCTCCCGCGGTCACATTGCCCGTTTCGGGCCATCATTCGACCCGCCATGCAGTTGCTGATTTCTATGCGCTGATTCGCATGAAAATTGAATATGGGAGAAACCCAGTCGGAATCAAACGTGCAAAAACAAAACAAATGCAATCAAACACATTATTTATGCGAAAGGAAATTTTTTAAGCATGTATTATTGAAATATTAGGTATTTAATTGTTGTAAAAAAATTCAATTTCATGGAAAAAAAGTCACCGATATTGCGTCTGGCGTCATCACAAAATATTGAACCAGATATTGAAAGTCTTATTTTAAGTAAACTCTGTTAATATGTTTGTATAACATACATAGGGTCATTTCGCCTGTTTGCGTCCATTTAGTGCAGTTGGCAAGTTTGACGGCGATAGTAAAAATATCCCAGCCCTAATTTCTATGAAAAATTTATGTAATGTATTCATTACATAGTCTATTTTAAGATTAACTTTCAGTTTTGTTCGAAACATTTTGTGTTTTTTTTTTAAATAGAAAAACTTCAGAATTTGGCGTTTTACCCAGTTTGCGTCCACAAAATCCAAATTGCGCCCACCCGTAGACCATTTAGCGTCCACCAGCTTAGAAAAGGAATATAGGGGTGATATTTTTAAGAATTTGTAAAGAAAGATTGTATTTGAACAATTTCTTTATTTAAGGATATAAATATTAAATATCAACATTATTATCATTAAAAACATCACTTTAAAAAAATAAAAATAATTCTTCTCAACATTGACTGAACTTAAAATTAGGTAAGAAATAATAGCCGTGTTTTATTCGCTTTGGTTAAACCTAAAAGTGAATAAAACGCAAAAGTTTAAACTTTTTTAATTCTGGTACTGACCACTAGGTGGCATGACAGTGTTCTGTTTTAAAATCAGAGCCGTTCTGATAGCCGGCAAACTCGTATGGTTGAACAGGGCCTAGCACGGTAAGGGGCCTCACGCGTCATTACATATTTTTCTTTTTTTCAAGAAATTGGCACCAATTGCTTTTGGAATGATCTATAGCGTCGCAGACGCTTATACCAATGTTTTTCTTTCGTTTTCCGAGGATAGAAAAAAATCGACAATAAAAGATGAAGAACAAATCTATTTGACGTTATGTATATTAAAAAGGTAAAATGAAAGCAGAATCAAAGCAGCGATTAATGACTATTGATTCATCTATGTTTTTGTTTTTATTATGTGATTTTATTTTAATATTTGGGCCCAGCACTTACCGCATGCATAAGGCCCCGCGTGTCCTAAAACCGTAACTGCAAAATTCAAGCAATGCTGCCAAAACAATTTTATTATTTTAGGTTTGTGTCTAGAACTACTTGCTATGTGCGACATCTATTTTTCGAATTCAGCATAGCATAGCATAGAATAAAAAAGGTCAATCAATTGAACTAGAAATTGAGCTGGTTCACGCAGTTGTATGGAATTTTGGTTTAACCAAAACGAATAAAACACGGCTAATGATTACACCTTTAAGAATAAACAGTAATCAGTTCTGTTAATTTTACCCTAAAATCACAAGGTATATTAATATTGCTAAAGATCAGCCTTGATTAATAATAAGTTACCTGTATACCCCCATACAAATTGTATGGAAATTTCAAACTTTTTCGTTCGTACTGTACAAAATAACGACATTGAGCTAAACTTTTATTTTCACATGTCTCGTAAACATTTACATACATTCGGGGATTCCCCTTTTCATAACATTTTACATCATTTTATGATGCATAACACAAAGTCACTCGAGAATAACTTCCCACAGTATCGCTTTGCACTTTGATGTTGACTTTGAACTTGTGAGTTTTATTCATATTTTTGTGTGATCGCATTAAAGTAAAGTGTTTTCTATCATTCCAAAAGTTTCTGGGAAAATATGGCTTCAAATTTGAACAGAGTACGGTTTAATAGATTCAATGCAGCTGAAATTGAAGAAATATTGTGTGAAATTGAAAGCAATAACGAAGGATTTATTCCGTCTGATGACGAAGATGGATATGAATGTATTGACGAAGTAGCATCGGAAGCTTCAGATGCTGAGCTGATAGGATGTGTAGAAGCTGATGAGGACTCATATGATTCAGAAGATTCATAATTTTTGAAAGATCTAGGTTTTGAGCTTTGTAAGGTAAACATAAAACGACGTGCTGAAAATCCAATCATATGTATATTCGAAGCCTTCCAATCGATCAGGACTACAGGACGTACTTGGACGAGTAATCCAATTGAACAATGAGAATTCCCACGACCATAATCGAGATGAAAGTGGCCGCATTCCAATTATGGGAAGTTGTTACGTATGCAAGCAACTACGAAAGAAATGCAGAAAAACTAGGAAATCCTGTACAAGTTGCTTCAATCCAGTTTGTAATAAACAATCAAACCCATCTTCCCATATGCTTTATCTGTATGCAAAGTTTTCAATGAATTTTCATAACTTTATCTGTCCTTTTTCAAATGTAATTATTTCTTTTTTCTATATAAACTGTGGAGGAATTTCTGCATACATTTAAAGCAATATTTATTTTTTTAATCAAACAAAACCCTAAATTTCATGCTACTCCATACAAAGCGTAGAGATGGTACCTGTATACTCCGTCACCCTGTTAAAGGTGTAAAAAGAAAATGGGCGTGCCAGGCCCTCTCAAACTGATCAAGTGAAACCATTCATATGAACATATATTATTAACATAATATTAGGAGTTCTCCTAAGGTTTCAGAGTTGTAGAGTATGTGGAACCATAAAATATTTTGAGTTGAAAATTAAATGGGTACCCGGGTATCCCGTCACACACAGACGGGATAACGAAAATAGTGGACGCAATTTGGTTTATTATTATCCCCTATAGGTATAGTTTGCGTCCATTGCGGACGCTTTGTGGAAGTTTTGTAAATTCGATGTAGTAATTCATATCCACCTTATTTTATTGGTTAAATATAAAAAATATAAGCGAATTCATAATTAATATTATTCCTTTTTTCAATATAAAAGTCTAGAAACAGCTATGTATCCTAAAATTCAGATAAAACAATAAAAAACTTACCATCGAACACGCCACTGCACACTTTTTTTTATCTAAACATCCCGCGCGTACGCACCCCTTGATGAACAGCCGGGACTAAATATTTTTTTTAAACGGGATTGGTTTGGCGCAAGGACCTTTTGTCCATATGTGCGTGCCTCTTATACATTGAGGTATTAGCGGTAATGACTTTTCGTTTGATTGGTGTGTTAGATTACATATTTTCAAGGATTTTAAAAGGGAGGTCCGTAAAATGGACGCGAATTGGGCGATGGACGCGAACAGGCGAACTGACCCTATGTATACATAATGTAAATGTACTCAAGTTGACGTCATGCTTTAGGAATGTAAACAAAGCGAACAGCTGATTAAAATTTCAACGCAATGGTGTGATCTTGTTTTCACTCAAAAATTTGCACCATTTGCTCGGAGTTAAAAGTAAGCTTTTCGTTAGGTTTGCATTCATATAGCGGGTGTAATTTGAGTGCTGACGTAGACATCAACCAAAAATATACTGATGAGATTTTAAGTATCGAAACATACCTATGTCTATATTCTAGAGTTGTTGTTTTTTTCCTTTGTTTTTCTCAAAGTTTGTTTAGAAACAAAGCATTGAATCAACTTGTAAAATTTTACAGGAATGTTGATCGCTGCTAAATTGGCTGTAGTTCATTATTTAATTATTATTAGCACATATACATAGTATGTATAAGATTTATGAAATGTTTTCTTTTTGTTGTTAAATAAAAATACAATTATTTTATTAACATCAGTGATGCACGAATTGCTACTGGTTCATTTTTTCTATACGTGGAAAAGACAAAACACATTTATTTTAATTTTTTTTTCGCTGGAATTTCTTCACACATTTGTACACTAGCGCGAAATGTTTGTTGTAAACGTCAGCGTGCTGTCGACTTTTGGGCATCGCAGCTGGCCATCCCTAGTCTAGAAAATGCACATTTACTTTTTATCCGCTATGACATCTTCCAAACGTTACTTTTATTAAATTTACTTCTAACACATTCTCCACTTCAAATATTTTAGATTGATATGGTTGATGATGATGAGCGTCGGTGGCGCCACTTTAATCCAGAAATTCCCAAACGGTCAGGAAAGATTCACGCTCTAGAGAAATTCGATGCTACTTTTTTTGGTGTTCATTTCAAACAGGCGCACACAATGGATCCACAAACTCGTATTTTAATTGAAACCGCTTATGAAGCTGTAATTGATGCTGGAATAAACCCAAAAAACTTGCGCGGATCTAAAACGGGGGTTTACATTGGATCTTGTATTTCTGAGTCTGAGAAAACTTGGTTCTATGAAAAGGTTTCATCTGGTGGATTTGGCATCACGGGTTGCAGTCGTGCTATGATGGCTAATCGTATATCATATTGCTTAGGATTGCAAGGTCCGTCCTTTTTGCTAGACACTGCATGCTCAAGTTCTATGTATGCACTGGATAATGCATTTAGCGCTATTCGAAATGGGGAAATAGATGCTGCAATCATTGGTGGTGCTAATTTACTTCTTCATCCTTTTGTTACGCTGCAATTCGCAAGGTTGGTTACTGAAAATATTTACTTAAAATTCGATGAAACGTATTTTTTACAGACTTGGTGTGTTGGCTCACGATGGTTTTTGTCGTCCTTTTGATAAAAACGCAACTGGATACACTCGTTCAGAAGCAATTAACTGTTTGTTTTTGCAACGAAAGCGCGACGCAAAGCGCGCATATGCTAGCGTTGTTTATTCGAAAACAAACTGTGATGGCTATAAGCCTGAGGGCATCACATATCCCTCTGGGAAGTTACAGGAAACTCTTTTGAACGAGTTCTATAAAGAAGTAGCTATTACGCCTAACGACTTGGGTTATCTTGAAGCACACAGCACTGGCACTGTTGTCGGTGATCCTGAAGAGTGTCGTGCTATTGATAATGTAATTTGCAGTCAGCGATCAGAACCACTTTTGGTAGGATCGGTCAAATCAAATGTTGGGCATTCTGAAGCTGCTTCTGGCATTTGCTCATTAGTTAAAGCTTGTCTTGCATTCGAAACTGGAAAAATACCTCCGAATATTAATTTTGAAGAAGTTAAACCAGAAATTGCCGCCTTGGACGAAGGACGTCTCATTGTAGTTAAAGACGTAGAGGAATTGCATAAGCCATACATTGGGGTAAATTCTTTCGGCTTCGGAGGTGCGAACGCTCACGCTCTTTTGAGGGGAAATGATAAAGCTAAAATAAATGGTGGTTTGCCGGAAGACAACGTTCCACGATTGGTTACGTGGGCAGGAAGAACGGAAGACTCCGTAAATGCCATCTTTGATGCCATTGAAAAAAAACCCCTTGATGCAGAGTATATTGCTCTACTGCAAAATACTCAAAAAGAAGATGTTGCAGGAATGGTTTTTCGTGGCTTCAGCATAGTTGCCAAGAATGGTACTGAGCCTGCACAAAGTTTGTCCAGAGATGTTCAACATTACACCGGAATAAAACGGCCTATTGTCTGGGTCTTTAGCGGCATGGGCTCTCAATGGACAGAAATGGGAACTTCTCTAATGTCGATTCCACAATTTAGACATTCCATTGAAAAATGCCATATTGCTCTTGTGCCGAAAGGTTTAGACCTAATAAAAATTTTGACTTCTAGTGACCCAAGAACATTTGATAACATTCTGCATTCCTTTGTTGGTATTTCCGCCATTCAAATTGCCCTTGTTGATATGTTAAGAGCTCTAGACTTACAACCAGATTACATAATTGGGCATTCTGTTGGGGAATTAGGTTGTAGCTATGCTGATGAAGGACTTACACCAGAACAGATGATACTTGCTTCTTATTATAGAGGAAAGGTTAGTTTGGAAATTGAAAAAATTAAAGGCTCAATGGCAGCCGTTGGACTTGGATACAAGAATATAAAGAACATACTACCACAAGCCATAGAAGTAGCTTGTCATAATAGTGCAGATTCATGCACAATATCTGGTCCTTCTGATGAAGTGGCTAAGTTTGTTACAGAACTACAAGCGAAGGATATTTTTGCTAAAAATGTTCCATGTTCAAATATTGCGTATCACTCACGATACATCGCTCACATGGGTCCACAACTACTCAGTTATTTACAAGATATTATTCCTAGTCCCAAAACTCGCTCTGCCAAATGGCTCAGTTCAAGTGTTCCACAGAATGAATGGGAACAACCAGGACGGAATTTATGTTCAGCGGAATACCATACTAACAATCTTCTCAGCAGTGTGCTTTTTGAAGAAACCTTTGCTCAGCTGCCAAAAAATTGCCTTACTATTGAGATTGCATCACATGGATTGTTGCAAGCTATTTTGAAACGTTCTATGCCTAATGGCGTTCACATATCGTTGACTCAAAGGGGAAACAAAAATAATGCGTTGTTTTTCCTGAGTGCTCTAGGAAAGTAAGTGTGTGGGGTTTGACAATTTGTTGATTATAAATCTTTACAAGTACATTTTTGTCTCTTTGTAGACTATTCAACAATGGAATTACTTTGCCTGTCGGAAACTTGTATCCAAAAGTATCATTCCCTGTTTCTCGTGGAACTGCAGGAATAAGTTCACTTGTACAATGGGACCACAGCGAAGACTGGTTTGTTACAAAATATGAGAATATGAAAACCAAATCAAGTGGCGAACGCATGTTTAAAATAAATCTGAGCAGTGATGACGAAGAGTTTCTAAGTGGTCACATTATTGATGGAAAAATTCTGGTACCCGCTACGTGCTACTTACAATATGTTTGGGAAACCTTCTCCCTTATGTATCACGGACCAAGCTACATGGACGTACCCGTAGAATTTGAAGATGTTCGGTTTCTAAGAGCCACTAATTTATCTGTGGGTGATAATATTGAATTAAACGTCATGATAAATTATGGTTCTGGAAATTTCGAGGTAATGCAAATCTTATATTAATTTAAAAATTATCTTTCACATGTTGTTCTATACAGATAACAGAATCTGGCAGTTTAGTAGTAACAGGTCGCATTACTGAAATTACACATCCTTCAGCACCTGAGCTCTCCGATTTTAAAGAGGAATCGAAATTTCCAATGATGGCTGAGAGAGACTTTTATAAAGAATTAAAATTGCGTGGTTATCACTACAATGGAGTCTTTCGTTCAGTCAAAAAGGCACGAGGGGACGGTCTTTATGGAAAAGTTGCATGGAACTACAATTGGGTTGCTTTTATGGATGCAATGATGCAAATTCATATATTGGGCACTGACTCACGTAGCCTGTTGTTACCAACTAGAATTCGAAAATTGCGCATATACGGTAGTCATCACTTCGATTTGATGGCAAAAATGGGTTCAGAGCAGAGCGTATTTGATGTCTATGTTGATCATATGCATGAACGTATTATTGCCGGTGGTATAGAAATGATTGGTCTTAGTGCAAGTCCTGTGCAAAGGCGCAGACCACCAGGTATTCCAGTGTTGGAAAAGTATCAGTTCTTACCACAATTTCCAGCTCCAAACCTAACTCTTTCCGATGCAGTACGTATTTGCGTTCAGTTGGCTCTTGAAAATACTCCCGTACTTAAAATGAAAATTGTTGAAGTAGATACAGACGGAAGAGAACCAATTATTGGTGGTTTCTTAGATGCTGTAGAGGATTTGCCATTAATAACAGGTGACTACATGTTTCTAACAAATCAAGATATTGAGGATATTCCTGGCATACATATTGAAAATGGTAAGCTTTCGACACAGTCAAATTGCCATTTTGTCATAGTTGGTGGACTATGTGGAGAAATAAATAAAAGTGTTCTAGAAAGCAGCCAGAGATGTCTCGTAGATAACGGTTATCTAGTGGCAAGAGAGAGAACAAACTCAAATATTAGTCTCGAAATTGCGGATAATTTTAAAATTATTGCTATTATTCCATTAGTTGGCGAAGAAGAAGTGATAATTCTGTTGCAGAAATCTTCTAAGAAATTAAATGTCGAACCAGTAGTCGTGAGAATTGTCTCTAACGATACAGAGTTCACATGGATTGAGCAAGTTCAAGCAGCGATTGCAAATAAGAGTGCAGTGGTTCTTTATGCCCAAAATGAACGCTTAAGTGGTATACTGGGCTTAGTAAATTGCCTGCGAAGGGAAGCAGATGGCAACTTAATCACGTGTTTCTTAATAGATCATCCAAATGCACCAGAATTTGATTTGACAAATCAGTTTTATGCAAGCCAATATGCTCTTGGATTAGCTATTAATGTTTATCGAAATGTATGTTCTTATAATTTATTTTCCAACTCAAGATAATCGATTTGATTTATATTTTTAGTGCCAATGGGGCTCATTTAGACATCTGCAATTGATTTTAGATAATACACCAAAGCCTCATGCAGATCATATTTATGGAAATGTAATTCAAAGAGGAGATCTATCTTCGCTTCGCTGGTTTGCTGGACCTTTAAACCCTAAAGACTGCAATATTAAAGTGGCATACTCTTCTGTTAATTTTCGTGATGTTATGTTGGCTACTGGTCGCTTAGCAGTCGAACTCTACGGAAGCAATCGCATGGATCAAAGTTGTGTCTTAGGATTTGAATATTCAGGCATTAATATGGACACTGGTAATAGAATTATGAGTATGGTGGAGAAAGGTGGTGTAGCGTCATATGTTGAAAAACCTTCGCGCCTTATTTGGAATATCCCTGAGCATTGGACATTGAAGGAAGCTGCTACTGTTCCCGTTGTTTATATAACAGTTTATTATGCATTCTTTATGTCAACAGACATTCGTAAGGGAAAGACAATCCTTATTCATGCTGGAACTGGAGGCATTGGGCTAGCCGCAATACGCGTAGCCCTCGCATATAATTTAGAAGTATACACAACATGCAGTACATCACAGAAAAAACAGTTCCTGCTAGACACATTCCCACAATTGAAAGGTAATTTCAGTAAAAGGATATATGTAAGTGTATCAGCTAACACTATTCGTTTTGTCTTTAGCATCACACATAGGCAATTCAAGAGATACTTCCTTCGAGTTAATGATCCGACGTGAAACGAAAGGAAAAGGTGTTGACATTGTTTTGAATTCCCTCTCGGAAGATAAGCTTCTCGCATCAATACGTTGTTTAGGACAATGTGGACAGTTCTTGGAAATTGGAAAATTCGATATGGCCAACGATAATAAAATTGGTCTAGGCTGTTTTCTGAAAGAGCTGAAGTTTCATGCTGTGCTCGCAGATAGGTTACTAATTGCATCTGATGCAGAGATTACGGTAAGTATACAAAAATTAAACAATCGATAGTTTTTTAATACCATAATTTTCAATTTCAAACATATCTAAAGCACTTAAAAAAATTAATTGACGATGATATTGCAAGTGGTGTTATACAGCCTCTGCCAGCAACTGTTTTTGCTGCAAGCGAAATTGAGCAAGCTTTCCGTCATTTAATAGGTGGAAAACATATCGGCAAAGTGTTAATTCAAGTACGTGACAATGCCGAATCTCCTCTGACACTTCCTATACGTGCTTTAAGGCAAATATACTTCAATCCTAATCTAACCTACATCATACCCGGAGGACTTGGAGGTTTTGGTCTAGAGCTAGCTGATTGGATGGTGATTCGAGGAGCCAGAAAACTTATTCTAAGCTCTAGCAGAGGAATTAGAAAGGACTATCAATCCTATAGAATCGCGTAAGTTTTAAAATAAACTTTTACCTATTAGTATAAATATTCCCAAAATTTTTAATGAAGCGAAGTATTTTTGAAATGTTTGCTCATATTGACCAAACCAAACCAACCAAACGAGTTTTTACTAAACTAATCGAGTTTTATCTAAACACGTTAGGTCAAACTAGTTAAGCAGACTTTAATGCAGAGTATTATGGTCAGCGAAATCTGAGTTTCGCATTCGATGTAAGCCCTGATTTGCTCTGTTTATTTTTTATTCCAGAAATAATGTTTTTAGGGATGAATTAGTTTGGACTAACATGCTTCGGAAAAACTCGTTTTACCCTAGCAAACTGGGTTTTAGAAAAATGCATCTATATTAATGCATTTTGTCCTTCCATTTGTACAACATTAATGGTAGGTTCTTATGCATATATGTATATGATTAATAGCTGTCACGTCTACCTGTTATCGTCTAAAAGTACATGACATACTTGGTAAGTTGACTATTATCGTGGATAGAACTCGTTTTCAATTACTGAGATTATAAATAGTAATAGCAATTGTAATGCGACAATCTCCAAATACTGTTATAATATCAATTGCGAATTTATTTATTAACATTTCAATTACAATATAATTGTACATCAATGGTACAAATGAGAGGAAAAAAACAAAAATTGAAGGTCGCATAGGTCCTGTTGCTAAAAATGTTCAGATATCGCAAAAAACTGTTTATGCTTCTGAAATAATTAGAAGAAAACTTTCCGTTTGCTGTCAAACTGACACTGGAACCAATTATAAATCACGAAAAATCAGTAAAATACATACATGTATTTTAAGCATAGTGTAATTTTTCGCGTGTACTGATTGTGAGAATTTATATTCTTTCCAAAAAATATACCATCTTTTGGCTTTAAGATGCCATCTCAAGTGTGTCTATAGTATATTTTTACTCACTTGGCACACTTGTTTCTCATGTAATTCTGAGATGTAGTATGAAATTTCAAATAATTTTGTCATTATTTGACCGATATACTATACTTTGATTTTAAAATCCCACAAAACAGAAAAAAAAACATGTTTCAGGCTGAAGAAATTTTATTGATTGTTTTCGATTTTTTAAAATTTTGTTTTTTGTGGACTTTGCATAAAAATACTTTTAAAGCCCATAAAACAAACATACATATGCATAATGCTGCCAACTCTGGACCGGCAAAAAGAAGTACATTTCATAACAAAAAAAAGGTCTCGAATGGAATAAAAAAGAATTTTGCACGGCAAAAGCAGTATATTTATCTGTGAAAAATCTATAAGAAAAAAATGTTCTCAATTCGAAGCATGCTCGAAATATATTTGATACACATTTGCTGGAATTAAAACTGTAATTTTGCTTTGATCACGTGATAGGTCCAAATGACTTCATATTGTGCCATCGTAAGATCAAGTGAAGATAATAAATAAATATCCGGTCACTGGACGACAAACTGAAGCAGATTTCAATGCACTTAGGCGTTTACTAATAAGCAAATGCTTTTCAATGTTTTCTCAGAATTTGCAATGTTAAATTCGGACAGTCTTTTACAAACCGAACGAATTTTGACAAAAATTGACCGAAACATTTTTGATTTGGCTGAAATTTTTTTTATGGGTTCTGTATCGAAAAAGAAGAGATACATATTCAAGGAAATTACAAAAAAATTTTTTTTTTCAAAATAGAGCGAATTCAAATTTAGAGAATTTCGTGATATTTGGCTTGGAAGCTCACTTTCAAAAATTCATAACTCCGGTTCTGTTAAAGCTAGATAATTGAAATTAATTTCATTGTAGAGGAGAGGGGGGCTGGTGTGGACAACTTTAATTTCTCGCGCCGTTTTGAATCGATGTTTTCCGTTGAACTTTTTTTAGGTGGGCCTTTGCACTCTCCATCACCAAAAAAAAATTCGTTTGTATACAGTTCACCGTTTCATGGTAACGAGACCAGACGTGTTTTGCGCTGCAAAAAGTAAATTTTATGTTTTTTCTCAATTTCAGTGATACTCAGAAATTACTTATTATTTTGCTAAAGTGTAAATATTTAATACAACTTATGTAAGTGTTTACTCAAATAATTGAAATTATTTTTAATAAAGTTTACCGTAAGTTTAAAAAAAAATGTTTTTATGTAAGAAAATAGAAAGGGGCTAGTGTGGACAGTTGAAATGAGGCTTGTGGGGACATGTCCACACAAGCCCCAAAACACCGGAGAAGACAAACGAAGAACCTTTTAAAAGAAAAATGCACCTCCAAGAAACATTCGCTTTAAATAGTGGCAACCATGACACAACCATAACAATTGCTGGGAACATATCGATCTGCAAGTAATATCAAATGTGACATGAATTTCTCCAAGTTTAACATGGGATAGAAGTAAATTTTTAATTTTTATTGAACTGTATTATTTTCTTCAAAAAAAAAAACATATATTTGACCTCTTTTTTTAAGTTTCTGTTTCAATTATCTAGTTTCTATTGGTGTCCACATTAGCCCCTAGTAAAATCAATGGTTGTCCACACTAACCCCTTACAAACTAGCCCCTTACATGTAAGCTCTTTTTAAAATAATTTAAAAATGCGTTTACGAAAATAAAAAATTGCAACTGTTGGTGTAATTATGAAGGTAAGAGGTGTAAGTAATCGCTAAAAATAACTTTATTACAAAAAATAAATATTTACATATACAACTTTATAATTATGTCAAAATTGTCCACTAGGCCCCCCTCCCCTAAAGCTAAAAATATGAACTTAAATAAAAAAATATTTTTTCAAATATTATTAACAAATTAATATTGTTATGAACAATTTAAATGTTTAATTCAATTTTAAATAACTGCTCCCACCCTGTATCAAATTTTTAATGTCAGAATTGTGTCCTACGTCAAATTTCCTATCGAAAATGGTTTTTTTTATGGGGAAACTATGGAACAAGAAAATGAGGCGTGCAATAGAATCCGCGCGCCGATAAGATGTGCCGAACTACATAAATTAATTTTTTTCTAATAGTAACAATAGTTTCCCAATTAAAAAATAAAACGTTTTCGATAGGAAATTTGACGTAAAATACGATTCTGACATTAGAAATTTGATACAGGGTGGGAGTAGTTGCTAAAAATTGATTTAAACATTTAAATTGTTTATAACAATATTAATTTGTTAATAATATTTTGAAAAAATATTTTTTTATTTAAGTTCATATTTTTAGCTTTACAACGAAATTAATTTCAATTTTATAGCTTTAACACAACCGGAGTAATGAATTTTTGAAAGTGAGTCTGCAAGCCAAAAATCGCGAAATTCTCAAAATTTAAGAGAAATAATAGTTTGACCATTAAAAAAAATATGTTTTTGATAAGAAATGCGATGGTCATATTAAAAATTTGAAACAGGGTGGGAAAAATTCTTAAAAATCAATTTAAACAATTTAATTGTTTATAGACCAAATCCATCTCAAATCATGCAGTCGGAGTGACTTCAAATTGCGGAATTGGTTGCCGATTAAATATGTTGTTTTTCAAAGTAATTAAGGATATATACCGTTCCCCGATTTGATTGAAAATTATTTTTTACGAAGATATGCCATTTAAAGTTTTAGTGTCAAAGCTTGAAAAATCGTTGAAAATTGTTTCAAAAGAGTCGCATTTTCATCCATATCAAAATAATTAACTTTTGTCTTTTGATTCTAATATAACTTCTGATTCTATGTCAGAATCTTTAAGAAATATTGAAAATTGGCGGAGTTATAGCGCTTTTTATGAAAAAAAAGACTGATTTTCTCAAAAACCTCAATTTTTTTTCGCTTAAAATTTTATTGTGGATTTGTATTAATACGATAAAAAAATTACATGTCATTTCTTTATTATATTAATACAGATCCACAGTAAAATTTTAAGCGAAAAAAAAATTGGGGTTTTTGAGAAAATCAGCCTTGTTTTTTTTTCATAAAAGGCGCTATAACTCCGTCAATTTTCAACATTTCTTAAAGATTCTGACATAGAATCAGAAGTTATATTAGAACCAAAAAACAAAAGTTAATTATTTTGATATGGATGAAAATGCGACTCTTTTGAAACAATTTTCAACGATTTTTCAAGCTCTGACACTAAAACTTTAAATGGGCATAACTTCGTAAAAAATAATTTTCAATCAAATCGGAGAACGGTATATTTCCTTAATTACTTTGAAAAACAACATATTTAATCGGCAACCAATTCCGCAATTTGAAGTCACTCCGACTGCATGATTTGAGATGGATTTGGTCTATAACAATATTAATTTGTTAATAATTTTTAAAAAAAATATTTTTTTATTAAAGATAATTTTCTTGATTTCAAAATGACAATAAAATTTCAATTTTCTTGCTTTAACAGAACCGGTGTTATGAATTTTTGAAAGTGAGCTTCCAAGCCAAAAATCACGAAATTCTCAAAATTTGAATTCGCTCTATTTTGAAAAAAAAAATATTTATTTTTAAAATCCTCGAATATGTATCTTTTCTTTTTCGATACAGAACCCATAAAAAAATTTCAGCCGAATCAAAAATGCGTCGTCCGAAAAGTGTTCGGTTTGTAAGAGACCGTCCCATATACAAAAACATTAGTACGCCGCGCTTTCATTTTTTTAATTTTTAATTAAATATCAACCAATACCGAACCCAAAAATTATAATAAGCGGCAAAAAGAATGTCACTGAACAACTGACAGAATAATGATATTGGTAGCATTCAGAAAATGCTGCATCAAAGCTTCTAACATTTCATCTGACAAGTGTTTTTCTAAGTGCGGTTTGCATTTCGTCCGCTTACATCTACGTTCTTTCTGCTTCGTTTGAACGCAAACAGGAGTACAAATAGAAGTACAATATCTCTAGAAGTACAGACAGCTGCAAAGGAGCATTGTACTCCTAAAATAAGTAAAGTTGGTAGCACTACATATACATATAAAGGTAATTTCTAACAAACCGCACACAAATGTAACCTTGACATTTTAGAATCAATCGCCCGAAGAATTCTGTTTTTACATGAACTTTTTTAATGCGAATTTGATTTAAGGCGATTAAAAAAATTCCATTAAAATAATTTTTGTAAGAAAAATATATACACATGTACAGTAGGCTGGTTCAAAATCGTATGGAAAAATTAAATGCCGTCATATTTCTGGTGCTCAGGCCTGAAAACATAAATTGAGCCTATGAAGCCCTTGTGCCAAAATTTCACCCGAATCGGACCATGGGAAGGCGTGTCAGTGGGCCGATTTGTATGATTTTTGTGCATTTTCGAGATGATTTTTAGTATTATTTCTTTTAATTAAAAAAAATATCAACTTCGAGGTATATTCATGGTTATAATTTTTTACGGACTCAGTATGAAGTGAAATATGTGCGAAAATTATAAATCAGAAAATCGCCACAAATTTGAGTATTGATTCATTGATACGAATATGAAAAATGCTAAAAAATCTAATATACGTCGACTTTGCTCGTCCAAAACCATACCTATTGTATATTTTTCGGCCACGGCACTATGCGCAATCGATTGGGAATCTTTTTTTACATAGAAAACAATGTGTCAAAGATGTTTTGTATCAACGATGCGATCTGGAGAAATATTTGATTAATAAAATCAAGCATTTTCGTCATAAGAAAATAAAGATTTTTAATTTATTTTTGTTAAAGAAACGCTAATATTTCACATTTGTCCATTTTTTAGATTTTTTTCGGTTTTCGGCGGCCACTTTAAGTATTTTGTGAATCTGATTTTCGTGGTCCCTTATCTGTTTGTTGAAATTTTGCACAAGAGGAATCGTTCTTTTTGCGGTGTCGGTCAAAATATGTAATTTTTGGGCCACAATCTTCGAACACTTGTACGATTCGTCATTTGGCCAGCAAATGGGGCCTTTTTCCAGAAAATCCATGTTGTGAATGACACCGTGGAAAGAGCGATTGGTCTTTGCAAAATTTCAACAAACAGATAATTAAGGACGAAGATCAGTTTTAAAAATTATTTTAAGTGGCCGCCGAAGACCGGAAAAAATCTACAAAATGAACAAATGTGAAATATTTGCGTTTCTTGAACAAAAATAAACTAAAAATCTTTATTTTCTTATGACGAAAATGCTTGCTTTTATTAATCAAATATTTCTCCCGATCGTATCGTTGGTACAAAAAATCTTTGACACATTGTTTTCTGTAGGTTTTGATTTTTAATTTTTAAAATTCCAGAAAATACTTTTGAACAAAAAAAAGGGCAGTTTTTTTAAACTAGATTTTGTGTTCTTTCAAATGATATAAAACAATTTTTTTATTCCATTTAGTTTCAAAATTATAGAGTATTGAAGTTAAAAGTATGCACTGCATAAAATAAGCTGTGAGCCACTATATGCATCTGGGTCATTTTTTTAATTTTTACATTCAAAATTTAGATTTCACAAAATCAATTTTTTTTCGATATTTTGTCTAAAAACATTCGATACGTGTTTTTGGAAAATTTTTTGAGGACTTATATTTGAAAATACGATTTTTTGAAAATCACAAAATTTAAAAATACATGAATTTTTGAACGCTTGTATTTCAAAATGTACACGTCAGAGAGAAAAACCGAGTAGGCATAAAAGTTAGCATTTTACGTCTGTTTTCTAGTTATTTTATTGAAAATTTTCTTCTCTTAAGTTATAAGCAAAAATTTTGCAATTCAGTTCAATAGTTGGTTCAATAAATTGAAATAATTACGTCTGAATCTTCACTGACATCAAACATAGAACACGTATCGCTATCAGACGCATCGGAATCAGAAAGTAGTAAATCATCGATTAAATTTTTTTCTTTTCCTGAACATAATTTTTAATAATATAGTATAATATTATTACATCATTTACAGTCAAATAGTAATTTTGCTTGCCCAAACTTTCAGCAGAATTACCAGAAATGGGATTCAACCTATTAATTTCACCTCTACATGGACGGCACAAACGAACTTTATAATGCAAAGTCTTGATTTTTTTCTATTTGCGAAGATGATGGGTTACGAAGAGAGGTTTTCACATTTTGATGGCCTTTTTTGCTGAAAGGATTACAACACTTATTATAGAAGTTCACTAGAGGCATTATCGTAAATTTGAATATAACATAGAATTTTATATTGAGATTAAGCACGAACTGCACTTATAATACTTAAAAACGTTTATTGTTTTGAGTAAAACATTATGAAGCTGCACGTAGTGGCATGGTACTAAAAAATTATTCGTGAAATTTTTGAATTCCTTTGTTCATCAATTCAACGATGAGCGGTGCATTTACCGTTATCTATTTACATACGTTACTGCGTTGCTTTGATTCTTTTGAATGATTTTGTAAGTTATTGTGCGGTGCGACATAGAAAAATTCATATCTAGAGAACCACGACTCTGCCCACTCTAAACTAAATTGCAAAATGATTGCTAAGATTTTATTTTCTCTCTAAAAAAAAAATTCAATAAAATTAAACATGTCGTTTTACGAAAATTTTCGATATTAATTTTTAAATTGCAAGATTTTTGCTTACAACTTAAGAGGAGAAAATTTTCAATACAACAATTACAAAATAGACGTAAAATGCTAACTTGTATGCCTATACGGTTTTTCTCTCTGACGTGTACATTTTGAAATACGAGCGTCCGAAAATTCATGTATTTTTAAGTTTTGTGATTTTCAAAAAATCGTATTTTCGAAAAAACTCCGCAAAAACTTTTTCCAAAAACACGTGTCGAATTTTTTTAGACAAAGTATCGAAAAAAATTGATTTTGATTATGCCCATTATGTTACCCCTTCTTAAAAGTGTCAATTAAGAGCTCTACGCTCAGTTATTTTTTTCAAGATTCTTTTTTATGTCGGAACAAAAGATGTAGCTTCAATTCAATTAAATATTTGCAAATTTCCAAATTTTTTTATATGTTTATAATCACATCACATGTGATTCATGAGCGTACCAGACGCGGTCCAAAATCGGTGACATGAATCATATATCATTCATCGGACAGTGAACCTGTCAACACAACCTTTCACCAAGTGAAAAAAATTAAGTGCTGAAAAATATTTTATAAGGCAAGTACAAGATATAATTGAGACATGAAATTTTCTTTTCCTCGCTTGTCAAAAGTGAGTCTCTAAACTGAGAAAAGAGTATGGTACTTTTAAATAAATGTATTTGATTGATAGATTTTTAAAATATTTGTCAACTATGAACAAATTTTGGTAGTTATTACCATGTCCTTAATTGAAATTTAAATGGTTGCTTATTGGGCCAAACGCTATATTATTTTAAGTCGATTGAAAAAATTTGTTTGGGTTGAATATAATTTGTCAATCCTATTTTTATTTGATTTCACTTCTCATTAGCATCCAATTCACAACATATTTAAGTAAAACACTACTTACCATAAGTATATTCTGCTTGGTACGAAATTTAGGTATTTATGATTGTATAAATACCAACGACATCCATTATAAGAATGTATACGAAATTTTGGTCAACGATTTTTAGCACAAATCGATATTAATGAATACATATACGTTGCGAAAAAAAGTTTTTTTTGGTCAAATACATGATTTAGTGATTATTAAAAATAAATGATTGCTACAAAAAATAATATTTGCTTCAACCAAAATATAATTTGGTAATTATTACCAAATATATAATTGATCCAATAATATTATTCAATTCACTGTAATATGTGACATTTTAACATATATAAAATATTTAATTCGCCTATATCAAATACAGTGAAATTCCCCATTACGGACAGCTCCCATAACCGGACAGCTCCTATAACCGGACATATTTCGGCGACACTCACTTTTCATTAAATTTCCATACAAAATCAATTCCGATAGCCGGACGCTCCAATAACCGGACGCGGACACTATATTCTGTATCATTTTGATCAAAATATCTCTTTTAAACGGGCCGAATTAAATAAGAATTCTATTAAATTTTTACTACTTCCCTTTTTTACAAATTTTAATTCGTTTTTGTTTTGAAAGCAACGAATTTGGTGGTTCCTCTAATAATCCTAATATACCTACACATTTATGTCAGAAGTGTTGAGTAGACTTGGAGTGGACTTTTTCTTTCATTCTGGTTCGCTGGTTTTGACGTATTTTCGAAAATCGATCAAAGTTTATTAATTGAATATAACAATAATGAAGTACAATTTGGGTGGGTGTCCGGTTATGGGGAATTTCAATGTATACTATTTGGTAAATATTACCAAATTTTGGTATATATAATTAAAATGTTTTCTCAGTGTAGTCTCATTGCCTACGATTTTGACAGTCTTCAAGTTTTATTCACAAGAAATTTGTCTGGGTGAAAAATGAAACTTTTTTCTGGAGGGGAAGTGATCAGCTGTTGGTTTACTCTTATTTTTTCTCTCTTAACCACCACATTTTTTTCCGGATGATACACTTTTTGTGGTAAAACTTTATAACCTATTTTTTTCAGATGATACAGACCTATTATCAGCTTTATTAAATTAATCATAGGGACATTCTAATCAGAAACAGCAATGCTGCGGTCCGCGTCAGGTAGCATGGCATATGGTTGCCTAACAATATAACCGGTCAAAAAGTTACATAAATATGCATAAATTTTTTGTGTACATGCAAGTTATATTTAATTATGAAAACTTATGTAAAATGTAAGAAACGTAACCTTCTGGCAACACTGCTCAAATCGAACATGCAGCCCTAGTAGTGTTGGTATACATAAGGGGGCGTTCATAAATTACGTAAGACGTTTTTGGGGGGAGGGGGGTCAGCGGATTCTTACTAAATCTTACGAGAGGGTGGGGGGTGGTCAATGATCATCTTACGTAAGATTTAAAATGCGCATTCATACATAAAAGTTGTATTAACGCATCGTCATTTGTGACAGTAATGAAATATATTTGAATTTTCGACCGTCACGAAAGATTAAGAAACATCGATAATAATCGATTTAAATAATCGACTCTGAACGGAACATCTTCTGTTTATGTAATGACATGTGTATATGTATGTTGTTTACACGCAGGGTCGACTTGTAATACCGTCTCAAAAGTTCGCTACTATTCAGGCATTTACACACAGATACGTAACCGTTGAAATGTTGTTGTTGTCAAAACATAAAAAAAAAAATAGATTGCTACGACGCACAGTGTAACATTAGCGGCCATAAGGAAAAAAAAAACCGGCGGGTTGCACTCTGGGAGTGCCGACAGAAGTGAAAACTTAAAATAATATAATTGAAATTTGTTTTCATGATGTTTTGTAATGTTTATGGAATAAACATATATGATATATATAGAAAAGAGAGCGAGAGAGAATGAAGTCGCACATATATGTACTGTATATAGAATATGTATATACATCCGGTGTCGGTGTCAATGGCCTATCGCGAGTTTATACATTTTTCCTCAGCCGTAAATCCTCTAAGCGTAATCGATACGATTACTTACTTACTTACTTACTTGGGTGGCCATAACAACCCGTTACCGGGTTACGGCCGACCTCAAAAGCTCTCTCCAGGCGCCTCTGCTTCGCGCGCGCCTTCTCCAATCAGGCACACCAAGCGTGGATAGGGTTTCTTCGGCTTGGTCTTTCCATCGGAGGCATGGTCTTCCTCTCCGTCGTCGCCCAGCGGCTTCCGCATCAAACACCTTTTTCGCCGGAGCTTCTTCGTCCATACGCACAACATGTCCCAGCCAGCGCAGACGTAGGATAGTGATGCGCTTGACTATGTCGATGTCATTGTAGAGCTCGTACAGTTCATGGTTCATTCGAATACGGTAGTCGTCGCCGACGCGAACAGGACCGAAGATTTTGCGAAGAATTTTTCTCTCAAACACCCCAAGTGTGGCTGCATCGGTCTGCGACACAACCCATGCTTCTGCACCGTAGAGTAGCACGGGTAAGATGAGCGTCTTGTAGAGTGTCAGTTTTGTCGGGCGAGAGAGGTCTCTACTACTCAATTGCTTACTGAGACCGTAGTAACACCTATTAGCAAGAGTGAGTCTTCGCTTTATCTCCAAGCTGATATCGTTTTGAGTATTCACGGCGGTGCCAAGGTAGGTGAATTCCTTGACAACTTCGAAAGTATAGCTGTTCGCAGCAATGTTGGATCCAATGCGCCGCGTCTCCCTGCTTGTGGACAGCATATACTTTGTTTTGCCCTCGTTCACCGTCAAACCCACCTTCGCTGATTCTTTTTCGATAGCAGAAAATGCAGCAGTAACATCTCGCTTACAACGTCCAATGATATCAATATCATCGGCATATGCAAGGAGCTGGACACTTTTGTAGAAAATAGTGCCATTACGATGAACACTGGCTTTTCGCAACACCCCTTCTATCAAAAAGTTGAAGAGGTTGCAGGATAGTGGATCGCCTTGTCTGAAACCTCGTTCGGTATCAAATGGTTCGGAGAGGTCCGTTCCTACCCTGACGGAGCTGGATGTGTTGCTCAACGTCATTCTGCAAAGCCGCACTAGCTTCGCAGGTATACCGAACTCAGACATGGTGGCATACAGGCAATCCCGTATCGGGCTATCGAAAGCAGCCTTAAAATCGATAAAAAGATGATGGGTATCGATCTGTTTTTCGTGGGTTTTTTCCAGGATTTGACGTAGTGTGAAGATCTGGTCTATGGTGGACTTACCAGGTCTAAAGCCGCACTGATAAGGCCCAATCAGTGTGTTGGCGAACGGCTTAAGTCTTTCACACAGTACGGTCGACAGGACCTTGTATGAGATGGCAAGAAGACTGATTCCCCGGTAGTTTGCGCAAATTGTAGGGTCACCTTTCTTCAGTATAGGACAAAGGACACTGAGATTCCAATCGTCGGGTATGCTTTCTGCTAGCCATATTTTGCAGATGAGTTGATGCATGCACCCTATCAGCTCATCGCCACCGGTCTTGAACAATTCAGCAGGCAGGCCGTCAGCACCGGCCGCTTTGTTGTTCTTAAGTCGCTGTATCGCAACTCGTACCGCGTCATGGCTAGGTGGTGGTACGTCCACACCATCGTCGTTGATTGGTGGCATCGGGTTAGTTTCTCCAAAGGCGGGATTGGTGGAGTCATCGCCAGCAAGCAGCTTGGAAAAGTGTTCCCTCCATAATCTCAGTGTACCTTGCGTATCCGTAACCAGATTTCCGTGTTCATCTTTACAGGTAGATGCTCCGGGCTTGAAACCTTGGGTCAGACGCTTGACTTGTTGGTAAAATTTTCGAGCATCATTCCTGCCTCGTAGCACTTCGAGTTTCTCACGCTCACGCCTTTCCTGCTCTCGTTTCTTGCGTCTGAAAAGGCGCCTCTCTTCCTTTCTCTTTTCCCGGTAGTTTTCGCGTACGGCTCGCGTTGCGGCTGACTGCAGTGTTCTTTTGTATGCGGCGTTTTTCACTGCAGTAGCTTCGCGACACTCCTGGTCATACCATTGATTTCGCGGAGGTGGGCGTCGGAAACCAATTACTTCCTCAGCGGCAGAGCGCATGGAGCGGGAAATATGCGCCCAAAGTCCACCGGCATCATCGGGTAGAGAGTCAGGTTGAAGGAGCAGTTCTGAGAGGTGAGCGGAATAGGCTTCGGCCGTCCGATGTGATTGCAGTTTAGCGACGTCCAGCTTTCGTTGCATACCAGAGCGTACATCCTTTGCATTGCACAGCCGCATGCGTATCTTGGCTGCAACAAGATAGTGATCGGAGTCAATATTGACTCCACGGAACGTACGAACGTCTAGCACGCTGGAAGCATGCCTTCCGTCGATCACAACATGATCGATTTGGTTTTGTGTTTTCTGATCAGGGGACAGCCAAGTGGCCTTGTGGATGTCGAGGTGTTGAAATCTGGTGCTACTTACTACCATGTTTCGCGCCGCGGCGAAGTCAATCAGCCGTAGACCGTTGTTTGAGGTGGTCTCATGGAGGCTGAACTGACCGACAGTGGGGCCAAATATACCTTCTCTTCCGACCTTTCCGTTGAAATCCCCGAGTACAATCTTAACATCGTGGGCCGGGCAGCGGTCATATACTTCCTCGAGTCTCGCGTAGAAGGCATCTTTGACAACATCGTCCTTTTCCTCCGTCGGGGCGTGCGCGCAAATCAAGCTGATGTTAAAGAATCGAGCTTTGACGCGGATCGTAGCCAACCTTTCGTTCACAGGTGTAAACCTGGAGATATGGTGGCGAAGTCTCTTGCTTACAACGAATCCGCATCCTAATTCGCGCCTCTCCGCATGGCAGCTGTAGTAGATATCGCAACTTGTTTGGTTAGAGCAACCTTGTCCTATCCATCTTATTTCCTGGATGGCGGTGATATCAGCCTTAATTTTTTTGAGGGCATCCGCCAATTCGATAGAGGCACCTTCCCTATTGAGGGTCCGGATATTCCAGGTGCATATCCTTAAATCATAGTCCTTTTTTCGTTTGCAGTGGTCGTCAACATTGAGGGGTTCTTTATCCGAGGCTTTTTTAGTTTTCATTGGATTCTTTTTTTTACGTGGCGGGTACCAAACCCTGCGCACAACCCATTTTACTTCCAGGGAGGACGCGCTGCACACATTCGCTCACTATCTCAGCGGATGCAGAGATAGCTACCCAGATGGAGCCAGCGGGGAGGCTGTGTGTCAACTTGCTAATGGTTGGCTCAGAGATCGCTCTGGCAATCCCCAGGTGGAAAGCAGTCAGAAACTTTACTCTGATCAACCAAAAGCCAATCCATCGATACGATTACGATACATATAATATGTATATACATCTGGTGTCGGTGTCGGTGGCCTGTCGCGAATTTATACATTTTTCCTCAGCCGCAAATCCTCTAAGCGTATATATTATATATGATATATATAGAAAAGAGAGCGAGAGAGAGCAAAGTCGCCCATATATGTACTGTATATACATATAATATGTATATACATCTGGTGTCGGTGTCGGTGGCCTGTCGCGAATTAATACATTTTTCCTCAGCCGCAAATCCTCTAAGCATATATATTATATATGATATATATAGATATGATATATATAGCGAGAGAGAGCGAAGTCGCACATATATGTACTGTATATAGAATATGTATATACATCCGGTGTCGGTGTCGGTCGCCTATCGCGAGTTTATACATTTTTCCTCAGCCGCAAATCCTTTACGCATATATATTATATATGATATATATAGAAAAGAGAGCGAGAGAGAGCGAAGTCGCACATATATGTACTGTATATAGAATATGTATATACATCCGGTGTCGGTGGCCTGTCGCGAATTTATACATTTTTCCTCAGCCGCAAATCCTCTAAGCGTAATCGATACGATTACGATACGATTACGCATCCGGTGTCGGTGTCGGTGGCTTGTCGCAAGTTTATACATTTTTCCTCAGCCGCAAATCCTCTAAGCGTAATCGATACGATTACGATACGATTACGATACGATTACGCATCCGGTGTCGGTGGCCTGTCGCGAGTTTATACATTTTTCCTCAGCCGCAAATGCTTTCTTACGGAGGTGCACAACGTGCCTAAAGAAGTTTTCACTTCAAAAAAAGTTCAAAATTTCTTAAAAACTAATACATACATAGATCGACAAAAAAATCTTCAACTAAGAGTAATCTATAACCGTTTTGGAAATATGTGGAAATTTGAATGAACCGCATGCACGGAAACTTGAAGTTTTATTCTAAAAATTTACAATTTTAGTTTTATGCAATTCAATATCTCAAGTTTAGCTGTTATTATCTTCAAAATTATTCAGTCAATTTACAAACATATACACATTTTTGAAAAATTTGGAGATTCTGTTTTCCAAAAATAGCATTTTTGAGAGCTCTGAAGAATTAGTTTGACTTTAAGGTCATTTACAAGAAAACTTCCCTAAAAAAAAGAAATTTGCAAAAATTGACAAAGTTTAGCAGAGGGAAACAAAAAAACATAAGTAGTCTTCGATTTTGCTTAAACTTCTGTATAATAATAATACATTCGATACAAATAGATGACAAAAATATAGGTTTGCACTTTTGCGTTACATGTATGAAATTCAATAATATCTTACACCACTTTTTCACAGAAAAATGGCTAAAACCGAAATATGCAAATGGAGTGAATAATGCGAATGTTTGGTGAGTATTTTCGGATATTTTTATTCACTGATGCAGGTCATGTTATATATTTTTCAATAATATGAAATTTTCCAAATCTGTAAAGTTTACTTAATTTTGTTGAATAGTTTAAAAGCAGTTGTGCATTTAAAAACATGTTTCGATGTTCTTGATATATAGTAAAGTGAGTAAAACTGAAAATGTTTCCTAACTTTAAGTGTGAATAGCAAATTTTGCTCAAACTTCCGTATAGTGATTATACGTTCACTACAAATAGGTGACAAAAGAATAGACTTGCACTTTTTCGTTATATGTACAAAACTCAATAATTACTTATAGCACTTTTTTGAAGAAAATTGCCTTAAATGACCACATAAAAACGATTAAATTCCTTTAAATTCTACAAAAATTAATTGAATGACTTAAAATTTTGCACATATAATTTGATTTTAGTTGTGCACCCTCACTTTAAGTTGAAGGTTGACAGAATATATCATGGCGGATCCAATATGGCGGGCGAAAATCCAATATGGTAGCCGAATTTTTGAAAGTCAATCGATTTGCACCAAATTCGGTATACATGAGTCTTGGTGGTCACTGAAGTCAGAATTTACAAGATCAAGATGGCGAATTCAAGATGGCGGATTCAAGAAGGCGGACGTATTTTTTAAAAATCAATCGATTTGTACCAAATTTGTTATACAGGGGTTCTTAAGGTCGCCCATTACGAATCTGAGGCTATATTTTAAAAATTTTCAAATTCAAAATGGCGGATTCAATATGGCGGACGTACTGTTTAAAAATCTACCGATTAGTACCAAATTTGGTATACGGGGGTTTCTGGGGTAACTGATAACAAATCCAAGGTCAGAAATTTAAAATTCAAGATGGCGGATCCAGTATGGTGGATTAGTGCATTGAGTTTCCGCCATATTGGGTCCGCCATCTTGAATATTAAATTTCTGACCTTGGATTCGTATTTAGTGACTCTAGAAACCCCCGTATATATGTATATTTTTCAAAAAAATAACAAAAATACGTGAAAGCTGTTAACTGGCTTTAAATGGTTTTTTATTTCCTTTTAAAAAAGGTAAAAACTTGACCAAATTTTTTTCAGCCTTATTTTTAAAGAAGATAGAAACCTACTTGTGAAATTTTGTAAAAAAAAAAATTTTTTTTGTATGGGAGCTATGCTTGGTTATGAACCGATTTTATTCAATTTCACAAAATTTCTTAATCTTTACAAAAAAACAGTTCATGCTAAATTTCATTACTCTACGACCTCTCCTTATAGTTTTGGCCGCAGCTTATATGAAAGTGTTACACTGTGCGACGTGGTCTAAGATTATGAAGATAAATTAAAAATAATAGATGCTTTCTCTTATTTTCCTTATATATTTTTATTTTAAAATTTATTTATGTATGTTAAATGCTAATTTAAACATTTATTTTACTTAAATATGAACTTAAGTATTTTTGACATTTGAACGCCGACAAATCTTACGAAAGATTTCGGGAGGGGTGGGGGTGTAGTTGTAAGAATCTTACGAAATCTCACTTGGGGGAGAGGAGGGGTCAAAAATGTTATGAAATTGTCTTACGTAATTTATGAACGACCCCTAAGTAATTTGCTTAGCTTATAAAAATTTAAATAAAGAATTCGAGACAAAAAAACAAACTACGGCACAATGCAGCACAACCCTGGCAGAATCTGGTGCAATTTTCATTATTTCAAAATTCCAAAATGGCTGGGCCAACTTACACATAAAATGGGTACTTATCCAAAAAAAAAATTTAGCTTTGGAAATATCTTTCTTAAATTTACGGCACAAAATAGCACAACTCTAGCACAATTGGGTACAGCATTAATTTTTTTGAATATTGGAATTGTATGGGCGAATTTCCAGAAATCAATAATGGTTGGGCCAAATTGCATCCGAAAATTTGTCTTGCTCATAAAATTTTTGTTATTGGAATTTTTTTTTAAATTTGCGGCACAACGCAGCACAACTCTAGCACAACCTAGCACAACTTTATTTTTTTTAAATTTCAAAAATGGCTGAGCCAACTTTCCCGACATGTATATTTCTTACGTTATAGGTGTCGAAAATTACATCAGCGATCGCGAAAACAGTAAAAAACGTCTTTCCGAAAAGAGTTGAAGTCAAATTAAGCTCCCATTTAAACTTTTCGGCTTTTAGGCCGTCTTCACGCTGAAATTGGCAAAGTCAAATGTGCCCCGTGTCAAAGGTTCCTACATCTTTCAGACATTTTTGAAAGAACTGTCTAAAAAGATAGCACTTTCCAAATTATAAATTTGGGAATTCTTTAATTCCCAATTTTTCTGTCAACCCCTATAGTGATGGTAGTGAATTTACCAATTAACTAGTTCGGCACCTTGGCAGCGTTTGGCACCAATTTTTGAAACATTTGGTACCGGATCTGGTAGGATACTCGTTGTGAACGCTACGAAATGCGATTCGGCTAGACTCGACTACGCTCGGCTATTTTTTTTTGGGTACGCGGTAAAAATAGAATATGTATTAGTATTAAAGGAAATGTTTGCTGCTGAAAATGCAAATTTTTTCAATAAATAAAGTAATCAAAATGGCTTTTATGTTTAATTATAATGATAATGAAAAAAATATATGTATGTATGAGTGGTTCAGACATGTATCGGAAAAATTAAAGTCCCTGGACACCAAAAATTTTGTATTGGTGCCAATAAGAGCCATGTAAAATTTGGTTCATTTCAGAAAACATTTGATGGGCGCGGGACCGTTTTGAAAACTGGAAAATGGTCCTTAATCTATCAAAAATCAATAATATCTCCCCGAAGCTACCTCGTACAGGGAACAAATGTATTACAAAGTCCTATTATTTTTTCTCTTCCAACATTTTTCCCAAATATACTTACCCCCTATCACAACTCCTTAGGGGGGTTCCCCTGCAAAAATTACATTCTCATTAAATTATGAAATTGACTCCCCCTCTCCTCAGACGATCTGTTAGACAATTTTCTATTATTTTTACTCTCTCAAACTTTCCTCTCGACACACCTACCCCCTATCTGCCACCCTTTTGGGGGTCCCCCTACAAAAACACAAAAAATTTCGAAAAATAGTTTCTAGCTCCCCCGAAATGACTCGTCGAGGGTTCATATGTATCACTAGGTCCTACTATATTTTCTTTTCTAATATTTTTCCCGAAGATACACACCCTATATCTGCCACCCTTTTGGGGGTCCCCCTACAAAAAACCTCAAAAATTAGGAAAATTTCGAAAAACAATCCATAGCTTTCCCGGAGTGACCCGTAGAGAGGTCAAGTGTATTACCAGGTCCTCCCTACATTTTTTCCGAACATACTTACCCCCTATCTCAACCCCTTTGGGGGGATCCCTTTGAAAAAAATGAAGAAATTTTTGAAAATAAATTAATATCACTACTAGGTTGTATTATATTAATTTTTATTGTGTTCATTGCCTATATTAACTTGCTCTTTTCACAAAAAGGATACTTTTTACGATATGCTTCTACGATTTGTAGCATTAGCTGTTTGTGTTCTCCATCATTTGACAAAATTTGGTTGTATTCTTTCATAAACGCAACACCTCTTTCAGCGGTGTCATTTACGACATCTAAGCCTTTGCAAAAAGAGAGATCATCTTTGAAATCATCCTCAGATTCCCATGTGGATGGATGATTATTGAGAAATTCTGTATTCAATCCAAAGTAAAAAAAAAGTTTTTGGTTCTGTGTGAAACAAAGTGACTTAAACTATGGTTTAGTAAAATGTTGACGTTTTCGATGTTCCTGCCGTTTTTCAATTTTACAACGGGGTTCAAGGATTTGACCCCTATTTCTGCATAAGATACTCTTGAATCAAAATATGCGAGACAAAATGTTTCCTCTGCCACATACCACAAAGGATTTTGAAATTTTTTCTGTATTGTCATGGAAACAGTTGGAACAGTATTTTCATATGCAATCGAGTCTCTTACTAAGGAATAATCAATAAATGGAGCTTCCACAGCATTGGAACATCCAAACCGTACTCGAATATATTTTAGTATTATAAAATACAAATATGTATCTCGGACTCCATTTAATTGTTTTGGAGCCAAAATGAATTGATCACGAAACATAAAAATTTAAAGATTGTATGCCATCCATCGCGTATGGCTCGTTGGCCCAGGCTTAAGGAATTTAGCACACCCTGCACCAAGAAATATCAGTGCTAGCTCTAAAAAGTCCTTATTATCATCTCTTCCAGGCCGCTTTTATAGGATTCTTTTTCCCTAATTTATTCCACTCCTTTGAAAACCGTTCAAAGAGGGTAACCTCAGGAGCAGTACTCGAACCAAGCTTTATATCAAAAACACTTCGAAGTACAATTTTATTTATAAGATGGCGGCATGGAAGGTTTATTAATTTACGTTCTAGTCGGTTCTGCAATGAAATACATGCTCCAGATCTTTCGCCTGTATTACTGAGAGCCATATCAGAACCCAAAGATGCAGCATCATCGAATATATTCAATTATACACTGCGGTTCATCAGGATAGAACCAACTGAATTTTAAGCAAAAAATCTCTATAAATTGTGAATGCAAAAACAATAAATGCTCAAACTTTTCAGAAATATAAAAGCACTAATAATGCACTACTTAAAGACTAAAAATCAATTCCCAATGCATTATAACGGTACTTTTCTTTAATTGCTTATAAACATGTATAAAATTCGTCTTTTTTTCTTGGTTCACCAGGATAGAACCACTTTTTAATTGCTCTATAAATGAAACAAAAATAAATTGTTTGTATTAAAAAATTGATTTTATTGTAATAGTTTTATCTGAATATTTATTTAAAAATGTATTCTTTTACCGTTATTCGCTATAACTTTGTAAATTCTGCATTTCATTGACTCGTATAGAGATTTTAAGTAATCATGAGAAAAATCGGTCCCTGCAGCTTTTATTCCTTCAATAAGCTCATTCTTAGATTTGTACTGTATTCCTCCTTCGTAGACCTTACGGGTTAGCCAACCTCAAACATTTTCAATAATGTTAAGATCGGATGAGAAGGGCGGCAAATTTAAGATTTCAAAATTTTGGCTAGAAATCCATGATTTAAGTCCATGTGCCGTGTGTATAGGTGCATTATCATGTTGATAAATCCACTCTAGTGGTCCAAAAATATCATTAACCTTTGGAAAAACTAGTTCCAGAAGATTTTTGTAATGATATCCCGGTCATTCGCATACTTTTTACGATAAGATCAATAGTTGCGTAGTATGAAACTGCAGCCCATACCTTAACGACGCCCTCTCTACTGTGATGACGGGTCAAAGAAGAAGGAATACAGTACAAATCTAAGAATGAGCTTATTGAAGGAATAAAAGCAGCAGGGACCGATTTTTCTCATGATTACTTAAAATCTCTATACGAGTCAATGAAATGCAGAATTTACAAAGTTATAGCGAATAACGGTAAAAGTATACATTTTTAAATAAATATTCAGATAAAACTATTACAATAAAATCAATTTTTTAATACAAACAATTTATTTTTGTTTCATTTATAGAGCAATTAAAAAGTGGTTCTATCCTGGTAAACCAAATCGATGACTATCGATAGTATTAATATTAATTTTTCATCTTAGAATTTTGTACTTTCGATAATATTGAATAACATCACTGTTTCAGTGTAATATTCATTTATTCAACCACGTTTGATTTAATTTTACATAAAAAACCACGGCTCGGTTGTTGTTGCAATTGTTGTTGTTATCATTGTTATTGTTTACGACGCTGTGGTTGTAGTTGTCCATAAATATATAGTTTTCGAAAAAATTGTCTAATTAAATTTTTTACATTCCGATACATTTTTTGAAAAAAAAAAACGGTTTTCATAAAAAAAATGCCAAAATTTTACAAAAATAGTCATATCGCTAAAACTGTTCAATAAACTTCTAATATTTAAGTGGCGATTTTACGACCTATTAAATTGCCTTTCATATGGTGCCCCAATTTTGGAAATATATTCAGGGGTTCCCTGATTAAACTCCCTGGTTAAACTCTTTTTATAAAAGTTCTGCCCCCAACTTACGATGACAATACATCAGAAGCTAGATCCGAAAAACACTTTTTTTTTGCAAATTTATTTTTTATTCTTATAGCGCTACTTCCCTTAAAAAATAAAAAAAAAGATTTTCGCTAAAGTAAACTTGTTCTACTATACTAACGATATTATCGATGGTTAGCGAACAAACTATCGTCCACTATCGATGGTCGCGACTATCGATAGTTTGAGAACTCTACATGTACATTAGGGTGTTTCACTTTTTTTCAAAGGTTCTCCAAATTCAAACCTTAAACCGAAATTCGATTTATTATAAAAAAAAAGTAATTCATGAATTTTTTCAGATTTTTTTGAGGTCATTTACCACTCGCCATTTTAATAAAAAAACTCGCATAATACATTTTTTCCTTTATAATTTTTTTCATGATTTCTAAACTAAATTTTTCTTTTCTAAATATTAAAAAATAATAATATCTTTGGGTTAGGTATCGAAAAAAAGGTTTTTACCTATCTATGTTATGTTATGTTATGTTTATTCTATCATAAATTCAATATTTATATATATATAAAATTTACAAATTTTGAGTTTTAATCCTATGGATTTTACAACAATTAAATTCTAATTTAACATTAAAAATAATCACTTAAAATAAAATAATACTTTATAGGAAAATGATACTAAAAAACCTATATTAATATCACAATATGTCTACCTGAATGGGAATTTCGTGGTCAGCTTCTTTCCGCTATAGAAATAGAGAATAAACACTGCCTATAAACTTCTTAAGAGGGCGTAAGTTGAAAATCTGCATCTATTGATAAATGACAAGTTCATATCGTTAATAGCATTTGAAATCATTTTTTCTTGTGCTATCGTATGTAATTCTGACGTTGAAAACCTTTTTGGTAACCCAAAAATTGTTTTCAGATTCTTATTTTGGAAAACTTGAAGTCTTTTTAAGTGAGTATTAGCACAATTTTTCCAAACAGGACAGGCATATGTCAGAACTGGCCTAATACACAATTTATATAGCATCATTTTATTTTTCATGTTTAACTTAGATTTTTTATTCATAAGGAAATAAAGACTCCTACTGCACCTAATTGTTTTAATGCAGATGCTTTCTATGTGTTGTCTATATAACAACTTCTCATCAAGAATCACTCTTAAGTTCTTAACTGACTTTGAAAGCGGTATTAAGTTAAATTGAAATGAAAATGGCCTAGTGGGAACTCTCTTTGGAGATTTGTTAAAAGGAAATATAATAGCTTGTGTTTTTTCATTATTAACTTTAATTTTCCATTTGTCGAAATATTTAGTAGCCTGGGACAGGGTATACTGCATTTTTTTGATGATTGCATTTGAAACTTTACCCGATACCATCAAAGCGCTGTCATCTGCATAAAAAGCTAAATCGACATCTGGAGAAGATTTAAAATCAGACGTATATAGGGAATACAAGAGAGGTGATAAAACAGAACCCTGAGGCACACCAGCAGGAATTTTTCTTTCTGTAGAGCTAAATCCTTCTACTTGTACTAAAAAAACTCTATTAGTGAGGAAGCTTCTTATAATCTTTATGAGATACAAATGACAGCGTAAAATCTTTAGCTTATATAATAAACCATTATGCCATATGGAATCAAAAGCTTTCTCGATGTCTAAAAACACAATCCCTGTTGATTTTCTTATCCGTTTGTTTTCTTTTATTAAATTAACTACTCTTTTGACTTGATGTGTCGTACTGTGTTCCGCTCGGAATCCGAATTGAAATTCGTTTATAGCATTGCTTTCTTCAGCAAAAGATTTAAGCCTATCAAATATAATTTTTTCTAAAATTTTATCAAGACAGCTCAATAAGCTGATAGGCCGATAGCTGTTGGGTAGTTTTGGATCTTTGTTTGGTTTTAAGATTGGTATAACTTAAGCTTTTTTAAATATTTGAGGGAAATAGGAAAAACGAAGACAAAAATTAAAGATTTTAACTAGAAAATTTAAAGCCGATTCTGGAAGTTTTTTGAGTAGAATATTATTAATTCCATCGAACCCGGGAGCTTTCCGATTCTTTTGTTTATTTATTGTAAGCTTAATATAATGTCGGTGAACGTAGTTAAATCTTCATTAATTAAAAAGTTATCACTATCTCAACTACTGACATAAGTATTGACATTTCTATCAATGGAGTGAGTAAAAGCAACTGTAGTAGCATGGGCCTTAGAGAACCCACTAGGCATTTTTGCATTTATTAGGCTCTTTAAGAGTTCTATACAACCATTTTTGCAGAGCAGAACTCTTAGAAATATTCGCTAAAGAGGTTTTAAAATACACAATAAATCCTATTTAAGACCAAAAGGGCACCTTCTATGGAGCCCTTCAAGAGGTTTATGTGAGAGTTAGTTGTGACGTTTTCAAAACCTCTTCAAGATGTTAATAAATCCATACACCGAGAGGTCTATAAATAATTTGAGCACTTGAAAATATTTATACACAATTTTTTTTTAAAAAAAAATTTAATAAAGTTTATTTTATCTTAACGAGGTTTTACTAAAGATTTGGTTTTTGTTATACATACTATTTGCAGTATAAATAAATTAAATAGATAAAAGGAGAATAAAAAATGAAAATTTAAAATGACAATTGAATATGATGCAAGGAATAATTATTTATTTCGGCACAATTATTGATCAAAATGTACGTGCGAGCAAAGATTTATCGTGAAGTTTGGGGTTTTGGTTCGGTAAATTTAGCGCGCTTTGGAAATATTGCCTTTTAGGAAAATAAAATATTTGGGTGGAAATTTTTTTTCAGTTTTTTCGTAAATATTTATGTCTGAAAATATCTTAAAATGATTTTTTCGATAAAAGCATGTCAAAATAGAGAGATTTAGTACAGAAAAAATCTTATTTTTGGCAAAAACATTTTAGTTTTTTATTGTTGTTGCAATTTTGTCAATTTTTTGTTTTGAAAAAAATGGCAGATGACGCCATTTTTTTAAATTCTTCGATAAGTAGCATATAAAACTTAAGGATTTTTTCAAAAGCTCCATAAGAGGTACATATAACTTAAGGATTATCTTTAGGGCTTAATAAAACTTAACAGTTTTAAATTGTTAAAATATTTTTATTTAAAATACTTTTGTGTCCATTGGTAGGGTTACCATTTGAACAAGAGGCAAATTAAGGACGAAGCTCTTTTGAGCTTTCGTTATGGGCTGATTTCTTTATAAAAATATGAATTATCACCCAAATTTGAATGAACATACTTTGGGTGATCTTTCGTTTATTTTTTTCTCAATTGAGTCTTGAAGAATTTATCAGTGGGCGATATTTCATTTTTAAACGGCTAATTTTGATTAGTGGTACCAATCTACGAAATTTTGTAGCAATTTCGTAATTCAAAGCTAAATTATGTTTCATTCGACAATGCTAGTGCTGTATGTAATAAATATAGTCGCCAGACCGCACACTAGTTGAAAAAAGAGTTTTTCTCAATAACTCGTAAAGTAAGCCACAAAAAGAAATATATATGAAGGCGAATGTTGTAGAGGTGAAAACACATCGATTTTATACCCGATAAATCTTCATGTGATAGGATTTGACCAACTTTTGATTAAAATTTATGTAATTTTAAACAAAAAGGCGCAAAGTTCAGTTTACAAATTTGAACAAGTAATATTTCCGTAAAATTTTCCATAAAAACAATATTTTTCACCAAAATACTTACTATTGTTCGAGAATGGTGGTAGTAAGTGGAAATTTTTAAGCTATGAAAAAGGGGTAAAATCTTGTCTTTCGGAGATTTTTCGGATATGAAATCCATGTATTTTCATCTCCTCTACAACATTGGCCCTGATAATTTTTTCTTTTTATCGCTTACATTCCGAGTTATTGAGCAAAATTATTTTTTCGGCATCTTTAATTGACCAATTTTTGACAACTAGGGTGGAGGCTGGCGACCGTTGATTAAAACATATTTTTCTACTTGTGGCTAACTTTCCAAGTTATTGCGCAAAATTTTTTTGTCGGGCTCTCACAACCAGGCCCACCTCGATTCTGGCGACTGACGCTTATTTCGCTGTACATAAACTATCTTTTGCAAAAAAAAATTATGTGGGAGAAATTACTTCGAAAGCTAAAAGCTTTAATTTTTTAAAAAGTGTTCATCTCATAAATTAATTATAATTTTTATAATAATAACTGTCACTTACAAATTTGTATTAAATTGCGGACGTTTGGCAAGCCTACTATTCGAAACGTACGTTGCTGTCTCCGTATTTTCAACCATAATATTTAATATTTACGGAGGTATTTTATAAATCCACGTAAGAGTTGAAGATTATATAAGCTCTTATGGAGCATTTAAAAACTCAGAAATTTAAGACCTCAATAAAACTTATAGCTCTTAAAGTAAAAATTAAATTTTATTTATTAAAAAGCTTTTATCAAACACTTTTTAAAGACTTTGATAAATATTTCAATTCTCGAATACAAAAATATTTATAAACGTTTTATAAAGATCTTCCGAATGCTTGTTAAGACTTTATAAGAACCTTAGCTATTTTCAAAAAATAAATATTTACAGACGTTTGAAGAACCTCTCACAAGACGTCGTTAAGACCTTGATAAATACTTTTAAAATTTTAAGTAGTTTTGGCATTTGTAAACATCTTAATTTACAGTTTTGAAAAGCTTCATAAATATTTTTCATCGAAAGTTTTAATTTTATTCTTTTAAGAGGCGAATAAATACTCTAGTATAAATTAAGAGCTTGATAAATGCTTATTAAATACTTTCGAAAGTTCATCGTTCGCTGCAGATTATTTTAATGCCCAGTGGGAACTGATCAGCTATGGAGTTTGCTTTATCAACATGGCTAATAACCTCATGATTGCCTACCATTAATGTCGGGATGGTTTTTTTCTTTTTATTTGTAAAATATTTTGAAACCTTCCAAAAATTTTTAATACCAACTTTTAGATTTAACAAAAAATTTGACCATTGTTCATTTCTAAGATTATTAATGTGTATGGAGATTAATTGATTCAATTGCTTAATAATTGCGAGAAAACAGTTTCTTTCACTAACGTTTCCACTCCTTTGGAATTTTCTTCTATACATATTTCTAGTAGCTATAATTGAAGAACATACACCTGATAGAATTAACGAATTAGGCATACGTCTTTTATATGAGATTTTCTGAATTCTAGCATTTTCTATTATATATGAAAATTCTTTTAATTGAGTTTCAATATTAGAAAGAGAAGTTTCTTGGTTAAGAGTAATAGAGGCTAAAATTTCGTTGTTAATTTCCCTCTTAAAATTTTCCCAATTTGTGTTTTTGTAATCAGGATAGTACTCTTCCGATTCAAAAATATGTTCATTTATGTAGAAACTAATGGTCGGAGTATAACTCGCAAGAATAAACATTTAAGTCTGAAAAAGTCATAGAAGAGTTTGATAAAAGAAGGTCAACAGTAGAAGAGTGTCTGAAGTTTAAGTTTTGCGGGATTCTAGTAGGACTTGGCGGATAATAAATAAAATAACTAGAATTATTTTGATGATTAAATAAAACTCGTCCAGATTGATTTACGTTGCTGCAATTCCAACTGGTATGATGTGCATTTAAATCGCCAATAAGAAAGAAATCGTTGTTATTTGAAGTCAGAAGGTTTAGATCGCTCAGAAAATCACTATTGTATTTTGGACAGTAGCCAGAAATAAATACTATGTTTTTGTTGTTAATTTTCATAGAAATACTGATATTTTCTATCAGTTTAGTTGGAGACGATTGAAACAAGCTGTGTTCAATACCATTTCGAACAGCAATCGCAACACCACCTCCATGTGATTCTCTATCTTTTCTGTAAATTTTGTATCCAGGAAGTCGAAATTTATGATGAGGTTTTAAAAATGTTTCGTTAAGAGAGATAATATCAACAGACTTGCTTAATAAAAACTGGTGGAGTTGAGTTGAAGCATTAAATGTTGTAATACCTTGGCAATTCCAATGCATTATATGAAGACTGTTTAACCTTTTGTTATTATATTGCATGTTTAAGCATACCCATAATAACACTGAGTTGTTCCAATTTTGAATGGCATCGACGAAGATCATTTACAGCTTTATTAAAAATTTCGAAGAGTTCATCTATCGAAAAAGAGATATATTTTCCCCTTGTATGATTGGTTTAGACTTAACTGTATCTGCGTAGCTTTTTCTGGATTGAGTTGGAAAAAAATTGGTTTCAACATCTTCCACATTTAAAGCAGGCGGATGAACTTTATCGAATGATATTGATCTAGTTGTGGGGTAGCTCCGGATAGATGCTTTAGTTAAACGACTTCTCAACTCAAGATATTCCGTACGACAGGGACACTTCGGATCATCAGCCCTGTGGTTAAATGGCTTTTTATTATTTTTAATGCAATTAGTGCATTTATACACCAAAGTTTTACTATTTTGAGCAGTTTTTAGCTTACATGTTTCAAAATCACATTTAGTTTAGTTGCAATTTCTTTTACGGATTTTATATCGATGTTGAATTTTTCTTTAAATTCTTCAGAGATCATGCTGATTGATAATTTAGGCAAACCAAAAAGCACTAATTTAAAAAACGACCCGTCTTTTATGTGTATGGAGATTAATTGAGTGAAAAAATGAAAATTTAACTCCTGCAGTTTTTGAATAGCAGCAGCATGACCTTGTAAAGATTTTGGAAAAACCTTTGTCCCAATAGTCAATCTTTTAAAATAGAATTTATCACCTTCAAACAGTTGAACCACATCAACAAATTGATGGGAGTTGTCCACAACAATCGGAGGAGCCTTTGCAGGTTCGGATTTGGGAGCATCATCGTCGTCGTCTGAAGAGGCACAGTCCATTTCAGCTTCGTTCAAATTAGCAAGCGCAGCAAACTGGCTTGTCCGTCTCATTTTTGTTTGCATTTGAGACGCATTTACTTTCGGTGGTTTCGCACTACCATTGATTGGTATCAACGGATTAGCAAAACTTTAATTTACCAAATTTGATACAAAAATTTATTTCAATTTTTTATTTTATTTTTTATTTTTTAGTATATTTCAGCAAAGTTTACTTCGATCGATCGCTTTGAGGTTTTTACCTATCTTCTCAGTGTGAAAATTGGAAGAAATGTACAAAAAATTGCCTAATATTTTTAAGTAAAAAAGCAAAAAAAGCAAAAATTAGGCAATTTTTTGTTCATTTCTTCCAATTTTCACACTAAGAAGATAGGTAAAAACCTTTTTTTCGATACCTAACCCAGAGATATTATTATTTTTTAATATTTAGAAAAGAAAAAAAGGTTTTTACCTATCTTCTAAGTGTGAAAATTGGAAGAAATGTACAAAAAATTGCCCAATATTTTTAAGTAAAAAAGCAAAAAAAACCAAAAATTAGGCAATTTTTTGTTCATTTCTTCCAATTTTCACACTTAGAATATAGGTAAAAACTTTTTTTTTAATTCCTTTTTTTTATAATAAATTGAATTTCGGTTTAAGGTTTGAATTTGAAGAACCTTTAAAAAAAATTAAACACCCTAATGTACATACAGAGTTCTTAAAGCTAGAGAAAAGCTTACACTACGAAAATGCGTGCATTCCCAGCAGGCAATTAAGCAAGGCCTTCCTCGCAGAAGGCCTGCTAGCACTGCTACGATCGTAAGATGCCTTCTCAAAACAAAATTTTCATGCAAATTAAAGTATGTATACTAATTATTTTTATTATGATGTTTGTTTTTATTTAGTAGTGAAATTTTGATTAGCAGAATAGTTACACTCCATTTAGTGTAGGGTTGCCAGATGGGCTGGATTGGTCAGGATTGTCCAGATTTTTAATCCCAAGTCCAGAGTCCAGACATTCAAAATTATGTCAAGATAAAATTCGAACAAAGAAATAAAAAGACTAGGTACAAAAAACATCTACTGCATGCATTAAAAATGTCTTTACATCCGTTATGTTCAGAATGTGCGAACTGCTCGGAAAAATTTGACATTTCTCAAACAAAATATGTAAACAATGATGACATATACAGACTATTATTGCTTACGTAGTACCTACGAGCCCATCGTCAGAATAGTTCGGCCACCTCATATTTTGTTTAAATAAAGAAAAGAAAACCCATAAAAATGGTTAAAAAGTATTTTGAATAAAATTTTTTTTTTCATCAAAATTAGAATATTATATTCAGCAAAATAAAAGAAACAAAAAATTGATTTCAACAATACATATTATATAACAGAAGCAATTAAAAATAAAACTTCATTCAGAAAAGTTCGGCTACCTTCAAAATGAGCCATAATAGATCGGCCAATCCCATCTACCAATGCGTAGCGTCTCCTTTCTGACTTATAACTGCTGCAGTACGTCGAGGCATAGTATCCACAAGCTCTTGGCAATACTCTGGAGTAATTGATTGCCAAACAGCACGTAATTTAGCCATTAAAGCTATAATATTCTTAGCAGGATTACTTCGCAACTCCCTCTTCATTTTTCCCTACAAAGACTCTATTGGAGATAGGTCTGGACTACTGGAAGGCCAGGGGATAACGTAAATATTGTTATTATTAAGCCAAACCTTTGTTGCTTTCGCCGTATGGCATAGGGCACCATCCTGCTGAAATAAATATTCACCTTCTGCGGTTTGGAGGTTAGGGATGCATGGTAAAAGCTGAGTGTTCAGTATATCTTGGTATTTTGAAGCGTTGATAATACCATCGACCATGTATAAATTACCAACTCCTCTGGCCGACATGCACCCCCAAACCATAACAGATGCAGGGAACTACTATTTTACTATTTATTTATTTATATATTTTAGTACAATAAGAAATTAATTCTTTTAACGTACAACAACGTATGGTCAATGCATTTTCGGTTCATAATTATACTACGTATTTACGTAAATACTAACAAACAATTTAGGTCTTACATACTAGAAGCGACACTGCCAGTTACATATTAAGAAATATAGTAACTTATACGAATAAATAATAAAACTAAAATTTATAAATGTCCGAATAAATAAGAATAAAAGATAAAAATATTGAATTTAATTAATACAAGATTTTAACGCGAGAAATGATCAAAAATTAACTGCTTAAATTTGCCGAAGTTCGAAATACTTTTTAAATCACTATTTAGTGAATTCCAGATTCTAATGGTATTGATGAAAAATTTTCGTGTGGAATTAAGGTATGTAAATTTAGGAATAATTAAGTTGTTGCATCTATTGGATATACTGCAACGTAATTTGTCGTGGGCTTCGTGTATAAATTAATTTATGCAGGAACATACAATTTCTTGCCTTGATATAGTTTTCGATGGAACATCCTAAAATCATCCTACTCATAACCGAGACGTGATCATACCTACGTAAGCCATACACATATCGTGTAGCGTTATTGAAAGCAACTAGACAGTACGCTTTAAACAATCTTTGTGATAGGCTTCAGATGAAGTTCTTAGTACTCGTTTTCGACTATCCCCTAGACATAACTCAAACCTGGATTCGTCGCTCCTAATTATTGAGTTCCATTGGCGACGAGTCCAGTTTTTACGATCCTTAGCCCACCGCAGCCGATTTTTTTTTGCGCTGATGTTAGCAGGGGTTTCTCTTTTGCCTATAAAATTTTTAAAGATACATTGAATGAACCAAGTTCGAAATTGAACTAAAAACTCACCTTATAAAATTTGTACCCGAGTTTTTTTACGTTTCTAATGCATGTACTAACTGATGCTGTTGAAATGCACATTAAATTCTACTTTAATAATGATCTCAGCAGCAGTGGCTCGTCGGTTTTTAACCACTATTTTTCTTAAGGCACGCAAATCCTGTACACTAACTGAAGATTTTCGACCTGTTTTTTACCTGGATCAGTTTTTCCGGTTCTTTTATATACATTTATAATATCCTGGACCGTCGTACGAGGAATTTTTATTTCCTCGTATATTTTGCGGCATGATTTACCATCATTACGGAAATTAATGATTAATTTCCTTATCTCGTTACAAACTACTTTGCCACGCGGCATGTTTCTACTCTAAGTTTTCAAATTGAACTGATTTGGTGACCACTAAATGTAACGATACACAATAAAAAATTCAAAAACAATAAAACGGCCCTTTCTTATACCGTTATCACAAGATCTTGCTGTTTGGTCGAACTATTATGCATCATTTAGCAGGTGGCCAAACTTTTCTGAGAATTTTTAAAATTGAAATTGTAATAAAATAAATTTTGCAAAATGCAACTTTTTAATTATCTTAATTTGTTGCACATGATTTTTAGGTATTGTTGTGGAAGAAGTTTTTTTTCATTCATACTTTTTTTAAAATTCTTTGGAACTTCCTTGTGTTAGTATTGAAAAAAATATATGTATGGAAATCTATCAAAAACTACGTATTTCAAACGAAAAATTTTGTGGAAATTTTTTTTTCAAATTTAAAAATGACGAAGTGAAAAACTTAAGAAAATTAAATCGATTTAATTTTTTCAATTCCGATAACCAACGTTTATTTTGAAAAAATGCTCAGCCTTTTACATAGCTTGTACTCTAGAGAAAGAAAACGGATGTTGATAGATCTCATAAAGTCAGAACTCATTATAAGATTAAACTGTAGCGAAAACTGTCAATCATTTAACAACTTTTTAAAAACACCAAGAGGTTGCAAATTGATAGAAGCAGTTCGATCTAACAATAAGCTTAATTTAACGTATTTAAAAATGAATTTTTGTTTAAATTAAATATATGTGTATGTTTTTCCAGACACATCAAGATTTTTTATTTTAAGTGTCCAGAAAAATCCAAATTTTTTATGTTTATTTTTTTAAATCCAGGTGAAGCACAATTTGAATCTGGCAAGCTGAATTCCCCGGATTACTGGTCTAAAAAAAAATACAATGAAATTTTCCTCATTTGAACTATGCATACAGTGGCGTAGCGTGCTCATGTGCCGCCCGGGGCGGAAAGCTAAATTTGCCAAATGTTCCAAAAATAAATAACTAAAAAAAAAAAAAGGTCATCACTTCACAGCTCTACAAAAGAGTTTAAAATAAATGGACTATGAATTCGATGTGAACTTATTTCCTTTTTATAAAATATGTTGTTTGCCTAAAATTGTTGCAATACAAAAAAAATTCTTAACACTTACCTAACGCATCTTCTAATGTTATACTTTTATTATTTATCCTTTTATACTCTTCTTAGTTCTAATGATACTATCAAAATCAGATTTTTAAGTATCGATAACTCGAAAACTAAACGAGATATCGACTTTTTTCATTTAAGATTTTCAATTTATTTCGAGATGTTCTATTGAAAACCATCATTAAATCGCAGCGCCATTGAAATCTTAATTCTAATGATACTATCAAAATCAGATTTTTAAGTATCGATAACTCGAAAACTAAACGAGATATCGATTTTTTATATTTAGCATTTTCAATTTATTTTGACGTGTTTTATCGAAAAACAACGTCAAATCGTGGCGCCAGACGCCTCAGCCACGCAAACAACTACAAACGAAAGCGTTAGAAATCGTTATGTGAAATCGCCATTTTAGTTTCTAATGCTTTAAGGTTATGAAATATTAGGTATTTTACGAACCGGAAATAACCTAACATTTCACAACTTTTAAAAAAGCATATCAGCCACGCAAACGACTACATACGCGCGTTTGTACTCGTTAACAGACAAATAAAAAGAACGCATGACGCCATTTTTAAATTTTCATCTATCTACATATGTATGTATACATATATTAAATATATGAAAGTTTGGAACAAACTTCTGGAGCACTTACCAGCACTGCGTATGATGCACCTTCCTTCTGCTTTCTATAACCACCTTCCTTTTATTTCCAATAAGCACCTTCCTTCTACTTCCAATAAGCACCTTCCTTCCACTTCGTACACCAAAGCACCTTCTTTTTCCTTGCAGCTTAGATTTTTAACTTTTTCTTTTCTTTCAAAAAAATCACTTATTTCTTTATTTTAATTCAAATTCACTTTATTTATATTGTTTATTTTAACTTTTTCTTATTTAATTGTAGCCTGTAGTTATTTTGCCTTTTATTTTTTTCCTCTTAAAAATGCCTGTTCTGCTGTAAGATCCAAAAGAAAGAAATTACAATGACACAAGTAAGCATACATGATTGAATAATATAGGTTATCGCAAGCTATCAAACTCATAGCCTGAGTGTCAAAATTGATTTTCAAAGCAAAAAACTAATACAATTTGACACTATATGAATGTTTGGAAGAAGCAGCATTTCTTTTCGCAATAACCTATGTATATTATTTAATCATGATGGGAATACATGTATGTGCACATTCAGAGTTGTCAGTATTGAGAATGGGTAGCACTGCATTAGGGGTCATGCACACAAGCGATGTTACATGTGAGTTTGCAACGCAAAAAAAGAATTTGCATTCTAACAATCCGCTTGATTGATTACAAGATAGTATTGATTGTGCAAATATGCCGCCCCCAGAAAAGTGCCGCCCGGGGCGGGCCGCCTCCCGGCCCCCCCACGCTACGCCACTGTATGTATATAAATCCCCTGTTATATGATTTTCGCTTATTTGATTTCCCCTTTTAAATAACCAGAAAAAATATTTTCCAAGTTAAAAATACATGAAAAAGTCCCCTTTTAAGAGATCAACAATGTTAAAAGCAACATTGAAAAAAAGTGCAACAATGAAAGATTGACAGTTTAAAATTGTTTGATGACAGTAGCGATCTTTTATTGTTTAATAAGTGTCATAAATACATATTAGGTGCGTTTTATTGGCCAAGTCGCCATCTATGTACGAATAAAACGACAAGTTGCTAAGTTGCCTTAGAGCTGACTGGGTAGCACTGGCTACGTCAGATGTCATTTATTTGTGTTTTTGCGGATTTGAAAAATTAATTGGCTGCCATTGTGTCCTGGGGAAATGGTTGTGCCTTGCCAGGTTATCCTGGTGTTTACACAAATGTGTTTTTACTGCTTTGAAAAATTAATTGAATTGTAGTTAAAAAAAGAAAAAGAAAATGAATGTTTTCCGTTAATTTCAAATTTTTTTTTGGTAAAATTCAATATTTTTTTTTAATTTCGAACTTCATAATTGACAAAATTGACAAAATACAAAATCACAATAGACAAAACACAAATTCACTGGGTAGCACTGGCATTTAAGAAACTTGCTTGTATACTTAGCAACTATAATTTTAGTCGCTAAGTCTACGATTTTGTTTTTGTTTTCCTACACAATTATCGTTGCTAGCTAAAGATATCTAGCAGAGGATGGCGAATAAAACGCAGCTATTATATTGGAGTCAAAAATGTTGTTTCTTGATACTCTCAAGTTTCAGATTAAGCACAATTCAAAATTTGAAAAAAAAAAAAATTTTTCTTATACTAATTGGATAAATTTTTTTTTTAATTTTTTTTTCAAATAAGTATTTCTTGTAAATAATTTATTATCTAGCTAAAACTCTAAATATTAATTTTGTAACACAAAAATAGTCCACCTTTGTATCCTAAAAATAAACAAGCACGTCTCTATCATAGTGTAGCAAATACGAAGGAAAACATGCTATTTTTCATTGAATTTCACAAAACAGCATTTTTTCAATCTCTGGTAGCGACCTCTAGTTTTGTATGAAAATAATTTTTCTTTTTTCCAAAATTCATGTTTTTAAATGGTCTTTCATTGTGAGGGGTGCGTCATTAAATTTTAAGGTATGATGGTATTTTGAAACACCCTAATACATATGTATGTACTTTTTTTGTGAAATGCTACACATACCTGCATTTAATGTTAATTTTATTTAAAGTTGAATTGAAGTTCCTTTTACTTAAAAAGTTATTTACATTTTTATGTTCGTATAATTAAAAAAAAAATAAAACCTTTTAATTAAAACTGAGCGATATTTATTTAATTTCTTCTGATTATTATTTTGTGCTCTTGAGGTAGGGTTGTATTACGTGCTGATTCTATTAGTAGATGTACTGATTTTTACTAATTTTCTTTAAAAATACTGATTTTTCAAGATTCTGAAATCAGTACGCAAATGTACTGATTTTTAGCAATTGGTACTGGTGTGTACTGATTTAAGATTTTATTTGAATTACTAAATAATATTTACATTTAATATTTAATTATTACTAGTAGCGTGCCTAGGAGTCTGTAAAATGGTCCTTGTTTTTTAGCATATGTATTTAATTCATTTTGTTATTTTGCTAGGGTATTGTGCCATCCGAAAAGTTCTGACTTTTTTTTTTAGTAAATAAAAACATTTAATTAGGCAAAAAATTTTGTACTGATTTTTTGCGTTGAATACAGTGATGGCATTTGGGTAAAATGTAATTTTTTGAGGCCAAATGTACTTTTTTGGCTTGAGCATCCAATTTTACTTAAATGTACTAGTTAACAAAAAAAAGGTCCTCACTTTTGGCATCTCAAAAACCCTAGGAAAATGAGATATATTTGACATTATATTACAAAGACTACACCTTGCAATTATTTTAATTTTTTCAGTTACTAAAAAGCAAAAAAAAGTTATTATTATAAATAGCAATAGCAATTATTTTCATTTACTTAAACCAAAAACAAATAATTATTATAAATTGTTCAAATGTACCGAAAATGTACTGAAAATGTTCTGAAAATTCGTCAAATGTACTAAAAATGCGGCAAATGTACCGAATGTACTGAAAACTTGTCAAATGTACTGACGAAGATTTTTCAGGACGCAAATGTACCGAAAAAAGTACAAATGTACCGAAAATGCCTTCACGGGTTGAATATATGTACTTGAATGTACTGATTTTGCGTTTCAAAAATCTGACAATCCTATCTTGAGGTGAGGTCAGTAAAATATCAGATCAGATCAGATCAATTATCTTTTAAATGATCCGTTGGATCAAATAAGTGGGCCCCTCTTTATTGATTCCCCGGTTAATAAATCCAAATTTTTTGCGCCGTTAAAAGATCAATTAAGCGTGGTCCACTGTAACATTAAAAATATCAACGCAAGTGCAAGTGTGATGACGCGGATAAAAAACAAATTTAACTCAGAGTCTCACGGCGTATTAAAATTTATTTTGTTTCCGAGTACTTCTATCACCCCTGCTACGGCAAGCGCTCTTAGAAGGCCTGCTTAAGAAGGCGTGTTTTATCGGGACATTTCATATAAAAAAAAAATAAGTTTGAAAAAAGGTGGCAAGGCCTTAATCTTACCAAGGAAGGCCTACTAGAAGCACTGCTAGGTCCTGCCCTTGCCTACTCCATGTATTTTTTCATTTCATATGTTGCAATGTTTTATGGTTCGACATTACTTTTTTGTCATTGCATTGTACATATACGACATCAAAATTAGAAAAATGTTTGGAAGTAAAGAACGGTGTGCATGTTGCTAGGTTGGTGTTATGTTTCATGTTCTGCTAATGTGATGGCAGAGTGATGTGTATTCAATGTCAAATTAAAAATTAAGAAAACTATAAATACTACAAATATCAATGCAAGTGCAAGTGAGCTGACGCGGATAAAAAAAAAATTAACTCAGAGTCTCACAGCGTAATATTTCATTTTTTCCAAGTACTTCAATGATCCCTGCTAAGGTAAGCGATCTTAGAAGGCCTTCTGGAAGCACTACTAGCTTCTGCCCTTGCCTACTGGGATGTTTTACTTACACATGCGCGTATGTCTTGTAGCTTAAGAAAAGAAAGAAAGAAGAGAGTAAGTGAAAGAAGCAACGTTGCATTTAGTTTTTGTTTGGGTTTCGATGAAATGCAACTATGTTCTGATTTCTTAAGTAGGTGAAATGTATTGTGACATTGTTGTGAGTTTTTGTACCGTAGTTTGCGAAATGCAATAAGATGCAACAGTGTTCTATTTTTTGGAGTGGGTGAATTTAATTGTTTATTAATTATGTTGCGATATTTTTGTGAGTTTTTGTACACAGAAAAACGAATCCAGTCAACCAATTTATTTTAAGTTTCAACAAAAAACTTTAGGAAAATTAACAAATGTTTTTTGAAATCACCTAATTTATTTTAAGTTTCCACAAATCTTTTATCTAATATCAGCAAAACTATTTCGCTGGCTAAAAATCATACCACATTTGTTGTAATCGGTCCCGGAATTGCTTGATTTGAGCGAATGTTTTTTTTTCTGTGTATTTATTGAAATGCAATAAAATCCAACAATGTTTTGGTTTATTTTAAATTATTTCAACATAGTTGCAAGTTTTGTAAACTATGGAAAAATTTCGTAAATTATGAACTGAAACAATGTCATGAACTCTAAATTACTTACTTACTTGGGTGGCCATAACAACCCGTTACCGGGTTACGGCCGACCTCAAAAGCTCTCTCCAGGCGCCTCTACTTCGCGCGCGCCTTCACCAATCAGTCACACCAAGCGTGGATAGGGTTTCCTCGGCTTGGTCTTTCCATCGGAGGCATGGTCTTCCTCTCCGTCGTCGCCCAGCGGCTTCCGCATCAAACACCTTTTTCGCCGGAATTATTTCAACATAGTTGCAAGTTTTGTAAACTATGGAAAAATTTCGTAAATTATGAACTGAAATAATGTCATGAACTCTAAATAGAAGATTTAAATTATGTGTACAGGGCCGGATTCTATGGGTATGGATATGACTTATACACTCAATGGAGTGCTAATTAAAATTTCACTACTTATAAAATATACTTATTGCTAATATTGACAGATTGTAAACAAAAAAAAAATCAAAATAAAAAAATTAAAAAATGAGTATAAATATTTTAATTTGCAAGAAAATTTAGCTTTGAGAAGGCCTCTTACAATCGCAGCAGTGCTAGCAGGCCTTCTCCGAGGAAGGCCTTGTTCAATTGCCTGCTGGGATAGTATTGCATTGTATTCGAATAATCTCCAAAAAAGGCAAGTAACCTATATGAAATTTTGAAAGCACTACAGTAGGTAACGGATATAAGCACAATTCATATAAGAAAGGAACGCTTATAAGAAACATTTTCGAAAGCACCGCGTTTTTTCCCAATGTTTTGAGGTAAAAAACAATCTATATAAGAAACTTCTTATAAGAAAAAAACGCATAAAAGAAAGCTTTTTCCAAGCACCAATATGAAAAATCTTAAGAAAAAAATATTTCTTATAAGAAATTTTTTCAAATCGTAATTTTCGTTCTTTGGTCAAAATTGAAAGTACGCGCCTTCTTCGATCAAAATTGAACGAGCAAGTGTAACGATTGCAGTTGCTGAACGCACTTATTAATCACTGCTGATTTTTGTGCGATTCGGATATAAGAAATAAAGTTTCTTATATCAGTAGAACGTATATAGGAAATTTTTTTCTTATATACGTGGTACTTCTATAAGAAAAAACTGATATAAGAAAGAAATTTCCGGGATTTTTTGAATTTCTTATATCCGTTACCTACTGTATAGCGAAATTTAAGCAAATAAGAGAAGTCAAATCAAAATTTGTCCAAAGCTGGAACTTAAAACTTTAAAATATACTAAGGTTATGGTATGACGCAAATAGAAACAACAGTGATGAATTCTGAGTACAATACAAAGGGAAATAAAAAATTAATACAAAAAAAGGCTGAACAGTGAATAATTTATTCTTCAGAAATAAAAAAAAAAACAGCCAAAAAACGTTGATGATTAAAATAATAATTGATGAAACACAAATTGCGAATAAATGTGATCATGTGATAATTGAATCAAAATTTCCGATTGTTGAAAATCCCACTTTTGGTAGCATTCATAATTTTTTTAACTTGAAAATCGCATTCTTCACTATAGTCTATCCAATTTAATTATTTCTTTATAAAAGGTATGGCGTAACTAATACAGAGAACTGCGGATAAAGGGTACTGCGAATCCATCGTTGACACATTGGAGGATGTATATTATGAACCGCGGCCGAAGGCCGCCCACTTATCCTGTGTATCATACTATGGCTAGCGAAGCCGGTGTTGGATATACTTTAGGGTGTAAGCGATTTTCATTGCTGGATATAAATTCAATCACAGATTCAGATTCTGGGACCCCCATACACCCCTTTATGGGGGTTAAAGTGCCAATTTTCATACAAAGTCTATGTAGTCCTATTGTATTGGACTCTCTTGCTCTTGAAGAACTTTCTGAGGGGCTTCCTCTTAGTGGTTCTCTTCTCTTCTGGTGCATCTCTCTTCAGATTCCAACAATAATCCGCCAACATATTGTCGTCACACTTACTTTGATAGTGGCGTTCCATTTCCTTAAGATATTGGTGGAACCTCCCACCTTGCTATAGTCTCTCAAGCTCTGCGGAAAATAGTCTTCAAGAGAATTGAAGAAATGGAGCTTCAAGCTCAAAGGCAGCCACCAACCATGTAGTCCTGAAGTAACCCTTCTATACAGAGAAAAAACAGATTCGCTGATATCAAACAATTTCGGATCCGATTTCAATTAATGTTGTGTATGATTTTCAGTCAGAGGAACAGTTTTTCTGATATAACATAAGATGATTTGTTGAAACTTAAAATAAATTAGTTGATTTCAAAAAAACATTTGTTAATTTTCCTAAAGTTTTTGTTGAAACTTAAAATAAATTCGTTGATTTCTAAAAAAAATTTGTTAATTTTCCTAAGGTTTTTGTTGAAACTTAGAATAAATTCGAAAAAAAAAATTTTCTATTTTGCTTTTTACTTCACTTTTTACTTTCCTCTATTTCTTTTTTTTTTCCTCTATTTCCTCTATTTTCTCATTTGTTGGTACTTATTGTCAGTCATTCTTATTTTAATTGTATTACGTTTTTAAAACATCAAAGGAGAAATTAAATTTTTTTTGACCTGTCACCCGATCAGAGAATTGAACCTGTGTTCTGCGCCATGCCACTGTTCTATAGGATGGTTCAAAATGCAATATATGTTCCGATTTTTGGTGCTCAGGCCCAAAAATATATCTTTAGCCCATGGAGCTATTGTACCAAAATTTCAACCGAATCAGACTATGGGAAGGCGTGTCAGTGGGCCGATTTGTATGATTTTTGTGCATTTTCGAGATGATTTTTTAGTATTATTTCTTTTAATTAAAAAAAATATCAACTTCGAGGTATATTCGTGGTAATCATTTTTTATGGACTCAGTATGATGTGAAATATGTGTAAAAATTGTAAATAAGAAAATCGTCACAAATTTGAGTATTGATTCAATGACACGAATGTTAAAAATGCTAAAAATTCTGATATACTTCCACTTTGCCCGTTCGAAACCATACCTATTTTATATTTTTCGGCCACGGCACTATGCGCAGTCGATTGGGAATCTTTTTTTACACAGAAAATGATATGTCAAACATTTTTTGTACCAACGATGCGATCTGGAGAAATATTTGATTAATAAAAGCAAGCATTTTCGTCATAGGAAAATAAAGATTTTTAGTTTATTTTTGTTCAAGAAACGCCAATATTTCGCATTTGTCCATTTTTTAGATTTTTTTCAGTTTTCGGCGGCCACTTTAAGTCATTTTTGAAACTGATCTTCGTTCTTCATTATCGGTTTGTTGAAATTTTGCAAAGACCAATTGCTCTTTCCGCGGCGTCAGTCACAACAAGGATTTTCTGGAAAAAGGCTTCGAAAAAGTGTTCGAAAATTGTGGCCCAAAAATTATATATTGTGAACAACACCGCAAAAAGAACGATTGATCTTGTGCAAAATTTCAACAAACAGATAAGGGAGCACGAAAATCAGATTCACAAAATATTTAAAGTTGCCGTCAAAAACTGAAAAAAATCTACAAAATGGACAAATGTGAAATATTAGCGTTTCTCGAACAAAAATAAACTAAAAGTCTTTATTTTCCTATGACGAAAATGCTTGCTTTTATTAATCAAATAATTCTCCAGATCGCATCGTTGGTACAAAACATGTTTGACATATCATGTTCTGTGTAAAAAAAGATTCCCAATCGATTGCGCATAGTGCCGTGGCCGAAAATTATAAAATAGGTATGGTTTCGAACGGGCAAAGTGGAAGTATGTCAGAATTTTTAGCATTTTTAACATTCGTGTCATTGAATCAATACTCAAATTTGTGGCGATTTTCTGATTTACAATTTTTACACATATTTCACATCATACTGAGTCCATAAAAAATGATAACAACGAATATACCTCGAAGTTGATATTTTTTTTAATTAAAAGAAATAATACTAAAAAATCATCTCGAAAATGCACAAAAATCATACAAATCGGCCCACTGACACGCCTTCCCATGGTCTGATTCGGGTGTAATTTTGGCACAAGGGCTTCATAGGCTCAATGAATGTTTTTAGGCCTGAGCACCAGAAATTTGACGGCATTTAATTTTTCCATACGATTTTGAACCAGCCTACTGTTCAAAGATGCTCATCTTACCCAACTCAGCCACCGACATCATTTTTAAGACATACTAAAATCATGTTGTTAAACTACGCGTGAAACAACCATTGTCTAATCAGGGAAGCTCCTGGTTCAAACCCCAGCGACGACATAATTTTTTTTTTTTATTTTTTAATTTAAAAAACAAAAAAAAAAACAAAAATTAACGGACTCGTTTTTTATTATGAATATAAAAGGCAGTTTCAAGATATTTTCAATTTATACAAATACAGTTCTCTACTTCTTTTTGTTTTTTAAATACCTTTAAATTAAAAAAATAAAAAAAAATATGTCGTCACCGGGGTTTGAACCAGGAGCTTCCCTGATTAGACAATAGAAGTTGTTTATTTGCAATATCAGTGAAACATTTTGCTGATTACGCTAATATATTTTGTTGTAAAATCAGATAATTTGAATTTGCAAATCCAAAGAACAAAGGGTTTTGATTTTGCAAATTTTTTCTTTGATTCAAAGAAATGAATTGTTGATTTCCACAAATTTTAATCATTGAATTGCAGTTCTTTGATTTTACCAATCTTGTTTTTTCTGTGTATCTTTATTGCAATTCGAACTTTTCTTATTGCCTAAGAAGTTTTCCTTTATAACTTCTGCTGGAGGTACCTAACAGCATCCCTTTCTGCTTTAAATGATTTGACTAATTGTTTAGTTAATCAGAGGAAGAAAAACTCTTTCAGGTTCTACCAATGGTTCAACGAGAATATTAGCTGAAACAGGAACTAAAATATTTCTCAGAGCATAAGGTGATTAATAGCAGCCATTTCATCAGTAGTTACCGGATCATCAGATCATCCTGGAAAATGGGAGGTGTAAATGACAAAGCATCTGCATACATGACATTTATCGGTTTCAACGACCTCAAAAACAAGGGGGGTAGGGGGTGAATTCATACAGTTTTTGTAATTAGTACCGTGTTATTGTTGTTTTTTTGTCCGAGTATCTTTGGAGTGACCAAAAATTTAATATACTACAATCTTATTCTTATCTTATATTCGTCTACATTTAAAAAAATGAAGTAGAGCTCTTACTAGTACGATAAAAGCTTCCATTTTCAATAAAATTTTCCACATCATGGTAGATACAGACCATTCTTAGGATCACGGTAACATAAAACATTATTAAAAACTTTAAAATATCTACATTAATTTGAATTGTTTCCAAATGCTGAAAAACCGTTCCGCGTACCCAAAACACTGAGGAAACTTTTTTGACAATCACTCATATCGCTCATTATTTTACAAACCGCACACCATTTTGGACTCGATATTTTAGAAACGCCGAAATTTTTTTTGTAGCTTGTACATAAAATTACTTAACCCGTATATTTGGATTTTGCTGAAAAAAATTTTTTTTCGAAAATAATAACGAGCGTCAGATACTCGTTCCTTTGTTTTGACTCGTCGCACGCTGAACGCTTAAATTCCTTCTGGAACTCATGACTTACGCTCGAAAATATTTAATAGCTTCCGATCTAATAAAGACTCCACTTTTTTGTAATAAGGAATAAAATGTTATTTTTTTAAATGTATTCTAGTTGAGGGGACAGCATGTCAAAAATATTTAAACAATTAAGTTGTTATTATTTTTCATTTGTTGACAATATAAAATTTTGTTTTAAATTTATTTCGAAATTCAACATTATATGGTTAAGCATCAAATAAAAAAATCTGACATTGATCGGACCAGTACAACTTTAGATAATAGACTTCTACGATGAGTAGTTTTGACAAAATCTCGCCAATTATCGAAAATTCATGTGTGGATCAGTGTCAACTGATTTTGTTAGAAAATGCTGGAAAAAAATGTTCATTGTATTTGGAGAAGTCGAGGTATTTTTTCCTGAAATTTGCGCGGTTTGTAAAAGAACGACCGATATGCAAAAGCACCATTTTTTACCTACCATGCTTATTATATACATACATGTATGTTACTTTACAAGCCGAAATGAATATATTTTATGTGTAGGGTGTAGGTTGGCAAAACAATAAGGAAAGCTTAAAGTTAGATTTACTTGAATATCTTGCTTTTAATTTAATTACGCTCGTTTGCAGGGAGAACGACATTACTCAAAATCAAAATTTTCGAGTTAATTATGAAGAAATAACCGTCATTTCATATTTAACTTTAGCAAAAAAATTATAACGATATCTAATGAGCTTGCCTTATGAGAAGACAAACTTTTCAAAATATTTATTGAAAACTTTAAGCGTTTTTCTCCAAATTTTGGTATTTTGAGTTTGAGACTTCCATCAAACGGGCCATATTGATTTTTTTTTTTTACTTTTTTTATTTTACGATAAAATTATTTACTTTCTAGACTTTGGAAGACCTACGGATGTACGGTTGTAGTTAACACAGATGATATAAGCACACTAGAAGGTTGCAGTAGATTGTTGAAGGAAGCTGAAAAGTTAGGCCACATTGGAGGTATTTTCAACCTTGCGGTGACATTACGTGATGCAGTTTTCGAAAACCAATCAAAAGAGAAGTTTGCAGAGAGCTTTGCGCCTAAAGCGATTGCAACCAAACATTTGGATGAAATTTCCCGCGCTCATTGTCCTAATCTCGAACATTTCGTAGTATTTTCCAGTGTGTCATGCGGTCGCGGTAACGCTGGGCAATCTAATTATGGCATGGCAAATTCCATAATGGAGCGGATCATTGAAGATCGAGTTGCCCGTGGATATCGAGGAAAGTCAATACAGTGGGGTGCAGTAGGGGAAGTGGGCTTGGTAGCTGATATGGCAGAGGATAAGATTGATATGGAAATTGGTGGAACACTTCAGCAACGTATATCATCGTGCTTGCAAGAATTGGATACTCTACTGTCTGTTGATGAGCCTTTAGTTTCGAGCATGGTAGTTGCTGAGAAGCGTGCCGGAAGATCTGGCAATGAAAGTATTATTGAGACCGTGATGAATATTATGAGTATACGTGATTTGAAATCGGTGTCGCTGGGAACTACACTTTCTGAAATGGGTATGGACTCACTAATGGCTGTTGAAATTAAACAGACGCTGGAACGAGACTTTGAGCTTTTTTTGACCCCACAAGACTTGCGCGCATTAACATTCCAGAAACTACAAGAATACGCAGATGTACGAGAACGTGAAAGTGGAGATGTTGTCAAAATGATTTTCGCTTCGGGGGGCAAAAAACTCGGTATGGAAATGCTTATAAGAAATCTTGGAGATGAAAAGAATTGCAATGAAGTTATGGTGCCGTTAAAGACAGCTGCGCAATCAAAACTTAATATTCCACCAAATTTAATTGTAACAGGCTTAGAAGGTACAGCAGGTCAGGCGTGGTATAACGTTGGCACACAATTATTAAATAGAGCAAATGTAGTGCAATTACACCGTTTCGCTGATCTGGTGACCGTTAAAGATCTTGCAGAAGCTTCACTAGAAGTAAGTACTGATATCAAAATGCTAATTGCTTAGTAATTTAAAAAAAAAATTCATTTTCAGCATGTGAAATCCGTATTGAAACTTTCTGAGCCATTCTACTTAATTGGATATTCATTTGGAGCATTTGTTGCCCTGCAAATTGCAGATTTGCTCGAAAAAGCTGGTTATCGTGGACAGCTCATGCTTATTGACGGTGCACCTCACTTTTTAAAGAAATTGACCCTAGCTCATCTTGGAGAAAACTTTACTGATAATGACCTTTATAACTTAATTTTCTCCAGTGTTGTCAGCCAAATCTTCCCCGAAGAGACAGAAGAATCAGCTGCACTGATCTTTTTCAAGCTCAATACATTAGACGAAAAACTAGCAAAGTTTATGGAATTTGTTGCAAAACAAGATGCATATAGCAAGGAATATGCGAAAACAATGGTCCGTGCCATGGTTAGTCGTGTACGCATGGCAGCACTGTTTGACTTAGATTCAATTAAGGACCTTAAGACTCCCATTACTTTAATTCGACCTGCTGAAGTATCGCTACAAGATATTGAAGAAGATTACTGTTTATCCAAAATAACAAATGGCAAGGTGGTTTTGAAGGTGATAGAAGGTAACCATTCAACGATGTTGGATAATCCAGTACTGCCAAGACTTATTAATGATTTCGATCCAGCGCTAGAAGAAGACAAACATTTTGAAGAATATATTCGCGATGGTAAACCAGTTAAAGTAGTGTAAGGTTCGAGTCAATATTTTTTCTTATATAAAGATATTAATTAAATCGATTTTAAAGGATAATAAAAAGTCTCCAAATATTTTTTTATATGTAATCTTTCCACTTATTTATTTTTTGTTTTTCTGTAGACCCTGCCCATTTTGGGTCGTAAAAGCCAAAAAAGAGCGCTTGCGAGCGTATTTTCCGAAATCTGATAAAAATTAAATTACTTACTTTTCTTAAATGCCATCAGTAACGCAAAGTGACGTAACCAGGATTTAAGGAAGGCGGGGGAAGCGTTATACTTAAAAATATTTCACTTCATAAATTTCACGGCTTTATTATAACTCTATATAATACTGCCAGTATTTTCGTACCATTCGGTTGCTCTTTAATTTATACAATAATACAATCCAAGAGGAAGACCTCAAAAACCAATTGACGAGTGTTCAGAATTTACAAAAAAAAACAAAATTATAGATTGCACTGAAACTATCCCTGTGGACCACCTTTCCACAGCCTTGGCAGTAAAATATAGTAAAGGTGAAGAAAAAATAAAAGCAGATATAACTAAAGCAGTCCTACATGCAAGTCCAATTCGAGCAAAAGGGATTAAGGAAAGCATCCCTACTCCACCGAATACACATCGCACCATATACACTAATGATGAAGCCTTACCTTTGAATATGGACTAAGGACTATCAGAAGACAAATACCTCTTATTACGAAATATGTAGTTTGTTATGAATAAAATACTTAATATCCAAATAATTATCAAAAAATCTTTATTCGTTCAGAAGTTATGATTTTTACAGTCAAAAAAGTCAAATCTTGTCACCGAGCGGCGCAGCATCGATGTGCCATATATTTTTACCATCAAATTGCAATCGTTGTGAATTTTTTTAATTTATATTAGGTATATAGCGTTGTCGGGTGACCCGATTTGGAGCACTCTTGGAGTCTCTCTGTCTTAACATTTTTATGCAATAAAATATAACAGAAACGGTCTGAGGGTGCTTCAGAGCGCTTCACTCGAAACCGCCATTTCTTTTTCATATATTAAAACAGCCCACCCCCCTTTCCTAGACCACCGTCGTCACTCGGCACGCGAGTTTTATATGTTTGTTGAAATGCAACAAATTCACACAATTGATACAGAGTTTTAAGTAAATAAGCATAAAATGATTTTGATTTTAGGATAAGCAAAATAGGCTGATGAAAAAATTAATGATTGTATTACAATTATTTTGTTTGATTAATCCGATGCCAAAAGAATTTATCTAAGTATCCCTCTGATCACCCCCTTAGATGCGCAACTTGTAATGCATATAAAAAGACTTTCCTAAGGTTTGAATAACTTAAATTCCCGGCTTATGAACTCTTCTAAGGGACTACCATTGTTATTTTTTTTCGTTAATAAAATGTTAACAGTACATAAATAATTTGAAAATGGGTTGGGGTCTATTTTATTTATTATTTTTTTATATTTGTTTGGTTGAATAAATGCAAAAATTTGTTTATTTCTTTGATTTTGTTTTTATAACGTTTACACCTTACGTGTAAATGATGGATTCGCCTCAAAGTTGATCAAATACAGTACATTCGCGCTAATCCGAACACTCGCTAATCTGAACTTCCCAGTAATACGGACATCACTACAATTCGGACATTTTTGATATTTCACCCCTACAGTTCGGACAAAAATAAGTCAAAGTATGTTTTGGTTAGCAAATAGACTGTCGCTGGCACAATCAACTCAACTTTAATTTTTTCAAATTTACTTGGTTGTTACGGGAGTACATGTTCATACTCGTGAGTTTTTGCAGGTATGTACGTTGTTTTATCAAATAGTTTTCATAAAATAAATCTTGAGAATTTGTTCGATATTTGTGATTACAAAATAAAAACACTTGTCTGCCTTAAGGTCATTAACATTTATTTTAAATTTTCCCAGTATTTCGAGGAGGATCCTAAAGACCTTCTCTCCCAAAATATAGGGAAAATTTAAAACAATTATTAATGACCTAAAGTCAGACAAGTGTTTATATTTTGTTTTGATAAAATATTAAAAATTAAAAAAAGTTTCATACGGAAACGAACTTTTAACCCATATTCTTCAAAAAGATGATGAAAATGTTTCTGAGATCTTAAAAAACTTTAACTTATTCAGTGCTGTATGCCTTCTACATTCAACTTGGAATGGTGAAAAAAGTTTGGTAAGAAGTTGGTCCAATTCGTGGTCAACATATTCTGATGAATGGATTTCTTGGAAAATTTTAGAAAATAAAAGGGGCCTGATTAGAAGATACTAAAGTAAGATCGGAAGATGTTATAAAGTCTCAATGAGGTAGCATATGACTACACGGAACAAGATATTTTACAGTCAATATTTAAGGAACAAGGAGAATTAGCGATAGAACAAGATGAAAAAGACAACTCAACTACTCAGTATGTAACAAATGCTGAAGACATTCAACTGTTTGATAGGCAGAGCAGATAAATGAAAGTCAATCAGAAATGTTCCTTTTAAGAAGTAAGGCGAAAGAGTTGAAACAATATTTTTTAATGGGAAAAGTAGAAAATACATAGACACATATTATAATATTAGTATGTACATTAGGGTAATTAAAACTTTTTACGTTTTGTTTTTCTAGAGTGCTGTTGTTTAAAAAGTAAGTTTATGATATGAAGAAAAAGTTCACGAAAATTCAGCTATGTATGTACCTCAATTTTATAAGGTGGCGCCGAAGCCTGTTAGTTTTACATGTAAATTGTATGGAAAAATTATATATTTATTAAAAAGGTATCTGAATGAATAGATGATTAATGTTGTTGGGCTGAACAGGGTTGTTTTTCGAAGTAATTTTACCGCTGAATCCTAGTCTAGCCTCAGAATCTACTCATTATGTCAGACTTTTGAAATATTTGAGGTTAAGTACCTAAAATATGATGTTTCTTGTCTTCTTTCTAGGCTATGTATAGGATTCAAAAAATTTTCTTTAGCTTATTTTTAATAAAGCCATCATTTAGTACCGTCCTTACCCTTTCAAATGAGCTTTCAAGTGGTGATCTGTGATGTTTCCTTGCAAAGTTACAGCCATTTCAATGTGACATGAATTTGAAACCAGTTGGTTAATATTGTTGGGTTGCAACCCTTTGTAGGGGATCAAATGCATGTCACTTTAAAATGGCTATTACTTTGCAAAAACGTACTTTTTTTTGCAGCGTAATACTAATAAACATTATCTTACCTAAATAGATTCAATATAGATCGAACTAATAACTTACATGTTTCATTATGCGAAAATTTTTTTCTTTTGTGATAACTTCGTTTACCCGTTTGTCCCACCTTCCAAAATTTTTGGAGGGGGTGCCAATCCAGTTTTCAATACTTATGAAAATCCTTTTGAGCAGTTTTGTCTAGACATACAGTGGCCCAATAAAGAAGTCCGGCAAAAATGCAATTCAACTTCAAATGATAAAATAATGTTTAAGAATAATAAGTTTTATTATGTTTTGTTTTTTTATCTTAAGGTATATAAATATACTTTTGAAAACAGTAATAACTAAAACCAAATGAACTTCCATTTTTTAATAAAAATTAAAAACATAATTTAAGACAAAAATTATGTCAATAAAGAACTCGGACATCTTTGATTTATGTTAGTTAAAAATAAGTACCTGGAGACCGATCACTGTTCTGTTTTTCGTTTTGAGGTTGAAAAAATCGAAAAAATATGGAATTTGTTGAAAAAAGTTGACTTTTCACTTTCACGCTTCAACTTCTCTTTACTTTTTTCTGTTCCATTTTTTTCAACAATTTTGCTTCGTTTTTAGTTTCGTCAAATTGTTGTCTGATGCAAAAGTGTTTATAAAAAGAGTGGATTGAGACCAAGAGTGAATAGAAATGAAAAGGATAATGCAAAATGGCTAGATTTCATTTAAATTGGACACTAAATCGACTGAGATATCGCAGCATTTATATAAAAGAGCGCAACCGTTTGTACAGTTAGTACGAGGGGTAAAACCTATAAGCCACTTTGGTACAAAAACTTATCGCACCTTATTACGTTTTGCGGTTGGTGCTATTTTTTAAATTTTATTGCTGTAAGAATATTTTCCTTGTTCTTCGGCTTATCCCGGAGGTAATCACTCCATAAGTGACAACTCATGGAGGCGGTTCACCCCGAGTAACGTTGGGTCACTTAAAGTCACTTTGGTTCACGAAATTCGTAAAAATCAAAAAAAAAAAAATTCCCTGCACCACAAAACGTAATTAAGGTGCGCAACGTTTTTGCAACAAGGTGGCCTAAAGGTGTTATAGTGCAATTCTACAAAAATCGCACGCAAACCACAAAATCGCGATTAACACTCACCTCGGTGACTCCAAGTTACCCAAAGTGACTCGGGGTGAACCGCCTCGATGAGTAGTTATGGAATAATTACCTCAGGGATAATCCGAAGAACAAGGAAAATATCCTTACAGCAATAAAATCCAAAAAATCGCACGCACCGCAAACCGTTATAAGGTGCGCAAAGTTTTTACACCAACGTGGCCTATAGGTGTTACAGAGCAATTCTACAAAAATCGCACGCAAACCACAGATCGCGATTTTCACTCACCTCGGTGACTCCAAGTCACCCACAGTGACTCAGGGTGAACCGCCTCGATGAGTAGTTAGTTATGGAATAATTACCTCCGGGATAGTCCGAAGAACAAGGAAAATATCCTTCAGCAATAAAATCCAAAAAATCGCACGCACCGCAAAACGTTATTAGGTGCGCAAAGTTTTACACCAACGTGGCCAATAGGTGTTATAGAGCAATTCTACAAAAATCACACGCAAACCGCAATATCGCGATTTTCACTCATCTCGATGACTCCAAGTGACCCAAAGTGACTCGGGGTGAACCACCTCGATGAGTAGTCACTTATGGAGTGGTTACCTCCGGGATTATCCGAAGAACAAGGAAAATATCCTTACAGTAATAAAATCAAAGAATCGCACGCACCGCAAAACATAATTAGATGCGCTAAGAGTTTGTACCAACGTGGCCCAAAGGTGTTATAGACCAATTCTACAAAAATCGCACGCAAACCACAAAATCGCGACTTTCAATCACCTCGGTGACTCCAAGTGACCCAAAGTGACTCGGGGTGAACCGCCTCGATGAGTAGTCACTTATGGAGTGGTTACCTCCGGGATTATCCGAAGAACAAGGAAAATATCCTTACAGTAATAAAATCAAAGAATCGCACGCACCGCAAAACATAATTAGATGCGCTAAGAGTTTGTACCAACGTGGCCCAAAGGTGTTATAGACCAATTCTACAAAAATCGCACGCAAACCACAAAATCGCGACTTTCAATCACCTCGGTGACTCCAAGTGACCCAAACTGACTCGGAGTGAACCGCCTCGATAAGTAGACACTTATGGAGTGATTATCTCCGGGATACTCCAAAGAACAAGGAATATATACTTGCGGCAATAATTATCAAAAAATCGCACGAATCGCAACACATAAATAGGTGCGATAAGAGTTTGCACCAACGTGGCCTATAGGTGTTATAGACCAATTCTACCAAAATCGCACGCAAACCACAAAATTGCGATTTTCACTCACCTCGGTGACTCCAAGTGACCCAAAGTGACTCGGAGTGAACCGCCTCGATAAGTAGTCACTTATGGAGTGACTACTTCCGGGATACTCCAAAGGACAAGGAAAATTTCCTTACAGCAACATATTCCGCAAATCGCTCAGGACGCACTAAGTGGTCAAATATTAAAAATGACCACTACAATATTAACACTACACCACTGTAATTAAAAGTCTATTGGAACAAAAAATTTTTTTGAAATCCGTATAATTTCAAAGCTTATAGTAATCGACACCTCTACACCAAATTTAAAGAAAATACCTCCCATAGTGTACTAAATACAACATTCAATGATTTTCGTATATATGGGACGTGCCACGCCCACTAACGAAATCTCGTCGAAATCCATTTAGCTTAAAAATTTTTGGTAACCGACATCTCTGTACCAAATTTTAATGAGATTACTCCCATAGTGCACTTAATATAACATTTAACGGTTTTTGTTTATATGGGAGGTTCCACGTCCACTGAAGCAATCCCGTCGAAATGCATTTAATTTCAAAGCTTATAGTAACCGACAACTCCTCACCAAATTTTAAGAAGATTACTCTCATAGTACAATAAATATAACATTTAACTTGTTTTGCTTGTATGGGAGGTGCCACGCTCACTGGTACTATTGCATCCATTTTTCGTCTTGAAGTACCTTATAGCAAGTATATCCACCATATGAAATTTCAGAACGATTGTGTTGTTAATTCTCTTATTATAATGTTTATAAATATTGTGGGCTGTGCCACGCCCTTAAACGAATTTTGCCAGTATAGTGACATAGCATGTTATGATGACTGCTTTTAGTGGTATTATCTATAAAATTTTTATGAAAATCCTCAGTGCCGTTTTTGAGTAATATTGAATCAAAATTTTCAATTATTGAAAAGTGCCACGCCCACTTTTCCGATTCCGCCCACTTTTGGCAAAATTTAAGACATTTATGATCTGCATCTGTGTACCAAATTTCATCACAATATCTTGAATAGTTTTCGAGATATGACGTTATGAAAATAAAAGTTTAGGGCTGTGCCACGCCCCTCCAGGAGCCTTTGATAAGTTAAAACCCAGCCCAATCCTAATTTTGTTCACATATGTAGCTAAACCACAAGTTTCATCAAAATCGCTGCACCCGTTTTGGAAATAAAGTCTGAAAATATATATATAAATAAATAAATATATATATATATAAATAAATATATATATATAAATACATACAATTATTGCTCGTTTAATAATAGTAGATAGGCGGAGAGCCGGCTGTAGAAAAGTTGAGTGTATAAGATTACAGCATGAAATGTATGACAAATGATAGAGCTCGACGAGCCTAAACACAATATATAGGGTTGCCTTGCCAAAGCCTGTCCTAAATATGGGTTGCCACCCGTTTTTTGGGTCAACATTTTTTAGAAAAAAGTTTATGGTTGAAGATTCCAGCATAAAATGTATGTCAAATGATAGAGCCTAAATATAATATATAGGGTTGCTTTGCCAAATATAGTCCCAAACATGGGTTGCCACCTGGTTTTTGAGATCATCATGGTCTATTATTTGACACACATATCAAGCAGCAATCTCAAACCATAAACTTTTTTCTGAAAAAACTTGGGCCAAAAAAAAGGTGGCAACCCACATTTGGGACGGGATTCGGCAAGGCAACCCTATATATTTTATTAGAGATCAACAAGGTCTATCATTTGACACACATTTCAAGCTGAAATCTCAAACCATAAACATTTTTCTGAAAAAAATTGGGCCAAAAAAAAGGTGGCAACCCACATTTGGGACGGGATTCGGCAAGGCAACCCTATATATTTTATTAGAGATCATCAAGGTTTATCATTTGACACACATTTCAAGTTGAAATCTCAAACCATAAACATTTTTCTGAAAAAAATTAGGCCAAAAAAAAGGTGGCAACCCACATTTGGGACAGGATTCGGCAAAGCAACCCTATATATTTTATTAGAGATCATCAAAGTCTATCATTTGGCATACATTTCAAGCTACGGTCTTAAACCTTAAACTTTTTTCCAAAAAAAAGGTTTGCCCAAAAAACAGGTGGCAACCCACATTTGGGACGAGATTCGACAAGATTACTCGAAATATTTTTTTTAAGGATCATCAAGATCTATCATTTGACATGCATATCGAGCTGAAATCTTTAACCATAAACATTTTTCTGAAAAATCTTGGCCCAAAAAACAGGTGGCAACCCATGTTTGGGGCTGGATTTGGCAAAGCAACCCTATATATTATATTTAGGCTCTAAAAGCTCTATCATTTGAAATACATTTTAAGCTGGACTCTTAAACCATAAACTTTTTACAAAAAAATGTTGACCCCAAAAACGGGTGGCAACCCATATTTAGGACAGGCTTTGGCAAGGCAACCCTATATATTGAGTTTAAGCTCATCGAGCTCTATCATTTGACATTTTCATGCTGTAATCTTATACACTCGACTTTTCTACAGCCGGCTCTTGGGCTATTGTAATATTAAATAAAAAAGGCTTCAGTTAATACTTTATTGGCATGTCTTTGCTATTTTTCACTGCTTTCAGTCATCTTGGCGTTGATTCCACTAACTTCTGCAGACCGAAGTATCTTTTTTGGTACACTGTTCCTTACGCGTGTTTTTTAAGTCTCTTTTGTTTCTAACAAAATAAGTTTTCAACTGATTTTCCAAATGTGCTTATGAATGATTGAACATTCAATCGGCCACATTTAAATCTGGTGATTGTGGAAGAGTTTCAAATACTTTTGGACAACTATACATTAACCATAAACGCGCATTAAGTGCCTCGTGTTTAGGTTGGTGAATTATTTTTGGAGCAGATGAGCGGTGGATGGTGTTGCTAGCCAAGAAAACTCATAATCTCAGTGCTGCAGAGAAATGTTTACACCAATTAATGAAGATTGGATTTTTAACATAATGTGAGACGGCTCCGGAAGAGAGCTTTTTGGATCCATTTTCGAAAAAATTTGTTTGCACCAATCGATCAGAAAGGTTGAAAATGGGTTTTTAACTTAATTTAAAACGGCCCCGGACCCCGGAAGAGACCATTTTGGACCCATTTCCAAAAAAAGTTTATTAATAAAGTTAGAACAAATGAACTAAATTTGTCTACAAATATTTCTATCATTAAAAAAGTTTTAGCTATCGATGCGGAAAGATCATATTTTCTATGACATACTGATATTCAAGGTCTAAGGTAACAAAAAACAGTTTGTCGCTATTATCTTGCTTCCTATTAACTGGAAAGAAATTAAATTTGTCCAAAAAGATAAAGATAAGACAATTGTCACGTTAGTTCAACCCTTTTGAAAATATTTAAGGTTAAAGGTTAAAAGTAGGCACGTAAAAATTTATCAAACATTTTTTATACAATCTCATACATGTATTCTATATTTTCCCTAACAATTAAGAAATTTTTGGTTTGATTGTTGGCTTTTAAAATTAATAAGAATTAAATAGTGAACTACAGCCAATGAAGCAGCGATCAACATTCATGTAAAATTTTACAAGTTGATTCAATGCTTTGTTTATTAAACAAACTTTGAGAAACCAAAAATTTCTAAATTATGGGGATAATGCCGTACCCTCAAAATCTGCGATACACCAGGATCGCAAAATTTGATGCAAGTAGTGTTTCACAGCCAACGGCTGTGCATTACTACATAGAAAATAATTGAGAAACTACGACAACAAAGGAAATTGGCGGTAAATGTACTCAAGTTGACGTCATGCTTTAGGAATGTAAACAAAACGAACAGCTGATTGAAATTTCAACGCAATGGTGTGATCTTGTTTTCACTCAAAAAATTTGCCACATTTACTTGAAGTTAAAAGTAAGCTTTTCGTTAGGCTTGCATTAATACAGCGGTTGTAATTTGAGTGCTGACGTAGCCATCAACCAAAAATATACTGATGAGATTTTAAGAATCGAAACATATGTATATACTCTAGAGTTGTTGTTTTTTTTTTTCCTTTGTTTTTCTCAAAGTTTGTTTACAAACAAAGCATTGAATCAACTTGTAAAAATTTTACATGAATGTTGATCGCTGCTAAATTGGCTGTAGTTCATTATTTAATTGTTATTTTTCCTAATATAACACAGTGTTCAGGAAGACTGAACAGTACATAGAAAAAACGAAACTCGAAATTATTGTAAATATTAATCAAAATTTATGAAAAATTAGTAGGTAATTGAGTAATTTAGAAACGGTTCGAGTGTCTATTAAAAATTACTAAGCGTAATATAAAAATTGCATCAAGCAGGCATTAATTTTTCGAATGCAATTTTTTAATTTTTACAAAGTAGTTTTTAAAATTTCTGCAATAATTTATTATATTTTAAAAGGACTGTACTATTTTTTAAAAAGTACATTATAAAGTTTTTATGATGAAATAATAATAACTGAAATTTATTTTTATAATTTTTTGTCTGTTGTTCAAAATTGGGACGGCCAGCGAGTTTCCGTTGCCGCTTTCCCGACCCCGTCCCAATTCTGTTCAACACATTAGTTCAAAGCCAATTAGTAAGAGTTTGGCAAGCCTTATATATTTATTTTTTTGCATGAACATGTTGAGAACTCAAACAGAGTACAAATTAAACACAAAAAATAAATAAAACTCAATATAATAAAAATTAATAATCTTGAAATAATTTTTCTATAACTACTTTTTAAAAATTATAAAGCGGGAATCATATATTACAATATGAAATATATAAAAATTCTAATGTGGCAGTTTATTAAAATTTAATAAATTCTTTGTAAATTTTCAAAGTTTTTAGGTGATAATTAAAATGAAGAAAATAATTTTTAATATGCAGCTATTAAAAAATGTAAAATGAAAATATTTACAAACTAGAATAGAATTTTTAATAAGGATTTTCTATTTATTACTATAAAAAAGTAATATTTGTTTTCAGATTTTAATTTTTATAATCTCCTATTAATTTTTAATAAAATTTGAGTTGGTGTTTTTTCCGTGTAGACCGTACCACCTTACAGGCAAAAAATAGAAAGTTCACCGCACATCAGCAAATCCGAAGAAAATTTGCAAGGTAATTTCGAAAAAAAATTTTTTTTTGACGAAAATAGAGGTCGCGCATTTGAGAAAAACATCATTTCTTCGACATTTACAGTCCGATCTTAAAGTATGATATATCAATATTTTTGTCTTGAGTAAAACAACTTTTTGATCTAATGATCCTTGACATCAAATGACCCGTTTTTGAACTTACCCACCATATCTCAGTTCCTACCATCCTAATGTAAAACCCTAATATCATAAAGTTAAAGCTTGCGAAAAATCATTAAATTTTTCTAACAGAAGTATTTCGATTACTCCATTTGAACTATTTTAAAAAATGTTTTTAAAGTTTTTTACCGAACCTAGGGGTCGCCTTATTAAATTTTTCGTCATATCTTCGGTATTTATAGTTAGTAGTGCTAAAATGATTTCTAATCGAATGATAGTTGGAATAATACCGTTATTACTCTCTTAATGTATTTTATTATTGCTGTTCATTTTACATGTGAGATACATATTACATAGTTGTAAATGCGTCTATATATTATTCCGCTATAGTTATAAAATTTAATTGAATGTTTTGTTATCAATGATAACGGACCCAAATCCAGTCCCGAATTTAGAAATTTGCCGCCCCTAGGCAGTTGCTGAAACTACCGCCTCCCCCCCTCAAAACTTCTTCAATGGTGGAATAAGTTTGGTACGAAAAGTTTTTGATCAATAAAATACATCTTTCTCAGAGCAAATAATTTATTTTATTACAGTCAGTAGCCTTATAATCATGAAGTATGTAAGTATGTATATGACCTATGTTATTCAACAATTACCATTATGTATGTGATTGGTTTTTGTGGAAAAATTATTGGTTATTGGTTCAAATTTTTACGTTTTGATTTTCGGATGACAGAGTCATTGATAATGTCATCAAAATCTGAAGACATGAGCAAAGCTGATCAATTGGCTCAAATTCAAAGATGCTTGCAGTTCTTCACGCAAGACCAGCTGGAAGCATTACAATATTCAAAAGAAATAATCAAATTAGGGGCCGTTCAAGTATTACGTAACGCACTTAGGGAGGGGGGGGGGGGTTGTTCGAACAATGCGTTACGCTGCGAGTTAAAAATCTCTTGTTATATTTATTAACGCGACTACAACATAACATAAGTCGCTAAAGTAACTTTCCGGTACATTGCGCAACATAATTGTGACTTTTAGGTAAACATGATCACCTTGGTGACACTGTAACGTTTAACGAGAGGTCAAATATCTTCAAAAATTGCGTTACGTAATACTTGAAAGGCCCTTTACCAGGTTAGTGCAAGGAAATAACTTTATTTCACAGCTTCCTTTGCTAAACTAAATTGTTTTCATTCCATTTCCATTCCTTTCTCAAAACAGAGAGCGTTTTGTTCAAGTAGTACATGGAAAAAACACCAACTCAAATTTTATTAAAAATTAATAGGAGATTATAAAAATTAAAATCTGAAAACAAATATTACTCTTTTATAGCAATAAATAGAAAATCCTTATTAAAAATTCAATTCTAGTTTGTAAATATTTTCATTTTACATTTTTTAATAAGTGCATACTAAAAATTATTTTCTTCATTTTAATTATCACCTAAAAACTATGAAATTTTACAAAGAATTTATTAAATTTTAATAAATTGCCACATTAGAATTTTTATATATTTCATATTGTAATATATGATTCCCGCTTTATAATTTTTAAAAAGTAGTTATAGAAGAATTATTTCAAGATTATTAATTTTTATCATATTGAATTTTATTTCTCTTTTGTGTTTAATTTGTATTCTGTTTGAGTTCTCAACATGTTCATGCAAAAAAATAAATATATAAGGCTTGCCAAACTCTTACTAATTGGCTTTGAAGTAATGTGTTGAACAGAATTGGGACGGGGTCGGGAAAGCGGCTACGGAAACTCGCTGGCCGTCCCAATTTTGTTCAACACACAAAAAAATTTAAAAATAAATTTCAGTTATTATTATTTCATCATAAAAACTTTATAATGTACTTTTTAAAAAATAGTACAGTCCTTTTAAAATATAATAAATTATTGCAGAAATTTTAATATCTACTTTGTAAAAATTAAAAACTTGCATTCGAAAAATTAATGCCTGCTTGATGCAATTTTTATATTACGCTTAGTAATTTTTACTACTACACTCGAACCGTTTCTAAATTACTAAATTACCTTCTAATTTTTCTTAAATTTTGATTAATATTTACAATAATTTCGAGTTTCGTTTTTTCCGTGTACATGAATCTGCAATGGCGGTCACCGATGAACATGATGTTTTGTATGGGCCATATTTTATCTAAGCTAGAGAGCAGCCAACTTGAATCACGTCGAAATATGGTCGATTAAAAGTCTATGCTTTTTATAACGAATTCGATGCCACTGGAAAAACAAGATAGAAAGACAACAGTAGAGCTCAGAGAAAAGTAACTTGATAAATAAATTAACATACATAAATAAGTTTTCTCACTATAAAAGCCCCATGTTTTGTTTAAATGATAAGAAGATCGAATGAAATTGTACCGTACGGTGAGCTTTTCGAGATGCTGGGCAACTGCTCCAATACACTTTATTTAATTTTTATAATTCATGTTGTTCATGTGTTCTTAAAGTCAATGATATTTTGAGCAAAAAAAAATTGGTGTCCTGAAGACAAAAACATCATGTTTAAGATCCGATTCTAAATACCGAAGATATGACGAAAAATTTAATAAGGGGACCCCTACGTTCGGTAAAAAACTTTATAAACATTTTTAAAAATAGTTCTAATGGAGTAATCGAAATACTTCAGTTGGAAAGACTTAATGATTTTTTGCAAGCTTTAATTTTCTTACATTAGAGTGGTACATTAGGATGGTAGAAACTGAGATATGGTGGGTAAGTTCAAAAACGGGGCAATTGATGTCAAGGATCATTAGATCAAAATGTTGGTCTGCTCAAGACAAAAACATTAATATACCATTCTTTAAGATCGGACTGTAAATGCCGAAGATATGATGTTTTTCTCAAATGCGTGACCTCTATTTTCGTCAAAAAAAAAAATTTTTTTTTCGAAATACCCTACAAAAATGCTTCGGATTTGCTGGTGTACCGAAAAATTTTTTTTTGAGGTACGGTCTAATGTGGATATTCCGCTTCATGAACTTTAATATGTTGAAGTTCTCATCTGAAAGCGAAGCTCGTTTCAGTGATGAATTTCTTTGCCCGTGGAAAAAAGACGCTCAACTGCAACGCTTGAGAGTATAGCAGTATTATATTGACCAAACAGATTTATGAATATCTGTTCCCCGGGGAATGCCGTATCGTTAAACAAGTCTTTTAGTTTCATGGCTAGCCACATTTGGACGAGATTTTGAGCTTTACTTTTTAAATATTTAGCTCTAAAGTTTTTCCTGAGACTGCTCATCATCATCGTTGTTACTCTCGTTGCTGTCTCCTCCCTTTTCTTACTCTGACGCGTCGGCAAGACATACCTACCTAGTATCGTACTGAATTAACGATTAATGGACTTGGGGAAATATAACAAAAGTTAACGAGTCCGTTAACATTTTTTAAAGTTAACTTTAAAGTTAATCCGTTAGTCGAAATGTTAACTTCGTTAATTAGCGATTAACGGATTATCGAGTTAATGCCCATCTATGCATAAATGTACATAAGCATACCAACTTTGAGTTTGAAAAAATAATAATAATAATAGAGTTTAGCTACTACAGCTATTAGCCTTCTTAGCTATTTAGCTTGAAGCAATAAATCAAGTAAAAAGCTTTTTTATAAATAATGGAATTGAAAAAACATATTATACATGCAATTAATTTGTTTTTTTTTTTTTCTTTGCTTTATTGCACTTTCTCAACATACCCACTCAGACCATGTGATTGATATTAAAATAATTATATTTATAAATTTACATGGTCCAAGTGATAAATTTTAGAAAAAATTTACCCTGCATGCTGTGGGGCTCAGACAACACAAACATAAAAAATACAGACCACCATTAACCTACAAATTTAGCTACAGTTAGTTTTCAATCTGAACTTGAGTTGACCTTTTGACAAGCTAATGTTATAAAAGGTTGAATAATTGATAAGAGTTACGAGTACTTTTCCGATTAGTGTTAAAATGTGTGTAGTTAAGAAGCTCTGGGGCAGCAATAGACCCAGTTACAAGTTCATGCAGATAAAGTATAATATGTATATCCGCAATATTTTTATGCGAGCTCAAAGACTGCACATGTAGTAACTTAAAACGATCCTCATAAGGAGGAAGGCTTAAAGAGTCAACCCAATTTAAGCCATTGAGAGCAAAACGAACAAAATTTTCTGAATTCTCTCAATTCTATTAATATGAATATTATAAATTGGTGAGCATACTTCACTGGCGTACTCTAAGTGAGGACGCACTATTGTATTATATAAAGTCACCGTTACTAAAGGGCTATAAAATTCTTTCGCCCACCTCTTAATAAAACCAAGCAGAGATAAGAATTTTTACATATTTGATTAATATGCTCATTTAAAGTTAATGTAACATCAAAATGTATACCTAGGACTTTGACTAAATCGACGCGACAAATTTTCTTATCTTTTAATTTATAATCAAACACCACAATATTTTTTTCCTGATGAAAATCATAATTTGGCATTTATCAGGATTAAAATGTAAGTTATTTTTAGAACACCAAACCTCAAATGATTTCAAGTCAGACTGAAGTGGAATAGTATCACCAACCCCCTTCACGTTCCTGTAAATTTTCATGTCATCTGCATATACCAACAGATGAGAGTTTTTAATAGCATGTGTAACGTCATTAATTGATAAAATAAACAGGAGCGACCCTAGGTGGCTTCCTTGTGGAACACCCGATGCCGCGGTAAATGGGGAGAAAAACACCCTCCGATATCTGATTTGATATGAACGATCAGATAAATAAGATTCAATCCAGCTGACAAAACTTAAAGGAAATCCAAGCTTCTTTAACTTAAACAAAATCAAATTGTGTGGTAATTTGTCAAATGCTTTACTTAAGTCAGTGTAGATGCAGTCAACTTGCCCACCAGAGTCTAAAGAGCTTAATGCAAAAGAAGCGAAATCAAGGAGGTTAGAAACTGTAGATCTGCCATTAACAAAACCATGCTGACGAGTTGTTGTGACATCACTACAGCACACCTTAACTTGATCGTACACAATGTGTTCTAAAATTTTCGGTATCGGTGATAACTTCGCTACGGGCCTGTAGTTTAAAACATCATTTTTACTTACATATGTATGCATTTTTCCAAAATTTCGGAAAATAGCTTTCTACCAAACTCCAAGCACTTGCGGCGTGGCGTGGAGTTGTTTCATGATAACCGGCACAAAGCTGGTACTTCACTATATTCAGCGATGCATTTATTTACTTCTACTGCTGAAGAACGTGGTTGATTTTAAATTTTTCATATGATAGCCGCCTTGTCTCGAATGATATACACAGTTACAATTACTTAGTTTGATTTAATAAAAAACTCATTCGCTATAAAAATATTTTAAGATTCTTTCAAAAAATTTCAAATTCCAAATAATTTTGTGAGGCATTTTACATTAGACCGTATCACATTAAAGGCAAAAACAAAGTCCACCGTATACCAGCTAATCCGAAGCATTTTTGCAAGGTAATTTCGAAAGAAATTTTTTTTTTTTTGGCAGAAAATAGAGAGGAAATAATGAGAGAAATAAATGATAAGAACAGCGAATTAAATTGTACCATATGGTGAGCTCCTTCGAGATGCTGGGCAACGGCTCCAATACACTTTATTTCATTTTACTTCTAATTTTTAATTCATATTGTAGATCTGGTGGGTTCTTAAAGTCAATGACCTTTGGAGCAAAAAAAAAATTGGTTTCCTCGAGACAAAAACATCATGTTTCAAAATCCGACCCTAAATACCGAAGATACACTGTGGTTCATCAGGATAGAACCAACTGAATTTTAAGCAAAAAATCTCTATAAATTGTGAATGCAGAAGTAATAAATATTCCAACTTTTCAGAAATATAATATCACTTGTAATGTACTACTTAAAGATAAAAAATCAAGTCCCAATCCATTATAACGGTACTTTTCTTTAATTGTTTATAATGATATGTGAAATTCTTCTTTTTTACTTGGTTCATCAGGATAGAACCACTTTTTAATTGCTCTATAAATTAAACAAAAATGAATTATTTGTATTAAAAATTTTTTTATTATTGTAATTTTTTTATCTGAATATTTATTTAAAAATGTGTACTAATACCGTTATTCGCAATAACTTCGTAAATTCTGTATTTCATTGACTCGTATAGAGATTTTAAGTAATCAAGAGAAACATCGGTCCATGCTGCTTTTATTCCATCAATAAGATCATCCTTAGTTTCGTACTGTATTCCTCCTTCGTAGACCATACGGGTTAGCCAACCTCAAACATTTTCAATAATGTTAAGGTCGGATAAGAAGAGCGGCAAATTTAAGGTTTCAAAATTTTGGCTAGAAATCCATGATTTCACTGCACGTGCCGTGTGTATAGGTGCATTATCGTGCTGATAAATCGACTCTAGTGGTCCAAAAATATCTTTTATCTTTGGAAAAACTAGTTCCAGAAGATTTTTGTAATGATCTCCCGGTCATTCGCATACTTTTTACGATAAGATCAATAGTTCCGTAGTATGAAACTGCAGCCCATACCATAACGCCGCCCTCTCTACTGTAATGACGGGTCAGAAATTTTTCCTGCTTATGCAAATAATGCTATAACTTCAATTTTCACAATTTGCGTTTTCAGAAATAATTTTTGACACTTCAACACAGTAGAGAGGGCGGAATAATGATGATGGAATAAAAGCAGCATGGACCGATGTTTCTCTTGATTACTTAAAATCTCTATACGAGTCAATGAAATACAGAACGGTATTATATGATGATATTGTTAAAATTAAGCTGATCAACTTTCTTTAAGTCCTATACATGGCCTCAAAAGTTGACAAAAAACATCATTATTTAGGTACTTAACCTCAAATTAGACAATCGTTGTTGCATGCGCAGTTTAATGACATCATTTTAGTATGTCTTAAAACGAGTCCGTAACGGATCCGACAAAACGGATTCCACTTTTTCAAGAGGAATTTCATACGAAAACGAATCCGTTTTATTAACAAAAAAACCAATTCGAAACGGATCCGAATATGAGTTCGAAACGGATCCTGTTTGGAGGTGAATCACCTACGATTTCGGATTCGAATCGTATCAGAAACGGAATCTGGAACGGATCCGGAATCGGAACGGATCGATTTTGTTCACCATCCAAACATGGTCAATCTGCAACAAACTTAAGCTCAACCGTTCTAAGTGTGTAGGAATGATTTGTTCTAAGTATAATTTATCTGAAGAGGATTTTCCTCCTCTTGTTTTAAATGACACATCTATTCCGTACAAAAATAATTTCAAATACCTTGGATATACCATTAATCCGTCGTTAAGTTGCTGTGACGCTGCTACGGCAACTATTAAACATAAATATGCAGGCCTTAGAAGCCTTAGAACTTCAGCTTGGTTCTTGCATAGTTATGTGAAAATGCATCTAGTATAAAGTTTATTAGTGCCATATTTTACTTTTAATTGCTCGGTTTACCCTTGCGCTGATTTTGCTTGCAAACGTAAATTAAATGTAGACTTCAATGATTCTATTAGATTTATTTTTGGTATACCTAGGTATAATAGTGTATCCCATCTCAAAAAAACTGTTCTAGGCTTAGACCTTGAGCAATATTATAGATTTCGGAACATGGTTACATTGCACAACATTATTCATAATAATTGCATACCTTTAGAATACTGAATACCTTTTTGAAATGGTTCGATTCGCACAGTCGCGAAGAGGTTCAAAGTTAATTCTGCCACGGTACAGAAGTTTGGTTATGGAGCGCTCTTTCTTTGTCAATGCAATTCGACAGTGGAACGACCTTCCACATCAATTGCAAACAATTAGGTCACCGCCACAATTTCGTAAAAAACTATTTGAATTTTTAAATTAACTTCTTTCTTCTCTCAATATTTTTGGTTTAGGAGTCGTTCATAAATTACGTAAGACAATTTCATAACAGTTTTGACCCCACCTCTCCCCAAAGTAAGATTTCGTAAGATTCTTACAACTCCTCCCCCCCTCCCGAAATCTTACGTAAGATTTGTGCGTGGGCGTTCAAATGTCAAAAATACTTAAGTTCATATTTAAGTTAAATAAATGTTTAAATTAGCATTTAACATACATAAATAAATTTTAAAATAAAAATATATAAGGAAAATAAGAGAAAACTTCTATTATATTTAATTTATCTTCATAATCTTAGACCACGTCGCACAGTGTAACACTTTCATATAAGCTGCGGCCAAAACTATAAGGAGTTGTCGTAGAGTAATGAAATTTGTCATGGACTGTTTTTTTGTAAAGATTAAGAAATTTTGTGAAAATGAATAAAATCGGTTCATAATCAAGCATACCACCCATACAAAGAAAACATTTTTTTTTTTAAATTTTTTTTTTTTAGAAAATTTCACAAGTAGGTTTCTTTCTTCTTTAAAAATAAGGCTGAAAAATATGTGGTCAAGTTTTTACCTTCTTTAAAAGGAAATAAAAAAACATTTAAAACCAGTTAACAGCTTTCACGCATTTTTGTTATTTTTTTTGAAAAATATACATATATACGGGGGTTTCTGGGGTCGCTGAAATTAAAGTCAAGATGGCGGACCGAATATGGCGGAAACTCAATACCCTAATCCACCATATTGGGTCCGCGATCTTCAATTTGAATTTTAAATTTCTGACCTTGGACTCGTAAACAGCTTTCCCAGAAACCCCCGCATTTAAGTTTCTGACCTTGGATTCGTAATCAACTTCTCTAGAAACCCCCATATACCAAATTTTGTACTAATCGGTTGATTTTTAAACAATACGTCCGCCATATTGAATCCGCCATTTTGAATTTAAAAATTTTTAAATTATAGCCTCATATTCGTAATGAGCGATGCTAAAAACCCCTGTAAAACAAATTTGGTACAAATCGATTGATTTTTAAAAACTTGGGATTCGTGATGAGTGACCCCCAACACCCTTGTATACCGAATTTGGTGCAAATCCGTTAACTTTCAAAAATTCGGCCACCATAGTGGATTTTTGACCGCTATATTGAATCCGCCATGACGAATTCTGTCAACCAATTTGAGCCAAAAAACGATCCGATCACGATTACGATTCGAATTTTCCCTGGCTGATGTACAAAATTTGAAGTTCTTAAACTTAACATATAAAATTTGTATGGATTTTAAATAGAATTTACCATATTTATGTGGTCACATTGTATGGGCGGTAGGCGTGGTTTTCGTTCGAATTTGATAAAAGTGAGAGTGCACAACTAAAATCAAATTATATGTGTAAAATTTTAAGTAATTCAATTCACTTTTGTAGAATTTAAGGCAATTTAACCGTTTTTATGTGGTCATTTAAGGCAATTTTCTTCGAAAAAGTGCTATAATTAATTATTGAATTTTGTAAATATAACGAAAAGTGCAAGTCTATTCTTTTGTCACCTATTTGTATTGAACGTATAATCACTATACGGAAGTTTAAGCAAAATCGAAGAATATGTTTTTTTGCTATTCACACTTAAAGTTAGGAAATATTTCCAGTTTTACTCACTTTACTATATATCAAGAACATCGAAACATGTTTTTAAATGCACAACTGATTTCAAACTATTGAACGGAATTAAGCAAACTTTACAGATTTGGAAAAAACTTTTTTCATATTTTTAAAAAATATACAACATGACCTGCATCAGTGAAAAAAAATATCCGAAAATACTCACCAAACATTCGCATAATTCAGTCCATTTGCATATTTCGGTTTTAGACAATTTTCTGCGAAAAAGTGGTGTAGGATATTATTGAATTTCATACATATAACGCAAAAGTGCAAATCTATATTTTTGTCATCTATTTATATTGAATTTATTATTATTATACAGAAGTTTAAGCAAAATCAAAGACTATGTTTTTTTGTATCCCTCTGTTAAACTTTGTCAATTTTTGCAAATTTCTTTTTCTTAAGGAAGTTTTCTTGTAAATGACCTTGAAGCCAAACTAATTCTTCATTGTTCTCAAAAATGTTATTTTTGGAAAAGAAAAACTTCAAATTTTTCAAAAATGTGTATATGTTTGTAAATTGACTGAATAGTTTTGGAGATAATAACAGCTAAACTTGAGATATTGAATTGCATAAAACTAAAATTGTAAATTTTTAGAATAAAACTTCAAGTTTCCGTGCATGCTGTTCATTCAAATTCCCACATATTTCCAAAATGCTTATAGATTGCTCTTAATTAAAGATTTTTTTGTCGATCTATGTATTAGTTTTTAAGAAATTTGGAAATTTTTTTTTCTTTCCTTATGGCCGCTAATGTTACACTGTGCGTCGTAGCAATCTATTTTTTTTTTTTTTGTTTTGACAACAACAACATTTCAACGTTTTCGTATCTGTGTGTAAATGCCTGAATAATAGCGAACTTTTGAGACGGTGTTACAAGTCGACCCTACGTGTAAACAACATACATATACCATACATATCTCATAAACAGAAGAGAAGTTGTCCCGTTCAGAGTCGATTACTTAAATCGATTGTTATCGATGTTTCTTAATCTTTCGTGACTGTCGAAAATTCAAAAATATTTCATTACTGTCACAAATGACGATGCGTTAACTCAACTTTTATGTATGAATGCGCATTTTAAATCTTACGTAAGATGATCATTGACCACCTCCCCCCCTCCCTCTCGTAAGATTTAGTAAGAATCCGCTGACCCCCCTCCCCCAAAAACGTCTTACGTAATTTATGAACGCCCCCTTTAGCATTTTGATTTAAATTTTTCCTACTTAGCTTTTTCAATTCATATTTCACTGTATGTATTTATCTTTGATAGTTAAAGTCTCTTAATGCTAATTATAAGATATATTATCTTGTAGCATATTGTTAAAATCTATATAATAAATCAAATGAATGAATGAATGAATATGTATCAGAGAACTGCCTTGAGTAGCTCACTGAGGGTTATGAGCCACTTCCAAAAATATGAGACGTCAGTGTGCATATTGCATGCAATAATGAGTGTGAATCTGAGCTGCGATCACTAATAGTGAATGTGTAGATAGCTTATGAATGTGAGCTGCTTAATAGCTCTAGTCTCATGAATGTGAATGCCTGTGAAGCTCACTCACATGTAGTCGGCATTTATGATGTAGTGAATGGCTTGAGCCACTTAAGTCGAACTGTGTCAAGGAAAAATTTTTTTTTTTGCTCCAATCGATAGTGAAAGTTCGAAAATGGACTTTGGACATCACTTTGGGAGGCTCAGGACCCTGGAAAAAACCGTTTTTGACCCAAAAATGGGTACCATAGTACCTGTTTTTGACCAATTTTCGGAAAAAATTTTTTCCGCTCCAATCCATGGGGAAACGTCTAAAATGGACTCTGGACATCATTTGGAGTATCTCCGGACCCTGGAAAGGACTATTTTTGACCCATTTATGGCAAAATATTTTTGGACATCACTAAGGAAGGCTCGCGACCCTGGAAAGAACCGTTTTTGACCCGAAAATATATCCACATTTGTTCGGATCTCATTCCGCATACGTTATGCTGTTCGTTTCACCAGAAATTACATGATTTGGGCTCAATACAGGGAATAAGTTAGTGACAACGTTATCAAAGTCAATTCTTTTTTTTTTATTGTTTTATTGACGCGGTATTGCATCAGACTGCAATTGATAGGCAGAATTTAATTTTTCATTCTTTCCTATTTTGTATGCCGAGAAGTCAACACCTACTAGAAGTTGAAAGTTAATTTTATTTTTTTGAGCAAAATTTGACTCAAGTGTAATTTTTTATAAATAAAAGTGTTTGGGAAAAAGTGATTTAAATTTCTGGAAATCATTCAACATTTTGCTTGCGCTTTACTAAGGTAAATTAATTGATTTTTAAAGTGAAAAATAATGAGATAAGAAAGAAAATATTTTTTTGTAGAAACACGCAATTATCGACCTAACAAAGACCAAAATTTTGAGGAGTAGCGCATTTTCAGATAGTGGTCTGGAAATGCGCAGAATTTTAATTCCACCACAAATTCAAAAATCAGGAAGTTTCAACCATAAAACTTGCACAGTCTTCGCAGAAATTTTAAGACGCACGGCAGCGTTTAAATAAGTTCGCAGATTTTTGAATTATCTGCAAAGAAATCAAATTTTAATTTTCTACGGAATATATGTATGTACATATATGGAACATATTATACAAAATATGCATATATACATACAATATTTTCAAGGAGGTTTTATATGGATACATGTTTTCTTATAAAATGGCGTCGAATTAATCAAATATTAATTTCATGAAGTTACAAATTTAATTTGAACTACTTAAAAATAATCATAAATTTCTAAAGTTCTTAAATTTAATTATTAAAAGTTAATTCATAAGTCTACTTAATACTACATTTAATTCTATTTAATTACTTACACTTACAAATTTATCTACTTAAAATACCATTAGACATACGCGATGTTTTTAATATGCTTTAAAATTACAATTAATCTTTTATTATATGTAAGTAACACTTGCAAATGTATTCACTTAACTTAAAATACCATTAGATATACGCGAATATTTTTTCTTAAAAATACTTTAAAACTACATGAATTATTATTTATTAAGCTAATAACTTAAGAACATTCAGTTGAACTTTTTTTTGTTTATTAAAACTTTATTAACTAACTTTAAGACGTGAATTTAAACTTAGTTTGCAACTCAGTCTAAAGAAAATTTCTTTAATTTAGTTTTACATTGAACTCAATAGTTATGAGCAAATATTAACTTCAGATTCATTAAATTATTTAGGCTATAAATTATCTTAAATAATTAAAGGAAAAAATTTTGCATTTGAAAGATCATAGATAAATACTCGTTCGTTAACGAATATGTATCTTGATTCTTGTATTTGATTATCAATTAAAGTTAAGTTTTAATAAGAAGAAGAAAAGAAGAAAAAATTTCAACTGAGAAAAATAAGTGAGAGGAAAAATTTAGAGTTTAATTTAAATCGTACAGAAACCTAAAACATAGCAGCTTAACATCGCAACGCTAAGCTCACCGTCGCGGATGCAGCAGCTATGTATGTAAGTAAAGCTTTTACTCAATTATTTTATTCTCTCTGTTTTGAATATTGATAAATAACATTAAAATATAATAGGCATTTAAAAGAAATTGACAAAAGTTTTTTTTTAAAGTTTAAAGATATTTTTTCTCAATATCAATAATGATCATTGTTTCATTTTCACTGTGTTCCGCAAGATTTAATAAAGTTTGTCAATCTCATTTAACTCCTGCAGTTTTCGATTATACTCTCTTTTGTTGTTTAACATGAACAATGTTAACAAAATAAAACGTAAATTTTTTTTTAATTTTGAACGTTGTACCTAAATCATGAAGTTATGAAAAAGTTCTTAGTATTAGCAATGCCTTGATTTTCTTTTAACTTAAAATTCGTGAATTTAAATATGAAAGTATAATATTATTATATATTATCTTTATGGATTTATATAGGTTATTCTGTTGTTTAGTTTATTTCATGAATTTTTAAAGTCATTTAAAATGAATAAAGTGTAGAGACTTATATGTATAGTCTTGCTATGATGGAGAAAATACGTTAGTTTGAATAGTATTGGATGGGTTTGGGAGAGAACATGGGTCTCTCAGAACTATGGTTGGGCAAGGGAGAAAACCCGAGGCAAATATTAACATCTTTTTGCCTCACACTCAATTGAAATAAATACGTGCATTTTACTTTTCCTTACATACAGACGATTTTATGAATTGTTATCAACGGTTTTGATGTAATTTAACGATCTCGGTCTCTTTTCTTCGTCTTAAAATTAACAGAACTTTTGACTGCTGCTTGTGCATTTTGATCCTTTAGAGTAGTGTTGGCCATTTACCCTCCCGCGGTCACATTGCCCGTTGCGGGCCATCATTCGGCTCGCCGTGCAGTTGCTGATTTCTATGCGCTGATTCGCATGAAAATTGAATATGCGAGAAACCCAGTCGGAATCAAACGTACAAAAACCAAACAAATGCAAACAAAAACAATTTTTATGCGAAAGGCAATTTTTTAAGCATGTATTATTGAAATATTATTTAATTGTTGTAAAAAAATTAAATTTCATGGAAAAATAGTCACCGATATTGCGTCTGGCATCATCACAAAATATTAAACCAGATATTGAAAGTCTTATTTTGAGTAAACTCTGTTAATATGTTTGTATAACATACATATGTATACATAATATGTATAAGATTTATGAAATGTTTTCTTTTTGTTGTTAAATAAAAATACAATTATTTTATATGCCAACATTTATCTTTATTTATTAACATCAATGATTCACGAATTTCTACTGGGTCATTTTTTGTATACGTGGAACAGACAAAACACATTTATTTTCATTTTTTTTTCGCTGGAATTTCTTCACACATTTGTACACATACTAGCGTGAAATGTTTGTTGTAAACGTCAGCGCGCTGTCGACTTTTGGGTACCGCAGCTGGCCACCCCTACTTTAGAGGATTTTGTATTTTTTTGTTGTTCGGTTTTTTGTATCTGTGCATGATTTTTTTTTATGATAATGATAATGGGACAAGTGAGTGTAGAGCACGAACCCCGACTTAGTCGACGAACTTAGACCAGGAACCGCTAGCATGCACACCCGCTCTATGCACACTTAGGTCCACCTGTCTGAAGTAATTTTCATTTTATCATCAATCATCATTATAACACTATGGTTTCTCATTTCCCGGCAAATAATGAATCCCGGGAAACGAGAAAATTTCAATAATGTTCCCGGGATTCCTGGGAAAACCGGGTTATAATATTTAGGCACTAATTAAAAAAAAATTTTAATTTAAAAAAACAATCAAAATATTCATTTATTTTTTTATTAAAAAAAAACTAATTACAGTGAGCACTCACAAATTAAAACCACTTTGTTTTTCGGGTAATTCTAATATCCGAAATGTTTTAATTTCTGGAAGTCTTTTTTTCATAGAAAAAGTGAAGAAAGAGAGGCAATTTAATTCAAAAAAAACTTTAATTTTAAGTCTTAACTTTGGTTTCCAAAGACAAAGTATTTTTTGACGTTTATTAGACATATTTAGTTAGTACTTTCACTTCAATAAACTTTCGTTTTCACTTTTCAATAAACATTTATATGCGTATGACCAATTATACGTATATAGAGTGCGACAAAAAATACGAGAATGGTGATTCCCCGTTTTAAGTTTTATTTTATTGAAGTTTATAAAACAAAAATTAGAATTTTCAATGTCCATAAAACCTAAAAATAAAGAACTCTCTGAAATTAGAGCTACAAGTTCTAATTTCAAAGTATTCAATGCATGACAAAATCAGGTTGTTATATCTGGAAGGTTTTTATTCTAATTTGTGAGTATCCACTGTACTAATAAAACAGAAAAAAGTTTTTTATCAGAAGAGTTAATAAAATGAGTCCTGAGACAGATTAGCGCATTAACTGAATTGTCGTTGAGTCGTGTCCTAATTTTGCTGACAAAAAGCCAGCAGTCGAAAAATCTCTTTCACTTTCCACTGAATTTGGTTTAATGCAAAGTAGAGCATTGTTCTTAATTTTCTACTGGCTTCAAAAAAATCAAACTCTGTTAATAAAATCTTATATTCTGATTCTCCGAGAAACCAGATCTGGAGATGAGGCTCAAATTTGTAAACTAGTAGTTATTAAATGTTTGCTTGTTTTAATATTTTAATATATAGTCAATAACACAGGCTCTGGTTTTTAAAAATTTGTATTGCGCACCAGCAAAATCACTAACACAAGTAGTTTTGAAATATTTATTTTCCAGTTATACTATGTAATAAATGTTTAAAATAATCCCGGGAATTGAATTTTTTTCTCGCGAAATCGGGAATAAATTTGTTTGTGGATTTCCTGGGAAAACGGGAACGGAAAATCTCGGGAGAGAAACCCTATTACACACTGAGAAAATGTCGATTTTGAACATACTGAACAACAGTGGGCCTGAAATAGAGCCCAGAGGAACTCCTGAGTGACACAAATTGTAGTCGGATAAGAAATCACCCACTTTTACTTTCTGAAACCTATCCTCTAGATAGCTATTCATTAAACGCAAAGAGCTATCATAAAAACCAAAATAAAACTTCAGCTTAGAACATAAAATGTGTGACTGACACTATCAAATGCATTAGAAAAATCTAGCAGGCAAAGTAAAGTCAATAGATCAAGATCATAGCAAATACGGATATCAAGTATTTTTAACATAGCAGTATTGTAACTATGACCAGCACGCAGTGGCGGATTAATCAATGATTATTTTATACAAATTAGAATGAGTGATATTTATTTCTGACGGCTCGTATTTCACCCGAACATATTTATGGAAATGATTCAATTCGCCAAGGAAATTATTATCAAAGTCTTCCGGGTAGGCCGTTAAAAAGCGATTCAATATCTTCTTGATATTCTGTACGTGACTTATCAAGATCAACAAGGAATGAAAATTTTTTTGAGACGTCATTGTATACGTTACCTCTTATTTGCATTTGAGAAATAAGTGTGTCAATTATTACATTGTTTCATTCTTTTTCACACCTAGCTGCCCAAGATTTTTCCACAGCTGCTTAGTCGGAAGTAAGAGGTTAAACTTAGAACAAAAATATACTTTTTTAGCTTGCCTTACAATAGGGTTGGCCATTTACCCTCCCGTAGTCACAATCTATGAAACGTGCCATCATTCGTCCCGCCGTGCAGTTAGTGATTTCTATGTGCTGGTTCGTTTGAAAAATGAATATGCAAGAGACCCAGTCGGAATCAATCGTGCGAAAACAAAACAAATGTGCGCAAATGAGTTGCGCAATGCCAGTTGTGAAAATTTCAGGTCAAAGATATTATTTCTTATAAAAAAAAGAGAGACTAAAAAAACTGCTCTTGTGTGCATCATTGTTGTAAAAAAAAGTCATATTCATGAAAAAATAGTTTTAATTCTCGGAAAACAGTGGCGTCAATTCGGTAGGGCTGGGGAGGGCATTGGTCCTTTCCAAGGATCTGATACTAGGTATTATTCAATACAAAAATTCAATAAAACCATCTAATAGTGGTGGAAAAGTACATTTTGTCAGGGTTTAAATTGCTGCAGCAATTTCTAATACTTTGCTTAATGCTGATCATCGCAGCAAAAAAGCTCTGCTGTGACATACTGTGCTGCAAAATGCTAATTGCTTTTCACAGAATTTGCTACAGAGTACTTCAGCAGCATTGAATACTTCGACAGCATGCTGCTCAAAAGTATTTTCTGAAATGCTGCGAAAACTGGCCTAAAGAGCGCTGACTGCCGATTGCTGCACATTTGTTTTCGTAAACGCATAAAAGAGATCAACGAAACAAACGCGCCAATGTTGTCTTTTGGTGCTTTTGGGGTAATATACGGCGTATATGAGCAGTTTTAAAATAAATTTAGAAATTCGCCTCGAAATGATTATGAATTTTTGTTTTGGTATTACATAAACAAATGTTATTCATATAAACGCGCAGTTATGCACAATTGTGCAAATAGGCAACTTTGCGCGATTTGTTTCATGAATGCCCCTTCGAGTTTTTGTGCAATTTGTGGCAGTTGTTTTTTGTTTTGTTTCTTAAGGAAATCAGGAGTAAAGGAAAAGTAGCGTTCATATTCGTAAATTTGTGTGACACCGATATTCCAGATCAAACAAGACTCACAAAAAACAGTGGTGAATTCTTATTTCGCTTCTTATAACTGGGTGGAAATCCAGTCTAAGAAAGAGTTATCGATCTACACAAATTATTTGTGCAACCTGCCTTACTATGTAATTTTATTAAAAAATGTATATAAAATTTTTTCGGCTCCTAGCAAAAAAGAGAACACAAATTTCGTTTCATTCAAATTAAATCTTTTAATTCATTTAAAATAATTAAACATTAACAAAATGTCGTTTGTACTTTACAAAATATCACATGGTATTTTACTTACATATTTATATTATGTAAATGCAGTCGTTTAAAAAAATATGATAATAAAAAAAAATGTAAATTCAGTCTTCTTATAAAATATTAAATATAGAAAAATATATATTATTGGTCTTCAAATAGAGGACTAAGACTTTGCATGGCGCCATCTAGAAACTTTTTGTTTAATTTAATCAAGAGTATATCCTCAAGAACATCATGTTTGAGTTGGGATCTTAAGTCTGAAAGAATTAACTTTAGCGCAGAAAAAGCTCTTTCTACAGTAACTTGGGTTGGCGGAATACCAAAACACACTTGAGCGAGTGCATACAATTCAGGGTCTGAATATTTTTTAGTTTTCCAATACTCGAAAACATTTGTAGTGCTATCGCAAAAAGTTGGAGAGAAAAGTGAAATTTTCGTCTTCAGACCAACATTTTCCCCGTATGTTGTAATTGTTCCTTGCAAAAGATATTTATTTAAAAGAAGATTTTCTTCATGGCCATGGAAAATAGATGGCTGAGTTTCTACAGAATTCCAAGTGTAACTTTCACAATTTTCGGAGTTGTACTGTTGGGGATTAACCTTTTTTAGTTGCTCCCATATTCTCAACAAAAAATTTATAGCATTCAGTCTTTGCGACTGGTTTAAGCGATGGTTGAATCTAGGATCAAGATATAGGCAAGCATTAAAACCTTCGTTGTCCAATAGATTAAATTCTCTTGTCTCAATGGATTGTAGAAGAGTTTTTGCCATACTTTTGATAAAAATTGTTTCTTGACAGTGGTTATTTTCTTGTGAACTTGATATTTCTTCAGTTTGTAACTTACATTTAATCCAACATATATAAAAGTCGCCGTAATTTAACTCTTCCTCCTGAAACTTTATAACGGTTCTTTGAAGTGGTGCAAAAACTTTAACGTACGCTTCAATGAAATTCCACAGACTTTCATTTAAAATAAAATTTTCATCTCCTGACTTGTTCAGTACACTAATGTCATTGCTTACATAGTTTCTAGCATTTTTGAGGTCTTCCAACATTTTGTAAGTTGATCCCCAACGCGTAGCACAGTCCAGACCAGGTAGCTTTAATTTATTCATTTGGAAAATAATTCTAAAGCCGTTAGATGATTTTTTCAAAAATTTGGTCAAATTACGGCATTGGAACAAATAACTTTTAACAGTAGGATCTTTTGTTACGTCAAGAGCACAAAGCTGGGCAGTGTGAGCGGCACATCTACAATGTTGAAGAACACCAATTTTCAATGCGGTTTCATCGAACTCATTGTACAACTCAACATTATTAAAGTATTCTTCGTTTATTTCTTCTTCATTACATTCTTCTTGAAGTATTTGATCTTCACTCAATAATTTTGACGCTTTGACCATATTTGCACCATTATCAGATGTCACGGACACAACTTGATCTAATGTTACATTAAATATGTTCAAAATTTCAAGTACTCGATCTGCTAATTTCCTTGAAGAAGATCCCATTACACCATGTATTTCACATAAACTGAGGAATCGGGATTCAATTTTATCATTATTTGTAAATTGTGCACTTACTGCAAAAACAGTTCTACCTAATCTTGTTGCACTATCTATTTTAAGAGACAACAGTTTATGCAACAGTTCCAATTTGATTGTATTTCGAATTTGGTTTGCGACCACAGAAACAGTACTTTTGCAATTGGACGCATTTAGCTTAAACTTTTTGCCATGTAAGATACTTAGTCCATCGCATATCGGATCTATAATGGAGCGTAAATTTGGGGAATTCAAAACATTAAATGGTAAACCATCTTCTGTTACAAGTCCCACATATGCACGAAAAATTTCTTGTTTGGTTATTTGTACTTTTATTGACTTGATGGGTGTTGCCTTGTTGTGTATGTTCTGTCACTTTTCATAACATTGCTACACGTCTTACATTTAGCGATGCTTGAATTTACTTCAAAATATTCCAAAATGTTTGCTCTTTTCACACGCATTCTACAAAACGTGAGAACATAATTAACAACAAAATTTTATGTATAATTGTGTATGTTCACATGCACACATCTAAAAATTTTATCAAATTTTAAAAATATTCCTAAAAATACCCCAATCTACTGTTTAAATTTAAGAAAAGACAACACTGCGCTTGTACGTTTCTGCCGATGCAACTGCGCAGCATTATCACCAACTATATTAGAATTTCATATGTATGTACACATAAAAGAAAAATACCACTGTTTAAATAAAAAATTACAAATAATAAACTTTCACAGAACTTATTTTTATTTACCTCAACTTATTATTTACTAAAACACTTAAATTATTATAAAAACTCCCAAACAGCCCAAACAAAAAAGACAACACACATACAAGAATATGCACACGACAGATCCGTGTTGTCATCGCTAGAAAAATCAACCTTTTCTGTGCAAGCGAAAATTGTAAATAAGGAAGAATATAAAAAAAGATACATGACAACACTTAGCATGATCGGTTTTTTCTTGTCGGCTTACTTCGTATCAGAACATGTATGTAGATGTTCAATGTAGAACACGTGTTCAACTATGTACTGTAAAGCCTTATGATACGCGATACTTAACGAACGCGGTTTCGTTATCAAGTAATTTATAAATTAAGGAACATTTTTCCTAAAATGCATTACGTAAGTATAGCTACATTCCGTAGTTCTCATAATAGCTTTTGCGATGAGTAACGGTGTTACAGATTAAAAATTAAAAATAATTAATTTTAATAAAATTTTAATAAAATTAATTATTAATTATTAATCTCTCACAACGTTACTCATTACATTAATCTATAACTTGATTTCTCGTATTGAATAAATTTTAATAAAAACAATACCTATTATAAGGAGAGATTTTGGAACTCAACCTAACTAATGTGATGTGAGTCCTATAAAATACTTTTTTTCTAGAATCTTACATCGGCGTTTTACAAGGACTGACTGTAATAAAAATATAATGAACAGCATTTTCAGCAAGCAAAATTTAGCTCAGCATGCTTTTCACAAGCATAAAAGAGAATTCGACAGCGTAGCATAATGGATTTGAAATTCACGCTGAAGGCTGCAGCACTCAGCATTTCAGAACTTCAGCATCAGCAACAGTTTCGTTTGCCTTTTCGTTTCGTTTGCTTTGCTGACTGCAGTCAGCAATAAACGGCATGTTTAAGCTTTTGCTGGACTTAGCTTTCAAACCCTGCATTTTGTCTTTATTGATGAATTTTGAGTTTAATAATTTTTTGTGTAGCCATGCGATGCTTCCGCAGTTTACTTGTTTATTTACATCAGTGATGCACGAATTTCTACTGAGTAATGTTTTCTTTACGTGGAAGAGACAAAACACATTTATACTCATGTTTTTTTTTTCGTTGGAATTCCTACACACATTTATACACATACTAACGCGAAATTTTTGTTGTAAACGTCAGCGCGCTGTTGATTTTGGGCACCTCAGTTGGCCACCCTAATTACAGTATTAACAGCAATTGTTTTTGTTTATAGTGGAATTTTTTTTTTTTTTTGCTGTTGGCGAATTTGGAAATGAGAGCAAAAAAACTTTAAAATTTAGTTTGTTGTTGCTTGACGTTGTTGTTGTGCGGTTTTGCTAGATTTCCGTGCCCACCACTGATCTAGAGTGCAGAATATCAAGTCGTGGTCTGATATAAAAGATATTTGATCATAAACAACCAGTGCTGAAATATCCGATAATACAAAAAGGTCCAGTAGACTAGGAATCTGTGTGAATCAGCTGAAAGTTTCAACAGATTCATGTATGCCAAAATGATGAGTGGCTCACTGCAGTTCTCTGATATGTATGTCTATACAATAGTTCACAGCTTGCTGCAGATTTTTTATGCAATGCCCTTGACGAATACCAGTACTGAACGCTCATCCTCTTCTCTTCGACGCATCAAAACATGGCTCAGGAGAACAATGCTTCAAAAATGATTAGTTGATTTGGCGATGTTTCATATTTATATTTTCAATACAACCCGAAGATATTGTTAAGGGATTTGCAAAACTTAAAGATCACAGAATAATATTGAGAAAGTGTACGAACATTATAATAAAGCAATATTCAATACATGTACTTACATGTCCGCGCCTGAATGATAATATGTATCACAAACAGATTTCATGATCAAGTGAGTACAGTTGGACTGTCAGTTGTCAATTCAGAAGTGCCTACTAAATACTAACTAATAATGCTTGTCCTAGTCTACTGGACCTTTTTGTATTATCGGATATTTCAGCACTGCTTATTTATGATCAAATATCTTTTATATCAGACCACGACTTGATGTTCTGCACTCTAGATCAGTGGAGGGACGGAAATCTAGCGAAACCACACAACAACGTCAAGCAACAACAAACTAAATTTTAAAAATTTTTTGCTCTCATTTCCAAATTCGCCAACAGCAAAAAAAAAAAACAAATTGCACTATAAACAAAAACAATTGCTGTTAATACTGTAATTAGGGTGGCCAACTGAGGTGTCCAAAATCGACAGCGCGCTGACGTTTACAACAAAAATTTCGCGCTAGTATGTGCTAGGAATTCCAACGAAAAAAAAAACATGAGTATAAATGTGTTTTGTCTTTTCCACGTAAAGAAAACATTACCCAGTAGAAATTCGTGCATCACTGATGTAAATAAATAAATAAACTGCGAAAGCATCGCATGGCTACACAAAAAATTATTAAACTCAAAATTCATCAATAAAAACAAAATGTACTTTTCCACCACTGTTAGATGGTTTTATTGAATTTTTGTATTGAATAATACCTAGTATCAGATCCTTGGAAAGGACCAATGCCCTCCCCAGCCCTACCGAATTGACGCCACTGTTTTCCGAGAATTAAAACTATTTTTTCATGAATATGACTTTTTTTTACAACAATGATGCACACAAGAGCAGTTTTTTTAGTCTCTCATTTTTTTTATAAGAAATAATGTCTTTGACCTTAAATTTTCACAACTGGCATTGCGCAACTCATTTGCGCACATTTATTTTGTTTTCGCACGATTGATCCCGACTGGGTCTCTTGCATATTCATTTTTCAAACGAACCAGCATATAGATATCAGCAACTGCACGGCGCACAGGGCAAGATTTGACTTTTTTGATTGCAAAAATCATAACTTCTGAACGAATAAAAATTTTTTGATAATTTTTTTTTATATGATAGGAAATTCTTATAGCTAATACAGTGGTAAATTTTGCTGAAATAGGTTTGCAGAATCCGACGCAATTGAATGTTGAAGTTGAGTTTTTTGTAGGGAGGGAAAATTACATATCTTATGCATGTAAAAATTTAATTTCTGTTTTTTTTTGTCGCAAGTAGACATTGAAAACTACTGAAAAGTGTGATTGAAATGTGCTTTGGCTTAGTTTATAAAACAAAATATGTAAAAAATTCAAAGCGGATTTTTAAATTTGGTGAGTTATGTTTTATTTATTTTATAAACTAAATATTTTTTTATTACTTAAATTAGCAATTTAATGTCTTTCAAAATAATCAACAGTATCTGAATGGCTATATAATAGAGTTAACATTTCTTGAGAGTAACATTCTTTCAGCTCTTTTGATGATTGGGTGTGCCTTAGAGATGTAATAATTGGGTCAGATGAGGCAGCCAGCATGTTAAAAAGGTCCTGGTTTTGTCGCTTTCTTGATATCTTGCACGTGTTGAGATATCTGTATTTTTTGGAATCATTGTTTTTGGATTCATGTGTTTCTTCTGATAGTTCACCAATTGGTAAAGGCTGAAACTATATTATATTTTTACCATGGGCCAGAATTTTGTGAACCGTAGGTGTAAGTTATTTATGCGGATATTTTTTATGCAGCAGTTCGACAGTTTTTGTTGCAAACTCTTCATATTTTTTTGCGTCAACTTTTTCCTTGCCTTTTAATTATCTCTTTATCAACTCCAGTAATTCGCGCTGTGACTTCATCCTTTTCAAAAAATGTTCTGGAAGTGTTTCCATCATTGGTATTGCCAAACCCTTGTTTTGGTTGATCAACTTTCAAACCAATTTCTGCATAAAACGCAGCTTGAATTTTTTCTTCCTATCGGCTATTTCCTCTTTGATTACAAGAAACTTCACTACTATCTACTGGAATTGTATACGCCAGTTTCAAAATGAATTCCATACACCTTATTCTTGCATGCAGTGGTGAAATTCCATACTCATAATTATGCTCTTCTAAGCAAAAAATTAAAAAAACTTTATAACTGCCGTTTTACATATTCTAAAATTTTAGTTTGGCTTTTCTCTACACAAATCGTTTGACATCTTTTTACCTGTTCCTGTAATCCTTACGTAAATTTTAAGATTTCAAGGATTTTACCTTCACAGGATTAGTGCAATTAGAAAAGTTTTCAGTTGGGATCTTATTGTATATAATAAATTCAAAAACTATAAGAGGTAGTTTTTGACCAAAACACAATGGTTCGCCCACTATTGAAAAAAGTGGGAGTGGCTGTAGTTTTATTTAAACGGTTTTAATTATGAACTATGACCAATGAAATAGGCATTGCACACCTAATTAAATGTTTTCTAGTTAAAGGTTTAAGAATTAATATTTCTAATATGCGTATGGACTTAGGGTGCTATATCCACAGGTTTGTCAATAAAAATCGCTCTACCACCCAAACGGGCAAAACACCGGTGCCTAGTTTGTTCTGGGGATATGTTAAGGAAAAGTAAGTGATGATTTGTGAGAAAGCTCAGCTTGAAGTTTTGTGAAGTTTATTCTTAAACTCAAATGAAAGCTCAAAAACATCGATAAAAACAGTGTTTCAAAAAAAAAAACACAAACACAAAAAAAAATAGTTGGTGGAAAATTTTTTTTTTGTTTAATAAAACTAATAATGCTTTTACAAAAAAAAATATATATATTTTTCTCTCAACACTTGTTGAATTTTTCAGCTCAAACATGAAATTTTTATCCAAAAAAATTATTTTTTTGCAAACTTCAAAAATGTCTCCACTTTGACTAACTGTAAAATCTAAACTACTAATCCGAGTGGGTTGAAATTTTAAATTTATCAGCTCTAGACATTTCTCTATTCGATGCGAGTATAAAATTTGTCAAACAGACCCACACTAAAACTGATTTTTGCAACGCTTTTTTGAAAAGCAAGCCACTGTGCGGCGGGACGAATGATGGCACGTTTCATAGATTGTGACCGCGGGAGGGTAAATGGCCAACCCTACTGTAAGGCAAGCTAAACAAGTATATTTTTGTTCTAAGTTTAACCCCTTACTTCCGACTAAGCAGCTGTGGAAAAATCTTGGGCAGCTAGGTGTGAAAAAGAATGAAAAAGCAGAGTGTAGGGTTGACCCAAATTCACTGAATGATTTTTTCATTAATAAATACCAAAATCTTAGTGATCGTGAGTTTGAACCTAACCCGAAAAATTTTTGTAGACATTTAAGCTCTTTTGAGTTTCATGTAATTGATGAGTTTAATGTATTAAAAAGTGTAATTAATATCAAATCAAACACTGTAGGAGTAGAGGAAATTTCTATTAAGTTTCTTAAAATAATTTTGCCTTATGTACTTAGGCCTATAACTCATATAATAAATCACTGTATAACAACACCCTGCTTTCCAAAAATGTGGAAAGTAGCAGTTGTTATACTAGTTTCAAAGAAACCATCTGCCTCCATAGCTAGTGACTTTAGGCCAATAAGCATTTTGCCAGTGTTGTCTAAGGTATGTGAGGCATTATTGTCTGAACAGGTTACTCAACACTTAAGTGTCTTTTATCTCCTCTACATTCGGACTTCCGTGCTGGTCATAGTTGCAATACTGCTATGTTAAAAATACTTGATATCCGTATTTGCTATGATCTTGATCTACTGACTTTACTTTGCCTGCTAGATTTTTCTAATGCATTTGATAGTGTCAGTCACACATTTTATGTTCTAAGCTGAAGTATTATTTTGGTTTTTATGATAGCTCTTTGCGTTTAATGAATAGCTAACTAGAGGATAGGTTTCAGAAAGTAAAAGTGGGTGATTTCTTATCCGACTACAATTTGTGTCACTCAGGAGTTCCTCTGGGCTCTATTTCAGGCCCACTGTTGTTCAGTATGTTCATAATCGACATTTTCTCAGTGTGTAATAGGGTTTCTCTCCCGAGATTTTCCGTTCCCGTTTTCCCAGGAAATCCACAAACAAATTTATTCCCGATTTCGCGAGAAAAAAATTCAATTCCCGGGATTATTTTAAACATTTATTACATAGTATAACTGGAAAATAAATATTTCAAAACTACTTGTGTTAGTGATTTTGCTGGTGCGCAATACAAATTTTTAAAAATCAGAGCCTGTGTTATTGACTATATATTAAAATATTAAAACAAGCAAACATTTAATAACTACTAGTTTACAAATTTGAGCCTCATCTCCAGATCTGGTTTCTCGGAGAATCAGAATATAAGATTTTATTAACAGAGTTTGATTTTTTTGAAGCCAGTAGAAAATTAAGAACAATGCTCTACTTTGCATTAAACCAAATTCAGTGGAAAGTGAAAGAGATTTTTCGACTGCTGGCTTTTTGTCAGCAAAATTAGGACACGACTCAACGACAATTCAGTTAATGCGCTAATCTGTCTCAGGACTCATTTTATTAACTCTTCTGATAAAAAACTTTTTTCTGTTTTATTAGTACAGTGGATACTCACAAATTAGAATAAAAACCTTCCAGATATAACAACCTGATTTTGTCATGCATTGAATACTTTGAAATTAGAACTTGTAGCTCTAATTTCAGAGAGTTCTTTATTTTTAGGTTTTATGGACATTGAAAATTCTAATTTTTGTTTTATAAACTTCAATAAAATAAAACTAAAAACGGGGAATCACCATTCTCGTATTTTTTGTCGCACTCTATATACGTATAATTGGTCATACGCATATGAATGTTTATTGAAAAGTGAAAACGAAAGCTTATTGAAGTGAAAGTGCTAACTACAATGGGTGGCCAAATTATTAGGGACAGTACTCATATTTTTGTATTTTCTAGTTTAAATAATTTCTAGCAAATAATTGGTGCAAGACTTAGTAAGTATTTTTTTTTTATTATAATATTCTATTTAGATAATAAAAACAACATAATTCGTATTGTACACTCATTTATTTTTTCGTAAGGGTAATATTCAAATCCTTAGAAAATTTTATGTAAATAACATTAATATTTGGTGATACCACCCTTAGCTTCAATTACGGCTTGTATGCCTCGGGGCATGCTCTGTATACACGCCTATGTTTTTGTCAGGTAGAAATCCAGTAGCACTTCTGGCTTTGTTATTAGATACCGCATCGTGCATAAAAACGTACGATAGTCACCAGGGAACCATTCCTCGAGCTGTGGCAGAAGGCGAATCTCAAGTACTCGTTTGTACTGGTCCTGCTTCATGGTCTTTTTCACGATATGTAGACGTCCCATGCCTTTGGCAGAGATCACAGATCACACCATGACGCTAGTCGGGTATTTAATCTTCTCTAGAAAGCAGTCCGGGTGGAACTGCTCACCAGGGTATCAACGGACAAACTTACTCTTGTCAACCAAAATTTGAATTCTTCATTGCTTTAGCCATTCGCGGTTTTGTGATAGGCCGAGGAGCGGTCAGGTTCTCTTTTGACAAACGCCACCGGACAATCTGTTTGGAGACGTGAATTTCCCGGCTTTTATCTTTGTAGTCAGAAGAGCAACAACTAAATAAGAAACATTATTTACATTTTGAATATTTCGGACAGGAAAAAATTACGAAAAAATGGTTTATATTCAAACTTTAAACGACTGTACTACAACAGAAAGTCGTACAAAATGAGAAGAAACTCAATTAACCGCGCCTATTTATTATATGACGCTTATACTAACATCGCCGCTTATCAAAAACAACAATGAATAGTACCAGCTGCAAAAGGGAAGTAAAAAACTTTACGAAAACTAATTTGCATGCTTAAAAAATTCGGTTAAACTCGAAAATACAAAAATTTGAGTACTGTCTCTAAAAATATGGCCACCCATTGTAAATATGTCTAATAAACGTCAAAAATTGCTCTGTCTTTGGAAACCAAAGTTAAGACTTAAAATTAAAGTTTTTTTTTAATTAAATTGGCTCTCTTTCTTCACTTTTTCTATGAGAAAAATAAAGTGGTTTTAATTTGTGAGTGTTCACTGTAATTATTTTTTTCTTAATAAAAAAATAAATTAATATTTTAATATGTATTTTACAGAGCTGTTTGTTCAGTAGTTTTAGCGCAAAAAACAACAAAAAAATTACAATCGCAAAATGCATAAAAAGAAACAAAAAATGGGCAACGAGCTGCTTATACTAGTTTCCATGACGCTTCGACACTTCATCAGTAAGCTTTGTTAGCCGACGTTTAATAGTCTGCAAGCACACAATATTATATTTTCTGCATTGACTAGTTGAGAATCATAGCAAAACATAAAACATAGTGCACACTCACATTCCTTCCTCCTTCACATGCAATTTCTTTTGTAGCTCTTTTGATATAACACATTTCTTGACGAAAGCTTTTCTGGCGATACGAACGAAGTTGCAAGTGCTATATGTAAATATCGGTTTGCTCACCGAGAAATAATTTCTTTATTTGTGCTTTTGGAACAAAGTAAAATTTAATATTGTTACGAAATTTCCTGTCCCTTTGACAATAATTTCGATCTCTTCCACTTTCTGAGTTCGATCACTGGATTGTGTAATAATCAAGAAAAACGCAATCTTTATTTAATTATAAAATGGTTTATTTCAATCACAAACGTTAGTTTTTACACAGTACAATTGTTTATTTAATCTTTACATTCAAATTGTATACACAAACGTTATACTTTATTACTTAAAATCCACTATATCACTTTAGTACTTAAATTCAAATGTTCTCACTTAAGATCCACTGTATTCCACTATTCAATATCAACTGTGTCTCTGCTGCTCATATGACAGCCTTTTATACTAAAGTCATCATTTTCTCGAACCATCTGCCGTTGTCTTAGAATATCGTTTCCAGTGCCTTCTAGATGGCGATAATGTCGTACCATCCGCCATTATCCAGAATGTCGTTTCCAGTGTCTTCTAGATGGCGATTATCGACGTTGATAATGTCGTACCACTTTATCATTTATAGTACAGAAAACATGCTACATGTCGCTAGATGGTGTTATTTTTCTACGGTCAGAGTGATGCACGTATTTTCTTACGGTCAATGATGCAAGTATTTTCTTACGGTCAGTGATGCACGTATTTTTCTACGGTCAGTGATGCTAGCTAATATCGTTTAATAATTATTACGAGAATTTTCTGGCATAAACCAAATTTCGCTACACTGCCCTCCGCTTAAACTTGTTCGTCCCGAACAAGAGTCTCTCTGCAACAGCTTGTGCCTCCTTTTCCAATTCTTTTCTAGACGCTTCTTTTGCCTCAATTTCACGTTTTCGTTGTTCCTCTTTTTCCGCGACATGTAACCGTCAGCATTGGTCGTTTCTGGAACAACGTTTACTCCGTACTTTTCTTTCACAAGAACGACCGGTGAACTACACGGGCTTTCTGATTGTGCAATGACATTTTCTCGCGCCATATCCTCTATAAGGCCCGTTACTTCCTCTCTCTTAGCGCGTGCTAGCCTCTTTGGAGGTTGACGAATTGGCTGAAAGTTACCTGTATCAATGCGATTCTTGACAACTGATGTTTGGCCATTATTTTCTCCTTTGGACGCAAATACCCGCCAATTCTTTTCCCGAAACCTTTTCTCTTTATTTTTGTTCTGTGCAGACAACTCCTTCGTCCATTCTTTCGTCAATAAGGCCGACGATTTTGTTAAAGTTGTACCTTTTGTGTCCTGTTGGTCATTTTCACAACTTATAACAGCCGTAACTTTCTCGCATAGTTCACCTTTTTGCATCCATTTCGGCTCATTTGTTGGATTCAAAATTTGCACCGGTATTTCGCCGTCCGCTCTTGTTTTTACTGGGGTCTTTCAAATCATCAGGTCTTTCCCTAAATTTTTCTCATCTGCTTCCACTACCCACAGATGGCCTATCCCACAGTCTTCACTTGTTGTTTCTTCAGTGTTGGGTTCAATTCGACAGGGCTCACTTATGTAGACTCCTGCAGTTGTTAACTTTTGTCCACAGCCAATGTCCAAAGGCAACTCTACATTGGCATACCTTAACGTCTCTTTCTTAAGATCCAAATTGAACCCGTGTCGAATCATGAAGTCCACGCCAATGATAACCTCATCGGTGATGTTTGCAACAATAAAATCATGTTCCACAGTTTTGTTGCCGATAAGAATACTCGCTGTAACTTTTCCTTCTATTTGCGCAATTTCTCCTGTCGCTGTTCTCAATTGAATTCCATTTAATGGCATTACTCGTCGCCTATTAAATAAATCTGTCCTCACAATTGAGTGCGATGCGCCTGTATCCAAAGTCAGCTCACATGGTCTTTCGTTGATTTTTCCACCGATGGTAAGGCAGTTGGAAGTTCGGCAGAGCTTCGAAACTAAGACTTTGGGACAATCATAAGTGGAAGTCAGCTCACGCCCCGCTGTACTGACTCGCTTTAACGACTGCTGTACACTACCATTTTCACCATCGTTCACCCTATTTCCAATTTTTCTTCTTGGTGAACGTGATGCGGACCGTTTACGACGTGATTTGCAGTCACATGCCATGTGTCCCTGCTTGCCACAGTTATAGCAATTTCCGCTGAAGCTACTGCTGGCGAACGACGAATTTTTGTTCTCAGCCTCCACCTCCATCCGACGAGTTTTCAATGATGGGCGGCATGTCAATGCAATCGTCTCTTGAATGAGAGCAACCGTGACTGTTTCATTAAATTTAATCTTCGGGTTCTTCATTGTCTCGCGTTTTGTCTCTGAGTCACGTATGCCGTCAATAAACGCCTCTATTTTGAATTTTTCAGCCACGACACTTAACTCGTCAGGATATGAAAGGTGTGCCAATCGTTCAATATCTGCAGCATACTCCTGCAAAGACTCACCAGATTTCTGGACACGACTTTTCAACTCCAGTCTGTGAATCTGCTTCATGTGGTCACTGCCATATTTTCGCTGTAAAGCATCCATCACCGTCTTGTAATTCTTTTGCTCCGCCACTGGAACCGTTTGCAATACTTCTGCAGCTGCGCCTTTTAATGCCACAATTAGCGCTGCTGCTGCGCTATCGTTATCCCAGCGATTATGAGCAGATGTTGTTTCGAACTGGAGCTTGAAAACACTAAATGGCGTTGTTCCATCGTACGTGGGTGCCTTAAGCCTCTCTGCGCTGATTTCTCTTATCACTTGAGTGGTTGGTTCGTTTATTTCTAACTGTTGATTCCTTTTATTAACGTCTTCAAAATTGTTTTAAACCTTTTCAAGATTATTTTGAACTTTTTCCTTGAACGATTCAACGTCATCTCGTAACTCAATCACTTTTGCATCGAGGCCATTTACCATTTTGGCAACCTCTGTTCGAACAGCCTCGTGGATCTGCGTCGCGTTCTGACTCAACTTCTGATCAATCTGTAGAGCGTTCTGACTAATTTCTTCCCGAACCTCCTGGATTTGCAGCGCGTTCTGACTAATTTCTTTCCGAACATCCTGGCTATTGTTATTCATCTGCAAAGTTAATGTCTGCGTCATCGTCATTAACATTTTCTCGAACTTTGACATATCTACAACTTCACCACTTGCCGCCGATCCAGAAGCTTCCTCCATTTTCGCTGTTGATTCTGAGACATCACTATAAAATTCATGCTCTTCCAGGTCTACTCCTTGAGCCTCAAGAGCCTGCCGTAAGCGTTTCTGTAACTCCAACTTTCCGCCAGATGATTGCAGATTCAGCTGCTGCAACTCCTTCTTCAGTTGATCCACTTTTAGTTCGTCAAACTTAACCATTTTTTTTCTATTTATTTTTTTATTATTATTATTTTTTTTTTTTTTATTTAATTGTTAATTCTTTTTACACAATCCCACTTCTGACACCAATTGTTACGAAATTTCCTGTCCCTTTGACAATAATTTCGATCTCTTCCACTTTCTGAGTTCGATCACTGGATTGTGTAATAATCAAGAAAAACGCAATCTTTATTTAATTATAAAATGGTTTATTTCAATCACAAACGTTAGTTTTTACACAGTACAATTGTTTATTTAATCTTTACATTCAAATTGTATACACAAACATTATACTTTATTACTTAAAATCCACTATATCACTTTAGTACTTAATTTCAAATGTTCTCACTTAAGATCCACTGTATTCCACTATTCAATATCAACTGTGTCTCTGCTGCTCATATGACAGGCTTTTATACTAAAGTCATCATTTTCTCGAACCATCTGCCGTTGTCTGAGAATATCTTTTCCAGTGCCTTCTAGATGGCGATAATGTCGTACCATCCGCCATTATCCAGAATGTCGTTTCCAGTGTCTTCTAGATGGCGATTATCGACGTTGATAATGTCGTACCATCCGCTATTATCCAGAATGTCGTTTCCAGTGTCTTCTAGATGGCGATTATCGACATAGAGTGCGTGTGCATGCTAGCGGTTCCTGGCCTAAGCTCGTCGACTAAGTCGGGGTTCGTGCTCTACACTCACTTGTCTCATTATCATTATCATAAAAAGAAATCATTCACAGATACAAAAAAACCGAACAGCAAAAAAATACAAAATCGTCTAAAGGATCAAAATGCACAAGCTGCAGTCAAAAGTTCTGTTAATTTTAAGACGAAGAAAAGAAAACCGAGATCGTTAAATTACATCAAAACCGTTGATAACAATTCATAAAATCGTCTGTATGTAAGGAAAAGTAAAATGCACGTATTTATTTCAATTGAGTGTGAGGCAAAAAGATGTTAATATTTGCCTCGGGTTTTGTCCCTTGCCCAACCATAGTTCTGAGAGACCCATGTTCTCTCCCAAACCCATCCAATTCTATTCAAACTAACGTATTTTCTCCATCATAGCAAGACTATACATATAAGTCTCTACACTTTATTCATTTTAAATGACTTTAAAAATTCATGAAATAAACTAAACAACAGAATAACCTATATAAATCCATAAAGGTAATATATAAAAATATTACACTTTCATATTTAAATTCACGAATTTTAAGTTAAAAGAAAATCATGGCATTGCTAATACTAAGAACTTTTTCATAACTTCATGATTTAGGTACAACGTTCAAAATTAAAAAAAAATTAGGTTTTATTTTGTTAACATTGTTCATGTTAAACAACAAAAGAGAGTATCATCGAAAACTGCAGGAGTTAAATGAGATTGACAAACTAAATTAAATCTTGCGGAACACAGTGAAAATGAAACAATGATCATTATTGATATTGAGGAAAAATAACTTTAAACTTTAAAAAAAACATTTGTCAATTTCTTTTAAATGCCTATCAGTGTTGCCGAATGGATCCATTCGGATCCATTTGGATGCTTTTTTCTCTTAAATTTTGATGGACACTTTTTTTTCCCCTAGTGCAAATTTGAAAACTTTTTTCACCAAAAGATATTTTGCAAAGATTTTTTGTATAAAAAATGGCAACTAGCCATTATGGCTCAATATTACTTTGTTGACATATTTTTCTTATCTGACCGATATGTTGGATGAGTGCCACTGCAGCCTAATTGCTTATGCAAATATTAGGACTAAGAACTTATAGCTCGCTGTACGGTGGTCGTCAGTCCAAACGCTTTTTTTCTAAAAGCACGTTTTAAATTTAAAAGCAGGATAAGGTGGTTTTAAATATTTAGGTTTTAAAGTGAAATTTATTTTCATTGTCATCAATAAAAAAATATTTTTAACTAAATTATCTTCCTCTCAAGGAACTTTATCTAAGTGTAACAGCACAGGAATTTATTTTGGAAAATGAACTTGAGGGAAGCAATTTATTAATTGTAAAAAAAAAATAATAAAATATTTTTATATGGAATTCTGCCACCAAATTAAAAAAAGATATGATTTCCAAAATGATGTTATAAAAGATATTTCCTGTCTTGATCCAAATCAATTTAAATTTGCACAGAACTCGCCATTTTTAAATCTATTAAATAAATTTCCTTATTTTTTTGAATCAGAGCAAAGCGAAACAATATTGTAGCGAAATTTGGTTTATGCCAGAAAATTCACGTAATAATTATTAAACGATATTGGCTAGCATCACTGACCGTAGAAAAGTACTTGCATCACTGACCGTAAAAAAATACGTGCATCACTGACCGTAAGAAAATACTTGCATCATTGACCGTAGAAAAATACGTGCATCACTGACCGTAGAAAAATAACACCATCTAGCGACATGAAGCATGTTTTCTGTACTATAAATGATAAAGTGGTACGACATTATCAACGTCGATAATCGCCATCTAGAAGGCACTGGAAACGACATTCTGGATAATGGCGGATGGTACGACATTATCAACGTCGATAATCGCTATCTAGAAGGCACTGGAAACGATATTCTAGACAACGGCAGATGGTTCGAGAAAATGATGACTTTAGTATAAAAGGCTGTCATATGAGCAGCAGAGACACAGTTGATATTGAACAGTGGAACACAGTGGATCTTAAGTGAAAACATTTGAATTTAAGTACTAAAGTGATATAGTGGATTTTAAGTAATAAAGTATAACGTTTGTGTATACAATTTGAATGTAAAGATTAAATAAACAATTGAACTGTGTAAAAACTAACGTTTGTGATTTAAATAAACCATTTTATAATTAAATAAAGATTGCGTTTTTCTTGATTATTACACAATCCAGTGATCGAACTCAGAAAAGTGTAAGAGATTGAAATTACTGTCAAAGGGACAGGAAATTTCGTAACAATATTTTCGCAATGGCAGTGCCTTATATTTTATTTATTTATTTTATTTATTCATTATTCTCTTATCTTATTACAGAAAAAATAAAAATAACTTAACACTTCATTAATAATATAAATTTAAATTCTTAATGAGAATAAGATGGTGACATTTGTATTTTCTTACTAAAATAGTGATAATGTCACATTATTAAATTAATACTTCTAATAATTAAATTATGTGTGGGGTGAAAAAATTAAAAGTAAAAAAAAAAGAAAAAAGACATAACTATCAAAAAAAAATTTGCAATGAATGAAAATAAAAGAAATATGTAAAAATATATAATGAAAACAACAAAAATGATGCTAAGCTAAGTAAATATTATAGATGAAATGGATGAAGCAGATGTGCCAGCACATTATAATTAAAATCTTAAACATAAATTCCTTTTACTTGCATCAAATATGTTAAAAGGCGTAGTGCGTTAACCTTTCAACCTGAGTGGAATCGAATGCAAAGAGCCATAGCCTTACTTTTTTCATGAAAACGGATAACGACCTTATATTGCGTACAGTTACTGGAAGGCTATTAAATAGCTTGCATGATATTATGGAAAAGGAGTTCCTGAAAAGAGTAGTACGAAATGTTGGAACTAAAACTATAGATCCCAAGTTACTTCTGAGGCCGTAGGTATTATTCGTAGGACTTTGCAAATATCCACCTCTTATAAAAAATATTTTCAACGTTTTAAAATAATACAGGTGTCGAACTGGCAAAATTGATAAATTCTTAAATAAGTCAAAAGAATGAGCTAACCGTGAGGAGTTACAAATCTTTCTTATAGCACATTTTTGTAATATAGCTAATTGCTGCATTTTGTTGAAATAAGCACCTCCCCAACAGCTTATCCCATATTCTAACTTCGAATGGAAAATACCATGATATATAGTACGTAATGTACAGTTTGACAAAAATTTTCGAAGCCGATAGAGACTGCGAATAGATGAAAGCAAATACTTTCTTAGATTTACAATATGTTCATTCCAGTTCAAGCAATGGTCTATAATTACACCCAAATATTTAAATTGGTTCACTTTCTCAATTTTAAAGCAATTTTCATCACAAACAATATTTGCATTAAAGAATGTATCTGTGCACCGATTAAAACAGATATTGTTGTACAACAAATATCGGTTGCATTTTGCTGAATGAAATGTGAAATCAAGATCAGAGGATTGCTGAAGTTTATTATTAAAGAACATTATCTTTGTTTTGTTACTAACGACCAATTTATGTTTAGCAAACCAGGTACGAAGTAAATGAATATCATGATTTATTTCAGTGACCAAATTCAAAGGATCATTAGAGCAATATGCTATACCAACGTCATCAGCGAAAGCATTTATTTTTCCTTTGAATGGTTGGTCGAAAAGAGAGTTAATTTACACAAGGACTGATCCTTGTGGAACTCCTATATTTAATACCTTTGCACTACTAAAACTATCGCAAACTTTTACTTTTTGAGTTCGATTCTTCAAATAAGAAGCAAACCAATTATGAAAAAATCCTCTAACCCCTACGTTATAAAGCTTGTTCAACAAATAACTATGATCAACCATGTCGAAGGCTTTGGTGATATCCACGAAAACTCCTGCGCAAATCTGTCTGCTATCTAAGCCTGAATGAATCATTGAGCAGAAGTTCAGAAGAGCATTTTCTGTGGAACAGCCTTCTCTAAACCCGAATTGAAAAGGACTGAAAAACTTCAACTTTGAAAGATAAGGTAATAACCTGCTTTTAATTAATTTTTTAAAAACTTTTGAGATTGAAGATAACAGTGAGATGGGTCTATAGTTATTTTTGTCTTTTTTATTATCTTTTTTGTAAAGAGGAATCACATTTGCACATTTTAGTGCGTCTGGAAATTCACCAGATGTAACACTTAAATTAAAAATGTACGATAAAACATCAACAATATTAAAAGCAATCTTCTTCAAAGTTATGTTAGAAATGACATCGGATCCGCAAGAATTAGATATCTTTAAGGACTTTATTGTTTTAAGAATTTCCAATCCTGAGATTGGCTGAAAATATACGCTATTCCTGCTAAAACTTTCTTTAACAAGTCCAGAACCAGTACATTCGTTACATAGAAAATTGCCATTTAAAGAAAATACTGAATCCCCGATTGAAGCAAAGTATTCATTGAAAATTTCAGCAACTTGGATGGGCTCTATAACCTCGACACCATCTTTTTGTAGAGATATGGTATTGCTTTTATAGTTATCCTTTCTTTCAAGTAAGTTGTTAATAATTTTCCATTCCTCCTTAGGGTTTCCCTGAGAGCTTCTAAATTTATTATGATAAAAGTCATCACGACTTTGACGGATTTCATTATTGAGCCTTTTACACAGTTGGCGAAAACGGCTATTAATATTTATATTATGAGGATGTTTGTAACATTTTTGTCTTAATTTATTTTTTAAACGAACCCTATTAAGTAAGGGTCTACTGATCCAAGGTTTTAGCCTTATTTCTGAGGATTTTTTGATAATTTCTTTTGTGGATGCTGTTAAGTAAATAAGGTAAAAGCTATATTCACATTTCTTTCAGAATAAACATCAACCCAATCATGTCCGCGTAGCTCAATATTAAATTTTTCAAAGTCAATTTTAGGTATTTTAACTTGAGACGAAACTTTTTTCTGTTTGTCAACATTTGTACTTTCAATTATAATACCTGTCATGCAATGATCAGTTATTTTCAAATCAAACAATATACTAGTACACTCGCTTTGTATTGCATTTGAAAATCGGCCAAATATGTGATCAATGCAGGTTCCTGCGACTGGTCTTGTCACTTCATTAATATAAGAATATAACCCATTCTCAGATAGAAGAGCATTATATAAATTCAGTACTGGACCAGCTGCAAAAATATCTATATTAAAATCTCCTAAAATGACCAGATTTGCTGATCGTTCATAACGTAGGATATCGGAAAACTCATTTAAAAATAACTGAGCAGGTTGCGAATGCAGTCTATAAGCACAAATAAAAGTGAAATTTACTTTGTTTATGGAACAAGAAATTTTTATGACGTCAGCACTTGAAAGGTTATATGTGTGGACTACTACATTGTTAGAGCAGTCATGTACAAAAACACCTACACCTCCTGCTGCATACGAATCGTTAGTTTTAGCGTAAAACTTATAATTTGGCAGATTAAAGTCATTTAGCTCAAATGAATAAACCCAAATTTCAGATAAAAATATCAATTCAGGCAGTCTATTGAAAGCATAAAGATTCGAAGCCAACAAGTCAAAATTGCGACGCAAACTACGGATATTTTGATGGACTATAAAAATTGAATCATGTTTATTTCTGATTTGAGAAATATCAGAAATACCTATAGGTGCCGATAAAGGGAGAGTACTGGATGTAAAATGTTGATCAGTGTAGTTGGTTGTATTTAGCATATTTACTGGCTTGATAATGTTTGTAGATCATCAAACGATTTAACAACTATAGTCTCTCCATTATCAACCTTTCGCAAAGGCACTTTTGAATTTTTGAACCATAAGTATTTAAATTTTTTCTCTATTTTAATCTTTTTTGCTGCCATAAACAATGCTCTAGTGTACCTAGTAAAATGATCATTGATGAAAATATATTCACAGATGCATTAAGTTTATGTTTACAGCTTTTTTTACAGGACATTACCTTATTTTTTGATTGTGCTGAAGAGAATTTCACACAAATAATGTTCTCTGATGAAGAATTTTTTTTTATATTCCCAACATAACAATTTTTGATTTCATCAGGAGAGATATTTATGTTTAGAGACTCTCTTAAAATACGCTCAACGCACTCTTTAGCATTATTATTGTTTGCATTTGGCACACCTACTATATCCATTTCATTTTCAATAAGTTTCTGTTCCCTCCAATTTAGCTTGCTTTCTAAATTATTTACTTGTTTTTGTAGTTTGACATTTTCTTCTTTTAATGCTTGCACAGAAGTGAGAAAATCAACATGCATTTTTTTTAAGCTTAAAATTTCTTCATAAAGTTTTTGGATGGTAACATTTCCCGAGAGAACATCAGTTTGAGAAGACATTGGAGCTTGTAAATTAATCAGATCTACTCTTGTTGGTGTATTTGGCTCTTGTTGGTTATTTATTTCTAATGCAGTCTGGTGTGTTGTTGGTTGATCTTTTCTTTTTACTGCAGGTTGTTGTTTATTATTTGTTGTCTTTTTAAGCTGAATTGCTCTATGTGGTGACTCTTCTTGTTTACTCTTTTCTCTTTGTATGGATGTCTTTTGTTGTTGTTGAGCAATTTTTGTATTTTGTTTAGTGTTTGCATAATTGACATTAGAATTTTGGCGCTTATTTTCTTTTTCTGGGCAAAGTTCAATTGTGTGACTCACTGAAATTGGTAATTGTAGTTGTTGCAGAGACTTGCGACGAAGACAACTGCATTTGTCACAACGATATTCAATGTTTTCACTGTTCAAATAATTTAAATCAGTTTGACTTAGATTCGCACACGCGCAATGAAAAAAATTCAAGCAATCACCGCAAGTAATCTTTAAAATATCACTGCGTTCAACCTTTTGGTTGCAGATTAAGCAAATCATTTTAAATTTTAATTAATTTTTCGGACGGCTAAAGAAATACGTGCGCACCCCACGAAGATCTCTTTCTAAGATCTTTGATAAGATTATAAAAATTGTCGATGACATTGAGCCATTTTGGGGAAATTTTTTTATTAAAAAATGCTATAAAACAGCTTCTTTATGGTGAATTAGTTAAGTTTGTACTTAATATCCTTAGTCTACCACACAGCTCTGCAGCCGCGGAACGGATTTTTTTCGGATTTAAAACTTACTAAAAATGATAAGACGGATAGACTCTCGTTGGAAATGGTTGAAAACATAATGTTTCCAAAGGCGCTTAGAACTGAATATATTGAATGAATATATCAAAATTATGAATACAAATGAAATAATTCTGAATATATATGTATATGTTTATATGTACATATGTAGGTATAAGACTGAATAAATCGCTTATACATAATTTGTGTGACTGCATTAAACTTATGTACATAGTATATTGTTACGAAATTTCCTGTCCCTTTGACATTAATTTCAATCTCTTACATTTTTCTGAGTTCGATCACTGGATTGTGTAATAATCACGAAAAACGCAATCTTTATTTAATTATAGAATGGTTTATTTAAATCACAAACGTTAGTTTTTACACAGTACAATTGTTTATTTAATCTTTACATTCAAATTGTATACACCAACGTTATACTTTATTACTTAAAATCCACTACATCACTTTAGTACTTAAATTCAAATGTTCTCACTTAAGATCCACTGTGTTCCACTGTTCCATATCAACTGTGTCTGCTGCTCATATGACAGCCTTTTATACTAAAGTCATCATTTGCTAGAACCATCTGCCGTTGTCTAGAATGTCGTTTCCAGTGCCTTCTAGATGGCGTTATTTTTCTACGGTCAGTGATGCAAGTATTTTTCTACGGTCAGTGATGCACGTATTTTCTTACGGTCAGTGATGCACGTATTTTTCTACGGTCAGTGATGCAAGTATTTTTCTACGGTCAGTAATGCTAGCTAATATCGTTTAATAATTATTACGAGAATTTTCTGGCATAATCCAAATTTCGCTACAATATTAAAAAATTCATGCAATTGTATGTTTATATACATATGATCTGGGTGGGTATGTTGAGAAAGTGTGATAAAGCTAAGAAAAAATTATAAAAATATAACAAATTTAATTGCATGTATAATTTTTTAATTTTTCTTAATATAATATGGTATAATATGGTTAAGTTTTTTTATACTTTTCAAGAATGCCTACCCGTCATTAAAACTATGTACCTCAAAACATTTGTGGTCTACCTATGGAAGTAAACGGCTGAGATTTGAAATTCTCGAACAAAGGGGTGTGGCATCTCTCATACAGAAAATAACTATTACACATAAAAATTCTCATGTATTCATAATTTTTATTTCTGGATAAATTTTTTTGTATTTGATTTTAATATTAGTCCTTTGATTTAACTATTAAAGATTTAAATAACAGGGACCCAAAATAACTATTATTTGCGTGCTTGTGATCGAAAAAATTGCACTATTTTAAGGAATATTATTAAAAATTGATTTGTAATTATTATTGGATAGAGATATTATATTAAATTATATTTTGTAGTTAGTGCGTGATTTTTGTAGAATTGCACTATAACACTTATAGGCCACGTTCGTGCAAAAATTTATCGCACCTAATTGCGCTTTCCAGTGCGTGCGATTTTTGAATGTACTGCTGCCTGTCCTCAGAGGACATAGTTATACATATTTAAATTTACTCCGAAAATGGATCAAAAACGGTCCTTTCCGGGGTCCGGAGCCACCATAAGTGATATCCAATACCCATTTTCAACCTCTTTTCATTGATTGATGCAAAAAAATGGACCGAAATAGGGCACTTATTGGATTCGGGACCACCCAAAATCTATTTTCGACCTTTCATCCGTTGGCTGACACGAAAAAATTTTTTCAAAGTGTACCAAAATCGGCACTTTTTCGACCCGTGACCACCGTTGGTGATGGCCAAAATCCATTTTTGACCTCTCTTCATCCATTTCAGGTAAAGAATCCTTCATACCCTTATCGTGCTTCAGGTTCAAGAATTCATTATGGAACTTTTTCGGGATTATGTTTTTATCACAAGCCATTGGTGCATTGGTTCATTGCATACTATGTTTTAGTTGCATCTTGTTCGAGCAATTGAATCGAGATTATAGTCTTTTGTTTTTGAGTCCTCAAAATATCCACATTTGAGTTGAATTACTAGTTTTTTTCAAATTTTACAGAACGTAATATTTAAATGATATTTTTACTGAAGTTGGAAAGAAAATTTTAACTTAACCAACACTTTGCAGTCACAAAAAATGTTAACAAGTGCGAATGCGCAGTTAAGTTAAAATTGATTTTGCTGTAACTAAGTAACGGTACTTTTTACAAATATGAAATTTGCAGAGAAGATACGTATGGACGTAAATTATTGATTTCTATCAAAAAAACGAAAATCGAAAAATGTGTTGGTTAAGTTATTTTGGCGGTTAGGGCTCGATATAAGCTTTTTACTTGGTTTTGAAGCTTCAAGCTAAATTGCTAACAATGCTAATAGCTGTAGTAGCTAAACTCTATTATTATTATTAATGCTGCGGCAACACCTATTATATTTTAATGTTATTTATCAATATTCAAAACAGAGAGAATAAAATAATTGAGTAAAAGCTTTACTTACATACATAGCTGCTGCATCCGCGACGGTGAGCTCAGCGTAGCGATGTTAAGCTGCTATGTTTTAGGTTTCTGTACGATTCTCTTTAGCTATTAAATTATCATTTTTAAATTAAACTCTAAATTTTTCCTCTCACTTATTTTTCTCAGTTGAAATTTTTTCTTCTTCTTATTAAAACTTAACTTTAAATACAAGAATCAAGATACATATTCGTTAACGAACGAGTATTTATCTATGATCTTTCAAATGCAAAATTTAAATAGAAATGTATATAGACATTTTTTCCTTTAATTATTTAAGATAATTAATAGCTTAAATAATTTAATGAATCTGAAGTTAATATTTGCTCATAACTATTGAGTTCAATGTAAAACTAAATTAAAGAAATTTTCTTTAGACTGAGCTGCAAACTAAGTTTAAATTCATGTCTTAAAGTTAGTTAATAAAGTTTTAATAAACAAAAAAAAGTTCAACTGAATGTTCTTAAGTTATTAGCTTAATAAATAATAATTCATGTAGTTTTAAAGTATTTTTATCTAATGGTATTTTAAGATAAGTGAATACATTTGCAAGTGTAAGTATTTGAATAAGATTAATTGTAATTTTAAAGCATATTAAAAAAATCGCGTATATCTAATGGTATTTTAAGTAGATAAATTTGTAAGTGTAAGTAATTAAATAGAATTAAATGTAGTTTTAAGTAGACTTATGAATTAACTTTTAATAATTAAATTTAGGAACTTTAGAAATTTATGATTATTTTTAAGTAATTCAAATTAAATTTTTAACTTCATGAAAGTAATATTGGATTAATTCGACGCCATTTTATAAGAAAACATGTATCCATATAAAACCTCCTAGAAAATATTGTATATATATGCATATTTTGTATAATATTGTTACGAAATTTCCTGTCCCTTTGACAGTAATTTCAATCTCTTACACTTTTCTGAGTTCGATCACTGGATTGTGTAACAATCAAGAAAAACGCAATCTTTATTTAATTATAAAATGGTTTATTTAAATCACAAACGTTAGTTTTTACACAGTACAATTGTTTATTTAATCTTTACATTCAAATTGTATACACAAACGTTATACTTTATTACTTAATATCCACTATATCACTTAAGTACTTAAATTCAAATGTTCTCACTTAAGATCCACTGTGTTAAACTGTTCAATATCAACTGTGTCTCTGCTGCTCATATGACAGGCTTTTATACTAAAGTCATCATTTTCTCGAACCATCTGCCGTTGTCTAGAATATCGTTTCCAGTGCCTTCTAGATGGCGATAATGTCGTACCATCCGCCATTATCCAGAATGTCGTTTCCAGTGTCTTCTAGATGGCGATTATCGACGTTGATAATATCGTACCATCCGCCATTATCCAGAATGTCGTTTTCAGTGTCTTCTAGATGGCGATTATCGACGTTGATAATGTCTTACCACTTTATCATTTATAGTACAGAAAACATGCTACATGTCGCTAGATGGTGTTATTTTTCTACGGTCAGTGATGCAAGTATTTTTCTACGGTCAATGATGCAAGTATTTTTCTTACGGTCAGTGATGCACGTATTTTTCTACGGTCAGTGATGCAAGTATTTTTCTACGGTCAGTGATGCTAGCTAATATCGTTTAATAATTATTACGAGAATTTTCTGACATAAACCAAATTTCGCTACACTGCCCTCCGCTTAAACTTGTTCGTCCCGAACAAGAGTCTCTCCATCTCTAGTATAAGGTGCCAGCCTTTCGATGTGGACTACCTTTAATTTACCTTTGTTGCCGGGGTATTTCTGGATTCGATACACAACATCATTAATCCTTGTGACGATCCGATAAGGTCCCTCCCAATGAGTCTGTAATTTAGGAGACAAGCCTCGTTTTCGTTGTGGGTTGTGTAGCAGCACTAATTGACCTTCTTTGAACCCTTCAGTATTTGCTCGTAGATCATACCGAGCTTTCATCTTGTCACTAGCCAATTGAGTACGTCTCCTGATGAGCTCGTGTATATCTGCTAGTTCTTCTGTTTTCTGCGATATGTAATCGTCAGCATTGGTCGTTTCTGGGACAGCGCTTACTCCGTACTTCAAATCTGCTGGAAGCCTTAAGTCCGTACCAAAAGTTGCTTTTGCTGGCGTGACTGTAGTGGTATCGTGTATTGACGAACGATAAGCCATCAGAAATATTGGTAGATGCTCATCCCAATCTTTTTGTCCTTTGTCAACAACCTTTTTCAGATGCTCCTCTAGATTACGGTTGAACCTTTCGACCATGCCATCGGACTGAAGATGCAATGCTGTGGTACGTGTCTTCTGTATTCCAAGCATGTCACAAACCTCCTTAAAAAGTCCCGACTCAAAATTTCGTCCTTGGTCGGAATGCAACTCAAGTGGAGCTCGATATCGGCAAATCCAATTTTTGATGAAAATGTCTGCCACTGTTTTTGCTTCTTGATTGGGAATGGGATATACTTCTGGCCACTTACTGAAGTAATCAATTACCACAAAGATGTATTTATTTCCTGCATTGCTAATTGGAAAAGGTCCCGCTATATCCATGGCTATCCTCTCAAAGGGAGCTCCAACGTTATACTGATGCATTTTTCCCCGAGTGCGGTGCCTTGGTCCTTTAGCAATTGCACATTGGTCACAAAGGCGGATCCAGTCAGCAACTGTTTCTTGGCATCCTACCCAATAAAACCGTTTCTTTATTTTCTCTGTGGTTTTTGTTACGCCCAGATGTCCACCACTCGATCCATTGTGATAATCCTTGATTATTTCCTTAAATTTTTTCTTTGGAATAACCAGCAGTTTTGAACGAATTTTACCATCCTCGCTTTCCCAGATTCGGTAGAGGCAACCATCATGCTACTCCAAACTTTGCCATTGCGCCCAGTATGCTTTACAGATTTGGCTTTCACTTGATATTTCTTGCCACGCCGGTTTCCTACACTGCTTTTTATACTTAACTATAGTTGCCAAATCTGTATCACTGCGCTGGTCCCGTTGTACCTCCTCTTTTGTCCACTTTTCTTCAGGCAAAACGTTCAAAAGGCGCACATCAATTGTTCCAGCTTAACTTTCCGTTCGTGAACAATGACCGCATTCAATTTTACATGGACGACGGGAAAGTGCATCCGCATTTCCATGCTGGCTTCCTTTGCGATGTTCTATGGTAAAATCATAGCTCTGCAAGCGCTCTATCCACCGTGCAATTTGACCTTCTGGATCCTTGAATTGAAGTAGCCTCCTTAATGCCGCATGGTCTGTCCTCAGGAGAAAATGCTGTCCATATAAGTACTTATGGAAGTGTTTAACGCATTCCATTACTGCCAGTAACTCTCTCCGAGTTACACAATAATTCCTCTCTGGCTTCGACAGAACTTTGCTGAAATATGCGACGACTTTTTCTTGTCCATTGATGACTTGGGACAAAACTCCTCCAATACCATGGCCACTCGCATCGGTGTCCAATACAAATTTTTCGCCGGGTATTGGATACGCGAGTATATGCGCTGTAGACAATAATTCTTTCAGCTTTTGGAATGCAGTTTCCTGTGCACCACTCCATTCGAATTTCCGAGATTTCTGTGTCATCTCATGTAGACTGCCTGCGACATTCGCGAAACCAGGAACAAAACGTCTGTAGTAAGTGCATAGGCTCAGAAAACTTCGCAACTCATGAAGATTAGATGGTCGTGGCCAATTTTTCACAGCTTTTATTTTATCCTCATCTGTGTGTATTCCTTCTGACGTAACCTTGTGCCCCAGATATTTGACTTCACGCTGGAAAAGTGAGCACTTTTTCGCACTTAATTTTAGTCCAGCTGTCTCCAAGCGCTCAAACACTTCCTCCAGATTTTTCAAGTGGTCATCAAAATCTTTTCCCATGATGATTATGTCATCGAGATACACTAAACAGGTCTTCCAATGTAGTCTTTTGAGTACTCGTTCCATTAACCGCTCAAAAGTAGCTGGAGCGTTACAAAGACCAAACGGCATGACGTTAAACTGCCATAGACCATTCCCAATACTAAAGCCAGTTTTCTCCTTGTCTTTGTCATCTATTTCCACCTGCCAATATCCACTTTGTAAGTCCAGATTGGAAAACCATGTTGCTCCAGATAACGTATCCAGTGTATCATCGATTCTGGGTAACGGGCAGCTGTTTTTTTGGTGACGTCATTTAATTTTCTGCAATCCACACAGGATCGCATACTTCCGTCCTTTTTCTTCAAAAGCACGACTGGTGAACTCCACGGGCTTTCTGATGGTGCAATGACCTTTTCTCGCGCCATATCCTCTATAAGGCCCGTTACTTCCTCTCTCTTAGCGAGTGCTAGTCTCCTTGGGGGTTGACGAATTGGCTGAAAATCACCTGTATCAATGCGATGTTTGACAACTGATGTTCGGCCATTATATTCTCCTTTGAACGCAAATATCTGCCAATGCTTTTGCAGAAACCTTTTTGCTTTATTTTTGTTCTGGGCAGACAACTCCTTCGTCCATTCTCTCGTCAATACTTGCAAGGCCGATGATTTTGTCAAAGCTGTACCTTTTGTGTCCTGCTGGTCATTTTCACAATTTATAACAGCCGTAACTTTCTCACATTGCGCTATTACTTCACCTTTTTGCATCCATTTCGGCTTATTTGTTGGATTCAAAATTCGTACTGGTATTTTGCTGTCCGCTCTTGTTTTTACTAGGGTCTTTCCAATAATCAGGTCTTTCTTAAAATATTTCTTATCTGCTTCCACTACCCACAGATGGCTTGTCCCACAGTCTTCACTTGTTGTTGCCCAAATAATTTCTTCGGTGTTGGGTTCAATTCGACAGCGCTCACTGATGTAGACTCTTGCAATTGTTAATTTTTGTCCACAGCCAACGTCTTAAGGCAACTTATCTTAACGTCTTTTTCTTAAGATCCAAAGTGAACCCGTGTCGAATGATGAAGTCCACGCCAATGATAACCTCATCGGTGATGTTTGCAACAATAAAATCATGTTCCACAGCTTTGTTGCCGATAAGAACACTTGCTGTAACTTTTCCTACTATTTGCGCAATTTCTCCTGTCGCTGTTCTCAATTGGATCCCATTTAATGGCATTACTCGTCGTCTATTAAATAAATCTGTCCTCACAATTGAGTGCGATGCGCCTGTATCCAAAGTTAGCTCACATGGTCTTTCGTTGATTTTTCTACCGATGGTAAGGCTGTTGGAATTTCGGCAGAGCTTCGAAACTAAGACTGTGGGGCAATCATAAGTGAGAGTCAGCTCACGCCCCGCTGCACTGACTCTCTTTAGTTTAAAAATACTTGCATCACTGACCGTAGAAAAATAACACCATCTAGCGACGTCGATGGCCTCGATGCAAAAGTGATTGAGTTACGAGACGACGTTGACTCATTCAAAGAAAAAGCCCAAGATAAGTTTGAAAAAGTTCAAAGTAATCTTGAAAAAGTTCAAAATAATGTTGAAGACGTTAACAAAAGGATTCATCAGTTAGAAATAAACGAACCTACCACTCAAGTGATAAGAGAAATCAGCGCAGAGAGGCTTAAGGCACTCACGTACGATGGAACAACGCCATTTAGTGTTTTCAAGCTCCAGTTCTATACATCTGCTCATAATCGCTGGGATAACGATAGCGCAGCAGCAGCGCTAATTGTGGCATTAAAAGGCGCAGCTGCACAAGTATTGCAAACGGTTCCAGTGGTGGAGCAAAAGAATTACAAGGCGGTGATGGATGCCTTACAGCGAAAATATGGCAGTGACCACATGAAGCAGATTCACAGACTGGAGTTGAAAAGTCGTGTCCAGAAATCTGGTGAGTCCTTGCAGGAGTATGCTGCAGATATTGATCGATTGGCACACCTTTCCTATCCTGACGAGTTAAGTGTCGTAGCTGAAAAATTCAAAATAGAGGCGTTTATTGACGGCATACGTGACTCAGAGACAAAACGCGAGACAATGAAGAACCCGAAGATTACATTTAATGAAACAGTCACGGTTGCTCTCATTCAAGAAACGATTGCGTTGACATGCCGCCCATCATTGAAAACTCGTCGGATGGAGGTGGAGGCTGAGAACAAAAATTAAATTCGTTGTTCGCCAGCTGTAGCTTCAACGGAAATTGCTATAACTGTGGCAAGCAGGGACACATGGCACGTGACAGCAAAGCCCGTCGTAAACGTTCCAAGAAGAAAAATGGGAAATAGGGTGAACGATGGCGAAAATGGTAGCGAAGAGCAGTCGTTAAACTAAAGAGAGTCAGTACAGCGGGGCGTGAGCTGACTCTCACTTATGATTGCCCCACAGTCTTAGTTTCGAAGCTCTGCCGAAATTCCAACAGCCTTACCATCGGTGGAAAAATCAACGAAAGACCATGTGAGCTAACTTTGGATACAGGCGCATCGCACTCAATTGTGAGGACAGATTTATTTAATGGACGACGAGTAATGCCATTAAATGGGATGCAATTGAGAACAGCGATAGGAGAAATTGCGCAAATAGTAGGAAAAGTTACAGCAAGTGTTCTTATCGGCAACAAAACTGTGGAACATGATTTTATGTTGCAAACATCACCGATGAGGTTATCATTGGCGTGGACTTCATGATTCGACACGGGTTCACTTTGGATCTTAAGAAAAAGACTTTAAGATATGCCAATGTAGAGATGCCTTTAGACGTTGGCTGTGGACAAAAATTAACAATTGCAAGAGTCTACATCAGTGAGCGCTGTCGAATTGAACCCAACACCGAAGAAATTATTTGGGCTACAACAAGTGAAGACTGTGGGACAAGCCATCTGTGGGTAGTGGAAGCGGATAAGAAAAATTTTAAGAAAGACCTGATTATTGGAAAGACCATAGTAAAAACAAGAGCGGACAGCAAAATACCAGTACGAATTTTGAATCCAACAAATAAGCCGAAATGGATACAAAAAGGTGAAGTAATAGCGCAATGTGAGAAAGTTACGGCTGTTATAAATTGTGAAAATGACCAGCAGGACTCAAAAGGTACAGCTTTGACAAAATCATCGGCCTTGCAAGTATTGACGAGAGAATGGACAAAGGAGTTGTCTGCCCAGAACAAAAATAAAGCAAAAAGGTTTCTGCAAAAGCATTGGCAGATATTTGCGTTCAAAGGAGAAAATAATGGCCGAACATCAGTTGTCAAACATCGCATTGATACAGGTGATTTTCAGCCAATTCGTCAACCCCCAAGAAGACTAGCACTCGCTAAGAGAGAGGAAGTAACGGGCCTTATAGAGGATATGGCGCGAGAAAAGGTCATTGCACCATCAGAAAGCCCGTGGAGTTCACCAGTCGTGCTTGTCAAGAAAAAGGACGGAAGTATGCGATTCTGTGTGGATTGCAGAAAATTAAATGACGTCACCAAAAAAGACAGCTACCCGTTACCCAAAATCGATGATACACTGGATACGTTATCTGGAGCAACATGGTTTTCCACCCTGGACTTACAAAGTGGATATTGGCAGGTGGAAATAGATGAAAAAGACAAAGAGAAAACTGCCTTTAGTATTGGGAATGGTCCATGGCAGTTTAACGTCATGCCGTTTGGTCTTTGTAACGCTTTAGCTACGTTTTAGAGGTTAATGGAACGAGTTCTCAAAGGACTACATTGGAAGACCTGTTTAGTGTATATCGATGACATAATCATCATGGGAAAGATTTTGATGACCACTTGAAAAATCTGCAGGAAGTGTTTAAGCGCTTGGAGGCAGCTGGACTAAAGTTAATTGCGAAAAAGTGCTCACTTTTCCAGCGTGAAGTAAAGTATCTGGGGCACAAGGTTACGTCAGAAGGAATACACACAGATGAGGATAAAATAAAAGCTGTGAAAAATTGGCCACGACCATCTAATCTTCATGAGTTGCGAAGTTTTCTGAGCCTATGCACTTACTACAGACGTTTTGTTCCTGGTTTCGCAAATGTCGCAGGCAGTCTACATGAGATGACACAGAATAATCGGAAATTCGAAAGGAGTGGTGCACAGGAAACTGCATTCCAAAAGCTGAAAGAATTATTGTCTACAGCGCCTATACTCGCGTACCCAATACCCGGCGAAAAATTTGTATTGGACACCGATGCGAGTGGCCATGGTATTGGAGGAGTTTTGTCCCAAGTCATCAATGGACAAGAAAAAGTCGTCGCATATTTCAGCAAAGTTCTGTCGAAGCCTGAGAGGAATTATTGTGTAACTTGGAGAGAGTTACTGGCAGTAATGGAATGCATTAAACACTTCCATAAGTACTTATATGGACAGCATTTTCTCCTGAGGACAGACCATGCGGCATTAAGGTGGCTACTTCAATTCAAGGATCCAGAAGGTCAAATTGCACGGTGGATAGAGCGCTTGCAGAGCTATGATTTTACCATAGAACATCGCAAAGGAAGTCAGCATGGAAATGCGGATGCACTTTCCCGTCGTCTATGTAAAATTGAATGCGGTCATTGTTCACGAACGGAAAGTAAAGCTGGAACAATTGATGTGCGCCTTTTGAACGTTTTGCCTGAAGAAAAGTGGACAAAAGAGGAGGTACAACGGGACCAGCGCAGTGATACAGATTTGGCAACTATAGTTAAGTATAAAAAGCAGTGTAGGAAACCGGCGTGGCAAGAAATATCAAGTGAAAGCCAAATCTGTAAAGCATACTGGGCGCAATGGCAAAAATTGGAGTTGCATGATGGTTGCCTCTACCGAATCTGGGAAAGCGAGGATGGTAAAATTCGTTCAAAACTGCTGGTTATTCCAAAGGAAAAATTTAAGGAAATAATCAAGGATTATCACAATGGATCGAGTGGTGGACATCTGGGCGTTACAAAATCCGCAGAGAAAATAAAGAAACGGTTTTATTGGGTAGGATGCCAAGAAACAGTTGCTGACTGGATCCGCCGTTGTGGCCAATGTGCAATTGCTAAAGGACCAAGGCACCGCACTCGGGGAAAAATGCATCAGTATAACGTTGGAGCTCCCTTTGAGAGGATAGCCATGGATATAGCGGGACCTTTTCCAATCAGCAATGTAGGAAATAAATACATCCTTGTGGTAATTGATTACTTCAGTAAGTGGCCAGAAGTATATCCCATTCCCAATCAAGAAGCAAAAACAGTGGCAGACATTTTCATCAAAAATTGGATTTGCCGATATGGAGCTCCACTTGAGTTGCATTCCGACCAAGGACGAAATTTTGAGTTGGCACTTTTGAATTAGGTTTGTTACATGCTTGGAATACAGAAGACACGTACCACAGCATTGCATCTTCAGTCCGATGGCATGGTCGAAAGGTTCAACCGTACTCTAGAGGAGCATCTGAAAAAGGTTGTTGACAAAGGACAAAAAGATTGGGATGAGCATCTACCAATATTTCTGATGGCTTATCGTTCGTCAATACACGATACCACTACAGTCACGCCTGCAAAAGCTATTTTTGGTACGGACTTAAGGCTTCCAGCAGATTTGAAGTACGATTACATATCGCAGAAAAGAGAAGAACTAGCAGATATACACGAGCTCATCAGGAGACGTACTCAATTGGCTAGCGACAAGATGAAAGCTCGGTATGATCTGCGAGCAAATACTGAAGGGTTCAAAGAAGGTCAATTAGTGCTGCTATACAACCCACAACGAAAACGAGGCTTGTCTCCTAAACTACAGACTCATTGGGAGGGACCTTATCGGATCGTCACAAGGATTAATGATGTTGTGTATCGACTCCGAAAATACCCCGGCAACAAAGGTTAATTAAAGGAAGTCCACATCGAAAGGCTGGCACCTTATACTAGAGATGGAGAGACTCTTGTTCGGGACGAACAAGTTTAAGCGGAGGGCAGTGTAGCGAAATTTGGTTTATGTCAGAAAATTCTCGAAATAATTATTAAACGATATTAGCTAGCATCACTGACCGTAGAAAAATACTTGCATCACTGACCGTAGAAAAATACGTGCATCACTGACCGTAAGAAAATACTTGCATCATTGACCGTAGAAAAATACGTGCATCACTGACCGTAGAAAAATAACACCATCTAGAGACATGTAGCATGTTTTCTGTACTATAAATGATAAAGTGGTACGATATTATCAACGTCGATAATCGCCATCTAGAAGGCAGTGGAAACGACATTCTGGACAACGGCAGATGGTTCGAGAAAATGATGACTTTAGTATAAAAGGCTGTCATATGAGCAGCAGAGACACAGTTGATATTGAATAGTGGATCTTAAGTGAGAACATTTGAATTTAAGTACTAAAGTGATATAGTGGATTTTAAGTAATAAAGTATAACGTTTGTGTATACAATTTGAATGTTAAGATTAAATAAACAATTGTACTGTGTAAAAACTAACGTTTGTGATTTAAATAAACCATTTTATAATTAAATAAAGATTGCGTTTTTCTTGATTATTACACAATTCAGTGATCGAACTCAGAAAAGTGTAAGAGATTGAAATTACTGTCAAAAGGACAGGAAATTTCGTAACAATATTATTGAAATCCGATATTATATAAAATATCAACGAGCCTCTTGACACGGGTGGCTTGAATCAAGATCAAGATCGATCAAATTGTCAACCAAATCTGACTATGCACAATTATTATATAGTGTCTTTTTTAAATAATTCGGAACGGCAACGGACCCCGGGAGTGACCGTTTTGGACACATTTACGAAAAAGAATGTTTGCATCAATTGATGAACGTGGAAATTGAATTTTTAACATTATTTGAGACGGCCCCGGAAGAGACCATTTTGGATTAATTTTCGAAAAAATTTGCTTGCACCAATCGATCAGGAAGGTCGAAAATGGATTTTTGACATAATTTGAAACGGCTCCGGAGCCCGGGAAAGACAATTTTAGACCCATTTCCAAAAAAAAAGTTTTTTACCAATCGATGCGAAAAGCTCAAGTTTTCTGTGACATACAGATATTCAAGGTCAAAGGTAACAAAAAACCGTTTGTCGCAATAATCTCGCTTCCTATTAACCGGATACAAATTAAATCTGTGCAGAAGTTAAAGATACGATAGTTTTCAAAAAATAAGTCTTCAAAATATTCAAGGTGTAAAGTTAAAAAGAGGTTTTGCACTATTTTACACTTTATCAGATATTGTACAATTTTTCCTGACATAAATTGAATTCAGACCAATAGGAACCAAGTTAGTTAAAAAAAATGGGCTCAAAACAGGCCCGTAGGATGCCGCTGGTAGTATACAAAAACTTTTCGACCTCTGTTTATCAATAGGTGCAATAAAATTTTTACTAGGAATATACAATATTTCATATATTTTTACGCAATAAAGAACTGTTTTTCAATAAAAATAAAAGCCTTATTTTGGCATGAATCAAATTAACTCTACCACTTCTTAAACACGAATGAAATAAATTTCCAATCGGCAAAAAACTGACGTGTCGCGCTACATGATCACCTTACAGTAAACACTTACGTCGCTCGGGTTTTCGATGGCAGCGGCGTCGCTTCTGAAGCAGACGTGTAGCGCTACAAAAACGCCTGACAGTAAACGCACCTTAAAACTAGTGAAAAATATTTTAAATTAAACATTATTATTTAATCGAACTTACAGTCATTCAGCAAAGACCAATATTGTAAATTTGTACTTATTGATCAATGCTATTTTTATTCAACAAAGACGACAAAGTTGCGCTAAAATCAACTTTCTTAAACCATATGGAGAACACGCCAATTTAAAAAATATGTAGCTGGCAACACCACAATTTCGAAAAATAAATCATAGCATGACTTTAGGCCGACGGTCTAACGGCTATGGCAACAAGCGAGAAAGTGACAAAAGATAACAAATGTAATATACGCACTCTGTACACCTCATGGGCAGTGCCTCAGTAGCTCAAGTGTTAGAGCGGCTGTTGCAAAATATGCAATTGCAATGCATGAACGGTCAGGGGTTCGATTCCATGTACAGAATTAACCAAACTGGTCTGATGAGGCTATTGGTAATAGCCGAAACATGTCACCAATTACCAGGTTATGTCATGTTTGTTGAATAAAAATAGCATTGATCAATAAGTAAAAATTTACAATATTGGTCTTTGCTGAATGACTGAAAGTTCGATTAAACAATGTTTAATTATAAAATAATCAGTCGCTAAAATCAACTTTCTTAAATATTTTAAATTATAATTTTGTTTTATGGATTTTTGTTGTATTTTTGACTACAAAGCTCACCAAAAAACAATAAATAAAATAACTTTTATATTTGTTGTGTTATTCACCGTTTTTCATGAAAATAAAAAATTCAAAAAAACTCTTTTGGGCCTAAAAACTAATGAAAAATAATTTTTATATATTTTTGTTTTATGGTTTTCAAAAGTATTTTTGATTACAAAGTCCAGAAAGAAAAGCTAAAGAAAACAATTTTAATTTTTAATGACTTATCCACAATTTTTCCTAGAACGCATTTTTATCAATTTTATCGGTAAAAGCGTTTACCTTAAAATGGCCATAAAACGAGTAAGTGATTAGGTACGATTTTGCGGATTATGTTTTTGGCAGGCCCGTACCTACCATAGGGGCTAGGGGGGCTTAGCCCCCCCTCGCGCTTCATATGCCCCTAGCGTTTCATTTGCTTTGCTCGTGTTAATGCCGAAAATGATGATTCGCATACTTCCGTTCCAGCCGGGAAAGTTTCGATGGTTGCAAAAGATTGTACACTTTTTCCATTACTTGACGCACCTTATACAGCTCCGTCAGCACCACCGTCTTAATTTTTTTTTGTTCCGGCTTTTTAAATTTGTTTAATTAATCATTTTCCGAACGAATTCTATCTATATATTCGTTGGCAATTTTGAGCTCAATTTCACTTGGTAACTGGATGCCCAAATCGCCCAATGGGTGCAGCTTTTCCAAATCCATTTCATCAGCTGTATTGATAGCAGTGAGAATGCCATTGTTTGTAACAAAGCGATTGGTCATTTCAATTAATACGATATCGATTGTTTTGTAGAATGTTGATTTCAGCATGATGATCGATTCGCTTCGTTCACCCAGTGTTTCTTCAACAACTGACTCTTTCAGCATTTTTGATTGCTGCCTATTCCGAATTGGAGGATTTGAGGCGTGAGCTGATTCTGTGGGCTTTAATTGTTCCAACAGATCTATCGTTTGAAAATAGTATTGATCGAAGCTATTTTGTGATCTAATTTTTTCAAGCATTGTAAAAACAGCTCTAATGAGTGACATAGCATCTTTGTATCCCATTGCTCGGCCTTGATTCGCTTTCGTTACTGGTTCAATCGATTGCAATAAATCCTTCATAAATACTAATGTGAAGACAAATTCCAACGATACCATCACGTGTGACAAACCGACTGCTATTGCTATGTCATCACCATCGAATCGTTCGCCAACCATTTGAGGCAAAGTATTCATAATATGGATATAGTTTTCAAAGATGGATTTAGAAGCACGTAAATGGCCAACCCAACGAGTTTCGATTAATTTCAAAATGGAATGGCCTTTTTGTGTTCAAACGGAGTAATTGAAACTTAGTGACTTTTAAAAAAGACCAAAAAAGTAGCTTTTTGTGAACTTTGATCGCTTGTAACTCCATTCAAAATTTTTCAAAAAAAACGTTATATATAGATAAATTTTTTGTGCCCCCCCAAGCAAAGTCGGGTAGGTACGGGCCTGGTTTTTGGAATCTCCGAACACTAAATAATAATTCTGCATTTAGTTGACAATTTTTACCAATGTTGATCTTGCTTGAAACGAACCACGTCGGTCAAAGTAAAACCTTCAAATGGCCATAAAACGAATGAAAAAGCAGATCCGATTTCGCGGATTATGTATTTGGAATCTCAAGACACTATATAATAATTGTGCATTGTCCAATTCGGTTAACAATTTTATCGATCTTGATCTTGCTTCAAGCGACCCGTGTGCAACAGCGAAAAATATTTTATTATATCTTCAAATTGCGGAACTGGTTGCCGATTAAATATGTTGTTGTCTTAACAAAGTTATGCCCATTTAAAGTTTTAGTGTCAGAGCTTGAAAATCCGCTGAAAATTGATACAAAATAGTCGAATTTTCATCCAAATCAAAATAATTAATTTTTGTCTTTTGATTCTAATAGAACTTTTGATTCTCCGTCAGAATCTTTAAGAATTTTTGAAAGTTGTTGAAAATTGGCGGCATTAAGGCGCTTTTATAAAAAAAAGGAGGCTGATTTTCTCAAAAACCCCAATGTTTTTTACGCTTAAAATTTTACTATGGATTTGTATTAATATGAGAGAGAAATGACATGAGTTTAATGCTTGTTAAAACACATTTGAGGTCAGTAGATTTTTTTCCCCAAAATGAAAATGTCAATTTTTCTTTCATCATTGCCAAGCCACTCTACGGTACTATTTTCAAAGCAAATAACAACAGCAACATTCCAAATTACTTTCTGTAAATCCTGCTTGAATTCTGCATACTTTTTTTCACCGTTATTTTCGTAATAACATCTTATCATAGGAAATATATAATTGTAAGCACATATAGCTTTTTCGCTGACAAAGTCAAGCAAACAAAACATTCAAAACCCATTGAAGTACAGTCAGCGAAATAGCTATATTTGCGTACAATGTTTTTATATATTTCCCATAATAAAATGGGTGTAATTTTTTTGGTTTTTGACACAAAAAAGTTATTGAACTGATTAGCTCAATGAAATAGCGGCTCCACCCCACTGGCACCCCATCTAGAGAATTTTGATAAAAAAAAACGTGCATCTAATAGGTCACTAATTGGTCATAATTGGTCAGTTAGTCCGAGTATTTGGTCAGCAAGAGTACATTATTTAAAGCGTTATGAAAAATTTCAAGGTTATCTGCATATGTTAGCACCCCATCTGGCGAATTTTGAAATAAAAACATATTCATCTAATAGGTCACTAATTGGTCATAATTGGTCAGGTAGTCCGATTAATTGGTCAGTAAGAGTAAATTTTTTACAAATATTTTTATAAGTTTCAAGGTCATCTGCATATTTTGGCACCCCATCTGGCGAATTTTGATAAAAAAAAAGTACATCTAATAGGTCATTAATTGGTCATAATTGGTGAGTTAGTCCGAATAATTGGTCAGCAAGAGTACATTTCTTAAAGCGTTATGATAAATTCCAAGGTCATCTGCATATTTTGGCACCCCATTTGGCGAATTTCGATAAAAAAAAGTGCATCTAATAGGTCACTAATTGGTCGTAATTGGTCAGTCAGTCCGAATAATTGGTCAGCAAGAGAACATTTTTTAAAACGTTTTGAAAAATTTCAAGGTCATCTGCATATTTTGGCACCCCATTTAGCGAATTTTGAAATAAAAACATATGCATCTAATAGGTCACGAATTGGTCATAATTGGTCAGTTAGTCCGATTAATTGGTCAGAACGAGAAAATTTAAAATTTTTTATACCCTACACAGAGGCTATATTCGCTTTGTGTCGATATAGCTATGTCCGTCTGTCTCTCTGTCGGTCTGTCTGTTGAAATCACGTTTATGAGAAAACTAAGCAAGCTAATTCAATGGAATTTGGCACACAGGTCACACCTTTTGCAAGCTGCTAGCATGTAAAAATGAGCGAAATCGGGTCACGACCATACTCTATGTAAATATACCTCAGCCCATTTTGAAAAAAATTGCTGCGATTTTGATGAAACTTGGAAACATATGAACAAATTTAGGATTGAGCTGGGTTTTAAATTTGCAAAGGCTCTTAGAGGGGCGTGGCACAGCCCTAAATTTTAACTTCTATAACGCTATAACTCGTAAACCGTGCAAGATATTATGATGAAATTTGGTACACGGATACAATCATATATACATATATGGAATTGTGTTTAAAGTGGACGGAATTGGAAAGAGAGCGCGGCACTTTTTAACAATTAAAAATTTTGATTTCCTATAATTCAAAATTGGCACATTTGATTTTCATAAAAATTGTAGGGATGATACTACTGAGAGCAGTCATCAATACAAGCTTCGTCAGTATACTGGCAAAACTCGTTGAAGGACGTGGCACACAATATTTATAAACGTTATAATTAGAGAACTAACAACTTAATCGTAATGAAGTTTACGAAAATTTGGCACAATAGAACCGGTGGGCGTGGTACTGCCCATATAAGCACAACACGTTTTATGATATAGATAGTGTGCAATGAGAGTAATCTTTATAAAATTTGGTGGGATAAACTTCGATGGGATTTCATCAGTGGGCGTGGCACCTCCCATATTAAGATAAAGTTGGAAGTGATATTTTAAGAGAACTATTGCACCAATTGGCATATAATTTGATGTAAGTAGTTTAGTTGCTATAAGTTATGTCAGCATCTAAAGCGGGCGAAATAGCACCACTGGGCTGGCACCTCCCATACAAGTAAAATACCTTAAGTGGCATATCTATCGAAATATATGAGCAATCATACTGAAATTTGGTATAACTCACTTACCCTGCACTGCACTGAAAGTACTTTCCAAATAAATGTTAAAAAGACGCTGAAAAGGTTGAAGAAGTCAAAAATAATGTAATAAGGTTCAAGGAGGTTGAAAAGTTTTGAAACAGTTGAAAAAAACTCAAAAAGTCTAAAATATATGGAAACCATTTCAGAAAGTTAAAACAAATTGAAAAAGTAAAAAAAATGTGGAAATTATGAAAGTGGTTAAAAAACTCAAAAATAGTTGCAATAAGTTGAAAAATGTTGAAACAATTCAAAATTCATGAAAAAGTCGAAAAAATAAAGAAAATCAAGTTGAAAGAGGTTGGAAAAGTGGAAAATATACATATGGAATATATTGGGTAAAGTTGGTAAAAAGTTGGAAAAATCAAAAGAATGTGGAAAATGTTTAAAAAAATAGAATAGAAATGCAGAAAACCAAATATGTCCACCCACTTCTCCAATTCCGCCTACTTTTGGTTCAATAAATTATATTCGTAATTGACATCCACATCAGTGATGGCATTTGGGTTTTGTGAAAATGTACTAAATCGAGACTTCAAATGTACTTTTTAGAGCACGAATATACTTTTTTGTCTTGAACAACTAATTTTCTCCTAAAATGCACGAAATTGTTCTAATAATTACTATCAAAAAAAAGGTCCTCACTTTTCCCATCTCAAAGACCCTAGCAAAATTAGATATATTTCACATTAAATTAATTACAAAATCTACACATTGCGCGATTAGTTTCATTTACAAAAAAAAAACGTAATTAATATAATAGAATAATTATATTATATATTATAATAGAATAATTATATTATATAAAGTTGTTTACTATAAATCTACTCATTGCGGTTATTTTCATTTACTAAGAAACAAAACAAAAAGGTAAATAATATAAATTGTCCAAATGTACCGAAAATGTACTGAAAATGCCCCAAATGTATCGAATGTACTGAAAACTTGTCGAATGTACTGACAACGATTTTTCAGGACGCAAATGTACTGAAAAAAGTACAAATGTACCGAAAACTCCATCACTGATCCACGAAATTTTAACAAAATAGCTTGTATAGTTTGCGATATATGCCTTAATTAACCCTTCAACGAGTTTTTCCAGTATACTGACGAAGCTGTATTGATGACTGCACTCAGTAGTATCATCCCTACAATTTTTATGAAAATCAAATGTGCCAATTTTGAATTATAGGAAATCAAAATTTTTAATTGTTAAAAAGTGCCGCGCTCTCTTTCCAATTCCGTCCACTTTAAACACAATTCCATATATGTATATATGATTGTATCCGTGTACCGAATTTCATCATAATATCTTGCACGGTTTACGAGCTATAGCGTTATAGAAGTTAAAATTTAGGGCTGTGCCACGCCCCTCTAAGAGCCTTTGCAAATTTAAAACCCAGCTCAATCCTAATTTTGTTCACATGTTTCCAAGTTTCATCAAAATCGCAACAATTTTTTTCAAAATAGGCTGAGGTATATTTACATAGAGTATGGTCGTGACCCGATTTCGCTTGCAAAAGGTGTGACCTGTGTGCCAAATTCCATTGAATTAGCTTGCTTAGTTTTCTCGTAAACGTGATTTCAACAGACAGACCGACAGAGAGACAGACGGACATAGCTATATCGACACAAAGCGAATATAGCCTCTGTGTAGGGTATAAAAAATTTTAAATTTTCTCGTTCTGACCAATTAATCGGACTAACTGGCCAATTATTACCAATTCGTGACCTATTAGATGCATATGTTTTTATTTCAAAATTCGCTAAATGGGGTGCCAAAATATGCAGATGACCTTGAAATTTTTCAAAATGCTTTAAAAAATGTTCTCTTGCTAACCAATTATTCGGACTGACTAACGAATTATGACCAATTAGTGACCTATTAGATGCACTTTTTTTTATCGAAATTCGCCAGATGACCTTGAAATTTTTCATAACGCTTTAAAAAATGTTCTCTTGCTGACCAATTATTCGGACTACCTGACCAATTATGACCAATTAGTGACCTATAAGATGTAATTTTTTTTTTTTATCAAAATTCTCTAGATGGGGTGCCAGCGGGGTGGAGCCTGAAATAGCTATATAGAAACTATTTCCTGTTCGAACAAACAACTAAAAAATTACTAATCGGAGAGCCCGCCGAATTATTATATTATTTGCACTTGCTACTTCGTTTTGACTCGCCAACAAAGCTTGCAACGAAGCGCCTGCAAGGAAATGTGTAATATATCAAGGGAGTTACAACAGTGATGGCATTTGGGTTTTATGAAAATGTACCAAATAGAGAATTGAAATGTACTTTTTAGAGGCCGAATGTACTTTTTTGGCGTGAACATCCAATTTTACTAAAATATACGAAATTTTTCTAAAATTTTCTCAATAACTAAACAGAAAATAGGTCCTCAGTTTTGGCGTCTCAAAAATCGTAGGAAAATGAGATATATATATATGAAACTAAATTAAAAAAAAATACACCTTGCAATTATTTATAAAAAAAAAGGAAAAAAGTTTATAGTTTAAGATCGTAGCTTGAAAAGTATGACAAATGATAGACCTTGATGACCTATTGTTTTGTCAAAATGTTTTGTGTAATTCTAGTTTAAGCACATGAACCTAAATTAGTGTTCTTTAGAGGAATTGTGTAGTGAAACCTTCAAGCACTTTAACCTGAAGATCTCGTGTAATGGAGAAGCAAATCAAAAACGGTTTATTGAATTTCAAATTGCATCTAATTTATTGGTTAAAATATTCAAGTTTATATACAAATAAAATGCTTAACAATAATTATTAAAAATAACAACAAAAATATGAAAAGTACAATAAAAACAATTAAACGAAATATTGCTTAGCAAGCAATCAGGAACTAAATAATTATTAAACTATGTCATGTTAAGGTAGTAAGTGCAACTATGTCAGTCGTTGCTCTACTAAGGTAGAAAGTGCAACTCAGCAGAATGTTTGAATATCAGAATGTCACTATGTTACACTCAACTAAAAATGTTAATGAATTTAAATTAATTTTAATTTTAATATTTTGAAACCAAATTGACAACTTAACTAAATGTTGGAGTTTAACTCCCAACATTCCCCCCCCCCGTTGGGCGTATATTCGACCAACCTCTAAACGATTACTGCGAATTTGTTATTTTGCTGGCGAGGTAATGGTACTGGAGCAATTGGTTGATCGGTTGCGTTCACTGTGACTTCATGATCGTGGCTGGAAATCTCAATTTTGCTGCATTTAGCTTTGGATATTGGATTTTGTCGTTGGCATTTGATTTTTGATGTGCAAAATATTAATAATGCCAAAGAAATTAACAGAGCAACATAACTAACAGTATGGTGGTGTATACTGTTTGACCGCAACTGTGTTGGAAGGTAGACGAATTGTTCGTCGTTAAATTGGTGTTGTAGTGCAGTGAGTTGATCCAATTGTGTCTCTATCTTGGTATCAGTTGTGTTAAATATTGTTTTTCTTTCCTTCGGAGATGTGATGGACAGAATGTTGCCAAATCGTGGGAATGAAATTTTAACTGTGTTGGAAACTACATAGTGACCGTGTAACATGATTTCACCATTTTTAATGGTACATGTTGGATGTAGTGCGAGTAGTCCTGATCCATATAATGTGAATTGAGTGAGTTCGGAACCACAAACTGCTGACATTTCGTTATCCTTGATCGATGTGTAGATCCATTTATTCGGGTCCTTTAATTGTTGTAGCATAAGGTTTCCTTCAATTCGTGAAACATGGCAATTTGGAGATGTTTTGTTGTTGAATAGTTGAATTTCGCAGGCATGCTGTGATGATTCTTTGCTGAATTTAATTTGTTTGGTTGAGCAGTTGTATATTTCTTCTCTGGTCACAGAACACTCGTGTAGTTCTTCGCTGGTAAATGGAATATATTGATCACGATGCATGTTTACAGCGAGAAATGCTATTTCTGTACGTATAGCTACCATGGTTTCATTAATTATAGTAGGAATGGGAATCAATTTAAACAAGTTGAAGTGTTGTTGGTCTACTAAAGGTATTTCCATAAGGAATAAAACATGATGACTACTTATTGCTGCCTTAACGTTTATAATCTTATAAAGTTCAATAAGATTTTCTTCTGCAATCGGCAAGGATCGTGATGGTGGAAGATGGGTCCTGATGTAAATAATTTCACTTCTTAGTTGTTGAGGTGAGAGCAGCATTGGACTAATTTTTCCATGATGTGTGTCTGTGAGTACATTTAGAATTTTAGACTGTGTACGTTGAAGGTTTCCTGTTATTAGTGATAGTTCTGCGGCTAAAGATAACAAAAGTTGTGTCACTCGAATTTGTTCTGTATCTTGTCTAATTCTGTTTGTGAAATCATCAATTTGTTGTTGAAAATGTGTCATTCTAGATTAAGTTTGAATTTCATCCCGTTTGATGATATTGAGTGTAGAATCAATAATTGATGTTTGGTTTTGAAGGAGGTTTATTGCGTGGTTGTCGTTATCCTTCAATTGAATAATGGTATTTGACATTTCCTCTGCGTAATCTGAATCTAATACTCCAAATAATGAGCGTGCTATGTTTCCTATAAAATTGACTGCAGCTCGTTTATGGCGTTTTGTTGACATTAATAATTTATCCTGAAGCAGTTCATTACTTGCATGCTCAAATTGTGAGATAAGGGAATCGCAAGCTGATTGTTGCTGCCATTCCTTACACAATTGCTGAAGGTCTATGGTTCCATTATGAAGAGCATCCCTTTCTGTCCAAAAAGGTTTAAGATCGTAATAGACTATCATTTTCCATTCAGCTGTCGCAATTTTTGTGGATCCAATTGACTCAAAGAATATGCCAAGATTGCTGCCAAACTTAGTTACATTTATTGGATTACATAGCGCCAGAGGTAACAACATCAGGGCCATGATAATCGTTAGTAAAATCGGGCTTGCGGTTGTTCGGACTCTTTTTTTAGGTGATTATTTGTCATGTCATCTTGACAGGGATCTGGATCTGAATGCGGTCGTCTTAGTGCTTGTTGCGAGACTTTTTCTTCGTTTGCTGGAAATAGTGGAGCTAATCTAGTTATAGGGCGCTTGATGGTTCCTGTTGATGTTTTAACATCCACTACACGCACTATTCCATCATCTCCTTTGTACACCTTAAGGATTCGTCCTAAGGGCCATTGAAGCGGGGGTATGTTGTCCTCCTTGATGAAGAACTTTTGCAAATATCTTTCCATTTATTTCGGGGTTGGAGTTCAGTCAAATACTTACTATTCCAGCATCTCCAAAACTCTTGCTTAATATGTTGTACTAGTTCCCATCTGGTCAACGTGTTCATCTTGATTTATGTGAGCTTTGGATTTATTGGAGTTGTAAGTGGTTCTCCAATAAGAAAATGACCAGGAGTAAGGGCTGCAAGATCATTTGGCTTGGATGACAATGGTGTTATTGGCCTTGAATTAAGTATTACTTCCACTTCAACTATTACTGTTTCCAATTCTCCATAGGTCAAAGAAGCGGTTGATACGCTGCGGATCAAAAGATGTTTAGCTGATTTGACTGCTGCCTCCCAAAGTCCTCCAAAATGTTGCGCTCTAGGTGGAATGAAGTTGAAGGTCATACCTCTTTCGCTGCATTCCTTTATAATATTGTCCTGTGCTGATTTTGAGTGAATTATTTCTGTTAATTCACTTAGTTTATTGCTGGCACCAACGAAGTTTGTGGCATTATCACAGTATAAATTCTGGCAATGCCCTCGTCGGCCAATAAATCTTTTGAGTGATCCAATAAATGCATTGGTTGTGAGATCGCTGACAATTTCTAGATGAACTGCCTTTGTAGCAAAACAGCAGTACACTGCAATGTACGCTTTTTGAGGCCGTTTTCCTCGTACTTTGAAATGTACCCATATTGGTCCACAAAAGTCTACTCCTGCATTTAAGAATGGACGAGCAGGTCGAACTTGTGTGGCTGGAAGATTTCCCATAAGTTGTTGAAAGGTTACAGGCTTACTTCTAGTGCATCTGACGCAATGTTGAACTACTGAACGTGCCATTATTTTTCCTTTAATTGGCAAAAATTGTAATCTTACTTGGGCCAATAACGTCTGTGGTCCACAATGCATGTGTCTTACGTGTAAATTTTGCATGATATACTTTGTAATTATGTCATTGTAAGGTAGCAGCATAGGATGTTTAGCATTGTAAGATAAACTTGATGAGTGTAATCGTCCTCTAACTCGTAATAACCCATTGTCATCTATAAAAGGGCTTAAACTTATTAAAGTGCTGTTTTTGTTCACTGTTCCATTGCTAGTTATCTGGTGCATTTCTTCTATAATAATAGAGTTTAGCTACTACAGCTATTAGCCTTCTTAGCAATTTAGCTTGAAGCTTTAAACCATGTAAAAAGCTTATTAATAAATTATGGAAATGAAAAAATTATACATGCAAATTAATTTGTTATATTTTTATAATTTTTTCTTAGCTTTGTCGCACTTTCTCAACATACCCACTCAGATCATAAATATATAAGCATAAAATTGCATGAATGCAATTGTATGGATTTATTTAAATGACCTAAGGCATAAATGTTAGAAAAAATTTACCCATCATGCGGTGGGGCTCGGACAACACAAACATAAAGACCAACAACCATTGAGCTACAAAATTAACTATAGTTATTTTTCAATATAAGCTTGAGTTGACCTTTTGACAAGCTAATATCATATACATCGCAATTGTTAATTAGAGTAGTCATGCGATTAAAAGGAGCTGTAGCCATATAATTAGTTCTACTGACTGGTTGGTAAAATATCTGATATGAGTTACGATTACTCCTACGATTAGTGTTAAAATGAATATAATTCAGAAGCTCTGGCGCAGCAAGCAACCCTGATACAAGCTGATGCAAGAAATTCGGTTCCTTAAATTCGGTTTGTTGCACAGACTTTATAATAATATTCAGTGCAGATTCTAGTTCGATTGCGCTTAGAACCGAAGATGACTGTTTATTGTTTGGATCCCTTGCGTGTTGGATAAATCTGAGAACATATCCAACAATTCGCTTTAATTTTGTGAACGAATTTCCTGATCTGATATTGTAAATGATGCCTGCACTGTTTGGTATACTGGCTGCAACTGCGACAATTGGTTTCTGCTGCCTGCGTTCCGTGCCACATTCAATTGCTAAATTGTGATCAAGTGGTTTTGGCCATTGTGCTTCGTTTCCACTTAAAAATAATGGACCATAAAACCACATAGTTTTATCATGTATATGTTCAGGAGTAAGTCCCCGTGATACGATATCGGCTGGATTTTCTTTGGTCCCAACATGCCGCCATTGTCCTGTTGTGGTGCTTTCCTGAATCTTAGCCACTCTATTTGCTACGAATGTGTGAAACAAACTTGTTTTGGAATTGATCCAGGATAATACTATTGAGGAATCTGTCCAAAAGAATGATGAATTATTTTCCAATTTCAAGTCTTTGCGTACTCTTGTTGTGAATTGTGCACCAAGAAGTGCTGCACACAACTCTAGCCGTGGTAGAGTTTGTTTTTTCAATGGAGCAACACGAATTTTTGAACATAAAAGTCTTACGATGACGGTGTTGTTCTTGCACAATGTTCTTATGTAAATTGCCGCACCATATGCCTTTTCTGATGCGTCGACAAAAGTATGAAGTTGAATAGATTCGAGTTTTTCTTGGCTAAAAACATGCCGCTCTATTTTCTTATTGTTGAGAGTTCTCAGTCCTTCTCTGAATTTTAGCCATGTCGTACTTAAGTCTCCTGGCAGTTCATCATTCCAGTTTAGTTGGAGTTGCCATAGTTGTTGAATGAATATTTTTGCTGACACAACAACTGGGCCTACCAGTCCTAACGGATCAAAAATCTTTGCGAGGTCTGATATTACTGTGCGTTTTGTGACTCTCGAATTGTCCAAGCTGCCTGTTTTTATGCAAAAAACGTCTGATTTTTGCATCCATGTGAGTCCAAGTGTTTTTATTGATGTTACTTCAAAATCCAGGTTGACTTCTTGGTCTTCAACTGGTATCCCTTGAAGTAATTGAGGATGGTTGGCACAGCATTTGCGCAATTTAAGCCCTGCACTACCCAGGAGCTGTATTAGCTGTTGCTGCATTTCTATGGCTGTACTAAGGTTGTCTGCACCTTTAAGGCCATCGTCAGCATAAAAATCTTCATGCAAAACTTGCGCTCCCAATGGGTAGCTAGCTCTATTCTTTTCTGCAAGTTGTTGCAAGCATTTGATCGCTAAATATGGAGCAGCTGAAGTTCTATATGTGACAGTTTAAGTTTGTATATTTTTAATGGATCGTTCTGTGACGTTCTCCAAAAAATTAATTGAAACCTTTGATCGGCCTCAGCGATCATAATTTGCCTATACATTTTCTCCAAGTCAGTCGTGAAAACATATTTGGGTAATCGAAAACGAAGCAGTATTGTAAATAGTTCACTCTGAACTGTAGGACCAGTGTGCAATAGGTCATTCAATGATCGCTCGGATGACGATTTTGCTGATGCGTCAAACACAACGCGTCAGGGCCGTTTTTAAGCATAGGCTGTATAGGCTGCAGCCTAGGGGCCCGCGCCATAAGAAAATCTATTCTAACATTTTAAATTTTGAGTTGATTAAAAAAAGCTTCATTGATTTGTCGCAAACTGCTTCAATATCTCAGGCGTGTACAAGCATCTTAAATGGATATCGTTTCATATTTGCATACGCTGTCATTCCTGATACCGTTCTCTCTTTTGACTTGCTCCCATTCGCCACTTCTTATTAAATAAATATTTAATCAAAAAGTGTCACTCGGATCTGGTATCGGTGATATAGCCATCGGAAGTTGCGGATAATGCTTTTTGTTAAAATCATATGTCAAAAAAAAATATAATTTAGTTGGTCAGAATTTCAGAAAAATCGTCATATCATATCAAATTTTAAAGTTTTATACACCATTATCGATGGACAATAAGTTATCTTTCTTATGACACCCATATTTGCAAATTTTTACAGGGGCTCCCGACTTATAATGACTTTAACAAAAGCAAATTCCGATGGCTATAGCTTTGAAACCATATCCGAGCGACAGCTTATTTCATTTTTTTTTTACTTGTGACCCCCTACTACCACTAAAACAAAAACTCGGCAATAGATGCTGAAGTAAACCTGTTCCACAGAATTCTTTATCTTTTAAAAATAGATAGAATGCAAATAAAATTTTCAAACTCCTTTTTTGAATTTCAATTTTTCAATTCCAAATTTTGATTCCATTTGTAAAAAGAGTTTGATTCCAAAATTGTAGCTGTATTAGCAATTATTGCTCTTTTGTAATTTTAATATTTCTTAAACAATTTTTCTTGAAAACTGCATTTAAAAGTTAATTAGTCTGTGATTTGTGATTTAAAGAGTATAAATGTTTTTTATGAAGAAACCTTTTACTAGTATAAGGTTTCCAAAACAGATATGAAATCATCTCTTTTTGACGCGTAATCATATTTAATGGACAGTATGGAAAAACGGATATGCTGAATCCTTACAGCTCACGACGCGCAAACGTTTACGACTGCTCACGCTAGTGTTATATTTTTTACCAAAACTCCTGTACTACACTTCAAATATATGGTCATAGATGTCACTGCAGGCAAAAAATTATTTGTATTTCGTCTATATAGCTGGAATGAACTATTGGATTTCAATAAAGTTTTGATACCACCAAACGAAAGAGTGTATTTGCTTAGGTATGCTCTTTTACTTTGGTATCCCATTTTTTTTGAATTATAGAAAATCGGGACCAGCATTATTTTCTTCTTAGCGATTAATATTTCCAAAAATTTAAATCTGACCAATAAAATATATTTTTACATATCATAAATACTGAGATTGACAGTTGTTGTGAGCTGTCTCCAATTACAATTTCAGAGATAACATCCCTTTCGAGTTGTTTTTTAAATTTTTGACCATTATCTTATAAAGAAAAAAATCTAATTTTCTTAATTTTTTACGCAAAATCCAAAAAATTAAAATTTTGCAATTCTGATAGTAACCCCAGGAGCATTTAAATTTTTTTTTTAAATGAGGATATATTCAAATATGAATAAATTTTCGATTTTCGAGCGTTTCCGAAGAATTATTGAAATTGACCATATTTTTAACATGTTTTAAGAAATTTGTTTGCTTTAACTGTCTAAGTAGGCCAGTAGAATTAGTCGTAAAAATGAGAGAAAAAAAAAATAATTCGTTACAGCACTCTGACAGCGGAATATTGTCGAACAAGCTCTTGTAAAAGAGTACAAAAAAATCGAACCGACAAAAGCTATCCGGGGTGGAATGGGGTGCATTTTTAGAGGTCGAACGTAGTTTTTCACGATTTCTGGCTAAACTGTGCATCCTATCGAAAAAAGTTTAATGTAAAAGTTGTAGGAAATAAAAAGATCTACATTTTTTGTTTATACCATTTTAGCCGTATCCGCAAATCTTTTCGAATAAATTACGGAAAACCGGTTTTTTCGATTTTTAATTTTTTTCTTTGACAGAAAAGCTTCTATGAAGCTGAAACTTGGACGAAAGATGCTTCTTAGTGTTGCAAAAAAGCAGTAATTTTTTTAGACGGAAATATTTAGAGGTTGTTAAATTTAATTTTTTTTCAAAAAAAAAACTAAATTTTTAACTGCAATTCCTCTTAAAACTACACCTCCTACGTATTTCTGTTTTGGCTCACTTACTCCTTGTTATGTCTACTTTCGATAAATGGGAAAAATAAAGTATACTGCAATGGAAAAAAGGACCGAAAAATTGAAAAATTCGAAAAAATCATATTTTTCGTTGAAATTTGCATATTTATTGCTGAGTTATTGTTATTAAATAATAAAACAAACAAATTAATGAATAATTATATGCCAAAAAAGTATAGTGTGGTTTTTTATGCCTTCTACGATCGTCGTACATAGGATTGTTGTTATCAAAGAAAACATAAAAAATCAGTATTTGCATGCTGCAAGGAACAATTTTATATTAATTGTATTTTTTTAAATCAAAGTTGTGTGAAAAATAATATGTCATGAATAAATTGAAGCATTTCACTGCCGGTCTAAATTGAAAAAAAGTCCTCTATAAATTTGTGTCTAATCTGGCTCTCTTTGCAGAGTGTTGGAATTTCTCTTCCTCAGATGCAACCAAACTGAACGTTTTCGAAATTTTCATTAAGTAGTGTTTCAGTTATAGTACATTGATTTGTTTCCATTTCTTCCAAGTCATTTTCGTCTACAGAAACTTGTGGAAGTTCAGCATTTGAGCAATTTTCAAAATTAAAACAATTTACACACAAATTGGTACATTTCAGACCATGTTTTCTACAGCCACATTTTACAGAAGAACAACCCTTTTCACAGCTGCAACAAATAGTTTTCAGAAGATGATCGGGTATTAATTTATCATCTGTGATATTCGGCTTAATGATGCCTTCCGCTGTTAATTTCCAACCCCAATATGTTGCGATTGCTCCGTTTCCAAGCCATGTTTGAAGCTGATAATATGCTCTAAAACAATGCTGTTTTGCTGCCCCTGTTGTTGGAGGTAATTTTTCCAATTTAAAACTTGATTTAACCGTGGCTGTCTTATACATGTCAAATCGTAAATCATGCAGAGTTAAATCTTGCTTTTTGCTGTAAATCCATACTATTAATTTGCTGCCATTATCAGCTATCATCTGTTTATCAGCATTGCTTTTGTAAAAGATATCAGCCAATTGAGGAAAATCAGTATTTTGGAGAATTGTTTTTATTGTCATTACTTTTCCTTTTCCTGCAAATCCTCAGGTAGTATCACAACCAGTAAAACAATGAAGCAATGCCAAATACTTTCGTTTCGATGGATCTGTAAAGCTATTCGACGTAAAGAAAGAATCGCGAACATTACCCGTGGAGGGTTTGTGAAATAATATATTCAAATTTTTTTCATTTAACTGATTTAAGAGTATTAGCAGATCAACGTCTTGCCCAACAACTATCACAGTTCTATCATTTGTGGAGACCGGCAGTGAAATGCTTCAATTTATTCATGACATATTATTTTTCACACAACTTTGATTTATAAAAATAAAATTAATATAAAATTTTTAAATTTTTCGGTCCTTTTTTCCATTGCAGTATACTTTATTTTTCCCATTTGTCGAAAGTAGACATAACAAGGAGTAAGTGAGCCAAAACAGAAATACGTAGGAGGTGTAGTTTTAAGAGGAATTGCAGTTAAAAATTTAGTTTTTTTTTGAAAAAAAATTAAATTTAACAACAACCTCTAAATATTTCCGTCTAAAAAAATTAATGCTTTTTTGCAACACTAAGAAGTATCTTTCGACCAAGTTTCAGCTTCATAGAAGCTTTTCTGTCAAAGAAAAAAATTAAAAATCGAACAAACCGGTTTTCCGTAATTTATTCGAAAAGGTTTGAGGATACGGCTAAAATGGTATAAACAAAAAATGTAGATCTTTTTATTTCCTACAACTTTTACATTAAACTTTTTTTGATAGGATGCACAGTTTATCCAGAAATCGTGAAAAGCTGTGTTCGACCCCTAAAAATGCACCCCATTCCACCCCGGATAGCTGCTGTCGGTTCGATTTTTTTGTCCTGTTTTACAAGAGCTTTTTCGACAATATTCCACTATCAGATTGCTGTAACGAATTTTTTTGTTGTTCAAAGCCTATTTCTCCTGGACTAAAGTTTCCATTTCATTTCAAAAGTAAGTCGCTGTTTTGCGTGAGTACGGTGCGTGTGATTTAAAAAAAGACGGATTCGGTCGCTAAAATAGAACTGTTGGTCTTTTTCTTTTTGTGGGTGGTGGTGTGAAGAATGTAGCTATGGACGTCTGCCTTTTATATTTTCCTCTTTAATACACAGGTTTTAGTAAAAGTAGTAGATAAGAATTCGTATTAAACCTCTTTTTTTTTTGCTAGGTATTTAACAAAAATCCCCATAGAGGGGCCCGCACCATATGTTCAGCCTAGGGGCCCGCACACACCTAGAGACGGTGCTGCAACGCGTAGCTTTGTAGTGCTGCTATCCGGCTTAAGTACATAGTGATGAGGAATAAAGTATTGTGGACACATAATTTCTTCTGAATTGAAATTAATCATGTGTCCTAAGTCTTCATATTGTGTCATGAAGTTAATGTACTCTTGTTTGATGAATGGTACCCTTTCTAGCCGTTTTTCTAACGAAAGGAACCTGCGGAGAGCTTGAGTTCTTGAGTCTCCTAATGCTGATGGGTTTTCTTGAATTGGCAGTTGAACCACAAATCGTCCATCACCATTTCTTTTTGTTGTATTGATAAAGTAGTTTTCGCACTGTTTATCATTATGCGACAGGTTAGGCCCAGAATCTTCAGGTTCGTCTAACTTCCAAAAATTTTGTAGCAAGTTGTCTATTCTTTCGCCATCTATAACTGCACATACTGCTTTGTCAACTTGCTGACGACTGATCTTGTGCCGACTACCCATCCAAGTGCTATGTTTTGTAAAGTAGGTAGCTCTGTAGATAAATGAATTTGACCACTTTTTAATAAGTCAAAGTATGGTTCTGCACCAATTAAAATGTCTACTCGTCCTGGCTGGCCGAATGTTGGATCTGCCAATAAACTGTTATCAGGAATGTGCCATTTTGTAGTGTTAACTTTGCATGCTGGTTGTGCTGGCACGATTTGAGGCAAAACATAAGCTTCCATTGTTGTTGTGTACGAGCCTTTAGTTGATTCCAAGTTGAGTGTTATTCGTTGGGAACAATTTTGAAATCTTTTCCCTATACAGTAGGTAATGGATATAAGAAAGTCAAAAAATCCCGAAAATTTCTTTCTTATATCAGTTTTTTCTTATAGAAGTACCACGTTTATAAGAAAAAAATTTCTTATATACGTACTACTGATATAAGAAACTTTATTTCTTATATCTGTGTCGCACAAAAATCAGCTGTGAGTAATAAGTGCTCTCAGCAATTGCAATCGTGACACTTGTTCGTTCAATTTTGATCGAAGAATGATGACATAAAGAAAGCGCGTTTACATCTGTCACATATGTAGTATGTTCAATTTTGACCAAAGGACGAAAATTACGATTTGAAAAAATTTCTTATAAGCGTTATTTTTTTCTTAAGATTTTTCATATTGGTGCTTGGAAAAAGCTTTCTTTTGTGCGTTTTTTTTTTTTCTTATAAGAAGTTTCTTATATACTTAGATTGTTTTTTACCTCAAAACTATTGGGAAAAAACGCGGTGCTATCGAAAATGTTTCTTATAAGCGTTCCTTTCTTATAAGAATTGTGCTTATATCCGTTACCTACTGTACCTTCAGTGCATAATGACGTACGAGGTGGTTTTACCATTAGTTTTCGTACCAACTGTTCTGTTACCAGATTTACTTGGGAGCCTGAGTCTAAAATTGCTCTCACTTCGCAGCAAGTTCCGTTCTGAGCTGTCACTTTTACTTTGGCTGTGGCAAGCATTACATAACTCTGTTGGTTTATTGTTTGTTCAACTTTTGATGCTGTAAGTGCCACTGAATTTCCCATAGGATCCTGCTTTGTATGCGCCTTCCCTGGCTGTGTGGCCTCTGTATAACCATCTTTTAGTGGTGTTGTAAACTGCTTCAGGTCTAAGTGTAGCAAAGTGTTATGTCTTTTTTGGCATTTGAAACAGCTTCTTGAAGAACAATTTTTCGCAGAATGGCCAACTTTAAGGCAATTAACGCATCTTTTTGATTGTTGTATTAAATTGAGTCGTTGGTTAGCAGTCATTTTCAGAAACATTTCACAACTGAAAATTGGATGATTTTGCTTGCATGCTGGGCAAGTCGTTGTTTGACTATTTTTTGTAAACGTAGTCAATGATTTTGCTGTACCGAAATTTGGCTTAGCATGAGTTGACGATTGGTTGCTTCCCAGAGTTTCTAGCGTTTGAAACCGATTTTCTAGAAAATGCAGAAATATATGAATTGTCTGCAGTTCTCTGGGATTTTCTAGGGCCTGCTCATACAATATGTGAGTATGACGATCCAACTTCTTTACCAATATGTGAAGTAAAAGTGGATCCCAGGAATCTGTCCTGATGCCTAGATTGTTGATGGCCAATAAATTTTCCTGAATACAATCGTGGAAGTTTTTAATGGCTTTAGCGTCAGAGGTTGTTGTTGGATGGTCAACTAATTTTTGAATAAGTACCGATACAAGGACCCTTTTGTTGCTGAATCTCTCTTGCATCAATCTCCATGCTGTTGAGTAATTGGCTTCGCTCAGCGTGAGATGTCGTATTAATCTCTCTGCTTCCCCTGAAATATTCGTCTTCAGGTACCACATTTTTTGTATGTCTGGCAGCTCTTGTTCATGAATAATTTTCGTAAATAAATCAGAAAATTGCTGCCAAGTTGCATAATTGCCGTCAAACTTTGGTATTGTCACTTTTGGGAGTTGAAGGCTGAGGCTGTTATTTGCAGCCGCACCTTGCTGCTGCCTAGTGACGTTCTGTTCTGCGGAAGTAGCCCGCTGATCTTGAACCTGTTGTTCCAGTGTTATGTAAGCCTCAAGATCATAACAATATTTCTGCAGATCATCGCACTGCTCGTAAATGGTTAGATGAATGTTTTCTATTTGAAGCCACAAATTGTTCAGTGACTCCAAGTAACGATTTTGCTCGGTTATTGGCTTGGTGGATATGTTTGACAAGAGACGTTGCAGTGACTCTTGTAACCCATCAGCATTCATTTGAGCTTTTGATGAATCCGTTCTTATGGTTGTGAAACTGTCATCAGAGTTGTTTTGAGCAGTCGATATGCCGGTATTCTTTTGGTTCTGCTGCGAGGATTCTGGCGTTTCTATCAGCGATTGTATAGCCTTGTCAAATATTTCTTCATACTGTTTACTCAACTCGACAATTTTTTCGTAGTAGCCGGTCGTGAAATATTCATGATGGTTCGGAACTCCTTGTAGTGACCGAATCTGATCATCTGTGGCTTCAAATTGTTGGAAAGCACTCTGCAAACGCTGCTTACGCTCTTCAAAATAATTGATATTTTTCTTCCTGTCAGCAGGATCTTTCTTGTAATTTGCGATGATTTTCTGTATCTCGCCTCCGGTTGAAGTTTGCTCGGCGACTAACGCTTCCATTTCGTCAGAATTGTTGACTGCCAACTCCTGCTCCAGTGGTTGATTCTAAGTTGCTGTGTTGTGGCTGCTATGTCCACTTTTAAATAATCCTCGCTGGAATGTCCTGATGCGACTGTGTTCCTGGCTCGGACCGTCGGGTTCTGGCTCCTGCTCCAGTGGTTGATTGTACTGTATTGTGGCTGCTGTGTCCACTAAATAATCCTAGCTGGAATGTCCTGATGCGACTCTGTTCCTGGCTCGGACCGTCGGGTTCTGGCTCCTGCTCCAGTGGTTGATTGTACTGTATTGTGGCTGCTGTGTCCACTAAATAATCCTAGCTGGAATGTCCTGATGCGACTCTATTCCTGGCTCGGACCGTCGGGGTCACAAAATGTTTTGTGTAATTCTAGTTAAGGCACATGAACCTAAACTAGTGTTTTTTAGAGGAATTGTGTAGTGAAACCTTCAAGCACTTTAACCTGAAGTTCTCGTGTAATGGAGAAGCAAATCAAAAACGGTTTATTGAATTTCAAATTGCATCTGATTTATTGGTTAAAATATTCAAGTTTATATACAAATAAAATGCTTAACAATAATTATTAAAAATAACAACAAAAATATGAAAAGTACAATAAAAACAAATAAACGAAATATTGCTTAGCAAGCAATCAGGAACTAAATAATTATTAAACTATGTCATGTTAAGGTAGTAAGTGCAACTATGTCAGTCGTTGCTCTAGTAAGGTAGTAAGTGCAACTCAGCAGAATGTTTGAATGTCACTATGTTACACTCAACTAAAAATGTTAATGAATTTAAATTAATTTTAATTTTAATATTTTGAAACCAAATTGATAACTTAATTAAATGTTGGAGTTTAATTCCCAACACTTATAATAAAGTATATAGAGTTGCCTTGCCGAATCCCGTCCCAAAAGGGGGTTGCCACCTTTTTTGGCCCAAGTTTTTTCAAAAAAATGTTTATGGTTTGAGATTTCAGCTTGAAAAGTGTGTCAAATGATAGACTTTGATGATCTCTAATAAAATATATAGGGTTGGTTTGCCGAATCCCGTCCCAAATATGGGTTGCCACGTGTTCTTCGTGCAAACTTTTTTAGAAAAAAGTTTATGGTTGGGCAACAATATATATTTCATTAGAGATCATCAAGGTCTATCATTTGACACACATTTCAAGCTGAAATCTACTATAACATTTTTTTGAAAAAAAAGAAAAAGGTGGCCATCCACTTTTGGGATGGGATTCGGCAAGGCAACCCTATATATTTTATTATAGGTCATCAAGGTCTATCATTTGGCATACATTTCAAGCTACGATCTTAAACCATAAACTTTTTTCCAAAAAAGTTTGCCCAAAAAACAGGTGGCAACCCACATTTGGGACGGGATTCGACAAGATTACTCGAAATATTTCTTTTAAGGCTCATCAAGATCTATCATTTGACATGCATACCGAGCTGAAATCTTGAACCATAAACATCTTGGCCCAAAAAACAGGTGGCAACCCATGTTTGGGACTGGATTTGGCAAAGCAACCCTATATATTATATTTAGGCTCTACAAGCTCTATCATTTGACATACATTTTAAGCTGGAATCTTAAACTATAAACTTTTTTCTAAAAAATGTTGGCCCAAAAAACGGGTTGCAATCCATATATAAGACAGGCTTTGGCAAGGCAACTCTATATATTATGTTTAGGCTTGTCGAGCTCTATCATTTGACATACATTTCAAGCTGTAATCTTATATACTTTTTATTAAAAAAAAATGGCCCAAAAAACTGGTGGCAACCCTTATTTAGGACAGGTTTTGGCATGGCTACCCTATATATTGTGTTTAGGCTCATCGAGCTCTATCATTCGACATAAATTTCAAGCTGTAATCTTATACACTTTTTATTAAAAAAAAATGTCCCAAAAAACGGGTGGCAACCCATATTTAGGACAGGTTTTGCAAGGCAACCCTATATATATTGTGCTTAGGCTCGTCGAGCTCTGTCATTTGATATACATTTCAAAATGTAATCTTATACACTCGACTTTTCTACAGCCGGCTCTCCGCCTATTGGTATTCCTGATCAGTGTTGCCACAATTATTTTGAAAAAAAAGCTAGACCACCTTAAAAAAAAGGCAAACAAGGGCTAAATTAAATTTTTCAAGCTAGAAAAAAAAGCTAGAATCAAAATTTTTGTGAACATATGTTTTTTTATTATGTGTACTCATAGTTCGCTTAAAATAACGAAAAAAAATTAGATGCAGATAGTAAATGTTACGAATATTACATACATACATATGTATGCACATTAGAGCGGTTCAAAATAAAAACTTTTTGTTTTTTTCACGATGTGTCAGTGGATAATGTGATATAATATTTTACCGCCGATCTAATGGTACATTATTTTTAATGTACCTTTATTTGCTTAAGAGAAAACCGTAAGCCGCATATCAATATCTTCTTTCAAAACCAAAGCATACCCACTTTGTTGTTGTTGTTGATTTTTTAAATCAATATTTTCGAAAATGGGTAGGCAACTGAAAACAGGCGGTGGCAATCCAGTTTTCAAAATTGATGAAAATCCTTATGGGTTGTTTTGTCCAGACATATAGGGCTCAGTGATGGCATTTGGGTTTTGTGAAAATGTACTGAATCGAGACTTGAAATGTACTTTTTAGAGGCCGAATGTATTTTTTTGGCGCGAAGACCCAAAATGTACGAAATTTTTGTAAAAAAATTTGAAAAAACTCAATAGCTAAAAAAAAAGGTCCTCACTTTTGAAATCTCAAAAACCCTAGGAAAATGAGATATATATGAAATTAAACCTTGCAATTATTTATAAGCAAAAAGGTAATTATTATACATCTTCACATTGCAGTTAGTTTTATTTACTTGAACCCGAAAACATGTAATTATTATAAATTGTTCAAATGTACAGAAAATGTACTGAAAATGTGCTAAAAATTCGGCAAATGTACCGAACGTACTGAAAACTTGTCAAATGTACTGATGACGGTTGTTCAGGACGCAAATGTACCGAAAAAAGTACAAATGTACCGAAAATGCCATCACTGGTCCTTACACTTTCACATCTAACATCATAAGGCAAAGCATTATATTAACGAGGTGCAGTGGCGTAGTGAAATCGTGAAAAGTGCGTTTTATGTGCAATAGGAATAGTTACGAAATTACCTGTATTTACTCTTAAATTGTAATTATCTTGAAATTTAACAGAATATGACAAAGATAACAAATGGAACAATTTTAACCTGGTAATTGGTGACATGTTTCGGCTATTACCAATAGCCTCATCAGACCAGTTTGGTTAATTCTGTACATGGGACTCGAAGTGTTAGAGCGGCCGTCGCAAAATATGCAATTGCAATGCATGAACGGTCAAGGGTTCGAGTCCCATGTACAGAATTAACCAAACTGGTCTGATGAGGCTATTGGTAATAGCCGAAACATGTCACCAATTACCAGGTTAAAATTGTTCCATTTGTTATCTTTGTCATGTTTGTTGAAAAAATGGCATTGATCAATAAGTAAAAATTTACAATATTGGTCTTTTCTTAATGACTGTAAGTTCGATTAAATAATGTTTAATTATAAAATAATCAGTCGCTAAATCAACTTTCTTATTTAACAGAATAAAAACCAGAATTATCAAAAAGATTGTAAAGTTGCCTTAAGATTTTAAGATATTAAGATATTTCTTTAAATAAGTAGTGTAGTTTTTCCAATTCAGTTGGCTATCTAAAATTAATCCCAAGTATTTAAAATTATCTACACACTCAATTTTGAAACAGTCGTGGCTACAATTTTCATTGTAGTTGAAAGTTTTAGAATCCTTACAATTGTTTGCTAAATGGAACCTTAAACAATTTGGTGAATGGTAATCATCATGGCCAGTCATCATTTTTCGAAGAATTTTTTAAATTGAAACACAGTGCTCTTGAAGCACTGGCAAGTTTTATAAAAATGTGCCCGAAAAAGAATTATGTGGAAATGTTCTAAATGCTTTCAGAATTAAGTCCTGCTAAACCTTGAAATCTTACCAGATCCTGTTCTTGAATAATATATGTATATATGCATATATGTGCATTAGGCTGGTTTAAAATCGTATGGAAAAATTAAATGCAGTCAAATTTCTGGTGCTCAGGCCTGAAAATATACCTTTAGCCTATGAAGCCCTTGTGCCAAAATTTCACTCGAATCGGACCATGAGAAGGCGTGTCAATAGGCCGATTTGTATGATTATTTCTTTTACTTATAAAAAATATCAACTTCGAGGTATATTCGTGGTTATGATTTTTTACGGACTCAGTATGATGTGAAATATGTGTGAAAATTATAAATCAGAAAATCGTAAACTAATGCAGATCACATTAAAAAAATTTTAGCATATTATCGGTATATTATATGCTTTATTTTAAAGTTAAAATAAAAGAAATAAAATATGTCGAAATTGTTCAAAATCTAAAATGATATGTTTACTTCCGGTTTTCCACATGAAAAAAAAATTAAATTTCAAATCTGATTTCATAATTGAAAAAACCACAATGTTTAATATTTTATTGAAAATTTGTTAAGTCCGAAAAACTGCTTCCGAAAAATCCATTCTACATATTACGTCAATTTTTGGAAGTCCATAACTTGACAACTAAGACTTAAAAGAAAAAAAAAAATAATTATTTACAACTTCTAGAAGTACAACTAAGCCGAATATGAACAAAATTCAAAATATCAGTTTTTTTGCATTGTCCGCTTCGCCTGAAATGCCCCATATACTAAAAATAGTAAGGGTCCCAAGACAGAGCCTTGAGGAACTCCTTATTTAATAATGCTATATATGCTATCAGATAAGGAAGGAAAACTATCATTAGTGTTATTTTGAGGATAAATATCAGCAGTAATTGTAACAACCCTTAAATAATATAAATCAGAAACTAGAGGATTTGAGTTTATTCCTTTTATTTATATTAATAAACTAATTATAAATTGATCAGTTAACAATTCTTTACTTTTACTTGACTACGTGACTTTCCAGTTTCTCTTCGTACCATACGTTCCGTTCGCTTACCCCATGCTACTGTCACACAACAAGTTCTGTTCGATTACACGTCGTTGCCAGATCTCCACAGTAATATTATTAGTATTAATTTAAAAAATTTATAAATATGTATCTATTTTTTGTTTTTTTTTATCTGCTTGAATTTTCAAGCTTTAAAAAAATCCTCAAAAGAACTTCCTTCCTTCCTATTTCCTTATGTAGACAGACGAATCTTAAGTTCATTAGCCTTTTTTCGTAACGAACGCGTGTAAACAGTAAGACAATCGTTTACAAAAATTCAGCGACTGCTATTGTTATTGTTATGCACACTGAAAATATCGGTCGAAATTTAGTTTTTGTTAACTCTCATTTTTTGCGAGCAATAGACGAAAACTTAACGCAAACTATTTTACATTTTACATTTTTAACGAAACAGGAGATTACTTCTTCAGCGTATGCTTGCTCTCCGGTAATAGCTGTTAGTAATTTTGTCACCTTCTCTTTGACATTCTCTTTGTTGACATCAGGAACAGCGTTGCCGTTTTAGCCTTTTTGAGGCTAGATTTAGCCTTTTTAATTTCCATTTAGCCTCGAAAATTTCATCTAGCCTCTAGCCTTTTTTTCAGCTTTTTCTAAAAATTCATCTAGCTTTTTTTTATCTTTTGGCCTTTTTTATCAAACGGTGAACCGAAAACCCAAAGTCTCTTTCATTGGTTTCATAGATGTCAAAATACAATACAAAATGTAAGCAACATGTAAACGAATGAATTTAGTTGAATAATTTTCGTTTGCGTTTGTATTGGGTTTTGACGACTCATTTGTTTACACTTTTTGAGATTTAAGGTCATCAAGTTTGTATCACACCATTTAACAAGTTCGTTTAGGTTTGATTGTAAAGTTTTATGATTAGAATGATCATTAAAAGAATAAAAAAGCTTTACATCATCAGCATACATTAAAATACGGGACGAGTCTATAGCAGAGGGTAGGTCATTTATAAATAGTAAAAATAGTGTGGGGCCAAGATGGCTGCCTTGAGGAACTCCAGATGAAACGGTTGTGTTTAGGTAACATGTTGTTAAATAATACTTGCCATAGGCGGCGACTATGGGGGGCAAAGCACTTTTTTCCCCTTCAAAAAATATTTTGAGGGGCCTCGCCCCCCCAATATTTTAGAGAGCAAAATGTTTTCTCACGTAGATGCTACCATCACTGCCATTCAAAAGAAACAATTTCATTTTGGTAATATTAAAATACTGATCGAAAATTTAAGCGAAACTATTGCAAGCTTGAGAGATGAATTCGCAGTGATTTGGAGTGAAATTGATGAAGAAAAAGTTTTCGTAGGCATTGAACTACCACAAGAAAAACGCAACAGAAAAGTTCCAAAAAAGTTAGATGATTCGAATAATATGCTAAAGATTGTTTCCAAAACCACGAAGAAAAATTCAGAAGTCAATATGTACTATGAAATTATTGACAATATTGTGAATTGTTTGAATGCAAGGTTTGACACTAAAGTTTTCACTTTTCTTAGCTATGCATTTTGCATGTATTCCGAAGATGCATTGAATGTAGATTTAAAGGAGATTGCGTTTGAATTCATAGAACGATGTGCAATTAGACGTAAAACATTTGCATTGTCATAACAAAAATTTTGTAATGTGTTGAACAATAAATTTTGATTACAATTGTGAATTGTATACTCTTCATGTGTTTTCATTTTGTGTTTGTTGTGTTTTACTTTTACATTTTCATACATTTTGATGATCATGATTCTATAACCCCCCTCCCATGAAAATCCACTTGAAAATTTTTTTTTAAGTTTGGCCCCCCCAATATTTATTAGAACTCTCCGCCTCTGATACTTGCTGCTTTCTATCCGTTAGATACGATTCAATCCACTTTAATAAAGATGAAGGAAAGCCCATTAAATACAGCGTTGCAGAAATCCGTGTATATAACATCCGTTTGCTGATTTCGCTTAGATCCGTTTATAACAAGTGTAGTGAACTCCAGAAGATTTGTTGATGTAGATCTACCTTTTAGAAAGCCGTGCTGAAATACTGTCTTCATGGACGAAACGAAGTTTGATACTTGATCATTAATTATTTTTTCAAAAAGTTTTGGGATTGCACTGAGCTTAGATATGCCTCTGTAATTTTCAATAATTTTCACCGAATTTCTTTGAGTTCTAGGCTGATTGGGCCTGACACAGAGATAGCGACACAAATATCGAATCCTTATTATTTTTGACAGTACCTATCCTTCAAAAGGCTACATTTGAAATTTCATTAACATCTGTCAAGTTGTTTGATTGTTTTTTTAACTATGGAACAAAGTGAATTTCGTATTTTGATAAAACATTGCTTTGTGTTCGGAAAAAACGAGAAGCGAACATTTAAATGGCTCTAAAAACATCACAGCACATCTGCTCCGTCGAAAACAACTGTTTACAGATGGTTTGCCGAATTTAAAACGGGTCGTACGAACACCAGTGATGCACCACGTTCGGGCCAGCCAAATGAGGCTACCACTTCAGAATAGATCAAGAAAATCCATCTGATCCTTTTGAAAGACCACAAAGTGAAAGAGAGAGAGCTAGCAGACATAATGAAGTTGTCGATCGGTAGTATTTTCAATATTTTACATGAGCATTTCGAAATGAAAAAGATGTGCGAACGATGAGTGCCACGTTTTCTGACAATTGGTCAAAAGCAACATCGTGTCGATGACTCAAAGCAATGGCAAAATTAAACGAATTGCAATACAAATTGCTGTCCCACCCACCGTATTCTCCAGACTTGGCTTCCAGCGACTATTATCTTTTTCCAAACTTCAAAAGATGGCTCGCTGGTAAGCGTTTTCGATCGAATGAAGAGGTCATTGCCGAGACGGACGCCTATTTTGATGAACTTTAAGGCGAAGAAAGGGATCAAAATGCTCATGGCCCGCTATACTCGTTGTATTGAGAGAATATAATCAAATTTTCCGAAAAAAATGTGTTTTTCTTTGTTAGGCCCGGGACTTTTCAATCAGCCTAGTAAACGTTGACTTATCAAAAAATATTACTTTCTATTTCCATAAATCCTTTTTTCTAACAGTTATGGTTCCTTATAGTATTTACAAAGAATTCATAAAAAAAAGTCAATATACGTGAATGTTTTTTCTATTTTATACGAAATTTTGTTTAAGATATTACAACATACGGTTAAATCAAAAAGTTATGTTGTAAAAAGCGGACCTAATTAATTATAAAATTATACATTTTTTTGTACATGGGAGCTTATAAAGAGGTGCAAATGTATAAAATAGATGCTGTACTTCGCCAATTTTACGTTAGAGAGAAAGACGGCCCGTCGCGACGTCTTCGATTTGCGTTTTTACCTATTGGTTTTCCCGGATCAAAAATAAGATTTTGAGCTAATGGCGAGTTGGGCCGACTTTCTCTTTGAAATGAAATTGACGTTTTACACCATTGCATATTTCGATATTAAACAAAGTATGTACATTAGAGCGGTTCAAAATAAAAACTTTTTGATTTTTTCCAATGTGTCAGTGGATTACAATAGCCCTATCAGTGATGGCATTTTCGGTACATTTGTACTTTTTTCGGTAAATTTGCGTCCTGAAAAACCGTCATCAGTACATTTAACAAGTTTTCAGCACATTCGGTATATTTGCCGCATTTTTAGTACATTTGGCGAATTTTCAGCACATTTTCAGTACATTTTCGGTACCTTTGAACAATTTATAATAATTACCTGTTTTCGGGTTCAAGTAAATAAAAAAAATCGGTTCGGCAGCAAGTACCGTACAAGCAACTTCTCTTGAGAACAATTCTTTTTTTTAATGTTTCGATACTTCGAAAATCATTTGAGAATATCTTATGATTACAATATGGCACTATTTATCTAGATTAAACAAATACATAGGCATTCTGATGAATATCTATTTCAACTCTACGAATCCATACTTTTATATGAAATTTATATTGCGTGCATAAAAAAGTCAGTTTTTTATGAATAAAAAACGAACCGCTGGACCGATTTTTTCCAGACTCCTTTCAGATCTAAGTCGTGACGTGGCGTATCGATGGATATGGTCATCAAAAAATTCTGTCCGGTAGTTATTGAGGAAACGAAAGCCAAAATATGTCTACATACGTACATACGTACACACACAGACATCACTCTAAAAATACTTGTGAACGATTGTCGAGGTCTTGAAACGTAAAGAAAACACAAAATTACCTATTTCGATTTTCGGACCTATTATAATAACTTCTCAAGGGAAGTTAATAACTGCAATGTGAAGATATATTATAATTACCTTTTTGTTTATAAATAATCGCAAGGTGTTGTTTTTGTAGTTTAATTTCATACATATCTCATTTTCCTAGGGTTTTTGAGATTTCAAAAGTGAGGACCTATTTTTTTAGTTATTCGGCCTCTAAAAAGTACATTTCAAGTCTCGATTCAGTACATTTTCACAAAACCCAAATGCCATCACTGGTAAGAACTGTATTTTTGAAAAATATTCAACAATGGTTACTATCGTTTACCTACTCTTCTTTGGAAAATTTGTTATGTCCGTTGGTCTAACCTGTATCTGGTTTATCATTTCATTTTCAATTATTATTCAATTCAATTATACCTTCAATTTCATTTTATATTTCAATTTAATTTTATATTACACTTTAATTTTATTTCAATTTGTAGTTTTCTTGCTTACATTTTCCCCATCAATAAAATTTTCTTTTTTGCAATTTTGTAATTCGCTCGTTGCATTCGCCACTTGTTACTTGAAAAACAGAATGTGACTAACTATTTCATTAAAAGTAACTATGTACATATTTTTAAGTTTATTTAACATGAATTATAATAAGATCTTTTATTTGAAATAAAGCTGAATTTAAAAAAAAAAAAAAAAAAAAAGAGTTTTTGCTTTCTTTGTTTAACTTCTTGCTTAGATTCTCAATAGATCTATGCAAGAAATGGAACATATAAGGCTAGCCAAACTCTTACTAATCGGCTTAAAAGTAACTGATGACTTTTCTTAGCAGAAAACGAAACTAGTATAACTAGCTTTAGCTCATTTTTTCTTTTTATTTATCTTTGTTAGTGTAATTTTTTTGGTTTTTGACACAAAAAAGTTATCGAAAGACTCACTTCAGTACTTTGTGTTCGTAATTTCACCCAGTATAAATAGGGTTAAAATAGAAAAAAACTTAAAATAACTGAAAAGTTGAAAAGAAAGTGTTTTAAATGAAAGTAAAAAGAAAAATAAAGTGTTTCCCGGCAGCGCAACCAGAAAAAGTGTTCCCCAGTATTCATCAAACGAAGCCCGCAAGGTAAACAATAGCTTTTACGAAAATTGGCATTCAGCATAGTATAAATATCACGAATTGCAGCAGCTTTATCAGTTGCTGTGCGTGATGAACACATAATCTCGTTATCAAGTCGTAGTTAACGTAAAATCATTCTATGTCGTCACTGCTATTTCGTCAACTGGTGGAATATATTCGTCTTCGTCATCAGACGCTATAAATCGTTCCTCGTTGCTTTCACTTTCGTACAATATTTTTTGAATTTCAGCTGTATCTATTAAAACGTAGTCTGTCCGAATAAAAAGCCATATTTTCCCAATTGCTCTTGCAATGATAGAAAACGCGTCACTTTTATGCAGTCATACAAAAATTTGAACAAAACTCACAAGTTTAAAGTCAACATCAAAGTGTAAAGTTATTTTCTGATGAATTTGTATCATGCATCATTAAATTTGGTAAAATGATATTAAAAAGGGAATAATCTCCGTCTTTATTTTGTACAGTACGAGCCAAAAAAATTGAAAATTTCATAGAGGGGTACCCAGGTGCCCTGTCACCATGGGATAGGTGGTTTGTTTTTTGTCACACACAGAAGGATTAAAAATAATAAATGGCTTAGTTCAATTTTTTAACATGAAAATATCATATTGGTTCTTTTATTGAAACATATGAAAAGAGTTTTTGTTTAGTTTTAAGAAAATTTAAAATTATTCCGTAATCAAAATCACGGTTTATTTCATTTCTCTAAAAATTCTGCTTAATTTTTATATCAGGGTCAATGGGGAGCATACCGGCACTTGCTGCTTCCAACAGAGTATCCAGTGGCCACCCACTCACATCAGATTTATGGCAACATACTTCATATTGGCGACATATCTACACTTAGATGGCTTGAAGGCCCGTTTAAAAAGGAAGAATGCAATATCAAAGTTATTTACTCTTCCTTAAACTTTAGAGATGTAATGTTGGCAACGGGCAGAATTCCCCTTGATTCTTGCGGTGAAAGTCGCTTAAGCCAGAATTATGTTTTTGGACTGGAGTATAGTGGAATTGACTTAAAAACCGGAAAACGTATAATGGGAATGGCTCCACTGGGTGCTGTAACCTCATTTAGGAAAAGTTCAAATGATTTTACTATGAAAGTTCCAGAGAACTGGTCCCTTCGCGAAGCTGCAACGGTTCCAGTAGTTTATATGACAGTTTATTATGCATTCTTCTTTACCGTCGATATAAGAAAAGGACGAAGCATTCTTATTCACGCAGGAAGTGGCGGTGTTGGAATTGCTGCAATTCGTGTAGCTCTGGCTTTTGGCTTGGATGTTTTCACAACAGTCAGCACTGTAGAGAAAAAATCATTTTTGTTAAAGACATTTCCTACTTTAAAAGGTAAGTTTGATATAACTTAGCAGAGCCAAGATTCTAAAGAAATAAAAATGTATGTTCATAGAAAGCCATATTGGAAATTCTCGTGATAATTCTTTCGAAAATATGATCATGGACGAAACTAACAGTGAAGGAGTCAACTTTGTTTTAAACTCTCTATCAGAAGAGAAACTTTTGGCTTACATTCGTTGCCTTGTAAAAGAGGCCATTTTTTGGAGATTGGTTAGGGGAATTTTTAAAAGAGCTAAGTTTCCATGCGGTGCTTGCGGACAAATTATTTGAACGTAATATGACAGATGCGAAAGTATGTCCGCAAATCGTGATTTTAAGATTAATAATAAAAATATATTTTTTAAGGATATAATGGAATTCATTGAAAAGGACATATCAAAGGGCATCATTCAACCTTTACCATCGACAGTTTATATGACTCACGAAATTGAGAAAGCTTTTAGATTCTTTATGAGTGGCAAACATATTGGAAAAGTTATGATTCAGATGCACGAAGATGCCGATTCAGAGACAACGTTACCAATGACAGTAATTCCCAAGGTGTATTTTAAAGAAGATTTTGTGTATATCATGCCTGGTGGATTAGGAGGATTTGGTCTTGAGCCTGTTGATTGGATGGCGCTGCGAGGTGCCAGAAAGTTTGTGCTGAGCTCTGAACGAGGTATCACAACCGATTATCAGAGGCTTAGAATCGCGTTAGCTATTAATTATTTAATCTTATCTAATAATTGAATATCTGCAACATTTTGATATTTTTTTTGTTCTGTAGGCTTCGGAAAAGTTATTCGTGTCAAGTTTTATTAACACATCTGATATAGGAACCTATGACGGATGCCTGAAACTTATTGAAGATTCTATTCAGCATGGTCCGATTGGTAGTATTTTCAATTTGGCCAGACACTAAAAATGCTATGATTATTATGGAGTCGGTTTTGAAAAAAATACAAATTGTTGCAGATCCGGAAGCTTATAAATTTGTGAACATTATTAACTCACCGATACTTCTCCTGAGAGCAAAAGTGGAGACACTTAAAAATTTCGATGAGAATTTTGGGCTTTTACCATTTTCCAGAGGAAGTATAGAGTCTCAACTTCTTGATGGAGATCATCAAACAATTTTGGTCAACAATTAACTCCCCAGCATAATAAATGAATACTTTTTATTAGGCTGATACTTAAAAAGTAAAGTCAAAGTTTGTTTAAACAGCATTTTAAAACACATATATAGTTAATATTCTTTCAGTCAAATTTTTAACGTAAACAATATGATTATGACATACAATTTTAGGAAATAAAAAATTTTTGCAATATACAATATATGAATCAGCTTTTGTAATAAATTTTGGACAGGACTAATTTGTTAGATGAAGAATAACAGAAATATTTTCTAGCAAACACACAAACACAAATGGTGATTGAGAATTACCCACGATTTTGGCGTGGGTGCACATGGCATTAGCAGGGGGAACCCGGTTAAAAACCCAATGCTCATAATCCCCAAAAAAGTTGTTGGCCGTTTTTTTTTCGGCCTCAGGTGTTATGTTCACCATGCTGCTCCAACTTTTATGCCAAATTAATGTGTCTAGCGAAGCCGGCGTTGAGAAGATGAGTCTGAATTATTAAAAAAATTAATGAACAACAGGCACTGGCCGAGAGTAAAACACTCTATCGCAACCTGCCACCGCGCACACTTTTCCCGAATCGAGTTCTTTTGGTTTAAAAATCGCGAGACATCGCAAATTTTCTAGGAAATCAACAATTTTTGTTTTAAATAAAATCTTACAGAATTGCCAAAAAATCGTGGAAGCCCGAATTTTGATAATTCAATTCAATTCAATTTAGTTTTTCATATATAATATACATAATAACTTAAATTTATAATTATAGTTCGAAGAGTTCAAGAATATTTCTTATTCTACTTAATTATTACATTTGGTTTAGAAATATTTTAATGTACAAAATTACAAAATGGAGGTAAAAATTTAAAAAACCTATTTGAATTATTATAAAAACAACTAAACCTACTTATTCCAATTAGCTCATTAATATAACTATAATCAGAACCTAAGCATCATTTTGTGTAAGTGTTTCGATCCTATTAGTTATTTTCTCTGTATCTGCCAGAGCATGCAGTCTATTAGTGGAATAGAACCAAGGCAAATTAAACATTAGTTTCAATATTTTATTTTTTGAAACTTTGTGAAGATTTTTTAAGTGACACCTAGCGCTTGTTGACCAGACTGGGGCTGCAGCCAGTACATGACTGCGTGAAAAATAAAAGTCAAAATTAATTTTTTGTTGCTAATGGTAAGGCTTGATTTTCTATTATTGAACGGATATAGTAATCTAGTTAATATATTAACCTTATTTATTATATATGGTCTTTAAACTTCATTTTAGGATCAAGATCCTAAATATTTCACTTTCTGTTCCCATGAAACAGAGACGCTATTGATATTAATGCTATTTGTGGTACAAAATCGGGTTTCCGCTTTCTAGCGATGTAAATCACCTGCGTTTTTTCATTATTAAGCATTATTTTCCATCTATTAAAATACACCGTTAATTTTGATAGTGCTGTTTGCAATTTAGTAATTATATCAGTAGCAAAAATATCTGAACAGATTACTGCTGTGTCAGCAAAAATAGGCAGAAAACAGTAGTTTAAACTGGGAAAATCAGCAGTGTATATATATTGTAGCGAAACTTGGTTTATGCCAGAAAATTCTCGTAATAATTATTAAACGATATTAGCTAGCATCACTGACCGTAGAAAAATACTTGCATCACTGACCATAGAAAAATACGTGCAACTGACCGTAAGAAAATACTTGCATCATTGACCGTAAGAAAATACTTGCATCATTGACCGTAGAAAAATACGTGCATCACTGACCGTAGAAAAATAACACCATCTAGCGACATGTAGCATGTTTTCAGTACTATAAATGATAAAGTGGTACGACATTATCAACGTCGATAATCGCCATCTAGAAGACACTGGAAACGACATTCTGGATAATGGCGGATAGTACGACATTATCGCCATCTAGAAGGCACTGGAAACGATATCCTAAGACAACGGCAGATGGTTCGAGAAAAATGATGACTTTAGTATAAAAGCCTGTCATATGAGCAGCAGAGACACAGTTGATATTGAATAGTGGAATACAGTGGATCTTAAGTGAGAACATTTGAATTTAAGTACTAAAGTGATATAGTGGATTTTAAGTAATAAAGTATAACGTTTGTGTATACAATTTGAATATAAAGATTAAATAAACAATTGTACTGTGTAAAAACTAACGTTTGTGATTTAAATAAACCATTTTATAATTAAATAAAGATTGCGTTTTTCTTGATTATTACACAATCCAGTGATCGAACTCAGAAAAGTGTAAGAGATTGAAATTACTGTCAAAGGGACAGGGAATTTCGTAACAATTGGTGTCAGAAGTGGGATTGTGTAAAAAGAATTAACCATCAAATAAAAATAAAAAATAAAAAAAAAAAAAAAATGGTTAAGTTTGACGAACTAAAAGTGGATCAACTAAAGAAGGAGTTGCAGCTCTGCACTCATCTGGCGGAAAGTTGGAGTTACAGAAACGTTTACGGCAGGCTCTTGAGGCTCAAGGGGTAGACCTAGAAGAGCATGAATTTTATAGTGATGTCTTAGAATCAACAGCGAAAATGGAGGAAGCTTCTGGAACGGCTGCAAGTGGTGAAGTTGTAGATATGTCAAAGTTCGAGAAAATGTTAATGGCGATGACGCAGACATTAACTTTGCAGATGAATAACAATAGCCAGGAGGTTCGGAAAGAAATTAGTCAGAACGCGCTGCAAATCCAGGAGGTTCGGGAAGAAATTAGTCAGAACGCTCTACAGATTGATCAGAAGTTGAGTCAGAACGCGACGCAGATCCACGAGGCTGTTCGAACAGAGGTTGCCAAAATGGTAAATGGCCTCGATGCAAAAGTGATTGAGTTACGAGATGACGTTGAATCGTTCAAGGAAAAAGTTCAAAATAATCTTGAAAAGGTTCAAAACAATTTTGAAGACGTTAATAAAAGGATTCAACAGTTAGAAATAAACGAACCAACCACTCAAGTGATAAGAGAAATCAGCGCAGAGAGGCTTAAGGCACCCACGTACGATGGAACAACGCCATTTAGTGTTTTCAAGCTCCAGTTCGAAACAACATCTGCTCATAATCGCTGGGATAACGATAGCGCAGCAGCAGCGCTAATTGTGGCATTAAAAGGCGCAGCTGCAGAAGTATTGCAAACGGTTCCAGTGGCGGAGCAAAAGAATTACAAGGCGGTGATGGATGCTTTACAGCGAAAATATGGCAGTGACCACATGAAGCAGATTCACAGACTGGAGTTGAAAAGTCGTGTCCAGAAATCTGGTGAGTCTTTGCAGGAGTATGCTGCAGATATTGAATGATTGGCACACCTTTCATATCCTGACGAGTTAAGTGTCGTGGCTGAAAAATTCAAAATAGAGGCGTTTATTGACGGCATACGTGACTCAGAGACAAAACGCGAGACAATGAAGAGCCCGAAGATTACATTTAATGAAACAGTCACGGTTGCTCTCATTCAAGAGACGATTGCATTGACATGCCGCCCATCATTGAAAACTCGTCGGATGGAGGTGGAGGCTGAGAACAAAAATTCGTCGTTCGCCAGCAGTAGCTTCAACGGAAATTGCTATAACTGTGGCAAGCAGGGACACATGGCACGTGACTGCAAATCACGTCGTAAACGTTCCGCATCACGTTCACCAAGAAGAAAAATTGGAAATAAGGTGAACGATGGCGAAAATTGTAGTGAAGAGCAGTCGTTAAACTAAAGAGAGTCAGTTCACGCCCCGCTGTACTGACTCTCTTTAGTTTAACGACTGCTCACTTATGATTGCCCCACAGTCTTAGTTTCAAAGCTCTGTCGAAATTCCAACAGCCTTACCATCGGTGGAAAAATCTACGAAAGACCATTTGAGCTAACTTTGGATACAGGCGCATCGCACTCAATTGTGAGGACAGATTTATTTAATAGACGACGAGTAATGCCATTAAATGGGATCCAATTGAGAACAGCGACAGGAGAAATTGCGCAAATAGTAGGAAAAGTTACAGCAAGTGTTCTTATCGGCAACAAAACTGTGGAACATGATTTTATTGTTGCAAACATCACCGATGAGGTTATCATTGGCGTGGACTTCATGATTCGACACGGGTTCACTTTGGATCTTAAGAAAAAGACGTTAAGATATGCCAATGTAGAGTTGCCTTTAGACGTTGGCTGTGGACAAAAATTAACAATTGCAAGAGTCTACATAAGTGAGCGCTGTCGAATTGAACCCAACACCGAAGAAATTATTTGGGCTACAACAAGTGAAGACTGTGGGACAAGCCATCTGTGGGTAGTGGAAGCAGATAAGAAATATTTAAAGAAAGACCTAATTATTGGAAAGACCCTAGTAAAAACAAGAGCGGACAGCAAAATACAAACGAATTTTGAATCCAACAAATAAGCCGAAATGGATGCAAAAAGGTGAAGTAATAGCGCAATGTGAGAAAGTTACGGCTGTTATAAATTGTGAAAATGACCAGCAGGACACAAAAGGTACAGCTTTGACAAAATCATCGGCCTTGGAAGTATTGACGAAAGAGTGGACGAAGGAGTTGTCTGCCCAGAACAAAAATAAAGCAAAAAGGTTTCTGCAAAAGCATTGGCAGATATTTGCGTTCAAAGGAGAAAATAATGGCCGAACATCAGTTGTCAAGCATCGCATTGATACAGGTGATTTTCAGCCAATTCGTCAACCCCCAAGGAGACTAGCACTCGCTAAGAGAGAGGAAGTAACGGGCCTTATAGAGGATATGGCGCGAGAAAAGGTCATTGCACCATCAGAAAGCCCGTGGAGTTCACCGGTAGTGCTTTTCAAGAAAAAGGACGGAAGTATGCGATTCTGTGTAGATTACAGAAAATTAAATGACGTCACCAAAAAAGACAGCTACCCGTTACCCAGAATCGATGATACACTGGATACGTTATCTGGAGCAACATGGTTTTCCACCCTGGACTTACAAAGTGGATATTGGCAGGTGGAAATAGATGACAAAGACAAGGAGAAAACTGGCTTTAGTATTGGGAATGGTCTATGGCAGTTTAACGTCATGCCGTTTGGTCTTTGTAACGCTCCAGCTACGTTTGAGCGGTTAATGGAACGAGTGCTCAAAGGACTACATTGGAAGACCTGTTTAGTGTATCTCGATGACATAATCATCATGGGAAAAGATTTTGATGACCACTTGAAAAATCTGGAGCAAGTGTTTGAGCGCTTGGAGGCAGCTGGACTAAAATTAAGTGCGAAAAAGTGCTCACTTTTCCAGCGTGAAGTCAAGTATCTGGGGCACAAGGTTACGTCAGAAGGAATACACACAGATGAGGATAAAATAAAAGCTGTGAAAAATTGGCCACGACCATCTAATCTTCATGAGTTGCGAAGTTTTCTGGGCCTATGCACTTACTACAGACGTTTTGTTCCTGGTTTCGCAAATGTCGCAGGCAGTCTACATGAGCTGACACACAAAAATCGGAAATTCGAATGGAGTGGTTCACAGGAAACTGCATTCCAAAAGCTGAAAGAATTAGTGTCTACGGCGCCTATACTCGCGTACCCAATACCCGGCGAAAAATTTGTATTGGACACCGATGCGAGTGGCCATGGTATTGGAGGAGTTTTGTCCCAAGTCATCAATGGACAAGAAAAAGTCGTCGCATATTTCAGCAAAGTTCTGTCGAAGCCTGAGAGGAATTATTGTGTAACTCGGAGAGAGTTATTGGCAGTAATGGAATGCGTGAAGCACTTCCATAAGTACTTATATGGACAGCATTTTCTCCTGAGGACAGACCATGCGGCATTAAGGTGGCTACTTCAATTCAAGGATCCTGAAGGTCAAATCGCACGATGGATAGAACGCTTGCAGAGCTATGATTTCACCATAGAACATCGCAAAGGAAGTCAGCATGGAAATGCGGATGCACTTTCCCGTCGTCCATGTAAAATTGAATGCGGTCATTGTTCACGAACGGAAAGTAAAGCTGGAATAATTGATGTGCGCCTTTTGAACGTTTTGCCTGAAGAAAAGTGGACAAAAGAGGAGGTACAACGGGACCAGCGCAGTGATACAGATTTGGCAACTATAATTAAGTATAAAGAGCTGGGTAGGAAACCGGCGTGGCAAGAAATATCAAGTGAAAGCCAAATCTGTAAAGCATACTGGGCGCAATGGCAAAGTTTGGAGTTGCATGATGGTTGCCTCTACCGAATCTGGGAAAGCGAGGATGGTAAAATTCGTTCAAAACTGCTGATTATTCCAAAGGAAAAATTTAAGGAAATAATCAAGGATTATCACAATGGATCGAGTGGTGGACATCTGGGCGTAACAAAAACCACAGAGAAATAAAGAAACGGTTTTATTGGGTTGGATGCCAAGAAACAGTTGCTGACTGGATCCGCCGTTGTGACCAATGTGCAATTGCTAAAGGACCAAGGCACCGCACTCGGGGAAAAATGCATCAGTATAACGTTGGAGCTCCCTTTGAGAGGATAGCCATGGATATAGCGGGACCTTTTCCAATTAGCAATGCAGGAAATAAATACATCCTTGTGGTAATTGATTACTTCAGTAAGTGGCCAGAAGTATATCCCATTCCCAATCAAGAAGCAAAAACAGTGGCAGACATTTTCATCAAAAATTGGATTTGCCGATATCGAGCTCCACTTGAGTTGCATTCCGACCAAGGACGAAATTTTGAGTCGGCACTTTTTAAGGAGGTTTGTGACATGCTTGGAATACAGAAGACACGTACCACAGCATTGCATCCTCAGTCCGATGGCATGGTCGAAAGGTTCAACCGTACTCTAGAGGAGCATCTGAAAAAGGTTGTTGACAAAGGACAAAAAGATTGGGATGAGCATCTACCAATATTTCTGATGGCTTATCGTTCGTCAATACACGATACCACTACAGTCACGCCAGCAAAAGCAATTTTTGGTACGGACTTAAGGCTTCCAGCAGATTTGAAGTACGGAGTAAGCGCTGTCCCAGAAACGACCAATGCTGACGATTACATATCGCAGAAAAGAGAAGAACTAGCAGATATACACGAGCTCATCAGGAGACGTACTCAATTGGCTAGCGACAAGATGAAAGCTCGGTATGATCTGCGAGCAAATACTGAAGGGTTCAAAGAAGGTCAATTAGTGCTGCTACACAACCCACAACGAAAACGAGGCTTGTCTCCTAAATTACAGACTCATTGGGAGGGACCTTATCGGATCGTCACAAGGATTAATGATGTTGTTTAAGCGGAGGGCAGTGTAGCGAAATTTGGTTTATGCCAGAAAATTCTCGTAATAATTATTAAACGATATTAGCTAGCATCACTGACCGTAGAAAAATACTTGCATCACTGACCGTAGAAAAATACGTGCAGCACTGACCGTAAGAAAATACTTGCATCATTGACCGTAGAAAAATACGTGCATCACTGACCGTAGAAAAATAACACCATCTAGCGACATGTAGCATGTTTTCAGTACTATAAATGATAAAGTGGTACGACATTATCAACGTCGATAATCGCCATCTAGAAGACACTGGAAACGACATTCTGGATAATGGCGGATGGTACGACATTATCGCCATCTAGAAGGCACTGGAAACGATATCCTAAGACAACTGCAGATGGTTCGAGAAAAATGATGACTTTAGTATAAAAGGCTGTCATATGAGCAGCAGAGACACAGTTGATATTGAATAGTGGATCTTAAGTGAGAACATTTGAATTTAAGTACTAAAGTGATATAGTGGATTTTAAGTAATAAAGTATAACGTTTGTGTATACAATTTGAATATAAAGATTAAATAAACAATTATACTGTGTAAAAACTAACGTTTGTGATTTTAATAAACCATTTTATAATTAAATAAAGATTGCGTTTTTCTTGATTATTACACAATCCAGTGATCGAACTCAGAAAAGTGTAAGAGATTGAAATTACTGTCAAAGGGACAGGGAATTTTGTAACAATATTATATAGGACTGGTGACAAACATGTCCCTTGAGGGTAGGGTTGTCAGATTTTTGAAACGCAAAATCAGTACATTCAAGTATATTCAACGCAAAAAATCAGTACAAAATTTTTTACCTCTTTTATTTTTTTATTTATTAAAAGAAAAATCAGAACTTTTTGGATTGCACAATGCGCTAGAAAATTAAAATATAAATTATTTTACTAACTCCTAGGTACGCTACTGGTATTAATTAAATATTAAATGTAAAAATTCTTTAGTAATTCAAATAAAATCTTAAAATCATTACAAATCAGTACCAATTGCTAAAAATCAGTACAATTGCGTACTGATTTCAGAATCTTAAAAAATCAGTATTTTTAAAAAAAATTTGTAAAAATCAGTACATGTACTGATAGAATCAGTACGTATGACAACCCTACTTGAGTGCAGCAGCAGTGATTGCAGTTACGTTGGAGCTATATGAACCAATATATACCTTAAAAGTTCGATAAGAAAGAAAACTTTGCATTATTTTTACAAGTTGTTGTGGGAAGTTAAATCGAATCATTTTGAAGACAAGGCCGTCATGCCATACAGTGTCAAATGCAGCTTTTATATCAAGTAAGATCATACCAGTTCACTTTTGATAATTAAAGTTTGAACGTCCTAAATGTCTGATTTTAATAAGAGGCTGAACAGTGTTAAGTTCTGTTCGAATGCCAAATTGATGTGATGGGACAATATTATTGGTATCGATAAAGTCATTCAATTTCTCTTTAACAACTATTTCTAGTATTTTGCCTACCGATGATAATAAGCTCATAGGTCTATATGACAAAGGCCAATTCAATGGCTTATTCGGTTTGTGAATTAGTATGACCTTAGCCTCTTTATAGTCTTTAGACGGGCATTAATAAAGATTGTTAGGTACTTAATCCATTTTTTGGGAAGTGCCTTAATGCAGATATTATTTATTCCATCGATTCCTGGTGATATTTTAATTTTCTGATTTTGAATTATTGCTGAAATATTCGAAGTATTCGTCGAATACTGATTTGTAAAACTTGGATTTAAAAGGCAATCAAGTGAAAGTTTTTCATTTGCGAATCGACGACTTTTTTTGATGTTTTTTAACGACATCAACGGTTGCCCTGGCAACCCATACATTAAATTTTTTTATGTAGGAATATACTAAGGGAACATTTGGCAACCGATTACACTAAAAATTTTCCGCTCAGATGAATTTTCCAGCTTGATAATGGTCCAAAACATTAATCTCCACTTGTCAAATCTTGGCTCGACACACAATCCACCAAGACTCTGAAGTGGCCACCTCAAAGTTCCGACTTAAATTCTATAAAAAACTTATGAGGCATAATCAAACGGGTCGTAGCTTCACGAAAATCCGCGAGAAAAGCAGCTTGTGGCAAGTTAATCAAGAGAATTGGCATAAAATTACTCCAGACCAATGTGCACGCCTGGTAGGTAGCATGCCAAACCGATTCTCATCATTTATAAAACAAAAAGGTTCTCCTACTCATTATTATTATATATTATTATTTACCTAGCTTTTTTATCAAAAAAGTACCTAAAAACGTAAAAAAAAGTTAATTTTTTTTTAAATTGAGATAAAAAAAAGTCTCTACGTTAAATCATTTTCATTTTCACGCGAAAATGTTTCTTTTGGAATAACAAACAATATCCAAAAGGAAATTTTCGGTGACAAATGATTTTCATTTAAATATTTAAAACGCACCGTGGGACTATTTCGGACAATGGTACATACAGGACCGGCCAGTCAGAAATTACCGCCCCACTTCACTAGTAAAGTGAGGACTTTTTTTTGCTTATTAACAATTTTAGGTAATTTAGTGCATACAATCCCAGTATTTGGACTTTTATCCCCCTGTGTAAATAAATTTATAAAATTAAAAAAAAAAAAATGTTCAAAGTTCCCAATATTTGCCGCTCCTAAAATCGTGCCGCCTTAGGCACTGGCATAGTGTGCCTCTAAGGTAAATCCGGCCCTGGGTACATATTATTATGTATCTAGTCCAATAACTCGACAAAAAGAAATTTTTGGTGTTGAAATCCTGTCTAATTTACAACAAGTTAGTTGTATTACAAGTTCCCACAGTCGACAACTAGACTTAGTCTTGACTACAGGCAGTAGCAATGTTGTTGTGCAAAATGCTCCTCATGCTTTTTCTGCGGTTGATGCGTACCATCCACCTCTGAGTGTGTTGTACCAATCAGATAGAGATTACTGCCAATTATTCTAGCAGATTTTATGAATTCAATTTCAAGAAAACTCACTTCTTGAATTTGAATAACATCCTAAATGATAGATCTAACATTTTGTTGAACTTTTTTAATCATAACGTTTTAGACTAGTGTTGGCCATTTATCCTCCAGCGGTCACATTGCCCGTTCCGGGACGACTGCCTAAAGTTTTTTTATGAAGAAGATTTTTCGACTATATCTCTGTCTGTGCCATACACTCTGAGGTATGTTAATGATTCTTCACACCCATGCTGCCGTCAGAAGCGAATAAGGCGTATCTCAAAAAAATTGATATTCGAGATTCTTATGGCATTGGATAGCTTAAGAAAGTACGCGTCTAATGAACTAATCCAAATAACGATATTTTAATTCAAACATATAAAAAATCCCTTAAGAATATTTTCTCTGTCTCAATTTTCCCCCAAATTACTAAGCGATTTAGACGTATGTCAAGAATATGAAGGTAAATGGTCGTATATTTTAATACGACTAATAATTTTATAAATAACGGACATTAAACGCAAAGCTTCGTTGATTGGATCATGTTGCCATTGTCGTTGTAAATTCTTGTCATTTCTTGTTTGTTCACTTCACCATCTAATACCAGGAAATATGATGTCATTTTGGAGAAAACTATCTACTTTTAAGGCATGAGATTTCTTAAGTAACAATAATGTATGCTTAATTTGTTACACATATGTTTCTTTCTGTAAATATACTATAATTTCTTAAAATATAATTTGATTCTAGTTTTTATTTCATTTAATCTGTATTTTATGCAATAGCAAATATTATATTTTTTGTATGAAAGTTTGTATGAGAAGTCTTAAGTAAAACGGCGTATCTACATTTTTAAAGCTATAAATACTAAGCGAAATGGTCGTATCTCATAAAAAACGTATAAACACATGGAATTTTGATATTTTCCCTTAATCATAAATAAATAACATTAAAATGATATTTAAATTGCCAAAAATAAATTAAAAAATCCGTAGAGAAAGTAAGAAGATAACGGCATTTAAAAAACATCAATTATCTCGAAACTAGTTTTTTTGAGATACGCCTTATTCGCTTCTGACGGCAGCATGGTGCACTAAAGATTTAAGAAAATACGTAACGGTCGCAATAGGGCATGGAATAAATACGTTTGTAGTCAGGACCGCATTGACTTGGAGGCTTATCTGCGCCTTTTTCAGGAATTTAGGCTTAAATCAGATTCAGCTAATCTGAGTATTTAACTAAAACGAAGCTCAATATTCTTCAGGACCCCAAAAAATTTTGGGGATTCATTAACTCAAAAAAAAGGTCAGATGGTTTCCCATCTGAATTCAAGACTGTTGATGGGCTCACCAGCGATCCCCAAATTATAGCTGGATTATTTGCTAATTTGTTCAAAAAATCTTTTTCAACTGAAGTGTTTAGCCCTGATGTCAACTACTTTGAGTATATGAATACTGATCCTCAGGTTCCATTTGGTTCAATATCACTTGCCCCTGAACTTATAGTAAAATATATTGCATCCCTTGATGATGACTTTGGTTCTAGACCTAGTAGCATTCCAGCCACAGTTTTAATTAATTGTAGTCTTCTCCTGAGTCAGCCACTCAGTTTCCTTTTTAATAAATCTATTAATGACGGCTATTTTCCTTAATTATGGAAGGAATCTTTTATAAGTCCTATTTTTAAAAAAGGATTAAAAAATTATACATATTTCTAATTACAGGCCTATAGCCAAGTTATCATCAATACCGAAGCTTTCTGAGCGAATTATTTATGACCAAGTAAAGGTGTGCTGTAATGAAGTCATAACAACTCGTCAGCATGGTTTTGTTAATCGCAGATCTACAGTTTCTAACCTTCTTGATTTTACGTCTTTTGCTTTAAGTTCAATTGATTCTGCGTTGCAAGTAGACTGCATCTACACAGAAAGTAAAGCATTTGACAAATTTCCACATAGTTTGATTTTGTTTAAATTAAAGAAACTAGGATTTCCTTTAAATTTTGTCAGACTGATTGAATCTTATTTATTTGATCGTTCTTACCGAATAAGATTTCGAGGGGTGTTGTCATCCCCATTTACAGCGTTTTCAGATGTTCCGCAAGGAAGTCACCTGGGGCTGCTCCTGTTTATTTTGGCTATCAATGATGTTACTCATGTAATCAAAAACTCTCAATTGCTTATATATGCTGATGATATGAAAATTTACAGGACTGTGAAGGTGTTTAATGACACCTTTGCCCTTCAGTCTGACCTGAAATCATTTGAAGTTTGGTGTTCTAGCTTTGGGGACGTCCATTAATTACGTGATGTATTTTTTTTTAAATTTCGGAACCCCCCTCCCCTTGGTGAGATTTGGTGAGATCTGGCGGGACCCCTCCCCCCCTCCCGTGAGATTTAAATTATAATTTTTAATGTAAATTCTATGCATTAAAAAGTTGACGTGAGATTTTCCTTGACGCCCTCCCTCCCCTTGGCGAGATTTTGCCGGACCCCCTCCCCCCTATTTTAGCTCACGTAATTAATGGACGTCCCCTTACATTTAAATCCTGATAAATGCCAAACTATGATCTTCTCTAGAAAGAAAAGTAATGTGGAATTTCATTATACACTTAATGATATGAAAATCTGTCGTATCGATATAGTCAAAGACCTTGATATACAATAGGGTAGCTCAGAAAAAATTTTTTTTTCGAATTTCTTGCTGATACTTTGGAATCACATTCTACATCATGGAAGAACATCACATGAATTTTTTTAGATTTTTAAATGCATTTTTAAAGGTGGCTCAAAGCCACCAAATTGTTACTTATTATGTTTTATTTTTCATGGTCTAATTTTCATACTTGATATTTTCCTCAAACTTAAAACTGCTGTAAATTTATTGCGAAATGGCCTAAAAAGTTCTACAAAATCTTAATTTGTAGATTTTAATGTCAGCTATAAGGTAAGTATTCAATAAACGATGAATATGAAACACAACACACATCAGGGGTCGATTAAATCTATAACCGACCCGCTCGTTTTGAAAAAAAAAGCTTCATCACAATGTTTCAAACGTTATTTCATCGAGCCTGTTAGACCAAAGAAGTCTTACCATGTCTTGTTTTAAAGGTTTTTGAGATCTCTTTCGAATGAGATCTTGTATATTAAAAACACTTAATTTTATTTAAAGCACGATGACTTTTTTCATTAAAAAACCGTTAAATTTCGCCTTTTTAAAGCAGTTTTTCGTTATTTAAGAGAGTTAAATTTTTTTTTTGTCAATATTAGAACGTAGGTTTTAAAGTTCATTAAGAAACAAACAAAATGAATGTTTTTAAGTTACTCTAGAAGAAATTTTTTAAATGGTTTGAGAACATTTTATAATTAATGCTAACAATAATAATAATATAAATATATTTTTGTTTTGAGACACCTTAAAAAATGTGTTTAAAAATCTGATTTCACCACGTTCGACTATGCTTCACCTGGTCAACCAACATATTGGCCAGCCGATCGAAAGAAAATCCCAGACCTCATTGACTTTGCTATCACAAGAGGTATCGATAGATCCTTATTAACAGCCGAGGCAAAGTATGATCTCTCTTCTGATCATTCTCCTATAATTTTTTGCCTTCTAGAAAAATCAGCTGATCTTAAGCCCCATATGAGACTAACATCACATAAGACCAATTGGCTTAAGTACAAAAAATGCATAAGCTCACACATCCACTCAAACTATTCGATAGAACACAACGAGCATATTGACGATGCTGTTGCTGTTTTTAACTCAATACTGTATTCAGCAGCAGAGCACTCAACTTCTGATCAGGCTGTGAAAAATACAAAAAGCCGTTTCCTTACTAACAGTGAAAGCGAAATCCTCGTAGCCGAAAAGCGCAGGTTAAGGCGAGCGTGGCAGGTCCATAGATCCCCAGCTTCTAAAGCAATCCTAAAAATTGCTACACATAAACTTAGGTCTGCGTTTAATAAAGAAGAAGACTTGGAGCAGCAAAAGTATGTCTCGAAACTTGCCGCCAATGCTAATGGGAAAAAGTCCTTGTGGAAAGCCAGCAAAAAAATAAGAGCCCCCACTGAAAATGAATCACCGATTAGAGACTCACACGGAAATTGGGCTCGAAGTGATAATGAAAAAGGTGAGGCTTTTGCAAATCACTATAGTACAGTTTTTCAACCAAATACGAACATTCAAGGTTTCATGCCTCCCCAACTCCCAATAAATAACGATACTATCCAAATGAGTTTCATGAGCAGCAACTTAATCAGTTTAATTCAAGAAATGTGTCCTAAAAAAGCCCCAGGCCTTAACTTTTTGACCCGACTTTTTAATGCTATAATTCATTACGGATATTACCCAAAAGAATGGAAAAACTCTTTGATAACCATGATACCAAAACTTGGGAAAGATCGTACATTACCATCATCGTACAGACCCATAAGTCTTTTACCTTGCTTGTCAAAATTATTTGAGAAATTAATTTTAACAAAATTAATTCCTTATGTTACCCATAACAATTTATTTCCGCATCACCAATTCGGTTTCCGAAAACAACACGGCACAATCGAACAGGTTAATAGGATCACAAATGAAATAAGAAAGGCTTATTAGCGCAGTGAATATTGCACAGCAATATTTCTCGATGTCGCACAGGCGTTCGATAAAGTATGGCATGAAGGCCTTATCAATAAAATTAAACACTTATTGCCTCTCAATGTTCACAAAACATTTACTTCTTACCTCGAAAGCAGGCTCTTTAAAATAAAACACAGAGATTTTATTTCTACTCACTTCAATATAAGAGCAGGTGTCCCTCAAGGTAGCGTACTAGGACCGTTTCTATATATATTGTATACCTCAGACTTACCAATTAATGCTAACACGACCATCTCAACATTCGCAGATGATACTGCAGTTTTAAGTTGTAACCGTTGCCCATTAGAAGCTGCTCGAAAGCTCCAGCTTCATATAAAATCAATAGAAGAATGGTTGTCGATATGGCGCATGAAAATAAATGAGCAAAAATGTAAGTTACTTTTACCCTTAGGCGTGGTGAATGCCCTCCAATTGTTCTAAATAATACTTCAGTCCAACAAAGTGAAATTGTAACATATCTAGGTATTCAATAAGATCGACGACTTATATGGCGTAGGCACATTGAAGCCAAAATAACTCAGTTAAAGTTAAAAACCTCCACTTTTCACTGGCTAATCGTTCCCCATTGAAGCTTGAATATAAAATCCTTGTATACAAAATAATTTTTAAGCCAATTTGGTTATATGGTGTCCAACTTTGGTGTAACGCCAACTCTTCAAACATAGAACTAATACAAAGGGCTCAATCCAAAATATTAAGAATAATTACAGGTGCACCATGGTACATAAGGAATGAAATTATTCACCGAGATCTATGCATCCCATTGGTAAAAGATGAAATAAATAAAAATAAACAAACTTACGCCATAAGGTTGAACATCATCCTAACCCATTGGCTCGTAATTTAATTAACTTAGAGAATCACTCCAGACTGAAAAGAAACGATCGTCCTTCTCTGGAAGTTGTGCATACTGCACAGCACGGAACCGTACTTATTAGCGCTAACGTCACCGTGCTATCGTCGTGAAGCAGATGAGGACTCTGTACCGGGACCTAGTTCGTCTCGGGCACAGTTCTCCAATACAATCCGACCTCGGCAATTCATCGCAGCCAGCTCCACTTCCGATGAGGACGTGAGCACGAGACCTAGTTCGTCTCAGCCGCTGTCCGATGAATTGGAGAGTGCAGCAACAAGAGGCCTAGTTCGTCTCGGCTACCACCCTAAGAATGCCCTGGAAGCTCTTAGTACCTCCAATGTGGTCATCGCAGCCAGCTCCTCTTCCGATGAGGACGCGTGAACGAGACCTAGTTCGTCTCAGCCGCTGTCCGATGAAATGGAGAGTGCAGCAACAAGAGACCTAGTTCGTCTCGGCTACCACCACTATATAAAAAGTATAAGTCCCTGCTAACTTTTTGTTTCTGGAGACGAGTTCATTATTAAATTATAAATTAATTATACATAATATTAATTTATAATAATGTTAATTAGTATAAGATTTTAAAACTTATTGTTAGTCTCTAAAGAGAAGATTCAAAAGAAAAAAGAAGTTAAAAAAAAAAATCTGAAAAAATGCATGTGATGTTCTTTTATGATGTAGAACGTGATGCCAAAGTATCAGCAAGAAATTCGAAAAAAAAATCATTTTTTCTGAACAACCCTAGTATACATGTCGATGTTAAATTGACGTTTAATGAACATATTAATATAAGCTGTAAGAAGCCCTCGTCATTATGTACTTGGATTTATAAAGCGGTGGAAAAAATAATTTAATAGTTGGTAACAGTAATTTTATATAATACAATTGTGCGTCCTCACTTGGAGTATGTTTGCCAAGTATGGTCTCCATATTCCAATATATGTACATATAGATAGAGTAGATCGAGTCCAAAAAAATTTTGTTCGGTTTGCTCTCAAGGGCTTAAATTGGAATGACCTCTTAAACCTTCCTCCTTAGATTGAAAAATAACTATAGTTAATTTTGTAGCTTAATTAATGGTTTTTGGTCTGTATGTTTGTGTTGTCCGAGCCCCACCGCATGATGGGTATATTTTTTCTAACATTTATGACTTAGATCATATAAATAAATTCATACAATTACATTCATGCATTTGTATGTTTATATACATATGATCTGGGTGGGAATGTTGAGAAAGTTCGATAAAGCTAAGAAAAAATTATAAATATATTTATAACAAATTAATTTTTTCATTTCCTTTAATATATAAGCTTTTTACTTGGTTTTAAAGCTTCAAGCTAAGTTTCCAAGATAGCTAATAGCTGTAGTAGCTAAACTCTATTAGTTATTATTATTATTTTAAGTTAAGCAATCTTTCGTTTTTGGCGTTAAGCTTAAAACGAAATTTTTTTTTAAGTTCGGACTCCAAGGATTTGTTCATATAAAAAAAATGTTCGTTTCCGACAAAATTTTAGCTCTTTAACCATTTTTGAACCACAAAATATTTAAAAAAATAGTTTTTGGTTTAACTTTTAGTTTTTTGGTTCAAAAATTGCTAGACAGCTCAAATCTTGTCGGAAATGAACAAATTTTTTCTTTAGACAAAAGCTAACCGCAATACATTGTCAGAGACTTAGTTTTGGAAAAAATTGTATTTTTGTACGGCTCCAAGACTATATGGTCTTCCTAAAATACACAAAACTGACATACCTTTACGACCTATTTCTTCTTCCTTCAATATTCCATGCTACAATTTATCCAAACATTTTGGTAATATTTTAAAAAACTTAATTTCGGACAAGTACAACGTTAAAAATTCATATGACCTGAAACTAAAATTAGAAGATTACACCTTAGCCGATAATGACATTTTAGTTTCATTTGATGTAGTTTCCTTATTTACAAATATTCCCGTACATTTGGCAATAAGAAATATCATGGGACAATGGGACAAGAAAAAACATTTCACTAAAATTCCACGGGTGCAGTTTCTAGAAATACTAGAATTTTGCCTTAAAGACAACAATTATTTTAAACACGACAAAACAGTGTACTATCAGATTTATGGTATGCCTATGGGCAACGCCATATCACCGACAATAGCAGATTTAATCCTGGATAAATTACTTGACGACACAATAAAACGACTTACCAATAAAGTTAGAGAGAAATTTTCCTTTTGGCCTTTAACTTCATACAATAGTTTTTATTTTTTCGAAATCGATGTGCAATCACATAATTATACTTATGTTACATATTTATTTTAGCTTATGGTCAATGCAGTACGCAGCGTTCACCATATCAGAACTGCTTATTTTGCAGTTCTTGAATTTATTGTAACCAAAGCTTATGCATGGTCAATCTACTGCGTAGCGCATTGACCGTACCCTAATTGCATACTTTGCAGTTCTTACATTTATTTTATTAGTTTGAGTCCATTATTTGATTTATATATTTTGCATAATTCACATTTTTTATATTTTGCACCTTTTTTGTATAATTGCATTTTATCAATTGCAACTTTTGTTTAATTCAGGGACATAACTATTATTAGTTTTTTGTCAAAAAAATGTTTTTTAATTATTATTAATAAGAGATATTATATTAATTGTCGATAATTATTATTTTTCAATAACTATTTTTTACATTGAGTCATAACTGTTATGCATAAGAAATTGTTTTTGCATTGTCCATAACTATTATTTCTCAAGGGATTCTTTTTACGTTGATTTATAACCAGGGCTCAAAATGTTAAGCATTTGCTTAATCTTGCTTATTTCGCATATTTCTTATTATATTGCATTTTACGGCAATAATGCTTAAATCGGCATATTTGCTCTGTTTTTGCGTTTGGCTACAGTTCTTCGATGCATATCATGGCTGTATCCATCATACATTAGTTTCAAAAACAGCCCCTAGTGAAATTTAAGCTTAACAAAGATTTTGAAAACCGAGTACAAATTCACGGACGTCAGGGTTACCAAATCGTACAAAAGCAATTCCCGGCCTTCTCATATTATAATAATTTATGCTTAAATTATTAATATTGGTTAGCAATATTAAAAAATCTAAAAATGGTATGAAATTAAGTTTTTTTGTGGCACATAGTTCATTTCACAAAAATCGTCGAATTCTCGGCTTTTTCCGAAATTTTTAAATTCCTACCAGGCTCCCGGCTTTGACATGACATTCCCAACCAGCCCAGGTAAATCTCGTTCACTAGGTAACCCTGACAGACGTACATTCATTCAACTAAACTTTTAAAATTAGAACAGTTTTATAAATTTTGTAGAACATACACACCAGAGAACTGCAAAAATCACATTTTTGTTGATTGTTGCATACTCAAAAGTTTCCACTCATAATCGATCACGACAACTCAAACCAAACCCTGAGTATAATTAGCTTTAGGAAAAAGTGCTCATTTTGTGTATGCGTCAGTTGGCTGAGCGAACAACTTCACTCCATTCATGCATGAGCATACTTGTCTTATGCCAACTGATTTGATCGGTAAAAAAAATCGAAATGATTGCAATCAAAGCACCCACAAATTGCATGAATAGAACCCGAATATAACAACAATCAAATGGGTATGAATATAGTACAGTCATTTGGTTAAAAAAATGAGGTTGCCAGGAAAGTATTCCGGGAATTTTGAAAATTGGTAATTTTTATAGATTTTGATATGCTCTTTTGGAATATTGGAAATATGGCGCCAAAAATCAGTTTTTTGACAATATCTCCTTTCCGACTCATTTCACGATAAAAACATATATACAGATAAAACGAAAGATAATTGCCTACAATTTATGTTTACATCTTTTTTTTGTAAAATCAATAGTTTTAGCGTACGAGCGCCGCAAAGCGTACTTCCACATACGTTTTGGCTAAAACACTCATTTCCACACCACCTTCAGGTAAAGTAAGCGGCGCGTTTTTTTATCGTGGTATCCCCAATAGGCCTAATCCACATGCAATTTAGTATTCCAAAGTTGAACAAATTCTCCTTCGTTTCGCTGTTCTTGATGGCTCAGGTGTTTGAGTTCATTGTTTTAGAACCGATTGAAACGTGACAGACCAAAATTTCTTCTACATCATCCGCGATGGGATTATCATCTACGATCTCGATATCATCATACGTTTGCTCGGAAGTAGTCTCCGTTGGTTCCTCTTCATCGCCTTCGTCATTGAATAGGGATAATGGAAATGGAGCAAATTCGTATGTAAGGAAATTTTCAAGTTCCTTTTCAGATTCCTTTGCAATGCACATCCTTTGAAAAATAAATTAAGGATTAATCGGGACAATGTTGTCTTCTATCCAGATGCCTTTATTCATAACATCAAGTGATTCTATTCGGTCATTTATTAATGTACTCCAAAAAATTCCGGAATTAAATTAAGTTATCCGGGAATTCAAAAATCCAAATGCTGGTCCAACGGAGAGTACTTCCGAGCAAACATATGATGATATCGAGATCCAAGAGGATAATCCCATCGAGGATGATGGGAAAGAAATTTCGGTTTGTGACGTTTCCATCGAGTAGTGCATAACTTTTTTTTTCGAAACTGGACCGAAATCGGCCATTTTTGGAACTCGGAACCACTTCTGATAATGATCAAAATCCATTTTCGACCTCTTTCCATCAATTGGAGCACAACATTTTTTTTCAAAAATGGCCCGAAATCGGGCATTTTTGGGACTCGGAACCACCTCTGCTGATGGTCAAAATCCATTTTCGACCTCTTTCCTTCGATTGGTGTATAAAAATCGCGCATTTTTGGGACTCGGGTCCACCATTGAATAATAATTGACAATGGTTATGAACAGGGCTCAGAAAATTAAGCTCCAAAAAACTGATTTTAAGCGCTAAATGTTCTCCAAAAAAGTACAAAATATGCGCGGAAAAATGCCTTAAAAAACACAAAATACAGCACAAAAACATATTGAATTTATATACCCAACGGGAAACGGAAGCGAGTTCAAAGCGCTTCGGATGTGCATCAAGAGAAGCAGAAGCTGCTCCCAATGCGCTTCTCACTGCTTATCTTTTTCAACACACGATGTCATTGCGTGGATGCACATCTTTGGAAGCATATGAAATGAGCTTCCTTGGATGCTAAGTTGAAGCACATCATTGGAAGTATATTAAATACGCTTTCTTGGATGCTGAGCAGTAGCACATTGAACTTAAATTTAAAAAAAAAACTAATTTTTTATTTGTCTCCGATCACACACGAACCTAGGCATCTTGCGCTATGCCAGTGTTCTGATATGCACATATCTTAACCAACTGAGCTTCTCTTATTATTAATTTAAATGAAACTAAAACTTCAATATGTTTCTGTCAAAACTAAATTTTCATATATATAATAAGAGGGTTGGCTGATGTCGTTAAACTGCGCATGTAACAGCACGGAATGCCTAGGTTCAACCCAGTGGATGCGCAATAAAGGTTTTTTTTTAAATTAAATATAATTTTGAATTAAATGCTTCCGAAGAAGCACATCTGACTTGCTCTCCTTGGAAGCTGCTTCCAACTTTCCCGTTGGGTAATTAATCAGAACTTATACAATGAACAATCATATACATTTGAAAATTTTCAAAAAGAAAAGGCCTCAGTCGCAGACGAACGCTTGTTGTCAACAGACGTGTGTATGATCAACTTTCGTTGTTATAGTGAATAGTGTTTACCGCTAATCGAAATATATATAAAAAAAAAACTATTCATGTTAAACAAAAACAATACATTAAGTTTAGAGAAAAAAGACAAACAAAATTAAACGTGCATATGAATCTAATGATGCGACGTCCGCTCGCTTGACCTTTATGAAGGAATAAAATAAACCAAATAATGCTCCTCGAAAGGCAGCTCATTTATCTAATTACTTTTCTCCACTTCAAACTGTTGATGATGATAATAGTGATGATGAAATTGTAGTGGATAAATCCATAAAGGAACATATTCCACCAATCACAATATTAAAAGTGAAAATTGAAGAAGTGCATACCCTATGCAAATCGAATAATATTTCCAATTATTCTATTAGAAAAATTTCTATTGGACTAAAATTGTATTTGCAATTTAAAACTGATTTTGATTCCATCTGTAAACTACTTGAAAATAAGTATGAGTTCTTTACTTATGCAACAAAAAATGAAAAACCTTACAAAGCGCTGTTGTTTGGATTAGATAAGGAAGATCCTAACACAGTCAAAAAAATACTAAATGATATGGGTCTAATTTGCTTAGAAGTCAAACTTATTCAAAAAAATGCGAATAACACTCAACACATCATATATATTGTTTACTTCCAACGACAATCAATCACAATTAAGGAACTCCGACAAAACCACTCAATAATTGATTACGTAAGTTGGGAATTTCAACGCCGTAATAAAGCTCAGATTACGCAGTGCTACAACTGCCAGATGTTCGGCCACGGCTCCAGCCGTTGTAAGGTAAAAACATTTTGCGCAAATTGTGCCGGCAATCATAAGACAGTGGACTGTACTGTACCATTGGAAAAATGTGCAAATTGCAACGGCCCTCACAAATCTTTTTCAGAGCAGTGTCCTAATAAACTAAACTACATTCAACTGAGACAGCTTTTTCAACCAAGTTCAAGGCGGCCTGCCAATTTAACTAACAGTGGATTTTCCAGTGTAAATTACAACAACAATTTCCCTAACGCATTACGCCAAAATACTCCAACAACAACAGTCACCTGGCAAACACAACGAAGTAACAACAACATTGGTACAAGTAACACTAACGACTTATTTTCTCTTCAAGAAATTAAAAGCTTAACTTTAGAACTAATTACAAACTTAAGAAATTGTAAAAGTAAATCTGATCAATTTGAGGTTATTACAAACCTGGCCTGTAAATTTTTGTCATAGTGGATACATCCATTAATATTACAATATGGAATGCGAGAGGCATCCGCAATAAATGCCAGGAATTTTTTCACTTCTTATTGTCTAATAACGTAGATATCTGCTTAATTTCTGAAACATGGCTAAGGCCAGATTTAAGTATTAGACATAAAGATTTTTGTATATATAGAAACGATAGAATAAATAGAAGAGGAGGGGGAGTCGCCGCAGTTGTTAAAAAAAATATACCGCACCAACTTCTCCCAATTGTAAATACTGAGCTCATCGAAAATGTGGGCATAAAACTTTTTAACAATACTGATTGTATACATGTTTATGCATGCTATTTTCCTGGGGGCTTAGCAGGTACAGATGGTTCAAGGAAAAGATTGTTTGCATCTGATATATTTAAGTTGACTAGAGGCTTGGTGGTGATTTTAATAGTAGGCACCATACATGGGGATGCACTAGAGCTAACTGCTGGGGAAACATTTTATATGAAAAACAGGACTCATACGATTTTAATATCATACACCCTAACCATTATACCTTTGTACCTACTAGCGCAAATAGACAGGGTTCAACCTTAGACCTTTTTTTATCCAACTTATCAGATATCCCACTTAATGCTGAAGTTATTAATGACCTTAGCTCAGACCACTTGCCGGTGAAAATTAATTTAAATTGTCATTCTACTAGACTTCATTTTTCAGAGTATGACTTCAATAGAGCAAATTGGAACATTTATTCCAGACTCATAAACAGATACTTGACTTTGCCTTGAATTTATACATTGTATCTATATTGTCGGGGGTGGTCGACAATATAGATACAATGCTAACCGATTTCAAAAATACTATCAATGAAGCAATTGCTCATAGTGTTCCAAAGAAATTTCCCTCTTATACAAGCAAACCTTTACCGTACTATATCAAACGACTTATTACTCTTAGAAACAGCTATAGACGAAATTGGCAACGCTATGGATTCATTAGTGACTGTAACGAAATGAAAATTTTAAATCTGATAATTCGAGAAGAAATAGATAAGTTTAGAAACAATTCTTGGAATAAATTGCTATCCTCTTTTGATAAAGGCTCTTCTCCTTTTTGGAAAATTACAAAAATTTTAAGGAAGAAGCCTAAAAACATTCCAATGTTAATGCATAACAACACAAGATTCTCTTCTACCCAAGAAAAATGTGAGATCTTGGCTGAGTCATTTGCTTCAAACCACACAATATCTGCAAATCACAGTGACCCCGCTACTACTACTCAGGTTATAAACGCTTTAGATCGCTGTCGAATCCAAATCCCAATTCATAACGACAATACGGTGACAAGTATTTCTGAGGTATCAGCCATTATACAAAATTTAAAAAATAGAAAATCGCCAGGTATTGATGGCATAAACAATAGATGCCTAAAAGCACTTCCGAAGAAAGCACTTAAATTTTTAACTATCTTAATAAATGCTTGCTTTACACTCGGTTATTTTCCCAAGTCATTTAAGGAATCTAAAGTCATACCAATACACAAGCCTAATAAACCACCAAATTGTTCACTTTCATACCGGCCAATCAGCTTATTGTCGTCGGTGAGTAAAATTTTGGAAAAAGTTATCAAAGAAAAATTGATTTATTTTATCGAGGCCAATAATATTCTTCCGTCTCATCAATTTGGTTTTCGCCGAGAACACAATACTGTGCAAGCTTTATTGAGAATCAAAAACTTAGTTAATTCCAAATTTAATGAGCAAAAGTCGACGGGTATGATACTACTTGATGCTAAAGCTGCTTTTGACTCTGTATGGCATGACGGACTGATTTTTAAAATGATTCAATATAATTTCCCCCCAAAAATTATAAAAATAATTCAAAGCTACTTTTCTGAAAGGTGTTTCAAAGTGCACATTAATTCATTCAGATCTCAGTCATTCCCTGTCTCTGCTGGCTGTCCCCAAGGTTCTTGTTTATCGCCAGTTTTGTATAATATATACACTGCTGATTTTCCAGTTTTAAATTACTGTACCCTATCCATTTTTGCTGACGATACAGCAGTACTCTGCTCAGACGTTATGGCTTCAGACATAATTGCTAAATTAGAAAGAGCATTAACAGAAATTGTTGATTACTTCATAAAGTGGAAAATTATGCTAAATTACGATAAAACACAAGCAATATATTTCACCAGAAAGCGAAAACCCTGTTATAGACCACAATCAAACATTATCATTAACAACTTTGCTATCCCTTGGGAACAGAAAGTCAAATATTTAGGAATCATTCTTGACCCAAAGATTAAATTTAAAGACCATATTGCGTATATAATTACTAAGGTAAACCTACTAATCAGTCAAGTCTCACTATAAGCAACAAGAAACTAATTTTATTATCTATTTTCCACGCAATTATGTTATACGCAGCGCCAGCCTGGTCTACTGCCGCTAGTTGCCATATAAAAAAATTACAAGTTTCCCAAAATAAGCTTTTAAAACTTATGTATAATTTACCCTGGTCTTACTCCACCAACAGACTTCATGCCTTGGCAGACGTAGAGAAAGTTGCTGACAAGATTAATAGGCTCACTCAAAATTTCCTAATCAGATGTATGGGTTCTGACTACAGTCATATTAATGAACTAGTTTCATCTTAGGTAGTATAAGTAAGTAGTTTAAGTTATTTTATCTAAAAAAAAAATCTTCAAATAGGTTTTTGTAAATTTTTGCCTTCGTAAGTTCTATTTGTAATCCAAAATATTGTATTTCTAAAGTAAATTGTAATGATTAAGTAGAAAAAGGAAAAATCTTAAACTCTTTGAATAATTATTATAAAAAAAAAACAAACAATAAGTTGTAATATTATATACGAAATAAATTGAATTGAGAAAAGACCTCAAAAAATGTGTGTATCAGAGAACTGCAAAGGGTGATTAATAAATGCTCAGACATAAATCAACACCCAATAAAGTAAGATGTTAGGCTCAACCGATCAAACTTGCTCAAACACTTGCGTTCCCTGATAATTTTTAATCAATCAAACCTGTGGTTGCATGTGAGCAATCGATGGGAGCAATTGTTAAAAAATGATTTAAGCATTTAAATTGTTTATAACAATATTAATTTGTTAGTAATTTTTTAAAAAATTATTATTTTATTTAAGTTCATATTTTTACCTTTACAATGAAATTAATTTCAATTTTATAGCTTTAACAAAAAACAAAAAAAGTTATGAATTTTTGATAGTGAGTCTCCAAGCCAAAAATTGCGATTTTCTCAAAATTTAAGAGAAATAATAGTTTGCCTATTAAAAAAATACGCTTTCGATAAGAAATTTGACGTAGAATACGATGGTTACATTAAAAATTTGATACAGTCCCAAAAATGCGCGATTTTTATACACCAATCGAAGGAAAGAGGTCGAAAATAGATTTTGACCATCAGCAGAGGTGGTTCCGAGTCCCAAAAATGCCAGATTTCGGACCATTTTTGAAAAAAAATGTTGTGCTCCAATTGATGGAAACGTCACAAACCGAAATTTCTTCCACATCATCCTCGATGGGATTATCCTGGATTATCCTCTTGGATCTCGATATCATCATATGTTTGCTCGGAAGTACTCTCCGTTGGACCAGCATTTGGATTTTTGAATTCCCGGATAACTTAATTTAATTCCGGAATTTTTTGGAGTACATTAATAAATGACCGAATAGAATCACTTGATGTTATGAATAAAGGCATCTGGATAGAAGACAACATTGTCCCGATTAATCCTTAATTTATTTTTCAAAGGATGTGCATTGCAAAGGAATCTGAAAAGGAACTTGAAAATTTCCTTACATACGAATTTGCTCCATTTCCATTATCCCTATTCAATGACGAAGGCGATGAAGAGGAACCAACGGAGACTACTTCCGAGCAAACGTATGATGATATCGAGATCGTAGATGATAATCCCATCGCGGATGATGTAGAAGAAATTTTGGTCTGTCACGTTTCAATCGGTTCTAAAACAATGAACTCAAACACCTGAGCCATCAAGAACAGCGAAACGAAGGAGAATTTGTTCAACTTTGGAATACTAAATTGCATGTGGATTAGGCCTATTGGGGATACCACGATAAAAAAACGCGCCGCTTACTTTACCTGAAGGTGGTGTGGAAATGAGTGTTTTAGCCAAAACCTATGTGGAAGTACGCTTTGCGGCGCTCGTACGCTAAAACTATTGATTTTACAAAAAAAAGATGTAAACATAAATTGTAGGCAATTATCTTTCGTTTTATCTGTATATATGTTTTTATCGTGAAATGAGTCGGAAAGGAGATATTGTCAAAAAACTGATTTTTGGCGCCATATTTCCAATATTCCAAAAGAGCATATCAAAATCTATAAAAATTACCAATTTTCAAAATTCCCGGAATACTTTCCTGGCAACCTCATTTTTTTAACCAAATGACTGTACTATATTCATACCCATTTGATTGTTGTTATATTCGGGTTCTATTCATGCAATTTGTGGGTGCTTTGATTGCAATCATTTCGATTTTTTTTACCGATCAAATCAGTTGGCATAAGACAAGTATGCTCATGCATGAATGGAGTGAAGTTGTTCGCTCAGCCAACTGACGCATACACAAAATGAGCACTTTTTCCTAAAGCTGATTATACTCAGGGTTTGGTTTGAGTTGTCGTGATCGATTATGAGTGGAAACTTTTGAGTATGCAACAATCAACAAAAATGTGATTTTTGCAGTTCTCTGGTGTGTATGTTCTACAAAATTTATAAAACTGTTCTAATTTTAAAAGTTTAGTTGAATGAATGTACGTCTGTCAGGGTTATCTAGTGAACGAGATTTACCTGGGCTGATTGGGAATGTCATGTCAAAGCCGGGAGCCTGGTAGGAATTTAAAAATTTCGGAAAAAGCCGAGAATTCGACGATTTTTGTGAAATGAACTTAAAAACTTAATTTCATACCATTTTTAGATTTTTTAATATTGCTAACCAATATTAATAATTTAAGCATAAATTATTGTAATATGAGAAGGCCGGGAATTGCTTTTGTACGATTTGGTAACCCTGACGTCCGTGAATTTGTACTCGGTTTTCAAAATCTTTGTTAAGCTTAAATTTCACTAGGGGCTGTTTTTGAAACTAATGTATGATGGATACAGCCATGATATGCATCGAAGAACTGTAGCCAAACGCAAAAACAGAGCAAATATGCCGATTTAAGCATTATTGCCGTAAAATGCAATATAATAAGAAATATGCAAAATAAGCAAGATTAAGCAAATGCTTAACATTTTGAGCCCTGGTTATAAATCAACGTAAAAAGAATCCCTTGAGAAATAATAGTTATGGACAATGCAAAAACAATTTCTTATGCATAACAGTTATGACTCAATGTAAAAAATAGTTATTGAAAAATAATAATTATCGACAATTAATATAATATCTCTTATTAATAATAATTAAAAAACATTTTTTTGACAAAAAACTAATAATAGTTATGTCCCTGAATTAAACAAAAGTTGCAATTGATAAAATGCAATTATACAAAAAAGGTGCAAAATATAAAAAATGTGAATTATGCAAAATATATAAATCAAATAATGGACTCAAACTAATAAAATAAATGTAAGAACTGCAAAGTATGCAATTAGGGTACGGTCAATGCGCTACGCAGTAGATTGACCATGCATAAGCTTTGGTTACAATAAATTCAAGAACTGCAAAATAAGCAGTTCTGATATGGTGAACGCTGCGTACTGCATTGAGCATAAGCTAAAATAAATATGTAACATAAGTATAATTATGTGATTGCACATCGATTTCGAAAAAATAAAAACTATTGTATGAAGTTAAAGGCCAAAAGGAAAATTTCTCTCTAACTTTCTTGGTAAGTCGTTTTATTGTGTCGTCAAGTAATTTATCCAGGATTAAATCTGCTATTGTCGGTGATATGGCGTTGCCCATAGGCATACCATAAATCTGATGGTACACTGTTTTGTCGTGTTTAAAATAATTGTTGTCTTTAAGGCAAAATTCTAGTATTTCTAGAAACTGCACCCGTGGAATTTTAGTGAAATGTTTTTTCTTGTCCCATTGTCCCATGATATTTCTTATTGCCAAATGTACGGGAATATTTGTAAATAAGGAAACTACATCAAATGAAACTAAAATGTCATTATCGGCTAAGGTGTAATCTTCTAATTTTAGTTTCAGGTCATATGAATTTTTAACGTTGTACTTGTCCGAAATTAAGTTTTTTAAAATATTACCAAAATGTTTGGATAAATTGTAGCATGGAATATTGAAGGAAGAAGAAATAGGTCGTAAAGGTATGTCAGTTTTGTGTATTTTAGGAAGACCATATAGTCTTGGAGCCGTACAAAAATACAATTTTTTCCAAAACTAAGTCTCTGACAATGTATTGCGGTTAGCTTTTGTCTAAAGAAAAAATTTGTTCATTTCCGACAAGATTTGAGCTGTCTAGCAATTTTTGAACCAAAAAACTAAAAGTTAAACCAAAAACTATTTTTTTAAATATTTTGTGGTTCAAAAATGGTTAAAGAGCTAAAATTTTGTCGGAAACGAACATTTTTTTTATATGAACAAATCCTTGGAGTCCGAACTTAAAAAAAAATTTCGTTTTAAGCTTAACGCCAAAAACGAAAGATTGTTTAACTTAAAATAATAATAATAACTAATAGAGTTTAGCTACTACAGCTATTAGCTATCTTGGAAACTTAGCTTGAAGCTTTAAAACCAAGTAAAAAGCTTATATATTAAAGGAAATGAAAAAATTAATTTGTTATAAATATATTTATAATTTTTTCTTAGCTTTATCGAACTTTCTCAACATTCCCACCCAGATCATATGTATATAAACATACAAATGCATGAATGTAATTGTATGAATTTATTTATATGATCTAAGTCATAAATGTTAGAAAAAATATACCCATCATGCGGTGGGGCTCGGACAACACAAACATACAGACCAAAAACCATTAATTAAGCTACAAAATTAACTATAGTTATTTTTCAATCTAAGGAGGAAGGTTTAAACCGAACAAAATTTTTTTGGACTCGATCTACTCTATCTATATGTACATATATTGGAATATGGAGACCATACTTGGCAAACATACTCTAAGTGAGGACGCACAATTGTATTATATAAAATTACTGTTACCAACTATTAAATTATTTTTTCCACCGCTTTATAAATCCAAGTACATAATGACGAGGGCTTCTTACAGCTTATATTAATATGTTCATTAAACGTCAATTTAACATCGACATGTATACTAGGGTTGTTCAGAAAAAATGATTTTTTTTTCGAATTTCTTGCTGATACTTTGGCATCACGTTCTACATCATAAAAGAACATCACATGCATTTTTTCAGATTTTTTTTTTTAACTTTTTTTTTCTTTTGAATCTTCTCTTTAGAGACTAACAATAAGTTTTAAAATCTTATACTAATTAACATTATTATAAATTAATATTATGTATAATTAATTTATAATTTAATAATGAACTCGTCTCCAGAAACAAAAAGTTAGCAGGGACTTATACTTTTTATATAGTGGTGGTAGCCGAGACGAACTAGGTCTCTTGTTGCTGCACTCTCCATTTCATCGGACAGCGGCTGAGACGAACTAGGTCTCGTTCACGCGTCCTCATCGGAAGAGGAGCTGGCTGCGATGACCACATTGGAGGTACTAAGAGCTTCCAGGACATTCTTATAGTGGTAGCCGAGACGAACTAGGCCTCTTGTTGCTGCACTCTCCAATTCATCGGACAGCGGCTGAGACGAACTAGGTCTCGTGCACACGTCCTCATCGGAAGTGGAGCTGGCTGCGATGAATCGCCGAGGTCGGATTGTATTGGAGAACTGTGCCCGAGACGAACTAGGTCCCGGCACAGAGTCCTCATCTGCTTCACGACGATAGCACGGTGACGTTAGCGCTAATAAGTACGGTTCCGTGCTGTGCAGTATGCACAACTTCCAGAGAAGGACGATCCTTTCTTTTCAGTCTGGAGTGATTCTCTAAGTTAATTAAATTACGAGCCAATGGGTTAGGATGATGTTCAACCTTATGGCGTAAGTTTGTTTATTTTTATTTATTTCATCTTTTACCAATGGGATGCATAGATCTCGGTGAATAATTTCATTCCTTATGTACCATGGTGCACCTGTAATTATTCTTAATATTTTGGATTGAGCCCTTTGTATTAGTTCTACGTTTGAAGAGCTGGCGTTACCCCAAAGTTGGACACCATATAACCAAATTGGCTTAAAAATTATTTTGTATAAAAGGATTTTATATTCAAGCTTCAATGGGGAACGATTAGCCAGTGAAAAGTGGAGGTTTTTAACTTTAACTGAGTTATTTTGGCTTCAATGTGCCTACGCCATGTAAGTCGTCGATCTTATTGAATACCTAGATATGTTACAATTTCACTTTGTTGGACTGAAGTATTATTTAGAACAATTGGAGGGCATTCACCACGCCTAAGGGTAAAAGTAACTTACATTTTTGCTCATTTATTTTCATGCGCCATATCGACAACCATTCTTCTATTGATTTTATATGAAGCTGGAGCTTTCGAGCAGCTTCTAATGGGCAACGGTTACAACTTAAAACTGCAGTATCATCTGCGAATGTTGAGATGGTCGTGTTAGCATTAATTGGTAAGTCTGAGGTATACAATATATATAGAAACGGTCCTAGTACGCTACCTTGAGGGACACCTGCTCTTATATTGAAGTGAGTAGAAATAAAATCTCTGTGTTTTATTTTAAAGAGCCTGCTTTCGAGGTAAGAAGTAAATGTTTTGTGAACATTGAGAGGCAATAAGTGTTTAATTTTATTGATAAGGCCTTCATGCCATACTTTATCGAACGCCTGTGCGACATCGAGAAATATTGCTGTGCAATATTCACTGCGCTCATAAGCTTTTCTTATTTCATTTGTGATCCTATTAACCTGTTCGATTGTGCCGTGTTGTTTTCGGAAACCGAATTGGTGATGCGGAAATAAATTGTTATGGGTAACATAAGGAATTAATTTTGTTAAAATTAATTTCTCAAATAATTTTGACAAGCAAGGTAAAAGACTTATGGGTCTGTACGATGATGGTAATGTACGATCTTTCCCAAGTTTTGGTATCATGGTTATCAAAGAGTTTTTCCATTCTTTTGGGTAATATCCGTAATGAATTATAGCATTAAAAAGTCGGGTCAAAAAGTTAAGGCCTGGGGCTTTTTTAGGACATATTTCTTGAATTAAACTGATTAAGTTGCTGCTCATGAAACTCATTTGGATAGTATCGTTATTTATTGGCAGTTGGGGAGGCATGAAACCTTGGATGTTCGTATTTGGTTGAAAAACTGTACTGTAGTGATTTGCAAAAGACTCACCTTTTTCATTATCACTTCGAGCCCAATTTCCGTGTGAGTCTCTAATCGGTGATTCATTTTCAGTGGGGGCTCTTATTTTTTTGCTGGCTTTCCACAAGGACTTTTTCCCATTAGCATTGGGGGCAAGTTTCGAGACATACTTTTGCTGCTCCAAGTCTTCTTCTTTATTTAACGCAGACCTAAGTTTATGTGTAGCAATTTTTAGGATTGCTTTAGAAGCTGGGGATCTATGGACCTTCCACGCTCGCCTTAACCTGCGCTTTTCGGCTACGAGGATTTCGATTTCACTGTTAGTAAGGAAACGGCTTTTTGTATTTTTCACAGCCTGATCAGAAGTTGAGTGCTCTGCTGCTGAATACAGTATTGAGTTAAAAACAGCAACAGCATCGTCAATATGCTCGTTGTGTTCTATCGAATAGTTTGAGTGGATGTGTGAGCTTATGCATTTTTTGTACTTAAGCCAATTGGTCTTATGTGATGTTAGTCTCATAGGGGGCTTAAGATCAGCTGATTTTTCTAGTAGGCAAAAAATTATAGGAGAATGATCAGAAGAGAGATCATACTTTGCCTCGGCTGTTAATAAGGATCTATCGATACCTCTTGTGATAGCAAAGTCAATGAGGTCTGGGATTTTCTTTCGATCGGCTGGCTAATATGTTGGTTGACCAGGTGAAGCATAGTCGAACGTGGTGAAATCAGATTTTTAAACACATTTTTTAAGGTGTCTCAAAACAAAAATATATTTATATTATTATTATTGTTAGCATTAATTATAAAATGTTCTCAAACCATTTAAAAAATTTCTTCTAGAGTAACTTAAAAACATTCATTTTGTTTGTTTCTTAATGAACTTTAAAACCTACGTTCTAATATTGACAAAAAAAAAATTTAACTCTCTTAAATAACGAAAAACTGCTTTAAAAAGGCGAAATTTAACGGTTTTTTAATGAAAAAAGTCATCGTGCTTTAAATAAAATTAACTGTTTTTAATATACAAGATCTCATTCGAAAGAGATCTCAAAAACCTTTAAAACAAGACATGGTAAGACTTCTTTGGTCTAACAGGTTTGATGAAATAACGTTTGAAACATTGTGATGAAGTTTTTTTTTTTCAAAACGAGCGGGTCGGTTATAGATTTAATCGACCCCTGATGTGTGTTGTGTTTCATATTCATCGTTTATTGAATACTTACCTTATAGCTGACATTAAAATCTACAAATTAAGATTTTGTAGAACTTTTTAGGCCATTTCGCAATAAATTTACAGCAGTTTTAAGTATGAGGAAAATATCAAGTATGAAAATTAGACCATGAAAAATAAAACATAATAAGTAACAATTTGGTGGCTTTGAGCCACCTTTAAAAATGCATTTAAAAATCTAAAAAAATTCATGTGATGTTCTTCCATGATGTAGAATGTGATTCCAAAGTATCAGCAAGAAATTCGAAAAAAAAATTTTTTCTGAGCAACCCTATTGTATATCAAGGTCTTTGACTATATCGATACGACAGATTTTCATATCATTAAGTGTATAATGAAATTCCACATTACTTTTCTTTCTAGAGAAGATCATAGTTTGGCATTTATCAGGATTTAAATGTAAGGGGACGTCCATTAATTACGTGAGCTAAAATAGGGGGGAGGGGGTCCGGCAAAGTCTCGCCAAGGGGAGGGAGGGGGTCAAGGAAAATCTCACGTCAACTTTTTAATGCATAGAATTTACATTAAAAATTATAATTTAAATCTCACGGGGGGGGGGGGGAGGGGTCCCGCCAGATCTCACAAAATCTCACCAAGGAGGGGGGTCCGAAATTTAAAAAAAAAACACATCACGTAATTAATGGACGTCCCCAAAGAAACTGTAGATCTGCGATTAACAAAACCATGCTGACGAGTTGTTATGACTTCATTACAGCACACCTTTACTTGGTCATAAATAATTCGCTCAGAAAGCTTCGGTATTGATGATAACTTGGCTATAGGCCTGTAATTAGAAATATGTATAATTTTTTAATCCTTTTTTAAAAATAGGACTTATAAAAGATTCCTTCCATAATTTAGGAAAATAGCCGTCATTAATAGATTTATTAAAAAGGAAACTGAGTGGCTGACTCAGGATAAGACTACAATTAATTAAAACTGTGGCTGGAATGCTACTAGGTCTAGAACCAAAGTCATCATCAAGGGATGCAATATATTTTACTATAAGTTCAGGGGCAAGTGATATTGAACCAAATGGAACCTGAGGATCAGTATTCATATACTCAAAGTAGTTGACATCAGGGCTAAACACTTCAGTTGAAAAAGATTTTTTGAACAAATTAGCAAATAATCCAGCTATAATTTGGGGATCGCTGGTGAGCCCATCAACAGTCTTGAATTCAGATGGGAAACCATCTGACCTTTTTTTTGAGTTAATGAATCCCCAAAATTTTTTGGGGTCCTGAAGAATATTGAGCTTCGTTTTAGTTAAATACTCAGATTAGCTGAATCTGATTTAAGCCTAAATTCCTGAAAAAGGCGCAGATAAGCCTCCAAGTCAATGCGGTCCTGACTACAAACGTATTTATTCCATGCCCTATTGCGACCGTTACGTATTTTCTTAAATCTTTAGTGCACCATGCTGCCGTCAGAAGCGAATAAGGCGTATCTCAAAAAAACTAGTTTCGAGATAATTGATGTTTTTTAAATGCCGTTATCTTCTTACTTTCTCTACGGATTTTTTAATTTATTTTTGGCAATTTAAATATCATTTTAATGTTATTTATTTATGATTAAGGGAAAATATCAAAATTCCATGTGTTTATACGTTTTTTATGAGATACGACCATTTCGCTTAGTATTTATAGCTTTAAAAATGTAGATACGCCGTTTTACTTAAGACTTCTCATACAAACTTTCATACAAAAAATATAATATTTGCTATTGCATAAAATACAGATTAAATGAAATAAAAACTAGAATCAAATTATATTTTAAGAAATTATAGTATATTTACAGAAAGAAACATATGTGTAACAAATTAAGCATACTTTATTGTTACTTAAGAAATCTCATGCCTTAAAAGTAGAGAGTTTTCTCCAAAATGACATCATATTTCCTGGTATTAGATGGTGAAGTGAACAAACAAGAAATGACAAGAATTTACAACGACAATGGCAACATGATCCAATCAACGAAGCTTTGCGTTTAATGTCCGTTATTTATAAAATTATTAGTCGTATTAAAATATACGACCATTTACCTTCATATTCTTGACATACGTCTAAATCGCTTAGTAATTTGGGGTAAAATTGAGACAGAAAATATTCTTAAGGGATTTTTTATATGTTTGAATTAAAATATCGTTATTTGGATTAGTTCGTTAGACGCGTACTTTCTTAAGCTATCCAATGCCATAAGAATCTCGAATATCAATTTTTTTGAGATACGCCTTATTCGCTTCTGACGGCAGCATGGGTATGAAGAATCATTAACATACCTCAGAGTGTATGGCACAGACAGAGATATAGCCGAAAAATCTTCTTCATAAAAAAACTTTACGCAGTCGTCCCGGAACGGGCAATGTCACCGCGGGAGGATAAATGGCCAACACTAGTCTAAAACATTATGATTAAAAAAGTTCAACAAAATGATAGATCTATCATTTAGGATGTTATTCAAATTCAAGAAGTGAGTTTTCTTGAAATTGAATTCATAAAATCTGCTAGAACAATTGGCAGTAATCTCTATCTGATTGGTACAACACACTCAGAGGTGGATGGTACGCATCAACCGCAGAAAATGCATGAGGAGCATTTTGCACAACAACATTGCTACTGCCTGTAGTCAAGACTAAGTCTAGTTGTAGACTGTGGGAATTTGTAATACAACTAACTTGTTGTAAATTAGACAGGATTTCATCACCAAAAATTTCTTTTTGTCGAGTTATTGGACTAGATACATAATAATATGTACCCAGGGCCGGATTTACCTTAGAGGCACACTATGCCAGTGCCTAAGGCGGCACGATTTTAGTGGCGGCAAATATTGGGAACTTTGAAATTTTTTTTTTTTTAATTTTTTAAATTTATTTACACGGGGGGAAAAAAGTCCAAATACTGGGATTGTATGCACTAAATAACCTAAAATTGTTAACAAGCAAAAACAAAAAAAAAAAAAAAAAGTCCTCACTTTTGAAATTACAATTTTTTTCTATATTTACTAGTGAAGGGGGCGGCAATTTCTGACTGGCCTGGCAGATTTCTACATCCGGGCCTGTATGTACCATTGTCCGAAATAGTCCCACGGTGCGTTTTAAATATTTTAAATGAAAATCATTTGTCATTTGGATATTGTTTGTTATTCCAAAAGAAACATTTTCGCGTGAAAATGAAAATGATTTAACGTAGAGATTTTTTTTTATCTCAATTTAAAAAAAAATTAACTTTTTTTTACGTTTTTAGGTACTTTTTTGATAAAAAAGGTAGGTAAATAATCGTATATAATAATAATGAGTAGGAGAACCTTTTTGTTCATAAATGATGAGAATCGGTTTGGCATGCTGCCTACCAGGCGTGCACATAGGTCTGGAGTAATTTTATGCCAATTCTCTTTGTTTACGTGTAAACAATAAGAACACGTCAACTCATACAAACGGCAACACTGAAACTGCAACTCGGATTGCCTGTAAACCAAAAAAAAAAAGGAAGTTTTAGGCCCCGCCTAAACATTAAAAAATTTATGTTAATTATGTTATGTTAATATATGTTAATTTAAAAAAATGTAGGTATCTTGGTTTTGAAAAAAGATAATGTTATTCGGTTCACGGCATTCTTTTAAGTAAATAAAAATACATTAAAAATATTGTACAGCGGGATCAGTCTTGAAACAATATTGGCCGATTTTACAACTTGAAATCAGAAAATCGGTATTTTTGGTTTTTTTCCGGACAATTTTAAATTTTTTTATAAGAAAAAAAGAAGAAGAAGAAAAACTAATCACGGATTCAAACTCCTCGATCGATAATAGCAGTTTAAAACAAAAAAAAATTTTGAATCAGCTTAATATGTATATATTTCAACGCCGAATCGAAAAATTTCAGATCTATTAATTTAGAAAAATGCAGATATCTTGGGTTTGAAAGAAGATATTGATATGCGGTTTACGGGTTTCTCTTGAGCAAGTAAAGGTACATTAAAAATAATGTACCACTAGATCGGCGGTAAAATATTATATCAAGATTTTGCAACTTGAAAGTAGAAAATCGGCATTTTTGTCCGGGCAATTTTCAATTTTTTTAATAGAAAAAAAAGAAGAAGAAGAAAAACTAATCACGGATTTGAATTCCTCGATTGATAATAGTTCGAAAAGGATACCCACTTTGTTGCAAAATTTGATAACCTCTTTAGCTTGCACCATTTTTTAAATGAATATTTTCGAAAATGGGTAGGCAACTTAAAACAGGCGTTGGCAATCCAGTTTTCAAAATTGATGAAAACCTTTACGGGTTGTTTTGTCTAGACATATAGGGCTATTGTAATCCACTGACACATCGTGAAAAAAATCAAAAAGTTTTTATTTTGAACTGCTCAAATGTATATAAACACCGAAATATACTCAAAAAATCGTTAAAAAAAATTAAAATGTCGAAAAAAACGGCTGAACGTTCGATTTCGCGGTTTGCGGGTTTTGACACTAGAAGGGTCCCCCAACATTATTCCCGAAAAAATCGCGGGTGGTATTTCGAAAAATAACGCATGAGATTTTATTTTCAGAAGAAACAAATATAAGTGATGCAGAAGTGCTGAAAAGTTACGGAAAAAATAATTAAAAATTTTTTTTTGTGCTTTTATTTTATTAAATATTGTTTGTATCATTTTGGATACATTATGCATTTACAGGTAAAATAAGGACAAAAACTACTTACAAAAATAAAATTTTATATAATTATAATTATAAATATATAATTATAAATATATAATTATATACTCAGTTACAATATATATATATTTTTCCAACCCGATTTATCAAAAAATGCCTTCAAATTTCACTTTTATAAAGTTAACTTTTCACTTGTTCACCAAAAACCGACCGTAACGAACAAACTGTCACTTCCAATGAAAAATAACGGATCTATTGTTACTTTGATTTTTTTGTTTTGTTAAGAAATAGTACAGGAACGATAATTTACGGTTACCTTGTGCGTACGAAATGTGGTTCGTATTGTACACACGAAATAAGACGACGTATCATTTTTGATACAATATGCATTTAAGGGTTAAAATTTTTTAAAGACCACCGTTTATGGCACTCATTACCGTTTTCGAGTAACGAGTTTTTTGTTGTTGCTCATTGCTCAGTACCGTTGTTGCCAAGGAGTTAACCTCGTTCGATTTTTTCGCGAAACAGTTACAAAATTTTGTGCTGTTGTTTTTGTATCGTATGATTTTTGCTCGGCACAGTTACAAAATTTTTATGCTGATATTTTTACATCGTATGATTTTGCTCGGCACCGTTGCCAAATAAGTTTTGTTGCTATTTTTTAATTGCTCGTTCGATATTTTTGTTGCTCAACACGGTTGCCGTAAAATTGTTGGCGTTGCATTTATCGTTCGAATTTTTCGCTGGCGCTTTATTGCTGCAAAGTTTTTATTGCTTTTTTCTCGATTTATGCTTGTTGCTGCTACGAAGTTTTTTCTCAGCAACTATTATCGCCTGATTTTTTCATCGATTTGATTCGTTTTTTGGTACTCATAATTTTCTGATTCAATTATTTTTTTTCGAACCTTTGAAAAATGGACAAAACACTTTTAACGGATTTCGTCCGTAATGCAAATGATTTAATTGGATTCGAGATGGTTCATGCGGCAGAGCATGACCAAAATATTTATGTCCTTGAGATATCCAGGACTGAAATTACCCAATTATGGGCAAAAATTAAAATTTGTTATGAAGCTATCAGAGCTAAAATGGAGCTCGAAAAAGCTAAGAAGTAAAAGAGGTGGACAAAAAAGAAGCAATTGACGAGAATAAATTGAAAACTAAGTTTCAAAAAACATTTTCCTCATATGTTAGATGTCTGTCCTCAATTAATGAACAAATAGAAGCTTTAAAATCAAGCGCTGCTGCCAGTGAGCAAAAATTTTTCAACGACAGGAGTCCCTCGATGCACATACCCCCGATGACACTCAAGTTTTTAGTGGTGGCTATGTCTCATGGCCCACTTTTCGCGATATTTTCACTGCAATTTATGTCAATAATTCCCGTTTATGTCAAGTCGAGAAGTTGTACCACCTTTTACAAAAAACAAAAGGTGAAGCTCACGAAATAGTGAAAAAAGTACTTCTCACGAATGATGGCTTTGACATAGCGTGGAATAATTTGAAATCTCAATATGAGAATAAACGGATTTTGATAAATCAAAAATTAAGAATTCTTTTTAATCTTCCGACAGATTTCGAACCCTAGAAACTGTCTCTGATATCAAGACACCAATTTTATATCAGCCCAACAAGTCGCAACTAATTGCTCCGAAACAGCAGAAATCAATTCGAACTTTTCACAACAATGTTGAATCTTCTCAATGCAGATTATGCAAAGAAACTCATCCTCTTCGCGCATACAGTCAATTTTTAAAACTGGGCGTGCAAGAAAGATTTTCAATTGTGAAAAAACATAACTGTTGCATTAACTGCTTGTCGTCTTCTCACGAATTAAGAGATTGTAAGAGCTCATTTACATGCAATGGCAGATATATCGTCGATTTACCTTTCAAATTAGAATTTTAAAATTCACTGGCTCTCGGCCAATCAAAATTCATTGCTCGAAGTCAATTTCTTCGTAATGAAAAATTACTCCTCAAAAAGCCTGATATTAAGGTTCAATATGACAACGTCATATTAGAATATCTGGAGCTTGACCACATGGTCAAAATTGAATATCGTAACTTTCAAGAAAATAGTTCATACTACCTCCCTCACCATGCCGTGCTTAAGCCAGACAGCACGAGCACAAAAATGAGGATTGTTTTCAACGCTTCTTGTCCAACATCAAATTCAAACAGTTTAAACGATGCTCTATATACTGGTCCAGTGCTACAAAAACCACCATGCACATAGAAAACTTTTGTTGCGAATAGAGTTACAACTATTCTAGGCAAAGTTAGCATCGAAAGCTGGTTGCATGTCCATGTTCACGATAATCCCGCCGACCTAGCAACCTGGGGGCTGCATCCTTCGGACTCGAAAAATAGTAAGCTTTGGTGGAATGGGCCTTCGTGGTTAAAACTTCAAGAATCTCAGTGGCCACAAAGTGCTCTATCAGTACAACCGGATACTACGTTGGAAATCAAGCCAATCAAATCTTTTTTCACTAGCTCGGCGGTGAATGAAAACCTAGAACGTTTCTCTTCGTTGCCCAAAGCATTGCGGGTCATTGCATATATTTTCCGATTTTTTAATCAAACACGACAACTTGAAAACTCAAATTTCTTTTTGTCTTCAAAAAATATCTCTTCTGAAGAACTCAAATTTGTGAAAATGAGGCTCATCAAAGTCATCATCATTATACTACACAATCTACTTGACTACACGATAGATATTTTAAAAAATCAAAACATTGAATTAGGTTTTTTGTGCAAATATGTCGATGACATTTTTGCCATTATTAAAAAAAGAGACATGGACATTATTTTAAAAACACTTAACAATTTTCACAGCAAATTACAATTCACCGTAGAAGCTGAACAAAATAAAAATATTTCTTATTTGGACGTTAAATTACATAGACAAAATAACAAAATATCATTTGAATGGTATACAAAAATCACTTCTTCAGGAAGACTAATTAATTTCCATTCCACACAACCTTTGCAACATAAGATAAACACTGCAAATAACATCATTAACAAAGTTTTTATGTTGACGGACACTCAATTTTTGGACAAAAATGTTTTAAGGATAAAAACAATATTTAAAAACAATGATTACCCTAACAAACTTATAAACTCACTTGTTGACAAAATTTCTAAAAATTATAAAAACGTCCAATCATTAAACATAATGAAACAAACTGGCAACACTGAAAAGAGAAAATTTTACAGCATCACATATATTCCGAACTTAACAAATAACACACATATAAGGACTATGATGAGAGTTGAGGAGAATGCATCGTTTGCATATAAAACGAACATGACACTTAACAGCATATTCACCAGAACAAAGTCCAAACTAAGCGACGACGAAAAAAGCAATGTCGTATATGAGGTGAAATGTAAAGGCGCGCTAAATGATGTATGTAACAAAGTATACATAGGAACAACGAAACGATCGTTAAAAACAAGAATGACGGAGCATAGGAATGACATAAAAAACAAAAAAAGAACAACAGCGCTAGCACAACATATGTTAGAAACGAACCACACAGCTGATTTCGATGCTGTAAACATTTTGGATATTGAAACCAAGGCAAATAGAAGACTAACACTGGAATGCCTTAGAATACAGCAAAAAGGGAACGAGGCAATAAATTACAAAGAAGACACAGACCACATTAACAATAATTATACAGTAGTCCTACGATAAAGACAGTTTTTTCCATAAGTAAAAAATTTTTTTTTTCATTTTGTTCAAAATTTAAAATTTATATTTTTAACGCTTGTGTTTTTTTTTAAAACAACTAAATGTAGTTTTTACAAAATTAATATGTGAGTGTAACTTATATATAAGAAAATGGTGTTATTTGTAATTTTTCATTGATTTGTTTTTTCTAATATTAAAAATTTTTTTAGATTAAAATAAAAAACATTTTTATACCCTGAAGATGTCACCAAAAAGTGACGAAACGTTGGTGAAAAATTGAAAATTTTAATGTTTTAATTAATTTTGCAATTTAAAAGTTCTGGTCAGAAAACCTCAGTGTCAACAACAAGTCATCAGTCGTTTTGCTCGCCTGCAGGTAGAATTTATTCACCATATTTGTCTTCACGGTGAAAATCAGCTAATTCTTCGACTAGTCCGTCGTGAGTTCTGGATACTCAAGCTAAAAAATCTAATTAAAACTTGTATCTACAACTGCAAAACTTGTGTAATAAGCAAAAAACGTTATATCGGCCAAATTATGGCAGCGTTACCTCCCAAACGTGCAACCATCTCACGCCCTTGTACAAATACTGGCGTTGACTTCGCAGGCCCTTTCGAAATAAAAAGCTTCACGGGCAGATACTGCAAAGTCACTAAAGCCTATGCATGTCTCTTCGTATGCTTCGCAACGAAAGCTATACACCTTGAGCCTGTTAGTGATCTCTTATCGTGGGCCTTTTTAGCAGCATTATTATGATTCATTTCCCGTAGAGGTTGCCCCGATAGTATTTACTCGGATAACGGCACAAATTTCGTAGGAGCTGCTGGAATCCTTAAAAAAGACTTCAAGCGGTTTATTCAAACAGTAAAAGACGACGCAGCAACGAAATATAGTTGCCACAATTTCTCATGGCACTTTATTCCAGCGCCTCACATGGGCGGCTTATGGGAAGCAGGCGTAAAGTTTTTCAAACAACATTTCCTCATAGGAGCCCCCTTATTGTCCCCAACTGAGCCAGAAAATATCTCTACTTCTATTAGTATTTTGAACCGATGGCAAAAAGTTCAAGCAATGATTCCAGGATTTTGTCGCCGATGGAAGGACGAATACTTAAAAGAGTTTCTAAAGCGTACCAAGTGGAAAGTCTCAAAAATGGATCTCAAAACCTCTGTGTCCTACAGAATAAGGATTAGGACGGATTTCCCAAATCTACTATGGCAGCGATGGACGAGTTCGTGTAGCAGAGCTCAAAACTCAATTGGGAGAAATCACTCGCCCAATAAACAAACTTGGGCTGATCCCTCAATGAAAAAAACGTTAATTCACAATTTTTCCCACGCCTATCACTCTAAAAAAAAAAAACTTTACGTACTTTTAATTCGAGCCTCAAACTCGAACTTAAAATCTATTAGAAATATAAACAAATCTCATCATAATCTAAATTCATCATCATTTTTCAGTAAAATTAAATCAACTTCAACTTCCTTCTCATTTTAATGAATTTGCAATTTCATATACATATATAAAATTTAAATTTCTATTAAGTCTAACAAAAAAAATATACTTTTTTCTATATTGAATTTGAGAATTATAAATCATTGAATTGTATAACGTTAAACAAAACTAAAATGTTTAAAACAAAAAATTATAAAATACTTAATACTTGTATCTTCTTAAGTATTTTGAATTTATATTTTCATATCATATTTCATATTTTCTCGTATGCTCCCGCGTCCGCCCGCTTCTCTTGTTGCAGATACTGCAAGGCGGGCAGTATGTTTACGTGTAAACAACAAAAACACGTCAACTCATACAAACGGCAACACTGAAACTGCAACTCGTCAGTTTTGATCTCATTAAACAATGCTCGACACTCGAAGCTGATATGTGTTGCCGTCCCTGTCGCTCCACTGCGAAAGATCCCTGACATTGAATGTCATTGCCAAAAGACAAATTCAATGTTGGCTGAGAAATCACTCGTTTCTGAACATTGCAGCTGAAATGTGGAGCTAATTTCTTTAAATCTTAAAACTAATTAAAAATACTTAAAACTAACTTAAAATATTTAAAACTAACTTAAATTTTCTCATAAAGTTGTTTAATATTAAATAAACTTAAAATTAGAAACAAATAGTGCCTTTTACTGGTTTTTTGGAAACTTTTGCTACACAGCATTACCTAGTAGCACACCAGTATCATCGCCTCCAGAGGCTTAAAAGTTTATCCAGGAACATCATCATTGCCACCACAGCAGCAGCATTATCTGAATAAAACCAATATCATCATCGGCACCACGATCGTCGCAGCACCAGCATCAACAACGCATTGACCGCAGAACTACCAGCCACCATCCTTTCAAGGGATAATAACAGGTAATCCTTTGCCTTTAAAACAAAAAAAAAAAAGGAAGTCTAGGCCCCGCCTAAACACTCTTGATTAACTTGCCACAAGCTGTTTTTCTCGCGGGTTTTCGTGAAGCTACGACCCGTTTGATTATGGCTCATAAGTTTTCTATAGAATTTAAGTCGGAACTTTGAGGTGGCCACTTCAGAGTCTTGGTGGATTGTGTGTCGAGCCAAGATTTGACAAGTGGAGATTAATGTTTTGGAACATTATCAAGCTGGAAAATTCATCTAAGCGGAAAATTTTTGGTGTAATCGGTGGCCAAATGTTCTCTTAGTATATTCCTACATAAAAAATTTAAATGTATGGGTTGCCAGGGCAACCGTTGATGTCGTTAAAAAAACATCAAAAAAGGTCGTCGAATATTTCAGCAATAATTCAAAACCTGAAAATATCACCAAGAATCGATGGAATAAATAATATTTGCATTAAGGCACTTCCCAAAAAATGGATTAAGTACCCAACAATCTTTATTAATGCCCGTCTAAAGACTTTAAAGAGGCTAAGGTCATACTAATTCACAAACCGAATAAGCCATTGAATTGGCCTTTGTCATATAGACCTATTAGCTTATTATCATCGGTAGGCAAAATACTAGAAATAGTTGTTAAAGAGAAATTGAATGACTTTATCGATACCAATAATATTGTCCCATCACATCAATTTGGCTTTCGAAAAGAACTTAACACTGTTCAGCCTCTTATTAAAATCAGAAATTTAGGACGTTCAAACTTTAATGATCAAAAGTCAACTGGTATGATCTTACTTGGCATTAAAGTTGCATTTGACACTGTATGGCATGACGGCCTTGTCTTCAAAATGATTCGATTTAACTTCCCACAAGAACTTGTAAAAATAATACAAAGTTTCCTTTCTTATCGAACTTTTAAGGTATATATTGGTTAATATAGCTGCAACGTAACTGCAATCACAGCTGCTGCCCTCAAGGGTCATGTTTGTCACCAGTCCTATGTACTGTATATTATAGTAGGTAACGGATATAAGCACAATTCATATAAGAAAGGAACGCTTATAAGAACCATTTTCGAAAGCACCGCGTTTTTTCCCAATGTTTTGAGGTAAAAAACAATCTATATAATAAACTTCTTATAAGAAAAAAACGCATAAAAGAAAGATTTTTCCAAGCACCAATATAAAAAATCTTAAGAAAAAAATAACGCATATAAGAAATTTTTTCAAATCGTAATTTTCGTTCTTGAATTGAAATACGCGCCTTCTTTATGTCATCATTCTTCGATCAACGATTGCAGTTGCTGAACGCACTTATTACTCACTGCTGATTTTTGTGCGACTCGGATATAAGAAATTAAATTTCTTATATCAGTAGTACGTATATAGGAAATTTTTTTCTTATATACGTGGTACTTCTATAAGAAAAAACTGATATAAGAAAGAAATTTTCGGGATTTTTTGACTTTCTTATATCCGTTACCTACTGTATACACTGCTGATTTTCGCAGTTTAAACTACGGTTTTCTGTCTATTTTTACTGATGCCACAGCAGTAATCTGTTCAGATATTTTTGCTACAGTAATCAGTAAAAATTTATTTTTACTGCAATTTTCTTCAGTATTCAGTAAAAATTTATTTTCACTGCAATTTTTTTCAGTAATCAGATATTACTGGTAATGCAAATTAAATTTCATTGTCAGTAAAAATTTATTGACTATTTTTTTTTTCAGTAATCAGTAAAATTTTACTGGTAATGCAAATTAAATTTCATTATCAGTAAAACTTTACTGATTCTTCTAATTCACTTATTATATACTGCAGTGTGCCCATGTATGCCAACTAATTGCTTACCATTTGTCAAATCATATACAAAACTCAAGAAATCAAGGGATTTATTAATTCGATATTCAAATTTGTTTCATTTATTTTATCTGATTTTTTTAACTGTATTAAACGTATTTTAAACTTATGCATAAGGTCTCTTCCAAGTATAAGAGGCATTGACATTGTACCGTCAGGTATAACCAAAAAGCAAATAACTTTTACTTCATTTCGAAACTTGACTTTACACTGTAGTGAACCATACATATATAATTTCCGTTTCCCAAGACCTTGAAACATGGTGGGCACAAGAGTACTTGGTAGTTTGATGGACAATGGTATGCTTGAACGTTAAATGAGATTAATCGGACTATCAGAATCAATCAAAGCAAAAAATTTTATGAAATCAGTGCATATGGTTTGACAAGAATTGCAAAAAGCCATACTCACCGTTTGCATAACACGAACATATGATTCATCGTCATATTTGGCAGCTTCGGACGAAACCACGGCAATATTTCGAGACTGCTGACGTTTTAACTTTGGGCAATCCTTATGGAAATGGCCCATCTGATGGCAGGTAAAGCAGGAACCAGGTGGGCGCGATGGTTTCATGCAAGCACTTTGATAATGCCCAAATTGCGAGCAGTTAAAACATCAGATTTGTTCTCAGCCACAGCAGTAGAAGACACAGCATGAGTATTTGAAGATTTCAGATTTTTTCTTGGTATATTCGACCTTTGACGGCGCTGCTCGTACCGGTCCATACGCTGAACAAGTTCATCAATAGTGCGGGCCCCATATAATAAAGTGACATTGTTACTATTATCTGGAATGTCATCTATGATTATGTCAACCAATTCCTGTTCGTTGATATCGGATTTGGCAGCAATGGACTGCATAGCTACCACACAGCTGATGCAGGACTCCGTTGACTTCAAAGTACGCAAACGTAATTGACGATAAATTTCTTGACGCGTAACTGTTCGACATCTTTATTAAAGAGGCCTTCATATCGTCGTATTCAATACGACCCAAATTAAAAACAAAATCTTTTGCCGTTCCCTCCAAGCGACGTCGAATTTCTAAACACATTTCTCGGTTTTTATAGCCGCGAGCTTTAGTGTAGTCTTTAAAATGCATAAACCATCGATTTACATCATAGTGGTTATCACCACTAAACTTAGGCACACTGCATCTAGTTCTTCAAAATTTATCTGCCGTTTAACACTTGCATCACACTCGTCGGCCTCCAAACAATTTATCTGTCGTTTCAGTTCAAGCATCTCCCGGTGCATTCTTAAGAGTTTTAACTTTTCTTCTGAAGTACGGGCATCAGATCCATTAGTGTCGTCTACCATATGTTCATCTCGGGTGCTTTCACCATCAGAAGGTGCAAAGCAAGCAGCAGAGTACGATGCTTGGTAATCGGTAATAAAATTTGCTGCAGAAGCAAAATCAGCAGCAAAATTAACCATTGGCTCTGCAACAGTATGCGAAGAAATACCAGTGTCAGCAGCAGTAATCACTGATGTATCGGTATTGATCGTCTTGGCAAACGATACCATTGGAATACTGGCAACGACCACAAGAGCGCTAGTGATAGCAGCAAGGACAGCGGAAGCGCACTGCATAACAGCAGATTCAGTAGCAGTATTAGAAGGGACGCCACCATTTGCAACAGTGACCCCAAAAGTTCAAGCAGCAGCTATATGGGCCCCAGTGCTAGCAGCAGCAACAGCAGTATTGGCAATAGGCACCGCGGGAGCGCTGGTTGTGACCGAGGGAGCGCTAGCAGTGACAGTAGGGGTGCTAGTGAGCACAGCAGTATCCACGGAATCCTCATTGACTACAGAAGTCTTAGAAGCGGTGACCGCGGAAGCACTAGTATTGACAGCAGGGACCGCGGAAGCGTTAATTTTAGCTGCATTGACCACGGGAGCGCCTGTGTTGACAGCAATATTCTCGGGAGACCCTGTAGCTAGTAGCAGTGTTGACGACAGGAGCGCCTCGTTTGTCGTGTAGGACGTTGGTTCTTCATGAAAAATATACTTTTTAATCTTTTAAATAAATTAGCTTGTTTCCTTGCGAGATCTGGCGAGGTTTACCCCACATCTGAATTTTAAGAGTCGTGGATGTTTAAAAAAAAAACACTTAGAATAAATGTCAAGTCTTTTTATTTTAACAACCGTTCTCGTTCAATTTCACCGGAAAGAAAAAAAAGACAGAAACAAAGAAGAATTTAAAAATGGCTGACACTTTTCAATTGTTACCATATCCAAATTTTCATTAAGAAATGAAACTGTCAAAAACAGCAAAGTATTGCCAGGTTATAAAACTTTATACAGAAATGAAAGTATTCAGATGACAAAATACAGCAAGATTAGTTGAATTGAGGAACGAAGAGATTACAGTAGCAACAGGTAGCAAGCCATGTGCATTAATTCAATAAAACAATGTATAGGTTTTCACCCTTTGGATTTTATGACTACCGGCATCGTAAAAGTAATAAATGTATCCGAAGCATTTGGATTTATGACTTTCTGCCTTTGATTGACAATTTTTTTCTGATTATTTTTTTCTCTATTATATCATCAATACAAAAACAAGAAGCGCAAGTGAGTTCATTTTGTTCTTTACTCTGTGAAAACTGTACGCATACTAAAGTCGGTTGGAAAGTAGTACGAAAAAATCCTAGCGTGTGAGGCGAATGTACGAATTGGTCGTACGCTAGACAGTATGAAAAATCTGAACGTGTATGGTTAAGTAGTGATAGAGTTGGTTCGAATTTTATGGAATGTTTAATTCTTCCTATAGTTGACATCAATGCAGATATGGTAGATGTGATTAAGCATTTTTTGGCTCTAAAACTGATATAATATCAAATATGGGGTCGGTGAATTCAAATATGGTCTTAATTTGTGTTATTTCTTCGATATAAAAATTTAAACAACTATTCCGAAAATTTAGATTTTCGGAAAATCTTTTTTGCAGATAAATCTTGAATAGAATTTTGAGCCTGTAGACCCAAATAAACTTTGTCTAAGTCAAGAAAATACCGAGGATTTTTATACAGAATATTGAAAACTTCAGTGGCTTTGCAATAATTAATTTCCATGTTGTTACTAGCAATAGAACGAATATGTTTCTCAGTCTCTGGACGTAACCGATGTAGTAGTGGTCTTTCTGGTTGAAATCAGGGACGGCATCATAACAATATAAATGTTCAAAAAGTTACGTAGATATGCTTTAAAAAATTTCTTACATACAAGTTACGTGCAGTTATGAAAACTTACGTAAAATGTAAGATCCGTGACCTTCTGGCAACACTGTTGTTGTCACCAGTGTACGAAAGTAAACAGTACAAATCGTTTTGTACCGAGCCGAAGCACAAGACTTTATTTATTTTCTTTAGTGTACAATCCAATGAACAAAGCAATATCAGTACAAAACAGAAATTTGTACTCAGTAAGGTACAATCATGGTTGCCACTTGACATTTTTTTGATGTATCAAATTCACATGTATGTGAGTGAATTTATATAACAAGAATAGACGCACTTTTACCGCTGTTACAAACAACAATCTTGTTTTTTTATTATAAGCGAAATTGAGTAAGTTTCATTTAAAAAAATATTAATTTATGACAAGATTTGCGCTCTCTACACGGAAAAAACACCAACTCAAATTTTATTAAAAATTAATAGGAGATTATAAAAATTAAAATCTGAAAACAAATATTACTTTTTTATAGTAATAAATAGAAAATCCTTATTAAAAATTCTATTCTAGTTTGTAAATATTTTCATTTTACATTTTTTAATAAGTGCATATTAAAAATTATTTTCTTCATTTTAATTATCACCTAAGAACTTTGAAATTTTACAAAGAATTTATTAAATTTTAATAAATTGCCACATTAGAATTTTTATATATTTCATATTGTAATATTTGATTCCCGCTTTATAATTTTTGAAAAGTAGTTATAGAAAAATTATTTCAGGATTATTAATTTTTATTATATTGAATTTTATTTCTCTTTTGTGTTTAATTTGTACTCTGTTTGAGTTCTCAACATGTTCATGCAAAAAAATAAATATATAAGGCTTGCCAAACTCTTACTAATTGGCTTTGAAGTAATGTGTTGAACAGAATAGGGACGGGGTCGGGAAAGCGGCAACGGAAACTCGCTGGCTGCCCTAATTTTGTTCAACACACCAAAAAATTTAAAAATAAATTTCAGTTATTATTATTTCATCATAAAAACTTTATAATGTACTTTTTAAAAAATAGTACAGTCCTTTTAAAATATTATAAATTATTGCAGAAATTTTAAAATCTACTTTGTAAAAATTAAAAACTTGCATTCGAAAAATTAATGCCTGCTTGATGCAATTTTTATATTACGCTTAGTAATTTTTAATAGACACTCGAACCGTTTCTAAATTACTAAATTACCTACTAATTTTTCTTAAATTTTCATTAATATTTACAATAATTTCGAGTTGGTGTTTTTTCCGTGTAGCCATTTTTAAACCAAAAAATATTTATAAAACTTTTTTGTTGGCCTTTTACTTAAAATAATAAAACACGAAAATTTTTTCTTAAAATTCGGGTTTCCACGATTTCTTCATTTCTTACATGATTTGCGCTCTATAACAAATTTTAAACCAAAAAACTCCATTTGTGACGGTCCGAAATGGTCATTTATCTGCGGAAGAATGGACTCTGACAACAACTTATGAGGAATTGCGTCCATAGTTTCACCAAAAAAATAAGATTGACTGTACCGTAAAAGTTTATCGCTCTCGATACCATGATACCGACCTCGCAGCTACGATGGCGAGTAAGAAAAAGTTCCTTTCATTAATCATGGAAGTAGTAATGATATCCGTCAGGACCATCTAAATTAAAGCGCTTTTGATCAAAAAATACGACCAATCATTGACCATTGTGTACATTCCAAGTTATGTGAAAAGGAAGAAACTGTCAAACTTAATAGAAATGAACAGCAATGTTGCAAATTTTGTAATTTTATTATAAAATTTTTGAAACTTTTCGTTTCATACGTTTCATCATAAAATGTACCAAATCAGAGAACTCAACTCAACGCTGTGAGCTGATAGCGTTGAAATTCTGCGAACTTTTGGTTGCTTGCTTGTGCGTCGAATAACGGAAAGGGCACCGAGGGCAAAAAATGCCTGTGCTTGCCCTTCGCTGCTTTAGAGCAAGATTGCGCAGACTTGCAATTATAGAGTTGATCAACTATATTATTGTATTGTATAATTTTTTTTAAATTCCAATACATTGTATTTAGAATTATTTGCTGTGTTTTATTCGCCAAGTTGCTAGCTATGTACGAAAAAAACGTTCAAATCGCTAAGTTTCCTACTCGTTGCTATTTGAGTACTCGTTTGTTGTTTTTCATACTTTTTTCATTTCAAATTGTTTATTTTTAACGCCTGACGTTTTAGGCAACTTGCTATGTATGCTTAGCAACTATAACTTTGCTCGTTGAGTTTTCGATTTTGTTTTTGTTTTCCCATAGAATTATCGTTGCTAACTAAAGATATCTAGCAGCTATTATTAAATATGCATTTAAGGGCCGGTTTCACAGTGTTTAGTTAACTAAAGATTTGAAGTTAACATCCAACTTCAATTTCATAGCAAAACTTAGGAATTAGTTAACCAACAAAATCTGGCAGGTTAACTATTAGTTAACTAACAGCTGATTGCTGTCATAACGAAAAATAAAAATAATAAAGAATTCAATTCAAATTCATAATAAGAAATAAAAAAATTTTTTTTTTGTTAAAAAAACAAAGCAAATGCCTACATAAATATGGATTCAGATTAGGATTGCGAAATTGATAGTGATTCAGATATTGAAGAAGTATGGAATCAAAGATGCAATAATTAGAACTCGAAATTGTGTGGAGAGATCATATGGTGTGTGGAAGCGCCGATTCCCAGTGCTTTCCTTGGGAATACGCATGCATTTGCAAAAAGTTCAGAGCATAATTGTTGCAACGGCAGTCTTACACAATATTTGTTGCCTCAACAATGAGAAGGATGCGCCACTTCTTGCAAACGAAATAAATCATGCTGTTACTAATGTACTCAGTACACCACATAATCGCCGAGCCGGTGAACAAATCACAAAGAACCACCTTAGGAGATGCCTCATTGATACTCACTTTGCAAATATCTAATAAAATCATTTTAAGCAAAATAAATTTCGTAAAATATCAAATGTCAAATAAAAAACATATTATTTTTGCAGTGATGCCATATTTTGTATAAAAAATTATCATTAGTTAACCAATGGACTGTAAAACTGAACAACATAAATTTGTTAGTTAACTAATAGACATTAGTTAGATAACTAATTGGTTAACTAAACACTGTGAAACCGGCCCTAAGTCTAAATCAAAACTTGTTTTTATTGTTTGCTGAAAAAATTGAAATATACTTGTTTTCTAATGAAAATGCTTGTTATATTAATTTTTTTTCGCATAAGTCAAAAAATTCGAATCGGGTGGCAACTCATGTTTTGCTTGCCATAAACTGTCGTAAATGTCGCAAACTCCAGTTCAACCTCGATTTCACAACACTGAAAGTGGTTGTTAAACAATTTGACCAACAAAACAATTTACTATGGAACTTGAACATGTTTGACAAACAATTTTATGATCTGAACCCGCCTTACAGGTAATCGTGAAATGTCATTGAAAATTCAAGTTCAAGGAATTCCGTTTATTTGTCGTATACTCAATGTTTGTCACAAAGGCTGGAAGGTGTACGACGTTTACGACTGTAGGTCGTAAATGTCGCGCGACATTTGTGACATGCCAACACTGATCCTGACACATATTTAATTACCTGCACAGATAAAAATACTGAAAAAAAAATTATAATCTGAAAAAAAAATCTTTTATTTTTTTCTGTGTACTATTTTCGTTTTATTTTTGAATATATCAATGTTATAAATGAATTTTTTAAAATGAAATATGATAAAAACTATCATATGGATTATTTGACATGCAACTAAAACATATAGATACTTTTAAATGTTGTTGGAATATTGCGTATTAGATTGAAATCCAAATAGAGATAAAGGAACAGATCGGAATAGTTTCTTCCTCATTTCGATAGGAATGAATTTTTTACTGGATTGAATCGTTCCAACTAAAACAACTCGATTATTTCCTACAATGTTGTTTAAAAATTTGTAGCGTGTAACCTTCCAATATAAGAAAAGAATAAAAATATAAAGTCCACCTTAATTAAAGCCCACCTTATTCGTATTTCAGAGTTTGCAATAGTCATAAATTTTTTTTAACAGGGATTAGACATAGAAACAGCCAGATAAGTGAAACTAAAATGTCGTAATAAGGTGAAAGCGTTCTAGCCGTCAACGATGTGCTGTGGTCCCTCTTCCTCTCATCTCTTAAGATGACGAAATTTTGAATTTTGCGGGTAAGGGTGAAAGACAGTCATCTTTCTTGTTAGTAGAAGCTTCTGAAAAAATGTCAAGGTGAAAAAAAAGTGAGAGGATGAGGTGATTTGTAGAAGTTGGCAGTTGGGAATAGGGAGTCTGAGAAATGGAAGGAGGATGACGGTGATTACTGGGAGTTGCAATTCCTTTTTTTTAAAAAAAATTTAATTTGGTTTGACAGCCGAGCTTGGCACGGTTTTGAGCGAAAATAAAGTCACCGCGAAGCCACAGTGTCGTGTTAAAGGCAATAAATCAAAATAAACTTTAAAACTTATGAATTTAAAAGAACAATTAATTCAAATTGAATAAATAGGGACGCGATATAAAAATCAAACGCTCAAAATTTGCGATTCTGTGAATGTGAATATGCGATAAGAAGAAAAAAACCCAAAGTAGCAAGTGCAGCATATTTGGAAAAAAATCAAGATTTCTTAAATGATAAGTAAATATAAAATAAACGAATATTCTAATTTGTAGGCAAATGAAAAGTGCGTAAAAATTTTTCCAGCATAAAGCGAACAAAATTGAAAATTACGTGTTTGCCAAAGTAAGTTCACAAAAGGACATCACTTTATGATATGTATGTATCATAGTACAAACACGAGTTCACTTAGCAACTAACTTTATTCAAAAATGTGCATGCTTATAATACGAGATTAACAAGTGGTAGCATAACATAATCAGTGTTGTGCTATATTAACATTCTTATATCGTAACTAACATTAAACTGATAGAATGTGCAAATATACCACACTTTATATATAAAAAAATGTGTACTACTACAAAAAGGGCATGTGTGCGAGGTGTTAACCCTTTATAGCCTCGTGTGACATTTCTGTAATAAACCTCAATAATTCCACTAAAGTACGTACTGAGCATTTTAGTTCATTCAAATCAGTGTCACACTGTTGAACATACCCTACAGAATTAATTAGTATGCAATAAAAATCATAGGCGGTGTAGCCTTTTCATTTCAGTGAGTTTGAATTTTCCGCGTAGCTAAAAGTGGCAAGTTTGAATTCGTGCAAATTTTGAATATTAAAAAAAAAATATAAAAAGTGTATAAAATTGTATTGTTTTCCTCTAACCCTGTAGTTAAGTGAATTATGTTGTCCATTTATTTCTATCAATGCATATTTTTACTTTTTTATGTGAAAAACGTAACTTTTTATTTTGTAACAATTCTGTTACCTTGAGTGACAATGAAAATATTAGTTGTAGCGAGAGTATGTGGATGTTGATGCTAAATTAGCTCAATTCATTGCAGAATGGGGTCGAAATCACTGCAGGATGGTGAGATATATGACATACTGCACCAATATGATAGTGAAGATGGATAAGATGACGATGGTGATATCGTTATAGATCCAGATTTTCAGATTGCAGAAGATAGTGAGCCTATTCCCGGCCCCTCGTCTCCAGATCCTGGACAACAAAGTAGGCAATCAAAAACGGCTTCGACTTATCAAAAACGGCAATTGAAATGGGAAAAAATAACCTTGTTCTAAGCGACTAACAGTTGCATTTTACGGGAAACATTAGTTTACCACCTAATTTACTTGAGATAGATACACCTATTCAATGCTTTTTTTATTTTTTATATTTATGGGAAGGTATACAATAATGATACGAAGTAAAAGATGGCAGATTTGAATGTTCAATCCTTTATTACACCTGACTATAGCGAATTCTAGGCTGTTATACCGAAGAGTAAGAAAGGCGGAAAACGTCAACGATAAACAAATGTCTTCAGCAGATTTTCGACTTGAGGTATGCGAGACTTTATGCAAGCTTGACCTGAAGCCTAATATCAAGAGTCGAAGGTCGCTAGAAAATGAAATTCCAAAAAACATAAGGGCCCTGCGCAACATGTCTCCCCATTGGTAGTAAGGCAGTATCAAATTGGCTACTTGCCGACTTGGGTAGAAAAAGGATACACTGCTAGTTTCCCAAGTGTGCTGGCGTATCACAAACGATTTGCGAAAAATGCGGTGTAATTGTTTCAAATCCTTCCATACCACATAAGTACATTTTTTTTCGTTTAACTCAATGTGACAGTAATGTTACACTCCCTAAATTGTTCAATAAATGATTAATAATAGATATTTTTTAATTTCAAAAAAATACTTGTTTTTTTATTTGTTTAAACATATAGTATTTCAAAAAATTTTCAATTTTTATGATCTTGAGCTACAAAGGGTTAAAAAAACACAAGAAAAAAAATTGTTATAAATAATTGAAATAAAATAAAAATATTCTTGCACTGCAAATAGTTGTTCCACGGGCATCCTAGTGGTGTGCATTGGCGGTTGAATAATTTTATGACAGCGAAACAACGACAAAAAGAATTCGTGTTTTCAAGTGTGTGTGTTGCGCAGCAGAAAATTTTCATGCTAAAAATGTTAAACTGTTGGCAAACTTAAAAGTGTTAGTTGAATAAAAACAACTTAAAATGTATTAAAAAAACAAACGTACTAATTAAAATACGTGAAGTAAAGTGTGTGAAATTTTAAAATAAAAAGCAGCTATAGACAAAAACGCCGTAAACCCGGAGTGGCTGTGGTTCAGGGAGGAGCCGCGGAATGGTCACAGCGCTGTAGTTACTCTGCTGCTGCTGTCAATTTTGTGGAAAGCAGCAGTAGCCGCAGATCCAATGAGAGTGCAACTGCAGCGGCAAAAACAAAGCTGCAACGACATCAAATGCAATGACAACAGAAGATATATGTACAACAGTGGCAAAAGCAGCAACATGAACAGCAAAGCAGCTACCACTTCAGCAGCAATAACAACGAAAATAATCACCACAACCACGACAACAACATCAGCAACAACTTCAACGACTTTGCGTCAACAGCAACAAGAAAGGCAGCGACAACAACAGCTGCACCAGCAACAGCAAAACTGCGACAACAACAGCTGCAGCTGCTGTTGCTACTGCAGCAGCATAAGCAAAACTGCAACAACAACAAGTGCAGTAACAACAGCAACTACATCAACTGCAGCAGCAAAAGCAAAACTGCAACAACAACAAGTGCAGTAACAACTGCAACTGCATCAACAGCAAAACTGCAACAACGACAAGTGCAGCAACAACAGCAACTGCATCAACTGCAGCAGCAAAAGCAAGACTACAACAACAACAAGTGCAGTAAAAACATCAGCTGCAAACCTGGTATCAGCAACTACAGAACCTGAAAAGTAAAATAAAAAGAAAAATAACGCAAGTACAACATATACATATATGTACATTATGTTTAAATTATTGAAAATTTCATCAAAAGAAAAAACTATTTATATTAAAAAAAAAGGGAAATTTTTTTATCCAAAAAATAATAATGTAAAAGTTTAACAAAAAAACAAAAAAAAGGTATATATATTTAAAAGAATTAATGTGAAGATTCATTTGTTGGTTCTTATTTTTTTTTGTAAATCTAAAAGACCCACTAGGAAAATGGCGCCATGACATGTGTAGGGATAATTGCTAATAGTAAAATAAATTACCCATTAGGGAGAGTAGGCAAAATTGAAATAATCGTGTTGGTACACGGATAAATGAGTCCATATATTTATATATAAAACTTAAATAGGGAAAGAACAAGGAGAAAATTTTATTAATTAGCAATAAGCTTATCTTTAAATATTACCTACTTACCTGTAGTTACCTTAATTCACTTTGAATTACTTTACTTACCTATATTTACTGTAGCTTACTTTGAATTAATTATACTTACCATATTATTACCGAATAATTACCTTACGATTATCAAATACTTACCTTAAGATTAGCAAGTACCTACCAATATATAATACTTACCTATAATCAAGAATTTATATTCACTTGCCTGTTTACTATAAAAATTTAAAGAAAAGCTAAGCCTTAAATTTCAATTTTTCTTAAAAGTTTTGTAATTCTGATAAAAAAATTTATATTTTCTTTTTTGATAAAAATGTATTTTTTTATATTAAAGAAACAAGACGAAAAGAAAAAAAGTATTCGTAATTAAAACCTAAATGAATTATAACCAAATTTTGTTGTAAACTTTTTTAAAATGGAATGCTAGGACGTTTGTAGGATGAGAGGAGACCATGGTCTGGTTTCAAGGCAGGGTAAGTTGAAGAGATCGTAGAGTTGTGCTCATGGTTGTGTGGAAAAGGGGATTTATCCCGGGCTTTGGAATTTTTTTGAGTTTTGGATTTTTGTAGTTTCTTTGTAAGAATATTTTTTTGAGAGAAATTTTTCTTTGTTTTGAAGTTTCAATTTTCAATTTCAATTTATTTTTTCTTATTTCCATTGAACAATAAGACTTAGTCTTTAATAGTTCATCATAAATATAAGATTTTCATATAAACACAATTCTCAAATCTTAACTTAATAAAAATGAATAATATACTAATAATATTAAATAAAAAAAAAAGGGAAAAGAAAAAGATTAAGTGATAGAGAAGAAAGATAAAAATGAATAAAAAGGAATAAAAGACCATTAAGTAGTTAGTTGTGAACTGAGAAATAATTATAAATAGCACGTTTGAAGCTGCTTCTTAAAGTTTCTTGTTTTAAATCAATGGGCAAGGATTTAAAACAAGAAACTTTAAGAACTGGTTTCTGGTTGACCTCGATCCGATAGGCTGGGTTAAGGACCACCCCGAAAATCTTGAGCTTGTCGGGGAAAATCGATCGGATAAGATGACCAGGGTCGATAACAAATTGTCAGCCACAACTGTACGACTGCTGTTACTGTATCGATTCGCGAGATGTAGCAAAAGATTTTCACAATGATTCACTTCTTGCTCTTCTCCTTCTGATCGGCCTTTCCCTTGCAAAGGATATTTTGTTTGGTTTTTTGCTGGTTTCGATGGAGTATATCGGGTAAATTTAGTATTGCCACCATATGGAAATAGTTAGTTGCTCATCAATCGTTAATGTTTCATACGGTTCAAAGTTTTTCGTGAGATTTTGATTCAGAAAATTACAAATGTTACGTTTTGGAACAGCTTTTTGTCGAACTTTAGACGATTTTCACGCGTGCGGCCTTCATAAAAACATATTGTAGCGAAAATTGCTTTATGCCAGGAAATTCTCGAAATAAAAATTAGGCGATACTAGCTAGCATCACTGATCGTAGAAAAATAACACCATCTAGCGGAATTTCGAGTGGTTTCTGTACTAGCTAGCATCACTGACCGAAAAACACCATCTAGCGGTTGGAAGTGTGTTTTCTGTACTATAAAAGATAAAGTGTGAGCGTCAGTGTGGTACGACATTATCAACGTCGATAATAGCTATCTAGAAGGCACTGGAAACGACATTCTGGATAATGGCGGATGATACGACATTATCAACGTCGATAATCGCCATATACAAGGTACCGGAAACGACATTCTAGACAATGGCGGATGGTTCTAGAAAATGAAGGCTTTAGAATAAAAGGCAGTCATCTGAGCAGCCAACACACAGTTGATATTGAATAGTTGAACACAGTGGATCTAAAGTGAGACAGTTGAACATTTGAATTTAAGTACTAAAGTGATACAGTGGATTTTAAGTAATAAAGTGATACAGTGGATTTTAAGTAATAAAGTAAAACGTTTGTGTATACAATTTGAATGTAAAGAAGAAATAAACAATTGTACTGTTTAAAAGCTAACGTTTGTGATTTAAATAAACCATTTTATAATTAAATAAAGATTGCGTTTTTCTTGATTGTTACACAATCCAGTGATCGAACTCAGAGAAGTATAAGAGATCGAAATTATTGTCAAAGGGACAGGAAATTTCATAACAATTGGTGTCAGAAGTGGGATTGTGTAAAAAGAATTAACAAGCAAATAAAAAAAAACCGGCGGGTTGCACTCTGGGAGTGCCGACAGAAGTGAAAACTTAAAATAATATAATTGAAATTTGTTTTCATGATGTTTTGTAATGTTTATGGAATAATTTTTTACGAATTGTTTTATTTATCAATAGAAATTACTATAAATTTTGGGTAAATTACAATATTCATTTATTATACATACAAATTATACATAAAATAAGAATTTTTCACTTAAAAAACATTACATTTCAGTATTATTACAGTTACTATACAAAACTAAGTATAGTATAGATGTATATACATCTGGTGTCGGTGTCGGTGGCCTGTCGCGAATTTATACATTTTTCCTCAGCCGCAAATCCCTTACGCATATATATTATATATGATATATATAGAAAAGAGAGCGACATCGGATGCGTCATCACCGACACAGGATGACACTGGATTTTAAAAGCTGAAAACTTGACATTAGATTTCCTCCATTTATTTAAGATCATGTAGTGCATTTAGATAAATCAGTAGCCAAGACAATAACCATACGTAATGAATTTAAAATAGTCGGTACACTACTAGCCAAAATTGTGGTGACCTGACAATATTTTTAAAATTATGTAGCATGCTTTTAGATCTATGTTGATAGATCAGTAGCCAAGACAACAACCATGACGTCATCAGTTGATATATGGTAATTTTAGAAATTTTCTGCGTGCTTTTGGGCATATGCATAAATTGAGATGTGACGCAACCGATGTCGGTGGGCTGTCGCGAGTTTATACATTTTTCCTCAGCCGCAAATGCTTTCTTACGGAGGTGCACAACGTGGCTAAAAAAGTTCTCACTTCAAAAATATAAAAAATGGTTAAGTTTGATGAACGTAATTTTGAAGACGTTAATAAAAGGATTCAGAAATTGGAAATAAGCGGACCAACCACTCAAGTCATAAGAGAAATCAGCGCAGAGAGGCTTAAGGCACCCACATACGATGGAACAACGCCATTTAGTGTTTTCAAGCTCCAGTTCGAAACAACATCTGCTCATAATCGTTGGGATAACGAGAGGAAAAATTCATCGTTCGCCAGCAGCAACTTTAGTGGAAATTGCTATAACTGTGGAAAGAAGGGACACATGGTACGTGACTGCAAATCACGTCGTAAACGATCCGCATCACGTTCACCAAGAAGAAAAATTGGAAATAGGGTGAATGATAGCGAAGAGCAGTCGTTAAACTAAAGAGAGGCAGCGGGGTGTGAGCTGACTCTCACTTATGATTGCCCCACAGTCTTAGTTTCGAAACTCTACCGAAATTCCAACAGCCTTACCATCGGTGGAAAAATCAACGAAAGACCATGTGAGCTAACTTTGGATACAGGCGCATCGCACTCAATTGTGAGGACAGATTTATTTAATAGACGACGAGTAATGCCATTAAATGGGATCCAATTGAGAACAGCGACAGGAGAAATTGCGCAAATTGTAGGAAAAGTTACAGCGAGTATTCTTATCGGCAACAAAACTGTGGAACATGATTTGTTTCAAACATCACCGAGGAGATTATCATTGGCGTGGACTTCATGATTGGACACGGGTTCACTTTGGATCTAAAGAAAAAGACGTTAAGATATGCCAATGCCTTTAGACGTTGGCTGTGGACAAAAATTAACAATTGCAAGAGTCTACATAAGTGAGCGCTGTCGAATTGAACCCAACACCGAAGAAATTATTTGGGCTACAACAAGTGAGGACTGTGGAACAAGCCATCTGTGGGTAGTGGAAGCGGATAAGAAAAATTTTAAGAAAGACCTGATTATTGGAAAGACCCTAGTAAAAACAAGAGCGGACAGCAAAATACCGGTACGAATTTTGAATCCAACAAATGAGCCGAAATGGATGCAAAAAGGTGAAGTAATAGCGCAATGTGAGAAGGTTACGGCTGTTATAAATTGTGAAAATGACCAGCACGACACAAAAGGTACAGCTTTAACAAAATCATCGGCCTTGGAAGTATTGACGAAAGAATGGACGAAGGAGTTTTCTGCCCAGAACAAAAATAAAGCAAAAAGGTTTCTGCAAAAGCATTTGCGAATATTTGCGTTCAAAGGAGAAAATAATGGCCAAACATCAGTTGTCAAACATCGCGTTGATACAGGTAATTTTCAGCCAATTCGTCAACCTCCAAGGAGGCTAGCACTCGCTAAGAGAGAGGAAGTAACGGGCCTTATAGAGGATATGGCGCGAGAAAATGTTATTGCACCATCAGAAAGCCCGTGGAGTTTACCGGTCGTGCTTGTCAAGAAAAAGGACAGAACTATGCGATTCTGAATGACGTTACCAAAAAAGACAGCTACCCGTTACCCAGAATCGATGATACACTGGATACGTTATCTGGAACAACATGGTTTTCCACCCTGGACTTACAAAGTGGATATTGGCAGGTGGAAATAGATGAAAAAGACAAAGAGAAAACTGCTTTTAGTATTGGGAATGGTCTATTGCAGTTTAACGTCATGCTGTTTGGTCTTTGTAACGCTCCAGCTACGTTTGAGCGGTTAATGGAACGAGTGCTCAAAGGACTACATTGGAAGACCTGTTTAGTGTATCTCGATGACATAATCATCATGGGAAAAGATTTTGATGACCACTTGAAAAATCTGGAGGAAGTGTTTGAACACTTGGAGGCAGTTGGACTAAAATTAAGTGCGAAAAAGTGCTCACTTTTCCAGCGAGAAGTCAAATATCTGGGGCACAAGGTTACGTCAGAAGGAATACACACAGATGAGGATAAAATAAAAGCTGTAAAAATTGGCCACGACCATCTAATCTTCATGAGTTGCGAAGTTTTCTGGGCCTATGCACTTACTACAGACGTTTTGTTCCTGGTTTCAAAAATGTCGCAAGCAGTCTACATGAGCTGACATAGAAAAATCGGATATTCGAATGGAGTGGTGCACAGGAAACTGCATTCCAAAAGCTGAAAGAATTATTGTCTACAGCGCCTATACTCGCGTACCCAATAACCGGGGAAGAAATTGTATTGGACACCGATGCGAGTGGCCATGGTAATGGAGGAGTTTTGTCATAAGTCATTAATGGACAAGAAAAAGTCGTCGCATATTTCAGCAAAATTCTGTCGAAACCTGAGAGGAATTACTATGTAGCTCGGAGAGAGTTACTGACAGGAATGGAATGCGTGAAACACTTCCATAAGAACTTATATGGACAGCACTTTCTGCTGAGGACAAACCATTCAGCCTTAAGGTGGCTACTTCAATTTAAGGATCCTGAAGGTCAAATCGCACGGTGGATAGAACGCTTGCAGAGCTATGATTTCACCATAGAACATCGCAAAAGAAGCCAGCATGGAAATGCGGATGTACTTTCCCGTCGTCCATATAAAATTTAATGCGGTCATTGTTCACGAACGGAAAGTACAGCTGGAACAATTGATGTGCGCCTTTTGAACGTTTTGCCTGAAGAAAAATGGACAAAAGAGGAGGTACAACGGGACCAGCGCAGTGATACAGATTTGGCAAAGTTTGGAGTTGCATGATGGTTGCCTCTACCGAATCTGAGAAAGCGAGGATGGTAAAATTCGCTCAAAACTGCTGGTTATTCCAAAGGAAAAATTTAAGGATATAATTGAGGATAATCACAATGGATCGAGTGGTGGACATCTGGGCATAACAAAAACCACAGAGAAAATAAAGAAACGGTTTTATTGGGTAGGATGCCTAGAAACAGTTGCTGACTGGATCCGCCGTTGTGACCAATGTGCAATTGTTTAAGGACCAAGGCAACGCACTCGGGGAAAAATGCATCAGTATATCGTTGGAGCTCCCTTTGAGAGAATAGCCATGGATATAGCGGGACCTTTTCCAATCAGCAATGCAGGAAATAAATACATCCTTTTAGTAATTGATTACTTCAGTACGTGGCCAGAAGTATATCCCATTCCTAATCAAGAAGCAAAAACAGTGGCAGACATTTTCATCAAAAGTTGGATTTGCCGATATGGAGCTCGACTTGAGTTGCATTTCGACAAAGGACGAAATTTTGAGTCGGCACTTTTTAAGGAGGTTTGTGAAATGCTTGGAATACAGAGACACGTACCACAGCATTGCATCCTCAGTTCGATGGCATGGTCGAAAGGTTCAACCGTGCTCTAGAGGAGCATTTGAAAAAGGTTGTTGACAAAGGACAACATTTGAATTTAAGTACTAAAGTGATACAGTGGATTTTAAGTAATAAAGTGATACAGTGGATTTTAAGTAATAAAGTAAAACGTTTGTATATACAAGAAATAAACAATTGTACTGTGTAAAAACTAACGTTTGTGATTTAAATAAACCATTTTATAATTAAATAAAGATTGCGTTTTTCTTGATTGTTACACAATCCAGTGATCGAACTCAGAGAAGTATAAGAGATCGAAATTATTGTCAAAGGCACAGGAAATTTCGTAACAATATACAGTCATGTGAAAAATAATAGGGACACTTACATTGAAATAGTTCAAACACACCTCAGCTTCTGTTTGAAAAAATTGAGGTAAAATGTTATATTACATTACTTGCTGGGATATTAATGCAGTAAAGAACCGTTATCAGAGTAAAAATATTTTTTGTCGTTTCGAAGTTGTTGATCGTATTGTGAAGTGGGCTCAATTTAGCCTGTGCGAAATAATAGGGACACGAATATAAAGTAAGTTATATTTTTGAAACTTTGTGGTTTTTAACCATTTATAAGATATAACGGTATTGTATATGAGATGATCTAAAATTATAATTTGAAAAAATAACCAAATAATGTAATTTAGTGATTCAGAATGGGGAGAGGTCGAAATTGCACCGTCCAGCTTCGTAGAGACATAAAAGACCTTCACGATAACGGAATTTCATAACGAAAAATAGCCAGAACGTTAAATGGCCCCAAGAGAATGGTAGAAAATGCAATAAAATATACGCCACAGAAGGAAACGCGTGGACGAAAGTCAAAAATATGGCATATTCTTGAGAGGACTATGTTGAGATTTGTGAGATAGAATCCCTTTGCATCTACTAATGAAGTAAAAAAAGTGTTTTCCATGAATTTCAGCCCTTCAACTATTCGGAAAAGGCTAACTAATAATAATTTAGAAGCAAAGAGATCCAGAAAAGTACCTTTCCTGTCCAAACAGGACGTCAGTAAAAGGTTACTTTTCGCTGAGGAGCATGCCATTTGGCCAGTGAAGAAATGGCGCAATATCCTATGGTCGGATGAGACCAAATTTAACCCTGACTGTGGTACTCAACGTGTGCGGGTAAATAATATTAGATTTGGTCTCATCTGAATGTGATTCATATTCACTTCTAGTGAATGCCGTTTCATTTCGTTTGCTTTCGTATGAAAAAAATTTGTGTTTTTTAAAATATGGGGAAAGGTCGAAATGGACTTTGGACATCACTTGTGGTGGCTCCGGACTCTGGAAGGACCCTCCTCGACCCATTTTTGGCGATTTTTTTTTTTGCTTCAATCGATAGGGAAATGTCAAAATTTGACCCATTTTCGGAAAATTTTTTTTTGCTCCAATTGAAGGGGAAAGGTTGAAAATGGATTTTGAACATCAATTGGAGTACCTTCCGACCCTGGAAAGGACCGTTTTTGACCCATTGTCGGAAAATTTTTTTTTTGCTCCAATCGATGGGGAAAGGTCGAAAATGGATTTTTTTTTTGCTCCAATCGAAGGGGAAAGGTCGAAAATGGATTTTGAACATCACTTGGAGTACCTCCGGACCCTGGAAAGGACCGTTTTTGACCCATTTTCGGAAAATTTTTTTTTTGCTCCAATCGAAGGAGAAAGGTCGAAAATGAATTTCGAACATCACTTGGAGTACTTCCGGACCCTGGAAAGGACCTTTTTGACCCATTTTCGGAAAATTTTTTTTTTTTGCTCCAATCGATGGGGAAGGTCGAAAATGGATTTTGAACATCACTTGGAGTACCACCGGACCCTGGAAAGAACCGTTTTTGACCCATTTTCGGAAAATTTTTTTTTTGCTTCAATCGATGGGGAAAGTTTGAAAATGGATTTTGAACATCACTTGGAGTACCACCGGACCCTGGAAAGAACCGTTTTTGACCCATTTTCGGAAAATTTTTTTTTTTGCTCCAATCGATGGGGAAAGGTCGAAAATGGATTTTGAACATCACTTGGAGTACCTCCGGACCCTGGAAAGGACCGTTTTTGACCCATTTTCGGAAATTTTTTTTTGCTTCAATCGATGGGGAAAGGTTAAAAATGGATTTTGAACATCGCTTGGAGTACCTCTGGAGCTTGGAAAGGACCGTTTTCTATCAAGTTTTTATGTACGCCAATGCGTTGCCAGAAGATTTTTACTGATTTTTCTGAACGGAAATCAAAAGCTTTGAATTCCATACAACATTAGTGTCATGCGGCTATTTCTAGAGTTTTCATGATCGAACATTGATGTTGTCCAGTCATGTTGGACAGTTTGAGGGATCATGTGAACCGCCCTAGCCGAAAACACAAAAAAGCATGCATGCATCGATGCCTGCGGTATATTATTTTCCCATGCGATTTTCGAACTTGTGTGTCGGCGTTACAAGTCGATTTTGCATTTAAGCAACATATGTATGTATTAGTGATGGCATTTGGGTTTTGTGAAAATGTACTGAATCGAGACTTGAAATGTACTTTTTAGAGCCCGAATGTACTTTTTTTTGTCTTGAACACCCAATTTTCCTAAAATGCACGAAATTGTTCTAAAATTTACTAAAAAAAAAAAAAAGGTCCTCACTTTTCCCATCTCAAGAACAAAATTAGATATACATATTTCATATTAAATTAATTACAAAATCTACACATTGCGCGATTATTTTCATTTACTATAAAAAATAAACGTAATTAATGTAATAGGGTAATTATATTATATACAGGTAATTACTATAAATCTACTCATTGCAGTTATTTTCATTTACTAAAACACAAAAAAAGGTAAATATTATAAATTGTACAAATGTACCGAATATGAACAGAAAATGTGCTAAAAATTTGGCGAATGTACTGAAAATGCCCCAAATGTACCGAATGTACTGAAAACTTATCGAATGTACTGACAAGGATTTGTCAGGACACAAATGTACCGAAAAAAGTACAAATGTACCGGAAATGCCATCACTGTATGTATATTGTGCATTTTGAAATAAAATGAAGTAGAAAAAATTTTAAAGAGCAACAAACGAGTACTTGCATAAACAAAAAGTAGCAAACTTAAGTAAAACAAATGTTTTTTTAAAAGTGTAGGTCTCTAAGCCTTTTTATTCAATATTCTGTTTTCTTTTAGCAAACTAAATTCAATTTTAATCACAAACTTAATACATATATATATTCTTTCTTTAAGCTTTGAGCTTGAGCTATAAAAAAAAACTAAAAAAACAAAATCATACAGTTCATAAGTAATAAACAAAAATTATAAAGATAAAAAAGCAATCAAGACACGAAATTCATTTCTTAAATCTAGTACAAAAAATGACTTGATACAAAAAAAAAAAAACAAAAAATATTACATAAAAAACGTTCGAAAAAAGCTAACGGTTCAATTGCATATTATTTATTGTTTTAACTTGATTCAAATTTATAAAAAGAATTTCAGTTGATCTCGTCTCTTTGTCAGTGTCGGTTGTGTTTTTGTGTTGTTTTTTTTAATACGTATATTTCTTTGTGTTTAATAATTTTGTTCAATAACAATAATTTTATTTATTTTGCGCGTACATAATTGTCGCTGTTTAATAATAATTGGTGTTGGTAGAAATTTGATTTGATTTAGTTTTGCATGTTTGCTTACTTTAATTTAATTTATTCTTTAATGTAAACATACATACGTACGTGAGTACATTTCTTTCTACAAGCAGTGTAAAGCAGTGATCAGTTTTGTTTTTTCATTCCCTTTTCTGCTTTGTCCGCTTACATTGCTTTAACTTAATCTCAATAGGTTGTTGTTGTTGCTGTTCAACGGGTATATTTTTCACAATTTTAACCCGTTGTAAGCACTTTTAAAAATATTTTAGGTCTTAACTTAGTCTTTTCTTTTTTTCATGATGGATTATTTTTCGTCTGAAAACTTGTTAGCTTGCTCTTTAAGAGATCAATGTAAAAGTCAAAATATATTGAATGCCATGTTTTCCTGTTCAGGTCCCTGTGAACAGGTCTTTCATGCCTCTTGTGCAGGCCTAACTAACACTATTACTGATTTATTATCCTCTAATCGTTCGGGCCTGCATTGGTACTGTCCATCGTGCAGGGCCCTGTCCCCGTCGGTGTTTTTCGACAAAATTAAACAATTTGGGGAAAATCTTAACAATTTGAATATTAATTTCAGAGATATTCTAAATAATTATTTAGACATAACTCCCCAAATTGAAAAAAGCCTTAATGAGGCTGTCTCACCCGATGTTAGTTCGCTTCAAAATAAAACTATTACTGAGGCTGCAATGGTTTTTTCTTCTACTCCTTCGATCTCTACTCTACCCAAGCAAGCTATTTCCCTGAAGAAGAAAAGAAAACTTAAACGAAAATTAAATAAGAATCGTAAGTCGAATGTTAACTTGGGTAGTGTGGGGGGGGCGAGTGAAACAGCTGCTAATCGTGAAGTAACTGCCTTAGATCCCCCTCTAAATATCTCTCCGTCTACTTCCAACTTTCCCGCTTCTGCTCCTATAAATAATCCTCCACCCCTTTCCTCCACTATCGATACTCCTCTATCCATTTCTGTTATTCCTAATCCGCAAGGAGTTGTTACGATTGGTGGTTCTGTGGCACCTGTCTCCTTGCAAGCATTGCCAAGGTTGAAATCGATTTTCATTTCACGTCTTAATGCTAACACTACCACTGACAATGTTATAAACTATATTAAACAAAACCAAATTATTCCTGCCGATGCCTTCGTTTTTGCAGGAAAATCGGTAATAAACCAACTCATGCATCTTTTAAAATTACAGTGGCATCTTCTCATGTTTCTGCCATTCTAAATTCTAATGCATGGGTGGATAATATCTTTATTTCAGAATTTAAGTCGAAAAAAAATAATAAGACTGTCCGTTCCAATTCAAAAAACTGAAGCGGCTATCCCTTTACTATCAAAATGTAAGGGGTTTGCGTTCTAAGACGCATGACATCTTTTTAGCCACTCAGAATTTTTCTGAGGATATTATCGTTTTTACCGAAACTTGGTTAAATAACACTTTTCTCAATTTGGAACTTTTTGACAATAGTTTCAATGTTTTTAGAAGAGACAGACACTTGGAAGACATTTCTTCTGTTGGTGGAGGTGTCTTAATAGCCATAAAAAATCATTTAACTAGTTCATTAATCGAAATTGCCTGCGCATCTAATATTGAACTATTATGCGTTAAAGTTACATATTGTAACTCCAATATTTATATTCTTAACGCTTATGTTCCTCCAAATAGTAGCGCAGATGTCTACGAATGTCTTTCGATGTCCGTAGAATACATAATAAATTAACTAGACACTAATGACGACATTTTATTGTTAGGTGATTTCAATTTGCCTGACCTTAAATGGACTCCTTCGGATGATGGTACATATTTTTATGCATCGTGTCCAAAAACTCGACAACAACAAATTTTTGTTGACGAAATACTTTCAAGTTTACAACAAGTAAGTTGTATAACTAATTCTCATGGACGACAACTTGACTTAGTCTTGGCTGCAAATAGTAGTAATGTTGTTGTGAGAAATGCTATCCATGCTCTTTCTACGGTTGATTCCTATCATCCACCTTTGAGTATTGTGTACCAATCTGACAATGAAAATTTAATTAATGCATGTTCTTCCATCAATATTTATGAATTCAATTTTAAAAAAGCTGACTTTTTAAAGTTGAATGAGAATTTAAGGAATAAATTAAACGACCTTATTATTTTTTTTAATAATACGAGTAATTCATTTGATGAGTGCATTAAATTTTTCTATGGTGAACTTTTTTCGGCTATAGCATTGTCGGTGCCTTATGCAAAGAGGTATGTTAATAATTCTTCATACCCCTGGTACACAAAGGATTTAAAAAAAATTCGCAATGGCCGTAATAGGGCATGGAACAAATACGTTTGTAGCCAGGACCGAAATGACTTAGTTGCTTACCAGCGACTTTTCCATGAATTTAAGGATATGTCGGCTTTAGTTTATTCTGAATATTTGAATAAAATTAGGTTGAATATTCTTCATGACCCCAAGCATTTTTGGGGATTTATTAATACAAAAAAAAAGTCGGACGGGTTTCCATCAGAATTCAGAACAGTTGATGGGCTCACTAGCGACCCACAAATTATAGCTGGGTTGTTTGCTAATTTGTTTAAAGAATCCTTTTCTACGGAATTATTTAGCCCTGAGATCAACTATTTTGAATATATGGATAACGACCCTTTAGTTTCGATTAATGAGATATATTTCTCACCTGAACTAATAGAGAAATATATCTCATCTCTTGATGATGACTTCAGCTCCGGACCTGATGGTATTCCTGCGACAATACTAGTCAACTGTAGCTCTGTGCTGAGTCAGCCCCTCAGTTTGTTATTTAATAATTCAATTAGATATAGCTATTTTCCTAAATTTTGGAAAAATGCATACATAAGCCCCATTTTCAAGAAAGGGTGTAAAAATGAGGTTTCAAATTACAGGCCCGTAGCGAAGTTATCATCGATACCGAAAATTTTTGAACGCATTGTGTACGATCAAGTTAAGGTGTGCTGTGGTGAAGTCATAACAACTCGTCAGCATGGTTTTGTTAATGGCAGATCTACAGTTTCTAACCTCCTTGATTTTACTTCCTTTGCATTAAGCTCTTTTGACTCTGGTGGGCAAGTTGACTGCATCTACACTGACTTCAGTAAAGCATTTGACAAATTACCACATAATTTGATTTTGTTTAAGTTAAAAAAGCTTGGATTTCCTTTAAGTTTTGTCAGCTGGATTGAATCTTATTTATCTGATCGCTCATATCAGATAAGATTTCGGAGGGTATTTTCCTACCCATTCAGCGCGGCATCAGGTGTTCCACAAGGAAGCCACCTGGGCCGCTCCTGTTCATTTTAGCAATTAATGACGTTACACATGTCATTAAAAACTCGCATCTGCTAATATATGCAATGACATGAAAATTTACAGGAACGTGAAGGGGGTTGGGGATACTATTCCACTTCAGTCTGATTTGAAATCCTTTGAGGTTTGGTGTTCTAAAAATAACTTACATCTTAATCCTGATAAATGCCAAACTATGATTTTCACCAGGAGAAAAAATATTGTGGAGTTTGATTACGAATTAAAAGATAAGAAAATTGGTCGTGTTGATTTAGTCAAAGACCTAGGTATACATTTTGATGTAAAATTAACTTTTAATGAGCATATTAATCAAATTTGTAAAAAATCCTCAGCTCTGCTTGGCTTCATTAAGAGGTGGGCAAAAGAATTTAATAGCCCTTTAGTAACGGTGACTTTATATAATACAATAGTGCGTCCTCACTTAGAGTACGCCAGCCAAGTGTGGTCACCATTTTATAATATTCACATTAATAGAATTGAGAGAATTCAAAAAAATTTTATTCGTTTTGCTCTCAATGACTTAAATTGGATTGACTCTTTAAACCTTCCTCCTTATGAGGATCGTTTGAAGTTACTACATATGCAGTCTTTGAGCTCGCGTAGAAATATCGCGGATATACTTTTTCTGCATCAACTTGTGACTGGGTCTCTTGCTGCACCAGAGCTTCTTAATTATATTCATTTAAATACTAATCGCAGGAGTAACCGTAACTCTTATCAATTATTTTACCAACCTTTCAGTAGAACTAATTATATGGCTACAGCTCCTTTTAATCGCATGACTACTCTTATTAATAATTGCGATGTATATGATATTAGCTTGTCAAAAGGTCAACTCAAGCTTAGATTGAAAAATAACTATAGTTAATTTTGTAGCTTAATGGTTGTTGGTCTTTATGTTTGTGTTGTCCGAGCCCCACCGCATGATGGGTAAATTTTTTCTAACATTTATGCCTTGGACCATGTTAATAAATTCATACAATTACATTCATGCAATTGTATGTTTATATACATATGATCTGGGTGGGTATGTTGAGAAAGTGTGATAAAGCTAAGAAGAAATTATAAAAAAATTAAAAAATTAATTGCATGTATAATTTTTTCATTTCCATTATTATATAAGCTTTTTACTTGGTTTTAAAGCTTCATGCTAAATTGCTAAGAAAGCAAATAGCTGTAGTAGCTTAACTCTATTATTATTATTTAAGAATATAATATTGTCCACAGTTTGTGGACCCAACCGGTTACGCTTCTCGACTATAATATTACCGGCTAAGGAGAATACTCGTTCCGACGCGGCACTGCTTGCAGGAATACTTAATACATATATCCAGTGCAACTTTGGCAAGCTCGGGATATTCTGCTTGATGATTTTCCCACCATCGCATCGGGTCAAAATTTATATCCATTGGTATTCTGCTTCTGCAGTATCGTTCTACCTCCTCTCTTGCACTTTCAGGGTGTGCCAGCACCGATGTTCTCATTAAATCAGAAAAAAAAATTGTATTTCTCTTGACACAGGTGGATCAGCTGAGGAATTCGGAGTTGGTGGCGTCGAAATGTTCGGATTTTCACAAAGATCACTTTGCCGCGTCAACATTTTCGTAATGCACATCTCTTTAATTTCTGTTAGGTCATTTTCTTGCATATAATTTGCGGGCGGATACAAAAAATAAGCCATCTTGTGATAAACGCTTAAATTCGGAATCCACTTGAGATCTATTTCTTTTACAATAATGCTCTTTAATGTTGATATTGCAGAAACGTCGGTTACAGTGGATTGACAAATCTTCTTTAAACTGGAAATTGACGGAATCACAAAACATATGGAAGGAGAAAAAGATGTTTGTAGTTTTTTTGAAACAGTCTCAAAATCTGTACACAATTCCACTAATGAACTGAGAAGACTGTAATTAATGTTTGTAATTCTATGCATTTCATTTTTATCTGAGAGTATTTCATTTATCTGTCGCCAGTTATCACAAATGGACTTGAACATATTGAGATGTGAGTTCCAGCGAGTACAACAATAAGCTTTTAAAGATGTTAGTAGAAAGTGTTGCTAATTGACTTTTTTAAAATACTTTACAAGTTTCTTACTTGATTCAATTATGGGCTTTAAGTCATTTGTAGAGTTGAAAGCAGTATCTAACACGTTCGCAAACAGGTGGTTATTGCAGTTTATACGCGTGTAATCATTTAATGCGCTTTTGACATTTGTGCCTCTATCTGTTACAAATGTAAGTTTATTCAGGTTTTGAATATCGAAATCTGCATATATATTAAGCAATTTGCTATGAATATTTTCACCACTTGATCGCTCAAAGTCCATAGATTTAATTCCCAAAACTATCTCCTTAATTTCAAATTTATTATAGAAATGAAGTGTCGCACACAAAAAGTTTCGCTGTACGTAATTGTCCGTCCACAAGTCCATAGTAACCGAAGCTGTCCCTTGTTTCACCTCTTTTTTTAAATCTGATTTTATTTCCGTTTTTTTTCTTGTGCCATAGAATTGATACGACGCGATATTGTAGTTGAGTCCGGAATAAGGTCACTTGCGTCAACATTTTCGCCATATTTATCACCAATTTTGATAAAAAACTGTACCATTTTAAGAAATCCTGAGCCATCAACTGAAGAAAAAGGCCTACAGTCTTCAATAATCCATTGTGAACAAACGCTCACAGCATCCTTCTTTTCTTTAAAGTCAACTTGCTTTGCTGGGACTTCCCCTGAAATTAATTTATAGCATTTATGCCGCACAAGATTCGATGTTTGCTTCCCATTAAATTTTAAAAGACGTCGACAAGTACGGCAGTAAACAAAACCAACCACAAAAGAGCCATCCTGTTTTTTAATTTCAGAAAACAAATTCCACTTCTTGTTTTCCTTCTTAGGGCCAACTCGAACGCACCCGATTTAATATATTGGATTATTTCTTCAGCACTCATTTTTTTAAATTACTACTTAAATCAAATTAGAAAAATATTTGCTCCACACGACGCTCAAGTCTATTCTAATCAAATTGCAATTCCTCTATGATCGCGAGTGTGTTTAACAATAATTTCTAGTGAATGCCGTGTGATAGAATCGTATGAGAAAAGAGAGGGACAAAATTTTATACATGCTTTCTATGTGTGTAGCAAAGGATATGCCGCAGGCATCGATGCATGGCATGGTTTTTATGGCTATCATGTCATGTTTATGCATAATATGTAGGGTTACTACGCATTTGGTATTTTAAACTACGCAATAATAAGCTCAGACGTTCAGATTTTTCATACTGTCGACCGTACGACCAAGTGGTACAGTTACAGTTACAGTTCGCCTCATACGCTAGGATTTTTTCGTACCAGTTTTCTTCCGACTTTAGTATGCGAACAGTTTCCACACAGTAAAAAGCAAAATAAACTCGCTTGCACTTCTTGTTATTGATGAAATAATAGAACAAGAAAATTGTCAATTGAAGGCAGCCAGTCATAAAACCCAAATGCTTCGGATACATTTATTACTTTTGCGATGCTGGTCATAACATCTAAAGGGTTAAAACCAATGCATGTTTTATTGAATTAATGCACATGGCTTGCTACTGTTCACGGAACGGAGCAACGAAAATACCAACGCATGCTTAATCTATGCATATTGGCAAATCCGTAAAGTTGTTACTTTTCTTGTCACTCCCTTTTCTAGTTGAAAAAACCTTTTTTTAGGTAACCAATACTATGGTTACATGAAAGAACAGAACCAAAGCCACATATGTGTCTACCAAATAAAAAAATTGAATTTGCAAAAAATGTATGAATATGACGATGACTTAGGTATAAAAACGTTGAAATTTTCCACTTTCAATGTGCCTCTTTCAATATGTCACAATCTTTTCATATATGTATAAATCGCGTCATATATCAACACTATTAAAGAAAATGTTTTGAAAATTTAAAAATCTTTTCTTCGAATTTTAGTGCCCTTGCTATTTTTTCTTAATGCTGATAGTTAGAGAGCCGATTGGTTTTTAGGTATAATAGCTTTTAAATAACGCTGATTTTGTTTTAGAAATGAATTTCATAATATCAACAAAAAAATCTCTAAATATTTATCGCTTCCTAATACTTGGGCAACATTAATTTAGCTTATATGTATTTGCACCAAATCCTCAAGTCGCATCAAAATCACTGCAGCCGTTTTCAACAGACAAAATGCGAATGAGCATGAATTCGCACGACTACCCCTCACACGCTCAGATTTTTTCCTCAACTTGTGAAAAAATCAAACTACATATTTTGATTTTCATCCGTCCGTCCATTCGACTTCTTTTTTTTCATACGACTTGCCCTCATACGTTCCGACTTTGACAGGTCAGCTGAAAAATCTGAACGTCTGAGGGCGTGCATAGTAATGATTAATAAGGATCAATATTTTAAAACTGGATCGAAAACGGTCCTTTCCAGGGTCCGGTGGTACTCCAATTGATGTTGAAAATCCATTTTCAACCTTTCCCCTTCGATTGGATCAAAAAAAAATCCATTTTCGACCTTTCCCCATCGATTGGAGCAAAAAAAAAATTTTCCGAAAATGGGTCAAAAACGGTCCTTTCCAGGGTCCAGAGGTACTCCAAGTGATGTTCAAAATCCATTTTCGACCTTTCTCCTTCGATTGGAGCAAAAAAAAATGTTTCCGAAAATGGGTCAAAAACGGTCCTTTCCAGGGTCCGGTGGTACTCCAAGTGATGTTCAAAATCCATTTTCGACCTTTCCCCATCGATTGGAGCAAAAAAAAAATTTTCCGAAAATGGGTCAAAAACGGTCCTTTCCAGGGTCCGGTGGTACTCCAATTGATGTTCAAAATCCATTTCCAACCTTTCCCCTTCGATTGGAGCAAAAAAAAAATTTTCCGAAAAAGGTTCAAAAACGGTCCTTTCCAGGGTCCGGTGGTACTCCAAGTGATGTTCAAAATCCATTTTCAAACTTTCCCCATCGATTGAAGCAAAAAAAAAATTTCCAAAAATGGGTCGAGGAGGGTCCTTCCAGAGTCCGGAGCCACCCCAAGTGATATCCAAAGTCCATTTCGACCTTTCCCCATATTTTAAAAAACACAAATTTTTTTCATACGAAAGCAAACGAAATGAAACGGCATTCACTAGAAGTGAATGTGAATCACATTCGCATTCACTAGAAGTGAATGTGTATCACATTCACATTCACTAGAAGTGAATGTGAATCACATTCACATTCATGAATGCCAAAATGATGAGTGGCTCACTGCAGTTCTCTGATGTGCATACAACCATGAACATATTCAGTTACATATAAAAATCAGTTGTATTCAGTTTGAATAGAAATTACCTTTAGAAAATAAATAACACGAATTAAAATGTTCAATTCGCACCGTTTTTCATACAAAATACACATGGGTCCAGCTGGACCCATTGGGTACGAATGTGATGTGAACATCACAATGTGCATATAATTATCCTTTCATAAATTTTTTCGTCCTTATTTTTTTTGAATAGACAGCTAATAAAATTTTACGAAGGTACAGGAGATTTCAAGTTGCTAGCTCAATTAGATATATATTTAAATTACTATTAAAATCGAAAAAGGTCTGGCCAGATCCTTTTTCCCGACGGAGGGTTAATGTTTGCGCGGTACAATACTGAATTGTACCATGGTGTACATTTTCGTACACTTGTTGTCACTGATTCCAAATGTGCAAGGTAAAATAACAATGAAAATAGTTCAATTAAAAATAAGAAAAAAAGGCTTTTGTCCAATGCGACTAGGTTACTAAAGATTCCTTTCCTATTTTTTAAACTTTTGCTTATTAACAGCATTTACAAGCCTAACGGCAGCTCAAGAGCAAGCGAAGAAATTGACAGTCCATAACCAGTGCCGGATTCAGACTACTTGATGCACTAAGCAATCCACGCCTGTGGGCCCCCCTTATCGACGAGTAAGTTAGTACACCTAATTCTGTTTTTATGCGATAGATACGTTCCTGAAAAATCCGCGTAAAAAAAATCGCGTAAAAAAAGATACAGTATCCATATAAAAGTAGGGGATTGGTTTCACATTTGAAAAATCAACAAATATAATAACATAAATGTATAAAAAATTATCTATTTTACAGGCGCTGAGACCTATTCTATTTAAGTAGCTTATAAAATATACATATGTGTTTATTAACAAATTACATATAAAAAAGAAAAAATGAAAAAAAAAATATTAATTAATCAAAAAGAAAATTCATACAACATATAAGGAATAAACAAAAAAAAAGTAATTCATTTTAATAAAATAAAAACAGGTAAAAAATATTGTAAATCATTATTTAATCGGTATTATTTTTTGATAAAACGCGCATTCTTTTTTGAGAAACTTGAATGTCATTGTCATTGCTCAGAATTTCAACTTAATTTTGAAGCTCATGTATTAACAATACAATCGCGTTAAATTAAATAATTTCGCGCAAAAACAGAACGCAACACTTTTTTTGAATCGCGTTAAATCAAATTCGCGTAAAAACAGAATTAGGTATATCAGTCTTTAAAATTTTTTTGCATATTTATTATAACGAGATAGATCAGGGCTTCTTAAACTTATGTAGTCCGAGGACCCCTCATCGAGCTAAATTTTTTTTGCGGACCCCATCCCAACTCTAGACATTTCACGTCGTTCTAAGCTAAATTTCTGACTCAATAATGGCAAATACACTCAGGCTTGCCAACCGATGTCAAACTCAATCAGAGATAAAATGTCCGGTTATCTGACGAGGTTAAGGAATGAAGAATTTTTATTTTGCTTTAATTTTTCCGGTTTTTAAAGGTTTTTTCAACACTATTTATGTTATGTATGTCCAGTTTTTGAAGATCCAAAGCATGCACACAACTTTCTAATAAATATTGATATTTATACCATATATCTCTATTCATTTTAACAAATCTTGCGCATTTATAGAGGAAAACATTTTTTATTAGCATTTTCATGTAATTAACTATAAAATGAAAAAAAAAATTTGGGGGAATGTAAAAGAATTAAAAAAGTTTCATGTCAAAATATGCACATTAAACTCAGACAAATATTTCTTGGTCAAAATAAAGCCAAGAAAATTAATGGTTTTTTTTCATATCTATTTTAATATATAATATAATAATAATAATAAAGCTTAAAATGAAAATTATTTTATGTCCGAAGTTTTATTCTCATGTCTGCTACATTAAGCTGGTTTCTATACTTTGATTTTATATATAATAGTACCGAAAAGCCTGTTTACACAAATACGTTGTACAAAATGGTATCAAGTTTTGGATGCCCTTATTTGCAAGTGCAGAGTAATCGGATTTTAGGAGTAACTAAAAATTAGTTAGTTCTATTTTATTGAACATTAGTTTCAAAGAAGTATCGAAAGAGATAGCCACGAGTATGTCTGGCTCTGATGTCGATAATTGCTTAGCAATACTAACATCTGTGTTGAATGGATCCTTGATCCAGTCATTGCCAGAATCAGGACAGGGAAAAACTTCCGGAAGCTGCTTTTTAGAGGCATTAAATGTTCGATAAAAAGCAGGCGCGTTTTATGATCGAGCACTTTATTAGAAAATTCCATAAAATCGCTGAGTGTTGAAAAAGACTCATACACACACTTTTGAATGCGTTTTGACCATAATTCGTATTATTATAATCACTTCTATTGTATTTTAAATAGCTAAACACAGTTGGGACTTGCGATTTAGCTTCTGTGTCAAATCGCACCAAAAAATAGAATTTGTTCTATTTCTCTGCGATAAATTTTCTAGTGTCAATTTTGTAAGCACTATTAACGAATAGGAAAAATATGGATGATATCGCTTAGCTCTTACCTTCAACTTTAAATTTATTTGAAGCTGCACCTCGTAGGCTCAAATTAAAATTTACAAAAATTAATGATGTTGTCAAACAGTGGGGAGAGTGAAAACAGTTAGGTGCTGGGCATCCTGGGTTTGAACAAAACTAAATGCACACTTTGTTTTTTAAAAGTATGTGCAATCATTCAAAAAGCTATGTCCATGTAGAATTTTTAATAAATGAGTTATTTAAATAAAGCGAAAAGTTTGATGATGTAAAATAATTCATGTCAAAATTGTTTCGCGGACCCCTGGAATGGCTTCGTGGACCCCCAGGCATCCGCGGACAACAATTTAAGAATCGATCAGATACGATAAGTACTTAGAGTATGTACGAAAGGCGAAAGAGATACGTGGAGTAGGTATGTATTACAAAAAATATATTATTGTAATAATATTATATATATATGAACCAAAACGCAGACTGTTACGTAACATTCGTACGTACATTTGAACATAAATTGCTCTGAAAAGACATGAAATTGAGTACTTTAGATATATTTGATTCATGCATCTAAAAGTATGATTCTGTAGTACCATTTTCTGTTTATATAAAAATTTTTGTATCTCTTGTTATTTAGGAGCTATGAACGTGGGTAATCAGTGTAATTTGGGGTCACTGAGCTCGAATCTGCCATCAGATTTTGTTCAAGACTTCTGTGTTTTCAGATATCGGTAAACTAACTGGTAATTGACACAGCTAAACGCTCTTTACGGCTTTTTTAATTCAAGTCTAAGAGATTTGGTGTCTGAGGAAAAGTTGTTCCTCACTTGTTTCATTTGCACTTAATCCCTCTATAGAGAATGTTATTGAAATTTTCTGAAAAAAATTTACATACGAGAGATACATTTAAAATTATAAAAAACATATCGCTCGTTTTTTGGAAGATTGTCGCAACTCAAAAAACCTTAAGTTGGAGAAAAACGCATTTAAAGTTGAAGATGAAAATAAATGAAAGTCTATATAAACTCTTGTCACAAGCCAAGTTCATTACCTTTACGATTTTTCGACATAAAACAAATGTATAATTAACTCGAAAAAATTTTTTTTTTTATTTATAACGGTCTTCCAGTAACGAGCGATATAAAGGAATTGAAAAATTTATTTTTGAATTTTACTACCATACAAATGAGCCTGAGGAAGTTTTGTTGTTAGTTTATTATGAGGAATATTTTTTCCTAAGACCGTATAAAGAAATTCTCACTCGTTTAACCCGTATGTTAATTTTTTCAGAAAATTTGACTAAAATGTTCCATAAGGGGACCAAAGAGTGGTGCTGGAGGGGTTATAAAAATGTAAGGCTTTGCTCAGCTCAAAAATCAAACATTTAACGTGAGAAAATCAACATAGCTCTTATAATATTCGATTATCGATTAAAAAAGACCGTTACGTTACAAATTGTTTTTGGCGCTGGACACCCACATAAGTAAATGGACCGCGAATTTTTTATTTTCTTTAGAAAATATACTAAAACTGCTCGAAGAAAATGAGGTCTTTCTCTTTTGTTGACGTGCTAGATTTTTCGCCAAAAAACTTTTTGGGATTCTAGACCGTTACGTTACATTAAAAAAATGCGGTCGAATTCTTTTTTACACAAAATGTTGATAACATTGTTTTCCTTCAAATATTTTATTTAGTTACTTTCATTAGACTTAACACTATCTCAGAAAAGCAGATAGCAAGTAAAAAATAACATATATCGAACACAACGTATCTCTTGATTTCGTGTTGTATTTTTGTTAATTTTTATTCATCAAGAGGCAACCAAGAAACAAGTCTAATTTCTCGCAGCAAACTACAAATTTCGGGTCAACATTTGTGTTTCTCGATACCTGGGGATATGTATAGCCAGAAAATAATGAAGAACCCGCGAAATTTAAATAAAAAAAAATGTTCTTCTTAGTTTACTTTTTTGCGTTTTGGTCCATATATATTATTCAACATTTTTAGCATATCTGTCTCTATATTTAATATTGATAAAGCATCGAGCCTTTCCTGCAGCATCGTCGTTGTTTCCATTCTCAATTTTTATTATATTCAATTTCGAAAAAGATCGTTCCGCTGTGCAGCTCGATATCGTCAGGCATAAAAATATACGGAAGACTGTTTCCACATTAGGGAACACTGATTCAATCTTATCATCGTGTATTTGATATGAACTTGTACGAGGAAAATCACTGGAACTTATTTTATTTATAACATATGAATGAAACTGCTGAATTTCGGTTTCTAAATCGGTATTGAGGTCTTGCGGATATGCGTCTACTAAATTTCTACACTGCTGACTGTATTCTGATTAGTGCTTCACCGATACGAGAACGATACGATAGTTTAAAAATTATCGTATCGTCCTCGTAGTGGCGCCAAGCTTATCGTCTCGTACTCGTTCTCGTACGATAATTTTTTTTGACCTGCATCGTTATCATATCGTTCTCGTCTCGTTATCGCCGATATTTCTCGGTTATTCTCGTTTACATTTATACACTTAAGTAATACTAGTTGGACCAGTGGCTTTACCCGCGCACTGCCCGTTTTTCCACCCCTCTTACATCTTACGCAGTCTTTACTGCAGACAATTGGGTCCATGGACCAAATTTATAAAATTGGTTTAAGTACCAAGAATTGCAATATAAGGGTTTGGATGTATGAGAGAAGCTAAGGCCCATTAACCAACGCCGAAAAAGTGGCTCCATCGCTGTCAAGAGTAAGCAAAACAAAAATAAAACATGCTTGTTTTTACATTAAGGTAACTCTAAAAATGAAGGAGAAGTATTATTTGCAGTTGATGTGAATCCCCAAATTTTGTTTTGATTTTGTTTTTATATTTTTACGATTTTTTTTTTTGTTTTCAGAAAAAAAAAATATTAACGCATTGGCTAAAATACGGGATTTTCGGGCATCGGGACAGGTTTTGGCAAGGTAACCCTGGTTAGTTAGTGATGCCATAATGTTGATTTATTTTTCATTTACAATATATAATAGCCTTATACCATGGTGTAATAACAAAGGTGGCGTATTTATGACACTTCACTCAAAATTTTCTGGATATTGGCCATTAATAGACTCACATTGTCATTTATCATCAATTCGATTTTATTGTGTTTCGTTATATTTTTGACATAACGTTGTTTTGAATATTGGGCCAGTTCAGAAACGTCAACATTTTTGAAGCGCTTTAAGCAGTTTTTTAGTGAGATATATTTGTGTTAAGCGTTTCTAAATTCTGATTCGAACAAAAAACACGCTAAATAGTGCAGCGGGTTTCAATCCGACAGCGATAAGTCTTTTTTGTTATTAAATTACAACAACAGCGACGAAATTTCTCAGAAATAAAGAAGTTTGCAACATTTGCAGCAGTTCGTTCAGAAAATTTTGAAGAACTGTATGCTGCAAGTCATCAAAGCGCTTAACTTTGCTGAACGGGCAATTGAAATGTTATGAATGTCAAAGTTAAAGCAAATAGGCGATTCACTCTCACGCTCTCAAAATGGCTTCCACTTCAGTACGAATTGCTCTCCTTAAGTACTCCACCTTTATTATTACACCATGCCTTATACCATATTATTTATATTTTTTTATATGGGAGGTGGGCGTAGGAGACGTCAGACCACGCCCATTTTTACATGATATCATATTTATATGACCTGGTACTCATGACCTAAGTTTCAAACCGATATTTATTGTAGAAGTATTTATGACACTTTCTACCATATAACTACACTGTACTACTTACTGTAGGCCTTTAACATATTGAGGACGATGTCGCACGAAAACGTGCTGCGACGCTAGAACTTTTTGTTTTTTTTTCATCACAACCTTATGTGCTACGTTATATTTTTTTTATATTGGAGAATGAAGTAAAAAACTTTGCCTACATTTTAGTATATAATATGTCCTAGAAGCCTTATTTTTTTTGAAGAAAATTTTAAGCCTAAAATTTGACTACACAAAGTTAAAAATAAGAGATGAAATTAAGTAAAACGTTAATATGTTTGTTCTTTTACATCAGAATTGAAAGAAATAGTAAAAAATAGCACATATCGAAAAATATCCGATGTTTCTGTTTAATTTTCGCAAAAATATTTTTTTACTCATTTTTACACTCAAAACACTACCACTATTAATATTTTATCCGTACAAAGCAAAATTACGATCTGAATGATATATTTTTATAGCTCAAACGGAGCAAGTAAACAATAAAATTCAAATAATATCTTTAAAAATATAACGGCGAATGGAAAAAAAACAATATTCCACAGAATAAAGTATGCCATGCTGCGTCGCACCTTTTTGTGCGACATGGGCTCCCAGAGTAAAATTTTTCTTGTAGGCCCATGTCATCTGAAAACGTGCGACACGACAGAGATGCAGGACCGGGTAAAACAACATTGTTTTACCTAAGGAACACATATCTTTAAAAAAAATTCCGTGAAACCCCCATTTCGCGAAAATACCGTGATCCCTGGGGAAACATAAGCAAAATCAGCTTCGTCCTCAACGTGTTAAGGTGTCTGGCAGGCTATAATAACCATCGGAAGTGTCTGCCAACTGAAAAAACATCTTTTGATAGCTCCTCAAGTAACATATGTATGTACATATAAAATTCAGCTTTTATAAAATGACGAAAGTTACATGTAATTTTTTACACCTTTGCTACCTGATATCTTCCAAAGTAACCGTTATCCAAACTTCATAGTCGGAGATTGTTGTTACTTCTATTAGACACGTACACAGAAAAACTTTCATGTTTTATAAAATAACGAAGGTCTGTTCGTCGCTGGCTCTTGGTCTATATTTCTTTATATTAGTGTTGGCCATTTACCCTCCCGCGGTCACAATCATTCGTCCCGCCGTGCAGTTGCTGATTTCTATGCGCTAATTCGCTTGATAATTGAATATTCGCGAAACCCAGTCGGAATCAAACGTGCAAAAACAAAACAAATGCAAACAAAAACATTATTTATACGAAAGGCAATTTTTTAAGCATGTATTATTGACTTGGTTTATTTAATTTCTACTGCGTAGTTTTTTCCTTAAGTAGAAAACACAAAACACATTTATTTTCATTTTTTTTTTTTTCGTTGGAATGTTTGTTTGTCAGCTCGCTGTCGACTTTTGGGCACCGCAGCTGGCCATCCCTACTTTATATCATATATACAAACAGTAGCGAGCATAAAAAATGCAACTGCGGTCACTGAGACACAAAATATGCGATATCTTTGAAAATAATTATGTTAGAGTATTACAGACCACCTTAAAAATTAAGCGAGCAAAAAAATTAAACTCTTCAAAATTCAATTTATTTTAATAGTTTGAGTGTTCTTACAGGAGAATATTTTAGCTTAAATTAGTGCTTAGTGGCATTACCATTATTAGCGATGACTGCACGAAATCTGGAAGGCATAGGATCCATTTAGGGCACTAAAGTCTCTATGGATTATTTATTGCATTCTTCCTGAAGGATTTTGACCAAGTTATTTATATTGGAGTGGTTTTTCCTTATCACATCGTGATCTGCTAGCTACCATAGGAGTTAATTAAATTTTAGTTATAAATGATTTAAAAAAATAAACTTTATTCTTCAATTGTTGAATACAGTGTAACTTAAATTTATGCTTACAAAATAATTTAACCTAAAGCCGCAATCGCCTCTGCCGCCAGCGCTGCTTCCGTTGCTGTTGTTATATTATTTTACGTACAGGGATCTGGTTGCATTTCGTTGTCTACTCAGTGCATTGCCTTTTCGTTTGAAAATGCATCGTAGACAAATTTGGATAGAACAAAATGATTAACTCCTCCCCGCTTAATTTTGAATGTCCTCATTCAAAAAAGTGGTCCAGCGTAAATATTGGGTAAGGTTATGCTTTTGTAGCTTTCATCTCTGAAATCGGATGTTGTCGTCATGCTATGGAGAGGAATTGAAATGGAATTGGATTTTGGTTCAATTCTCTCTATTACTATGGTGTTTATTTTCCTGAGTAAAAATATTAGCAAAATTAGTACTGTTAAAATTATTAATATACTTACACTAAATATTGTCTTGTGTAAAACTCTTCCAGAATTTAGTTTTTGAATTTCTCTTGTATTATTGATGTGGAGTTCGTGGCTTAGTAAGGAGTAGGAAGGATGGGTTTTAGGGATGTCATTGTTTAAATAGTCCTTGATTTTGTTAATACAATTTTCGTACGTCTCAATGTCAATGATATGTATCAATTTTAAGTGTCCGTTTTGTATTTTGGCTCTTCCCATGTTTATCGCAATAATTTGTGTTCCTGAGTTGTCGAGTATCTGAATTTCTCCTGATACCAACGGTAGTATTAACCTGTAAAGATAATTTTGTTTAGTTTCGTATGTGGTCTTTATGCACCACTTTCCCTGACTGTGTAATTACTGTAGATTTCTTGTTTTCTGCAACTATTTCTTTTCTGTATCTATCTGTTAGATTCGTCCCTAATCTTTTATTACGCTTAACGAAAATTGTGTCACCTATGTTATATATTGCTTTGGCTCATTTTTCTTTTTATTGTGAAATTGTATGTCCTTGTTTTGTTTCTGTTTAATTTGTTCAATGTTCTTTAGTCTAGCCGTGTCGTAATCATCAGGCTCAAAACTTGAATGTCTTTCGAAAAATAAATTTACTGGATTCTTTTTCACCGTGGAATGTACACTATGGTTATATTCGTTTACAGCTTTCTCAAGTAACTCTTCAAAGTTTCTGGGTGGATCTTGTGCAATGAGGCACCTCATGATTTTTCCCAAAGTGGAGTGAAATCGTTCGACTTGACCGTTTACTCCACTTCTGTAAGGGGGGGTTGTGAAAACTTTTATTTTTAATTCATCCCTCATCATAAATAGTATGCTTGCAGAATTCAATGATTTCTCATTGTCTATTACAGCATAGGTTGGGATTCCATAGGAAAACAGAATTTCACGTAAAGGTCGTCTAATGTCTTCTATTACTTTTGAATTTATTATTTTTGCGGATGCGTGCTTAGTAAATTTGTCTACAGCAGTTAAAACAAGGTTCTTTTCGGTCGAAAAAATGTCAATGTGTAACGTATGTCCTGGATAAAGGGGTTTCGCTAAGTTTTGTATGATTCGGGTGACGTTCGTATTTACTGATTTTACAAATTGAACACAATTAAATTTTGCATTTAATTTTTTTTGATATTTGTGGGAAATAGTAGTGTTCCATAATCTGAATTTTGTTCTCCGTTGGACCTCTATGTGCTCTATTATTTGTTTTGATAATTATTTCGTTTTGTCTTTCTTCGGAAACAATATCTGAAAATAGGTTTGGAAAATACTTAACTAAATAGTCAAGTTTTTCTTTTTCTGCAACTTTTAAGTGTTCTGTTCTTAAGGTTATGCTGTTAACTGACTGAGATAACTCCTGCTTAATTTTAATGTGTATTCTGTTCTGTATTACTAAACAATTTTTTTTTACGTCTATTATAGCCAAGAGTTCTTTTAGGCTATCATTTCCTAAAATGCCGTGAAACGATTTTAATGTGGGTAAAAGGAAAAATTTCAATTTATTGTTCAAGCCAAATAGACATATAAAAGTGTGATGGGGGTGATTCCTATGTTTCCTCCAATTGAGTTGGCATAGAAATTTTTTTCATTTGGAATTGATAATTCTACAAGGGACGGTTGAATATAGTTTAAATTAGATCCGGTATCTATCAGTATTTTTAGCATTTTCTTATTCTTCGCCCTACACTCAAAATACGGGAGCGAAGAATTATTCATCCTAAAAAATTAATATCAGTGTGATCGATTTCATTATTAGGAAAATTGGTATCAGGTTGCTGGTATAAGGGGTGTTGGCATCACTGAATTTCATATACACTTATTTTGAGTATATGGTAACACGGCATGATGAGCTGTCAAAAACCTGATCATTCTCCGTGCTGGCAACGAATCTGTGTGGACATTATTTTCACTGTTTAATTAATTACTTAATAAATAATATATTTGTAGGCTTAAATCAAGACTTTGATTTCAGTAATTACAATATCCTTGATATCCTTCCGAATTTTCAGTATGGGTCCTGATTTCTTGTACTTTCTGCTATCATTTGTTGGTAAGTTTCTATAGTCACTTTTTATTGGTTAGGTATCTCTTGTTCATAAATTTCCGATGACATAGTCTGGTTGTAGAATTCCTGAGGCGTTGGTTGTTGTGATATTTCTTCTGGTGGGACGCTTGCAGTAGTTATTTGGAAATTTCTTTGCAGTTTTTGTGGTTGCGGAGCTGATAGTGGAGGTGGATGTTTATTAAAGGTGTTGCTGTTGTGAGGTCTATTCATATAATTAATATTCCTCGTTCTCATCGACGAGTCAACTTCCATAGGCTCAGGCCTCGGCTGGGGCTTAGGAGCAAATGGACGAAACGGTGGAATGCTATGAATTTGGTGTTGAAAAGGGTAGAAATTTTGAGGTGGTCTATATATATTTGGAGGATTTGCATGAATCTGTTGCAAAAAATGCCAATTCTGGATTGAATGCTTTTACTGGTCGCGGAAATGGTGTATTGAATCCTCTTGGTGGCAGTGGGGGTGGATGACCATTTATTTTCTTGTGTATTGCCTGATTTCCGAGTGCGTAGTTAGAGCGGAAAGCTTGGTTCTCTAATTTAAGGCACAGGTGAAGCACCTGTGGAAGGTCAGCTGGCTCTCTTATCCCTAAAAGCCTTGGGAGGTCTCCCCTAAGCCCTCAAACGAAAGTATCGAGTGCTTTATCGCGGTATGTCTGCGTTAGCAACCTTGTAGCTTCATGACCAAATTCCATGCATCCAACCTTGTTAAGAATGAGAGATAAATGGGAATAAACTTTCTCGTAAAATTCTTGAATAGTTGAGCTACCCTGTACCCAGCGCCGGATTAAACCTAGATCGCGCCTGGGGCTAACAGGAAAGATGGGTCCCATTCAAAAAATTTAAAAAAACAAAAAAATTTTTTTTATCAGCATGAGTGAATTCATGAGTTTTAACATTTGTTTTAACAAAAATGACAATAAGACATTAAAAAAATCCATAATGGTTTTAACAAAATGAAAATATCAGTATAAAATTAATAAATTTTAGTTATTCATATAAATCCATAAGAAAATCTTTTTTTATACTGAAAAATTTATGTAATTTTAACGATATTGAACAAAATGAATATTTGCGTCGGTTGTTAGAACGTTTGACTGGAACGCAGCACACACGGGTTCAAGTCCTAGAACAGATACTTATTTTTAATTTAATTTTATTTACATTTACTATTTATAAAATGATTTGAATCTGAACTGAACTGTCCGCATAGCTAGTTTTTATATGTTATATGTTTATATAAAACGACCCTTAAACTGGTATTCATATAAAAGTTTATACTTATTTTTTCAACCGTGTGGACAAAATATTATTAAATATGTATCGTCGCTCACTTGTACAACGGCCCTAATTGACATTTTTTTCTAAATCCAGTTAATTACATATTCCTGAAGACCAACCTCAAGTACACCTTCACCCAAAAAATTGGAACGCAAACGCAAAAAATACCAACTTTATTAGGTGATATTAAAAAGCCCTAAATGCATTCAACATTTTTTTATATGTTAAAAGGCCCTAAATTAACGTGATCATATGATCCGCTTTTCGCGGAGCAAGTCCGCGTTTTTGATTTTCTGCTCCGCGCGTTCCGCGTTTTCATTGAAAATAATAAGTCTCATTTTGCTAGGGTTTTCGGTGAGTGAGGACCTTTTTTTTAGAAAATACAAAAAATAATACAAATAACTGGAGACCAAATCCATTTCAAACCATGCAGTCGGAGTGACTTCAAATTGCGAAATTGGTTGCCAATTAAATATGTTGTTTTTTAAAGTAATTAAGGGAACGTATTTTCCCCCGATTCGATTGAAAGTCATTTTTTACGAAGTTATGCCCATTTAAAATTTTAGTGTCAGAGCTTGAAAAACCACTGAAATTTTTTTCAAAATACTAATACGGACTTACAAGTAATCCGGACATTTCGGATTCGGACATTTTTGAAATTTTGCCTCTACAATTCGGGCAAAACTAATTCAAAGTATGCTTTGGTTACCAAATAGACTGTGGCTGGCACGAACATTTCAACTTTGATTTTTTCAAATTTATTTCGTTAAGTTACGGGGCTCCTTTTGAGTACATTTTCATACTCGTGAGTTTTTGCAGACATATTGTTTATTTAAAATTTGTGGGTTTTTTCAGTCATTTTATTCCTTACTCATATGATTACAATTTCTTTATAAAAACATTAAAAAGTGAATGAAATACAACCATATACGCCTCAAATATGCATTCTACATATAATTTTTATAATAACACTACTCGACAAGAAAAATTGCGGCAAATAAAAACCATTTCCGTATAGGGAAATTTCCCGAAGAATCCGAAAATCTTAGTGGTTTTGCTGGATCAGGTCGGATTTTTAAGATAAAGGGTAAAAACAAAAAACACGCACTGTCCCGGGAGGTAACGCCATTTAGGCTCGATTAAAAACGTTATTTTACATGATACTCATTCCTGTTTCCTAAAAGAAAAGATCACGAACACCACTAGTTTGGTCGCTACGACTAAAAACAAGTCAACAACAATGCAATTTTTTGCAATTTTTCTAAAAAATTTCAACTTTGGCATCTTGTAACTCGAAAAAAATCTTTTGAACTTAAAAAGTTAGCTATCCTATCTTGTGGTATGTTAAAATATTAAAATTTTAAATAAAATAATTTTTTAAATTTTAATAAAATGCCAACTGTTTAAACAAAAATGTATGAAATTGACTCTTACATTGTTTAAGTTTTTTTAAAATAACTTTTATGAAATGAAGACAAAACATAAACATATTATACTTAAAAATTTTATATTTTAACATATTACAAGAGAGAATAGCTAACTTTTTAAGTTCAATAGATTTGTTTCGAGTTATAAGGGTCCAAAGTTGAAATTTTTTTGAAAATTTGCAAAAAATTGCATTTTGGTTGACCTGTTTTAAGCCGTAGCGACCAAACTAGTGGTGTTGTTGTGATATATATTTCTCCAAAATTTTTGTCGTATTCTCTACTTTAAGGATACAAAAAAATTTGGAATGAGTATCTTGTAAAATAACGTTTTTAATCAAGCCTATATGGCGTTACCTCCCGAGACAGTGCATGTTTTTGGTTTTTGCCCTTTATCTTGAAAACCAGACCTGATCCAGCAAAACCACTATGATTTTCGGATTCAGCGGGAAATTTTCCTATAGGAATGGTGGTTTTTATTGGCCGCAATAATATTTTTCAAAAATTTGTCGAGTAGTGTAATTATTGAGCTTTATGTATTCCGGACAAATCCAGTTATCCGGACATACCCCGAAACTATGTGTCCGGATTAGCGCGACAGTACTATAGTCGCATTTTTATCCAAATCAAAATAATTAATTTTTGTCTTTTGATTCTAATAGAACTTCTGATTCTGTCAGAATCTTTAAGAAATTTTGAAAATTGTTGAAAATTGGCTTTTCTCAAAAACCAGCTTAAAATTTTATTGTGTATTTGTATTAATATGAGAGAGAAATGACATGAGTTCAACGCTTGAAAACATATTTGAGGTCAGGAGATTTTTTTTTTCCAAAATTGAAATGCAAATTTTTTGTTTTTCATCTTTGTCAAGCCACTCTACGGTACTACTTTCAAAGAAAATAATAACAAGCAACATTCCAAACTACTTTCTGCAAATCCTGCTTGCATTCTGAATACTTTAGTTTTACCGCTATTTTCGTAAAAACTTTTTATCATGGGAAAGATATAAAAACATTGTACGCATATTTAACTTTTTCGCTGACAAAGTCAAGCAAACAAAACATTTAAGTCCACAGAAGTACAGTCAGCAAAAAAGCTATATGTGCATTCAATGTTTTCATATATTTCCCATGATAAAAAGTATACAGAATGCAAGAACGATTTGGAAATAGTCAACATTTGATTTTCCTTAAAAATAAATGGAGATATCTGATTTGCTACTGTTTTCGGGATTTGAAAGTGAGGACTTTTTTTTTAGTACCTAAATGCAGTTAAAACAAAAGAATCTTAAAAATAGTTTCATCAACTTTTTCCTGCTCCGCGTTTTGGTCAAAAATATCTGGTCACGTTACCCTAAATGCTTTTTCTTGCGAAGTAGCTTTTAATTTGAAAAAATTTAAATTGCAATAGATAGCGTAGCAGCTTTTGAATTTCCAAAGGATTTTGAATACCAATTTTAAAAAGTAACAATTACTGTGGAGCATATCATGTGTCGGAAAGCGTATGCGGTCTTCGTTTTAGTTTTTGTAATAAGTGTTACGGAAAATATTTTGTGTGAGATCAATGACTCTGATTCAATTCCCGAACAATTTAAACGTGATCGGATTCCAATTATGAAAAGACGAATGTGAGGAGTTCAATATATAGACGTTTCGATTGAAAACGGTTTGTAGCAAAGGGACAGCTTGGGCCACCTTTTACGTCAAAATTTTGTGGACAAAGACGTAACTGGTACTGTTCGCTTTTTAGTGCAAATGCACGGAAAGCCATCTTTGATGCATTTTGCAAAATGACATGGGAGAACAAAAAGTTATATGTAATAGGCCTTGTTGATCCGGTAAGCAGAAAACGAATTTCGTCCGAAAACTCAGCGCGTACTCAGTCTCTAGAGTATTTCTTAAAACACAATTCCCAATGTTTGCAAGTACGTCGTCAAACGTTTTTATCAACATTATGTTTGAAAGAAAATATGGTAAGGACCTGGATAAAAAGCAACTGTATACATGGCATTCAAATTATTGATTCAATGATCTTCCGGTACAGTCAAAGCGGATTTCAACTGTCGGTCAGCAAAATCTGCATAGCCGTAATGTTTTGGAACGATGAATATCAGTCCTTACCTATAACATCAAATCCAAGAAAGTTTTCCGATGAAAGGCTGAGCCCTTTATGCAGGCAAAAATTTCTAATTTCAAAGAAAAAGTGGGACCGTTTGCAAGATTAGAAAAAGTTATTGCCGATGGATTGTCAACAATTTTATGATAACTTTCCATTCATCTAATGCAATCATCTGAATACATTTTTTAATTCAAGTTTTTGAAGTGAAACTTCTTTAGAGGGGCTCATTTGAAAAATTTGTAACGCAAAACATGAAACGCTGTTTTTTTTAATTAGGATCTAGAATAGCTACAGCAATAAATTATATATCAAATTATCAGCTTTGAGATCCGGTAACCAAAAACTGAGATATAAGCGTGGAAAGATTTTCTATTTTTTCAATTTTGTCAAGCAACGCACTGATCAATTGCAAAAGCCTTGCTATAGCAAGAAAAATTACGTTGATTGCTTTCTATTACTATGTTTATGCGACAGCTTCGTTCGCTCCGAGTACCGATCGGAAATCGTGCAAGAGTCGACACACTTCGTGCGTTCAAAGAGCTTTGAATCAAATGCCGTCGCATAAGCTTATTTTATGTTTATTGCGTTTTATTTTGTGTGAAAAAATCAGAAATGTATCTAATAAACTTGCCTTGCAAAAAGAGTCTTTTAATTTTCACTTATTGAAAACTGTAAATGCGAGAAAAAATTAAGTCGAAACGTTTGTGTAAAATGCATTAAAAAAAGATATTGTAAATTAATTTCACTTCTAAAGTTCATTTTCTCAAAACATATAATTATAAATGTCACTATTTATTCGTATTCGTATTAAATATTTCACTGAAAATGTACTGAAATCTCATATGTGTAGAAATCTACACATAGGGGAAAAACGTAAGTCTTTTAGGAGCAGATGAATGTTAATCAAAAGCTGAGCCATAAGCGTGGAAAGATTTGCTATTTCTTAACTTTTTTCAAAAAATTCACTGATTATTTACCAAAGCCTTGTTGTACCTATTTTAGATACCGTCAACTTTTATCATTTTAATAAAAAAATTTCATCTCATTCTATCGCAGTTTCACTTCTACCGCGTGTAAACTACACACATGTTTTTTTTTTATTTAATTTCAGTTTATTTATTAAAAAACTACATTAAACAAGTATAATATTGGCAAATTTTCTTTAAATTTGTTGTAAAAGAATTACACTTTTAGTTTTCAAAGTAGTTGTAAAAAGCCCTAAATGCACTTTCGCATACATAAAAGTGATGTGAAAAAGCCCTAATTGAAATAAAATAAATATCAATAAAAAAATTAACATTTTTCATTAAAAATAATTATGTTAATGATTCTGCCACTAAACTGCATTTAAACAAATTTGAATATTCTACATTGTCAGTTTTTATTCAGTTTTTTGTGTCTCCTGAACAAAACTAAAAATGTCAATTAGGGCCGTTGTACAAGTGAGCGACGGTATGTATGTTTCATCCTGGACTTTGCTTCAGCAAATTTTGAAATAATATCATCAAAATCAAGCGATCGAAGTAGGTCTCTTTCGATGCTCAGTCTTTATAATGATGACAACCTTTCATCAGTCATTGTCGACCTACTCGGAAAAAACACCAGCTCAAATTTTATTAAAAATTAATAGGAGATTATAAAAATTAAAATCTGAAAACAAATATTACTCTTTTATAGTAATAAATAAAAAATCATTATGAAAAATTCTATTCTAGTTTGTAATTATTTTCATTATACATTTTTTAATGAGTGCATAATAAAAATTATTTTCTTCATTTTAATTATCACCTAAAAACTTTGAAATTTTACAAAGAATTTATTAAATTTTAATAAATTGCGACATTAGAATTTTTACATATTTCATATTGTAATATTTGATTCCAGCTTTATAATTTTTAAAAAGTAGTTATAGAAAAATTATTTCAAGATTAGTAATTTTTATTATATTGAATTTTATTTCTCTTTTGTTTTTAATTTGTACTCTGTTTGAGTTCTCAACATGTTCATGCAAAAAAATAAATATATAAGGCTTGCCAAACTCTTACTAATTGGCTTTGAAGTAATGTGTTGAACAGAATTTGGACGGGGTCGGAAAAGCGGCAACGGGAACTCGCTGGCCGTCCCAATTTTGTTCAACACACAAAAAATTTTAAAAATCAATTTCAGTTATAATTATTTCATCATAAAAACTTTATAATGTACTTTTTAAAAAATAGTTCTTTTAAAATATAATAAATTATTCCAGAAATTTTAATATCTACTTTGTAAAAATTAAAAACTTTCGCATTCGGAAAATTAATACCTGCTTGATGTAATTTTTAATAGACACTCGAACCGTTTCTAAATTACTAAATTACCTACTAAATTTTCTTAAATTTTGATTAATATTTACAATAATTTCGAGTTTCGTTTTTTCCGTTTATACATATTTTTTATGCGTTTTAAAACAGAAAACGATCTTTCTGTCTCGCAGTTTGCGATAGAAATTGTAAACAATAATCTATAAGCTATATAAATATTTGGAAAAATATGTTTCATATCTTAATTAACAATCCAGTTTAATACTTTTAGTGGATTTAGAATCATTATCTCCTTTTCATCATTTTTTTGAGATTTTCAAGTAGTAAAAAATTCTTTGTTTGCATTTTTAATAAAGGAATTTATTGTTGAAATTCATCATATAAATTTTTATCCAAATCTTGGTGATGTATGTGGAGAAGCGCAGTTGTTTTACATTGCAATTTATCTTCTTCTATAAATAATAAATGTAACAAAAACCCAAATATATTAGTAATATGAGTGTAGGCCTCACTTCTTTTCTTTAGCTCAGTGACTAGCTTATCGATTATGATACTGTTGGCCATTTACCCTCCCGCGGTCACATTGCCCGTTTCGGGCCATCATTCGGCCCGCCGTGCAGTTGCTGATTTCTATGCGCTGATTCGCATGAAAATTGTATATGCGAGAAACCCAGTCGGAATCAATCGTGCAAAAACAAAACAAATGCAAACAAAAACATTATTTATGCGAAAGGCAATTTTTTAAGCATATATTATTGAAATATTATTTAATTGTTGAAAAAAATTAAATTTCATGGAAAAATAGTCACCGATATTGCGTCTGGCGTCATCACAATATATTGAACCAGATATTGAAAGTCTTATTTTAAGTAGACTCAGTTAATATGTTTGTATAACATACATAAGTATACATAATATGTATAAGATTTATGAAATATTTTCTTTTTGTTGTTAAATAAAAATACAATTATTTTATATGCCAACATTTATCTTTATTTATTAACATCCGTGATGCACGAATTTCTACTGGGTCATTTTTTCTATACGTGGAAAAGACAAAACACATTTATTTTAATTTTTTTTTTTTCGCTGGAATGTCTCCACACATTTGTACACATACTAGCGCGAAATGTTTGTTGTAAACGTCAGCGCGCTGTCGATTTTTGGGCACCGCAGCTGGCCATCCCTAGATTATGACATAAATCTAGAATCAACGCAAAATTTATCTGATCCACATAACTTGGTAGTTTGTACACTTCCATCTACTAACTTTTTGATAATTTTTTGACTCTTTAAATCCGTATATTCCAATTTTTCAATGTTTCCAAGATTCTTAGCTACTGCCTCAAATTCATGGAACTTTTCTCGCAAACTAATCGTAAAACTAACCAACAAATTGAGCATTTTACTTGCAGTTATCAAATCTACATCGATTTTCTTTAAATATTGACTAATTGAATCGAATCTATTTAAAATACAAATCCATAAAAGAGCCATGAAACAATTTTCCATTTTAATTAAATGATTGCTTAAAGTTGTGGCCTGTTTCTGTACCTCTAGTTTTTGGTCTTTATCTTTTGATATTATTTCTAAGGCTTTAAAAATGCCCTCAAAATCGTTGCACAAAGCTTTGGAAGCATCCGATCTACGCAACCATCGGGTTTATGACAGGTTTTTAACGTTCGCACCTTGATTCGTTAAAACATCATGTCTATGAGTTGAAGCGGTGAAAAAAACGTACATTTGCTGCTTGGGTTTGCATGTTTATTTTTATAAAAAATACGTACGAGCTGGGTCGATTCGGTTACTTTGGCTTGCATATTCAAAGATAAAAAAACTGCATACCCTGGGTCGATTCGGTTACTCACAATTTTATTTTCAGATAAAAAAAAATTTTTTTTCTAAATTTTCGTTGGTCGTTTTTGTTTTTTTTTTTTTCATGTTTCAAATGACATTTGGGGCCCTCCAATTCCAGAGGGTCCGGGGCTGCAGCCCCCTCTCGCCCCTCGGTTAATCCGGCGCTGCCTGTACCAATGAAGTCATTTGGTATTCGAGTGTTCCTAATTCTCGCTTATCTGCGTAGTACAGAGTGAGGCATTTGGAAATCGCTTTCCAATCAAGGGGCGTGGTATAAGATTCAAGTGCAATGTCTGCATTGCCTGTAACCTTATTTCGAATTAGTTAAAAATTCCGTAGTATTTAGGAGTACCTTTCGTAGGTTCATAAATCTGCAGAATGCGGTCTACACTTTTTTTCCAGGCACTTAGTCAAAATCACCGAGACTATTTAAATGAGATGGGTCTATGGTCACGTCACTTATATTTTGTAAACACGCGTTTGGGTTGAGTATCCTTTTGTATTATTTGACGTCCCTGTGTCCTTAAAGAATCTGCTACTATTTCGTTTACTGTTGTAGTCAATTCGTCAAAACTCATTCGTTGTGTGGAAGGGTCAGGTTGAGTAGATGGTACAGGAGGCAAGGATCGTTCGCCGTGATTCAGAACGGACGGACGAAGGATATTATTTGGATTAACCATTGTAGTTTTTTATTTTTGAAATTCTATATTTTACACTTGTTTGATCACTTTTTCCTGAATCGGATTTATTTTCCAAAATCAATATGAATTCTTAATTAAAACTTATATCGAATCAAAATGATTTTCAAAAAAAGAGAAAAATTTTTTTATCAAAATAAAATTATTAGTTCTATATTTACTTGCTCTTTTTAGCTAAAAAATTTATCTAACTTTAAGTTTTCTTTTAATTTTAATAGTTTAACACTAAACTTACAGAAATAAACTTAACATCTGTCCCACGCTGGTCAACCGGAACTTGTTCTTTTTGCGGTTGCTACTTGGGGTCCTGTCATTGACACCTTGCTGCGTGGGTCGCTACAACTATAGTTCTAGCTGTTCAGGGTCACTGCCTTGCCATCTCTTAGGGGGCTTCCTTTGTTGAATTCCAACGGTGATCTTGCTGCCTCTTGGGGAGCGTTGAATCTTTATTTTCCAACGGTGACTACCAGAGAACTGCATTGAGTAGCTCACTGAGGGTTATGAGCCACTTCCAAAAATATGAGACGTGAGTGTGCATATTGCATGCAATAATGAGTGTGAATCTGAGTTGCGCTCACTAATAGTGAATGCATGCAGCTCATGAATGTGAGCTGCTTAATAGCTCTAGTCTCATGAATGTGAATGCCTGAAAAGCTCACTCACATGCTGTCAGCATTCATGAATCAGTGAAAGGCTTGAGCCACTTAAGTGGAACTGTGTCAAGAAAAAAATTTTTATTTGCTCCAATCGATAGGGAAAGTTCGAAAATGGCCTTTGGACATCACTTTGGGACCCTGGAAAGAACCGTTTTTGTCCAGAAAATGGGTCCCCGGACCATGATATCTGTTTTTGACCCATTTTCGGAAAAACTTTTTCTGTTCCAATCGATGGGGAAAGGTCGGAAATGGACTGTAAACATCACTTGGAGTATCTCCGGACCCTGGAAAGGACCGTTTTTGACCCATTTTTGTAAAAATTTTTTTTTGCTTCAATCGAAGGGGAAAGGTCGAAAATGGACTGTCAACATCACTTGGAGTATCTCCAGACCCTGGAAAAGACCGTTTTTGACCCATTTTCGGAAACATTTTTTTTTTTGCTCCAATCGAAGGAGAAAGGTCGAAAATGGATTGTGAACATCACTTGGAGTACCTCCGGACCCTGGAAGGGACCATTTTTGACCCATTTTCGGAAATTTTTTTTTGCTTCAATCGATGGAGAAAGGTCGAAAATGGATTTTGAACATCACTTGGAGTACCTCCGGACCCTGGAAGGACCGTTTTAAACCCATTTTCGGAAAAAATTTTTTTGCTTCAATCGATGGAGAAAGGTTGAAAATGGATTTTGAACAGCATTTGGAGTACCTCCGGACCCTGGAAAGGACCGTTTTTAAATCATTTTCGGAAAATTTTTTTTTTTGCTCCAATCGAAGGGGAGGGTCGAAAATGGATTTTGAACATCAATTGGAGTACCTCCGAACCCTGGAAAGGACCGTTTTTAACTCATTTTCGGAAAATTTTTTTATGCTCCAATCGAAGGGGAAAGGTCGAAAATGGATTTTGAACATCACTTGGAGTACCTCCGGACCCTGGAAAGGACCGTTTTTAATGGGTCTGGTTACATTTCGTTGTCTACTCAGTGCATTGCTTTTCGTGTGAAAATGCATCGGAGACAAATTTGGATAGAACAAAATGATTAACTTAGATTCTCTAAGGAGGTGAGATGACTGAGCTGTCCTTTCTAAAATTTCCAACATCAGTGTCACTTTAAAATTCCCAAGCTAAGCGACTTGAGCGTATGGGGTCATTATCGTGGCGAAATATAAGGCCGGGAGCCATTTTTACGATAAGATATTGCAGTAATTGCTCTAAAAGGATCCCGAAATAGACGCTTGCATTCATGATTCAATTTATTTTAACCAACGGACCAACTCCATTACGCCCAAGTAGAAATTTGTGACTCTTAAGGTCAAAAATTTTGCGTGCGAGTCACAATGTGGTTATTGTGACTAAATTTTGTGTAGATAAAGTCACTTTTCCTGAGTTGCGACACTTTAACCGAACATTAACTGCCAAAATACTGAAAAGCGCAGTTTGACTTTATGGTAACATTTCAGTAACTTTTCTGTACCAAATTGATCCTATTTAGGGCAATAACTACACATTTCTCTTCAAAAGTTACCTTACCGTAACCACGATATTTAAGACACAATGTCAGTAAATGTGACCGAAAAATGTGACAATATCGGCTCAATTACCATAAGTACTCAAATTTAGTTGCTATCGTTACATATGTAACCGTAGAGTCACACTACTTACTTTGTGTAGTTAGAGACACTTTTTTGGTCACATTTGTGTATGTATTGTAACATATACAGTAGAGCGGTTCAAAAAAAAATTTCGTTTTTTTACGATATGTCAGCTGATATCTATAGCGTTACACGTCTTGACAAAGCTCCTCAAAGGATTTTCATCAATATTGAATACTGGATTAGGCCGCCTATTTGAAGTTATCAACTTTTGAAGATACAGTAGAATTTGGTTATAGCGACTCCGCATGTAACGAAAATCCGGTTATTTCGACGTGTTCGCACACATAAGTTTGGTCCTCATACAAGCTTCTATATGGTATTGTAACCTGCATATAACGTCATCCACTTATAACGACGGAATTTTTCGCTCCCTTGGATGTCGCTATAACCGGATTCTACTGTACTAAATACTTATTTTAAAAACGGCGCAAATTATAGGAGTTATAGAAATTTCGAAGGGCTTTCATTTAAGCGGACAAAAATACATGAAAACTGATATTACACAGGAGCGTGAAAAAAATGCGATAACTTGCGCAATTTTTAAAATCAGTAATTTTCTTCAAAGTAGACAACATCGAACAAGCGACGCCTTTGAGGAGCTTTGTCAAGATGTATAATACTATATCCGCTTAAACATCGTAAAAATCACAAATTTTTTTTTTGAACCACTCTAATAGAATTGGAACTATTTAGATTAAACATCTTTAGTTACACATAAACTATTTTGTGTAGTTATTGACACATATTTGAACACAATTGTGTAGTTTAAGTCATGCTGACCACACTGTGTACGTACGAACACAAGTTTTATACCGAATGTAGACACAATCGGTCACAACATATGATAAGGTCACAAATGTGACTGACGCCATTTTTTATATGAAAATTATGGCATCCATTTTGATTTATAGTTGTAAATAATATCTAAAAAAAATTTGACATAAATTTATGGCTCAAATTACTTCAATAAGGTTGTAATCATACATTTAAAACACCTAGTAAACGTTATAAGATCATTCCAGCATTTTAAAAAGCATTTGATTAATAAAAATTTTTTCAATTTTTTTAATTTATTATTAAATATGGGATATTTTTTAAGCGCATAAGTTTTTTGTTCAACAGAATATTAATATTTACGGTAAAAATGAGCTTCGTTTTAATTTCTACGCATAATACTTATGCGGAATTAAATTCATATACAAAGTTGGGGAATAAAATTTATAAGAAGTGAAATAGTATAAGTCATAATATTACACACACATATTAATGCTTCTTACAATTGTATTCATTTATATTTAGAATACTAATACAATGATAAAAGTAACTTAAAGGTAACATATTTTCCACACATTTCAGTTTTTATAACCCTCACAATAACTACAAAGTGTGGTTACAAAGCAGTAACATATTCAGTCACATTAACTACACATATCCCGAATGTCTCCATATCCCCACTCGGTCACGGATACGTAACGGTTACGTAACAAATCGCACTCGGTGTAGTTATCTACACAAATACTCAACCGTAACAAACCGAATGTGTGGTAACAATATCGTAACGCCGACCGAAATTTCTTCTTGGGCGGGAGATGGCACCTTAGAACGACGAATAGCTAAATATGATTTTTTATCCTCATTAATTTTTTTAAATCAAAGCATTGTGAACCCGCCGCCATATTTTACCATGGGTTTTTGGTATTAAAGATAGAAACGTTGTCTCGGGAGCCTCCGCACATAATTTATTCCATCGGAGCTGAACAAATTAATCTTGCTTTCATCGCTCCTTAATACGTTAGCCCATCGTTCGCTTTTTCCAATGCATATACCGCTATGTAAATGTAAGCCGCTTTTTTTATTGACTTTGCTAACAGCGGTTTTTTAGCTGGACGTCTTGTAATGAGCAACTAATATTCACTTTGAAAATCGCAAAACATCAGTTTCATAACTGTTATACGATTTCTATATCTTTCGCAGTTGTCCACTCTTTACCACAGGTTTCTTTGGTTTGCTTTAATTCGGGTGGGTGTGTGCTAGTTTGCAACTATGCACACTACACTCGCTCCAAATGACAGAATTATAAACTTTTCCTATATGTTTGAAGATGTTTTGTTTATCTTGCTATGAACGCATATAGAGTGTATGGAGACTGTCTTTGCCGAGCTTCAATGATATTTTTTTTTTTCAAGAAACTGGTTTTGATGTTTACCGGTTAGCCCAAAATCAAGTGATTTCAAGCATTGCGGTATTGTACTAGACCTTCAATTGAACACAGAAGCATTCTTTCTATTTTAACATCGGAGCAGACAACATCGCTTAGGTGTATAAAACAAAAAAAAAAGTAAAAATTTAAGAAAGTGCAAGTGAAGAGTTTTTTTTTTCAAGTAGTTGACAAAAGTCGGCTTTTAAATTTAATATTTTCAAGTACATCTGCGAACTATTACTGTGGCTGAAGGTTCTGGTTGTTGCAAAATCGGACCACTTTCAATAGGATTATCTACAAAAAAAAAAGTTCATATGTTTTTATATTCTGAGGTAAATGAAAACCACCTTAATATATATATTTCAATATAAGAAAACCCTTCTTAGGTTTGAACAAGCCCTTGTCTTGGAAGCCCAGCGTCGAAAATCAGCCTAAAAATTTACACTGCAAGCGTCAAAAGAAATAAAAACCAGGAATAAGATCTGTGGCTGATATTCTGGAGCATCTTCAGTGTTGATCTGGAGATGGGCAATATTTTTTTTCTTACATCAGCATAAGCTGTTAAGTCTCAAAGTCTCAACCTATATTTTGTGAGATATCTACGCTGAATTATTGGGAAAAATTGAAAATCAGCTGAACTTAAAAATACTTCAACAATAGTTTCACCTTCATCTTCCTAAATTAGTTCTTTTTTTTCTCTGCGGAATACGCGTTCAACACTCGTATTTCACATTTTTAAATCAAAACCATTTAAGGTCTTGAAGATTCACCATTATAAAATGGTGGTCAATTAGGCATTTGCGTTATAAACCGAAAAAAAAATCAATTTTTTTTAAGAAAATTCTTTAAATTAATCGTTAGTGCACGAATTAATTCTTATTTAATCTAAAGTTAGTCAGCCGAATTTGAATAGCTTAAATTTTATTTTTATTTTGAATTAAAAATCTTCCACGTAAATTCGCGTGGTCACTTATGTATACATTTAACCTTTACATCTAACTTAATAATTTCAAATTTAATATAAATAGATCAGCTAGATAAAACTAAACAAGCTTATTAAGCATAATATTTCGAAATAATTAAAACATATTTGGTAAAAATCTTATGTAAATTTTCAAACCAATGGCATAAGAATACACACAAGAAAATTTGTTTTCTATTAAAACTTAATTACGCGAAAACTTATTTATTTTTTTTTAGTATTTTAAAGCAAAAAAGAAATCAGAAGTTCTTTATATATAAAAAAAAGGTGAAATTCAAATCATGCACTAAAATTTTTACTGGGTTCAAAAATACTTATAACTTAAGTTTAACATACATCTAAGAGATAAGGTTGCGTAGTTGAGTTTTAATAGAGAAAAAAAAAGAGAAAAAGAACTTAATTTAAATAGCATAGAGAAAAAAAGGTAAAATTTAAGTTAATTATGACCTTTTAAAATACTCAGAGACTTAATGTGTTAGAATCTAACAGCTGTTCAACATCGCTACGCTGAGCTCACGTCGCTTCGTCGATGCAGAAGCAAGTAAGTAAGCTTTCTCTCATTTATACTCATTTAAAATTTTGATTCTACTTTTTTTTCGTGATTTGTGCTCAAAATTTATAAAGTTGTATTTAAAAAAGTAAATGATAATTTCCTTTTGCTTATAATAATTACTCATTTTTTTTGTTGTTTTTTTTTATTATTTCTTTCATTCATAACATATTGTTCCATTCCCCTGCATTCCGCAGCAAGTAGTGTAAATGTGAGTTTCCAATTATTGGGATAATCTCTTTATCTGCAACAATATTAATTTTTTTTATTCTTTTTTTAAATGATTCTCGTCTCTTCGGTAGTAAGAAGAAAAATAATCATGTTTGCTCATTGATAGATGTAGAAGTTTAAAAATTATTGTATTCTTTTTTTTAGTATATCTTTAAGTTTGGAATTAGTATGTATGTATATTAATGAATTAATGTTGAATGAATATTAATGAATTAATTTAAAATATTAATGAACATTAATTACACCTGCATTGTTATGAAAGCAATTTGCCTTATATTTTTTATATTTTGATAATTCATAAGATGAATAAAGTGTAGACAAATTTGTAGTCTTGCATTGACAATAAACATGTGTTAGTTTAGTGATATGGTTGGGTTTGGGAGAGATTAGGCCTCTTAGACTATGGTTGGGCGAGGTTAAGACCCGAGACAGTATAACACCTACTGTCTCCACCAGTAATGGTCAATATTACGCTTTACCTGATTTTAGATTATTTTTTTATGTGTCTCAGTTGTTTTTGAAGTGAGAATTTCTTTAGGCACGTTGTGCACCTCCGTAAGAAAGCATTTGCGGCTGAGGAAAAATGTATAAACTCGCGACAGGCCACCGACATCGATGACGTCACAATGACAATATTTTTAAAATTATGTAGCATGCTTTTAGATCTATGTTGATAGATCAGTAGCCAAGACAACAACCATGACGTCATCAGTTGGTATATGGTAATTTTAGAAATTTTCTGCGTGCTTTTGGGCATATGCATAAATTGAGTTACTTTCTGCGTGTTCATGGTCGCCTGGTGTTTCATCAAAATTTTAAAGACTGAAGAAGCGAACTCGTTGATGTTTTTAGCACCTAAGTTTAGAACTCAGCTAAAATCATCTAGCACAGCGATTCTTAAACTGTGGTCTGCGGACCCCTGGGGGTCCGCGAAACAATTTTGACATCAATAATTTTATATCATCAAACTGTTCGCTTTATTCAAATAATTCATTTACAAAAAAATTCTACATGGCCATGAGTTTTTAAATGATTGCATGTACTATATTTTTAAAAAACAAAGTGTGCATTTACTTTTGTTCAAACACATGATGCCCAGCATCTACTCTAAAAAAACAAAGTACGCGTTGATTTTCAAATTTTGAGTTTTTGAATAGTACAATTTTTCCGCGTTTCAATTTAAGAAATATATTTTTATTTCATTTCTGTGTGCTGTGTGTTACATACACGTACGTGTGGTGTCTTCAGTTGTGATTAATTTCCGATTACTTCTCCCAGCTACGAGTTCAATTTTCCTGGCTGCAGCTGTTACATACATCATATTAAATCCTTTTAAAAAGTATTTGACCCAACTCTATTTTGTATTATATATTTTAAAAACGCTAGTCGTCATTTATATTTTTGTAGTTATACTTTAATTCAGAATTTGAGTCTTAAAATGGATCGTTGGCTAAAAACAGGATCTATACTCAAACAAGATGTAGGTGAAAGCGATTCAGATGAGGGACCATCAACCTCCATCAAGCTGCCTACAAGGTGCAGCTGTAAATAAATTTAAAGTTGAAGATAAAATAGAAGCAATTATAAAAAAATCGAATTATGGTCAAAACGCATTCAAAAGTGTGTATATGAGTCTTTTCCAACACTCAGCGATTTTATAGAAGTTTCTAATAAAGAGCTTGACAATGAAACGCGGCTCCTGTTTGTCGAACATTTAATGACTTTAAAAAGCAGCTTCCGAAAATATTTTCCCTGTCCTGATTCTGGCAACGACTGGATCAGGGATCCATTCAACACAGATGTTAGTAATGCTAAGAAATTATCGACATTGCAGCAAGATATGTTCGTGGATATCTCTTGCGATACGGCTTTGAAACTTAAGTTCAATAAAATTGAACTAACTAACTTTTGGTTACTCCTAAAATCCGATTACCCTGCACTTGCAAATAAGGCTCTCCAAAACTTGATTCCGTTGTGCACAACTTATTTGTGTGAACAGACTTTTCGGTACTATTATATATAAAATCAAAGTATAGAAACAAGCTTAGTGTAGAAGCAGACCTGAGGATAAAAATTTCGAATATAGAGCCCGACATTGTGGATTTGGTTTCGAAAAAACAACATCATTCATCTCATTAAGTAAAAACTTCTACAGAAGAAAATATAACAAATTTCGCATATAAAATAACAAATAGTGAACAAAAAAATAATTTTCATTTTAATTTTATGTTCAATTAATTTTAATTTTAAGCTTTATTATTATTTATTAAAAAAATTATGAAAAAAAACATAACTTATTTTCTTAGCTTTATTTTGACTACAAAATATTTGCCTTAATATTTGAGTTTAATGTACATATTTTGACTTGTAAATTTTTTAATTCTTTTACTTTTCACAATTTTTATTCATTTTGTTTTTTAATTACATGAAAATCCTAATAAAAAATGTTTGCCTCTATAAATGCGTAAGATTTGTTAAAATACAGAGATATATGGTATCAGTATCAATATTTATTTTGGACCTTCAAAAAACGGAAATAGTGTTGGAAAGACCTTTAAAAACCGGAAAACTTAAAGCAAAGTAAAACTACTTCGTTCCTTAACCTCGTCAGATGATCGGACATTTTATGCCTATCTGGGTGAGTTTGATAATCGGACAAAGCTTTCAAAAACCAGACTGTCCGGGTGAAAACCGAACGGCCTGAGTGTCTTTGTCATTATTGAGCCAGAAATTAAGCTTGTGAACGATGTCAAAAGTCTAGGGTTGGGAAGGGGTCCGCAAAAAAAATTTAGCTCGATAAGGGGTCCGCGGACTACATAAGTTTAAGAACCCCTGATCTAGCACATACTCAAATATACAGTCCGGTTCACTTGATTAGACACAGTAATTTTTGAAGTGAAAACTTCTTTAGGCACGTTGTGCACCTCCGTAAGAAAGCATTTGCGGCTGAGGAAAAATGTATAAATTCGCGACAGGCCACCGACACCAGATGTATATACATATTATATGTATATACAGTACATATATGGGCGACTTTGCTCTCTCTCGCTCTCTTTTCTATATATATATATCATATATTTTATATATGCTTAGAGCATTTGCGGCTGAGGAAAAATGTATAAACTCGCGACAGGCCACCGACACCGACACCAGATGTATATACATCTATACTATACTTAGTTTTGTATAGTAACTGTAATAATACTGAAATGTAATGTTTTTTAAGTGAAAAATCTTATTTTATGTATAATTTGTAGGTATAATACATAAATGAATATTGTAATTTACCCAAAATTTATAGTAATTTCTATTGATAAATAAAACAATTCGTAAAAAATTATTCCATAAACATTACAAAACATCATGAAAACAAATTTCAATTATATTATTTTAAGTTTTCACTTCTGTCGGCACTCCTCAATTAATTTTCCTTGTTTTAAGAAATATTATCATTACAGTCTGGCAAACAAATTTGCCTTATTTAACCACCGCCTAACTGTACGAACACCAATGAGAACGCCAATCATTTGTCCATGTAGTCGGCAACATCTGCTGCTGTCGCCCTTGGATCATTTTTGACCGCCAACATGATTTGTTGATCTTGACAAGATGTTGTTTTTCGTGGATCTCAATCTCATAGAATATCTATTGGAGCTAGTAGATCACGATGCGATAAAAAAAAACCACTCCAATATAAAGAAATTGGTAAAAATCCTTCAGGAAGAGTGGAATAAGATATCCATGGAGACTTTAATGTCCTAAATAAGGGATGGCCAGCTGCGGTGCCCAAAAGTCGACAGCGCGCTGACGCTGTTTTTGACCCATTTATGTAAAAAAAATTAGTTTTTTCAAACGAAAGATAGCTCAAAAATATTTTTGGACAGCACAAATAAGGCTCGGGACCCTGAAAAGAGCCGCTTTTGACCCGAAAATGTGTCCCCGGGCCATTGTACCCGTTTTTGACCCATTTTCGAGAAAAAAATTTGTTTTTTCAAACGAAAGATAGCTCAAAAATATTTTTGGACAGCACTAAGGAAGGCTCGGGACCTAGGAAAAAACCGTTTTTGACTCGAAAATGTGTCCGGAGGAACTCCAAGTGATGTTCAAAATCCATTTTCGACCTTTTCCCATCGATTGGAGCAAAACAAAAATTTTCCATAAATGGGTTAAAAACGGTTCTTTTCAGGGTCCGGAGGTACTCCAAGTGATGATCCAAATCCATTTTCAACCTTTCCCCATCGATTGAAGCAAAAATAAAATTTTTCGAAAATTGATTAAAAATGTACTTTTCAGGGTCCGGAGGTACTCCATGATGTTCAAAATCCATTTTCGACCTTTCCCCTTCGATTGAAGAAAACAAAATTTTCCGAAAATGTGTCAAACTTTGACATTTCCCTATCGATTGAAGCAAAAAAAAATTTTCAAAAATAGGTCGAGGATGGTCCTTCCAGAGTCCGGAGCCACCTCAAGTGATGTCCAAAGTCCATTTCGACCTTTCCCCATATTTTAAAAAAACATCCAAAAAATTTGTTATACAATCGCGTTTCATGAGTAGCTCACGCAACACTCATATATTCATACGAATGGAAACAAAATGAAACGGCATTCACTAGAAGTGATTCGCATTCACAGACTTCGCCATGAGACTGAATACCATTCAGTTTCACAAAATTTTCTGTGAGCGTGAATCTGTGTGAATCCGCTGGAAGTTTTAACAGATTCATGAATGCCAAAATGTTGAGTGGGTCACTGCAGTTCTCTGGTTCATATGATCGAAATCGCAGCATTGCGTTTTACAAAATGACTATTTGCATAGATACCATTACGTTATTGCGTTACTCAACGTTCAGTGCAGGGTTGCATTTTATGGAATGCCAATTTCAACAACGCAGCGCGAATCGTGATTTACAAAATGATGCCATTTGAATACACGCGAGCTGTAGATGTGAATTAAACGATGTAAGCTTTAGCTTAATCAACTTTATTTTACAAAATGAATCTTAAGGCTAAATTAAAATATTTTCAAAAACTTTACTTATTCTATTTGTGCAAATTCAGTTGAACCTCTTAGCATGGAATATGCTTAGTTGCACATTTCATAACTGCAAGGCCAAGTGAACTTGAAACCTTTCTGCTATGCAAAAACGGAACCAGGCTAGACGATAACGTTGTTGTATAGCAAAATTTAAATTGTTTCATATTCCTTCTATTTCTATAGGGGAAGATGCCTTAATTTAGTCGCTTAAATTATATCTTAAGGTGATGAGACATAACTCCTCCATCCCTAGTTTTGAGATACTCCTGTATCTGGTTATAATTATTTTAACAATTATTTTTAAAATATTCATATATTTTTTTTCTTTCTGTATAAACTTCAGATTACTTAATTTCATTATTTTAGGTAAACTTAACTAAAAATTTAGATTACTTAAAAAACTTTATTTTATCTTTGAAAAAAAAAAAATTATTTTTATGTAAGAATTTAATTATTTAAATATTTGAGAGGGAAAAGAAATAATTTTGGAATATTTAAAATATTGATTGTCTATTTTGTATATTTGGTATAGAGTTGCTTGGCAGTGTTTGCTCAATTGCTGGTATTTCTATTGCTATGGGCTGTGGGGTGGCCCTAGGCATCATATTTTTAATTTTTATTTGAAATTTTTTATGTTTACAAGACAACATCACAGTAGATATAATAATTATTGCTACCATGGTTACAAAAATACTTCCATGAGCATAATGTACATTTTTAGTATATTTTAATTCTTTTGTGTTTTCTATTTTTTCTAGTACCAAATTGTTAAATGTTAATTTTCTATTCCTTTCTTTCATAATTTCGAAGTAGTTAGGTATAGTTAAGCTATGCTTATATTCATTTTGGAAATTTTGAATAGTTTGATTATCTATTGTTATTGAACAGTTACTGAAGTTGATCAAATAACTCCCACTCATAGCAAAATTACGTTCATCACAAGAACTGGAAAAATTTGAATTATTTTGATTTTTTGCTAGTACTATTGCATGATTAACTTCAATAACTTCAGGAACAAAATTTAATATTTTTATACAATTATTTCTTATTATACAATTATTACATTTTCTTAGGCTATTTAAGTATTTATTGCCATTGTAATTATATATTTCATTATTGTATCTTACAATTTCTTGAGGTTCGAACAGTAGCTCTTTATTTTTTTTTCACTTATTGGAAACAACAGAATTCTTTGCAAAATAATATGCTCTCTTGGAATTCTAATTACAAAAATTATATTTTCATTTTTATTTATTACTACGCCCAGTTTTATGTTTCGTAATTTATCTAAGTCAATTTCATACCCTTCAATTTCTTCGTTTGTTAAGATATTACTATTTAATATACTTAACCTTGGAGACGCAATATTATTTTGAATCTGCTCAATGTTGTCTTGGAATATTTTCAATTTAAGGGCATAGTCAAAGTAAATTGTCATCTTAAAAATGTTGTCAGTGTAATTATCGATATTCTGTATAAGTTTCCTGTTTTTCTCGATAGGTTTTTTTAATGTGACGAATGTCTGGTTAAAATTTAGATTTATTTTAACTTGACTGTTAGGACTTTTATAGCGTTGTGGTTGTTCGTATCAATGACGTTGAGATGTCCTTCAATTTCTTGTCGGTCTTCGTCGTCCATTGTCCCGTAGATCCATTTTTGAACACTACCTTTAAAATTGAATAATCCTCGCTTTTGCGTATGTGGGATAAGTGTATGAACCATGTTCCGAATATGCTTTAATTGTAATTCTAAAATTTTACCTTTCTTCTTTAGACCTGATTGCTCTATATTTGTTTGCAAAGCATCAAGTATGTTTAGAATTTCCTTTTGGCTTATTATATGTAGGATTGTGTCGTAGTTTTTAATAAAGTCAATGCTGTCTAACTTTATTTCAGAGTAGCCAAGGTTGTTTTCTATTTTTTCGATTGTTAGATGGGTCCAACCTACAGTTGATGTAATGGTGGGCGAGTGCAGGTGGAAATTTACACAATTTTCCTAAAGACAAAATATGTATGCCGGTGGGGGCCTTTTCAAAACGGATAGCATATACGGTGCTAGTGGGCAGGGTTTTGGCATCTTACTTTGGGCAACACTACAATTTAGTTAAAGACCCCTTGGCCACAAAAAAATACAGCAAACTAATAAAAATAAAAATGAAGGTAAAGGTGAAATAAGCCTAGGCATAAAATCAACGGCAAAAAAAAATGAAAACATCTCTTGAATAACGATGGTGGGTGTCACTAAGGTTGTATTCGTGACCCCTGTCCATGCCCTCCCAACCATGATCTTCTGCTGAAAATTTACAAAAAAATCCTAATAAATTTTACTTTACTCCATCACCAAAAAAATTTAATCTAGGCCATCATTTTAACTAGAAGATCCATTTATTAATTATCATTTCATTCAAATATTCAATTTTTCTTGATATTTCAAACAATATACTTGACAGATATTTTAATTACTATTACTGTGTTCTTTATAATAAAAAACTTATATAAAGAAACTAAAATTTAAGCAATTTAAAAGAAAAGGAAAATCTTAGAAATATAAAAAAAATGTATCTGAGATTTATACATTTTCAATCCTCCGCACAGTTCTTAAATTAGGGTTTTATTAACACTACTTAAGAGAAAAATACTTTTAACAAATCATATGAATACTCGCAAAAATATTCTCAAAAAGAATATAAACTTTATTTATGAAAAATTACTGAAAACGAAATATGTATTGAACTGTACTCAGAAAGCATTTACACTAAAAAAAAAAATTGAGTTTTGAGCACCGGAGAAAGTATTAATTTTGTGGCACGCTCAATGAGCGCAAAAAAACTTTCAACAAAAATGATGAGCAAAAAAATGAGACGTATTTGTATAAGTAATAGTAATAGTATAGTAAAGTACTTAAGTGCATTCAGCAAAACATTGCAATAATTTGCATTAGGAGAAAAGTTGAAGAAAAGTTGCACGATGCACAAATCGCGAGATGCAAATTTTTCAATATTAAGATTTTATTTATTTTAGAGTTAAAATGAAATTTTTAGCATTTTAATTTCTAAAAAAAAAATTTTATTTGAGAAAATTTTAGGCTAAGCCAAAAAGTAAAAAAAAAATTTTAAATGGTAGTTTGTACATTACAATGTCCACAGTATCAGAAATATCATTAGTATCCAAGTCACCTACAAATGTATACATATGATTTTATATACATATTTTTCTAATTTGAAGTATGGATATTATTTTTGTTGTCTTTTATTAAAATGATTATAATTGTTTTTTTTTTCATTTATATTAAATTCACCTGAAAATTTTTTACTTCTTTTAATATTTGTTGGATGAACGTTCCGCAAATTCATTTTACGGTGTCCTTATGCCTTAAGGACTTATAATTTTTCACATACCCTTTCTCTCTGGTTTCATTATAAGATTCGCGTTCTCTATTGCGTTTGTCTATCCATCTTTGTTTAGACTCTCTAAGTCTTCTCTCAATCTTGCTCCTGTCGATTTCCTTTTCTAAAACGTCTATTGGCTTAGTTTGTATTGTTGAGTGGACTGACTTATTATACCATTCAACGCTTTTATACATCCTTTCTTGAGTGCTTAAGCTACTTTTTTCAGCTTCCAAGATACGGAACTATTCACTTATTGTACTGTGGAACCTTTCCACGTCGGAACTACCTGTATTGCTATTTGACTTAGTAAAGTATACTTTTATATTTTGCTCTTTTAAAAAATTTTTCACGTTAATGCAGTTGAAATCGTTGTCCATAACGAATCGAGAGGGTTTTTGCTTTACTGAAAAGTATAGTCTCAATTTTTCTACAAGTGTCAAGCTATTTCTATCCTCCAGGTAAAAAACTACTGCATGCTTAGAAAATTTGTCAATAAAAGTCTTGAAGCTGTGTTTTTTATTGACGTATATATCCACATGAATGATCTGATTTATGTCAGTGGGTGTGTCTGTGTAAAAAAATTTGGGTTTTACTGGATTTCTATCGTACTTGGCTTAGTTACATATGTCACAATTGTTTACATATTTTTGAATCAGTTTCTAAAAGTCCTTGTAGTAAATGAGTTTCTTTAAACCATTATAGTTTTCATTGATACCACCGTGTCCTGTTTCGCTCTTGTGATATTTTTCTATTTGCTTATAAGTTTCATTTTCATTTCGCATGTCTTTAGCATGGAATGTACATTTTACAAATGATAACCCACTACCAAACAATTCAATAAGTTTCTGTTGGACTCTATTGTATAAATGGTCAGATATTTCAGAGTAAATCCCGACTTTTCCTTTTTGTAAATATCTTCGAAATATGTCTGATATATAGTCATTGTTGATGTCATCTGAACTTAGGAAAATTTTTTTCTTTGAATTGAGTGTTTCTACGTCTTTGATCTTGTTATCAGTCAGTATCAGCTGTGTGGAAAATCTATTCACTACTGTTTCCAAAATTGCGAAATGGTCATTTCATTCTTCTGATTGTGTGTGGATCGTTGCCTTTGTAGAGTCACAGTCCTGTTGTTCGAGAACAGCGTTAAAGTGGCCATTACTTCTAGTGATAATATGTACTGTGTTCCGATCATTGTAATCTGGTTGTGCTTGTATTACTGTGTCGCTATTAATTATTGTGTGTGTATATATGGTATTCCTATTAACAAATAACTTTTCTATTACATGATTGATTTTTAATTCCTTGCTTAGGATTTTTTCTTCCATTTCAGTGTCACCCCAATGACTATCGTTCATAATAGTCAAAAGGTAACTTCTTTCTTTTCCGCTGCGTGGTCTCTGTTTTTGTATGTAATTATGACATATTCTTCTTAAATTTCTCGCATTTAAGTATATGCCTAACTCTTCTAGTCCACGGCTTATTGAATGAAAGAACCAACTTCCGTCAGCTGTAACTACTGGGAAATGGATCCTGCGATTGGCTATTGTTATTGATTGTTAAATTTTCTGGCTGTTTAGATAAGTTCTCCCCCAACATATTGATTGTACCCAATGAAGCATTAATTCTGCTAAGGAAATCTGCTGCATTGTTTTCTTTTCCCTTGACATAATTTGTTTTGAAATTGTATTCTCCTAGTTTTAAAAGCCAACGTTGTAGCCTTGGATTTATATCCCTACCGGTACTTTTTACTTGAAGCCATACCAAAGGCTGATGGTTCGTTATTAAGTCAAATTCTCTACCGTACAGATATGGCCTATAGTAGTTAACTGCCCAAACGATTGCGAGCAATTCTTTTTCAATAGTAGAATAATGCTTTTCATGGTCATTAAGGGTTCTACTTGCATAACTGACGGGGTGTGAATATTGAGTTAAAACGGCACCAAGGGCCACATCACTAGCGTCTGTTATTAATTTAAATTTTTTCGTAAAATGGGTGGACTGACTAATAACTTCTTTAACTTTTCAAAAGAATCAATGTACTGTGAATCTCTCGCATTTACTTTTGCGCCTTTTTTTAAATATTTTGTTAGACCATATGCTACTTTAGCAGAGTCCTTTACGAATTTCCGGTAGTATCCAGTTATACCCAAAAACGATTTTATTTGTTTTTGGTTTTCCGGAAGCTGTAGCTTCTGTATACTCTCAAGCTTAGATAAATTTGGCTTTATCCCAACTGTGGTGAGTGTGTGCCCAAAGTATTCAGTTTCCCTTGTAAAAAAAACTACATTTGTCTATCTGTAATTTCAAATTATGTTGTCTAAACTTTTCAAATACTCTCTGGATATTCTGATAGTGCTCTTTAAAGGAGGTACTAAAAATTAGAATATCATCAAGATATACCACGCAAAATTTGTTTATATAACCTCGTAATGCAGAGTTTATAAGCCTTTGGAAAGTTGCTGGGGCATTTTTAAGTCCGAACGGCATCCTTGCGAATTCATAATGTCCTTGAGGAGTCGAAAAGGCTGTTTTTTTTTGGTCACTTTCTTTAATAAGGACTTGGTGAAAACCCTTTGCTAGATCAAGGGTAGTAAAATATTGGGTCCTTCCTAGCTTTTCCAAAATATTTTCAATACTTGGAATGGGGACCTTATCGCTTACAGTAACTTCGTTGAGTTTCCTGTAATCGATTACAATCCGCCATTTTCTATTGCCAGAACCATCTATCTTTTTAGGGACTATCCAAAGTGGTGAGTTATAAGGAGAATTACTTTCCTTAATGATCCCTTGATCTAACATATCCGACATTTGTTTCATAATTTCCGCCTCATGGATCTGAGGATACCTATATACTTTATACTTCTGACCCTCATGAAAAAATAAGTCGTTATTTTCATTAATAAGTTTTGTTAAATAATTTTTTTCTTCCGCATTCATGTCATTACGTAGGAGTTTACCCAATGTTAATCTACTTCACAACCTTCTAACAAATGAATTTCATCATATCTATCATATATGGACAAGGGATATTAAAATTAATTTTTTTACCTTTTATTTCAAGAAAATTTCCTAATTACCTAAATTAATTATGGCTTTAAATGGTTTGAGTATGTTTTGACCTAAGAGAGCATCAAAAGTCTTATTTTGGAATTTCGTGATTATTTTCTTTGAATTCTTTAGGTAAAGGCGTAATAGCTTTCTCGCAAATTAAAGTTTGTCCGCTGAGAGTAGTAAATTCTATTTGTCTTTTCTTTTAATTCTATCGTAATGGGTTAATTTATTTTCGTCCAGTAAAGAAATTGTTGATCCGGTATCAATTAAGCATTTGAGTATAGTTCCGTCTATTGTTAAATTTACTATCGGTAGATATGATCCTGGCCAGTTAACTGAAAATTTCCGTGTTGAGACTTATGCTGAATGTGGTCAACATCCATGAGTTCTTGCTCGTTTTGTCGGAAATTACCAGAGCTTTTATGTGAACGATATTGTGTCTGTCTACTGGTGTTTTGATTAAAAGAATATTGTCCTCTACGTTGAAAACTATTATTACCCATATTCTGTTGACGATTGTCATTTAATTGTTGGTTTTGATTAAAAGAATATTGTCCTCTGCGTTGAAAACTATTATTACCCATATTCTGTTGATTCCTTTCATTAAAATTGGAGTTAAAGCTATTATAGTTGTTTTTATTTACTCTTTGCAAGTTTTTTGTTCATTATAAACAGAGCTATTTAATTTATTTAAGTTACCGAAATCTTGGCCCACGAAATCACAGACAATATTTCTTATTTCTGTTAGGTTACAATTTTTCATTATTTCGTAGGCCAAGGGTCTAGCCACCAATTCTTTAACTTGTTGGACGATTATACCACTGAATATTTTAAGCATAGCCTGGCCATTCTCTTCATAGGCCGTATACTGAGTAATATCTTCGACAAATCTTCTTAACTTATTATCTAAGTCTAGTATACTTCTTACCCTCAGATTTCCTATTCTTTTTGTGATTTCTAGCTGATCCCTCGTTGGCCTATAGTGCTGTTTCAATCTCAATAGACAGTCTTCCCACGTTGTAGGAGGGTTGATGTTCAGGATATCTTTCGCTCCCCTCCTGAATAATCCAATAAAACTCGGCGCACTGAGGATATAAATGATGGAAGAGTACCTGGCTCTCCTTTAAATACTGGCAAGTACTTTATATCGGCTTCAATCCTTGCCCTGTTAGTTTGTGGTTGATTTTGCTGAGTTAAAATTTCGGTCAGCGTCGCCAAACATTGTACGATTTGCTCATTTGCCATCTTTCTATTTCTGTCAAAAGCAGTTGCTCTTTTTGTACGGTAAATTTTGGATGCCCTTTTATTTGTTTGTATACAGCTTTATATACAATCAGTGCAGCTTTATGGAGCCAGCTCTTGGACTATTAGTTGCTAGTTCGTTTTTACTAGAGTAAATCTTTTGATTTACTTGCCACGACTGCACCAGTTATAGGTGTGAATTAAACGAAGTAAGCTTTAGCTTAATCGACTTTATTTTACAAAATGAATCTTAAGACTAAATTAAAATGTTTTCAAAAACTTTACTTACAGGGCTATTCTGGCAAAGACAGCTAAAAGTCTTACGAAAATATTTTGTAAGACATTTTCTAAGACTTTAGGTATTCTAGCGCAAAAGTCTTTCAGATAAAGCTTTTGAATTCCCCACACAAAACCTTTCGTGGTAAACTTGTCAAATTTTGATGTTTCAAATTTCAATTAAAATATCAAAAATATATTTTAAAAAATGTCATGATGCAGCAGACTTATTTTTTTATTTTAATTTTTTTATTCAAGTTATTGTAATATTCTATCAAACATTCGACTACGACTACTCTTTATTCAATTTATAAAAATGAGAGTATGTTGCAATGCTAGAATAGATTTGCCAGCTTCTTAATACATCACCTCCCTCTGTTCGCAACCATTTTGAGTTCCTTTTAGATACCGTTCCATATTCAAGATGTATCCAGTGCGATCTGGGCCCATCGTGTGAATTTGTTACGGTTATCTTAACCCAGCCGTGTTGATTATGCTGATACCATGATACTTCGCGAAATAGAGGGCTGTATAAGCGATGTTGCAAAGGTGTTATCAACATATTGTGGTACGATCCATGGCCAAAAATAGCGTTCGAAATGGAATTTCGGATTGCTGCATGTCGTGTGGTTGCATCTCGGTAATGACGTCAGCTTAAAGGTTTTTTGGCAGCCTATAATCCTTCCTGAAGGACTCCTCCATGACATTAAATAGATCGATTTCCATCCGTGGTCTTTTTTACTCACGACATTCATCTTAAATATGGCTTCTTTTCCATTGCGGCGCATTATGATTGCGTGTAAAAATGCGTTTTTCTGATTTTTATATTGTTTTTACCACTTCAAATAAAAACCACTCAAAAAACTTAGTTTTGTTCAGTTTTTTTCACGTTAATAATGTTAGCAATACAACTAATAGATTAAAGACCTGCTCGTAGCAGGTCTTTAAAATTGTCTTACGAAAGACAGAAAAGAGCTTTCAAAATAGATGCCAGAATACCAAAACATCTTAAGTAAGACTTTTGTCTTACTAAAGACTCTGGTGAGTTCTATGATAGTTGCCAGAATAGCCCTGTTATTCTATTTGTGCAAATCAGTTGAACCTCTTAGCATGGAATATGCTTAGTTGCACATTTCATAACTGCAAAGCCAAGTGAACTTGAAACCTTTCTGCTATGCAACAACGGAACCAGGCTAGATGATAACGTTGTTGTATAGCAAAACTTAAATTGTTTCATATTCCTCCTATTCCTATAGGGGAAGATGCCTTAATTTAGTTCGCTTAAATTATATCTTAAGGTGATGAGACATAACTCGTGCGGGAAAATATTATATACAATTATAAAATAATATAAAAATTTGTACAGAAATTTAAAAACATATCTTACATCAATTCTGGAGCAGTTAATTTCTTCAATTCCTCTCTGTTCTTTTTACTCAAAGCCGGAAATCGATGGTAGCTTCTCTGATGATAGCCTTGTTGTTCATTGCTGTTTAAAGGAAAACTTACATCATTTTAGCTCAAATCGAACCTTTTGCGAATTTGCAATATATTGTTGCATGTAGCCAGAGCCTGTTCTGCAAACAATTTTATTTCACCATTTTTTTTATACAAATCACATATAATGGACGTGAACTTCCTCTCATTTTTGTTTATTAATTTTAATAAATTCACATAAAACTGTTCAAAACCATATGCTTTTCGGAAGAAAGGGGGACCAAAAAACACAAAAATTCCATAAAAAAAAGTGAACGATAAACGTCGCTGTAGCTGCCTACTATGATTGATTTTATTTTCAAATTACAGTAGGTAACGGATATAAGCATAATTCATGTAAGAAAGGAACGCTTATAAGGAACATTTTCGAAAGCACCGCGTTTTTCCCCCATAGTTTTGAGGTAAAAAACCATCTATATAAGAAACTTCTTATAAGAAAAAAAAGCATAAAAGAAAGCTTTTTCGAAGCACCAATATGAAAAATCTTAAGAAAAAATAACGCTTATTAGAAATTTTTTCAAATCGTATTTTTCGTTCTTAGGTCAAAATTCAACATACTACATATGACACGTTCACAGCAAAAACCAAAAAGATATTTTGTGCCAGCAAAAACCCAAAAGAGCATGTGGCTCACTGGAAAAAAAAACGTGTAACATTTCCGAACTCATGTTTTAATTTCAAAAAAAAAATTATGTTAAACTTAACTCCCTGTTAAAAATATCGACTGGTCAGTTATAATACCGGATAAACAATATTGCTCTGTGGCTGATATTGAGTGTTATGTTAAATCATTTAACGAACGCTTGCAAAATTGTATTTCCAAATCTGTGCCGAAGTTTAATAAGTCTGTATTTTCAAGCGCTCCTCCATGGGTAACAAATGAATTAAAGTATCTTAAAAATATAAAAAATCGACGGTTTAAAAAATTCAAATTATCTGGTAAATCCATCGATTACATAAGTTATTCTCGTGCTCGGTATAGTTATCAAAATATTAATAAACGGTCTTATTTAAACTACATCTCATATTTAAAACTCAACATTAAGAAAAATCCTAAGCTTTTTTATAAATTTATAAACATTAAACGTAAATCATCTGCGAATCCTCTTCAGATGTCCTATAATGGTATTACATCATCCGAAATAAATGAAATATCTAATTTGTTTGCAAACTTCTTTAAGTCGACTTACTCATCTTCAACTTATGATTCTAGCATGAAATACAACTCCCACGAATTGGTGCTGATTTAGTCAAAAATGAATTAAAAATTTTAAAGTGCTCATTTTCTACTGGACCAGATAATATTCCTACAAATATCCTGAAGTATTGTGCAACTGGTCTTTGTTATCCTCTTTCAAAAATTTTTAATATTTCCCTAATTTTGGGTTATTTTCCTAAATTATGGAAAGAATCTTACATTATCCCACTTCACAAATCAGGAAGTAAGGCTTATATTGAAAATTACAGAGGCATATCTAAGCTCAGTGCAATTCCAAAACTTTTTGAAAAAATAATTAATGATCAAGTATCAAACTTCGTTTCGTCCATGATGACAGTATCTCAGCACGGCTTTCTAAAAGGTAGATCTACATCAACAAATCTTCTGGAGTTCACTACACTTGTTATAAACGGATTTAAGCGAAATCAGCAAACGGATGTCATATACACGGATTTCAGCAAAGCTTTTGACTGTGTAAGCCATCGGCTACTTCTAAAAAAGCTATATTTAATGGGCTTTCCTTCATCTTTATTAAAGTGGATTGGATCGCATCTAACGGACAGGAAGCAGCAAGTATTATTTAATAACATGTCAACGGTTTCATCTGGAGTTCTTCAAGGCAGCCATCTTGGCCCCACACTATTTTTTCTATTCTCTGCTACAGACTCGTCCCATATTTTGATGTATGCTGATGATGTCAAGCTTTTTTATTCTTTTAATGATCATTCTAATCATAAAACTTTACAATCAAACCTAAACGAACTTGTTAAATGGGGTGATACAAACTTGATGACCTTAAATCTCAAAAAGTGTAAACAAATGACTTTTACAAGAAGGAAAGAATTTGAAACTTCATATTCAATAAATGGTGTAAAATTGGAAAAGGTTGAAAATTTGGTAGACTTAGGCGTCACTATGGATAAAAAACTTCGTTTCAACGTTCATATAAGTTTAATGGCGAACAAAGCAAAGGGTGTCCTTGGATTTATAAAACGATGGTCAAAGGAATTTGATGACCCCTACACGATTAAGCTGCTTTTCACGTCACTTGTCCGTCCAATATTGGAATATGCGTCAGTGGTATGGAACCCACAATATAACATATACATTGATATGCTCGAGTCGGTGCAGAAACAATTTCTATTGTTTTCACTACGGGAGCTACCTTGGAATTCGAATTTGCCTTCATATGAAAGACGTCTTAAACTAATCCGATTACCAACTCTGCGAAGTCGAAGAATTATGCTAAATGTTACTTTTTTAAATAAACTGTTTTCCGGCTCAATGAATTCTGAGTTGTTGCAAGGTATGATTAACTTCAACAATCCAGGAAGGGATTTGAGACACTTCCGTTTTTTAAGACTTGATATATATAATTCTAACTACGCTCTTTTTTGTCCATTCCGGTGTACCTGTAATGACTACAATACCCTTTGTCATCTTATTACACCCTTGGACTCTTACAATGTTATAAAGCAAAAATAATTATATATCTTTATTCTTGAAATTGTTTATTTTCCTTTATTTCTGCTGCACAGCCTCTGGGCTTAGTAGAAATTTTATTAATTCGTGATCGGAAATTGCTCTTTCGTTTAAAGAAATAGTGCCGGTCACCGATCCGTACGATAGACGCATGTACCTCATACGTACGGTTTCGCCTCACGAACGCAGAGCAGTCCGAGCTGTTCGTAGTCGGTCACCGATCCGTAGGACAGACGGATGTGCCTCTCGTGCGGTCAGGCGGGTAAGTGGGACCGATCGCAAAAAAAAAAACGGGGGTTGCATGTACAGGATGAATGCTAGTAAGTTGTTTGATCGTGATGATGCATTGTCATGCAGGAATTATGAGCAATGATGGTGGGTTATTAATTACCAGCAAATAATACGAATTTTCTCATTGTTTTTATAAATGAGTTTTTATTATATATTTTTTTATAAAAACAATACCAAACAAAAATATTTTATAGTGTTAATTAGAATTCATTGCATTAAAAACAAAATAAAAAAGAAAATCTCAGTAATTTTTACTGAATTTTCAGTAATTTTTACTGAATTCTCAGTAATTTTTCATCGGATGTGCTTGAAATTATACTGTAATCCACATGAAATTTTACTTTCAGTATTTCAGTAATTTTTAATGTGTGTCACAATATAAAAGCTGTGTGAAAATTACAGTAAATTCAGTAAAAATTACAGATAGTTCAGTACAATTTACTGAGTTTCATGCACGAAGCGGACAATTACTGGAAAAAACTGAAAAATTTACTGGAATTACAAGCAATTTTTACAGTTTTAGTTTTTTATGTATAATTTAACTTTTAGTCTGCAATTATAATTTCATTTTATGAGTTTGAACTAATTCAATCCACTCCTTAAGTCCGAAAATATTGTTAATTTTCACCGTCACTAACGTCGCTGGCTATATCAAAATCAAGATCTATTGACCCTTCATATTTCAACTTATCGTAAAAATGGTGCTTTTAGCTGCGATATAAGTTTTAAGCTGTTGAATATCTATGTATGTATTTAGATTTAGTTATTGTTTTCCAAGAGGATACAAATAATCTAATTTCGTTAGCCGAAAATCGTCTGCACTAACAGTCCTTTTTCCTAAATTTACCACCAGTGCCGTTCCTTGATTAGGGAAAATAAGCTTCAAAGGCTTCTGGTTCAAAAAGAATTAAGATGCCCGCTTTGTATTTTGGGTTTTTATCTTGGTAAAGCCAAATTTCCCGTACCAGCAGCTGACATGCAAACCCAACCCATGGCACTGTTTTATATCGCGTGTATGTTCTGCTTTGTTGCAGAGTGCCGAAAATCTGGGCATGCAGACAAATTTACGGTTTTATCAAGATAAAAACCAGAAATTCAAAGCGGGAATAGTTAAATTTTTGGTTAATATACAAGTGCACTTATTTGATGGCACCGCCAGCATAGTCACCTGACCTAAATGTGCTTGTGAATTTATGGACGATTTTGAAAAAAAATATCGGAATACAAAACATTTCAAACAAAAAACACCTAAAAAGGCACTTAAAATTAAGTGGCGCTTTAATTCGCCAGATACCGATAAAAAATTTAAAGCTTCGATGCCAAACCATCTATAAGCTGTAGTTGACCAAAGAGGCTACCACACTGCATATTTAAAATTACAAAATCATTATTTTAAACAATGTTTTATTTATACATTTTTGTTAAACTACAGTTTTTGTTCTTTCAAACGAGATCTCAATTTTTTTTTCATATTCCACTTAGTTTCAAAATTACAGAGCATTAAAGTAAAAGTATACACTGCATGAAATCAGCTGTGAGCCACTGTATGTCAAGTTTTTTAGCATTTTTCACATTTGTATTAGGCACTTTATTTTTCAAATCAATCAACGCAGACCAAAAAAATTTATAGAATTGTTCAATTCTAGGGTACCCATATTTTTTATTTCGCTGAAAGGACCCAACTTTCAAAGCTATGGTCATTTGAACTTTGTCCTTCAAAATTATAAAAAAAAAATTCTGAAAGGACTTTTTTTCAAATTGTCGATACTTCCTTAATTAATAACCGAATTTCATAATTTTTTTTTTAAACTTTTCATAATTTAATGGATCTTATGAAAAGATGACATTTAGTGCAAAGTAAACTGTTTTGTGGAAAATATTGCAAATATCGTAATAAAGAGGCATTTTTTTCCAATCAAAAAATTTTTAAGTACGTCAGTTTTTTTACCTTGAAACTTTTTTTATCAATACAGAAAGGCTTAAACTACATTTGGTAAAAGTCTCAACTGTCGAAAACGGCTTATTCTTAATTGAGAGCATTTTTCTTAAAGCTTAACTATTTATAAATTTAAATTGAGTAGTTGGGTGGAATGAGGGCACTTTTGCGGGAGTGCCCTTTATCCGCAAATTACCTCTATAAATACGAGAAACCGTCCTCTACCTCCCACCAAAATATCACGTCGATATACGCAGTACTAGCGTTACAGTAGAACAAAACGTATCACTTACGTACTTGCCGAATATTGAAATATTATTTATATTTCGTTTCAATGAACTGTAAATTTTAAAGTATTAAAGAAACAAAAAAAAAATATTTCAATGCTTGGCTAGTACGTAAGTGATACATTTTGCTCTACTGTATCGCTAGTACTGCGTATATCGATGTGATATTTTGGTGGGAGGTAGAGGAGGGTCTCTAATATATATTGAGGTAATATGCGGAGAAGGGCACTCTTGAAAAAGTGCCTTTATTCCACCCAACTATTCAATTAAAATTTATAAATTGTTGAGCTTTTAGAAAAATGCTCTCAATTAAGAATAAGCCGTTTTCGACAGTTGGGACTTTTACCAAATGTAGCTTAAGCCTTTCTGTGTTGATAAAAAAAATTTCAAGGAAAAAAAAAACTGATGCACTTAAAAATTTTTTGATTTGAAAAAAATGCCTCTGGTTTACGATATTTGCAATATTTTCCACAAAACAGTGTACTTGTCACTAAATGTAATCTTTTCAAAAGATCCATTAAATTATGAAAAGTTTGAAAAAAAATTATAAAATTCGGTTATTAATTAAGGACATATCAACAATTTGAAAAAAAGCCCTTTCAGAATTTTTTTTTTATAATTTTAAAGTACAAAGTTCAAGTGACCATAACTTTGAAAATTGGGTCCTTTCAGCAAAATAAAAAAATATGGGTCCCCTAGAATTAAACGCAGATTAATATTTGTAAATTTCTAGCAAATCGATGACACTAAATTGACTTATTGTTCGATTTGAAAAATAATGGGCCATTAATGAATCAATACTCAAATTTGCGTCGATATTCTGATATACAATTTTCACACATATATCACATCATACTGAGTCCATAAAAAATGATAACCACGAATGTACCTCAAAGTTGATATTTTTTTTAATTAAAAGAAATAATACTAAAAAATCGTCTCGAAAATGCATAAGAATCATACAAATCGACCCACTGACACGCCTTCCCATGGTCCGATTCGGTTTAAATTTTGGTACAATAGCTCCATGGGCTAAGGATATATTTTCGGGCCTGAGCACCAGAAATTTGACAGCATTTAATTATTCCATACGATTTTGAACCAGCCTAGGGTACATACCTATCTTAATTCTTTTTGAAACAGAAGCCTTTGAAGCTTAATTTCCCTAATCAAGAAACGGCAATGGTGGTAAATTTTAGGAAAAAGGATTGTTAGACGATTTTCGGCTAAAGAAATTAGATTATTTGTATCCTCTTAGAAAACAATAACTAAATCTAAATACATACATAGATATTAAACAGCTTAAAACTTGTATCGCAGCTAAAAGCACCATTTTTACGATAAGTTGAAATATGAAGGGTCAATAGTAGGGCTGTGCAACGAGGCGAACTTGTTCGATCAAACTCACAGCTCACGAACTTTTCACAAAATTTCAACACCGAACCAAGTTCGTTTGGTTCGACTCAACTCAAGTTCGTTTGGTTCGGTGTGTTCGCTCACATTACGTTGTTTGCTTCTGTTTGTGTATTGTATACTTGTATCAGAGATACGCAATGAATAGCACAACGAAATGTTGTATGTTTCGCTGCTCACGACTGCGAATGTGAAGAAGGCAATGATAAAGCAGCGAATGGTTAGCAGCATTCATGAAACTTCATACTATTGATGCGAAAGGTTGCCATGCATTGCCAATCAAATAAAAAGTGTGGATAAAATAAAAAAGGAAAAAGTTGAAACGTGTAATTTTATTTCAGAAAATGAGCTTAACTTTTTTCGTGTACGGATTAACGGAATATGTATTTATGTAACGGAACGGAATGACTATATCGAATAGTGAAACACTATTTTTTTGTTTTATTTTATTAAAAAATCTGAATTTTCAGAACTACTATTTTTTGTTTTTATTTTATAAACTTTATAAACAACTTTTATAAATTACTTTTTTTTTACTCATTTATAATGAACAAATAAAAATGCCCGCACTAAAACTACGAATTTTTCACTTTATATTAATTTAAGTATTGGCAATGCATGGCAACCTTTCGCATCAACAATATGAAGTTTCATGAATGCTGCTAACCATTCGCTGCTTTTTCATTGCCTTTTTGATGTTCTCTGACTTGTGTACAACGGGATTCGCAGAACCTATGGCACCGGCATAACATGATTGCGACGCAGTACACTCTGACTTATTTAATTTTAATTTATATTTATTTATATTTATTAAATGCAACCTATTGTTCAGCATCTTTTGTATTTTCTAGTATACTTATTAGCATGATCAAATTAAAGTGACTTTCCTTTACTAGGTATAACACTTGGATCGTGTATTTTTGCATGGCGAAGTAAGGAAGTTGTTGAGGTCGAAGAAACCGTGAAAATTTTAGCACACTGCTTACATTTTTTTTTTTTTGGCTCATCGGTATCTTCAAAAAAATTCCAAGCTGCACTTCGTTTAACTTTAACAACAGTAGTTTCCCTATCGCAACAATAGTACAAACAATATTTAAATAAAGTACACAAATAAAAAAAGCTAATTGCACTGAAATCGTCTGCAAACCACACGCAACGATCAATCGAACAACTTACAGCTCAAAAAGATCGGCACTTACGAGTAGTTCGAAACTCATGAGCTGCAAACGTATGATACGAACATCGAACGAATCGAACATGAGTTGAGTCGAACGAATTGAGTGGTTCGAGTTGGACTCGTTGTGTATGGCAAAAGTTCGAACAGGTTCGATCAGTTCGTTGCACAGCCCTAGTCAATAGATCTTGATTTTGATATAGCCAGCGACGTTAGTGACGGTGAAAATTAACAATATTTTCGTACTTGAGAAGTGGATTGAATTAGTTCAAACTCACAAAATGAGATTATAATTGCAGACTAAAAATTAAATTATACATACAAAACTAAAACTGTAAAAATCGCTTGTAATTCCAGTAAATTTTCCAGTAATTGTCCGCTTTGTGCATGAAACTCAGTAAATTGTACTGAACCATCTGTAATTTTTACTGAATTTACTGTAATTTTTACACAGCTTTTATATTGTGACACACACTAAAAATTACTGAAATACTGAAAGTAAAATTTCATGTGGATTACAGTATAATTTCCTGCACATCCGATGAAAAGTTACAGTAAAAATTACTGAGATTTTCTTTTTTATTGAAGTGAAACTTCTTTAGTGGAGCTCATTTGAAAATTTGTAACGCAACGCAAAATTTGTTACGCAACGCCAAATTTGAAACCCAAAACATTAAATCATGAAAGGCTTTTTTTAAGTAGGATCTAGAATAGCTGCAGCAATAAATTATATATCAAATTAAAGTACTCATCAAGCAGAGTGTGCTGAAACTATTTGAGATCGGGTAACCAAAAACTGAGATATAAGCGTGAAAATATTTTCTATTGTTTCAATTATGTCAAGCAATGCACTGATCAATTACCAAAGCCTTGCTATAGCGAGGAAAATTACGTTGATTGCTTTCTATTCTATGTTTATGCGACAGCTTAGTTCGTTTTACCGAGTACCGATCGGAAATCGTGCAAGAGTCGACATACTTCGTGCGTTCAAAGAGCTTTGAATCAAATGCTGTCGCATAAGCTTATTTTATGTTTACTGCGTGGACGTAAATGCAATGAAAAAACAAATATTATTATGTATCTATATATTAATACGTGAACATCGATACTTATGGTACACTTTTTGAGTATTTATTATAAAGAGAGGGGAATGAAACTTATATCATTTCAAAGGTTCTGTTTTGTAGATGTGCACAAAGAAAAAATAATTTGTAAGATGTGCCGTTAAGGCAGGTAAAATAAAGAAAACATACGCACATGATTCCCCCATACAAAACGCTTTAACGATCGCATTTTGATCGCGTTCAGGGCTGCATGAGGTAGTGGCAAGGTGAGGTGAGGTGAAATGAGGTCAATGGTCACAGACGTTTTGTTCGTCATAGGTCGGCAAAATTCTTCCAAAGTTAAAAGCAAAGAGTATCCAAAGAGATGAAGCTCTATTCTGCTCACACGTATTGATTGTCAGACAATGCGTGTGACTTGTTCAAAACAATGCTGCCGTATGTTGGGAAATAAATTTTGTGGAATTTTCTTTTCATTTGGGGTATTATTAGGCGATTTGAAGAAACACTTGGGGAATTTATATATTTATGTAATGCTGTTAAATAATTGAAAAGTTTCATATTTTTTTATTATCATAATACAAAAAATGTTTCAAAGTTCTTATTTACTTCATACCTAAACTACTGTTTTTTTCAAAACGATGTAACTTGTAACAAAAATTTCGTTTTTATAGCAGTACGTAACAAGTTTTTGTTTAACTGCCATTAATTTAATTCAGAAATGAGATTGATTCATTTTATTTAACTCTATCAACTTTTATTTTTATTTATTATTCCAAAAAACTGTCATTATGTTTTTTAATTTTATAAGTATTTAATCATAATCTTTAATAAGACTATTTATTTATTAAATAAAATTTGTCTGCTTAAAAAATTGTAATAGTATTAGAATAGAAATCTGATCGAGTTTTAGATTTAAAAAGAACAGAAAACGGGTGCGATTATTCGTGTTTCGGCTTAATTCAAAGATTAAGTTAAAATTTTTCGGATTAAGTTTTTACCTAATACCTATTACAAAAAAAGGTACATCAAGTAACGTTAATGCATTCCTCTAATTAATAATTCCTCTTATTATGTTTAGTTTGTTTATGATAAATAAACTTGTTTTCGAGCGATTTAAATTTGGGGTTATGGAATATATGTATATGCAAAGATAAGTTAACTTGTTGTCAGCCGTCATAAGAACTAGCTTTTCGGGAAAACTTTGCTGATTTGCGACAATTTCCGGCATATCGTTTAGGTTTTTGTCCGTAGTGGCAACATCTTCACGTCGTGGTGAAAAAAAAAATTTATTGAAAATAATCCCAAAATATGAAAATTTTAAAATCCAATTGCAATGCTTTTTGAAACTTGCCGAACAAGATATATAATTTTTTGAACCTTAAAAATCATTATTAATTTTTGGGTGGGCATAATAATCTTCTTTTTATTCCGTTTTCCTTATAAAAAAACTAAGAAAAAGAAGAAGAACGCTAAAAAAATATAAAGCAAATGTGAGGTTGTGTTTGAATTAGTCCCATGGCAGTGTGAGGTTACGTTTGAATTAGTCCCATATGTGTTAGTGAAAATAGCTGATTTTTGCAACCGTGGAAAAGGTGAAATTTTTATTTATTTTTCAGTATGGTGAACAAACCAACAGCTGACTTTGAGGTCCTACTAAAAATGACATTTCAAAATAAAATCAGAAGATTGTCGTAAGTAAGTTATTTTATAGTTTTATAGTTTAAATATAAACTTATATATTTTTTTCCTTACAGAAAACTAATCCCACCATGCAAAACCAGTCTAATGAGCCACAGAAGCAAAAAACCTTTATCCTTTAAAGGATACCAAGAGCTGTATTTACAATGAAATTTGCGACAACATGAAACAGCAGCTGCAAAACAAACAGCACAACGATGAAAACGTTAAATGTGTCCAAGACTTAGGAAAACCTGAAGCACAGCTACTAAATGAACGTGCAGCATTACTGCAACAGCTTAACGTGAAAGGAGACAACTTACGTGAAGAATTCATTGCCGTATTGGTAAAATTGCCTGAGATGTATATTAATTCAATTCGTAATATCACTTTGGCGATTTTAATTTAGAAGGTGCAGGAAATGAAGATGTAACTGCTGCTGGAGGAGACATTGATTGGGGTATTGAAAGAAAATATTTCAAATGAATTACCCATGACTGAATATTTAGAGTTTTTTGCGCCAGATTTTACGCTGCATCCAGAAGTCAATTCGCGGCAAGAAAAAGTTATTCAAAACAATATTTGGAGCTAATAGTTAAGCATGTGTACGAAAACTTAAAAATGTGTCAACATTCACCAAGTGTGCAGATGGTTCAAATGCCACCTGATGCAATGGATATCGAAGAATTGCGTGTTAAAGAAGAGCCAGATTCAGATGTACGAATCTCACATATAAAAATGTACCAAATTGGCATAGGGATTTGGTGCGTGTTTGCGAAAATATTCCAATTGTTTTGTGTGGCAATAAAGTCGATATTAAGGATCGTAAAGTGAAGGCCAAGAGCATTGTATTCCATAGAAAAAAGAATTTGCAGGTAAATGGCAGCTTTTAATAGTATGTGGTTTAAAATATCTTGATTTTAACTGTTTGTTATTTTGCAGTACTACGACATCTCAGCCAAATCCAATTACAACTTTGAAAAGCCTTTCCTCTGGTTGGCGCGTAAGTTGGTCGGCGATCCAAACCTGGAATTTGTTGCTATGTTAAAACAAGTAAGTGTATTATTAAATATAAGTCATCCAAATGAGTCCAAAAGCGGAATTAAAAAAAATTACTTTTTTAAAATTAAAATAATTTTTGTTTACATTTTTCATTATTACGTTTAGCATGGTAATAAATGATTGCATTAATATCAATTTCCTATTTAAAACAGTTAAGCCAAAAAGTAAAAAGGAACGTCAGAAGATAGACATAGGTTATTTAGCATGTCAACATCATTTGTACATGTCAGTTGGTGTTCAATTGGCAACTCAAACTGCCGCTAAGGAACCGCTACAAGATGTCTTAGTTGTTGGACTAGGTGGTGGTGGTCTATGCAGTTTTTTGCACGAAGCATTACCGTAAGTAAAAAAGCAAGCAGATAAGTGTAAGCACTTGCGGTATTACTTAAATACATTTTCAAAAATCAATTTTTAATAACTATAGAAACGTGCGTATTACTGCTGTTGAAATTGATCCAATTATGCTGGAAGTGGCTGAACATTACTTTGATCTAAAGCAAGACAAACGCTTACATGTTGTAGCATTCATTACTGGATGCAAAAATGAAGGTAAAAGTTAAAAATAAAATTAGAGTTTTACTTTAAAATATGATATTTTTTTTTTTTTGGAAGGTATTCATTTTTCTGCTATACTCTTTGATGTTGACAGCAAAGATATATCACTTGGTATGAGTTGCCCACCACAAAATTTTCTAGCGCCAGATGTGCTTGAGGACATAAAGCACGTACTTACCGACAAGGGTATTTTCTTGCTTAATCTCGTTTGTCGTGATGAAACATTGCGTGATAAAGCTTTACAAGATCTGAAACAAGTCTTCGCCTCTGTTTGCTGTTATAAGCTTGAAGAAGATATAAATGAAGTTATATATTGTAGCAACGATACTAAATATAAAGAATTAACAGATTGGAAAAAAGTACTTGGCACATCTGGACGTAATTTGAATAGTTCAACAAAGTTACAAAAGCTAGCTGATAAAGATATACTTGATGTTACGGAATTTTTAAATGAATTAAAAATATAAATTTTAAAGTGTGTTGCACTCAATGCAGTTAGTTATAAGTAAAATGACGTACAAATATGAGTAGATGTATTTAAAATCTTATACATAAAATTAGAGAGACAATATTAAAGAAATTTTTTTTACTAAGACAATTTTAATATGTAAATGTTAAATTTAACTAAACTGATGAATAAACGTATAGCCTTATAGAATATGTTTGTTTTCAAGAATCTGTGTAAATGATAAAATGATATATACAATCATGGGCAATGCGAGGATAACTTTACTGAACTATTTGGAATGAGAATTGCTAGTCTAGGCAATAAGAAACGTGTTGGACCGTGATCATGCTCACCGCAGCTAATATGCATGCTTCTTGATTTTTATTGATATGATTCCGAAATTTGACCCTTATCATAAGCCAGACAATAGCCGTGTGTTTTTGGCATGGTATTTTTGTATGAGAAGTTAGTCGGCGATAATTTCTGAACGCAATATGCTTATAGTTGTTGTCTACCTACTTTTCAGCACAAAAAATGATTATTTCTTAAATGTAAAGCATTTGTAAGACAGATTTTTTTTTTAATTTGTTTTATTCATAATTTTTCTTGCTAAATTAATAAAATCGCAAAAAAGTTTAAAAAATACATTTGATACAACTAAGAACAAATAAAAGTCAATAACAAATAATGCTAAATTACGATAATGCAATGTTTTTCTTGTGGCTCTAAAAATGATTATGAATATGCTCAATGTACCTGGTTATCCGTCTCCACTTCAATGCAATTCTCATTCTCTTCAGAGACCATCAAACTTGTTGTATATGATGACTTCAACATATTTATGAAAAGTTCATTTGATAGTACGTCCAATTTTTTTACTTCTTCACCTTGTACATTGATGTCGCCTGCGATACCATGTAGTTTGGCAATACCAGCCTTGCGTACAGCAGATGCAATGGCTTTAATAGGAGTTTGGATGCAATTCAAGAGTTGTGAAAGATCACCGGTGACTTTTTTTAAATTTTCGTTGCTCCTTAGCAGGCAACAGTGGCTGTTGGTAAACAAAATGTTGGGTTAATTCAATAGATTTTCTAAGAGTAATTTAATATTTCAAAATAAAAATATAAGCAAAATTCAAAGGATTTCTTTAAATGTGCAAATGCCTTTTCCACACCACCTTGCGGTATGCATTTTTGGCGCGTTACCGTTTTTTTTTTTTCTTGGGTGTTCGGTTCCCCTGTAGGCCTATCTCACCCATTGCTACAAAGTTAAGTTATTAAAAAACTAATAATAAAAATAAAAGATATATTTATTTACATAAAATATACAAATACTAAAATAAAATTTAAGCCAATGCTTAATGCAAGAGGTGACTAGCAAAATGTGGTGGAGAAAATTAAAAGCAAGCGCAAACTTATTGTATACATTATTATAAAACGACTTTACATTTAAACGAAAAAGCACACACAGTCAGGGACCTACGTTTAAATACACTCCTTAAACTTTACTTTTTAATAAAACTAAGCATATTAACAAAAATTTTAGTAATTTAATAGTTCAATAATATATAAAAACGAAAACAAAAAGGTATAAGTAAATTTTTCAAAAGTCGAAAAAACAGTATATTTAAACTTAAATCCCTGACTGTAATCTAATTCAATTCACCTAAGGCGTCACAGAACCTTATACAGGGTTGGCTTATGCCAAGCCGATAAACTACGTTCCCTCAGAAGGAGGGGGTTCAAGAGAGGCTAAAATAGAGCCCTGTAGTTTATGAACAGCCTCTAAGGCACGCAAAACTTTAACTTTATCGTTAGACTCAGTAACATCTCGATTAAAAAATTTAATAATAAAGTATATTCTGACCCGTATAATTAGGGACAAAAGAATATACAGATCACAATTTTCACAACAAGAAAATGGTGGTATATTTTTCAGACTATCAAATAAAAATTGGCATAAGCCAACCCTGTGACAAGCCCCATCAAAAATTTTGAAAAATTCGTCGTCAATTTGCTGTAAGTACTTTGTAAAAGCCTCAGGAGGTTTAATTAAACAGCAGTTTACGTACTGCTTCTCCAGAGAGAAAATAAATTCTTCAGAAACCGGTTCATTTCCAAAGTACGGCAAAGGTTGCAAGCACTTATGCTGCTTGTGGACCTTTAAATATAGCCAACCAGAAACATAGTTCATAGCATTTTTCTGAAGAAAATTTTTCTCCTCAAAATCAATAACGATTTCAGCTGTTTGATTAAAAGAATGATCAGGTCTTGGCAAACTTTGGAAATCTTGCCAAGACAGATCCCTAATCAAATCGTTTCCGCAGACGCTTTGAATAATGTCCAAGTCTCTAGCGTTGGGTGGAAGTGAGGAGGCATTTTCATCGTCAATAATTGGCTCACAATTCCCATTGACAACTACATTAACGTAAGGTAGTCCACACACTTTCTGAAATCTAGCCGAAAACATCTGACACTACTACTGTCACTACTCTTGAATTTCCTGATCCTTTTCTAATGTTTCCAAATAGATGTTCTAAAGCGTCCTGATTAAGTCGTCTCGTTTTAATGTAAGGAAAGTCTTTTTGTGACAAAAATTGCCACAATCCTATTAAACTATTTATATTTAAAAGCCACCCTTTAATGAAGTTAAAGGTATTTGTTGAATCAGAATCTTTCCTATCCTTGATTTTAATTGATCTAAGTAGAATTTTAGCCTTTCGTAGGAAATCTAATTGCTCATCTGATCCACAATAGACGCCTTTAAATGAATTTGAATTAAGAACGCCTCTACTATTAAAAATATTAAATAACTGATCAAAGAATTTTAAAAACTTGATGGTATTTTGCATCGTTGAAGACGTTGGCAGACCGCTATTTGTTATAGACTGCATACCACAAGTAACTGTATTACTAAATACATGCAATGCCAAACGAACATGCATTTTATCGAAATTATTCGGTTCCATGTGCTTTTTCGTGAGCTTATGAGCACATCTATATTCCAAAGTGGAATCGCAATCATAAAACCGAACAATATCACTCCATGCTACGGGAGCATTAACAAATATGAGCGAATTTTTGGGATTTTGAAAGCAGTTGCGCGTGCTTTTAATCAGATGCGGTGAGTCAAAAAAGAAAAACACCTTCTGTCCATTTACTACGAAAAATGGAGTCTCCTCTGATACTCCCACTAATTTGGCAAACTTAACAAAATTTGATCCCTGGTCGCAGACAAAATGAACTACAGAAAACCCTATAGATCGAAAACATACTTTTTAACTATTTCTCCGCTACATGCACCAGGCACGAAGAAATACGATAAGGCGTGCTTCCAAGAGTCTCCACCAATCCCTTGGACCATTATCGTTAAAACACTAGAAGCTAACCTAGAAGTACGGTTTTCGTCACCGTAGTCTTCTACACCTACAATTTTATCCCTATATCTATCATAATCACAGTGCACTTTCAATGCCATTTCGTCAATGCACAAAGAAACAAACTTCTGCTCTGCAGAAAAACCCCGGCTACGCAATTCTAAAGCTTTAAGGCTACTGTTTGTGTTCCCCGGAGACCTTGGCCAATCTTGAACAAAACTCTGAAGAGTTCGTATTTCCGGCCAACAGAATGATTTCTGCAAATATCTATAAGCTAAAGGCGACAAAAAGTAAACTCCTAATGCTATTGTTTTAAGAATATCGCTATACCGTCGCCCCATCGGCTTACGATTACTATTCTCAAAACAATTCTTAACACAAAGCGCTACTTGAAAGGGCAGTTTACTGCAAACCTGTTCAATTAACTGCTTATCCTTATTTGTTTCAATGCTAACTTTTAATTCTTTTTCATCACGAAATTTTTTTAATTCTGAATCGCGAATTTCAATTTCTAAATTTTGATCACAAATCTTATGTTTTAAGACATTAACTGTATGATTTAATTTTTCAATCTCCTGAAGCATTTTTAGCTTTCTAGTAGTATTTTCGTCAAAATTTTGAACTCCCTGAATATCTCTGTCGATAACAGTGGTAAAATTTTGATCTTCAAAATTAAAAGGAATATTATCTAAACATAAAATACTGTTATCTGGCAGAGGATTTTCATCAACCAATGGCATAGAATCATCTACAAACATTGGCTGATTAAAACGTGATTCAGAAGAGTATTCTAATAACGGGAGTAAAGATTTACGCGAATGAATAGCATTGGCACAATTTTGGGATGATTGAACAGAAGGTGTTGAAGTGCACAAAGGGCCTGAATCTAATGGTAAATCTGAGTCCCCAGTTACATTAAGCATTGGTGAATTATAATCACAAACTTTTAAATTACTTAAAAATAAATTGGGAACAGCATCTCTTGAAAGACCTCTGTTGGTATACATAATTTTTGAAAAGTGTCTTTGGCAAGCATAAATGTTTCCAGTAATGCTGCCATCGACACTCAGAAGGCGCATCCAAGCAGCCCGCCTAAACAGTAATAAGAAAAAACGTTTCAGTTTATCATGCAAATTTTTCTTATGGAAAATATTAAAAGGAGAAAAACCAAGTCAGTGGGCCTAATGGTTAAACAAAAAACGATTTATTTTCTTAGACCTTTAAAAGAAATATCTGCTCTGTTACATGAGCAAATTTCTTTTAAAATCTAAAAAAAAAACAGTTTCGTTAATCATTAAATACCAATGGAATAATATAAATGAATGGCAAAAATAAAAAGAGCGTTAAACTTTTAAAAAAATTAAAAATCAAAAAAAAAAGGGTAGAAAACGTAAATGCAATTCGTGATAAATCAACTAAAACAATATAAAACAAAAAAATAATAATAAAATAAATAATTTACTATTAAAAAAAAACAAAATTACGTATGTAAATATGTACATAAGAAATGAAATACTAATTAAATAATATAAAATGATAATTGAAATAAATAACAAAAATAGCATTTAAAATATAGTATATACATATATGAAACAAATAAAGATGAAAAATTATCTAAAAATAAAATAAAAATCAAAATAATTTAAATAACTTTTTAACCCATAACAAGCACTTATTATTACAGCCACCGATATCTGTGTATAAATATTATTAAATAGTGAGGTCGTTACCTGAATCACTTTCTAACCATAAAATAAAACAAGTTTCCAGTTTGGTCCAGTTTTTCTGCGTGTGTAAAAAAGTTATACCAAAAACACATAATTAAATAATGTAAAAAATAATGAAATTATTACTAATTTTCTGCACAGTACTTAAAAGATCTTTATTACCCTGGAGGAAATTATGGGTCCTAAATAAAAGTTTTTAAGCCTTAGTTATGCCTCTTAATATAAAAGGCATTTGTTCAAAATTTAATGTGAATCGTTTAAAATGCTATTTCAAAAATATTTTTGTATGAGGGCCACCCTAAATATGGGTCCTAAATAAAAGTTTTTGAGCCTTAGCTATGCCTCTTAATATAAAAGACACGTGGTGAAAATTTGATGTGAATCGCTAAATGTCCAATGCTAAAAATATTTTTGTATGAGGGCCACCCTAAATATGGGTCCTAAATAATAGTTTTTTAGCCTTTTAATATAAGACATTTGGTGAAAATTTAATGTGAATCATTTAAAATGCTATTTCAGAAATACTTTTGTATGAGGGCCACCCTAAGTATGGGTTATAAATAAAAGTTTTATGGCCGCAGCTATGTCTCTTAATATGAAAGATATTTGGTGTAAATTCCATGTGAATCGATTAATATATATATATATAATATATTTATATATATAGATAAATATGAATATAAAAATATTATAGTCATACATATTCCTTTTAAATATAAAATTGCTACCACGTATTATTTATATGTAGGTATATATATATGCATATGCATATAAATATGAATATAAAACTATTATAGTCATACATATTCCTTTTGCATATAAAATTGCTACCACGTATTATATATAGGTATAAAAATATGCATATAAAAATATAGTCATACATATTTCTTGAATTGCACATTTCAGTTTTCGAAATAGCCATGGATCTAATATAAACGATGCCATTAGGTATCACGAAACTCAATAGAAAGAATTGCGTCAAAAAACAAAACATATTTATCTATCAAAACAAAATGATATAATGTTTTGTCATTTACAGTCGACAAACATTCTACCGTCGATAAACACAATACCGAACAGAATCGTTAATCGAAAAAGAGCGACAACCGCAATAGGTGCCTTAAACGGCATATTGCTAATTTATGTTTCGAAGGTTTAGCCAAATATAGAATTAGTTTCAAACAAACACCTAATACTCATAGACGTCTTATTATTTCATCTTCATTTGACTCAAAGCATCTGCATGAGCTATGTCAAAGGATCGTCAATAAAAAATATCTCTTTTTCCTTGCCCGCAGATCTAGTCAAATTTTTCTGTAAACCTTTCCAATCATCATATATGTAATTTGAATAAATAATCAACGTGCAGTTCTTTTAGTAGGAATTCGCGTAGAGAGACATCATAATCTTTTCTTGTGTGACGACTACCTGAAGAAGTTGATTCTATTTTATTATACAAATCTATAAAAATCACCTCACGGAAGCCACTTTACACCAGCAGCACAAACCGTTCTGAAACGGTAATTGAAAAATCATTCATCAAATTTACGTTTGCGAGTACCAAATTCGAGGCAAGAGTATTATTGCATTATTGTTCTTGACTATTTATGCACTTTAAAATGAGAACTTGCATTAATGAAAAGTCAAAAGAAGGAATTTATTGAAAAAATCGTTTTACGTCAAAGGATAGAACAACAACCTTTCAAAGCGAGAGAAAAATAGGTAGAAACTCAAATAATTTGTATGTCAAATATGCACGATGGCCTAAAAAGGAGATTTCTTTAACTAGAAAAAATTAAGTCTAAGTAAACGTATTTACGCAGTGCCAACACAATAACATTGACATTACTTACAGCTCACATTACAGCACTTTTTAACTATGTTAATTTTTTAAGGATATCAATGTAAAATAAAAGAATTACTTTAAGCGGTGTTCGCATAATGCAAAGTTCACCGTATCGCGAGTGGATTTTAATAATAATAGTAGTATAAATAATAATAATAATTGTATCAGTCTAACAATAGGATTAGAAATTACATAACAGGATTAACACGGTAAAGATTTGGTTATTTTTCATATTAACTTAGCAATGATGATTCATGAGGGTCGCATTGAAGTTGTCCGATTAAGCTGAAACTTTGTATAGATCGTTTCCGGGCTTTGGACGGGAGCTGCACTTTTAGAAAATTTAAAAATAAGGGCCGCCCTAATGTACATATGTATATGCTAACGACCAATCTAGCTTTTAGGAAAAACTAGCTTATGCTGCGTCAAACTGGGCAAAAGCTGAGTTTCGTTTATTAACAACTTAGCAAGCATCTATTAATATGCCTTTTTATATGTAAAGTTGCTGCTTTGTTTATCAGTACATACTTAAAAACATACATTCTCCCATAATCTATTGCTTGTACATTATTTACGCAGATGAACTATATTTACCTTAAGTAATTTAATATTCAAACATTTTTTTTACCATTCACAGCAAAATAAATTGGAAGTTACCTGCATTCAAAGTTTGATTGATTTCGAAAAATGCCACCTTTAAAAACATATTCCCCGCACAATGAATTTGCAGCTAACAATTGCAATCGTAACAATGGCAACACTTCATCAAATGTCACCGATACTAATAACGGGCTAAATAATGGCGTTAATTCTACAACCAACAGTACCACAATGCAACGTACCACAATACCTTCCCATGCTAACGCACAATATCCATTTAAAGTCTTATCAAATCTCAACCTACTACGTGAACAATCACGTTTTTGCGATGTAGAAATAGTTGCAGGTGGCGGTCCCACTTGTTGGCTGTCTCCGAAACCAACTCCGACCGTTACTTTTTTAGACCATATTAATTGTTAGAATATGGTTCACTAAAAATTGGCGGGAATGGCAACTAAAGGAAACCTTATAATTTTTCATAAGGGAGCAGACCTGTAGCGAACAAATTAAAGTACGGGAGCAGATTTAAAATTCTTTTAAACTAAGTGCACTTACCTTTTAATCTGTTTGATTTTATCAGGAAACTGGAAGAACTTCTTTGCATCTGCACATCCCTTAACGCATTTTTTTGTCATCTTGTATCTATAAAGAAAATATAATATATTATTAGTTTGCGTTTTGGTAAATTAGTTTTAAGAAAAACTGATGCTTTTTTTTAATAAATAATATAATATTTTATTTAATATAATGATACAAATCCTTTCGTAGTATAAATTTGTCCAAATATTCCAATTGAATGAATATTTTTGTGCGCAAAAATGAGTGGTGAATTATTATATGACATTTGTCAGATGAGCAGGTTACCATATGCTAAGTTTTTTAACTGAAAAGAGCCAGGTAGTGATTTTTGCTTATTTAAAGGACAATAATCCCTCAAACTATATTATTTATCACTTTATTTTAATAATTTTTCCAATAAGTCTAAATTTCATTGATTTTTTCGACTATATAATAAAAATATTTTTCAAATGTTCCTAATTTGGACAAAAATGCCCTAAGTGGTAAAGTTAAAAATTTTATTAGTCACCACGAGTGGGTGAATTTTTAAAAGCAGCGCCGCAACTGAATTTTTTTGCGTTAGTAGTAGAATTCGGTCGAGAGCTTCGCCTCTTTTGATACTCTTTGGTTAAAAGTGGGTAGGTATGGTCGAGTTTCGACCACAGTACGATACTAGTTATTATTATCAGGGAAACCAAATCATAAGCTTTGCAGACGCAAAGGCAGGAAACCCTCTCTAAGTGCGATGTCACACGACGGGCAATTGACAGCACTCAAATAAAATTTGTTGTTTCCTATAGAAATTTAAAAAAAATATTAAAAAGACATCGAACTAAGTGGCAGGATAGGTATCGCTCGGAAGTCAGCGGCAGGTGGGCAAAAAGGCTAATCCCTTGCATAAGAAGATGGTTCGACAAAGACTTTGGTGAGGTAAATTATTACCTCACTCAGTTTTTATCGGGCCATGGATACTTCCAGAAGTATCTACACCGTATGGGCAAAACAGAACACCCTTTCTGTATATATGGAGATGTTGATGAAGATGACGTAGAGCACACCTTCTTTAACTGCAATCGATGGGACAACGAACGCGCATCCTTACAGGAATTAGTCGGCCAGTGCTCCGCTGACAACGTGATCGAAAGGATGCTGCAGAGCGAAGAAAACTGGAATGCAGTTGCAAGTTTTACTGAGGACGTTCTCAGAAAAAAAAGTGGAACCTGGACGCAGGTATATGATTTGAAGACAAATCAAGGGACCTACCCCGAAGCAATGCTAACGCAGTCCCAGGGTAGGAGGCCTGGATGTCTGAAAAGAGGTTGTGGGTTTTAGTGAAGTGACACACTCTGAACCTATGACGGTAGCTTTAGGTTAGTGAATTGCATGTGATTGCAGAGCATTTACCACAACCTCACCCACGAAAAAAAAAATATTATTATTATTATTATTACTATTATTATTCCCGCAAGAGAGGATCTAAAATTTTATTAGATTCTACGGGCTTGACGTACCCGCGCACCCTTAGTCAACTTGATGCTTGGATGTGTTTAACTACTGAACATAAGAGTTATTGTGTTCAGTAGGGAAGCACTATCATTAGCATCAAGTAAAATGAACATGATGATGACTTGGATTAGGACATGGATGACGAGCTGATCAATGGAAGGATGACCGTTATTTGCCGCGGTACATTGGGAGTCCTCCGTAAACAGAACCCGTCATTCCTGCAGGTCCCGCTGAAGGAGCTGATGTGAGTTTGCTCTGCCCAGATGACCGCCGCGGTACGTAGTAGAAACCAGCTACTTCGGGCCCTGGTCAGGGAGTGTGTATTGGATGCAGAAGTAGATGTTTGCATTACTCCGGGCGAGCACTAGTCCGTCCGTGTCTTCCGGGACTAGTAAAGCGCAGGCCTGGCCTCAGGGAACTGGGGTAGGGGTGTCACCCCGAGGGTATACACGTTCCTGGCTATT